>JAHLJS010000009.1:17620639-19102570 GCA_038502445.1 Eremochloa ophiuroides | reverse complement strand
CTTGTGCTCGTATAAATTGGTCGGTTCTGTGACATAAGCTACCTGATGCACTCTGGGCATGCAGGACGGCTTACAAGACCCCCATCCGATGTCACCATATCAGCTGGTCTATAGAAAAAGTTGCCATTTGCCTATTGAGCATGAACATAGAGCTCACTGGGCAATAAAAACCTGGAATATAGATCTCAAGACTGCTGGTAAACATAGGCAGAAACAAGTCGCAGAATTGGAAGAATGGCGAGAAACAGCCTATCATAGTGCCAAACTCTACAAAGAAAGAACAAAGAGATGGCATGATCGAAAAATCCAGCACAAAGAATTCAAATTAGGTGATAAAGTTCTGCTCTTCAATTCAAGAGTCAAATTGTTAGGGAAAGGTAAGCTCAGAAGTAAATGGGATGGACCTTATACCGTCATCAACGTATCATCACATGGAGCAATCACAATAGAAGACGATGACTGAAACATCCATAAGGTAAATGGTCAACGTCTCAAAGTATTCCTTGAACCCGAACCTAATTTTATTGATGAAATAAATATAATATCTTTTAAAGAGTTTACTAAAAACTTATAAAAAATACATATATAACAAATAAAACAAGCATATCTATTACATTTACATTTTGCTATTTTATAAAAACATTGGTGTCGCATTTATGATGTATCTAAAAATTCCTATGCTCTTTCCTTGTGTATACATAAATCTTCTTGATCATAGGTATATTCTCTCATAAATGCATGATAGTGTAATCTTGAACATTATTTTTAAAAATATCACACCTTATCACATACTCCATCACACTGATCCGCTGCGCATCAAACTTGATCGTAACCGGGATAGAGATATACTCAATCAGCAAGATACATGGGAAAAAGACGGAGGCTGGCAGGCGGACCCAGGGGACCGACTGCCCCCGGGACCGGCCGCACCCCTAGCTGGCCCAATCAGAGCCAATCTTTTTCGTACCCCCCTCTGATCGCTCCAGCATCGCGTCCGTGGTTACGATCAGTTTGTTTCCTCAACAGAGACCACGGTAGAACCTATATAATCATCACAAAGGCCTCTCCTCTCTTCACACCAAACCATTCTCCTCTCCCTCTTGCAAAGGTTGCTAAGCTGTCCCACCTACAAGTTTTGACCATGTCTAGCTATGCTCTTTCGCTGATCCAAGCTCCTGGTTCCATAGCCAACCTAGACATAGCACCCTATCATGAGAATTTTTTGTGAGAGATGAAGCTCGTGCCATAGTAGAGAAGCCGCTAGCCTTTCTACCACCCCCTAGCGATAACTTCAGCAACATATCAAGCTTGAAGTCCATGGCACGCTCCCGTGCACCCGAAGGTGGTGCCAAGAAGAGGAGTACTGCTGTCCGACCAACTACCGGCGCTTTAGGCCTCAAGAGGAAGGCTCCTAATAGTAGCGGGCTTAGCAAACGTGCTGCTGTGATGCCCTCTACCTCCAGTTTACCTTCCCTGTCGTCTCCCACTAAGGATAGTCGCTTTTATACCATCAGGGGAGTACGTAAACCCGATGGAGGGTACGCCAAGGGTCTTTTTCACAAGGGTGAAGCTCCCTCTAATAATCCAGCACCCTCTGCCGAACCTTCCAGCGCCATGCGCAAGTTTGTAAGGAAAATAATTAGGGGGCAGCCTAAAGGTTTCTTTAGTGATAGTGAGGATGAGAAGCCTCCTAAGGGGCCAACCATCACCTTGCTCAATGCTAGCATCAAAAGCACGCGCCTGAATGTTGTTAAGGCACAAACTTGCATAGCCGAAGGCTCATCTCAGCGTAAAAGGTCTTAGGGATGAATTAGATGAGATGCGCTGTGGCTATGGAGAGCAGCTGCGCAGGATCGCTAAGGCAGCAGGAGTTGAGCATGTTCTCTAAATATCTTTAGAACGCTCCTGCTACACAAATAATTAGGCACACATTTTTCCTCTTCATGATCTTTTATTTTCCAATCATGTCTCCTTCCAATGTAATGTGCCTATTTGATTTATCAATGGATTAGAAGTCTTTTATCTTACACACTTGTTTCTCTATATATTGTGACTAATCAAGACAGGAAAGAAAACAAGTGTGGGGGAGGACTCTCCAATTCAAACTGCACAAAAGAAAAAAAATCAGAATTCGGTTTGTGCAAATTTCTCCACTCTCTCACTAAAAAGTTTTAAAGATAAAATTTAAAATGATGACTCCCTCATACTCCATCAAAACATGTCTTCCTATGTTCAAAATGTTTGCATACTTTTTATTCCCTGCTAATATTCCTACAAATTTATGAACACCATTTAGGGACCCCTTTTTATCTAAGTAATTGACGGGTGAGATATAGTAGGATGACATGATGCCTATTCATTCTTACAAAGTACTTGGGATTTATTTTACAAAAATTCAATAGCATACTCCTTGAATGATTAACAAATACCTAGCAAGGCCATATGTGATTCTTTATGATGAAACCTTCCACATATGCCACTTACTTTGTGTTGAGTTTGGTCAAATTTTGTGACCGCTGTTGAGAGATGTTTCATGCTTCCAAGATCAGAATTCACATGCACCCACCAAAAGACAATTCTCACCCAGAGAGTTGCGCAAAACATGCATCCATCCATCCACCAAAAATATGCCAACTCTTACACTAGGAGTTGCGCAGTTTTCTCCACCAAATAAAAAATGTTGTTTTCATTCTAAGAAACACGCATTCTTGATGCAAAACTCTACTCATCCATCATGATATCTCAAAATATGTCAAACGCCAATAAAAGATATGGGACTATGCTAAAAAAAAGGGAAGAGACTATGCCAAGGGGCATCAGAAAATAAACGAGAAGGAGATTCCAAATACCCGTTCAAATAATAATAATAATAATAATAATAATGGAGATCCTATAGCACATATCTTGTCTTTCTCAAAAAAGAGAATCATGATGCATAGAGTATGAAAAAGATTTAGAATTAGGTTTCCACCTTCATATTCTCCACACACATGCACATTCTGATCTAGGAGTATGACGCACTCCCTCCGGTATGATCTGGGATTTGACTTGACAACATATGCAAGGTAAGTGTGCCTCATCATTTTCATTCCTACCTAAAACTCTAGATAAGCCTTTTTAGAGGCAGGATGACCATGTGAAGGTATTACCTTTTCATGAGGAACCACTCACATACATGAGCGATTTGAGAGAATCATTCAAGGAGCATGAGCTATTTTTATGTTTTCACAATCTTGCAAAAACCCAAGTTTCTACGTAAGGACAGAATAAGAGGATTCGAATCCAGGCGATTCCATTTCTCAATTACCTAAGATAATCTGGTAGACACCTTGAAGTTCATAAATCCAGGTGAAGCCTGGAATAACCTGTATGCAGAACTTTTTGAATAAGGAAAATGAACCCTTTTTTTGGTCCTTAGCACTTTACTCGAGGACGAGCAAAGGACCAAGTGTGGGGGAGTTGTTGGCGATCCTTAGTAACTAAATTCCATCATCATTTTAATACTAAAATAAATAGAAGGTAGGTTTTTATCTAACATTTCCATGAGTTTTGTTGTATATGTGACTTGCAGGTCTGACACGTGGAAATGCACAAAATATACAAGAAAAGCGCACTACCAGAAAGCATATTCAGAAAAGGCGCCAAGTAAGGACAAAGAAGAAAGCCCACCTCAAACACCGAACTGGACCCATTCGTAACCTCGGGGGAGGTCCAGGCCCAACAACAAACCAACAACCCGAAGACGGTGGCCAGTGGGGCCAGCCAGGGGACCGACCGTCCCCGGGTATGGCTGCCCCCTGGTGGGGCCTCCCGGGCCCAGTCTTCGGAGGCGGTGCTCTAGGCGGTATCCCAAAGGCGGTTTCACCTCCTTACAAACTTAGCTACGCCGGAACCGTCCTATGAAGCTATAAAATGATGCCCCCACTCCCTCCATGAAGAACAACTTGATACAATAGAGAAGAAAAAGGGAGTGCCACAATTTTCCATTAGTTTAGCTTCTAGCTAGGCTAGTATAGGGTTAGAGAGAGAGATAGAAGCTTGAGAAGTGAGAGTGGGGTCGAAGCAGTTCTACTCTTGGGTGGACGAAGTGCCGGACCTGTCGGCTCTCACATCCGACTTGTACCTCTACAACCATCTTGCTGCTTAAAGTAAGAGGTTTGTGATACATTCTAGTTTTGATCCATTAAGTGAGTTACTTTTATAAAGCTAAATGTTTGTGGGATCGTCACTCGTCCTTGAGACGGGTGCTCTAGTTAGAGGACTCCTGATAAAGACGGAAGTTCCTGGCCATCGCTAGAGTAGTAGTCGCCTTCATAGAAGTGGTGTCTAAGTTGGAGTGTACCTTCGTTTGTTGCGCGCGCCCACGGGCAGAGGGGTAGGTGGCAGGTGGTGACAGCCCAGTCCACTCGTACCAGCATCCTCCCATGTTCGGCCGCGGAATAGCGCTGATACTGGTATCCCTTGGCAGACCAGGTGCGTCAGTGGGCCCGAGGCAGGCAAGTAGTGGGAAAGTCATCTTCACTTAGTGTTTCCTGACTTAGTGTATCCTCTCGACCCAAGTTACCCTCCTATCTTTTCTAGGGTCAACTAGCTAAGAGACCTCTAACATAAGCCGTTCCTTTAGGAAAATATGATACCCTGAATACTTCCGGGTGAAGTGCTACGACGGTACTTCCGTGCGCTTGCGAACTTTTCTGCTGACACTAAGAAGCGCCAACAGTAGTGTCATCATCACCATCACTTCACGAAGAGGAGGAGCAACTCTCCACACTCACGGAGTCATGGAGGTGCTCTTGATCACCAAGCTTCTTGTCTTTGGCATCATCTTCATCATCGGATAGCTTGCCATAGTGTTCATTGAGATACACCCAAATCTCATGAGCGGTCTCAAAATGCATGATCCTTCCAAAGATGCTATCGTCCAAAGCTCTATAAAATATGTTAATAGCTTGGTAACCGAGTTGTAGGTATTGCTTTTGCGCTTTGGTTGGATCGTTCTCATCCAACGCAAAAGAGAATCCTACATCTACGATCCACCACATTTGAGGAGAAATAGACTTAAAATTACATTCCATCTAATTTCTCCGATGTGCAAAGTGTGTGCCGTCAAATGTGTATGGACAATCAACATCTATCCCATAAGTCACCATCCTCTCAGGTCGGTTAAGACCACAAATGAGAGACCAAGCTCTGATACCACTTGAAAGGGTCGAAATGGCGGACTAGAGGGGGTGAATAGTCCGACAAAAATTAATCGCAGCGAAAATAAAACCTAATCGATTCTAGCGATAATTCACCCCTCTAACTAAGACTCTAAGAACCTTGTAAAAGATCCTACCAAGAAGCAAAGGTGCAAGCCTAGCTTGAGCTTTCCCTAAACCGTTCTAGCGCAAGGTGACAAAAACCTAAGTACTAATACTTTAAGCATGGGGGAGCTCCTACCAACTAGCAAGCAAAAGCGCACTAAGCACCTAAGCTCACTACGTGCTCAATGACAAGGATACACAATCCTAATCAAGGAGCGCAACTTGTTTACTTACACAAACTAAACAAGAAACTACTTCTAAGCTACACAAGCTAAAAAGATGAGTGGCAAGCTACACAAGCTAACCGGTCTCACAAGAGCAACTACAACTACACAAGTAAAGTAATGCACAAAGTAAAGGACTTGTGTAGAAGGGAGCAAACCACCGCGAAGGATGGGAAGATGTTGATGCGGTGATTTATTTCCCGGAGGTTCACTTGTCGCCACAAGCTACGTCCTCCGTTGAGACAAGCCTCAAGGTTGCCGCCGGTCCTCTTGCTAGTGGTGACCCGCAAATCACACTCTCCCACGTGGAGTGCTTACCACAAGCTCAAGCACTTGACTCGGCCGAACCACTTGTCGCTCTTCACGTCTCGCTCAAATAGCGATGCTCTTCGCGATCTCCCACGGGGTAAGCTCCAACCCCTCACAAAGCTTCTCTGGAGCCAAGCACAATCTTCTTGCTTGCTTCATGGAGCCACAAGCCACCAAGCCATCTCGGAGGTGGCAACCTCCAAGAGTAACAAGCACCACTGGCTTGCAACTTGATCGCCTAGTGCCACTCAATGCAACGCACTAGAATCACTCACTAGCGATCAAATGGATGAACACTAAGCACACTAGTGAGTTAGAGGGCTCCCAAGCACACCAACACAAGCCACATAGGCCCAAGGGTGCTCACCACTACGCCGATGTTGGCCACAACCTCTATTTATAGCCCACAAGCCAAATAGAGCCGTTGCTGACAAAAATTGACCGTCGGACCGAGCGTCGGACGCGAGCACGCGCAACCGTCGGACCAAAGTCTAGCGTCCAACGCCTCCGATGATCGCCACGTGACACTAGCCGTTTAACATCGATCCTTGAAGCACATGGGCTACCTCTCGTGCCAACTTCTCCACCGTTGGCACTCAACCCGTCGGACTATCGAACACCAGAGTCCGACGATTTCAGAGAGCTACCCGAGAGCTCCAAACCCCGTCGGATGATGTCCGACACCAAGCGTCGGACTAACTCCTCGCGTCCGATGCTCCACAACTCGCCATGCATCGCTGCGCCAGCACACCACCACCGTGCTGCACTGTCAGACTCTAAGGAAATGGTCCGACGACCGACGACCGACACCCTTTCCTCCGCACGGCTCTCACAACGGCCAAACATCCTCGGACCAGCGCAATGGTCCGACTCTCCCACAGCAGCCAGCGTCCGACGCTTGCACTCAACTGCATAGAAGCTAGGGTAAGCCATCGGATTGAAACCAATAGTCTGACGCTCCCTGGCCTTAGCGTCCGATGCTCTTCCTCTTCACCGAAAAACGCTGAATCCTGCCTCGTAAGCTCGGCAGGAGGAGGAGAGAGAACCAAACTCTCTCTACTTCACAACTTCACCTCCAAAGACCTTCGCCTTTTGCAAATGTGCTAACATCACAAGTGTTCAACCTCAAGTGCATGTGTGTTAGCTTTTCACAAACATTATCACAAAGGATTTTCACTCATTTCACCGCGCCACTCGATCCTAGCAACGTATGCAAAGTTAGATCACTCAAGTGGCACTAGATGACCGATATGCAAACAAGTTTGCCCCTCTTTATAGTACGGCCATCTATCCTATACCCGGTCAAGCACTTCTTTACTCAACCTTAGACCAGTGAAATGGAAATGCCTATGGTTATACCTTTGCCTTGCGCTTTCCATTTCAATCTTTGTCTTCATCTCCTTCTCCAACACCTTGGTCGATTCCGATGCAACACATGCACCAACACCTCATGAATGATATGATCCACTTCATATCATCACGTGGCTTTTGGTTCATCGATCCTCGACTTGCTTGCTCTTCTCTGTTGCATTGGGCCATCGGTGCCAAGCCATCACCCGACTTGCCCTTCACACTTGCAACCGGTCCATCGACACGAAGCCTTGTCTTGATCTTCTCCACCTAGCCACATGACTCCATGTCATGTCTCATGTGTTAAGCTCCTTCATCACCATATGTGTGAGCTAAGCAACACTCTCCAAGCCATATCCACCTCCATGGCATAGTTGCTCACACACATGTACCTGTGGACTAATCTCCTATGTAATTAACACTTAAACACATATTAGTCCACCTAAGTTGTCACTCAATTACCAAAACCAAACAAGGACCTTTCAATCTCCCCCTTTTGGTAATTTATGACAATTCTACAAAGATATGGAAGTTTAAGCATATTAACCAAGTTAGCTTTTCACACAAGTGTAAGTTACTAACTTGGGTTTGGATTTTATGTTACTGATCCATCTTTAATTTCAAATCTTTAGACTTGGATAAGGTTCATAAAACCCGACTTGGTAGCATTAACTCCCCCTACATGTGTGCTCAAATGGTTTGGTTTCAAATTTCCACACATGCATAAATATGGAATTTGTGGGAGTGCTAACACTACTAAGTGATGCTAAGATGCATAGAATAAACCTTTGTAGCGTAATACCAATCGCTTGATACCATTTTCTTGAAACCAATTGAAGTTGTACCATTAAGTCCATCCTTAGCATCAAGATTAACTAGACAAGCAAAAATACTAGATACCTCATGAGATCAACATTATAAGCATGGTTCAAGTAAATACTTGAAAAACACAAGTCTAGCTAACAACCTATGCATGCTAGTTATCAAATCATCATTCCCTTTCCTTCGGCGACCAAGCATTGGGACTCTAACCCAAAGTGCTCAACCACCGAAGGGAATCATATCCCATTTATTTTTTCCATGATTCATCAATAGTATATCACCTTTCTTAAAATAGCATTTTATGCAAAAACTAAATTAATTAAGCAGGTCTAAGCATTTTTTTCAAACTTTTCCATTTTAAAATCAGGTTTCACGGATGATATTTCGAGTGGTCAAGGATGGTAATGCATCAATTGGGTTATCACTCAACTTCTATCAACTTAATGCAATAGTTTAACTCAAAGTGATAAATATTTTATAAATCACAAGGAAGGGTTTAAATGCACCAGGGCTTGCCTTGTGCTGCGTGGAGCGTAGGGTTAGGATCAGTGCCATAGATGTCAAAGCCTTGCAGGATTTCAGTAGCAACCTCCCCCGCAACTATCTCAACCTTCACTTCGTCTCCCTCGGCAACTACACGTATAACAATGATGCATGCTTAACATGATGCAGAATGACATGTGATGAGAGGTAGAACAAACATTTACTTTATGACCTTGAGTATAACTTTCCTTCACGATAAAGTTGCAAGGCAACGAAAGTAATTATCGATTATTATTTACTATTTCGTTTTAACAGTCGTCGAAAGCCGCTGCACAACGGTTCAACATCTACCATAATAAAGAAGTTAAAGTGCCGAGGATCACTATAGTGAATGATCTAGGGTCTTCAATCAATCCCAAAATCACACAAAACCAAAAGTGATTATAGTTTCCATTCATTTTATTATTCAATTAATCAAGCACTAATTAATAAATAAGTAAACTACTTCCATTTGAGCTCAAACCTTTCCAACAGATGGTTCATTCCCTAAAACTGTACCACATTCAATTTCATGATTTTTGGGCCAACATATAATTTATTGAAATTCATTAAACTTGCATTTATGAATTAAAAGGCTGATTTTTAGCTACTGCAGAATGTGCTCAAATTGATTACTTAACATTTTTATTAAATTCTACACACTGCATAGAGTATACACAATTATTTTCATGATTTATATTGCAACATATTTATTCTGACAAAATAACAAACTCCAGCACTATTCCCTAAAATTGAAATTCATAAAATCAATTTATATTCGCAATAAATGGAAAAGCCAATCTGGCCCGAGACGGCCCACTCGGCCACCCGCACACGCGCGCTAGCGTTTATGCCCAAAACCCCCTGAACAACCTAGCTCTCAAATTACTTCTCGAACCAAGTACAAAAACCTGGTATATATCCTGGAATCCCTACATTGTGTTCGTGTCATGTATAGCTCCTTTGGCTTGACATGAATGAATTCCTTAACATAACTAGACGACATGTGTCGTGCCTTGATTTTCTTTACCCTGACATGTGTCACATCCTTGATCTTGATATTCAACGTATATTGGCTGAGTTACTTTAGTTCTGCCCTTTAGTGGTGTCACGATCCGTGACCATGGTGCCGCGTCGAAACCTAGGGACTCTTGTGTGTCCGGACCACATGAGTTTCTGCTAGGCGTGCGCTGGTATCGAGGCCTAAGGTCGTGATCCACTATAGCTTCACAAGTAAATAAGCTCTCTCTCGTTTGCACCCTATGTGGAAACGAATCCATCAAGCTATGGTATAATATGATCTATGATTGCGATACAATATAACAACCGAAATCTCGTGACCACCCGAGGTTTTATGCGGTATATGCTCGTATCGAGATCTTTGGTCATTTCCCATCATAGCCACAATTGGAGCCTTTTCTTTTCTGACTACTCTTAATCAAGGTCACTTTAATTGTGCCTTATAATTATGTCTCGACCCGTGACTATGGTACCGTGTCAAAACTTAGGATCTTCTGTGGGTTGCAAACCACATAAGTATGCACTGGTATCGTAGTCGGTGTTCTTGACCCATTAAAGTCGCAATTAATGTACTATCTTTCCCTTGAATTTATACTAATATTTTGCTAAAAATTTAGAAGTCCTTGATAATGATATTTAGGAGTTCAGTGTTTTGCGAGAGGTGTTGATGGTGATGTCTTGTGGACAGAAAGGCAGTTGAATTTTGCATCCTCAATCAGGAATAGCAAGCTACACCCATACGATTAACTCTGCAGCAATTCTACCAGAGCTTTCTTAAAACCCATTAATCATTATTGTATATATCTCTCTCAAGAAAAATATATGACTTATCTTCTTTCCTTTACTCGTCCCCATGCTTATAATTTCTTCTAAATCTCAAGGACGAGATTTCCTTTAAGGGGTAGAGCTGTAACACCCCTGGTGTTACAGAACTAAAAATCGGACATGTCATCATATGCACCGCATAATATGCATGTGTAAGCCTAATTTGAGATGCATAGAAATTAAAACAAATTTAATTTTATAGGTTGTTTGTGCTTAAGCGATTTAGAGTGATTTAATTTCATCTTGTATTGGCTTGTTATTGGGTGCATTAATTAATGACCATCTTAAAAATAAAGTTTGGAATTAATTTAGAAACCTAATACGGACTAAAATCCTAATCTCAAAACTACGTGAAATTGGGCCTTGCTCCCAAAAGCAAAGTTGTAGCCCTTAATTAGTAGAGCAACTTTGGTGTATAATGTTTTTCAAGTTGCTATTTGGAAATTCAAATTAAATCTGAATTTCTACCTTTAAATTTGAATTTAAAACTCTAATTCAATAATTACTTGGAATTTGAAGTTGATCCTTAAATAAAAGTTGTAAAGCTCACTAAACTGAACAACTTTCATGTTTAAAAATTTTGAACTTGTTCAATAAATATATGAGATTTGAATCAAATTTAAAAGGGGTCATTTACCCCATTTTCAATAATTTCAAAAATATTCAAAATTTGAAAATGTTTTATATACCAAAGTTGTTCAGAATACAAATCTTCACAATTCTTATTTGGACCATTTTTGAGTTATTAAGAAAAATTGGAAGTAATTTTAAAATTGGAGTTGGGGATAATTATAAGCTACAGTAGCAGGGGATGGCAGAGCAGGGCACGCGCCCCTCGTCTTCACAACCCGCTGCTCTCGCATTGTCGTTCTTGCGCGGTGGCACGTGTCCGTCGTCATGGCACGCTCGGCATCGTCGACGTGGTGAGTTCGGAGACCCTCCGTTTTCTTTCTTTAAATCGCGCAGTCGACGAACCGGCATCTCTTTTCGTTTTTCCGGTCGCCTCCGGCAGTCGCTGCTCGATGTCCAAATTCGTCACCACCACTCTCTGTTACTCCAAATTTATTGTGCACGCAAGTCCGCCACCCCTTTGCGCCCCCTCTGGACCCTCTTGAGCCAGGCAGTGTCGTCGCTCATCGCCGGGATAGTCTGCGCGACCGTCCTCTTCCTCAGCTCCGGTCGAGTGCCACCGAACGGCACCTCACCGTGGCTAGCTCCAATAGGTGAGGTATTCTTCCTTCCATCTTTCGTTCCACGTCCCTTGTGAATCAAAAAAGCTTCTCGGCCAAGCAGTTTGGTGTTTGATCGTAGGAAGCCGCCGGAACGTCGGCTACCACCGGGACGCGCTGCCGAGCTCACGGTCGACGTCGACAGAGCCGCTCCGCTTGCCTCCACTCCAACCAGCGCGAGTAGCGCACCTAGGTGAGCTCCATGAGGTGCTAGGTGTAGTTGGTTTAGTCTCTCGTAGTCTGCCATGGCTGGCGCGCACGTTGCTGCCGCGGTCGAGCCGCCATGGCCGTGGCCAGACGAGCTCTGGTCTCTGACTTGTCCAACCAACTAGTTCAATGGGTACGTGGGTATCTGTGGGAGCTCGGTGGTGCCTTTTCCCTCGCCGGAGAGGCCACCGGCGGCGAGTCCAGGCCGGCGAGGTGCCGCCGTGGTCTGAGCCAATGCCGTGCGTGCGGTGGGCACCAGAAAGACAGAGAGGAGAGCTGTGGGCCGTGCTAGGCTTCCTGGGCCGGCCCATCAACCCCTGGATTATTGAAGAAACGAATTTCTCCTTTTTACAGAAATCTTGAAAAGTGCGGTTCCTTGAAAATTCGTAGGAAAAATAACCAGAGCTCCAAAACTCATGACATTAATTGTGTAGTTTTACTGTATAGTAATTTCCATGAGAAAAATATGAAATATGCTATTTGGGTAATTTCTGAATGTGATAAAAATACAGATTTTAATTAATAAATGGCACTTTGATGATTTTTAATCAATTATGTGATTGTCCAAAAATTATGAAATTAATTGTGTAGCTATTTTGAGCAGTGAGCTATCTCCACAAAAATCTGTAGCTCATTTGGATAAAGTTTAATTATTTTGTAATTTATCCCTAATTAACTAATAATCTGTAGCTGATTCATGGGTCTGGGAGCTTTGCGACCCGTTGTCGCCCTCTCGGCCACCTCCGGCCGCTTGCGGCCCTGGCCGAGCTTGGCCTGGCCGGCCGGTGGCCATGGCTGCGCCTATCTAGCTTGGCCAGGGCAGGCTGGAGCCGGGTTGGACCAGGCCATTTGTATTGGGAGTGCTAAGGGAGCCAATCTGGACCGTGTTGGTCATTCGGGCTGGTCCAACAGTAGAGGCTGAGTAGTTAAATAAATTGATTTATTTTCTTTCTTGATATATAAAATGTATTGTGTCTTGTGGTTTTTGGATTGAGTGAAGACTAGGGATCATAAAACCTTAGATTTTCCTTAGCAACTTATTTAGTAGAATAATTTATTATTGTTATGTGGTGGTTAATAATAGTTAATAAAATAATTAGGTGAGATAATAACCACCATGATATTAGAATCTTAATAGGAACTTAATGACCCTTGTTGCTAGTTGGTAATTACCTTGAGGTTTACCAAAACAAAGTTATCCGTAATTACAGGCTATCCTAAATTGTAATGTCATGAGGTTGTTTCTTTTGATGCAACTTCATGGGTAAAAACACCCAAGTAGAACGACTTCTCTTTTGAACCTTTCCGTACCCTAAGTCGTGCATAGAATTCCTTATAGGTACCCGTAAACCGCTAACCCAAGTTGTTGGACAACAAGCTAATCTTGTTGGCTTGCAACTTTATCGTAAAGGAAAGTAGTATTCAACTTTCTTTGATTATTTAATATAATGTATTTGTATGTTTCCATTATGCATCATGCCATGCATTTCATCATGCATTAATATTTCGTGTAGTGAACGGGGGATATTATTATCTAAAGCAAGTCCCGAGTTGGTCTTCACTCTGTGGACATGGAACTTCCTCGGTGATTGGCTTCAGGGTTGTATCTGCTCCAAGCAATAGGCAAGCCCCAGTGCATTAGCCCTTCCTTGTGATTTACAAATCTTTATCACCTTGAGTTAAATTGCTGCATTAAGTTGATAGGAGTTGATTGTCACCTACTTGCTGCATTTACCTGCCTTGATATATTATCCTTAAAACCTGATTTAAAGGCAAATGTTTATAAAATGCTTAGCCATGCTTAATAGTTAAGCTTTTATGAAAAAGATATTTTGTATGCTTGGGGTATACTACTATGAACTATTATAATTGTTTGACAGGGCAGTAGACTTGCATTGAAAAAGGAGTCTCAATGTAGTGCCTCTGACTGTCTATTAAGAAAATGAAATGGAATCCATTAGGGACCATTCGTTGTTGGCCTACTGGATCGAGACTTTGCAACTAGCCACATACTACGGAAAGCCTCTGACTCCAGTCGCACTTCTACTTGAACCGACAACCACGCACTAGGAGTGGAGAGATGGTGAGAGTAGCGTGTACCCTCGTGGGTGGCGTGCCTGGAGAGGAGAGGAGTACTGTGCTCTCGGGTGGCGCAGGACCGGTTCAAGTTTTGGAAAAGCCGTGGTAGGCGGGTTTGGTGTATGCAAGCTTAAGTGCTACATATGCAGTGTGGATAGGGATCCCCAGCTGGGTATTTTAATCGATTCGAATCGTCGTTGCTCCTCGGTTAATGGAGACTTGATCCTCCGACTTACAGCGAAGAGTGGTTCGGAACTAGGTGAAAGATGTGGGAAAAGGGTGAGTACTGAGATCACTTCAATGAATCAATCTAGATTCAGGATTAAGTTTTAAACGAACTTAGAGAGCTTTTCTGCAAAACGCTTTGACTCTTGCTAAAGCCTCTCCTTGATTTCCTTCAGCCTGCATTCCTGAGTCTTCTCCCCAATTTTTGGTCGGGTAAGTCTTGCGAAGTACCCCATGTACTCAAGGTTTGTTAACCCTCTGTTGCAGATTAAAGTCAGAAGCAGTAGAGGTCTGGCTAGCGCCAAAATTGTGGCATCCGAAGAGATGCCATGTGCAGTAGATGACATGTGCTTATCAGCACTACCTTTGGCAAGATGTCATCTATATTAATTATAAGTGTAAGAGCTACCTTATCTTGTCTCCATCGACAAGTAGTTTTGTAAAGACTATCACTGGATTTGTAAACTATGGTTGTAACTCTTCCGCAATTTACTCTGATGTATTTTGAACACTATGAATGAATGTAATAAAATGGTTGGTTTTTGTTCCATGAAATGATCCTTGGTGGGACATTGCGGTGTTCGCAAGAACATCCGACAGAGCTTTCGGAGTTATCAGGCTCCTGTGCATAGCAGCCAGAGGTCGTTGGACTACGGCAGGTGCACGTGGGCCATGGTAATTCGGGAGGTTCTGTCACAGCCCACCTGGCACTATTCACATGAGTCAGTATATTGGCGCTTAACCCCCTCTACTTTCTATTCTTCTAAACTGAAGCTCCTCCCAACACTCAGCTGTTGACCGACCGCCGGCACGGCTTGACCGGCGGTTACCAGCTGCTCCGCGGCATCCCCAGCGGCGGTAATGCGACCATAGTGTTCCAGGGGTCCTAACGAGCCGGCTCGGCCGCGACGGCGCATCGCGCTCCGGCGAGCGCAAAGCGGTAGAGTTTATGCTCGAGCGCGCGAGGGGTTCGGGGGCTCACCACAACTTGGTTAGGCTAGGCGGTTGCGTCCGAGGTGGTGCAGAGGTGCGAGCTCGACGATGACGGCGGATGCAGCAGCGTGCACCGGCAGCGAGATCTCTGTTCCATCAATCCTATGGAACCAAATGAAGAACCACCGCGCACATATCAGCCGGGACAAGGGAGCCCAAAACATGACACCTAGGAGGGGGAGGATCATCGTAGAAGACTAGCCACGTTAGAGTTGCTCGCGGCGGCACTCCAACCGGGTCCGAGGACGACGACGCGCGTTCCAGGATCGACAGAGCACTACGGCTTTCACAACCGGATGCAATCGATGCGCAGGGACACTAGGAGGTTGTCTACGGGATGAATTTGGGAATGGTTGAGTGAGGGTGGAAAATTTAGCCGGAAACCGAGGGGTGTCACCGGCCGCCGGGAGGGAGAGGAAGGGGAAAAATGGAGGTGCTCGTCGGTATTTAAAGGGCAGGGGGCTGGATGGGGAGAAGTTGTCCCCACGGGTCAACTCTCGCTGACGTGGGAGCAGGGGACTGCCAGGACGACCGACAACGTGCATCACCACGCCGGCGCCATGCTGCACAGGGAAGAAGGACAGGGCCATACCCTGTATACTTGTTGACATCTACTAACGTCGCCAAATATAACTATATAACTTTTAATGCAAGAGGCGAGACTAGAACATAAATGGTAATTAATTAACTTGTCATTAGCAACTAGCCACTTTTCTATTACCAACATTCTTATGCAAGAACTAGGTTGTCATCCCCAATTAATAATGCTAAGAATAAATAAAGGTTTAATATATTAATCTATGTGACTAGGTAGAAGTAAATATAATATAAACTAAGATCAATTCTGCAAGCGGACAGATAATTATACTATTGTAGCATTTTACCTAGGGAGTTCTACCAGGTTGTCGATTTATATTTGTACCACTGGGAAGGACTAGGATAAACTTTAATCTATTATATTGATAGTGATGGTATACAATGGATAAGTGACATTACCGATGTCATTTAGTCTACTCATAATAGGTAGAGGTCACAAGGTAAATAAAGATAAAGGTGATAAGTATGATCAAGCATCATAAATAAAAGATAATCATTAGAGCACTTCTCTAGTCATAGTAATAGCTAGCCAATGGATAAACTAAGGAATCAATATCAAAGGTAATTCTATAACTACATCAATGAATAACTCTAATTAGTGCAATTACATCTAGCAATCATTGTTAGACTAATCCTATATCATGATCACATGCAAAGGGCATCATCTAGGAAGGATGTGAAACAGAGTCATCATCCAACTTCGCTTACCATGCCTGCTGCCCTACATACGGGGGGTGGACTACAGAGGACTCAACACAGCTGTTACCTACGCGATCTAGCACACGACCCGGCACATCAGGGTGCACTCACAGATAAACAAAATACCTAGACACCATGTCTACATATTGTTCATCATCTATCCATCGTCCGCATGAATAAATGCTATACGAGCAATTACAAGAATTCAATAAGATCAAACCAACTATACTAGACATATAATCAAAGTAGACAAAGACTATTGTAATCAAGAACATATGAACTATTAAGAACAATGTTTCCCTAATCATAATGAAGAATACAATAATAGAGAAAGAACTAGAACTATACCGAACTCCGTGCTCCAGACAGACGCCGGGGCTCCAGATCCGCCGAAGAACTAGAACTCCTCTACTTCTAATCTAACTAGGCTAGAACTATGAACTAGGAGGCTCTTGATGAACTAGGATGCTCCTGATGGCTTGAGGACTTGATGCCTTGAATGAATGATGGGTTGCTGCCTCCTGGGGGGTCTGCCCCTTTATTTATAGCCCGGTGGGATGCACATGCGCTGTAGGATCAAACCGACTTGAAACAAGGGCCGAAATGACTCCACAAAGGCGGCAGAAGAAGACTCCAGAAGCTGGGCCAAAACCCGAGTAGGGGGGCGCCGGCCGGCCCCACCCTGGTGGGTCTCGGGCCCCGGTGCTTCGGGTGTGTTCCAGATGGTTCTAGTGTTTTCGTGATGATGTTTCCTTGGCGGTTAATTTACGTGGTAATCATGCTCTTTAACCCTTCTTTTATGCTTTTCTGG
This sequence comes from Eremochloa ophiuroides, assembly GCA_038502445.1. Taxonomy (NCBI): domain Eukaryota; kingdom Viridiplantae; phylum Streptophyta; class Magnoliopsida; order Poales; family Poaceae; genus Eremochloa; species Eremochloa ophiuroides. Next base: position 19,085,352 of record JAHLJS010000009.1, on the reverse strand, counting down.
AATAGCCCCTAGAAAATACAGAACATGCAAAACTCGTGGAAACTGTCAGTTAATACCCTAGACTAGTGTGTATTCATGTATCCTTTGGTGTCTAAAGTTCTAATAAAAGTTGACGTTATCCACCGTCAACAATACTGTAGATGGCCTATTCACCTTTTGACTTTGGTGCCCAATTATTTTTAATTTTGTATAATAAGTCAAAAATTCACCAATACAAAAGTTGTAGTACATTTCATGCTGGACATTTTTGGTTTTTGAAGCACATTCAAATTTTGAATAATTTTGAAGTTATTTAAAAGGGGGTAAAATCATAATTTGAAGTTATTCAAAAGTTCTAATAAAAGTTGACGTTATCCACCGTCAACAACACCCCCAAGCTTACATGTTTGCCAGTCCCTCGGTAAATGAACTAAGCCTAATTACTAATGTAATTTGATCAGGAGTTGCTACAATGTTTTCATACTTCCCAAGTACACATGCTGCAAACATAGATTCTCCTCCGGATTAGACAAAACTGCTCTACCTTTTAAACTTACCCATTTTACCTTTAACTATGGGGCTTTACAATTCTTGCCTTAGTCTTGAGTAATTGAAAGAAAGAACAATCAAGTCTTGCACTATGTAGCAAATTCTTCACAGTACCAATATTCCGGAGTTTTGCAAGTTTTCAAAATAAAACTCAGAGCTTTAATTGTATGACACCCTCAAGTCTCTCAGTATATATGCTATTTGTGGATCTCACTTAAGGCATTAATGCTATGCCTTCCTATAACTAAGGATTCATAATGGAGCTTATAGGAGTGGCAATAACAAGGTTTAAGCATACTTGCAATTCATATGTTGTAAAGTCAAACAATGGATCCACAGAGAATCGAGGCATACAATCAAACCAAGATGTGCATGTGTATCGAATATGGTGAATAGGTGTATATGTGGTATTTAGTGGCTATTCCTAATTCTACTTTTGCTCTTTGAAAATGATTCACTCTCCTTTTGAACTTGGAGGAACACATGGGCTATCTTTATTCTTTCTCTCTTTCTTTTTAGACAATTCGGGAGGCGGGCATCTAGTACCCATTGTTTTAATGGTGGGACACTTGTCCATCTTTTACTCCCTTTTCATATTTTTGCATAGCCACATGTATCCTTTGAATATGAATAACTGGAGAGATAATAATAAGAACTTATAGCAATTATATCAAGGCTGTCCTACGGGGTTTATATATTTTTGGTGTTCACTCCTAGTGTAGGAGAAAACATTTTCATGATGAATATTGATGAAAGTGGAAATGGTTGCGATTACTCCTAGGGTAGGAATAATGCATATGTGCTAAAGTGTGTACGTGATCTTGGTTTTAAAAGCATGACAAGACTCTCATACGGTATACAACAAAGGTTGACCAAACTCAATGTAAAGAAAGCAGGATAAAAAGGTTTTCCTATCTCTAGATGTATCATATATGGCTTTGGTAGGAATTCATACTTTGTCATACAATAGCTCATCATGTAAATTTCAAATTTTCAAAATAAATCTCCAGAATTTAGTAATGCTAGGAATAAGATAAATAGTAGCTCAACTTTCATGAATCATATCAATCAATTACCTAGACTTAGCTCAAACATATGCCTCCACAAGTTTTAGGTTCAGAGTAAATTCTTAAGTCCAAACAACGATATCTAAAACTTAGGAGAATTTAAGTTTGACAAGTAGGCATTTGAAAGTATTGTGACAGAGCAACTATTCATCATCTCCAAGATAAAATTTTAATGTTCATCAATTTTTTAATTTAGCTATAGCCTAGACTGACTCTAAACAAATTTTAATATATAGATAGATATTTATTTGGTTTTCAAAATTTTTATCTTACTAGCTAACTCACGCGAAAAAGCGATATAGTAATAATGATAAGATAGGAAACGTATACTTACCTGGCTTTTTCATTGGAGGGTGCCCTCCCCCAAGCTTGAAGTTTGGCAGGGTCTTTGATGTTGCAAATTGAGTGATCCTTCTGAGCAGTGTATCGGCAGTGTAAGGGCGTTGGGTTGACTAACTCCTTGATCTTGTATTTTCCTATGAAACTCAATTGCCAATAAAAATACCAAATCTCATACAGAGTGGTTAGGTTTAATACCACTCCATGGTAAGTGATTGATTTTATATTTCTAGCAGAAGTTTCCTAAGTGGACCTTCATGTGCCCACATATTTTTGGTATATTTTTTTCTAAAAGGTGTGGACCTTCATGTGCCCACATATTTTTGGTATTTTTAGATTTTCCTATGATACTATGGTGAGCCTTCATGTGTTCACATATTTTTGGTATTTTGTGCTTGTATAAAGTAGACTCAATAAGCGCATAGGTATAACTACCTGGTAACTAGGGGATGCTCCTCCCCCAAGCTTGATGTTTGCAATACTTGGTGCTTGAATGATCCTCAGAGTGAGCTAGTAGTAGTCCTGGTGGGCGCCACTAATAGGCTCTCTCCTTTAGTCATATTATTCCTGCATAGTTATACTCCAACAAGAAAACCAAAACTCGAGGCTCGAATTATCAAGGGGCTAGCGGTCAGCCAATGAGCACTTTGATTATTCTTTGAGTTGATTTTAATTAATAGATTTTAGCAAGACTCTAAAAGGATTCTCTTTTTGGGGGTTTTTCTAAGTTTCTTATGTAGTAATAAAAAATGTATGCATACTAATAATTTTTATGCCACCACAGGAAATATTTATTTCCATGGGGCTTAGGATTTTCATAATGCAACAAAGCAACTATAAATACTACTACCATCTATAAATCATTTTTATTTTTATGCCACCACAGTAAATATACCTACAGGGTTACCATAGGTTCATTCACCTGGGGCTTTAATATTTATGATGCAGTAAATAAAGCAGTAAATACTTTTGTTGGTTTATTATTTTAATATGCAAAAATGATTGTACTAATAAATATGCTAAGCAAAATTACTCATGAATGCTAAATTAATTAGATAACTACCATTCTAACCTTATGGCTAGGGTACGGAATTTAAAGTCTACCGACAGGACTTAGATAGAGGAGAGTACTTACTCAGTAGGTTCATTGTCTGAGGTTACCTCAGACAATTCCCCATTTTGCGGTGGTGTAGCAGGTGCTTTTTCTTTCTCCTTCCATCTCTTTTCTGTCTCTTTTGCTTCTCTCTTTTCTAGCTCTAGCTCTTCCTTGTATGCTTCTCTTGATTCTTCATCTCTCTTCATCCATTCTTCTACTTGTGCCTGTATCTATTCTTTCTCTGCCTTAACAATCCAGTCCATCCTTTCAGCTTCCGCTTTCCACTCACTCCAGCGTGGTGCTTGTACGGCTTCTTCTTGCTCCTTGTAGCAGTCTGCATACTTCACAATCCTACCAGGGAACTCCTCCCATCCATAGTGAGGTTGGGCAGCCTGACGGCGGGCTTGGCGTTTCCTTTTGTTGCGTTGTTTCCTGATCTACTCATGGTTAAGATGTGTTTTAAATTGACAGCGTACCTTTCCAGTGGGTAGGTTGAAGTGGATCTGTCCAGACCCAATGTAGATGATAGCATTGGCGGTTTAGAGGAATGGTCTTCCTAAAAGAATAGGTGATTCATCGTCCCCCTGCATGTCAAGAACTAGAAAATCTGCGGGTATATATTTATTTTGAATTCTTACCATGACGTCCTTGACTACGCCTTCAGCGAATCTCAGTGATTGGTCTGCCATCTGCAACTGAATATATGTTGGGTATAATGGTAAATCATCAAATAATTCATCATACACCTTTTTGGACATTACATTGACGCCTGATCCAGTGTCGCAGATGGTGTTGGGAAAAGTGATGTCTCATTCGATGATTGGTACACCTGGGTCACCTTTCCTTGTTGGAAATGGTTTTGGGAGCATATGAGCATTTTCTGTGTTGATAGCATTGATTAGTTGAGAAGTTTCTTCAGGTACATGCTGGGGCTTGTTCTTCCTCCATCTTCTATTGTTCTTCTTCGGGTGCTGGTTGTTGTTGTTGCTCTTCTTGTTGATGGAATTGCTTTGGGACTGCAGGATTCTTGAGGATGCGGTTCTTGAATGAAAATCTCTCCTTCTTATCTTTGATGGAGAGGACAATCTTGGCGTGTTCCGCATAGATGATGGCTTTGGTTGTGCACAAAAATGGTCGTCCCAAGATAATGGGTGCCTTCTCATCTCCTCCGGTATCCATGATCACAAAGTCAATTGGGACATATGATTGACCCACTCTAATAACAGCTTTTTCTAGTACTCCCTCGGGGTAGCAAATGGATTGATCTGCAAGCTGCAAACGCATATCTGTGTACAACAAAAGATCACCTAAACTTTTCTCATAGATTACCTTGGGCATTATGTTGACACTTGCGCCAAAATCGCAGATAGCCTCTAGAAAGTTATGACATCCTATGGAGATAGGAATCACAGGTCTTCCAGGGTCTCCCATCTTCTCAGGTAGTGAGTGATCCATCCACTGTATATCTCCAGGCTCAATTTGGTATTGTGTTCCATTGTGAATATCAACAAGGTTAGCAGTTTCTAAATCCTCCGGCTGGCCCAGAATCTTTCATTTCTCAAATGGAGGGACAGCAGCAGCTAGCTGAGCTAATTGTGATTCTAACATTTTAATAAAGTTGTGCTGATTCTTTATAGCAGAAGCTAAGGTATCCATTCTAGTATTTATATTTTCTAAAGCTTTATCATTCGAGGCTACCTTTCTAGACATTTGATCCAACAATTTAGATTGACCAGCAACTAAATCTCTTAAAGGCGGAAGATTGTAATTATTGCAATTATTACCTTGGTTGTTACCTTGGTAATTACCTTGTTGAGGTTGCTGATTCCATCCTTGATTTGGCTGGTTCCATCCTTGATTTTGCTAAGGACGATAGTAGGTGTTGTTGTTGATGAAGTTCACATCCTCTTGCAACGTAGGGCAGTTGATAGCTGAATGCCCATAATCTCCACATTCTTCACAGGTCATGCGGGAATCATTGATATGCATGACTTCCTTCTTCTCTATGTCGAGCTTCTTCATGATGAGGTCTAGCGTGGCAATGACCATGTCAGTCTCCTTCAGATGATGGATGCCTCCTCCTCTCTTGCGAGGTTGAGTACGTTCTTCATTACAGCTTGAATTTGAGGCCATCTTCTCAACGAGTGCTTGAGCTTCTGGAAGCTTAAGTAACAGGAAAGCTCCTCCAGCTATAGCATCTATGGACTCACGGGTGCTAGAGATTAGCCCATGGTAGAAGGTTTGCAATAGTAGCCAATCCTCTATACGATGATGAGGACAGTCTTCAATGTAATGTTGGAATCTCTCCTATGCTTCAGTGAATGATTCGTCATGTTGCAGTTGAAAACTTGAGATTTTCCACGTAGAGCATTTGTCTTGCCTGTAGGAAAGAACTTTGCCAGGAAAGCAGTTGAGCATCGGTCCCATGTAGTGTTCGTATCTTTGTTGACGTAGAACCACTGCTTGGCTTTCCCCAAAAGTGAAAATAGGAAAAGACGGAGTAAAATAGCATCTCTTGGTACTCCTCTAATCGTGAAGGTGCTGCAAATCTCTAAAAAGTGTTGTAAGTGTGCACTTGCATCTTCATGAGCTTTTCCACAAAACTGGCTGGCTTGAACCATGGTGATAAGAGCAGGCTTGAGCTCGAATCCATTCTCCCCCGTATTGACTGCTGGTCCAGTCCGGATGTTTTCTGTTGTTGGGGCAGAGAACTCGTGCAGCGTCTTCTCAGCCCTGTCTTCAAACAAAGGAGATAAATCTTCTCCTAAGTGTTCTTCTTCCAATATTGGAGCTGGCTCCCTTGATGAATGAGCTTGAGCAGCAATGGGTGTTTTTGATGGTAGCTTGAAATTGTCCCTCACTTATACAAACTTCTTTCTTCTCAGGAGTTTCTTTGGATCATCAGTGAAATTATTTGGAAGAGAAAAACCATTCATTCATCACCCTGCATAAGATAAGCAAATGATAAAAACAAGGGTGTGCCTGTTTGAGTTAGAGATCAGTCGGTAATACAATCTTATCCATTATGTATACATATGCTATCAATATTTGCTAAGTTTAATGTGCCTTCCCCGGCAACGGCGCCAAAAATGCTTGTTGACATCTACTAACGTCGCCAAATATAACTATATAACTTTTAATGCAAGAGGCGAGATTAGAAGATGAATGGTAATTAATTAACTTGTCATTAGCAACTAGCCACTTTTCTATTACCAACATTCTTATGCAAGAACTAGGTTGTCATCCCTAATTAATAATGCTAAGAATAAATAAAGGTTTAATATATTAATCTATGTGACTAGGCAGAAATAAATATAATATAAACTAAGATCAATTCTGCAAGCGGACAGATAATTATACCATTGTAGCATTTTACCTAGGGATTTCAACCAGGTTGTCGATTTATATTTATACCACTGGGAAGGACTACGATAAACTTTAATCTATTATATTGATAGTGATGGTATACAATGGATAAGTGACATTACCGATGTCATTTACTCTACTCATAACAGCTAGAGGTCACAAGGTAAATAAAGATAAAGGTGATAAGTATGATCAAGCATCATAAATAAAAGATAATCATCAGAGCACTTCTCTAGTCATAGTAATAGCTAGCCAATGGATAAACTAAGGAATCAATATCAAAGGTAATTCTATAACTACATCAATGAATAACTCTAATTAGTGCAATTACATCTAGCAATCATTGTTAGACTAATCCTATATCATGATCACATGCAAAGGGCATCATCTAGGGAGGATGTGAAACAAAGTCATCATCCAACTTCGTGACCGTGCCTGCTGGCCTACATATGGGGGTGGACTACAGAGGACTCAACGCAGCTGTTACCTACGCGATCTACCACATGACCCGGCACATCAGGGTGCACTTGCAGATAAACAAAATACCTAGACACCACGTCTACATATTGTTCATCATCTATCCATCGTCCGCATGAATAAACGCTATACGAGCAATTGCATGAATTCAATAAGATCAAACCAACTATACTAGACATATAATCAAAGTAGACAAAGACTATTGTAATGAAGAACATATGAACTATTAAGAACAATGTTTCCCTAATCATAATGAAGAATACAATAATAGAGAAAGAACTAGAATTATACCGAACTCCGTGCTCCAGACAGATGCCGGGGCTCTAGATCCGCCGAAGAACTAGAACTCCTCTACTTCTAATCTAACTAGGCTAGAACTAGGAACTAGGAAGCTCTTGATGAACTAGGATGCTCTTGATGGCTTGAGGACTTGATGCCTTGAATGAATGATGGGTTGATGCCTCCAGGGGGGTCTGCCCCTTTATTTATAGCCCGGTGGGATGCACGTGCGCCGTAGGATCAAACCGAGTTGAAATAAGGGCCGAGATGACTCCACAAAGGCGGCGGAAGAAGACTCCAGAAGTTGGGCCGAAACCCGAGTAGGGCGGCGCCGGACGGCCCCACCCTGGTGGGTCTCGGGCCCCGGTGCTTCTGGTGTGTTCCAGATGCTTCTAGTGTTCTCGTGAGGATGTTTCCTTGGCGGTTAAGTTACGTGGTAATCATGCTCTTTAACCCTTCTTTTATGCTTTTCTGGAATAGCCCCTGAAAAATACAGAACGTGCAAAACTCATGGAAACTATCAGTTAATACCCTAGACTAGTGTGTATTCATGTTTCCTTTGGTGTCTAAAGTTCTAATAAAAGTTGACGTTATCCACCGTCAACAATACTGTAGATGGCCTATTCACTTTTTGACTTTGGTGTCCAATTATTTTTAATTTTGTATAATAAGTCAAAAATTCACCAATACAAAAGTTATAGTACATTTCATGCTGGACATTTTTGGTTCTTGAAGCACATTCAAATTTTGAATAATTTTGAAGTTATTGAAAGGGGGTAAAATCACAATTTGAATTTTATTTGAAATTCAGTCAAATTCTCAAGATTTTTCTCAACAACTTGAAAATCTTCAAAAATAAAAGTTGTTCAACTTGTTAGGCTTGACATTTTTCATTAAAGGAGTTTGATCACTTTCTTCATAATTCTTGAAATGGGTTTTCAAATTTGAATTTCAACACACTTATTAGGGTTTTATTTAAAATTTCACTTAGTAACTTGGAAATCACCAAAAATGAAAGTTGTTCCATTTTAAAAGGGCTACAACTTTTATTAAGGAACCATCACCAGATTCTTTCTGGTTTTTGATTCAGGATTTTTGGGTCCAAAGTTAGGGTTTAAAATCGATTTAATTTTATACACCCTAATCACAAACCTTTATATAATCAAATCACTCTAATAATCTTATGCACAATCACATGCAAGAATAAAACTTATTTTAGAGAGTGCATAGTGTAACAAAACCGCCTAAATCACGTGGCCCATGGGCAGCAGTCATTGTCACTAATGATCTCTAATAGCTGGGCCCGTGTCCCAGATGATCTAGGAGGATCTGCCGGGTTACATCAGCACCCATTTCTCCGACAGGATCCCATTGCGAAGCCATTACAGAATTACAACATTTCATAATAAAATACATTAAAGTAAAGTGCAGAAGGTTAAATAGTACTTAGATTACAAACCGGTTGTTCAAATAGAATTCAAGTGCAGTTATTACAGACCATAATTAAAATAGTAGCAGTAGCAGTAGAACAACAACATAACATAATAGGTGATAACACGAACCCTCCCTATGGGTTCACTTCACTCTTCCTCACTATCCTGGATGATGGTCACACAGCATGGGGCAAGACAGACCCCCTACTGCTGACTACCTGCAACGGGGTTAACAAACCCTGAGTACAGGGGGTACTCCACAAGACTTACTCGACTAAGAAAAGAAATGAGACTCAGGAATGCAGGCTGAGGGTAGTCAAAGCAAGGCTTTAGCAAGAGTCAAGGTATTTTGCGGAAAAAGCATTACTAATCCTGCTTTCCGAATTTTAATCAACATTATTAATAGTCAATATTAATAATTCATAATTCTTTCAAATATATCCATCAAATCCAATTACTTTTTCATTCTCAAAAACATCCTACTTCCGAACCACTTTTCGATGTAGGTGTGAGGATCAAGTCTCCACAACCGAGGAGCAATGATGATTCGAATCGATTAGTACCCAGCTGGGGATCCCTAACCACACTACATATGTAGCACCTAAGCTTGCATATACCAACCCCGTTTACCATGGCTTTTCTATCACTGAACCGGTCCTGCGCCATCCGAGAGCACAGTACTCCTCCCGTCTCCAGGCACGACGGCCACTGTTGACATTTCTTAGCGCAATCACCAAAGATAGACAGAAAGTCTATCCCCGGCAACGGCGCCAGAAATGCTTGTTGACATTTCTTAGCGCAATCACCAAAGATAGACAGAAAGTCTATCCCCGGCAACGGCGCCAGAAATGCTTGTTGGCGTTTCTTAGCATCACTACTAAAGATAGACAATAAGTCCATCCTTAATAATAATACTAGAAACGTAAGTTGACATTCCCAGCCACCATTACCTCAGAAAGGTAACCCTTGGCCCTTAATGGCGCCGGCCTAGGTAATGCATTCTGGTAAAAGCAGTTAGAAGTGACGGATTGGCCTTCCTAACCGTCATTACTTACGATATGCAAAACTGTGACACGGCGCCATGGGGTGCACAAGAATTACAATCCTTAATTAATGGTACTTAGGTATGCCAATCATGATAGCTCAGTATAGATAAATCCGCAAGCACACGGAACTATCATTGTAGCATTTCAACCCATGAGTATTCAGGGGTGTCGTATTTATAATTTCCCATAGGAGGGCAGGACGAATGCATCTTGCTTTGGCATAAACATGATCACTTATTGAATGCATAGGTAGACATAGCATAGGCAGGGGTAAATCATAGTTCAAAGATAGTGGACACACATCTGAGCCGACCTCAATGATAAAAGAGAAATAAAGAATAAAAGAATATATCTAATTGAGCAGGCATTGGTCATATATAACTATGCAAAGAACTGTTAGTAAACATCTAACTAGCATGTCTAGTATCAGGACTAAGTCTGGGATGACAGGGAGATCCCCGCAGCTGGTCTTCCCACCGATAGAGACTTTACGAACTCCTTCCCAATATCCAAACATGGGGGAGTGCTAGGGATGGAGAGGGCTGTCACCACCTGCCCACCTACCCCTTTGCCCGTGGGATACCGGCATATTCGCCGATCTTCGCATACCCGAGCACCATGCTCGCGTACTTGGAGACAACTCCTAACCTCCTAGGACCGCACCCCTTCGGAGTGACAGGCTAGGCTAAGAGCAACCATGACAGCATGACGAACCGTCACCTCATCCCTAGTTCTTCCTCTATTCATACTAAGTCGATGAACGATGAAGAACAACGATGAACATGTCAAGAACATAACACATAAACTATATGCTAGTTCATATATCATGATCATAACATGACCAAGACTATACTCTAGTTCATATGCATAATCATATAAGTATGATAAGAACTTGCTCATGGAAGAAGACTGAATTGTATTCATACCAAGATGATCCTTTTCTTCCGAAGATACAAACTCTCGTTGCTATCTCTTGCCTTGCTCTAATACTAAAACTAATCTAAAGAATACAAGTGAGAGGTGAGGTAAATGGCTCCAAATGATGGTGTGTGTTGGAGGGGAGCTCTCCCTCTCTTTTATAGTCTAACAAGGACGGTTTAGGGCGCCAACAAATATGGAAGTAGGTGGAACCGCCTTGAGGGAACCGACCTACGCACCGCCTGAGAAGGATGGGCCCGGGAGGCGCCACCAGGGGGGCAGCCACCCCTGGGGGCAGTCGGGCCCTGGGGGGAGCCATCTGGCCACCGCCTTCGGGTGGTCAGTTGCTCCCTGGGCCTGGGCCTCCCCGCGGTTACGGATGGATCCAGTTTAGCGTTTGAGGTAGGCTTTCTTATTTTCTTGCTCGTCCTCGAGTAAAGGTTTGAAGGACTAAGCGGATTTATCTCCTTGATTTGAAATCTGCGTACAAGTTATTCCAAGCTTCACCTAAACCTGTGAACTTCCAAGTGTCTACCAAGTCATCTTGGGTAATTAAAAAATAGAATAGCCTGGATTCAAATCTTCTTACTCATATCCCTGCTCAGAAACTTGCGTTTTTGTGAAGTTTTGAAAACAAAAAGGTAGCACTTGTTCCTTGAATGATTCTCTCAAGTCACTTATTTGTATGTGGTTCCTCACCAAGGCATATATAGGTATTGCCTTCACTTGATCACCCTACCTCTAAAAAGTTTATCTGGAGCTTTAGGTAGGGAGGAAAATACTAAGGCACACTTACCTTGCATGTATTGTCAAGTCAAACCCTGGACCGCACCGGAGGGAAGCGTCATACTCTTAGATCAGAATGTGCATGTGCTTGGAAAGAATATGGTGGGTATTATTGCTGTCTAACCTAATTCCACTATGCTCTTTGAAACACATCTCCCTCCTTAGAAAAATCTTTTATGAGGGCATGAGTTATCCTTATTCTCTCTTTTCTTTTTATATATATATATATTTCTTCTTCTTCTTTTTTTCTTCTCCATTTTTTTCACCTTTTGGAAGATAGCCTCATGCTTTTGTTTGCAACAAAAACTTTAAGGGAGATGTGAACAAAGATTCAGAGCATTTATTTGGATGGGACCTAATAAGTATATTTTTGGTTCACCCCCAGTGTAGGAGTAGAACATTTTGGGTGGATCAAAGTGGAAGGTATATTTTGTGCCTACTCCCAAGGTAGGAGTAGTGCCATTATTTGGTGGATGGATGAATGTTGTGCGCAACTCTCAGTGTAAGAGTTGGCAACCTTATTTGTGGGTGCGTGAAATCTGATCTTGGGAGCATGAAATTTCTCTCAATAGGGGTCACAAAACTTGACCAAAATCAACACAAAGTAAGATGCATATGTGGAAGGTTTTGTCATGAAAGATCGTGTATGGCCTTGGTAGGTATTTGCAATCATTCAAGGAACATGCTATATTGATTTTTGTTTTGTAAAAATAAATCCCAAGTTCTTTGCAAGAAATGAGCAGGCGTCATGTCATCCTACTATATCTCATTCGTCAATGACTTAGATAAAATGGGGTCCCTATGATAAGTGTTCACAAGTAATAGGAATATTGGCAAGGAATAAAGAGTATGCAAACTTTAATCATAGGATACCATGGAGATGGAGCATCAAAAGTTTTGTCTTTTCAAAAGTGTTCAAAGTTAAATTTCAAAACTTTGAAAAGAGCGGGGGTAGAGTTGTACAAACCATCGTTGAAGATGAAGGAACTAATGGAAGTTGTTTGTCTTGTCCTTTTGTTTGATGGGTTGCTCGATGTTTGTGCAATGTGTTAGGGAGATCTTGAATTTGTTGTAGTTATGCTTGAGAGATCTCCCCCACACTTAATTTTTTTGTACCTGCTTTTATTATAACAAAGAAAACAAAACAAGAGGGACTACAACAAGCAAGGGTCTTATTGGCTAAACGATCAAGGAAACAAAATTTTATTATTTAGTTATTTTTATTTTATTAGGAACTTGTTCAACCAACTTTTATTAGAGCTCAAACAAGGCTGATATAAAAGATGCAACGAAAACATAGCCAAGACTTATCCCCATATCAGATTACTGCCATTGTTTATGAAAACAACTCAAGGTTCATTAATCAAATTTCAACACCATGTCAAAACATGATTAAAGAAGACTATTTCAACCTAAGCACCATGCTTAATTTGAAAATAGCCTATAGATGTTACTCGCGAGAATACATCCAAACAAGAGCATATGACATAAACAGGGAAGCATGAATTTGAATGATCATAAGGAGACAAGTATGAGCGAAGGGGTTGGTGAACATTTATTACCTTTTGCATACCTGAGTGTTCTTACCGGCAGCATATGTGGATTTCTTTGAAGATGCTGCACCAATGGCGTGGATGTACCGGCTTCAACTCAGCTGAACCATCAGGCCGGATCACAAAACTAGTGCATATGGACCTTGGCCTTATTGGTAGCAAAGGTGTAAAGGAGTAGAGTCCTTTTCTTTTCTCTCTCTCCTTTTTTTCTTTTCTTTTTTTTGAAAGATAACTACCGATGACCTTCAGCAAGGGCTCAACATTTATAGTCTGCTAGCAAGACTTTCCCCTCTTCATTGCTCTGTAGCTGCATGAACAAACTTGGGAGAATTCTCGGGTTGCCCCGAGATTTTTCCCGTATTGTTGACAGGAATAGAAGCAGCAATTTGAGCAAACTATTTTTCTATCATTTTATTGAAACTCAGCTGCTGTTTAACAAAAGAAGATAGAGTTTCAAGTTTAGCATTTATAGATTCAAACATTTTATCATTAAAGGATAGCTTTCTAGCAAGATCTGCATTAAACTTAGCTTGCCTTAAAACAAAATCTCTCGAGGAAAGTTGATTCAATTTGAAATTTGAATTGAGATTAGAAGAATTACCTTGTGCATGGTTATGGTTGTTCCACCCATTATTACCTGGTTGTTGATGTTGGCGAAACCCGTTGTTGACATAGGTCGCTTCTTCCTGGGTTTCGGGACAGCTGTTCCCCGAATGGCCAACATTTCCACAGACTTCACATGTCATGTGTGAGTCCATGGCTTGGACGGTGCCTGTGGTGGGTTCGGTGGCACGGTCATCTAGCCTCTTTATTAGGAGGTCTATTTTTGCAGCAAACAAATCCATCTCCTTCACGGTATGCATGCCTTCTTGTGTTTCTCTTCCTTCTCCCCAGCTTTGGTTTGCTACCATCTTTTCGATGAGTGCAGTGGCATTCTCGATGGTGAGGGAGAGGAATGCCCCTCTAGCTGCGGCGTCAAGGTGCCCTTTTGACATGGCCGTCAGGCCCTCGTAAAAGTTCTGGAGCACCAGCCAATCTTCCATTCCATGGTGGGGACAGGCTCGGACATAGTCCTGTAGCCTCTCCCATGCCTGAGGGATGGACTCGAGTGATGTTTGCTGGAAGTTGGATATCTCCCCCTTAGAGCAATGGTTTTGCTCATGGGGATGAACTTGGCGAGGAATGCCATGGAACATTTGTCCCATGTGTTGGCAGCTTCCTTGTTTTGGTAGAACCACTGTTTTGCCTTCCCCGCAAGGGAAAAAGGAAACAGGCGGAGCTTGATGCTAGTTGGTGCGACGTCTTTGGTGACGATGGTGTCGCACAATTCAAGGAAGTGTTGAAGTTGAGCATTTGCATCCTCATTTGGCAAGCCACAGAACTGGCTTGCCTGCACCATCTTGATTAGGCCAGTACAGAGCTCGAAGTTTCCATTTCCGATATTGACAGCGGGCCCAACGGGCACGTTGGCAACAGTAGGGGTGGAGTAGTCGCGGATTGTCTTGGCCATGATGATAGTAGCGGATGATGCGGGAGTGGATGGTTCATCTGCCGATGGAGTAGCAAAACAAGAAATGGTACGGGACCTGTTCTTCCTTAGGAGTGCCTCCAGATTGTCGGTGAAGTTGTTCGACAAGTTGAAACCACTCATACACTATCCTGTTTTCTTTCCAATAAAAAAGAGGAAGAAAACAAGAGAAGTTAACCTGCCTAAACTATGGCCACCGTTTGCTTATTGTGTAATCAATGCCTATGCCAAGCTAGATGTTTTTATTTCCTTTTGCCCTCCCGGCAACGGCGCTAGAAATGCTTGTGACATTTCTTAGCGCAATCACCAAAGATAGACAGAAAGTCTATCCCTGGCAACGGCGCCAGAATGCTTGTTGACATTTCTTAGCGCAATCACCAAAGATAGACAGAAAGTCTATCCCCGGCAACGGCGCCAGAAATGCTTGTTGGCGTTTCTTAGCATCACTACTAAAGATAGACTATAAGTCCATCCTTAATAATAATACTAGAAACGTAAGTAGACAATCCCAACCACCATTACTTCACAAAGGTAACCCTTGGCCCTTAATGGCACCGGCCAAGGTAATGCTGTCTAGTAAAAGCAGTTAGAAGTGTCGGATTGGCCTTCCTAACCGTCATTACTTACGATATGCAAAACTGTGACATGGCGCCGTGGGGTGCGCAAGAATTACAATCCTTAAGTAATGGTACTTAGGTATGCCAATCATGATAGCTCAGTATAGATAAATCCGCAAGCGCACGGAACTATCATTGTAGCATTTCAACCCGTGAGTATTCAGGGGTGTCGTATTTATAATTTCCCGTAGGAGGGCAGGACGAATGTATCTAGCTTTGGCATAAACATGATCACTTATTGAATGCATAGGTAGACATAGCATAGGCAGGGGTAAATCATAGTTCAAAGATAGTGGACACACCTCTGAGCCGACCTCAAGGATAAAAGAGAAATAAAGAATAAAAGAATATATCTAATTGAGCAGGCATTGGTCATATATAACTATGCAAAGAACTTTTAGTAAACATCTAACTAGCATGTCTAGTATCAGGACTAAGTCTGGGATGACAGGGAGATCCCCGCAGCTAGTCTGCCAGCCGATAGAGACTTTATGAACTCCTACCCAATATCCGAACGTGGGGGAGTGCTAGGGATGGACAGGGCTGTCACCACCTGCCCACCTACCCCTCTGCCCGTGGGATACCGGCATATTCGCTGATCTCCGCATACCCGAGCACCATGCTCGCGTACATGGAGACAACTCCTAACCCCCTAGGACCACACCCCTTCGGAGTGACATTCTAGGCTAAGAGCAACCATGACAGCACAACGAACTGTCACCTCATCCCTAGTTCTTCCTCTATTCAAACTAATTCGATGAACGATGAATAACAACGATGAACATGTCAAGAACATAACACATAAACTATATGCTAGTTCATATGTCATGATCATAACATGACCAAGACTATACTCTAATTCATATGCATAATCATATAAGTATGATAAGAACTTACTCATGGAAGAAGACCGAATTGCATTCATACCAAGATGATCCTTTTCTTCCAAAGATACAAACTCTCCTTGCTAGCTCTTGCCTTGCTCTAATACTAAAACTAATCTAAAGAATACAAGTGAGAGGTGAGGTAAATGGCTCCAAATGATGGTGTGTGTTGGAGGGGAGCTTTCCCTCTCTTTTATAGTCTAACAAGGACGGTTCGAGCACCAAAAAATATGGAAGCAGGTGGAACCGCCTTGAGGGAACCGACCTACGCGCCGCCCGAGAAGGATGGGCCCGGGAGGCCCCACCGGGGGGCCAGCCACCCCCGGGGGCAGTCGGTCCCTGGGGAGCGCCATCTGGCCACCGCTTTCGGGTGGTCGATTGCTCCCTGGGCCTGGGCCTCCCCCGCGATTACGGATGGATCCAGTTTAGCGTTTGACGTAGGCTTATTTTCTTGGATAGCGGCCTTCTCTAAATACGTTTCCTGGATGTCCGCTTTCTTTATGGTTTTTGAGCATTTCCACATGTCACACCTGTAAGTCAAGTACACACCAAAACTTGTGGAAATGTTAGTTTAAAGCCCTACCTACTATTTATTTTAGTAACATATTGGCGGTAAGAAATTGGCTTTAAGGACCGCTAACAGCCACAAGGGTACACGCTACTCTCGCCATCTCTCCACTCCCAGTGCGTGGTTGTCGGTTCAAGCAAAAGAGCTACCGGAGATAGGGCTTCCCGGAGTATGTGGCTAGTTACAAAGTCTCGATCACAGCAGGCCGACAACGAACGGTCCCTAATACTTTCCGTTGGATACCATGCATTGGGACTCTAACCCAAATACCCTGTTAACCACACGGTTTTCACATCCCTTTTCCGTTGGCGACAATAAGTTGGGACTCTAACCCAAACATATGACCACCACCTGAAAACCCATCCCCATTGATGACAATGGACTGGCCAAGTACACTGCCAACACTGAAGACCATACCCTTCCCTTTCAATGATTCATTCTTTGCATATCACCATATTTCAAAATAGCATTTTATGCAAATCTAAATCAATTAAGCAGGGCTAAGCATTTTTCAATATTTAATTAAATCAGGTTGTTGGGGTATAATTAGTGGTCAAGGAAAGGTAATGCATCAATAGGTTATCACTCAACTCCTATTAACCTAATGCAATAGATTAACTCAAGTGATAAAACATTTTTAAATACAAGAAGGGGCAAATGCACCGGGGCTTGCCTTGCATTGCCTAGAGTGTCAGGTCCGGGTCAGTGCCACAAATATCAAAGCCCTAGATCTCCTCGGGAACCACCTCTGCAGCAGGAACCTTGGCTTTGACTTCTTCGTTGCCTGGTTACTACACGTATGCAATGATGTATGCTTAACAGGATGCGACATGAAATGACATGCAATATTCGATAATAAATACACATGACTAGAGCACAACCCTACTTCATAAGCTAGCCATGATAATTCTCATACAAGATGTTCTAGGTCATAAGGGTGTTTGACCTAGAATCACAATCAATCCAAAAATCACATTCAACCTTAAATGATTAGGGCTTTTATTTATTTTATTAAGCAATTAATCAAGCATATAATTAATAAATGATTAAACTATTTCCATTTGATGCCAAACTCCACCAACAAATAGTTCTCATCATAACACAGTACCAAATAAATTTTCATAATTT
The DNA here is from genome assembly GCA_038502445.1 of Eremochloa ophiuroides. NCBI lineage: Eukaryota > Viridiplantae > Streptophyta > Magnoliopsida > Poales > Poaceae > Eremochloa > Eremochloa ophiuroides. The sequence goes on along the minus strand of JAHLJS010000009.1, from coordinate 19,067,739 downwards.
TTGAAATTATAGAGAATTAATTAAAATTGCTCAAAGTTGCATTTTTAATTTAAACTAGTGATTTTTAACTACTGCAAAAACTATTCAACATATACATTCAATATTTTTATTAAATAGTACATGTTACAGAGAGCGCATGTGAATATTTTCATGATTTTTGGCACAACACTTTAATTTATGCAAAAAGAATAAACTGCAGCACTATTCATCTAAATAAAAACGAAAAGCTATACATAAATCATTCAGAAAATGGAAAACTCCATTTCAACCCAAGGCGGCCCAATAGCCGCGGACCGGCCCAACATGGCCCGCTGGCCACGCCCGCACGCCCTCTCTCTCCCGCACGCCCGCTGACATCCGGGCCCCGCCCGTCAGCTCTCTCCTTTCTTCAACCTCCCGCCGCACCGCGCCACCCGCGCGCGCTCCCGAAGCGGCGGCTCGCTACCGGCGGGTTCCCGACGACGGCAATGACGCAGAGACCTACCCAACAACTTAGGACACCTACAGACCTAGATAGATAGGTGACTAAGGGACCCGAGCTCACCCAGTCGCGTCCACGGCGGCTCGGCGGTGATGGCGTGCTGCGCTCCGGCGCGCACACGACGGTAGCATTAGGGAGAAGGTTGTAGGGTGACCAAGAGCTCACCACGAGTCGAATGGACCGGCGAGTTGGAGCAGTGGTGGCATGAAGAGACGAGTTTGACGACGTCGACGGTTGCAGCGGCACGGTCCCGACGACAATGGCCCGTTCCGATGATCCTAGGGCACCGAAAGGAAGAACATTGTGTGACAATTAACCTAATTCAACCTTGATCACTAAACGAGTAAAAGAGTTTATACATTACATAACTCGAAACCTTACATCTACAGAGTAGCGAAAAATTCAGGAAAATTTTCTGCGAGATAGTCCTCCGATTCCCAAGTGGCTTCATCTTCAGAATGCTGGCTTCACTGGATCTTGTTCCACCTGGTTGTAGTTCTTCGGGTAACTTGATCCTTTCGATCCAAGACTCGAATTGGATACTCGGAACATGTCAGATCCAGTTCGAGTTCCACTCCTTCAACATCAACCACTTGGTCGGGCACTCAAAGACACTTCTTCAATTGCGACACGTGGAACACATTGTGTACTTCAGAGAGGTGCTCCGGTAATTGCAACTTGTAAGCTACTTTTCCCACACGTTCTATAATCAGGAACGGTCCAATATATCTCAGAGCTAACTTGCCTTTGACTCCGAATCGGTTGACCCCTTCATTGGTGACACCTTCAGGTAGACATAGTCTCCAATCTTGAATGCTAATGGTCGACGCCTTTGGTCAGCATAACTTTTTTGACGTGACTGTGCCACTTTCAAATTTTCTTGTATCAGTCAGACCTTCTCTTCGGCTTTATTAACTAAGTCAACTCCATAGAACCATCTTTCTCCTGGTTCGGACCAATTCAGTGGAGTATGACACCTACGACCGTAGACTGCTTCAAACGGAGCCATCTTGACACTTTCTTGATAGCTGTTGTTGTATGAGAACTCTGCCAAAGCTAAACACTTGTCCCACGTGTTGGTGTAATTGAGTGCACAAGCCCTTAACATATCCTCAAGTACTTAGTTGACTCTTTCAGTCTGTCAGTCAGTCTGCGGATGATATGCTAGTGCTATGCAAAAGTTTGGTCCCTAACGACTTGAGAAATGCCTTCCAAAAATTGGAGACAAATTGGGTACCTCAGTCAGAGATGATGGTCTTTGGCACTCCATGAAGCTTCATCAGGTTTTTAATATACAGCTTTGCATAAGTCGGTGCCCGGTAATCCTTCTTGACTGGTATGAAATGAGCTTGCTTCGTGAGACGGTCCACAATAACCCAGATTGAATTAAAACCTCTAGTTGTCCTGGGTAAACCCACGATAAAATCCATGCTGATGTCCTCCCACTTCCATGCAGGAACAGGTAATGGTTGCAGCTCTCGCCCAGGCTTCATATGCACAGCTTTCACCTTTTGACAGGTATCACACAGGGCAACATACCGAGCAATTTCTATCTTCATCTTAGTCCACCAGAATTTCTGTCTCAAGTCCTAATACATCTTGTTGCTTCCTGGATGAATAGAGAATCTTGTTAAATGTGCTTCATCGAGGATCCTTTGATGCGACTCAGGTATCTTTGGAACTACCAGACGATCCTTGAACCACACAACACCTTTCTCATCAATCCTGAAGCAATCTGCCTTTCCAGCTTGTACTTTCTCCTTGATGTGCTTGATCCCTTTGCTTCCCTTTTGAGCAGCAATAATCTCATCTCGGATAGGTATTTCAATGCTGATGTTGACTAGACTGTCCTGTGGAACTATTTCAATGCCTAACTTTTCCAACTCATAGCACAAGGAAAGATCTCGGGGCTTCACTATTAGACAATTGCAATGAACCTTGTGACTGAGTGCATCGGTGACCACATTCGCCTTACCAGGGTGATAATGTACTTTAATATCATAATCCTTGATCAACTCGAGCCACCTTCTTTGTCTCATGTTCAACTCTTCTTGGGTAAAGATGTACTTCAAGCTCTTGTGATCGGTGTAGACATTACAAGTACTACCTAGCAGATAATGACGCCAGATCTTCAAGGCATGTACTACAGCTGCCAACTCCAAGTCATGGGTGGGATAATTTTCTTTATGACCCTTAAGCTGTCACGAAGCATAAGCCATAACTCGACCCTCTTGCATCAGGACACAACCAAGACTAGTGCCAGATGCATCGCAGTACACATCGAATGGCTTTTCGATGTCAGGCTGAGCTAATACTGGTGCTATGGTCAACAATCTCTTCAAAGTCTGAAAAGCATTCTCACACTCGGGTGACCAAACAAACTTGACCTGATTCTTCAACAACCCAGTAATAGGCTTGGTATCCTAGAAAAATCTGGAATAAAATGACGGTAATATCCCGCCATTCCCATGAAACTGCGGACTTGATGTACTGTGGTTGGTGACTTCCAATTCAAGATTTCCTCTACCTTACTCGGATCAACGGATACGCCTTCCGCGGACAGAATATGCCCGAGAAACAGAACTCGGTCCAACCAAAACTCACACTTGCTAAACTTGGCATAAAGCTGATGTTCTCTCAAACGAGACAGGACAACACGGAGATGGTTGGCATGTTCTTCAGGGGTTTTGGAGTAAACAAGGATGTCATCAATGAACACGACCACAAACTTGTCGAGCTCCGGCATGAAGACGGGCTCATTAGGTACATGAAATAGGCAGGTGCATTGGTTAGGCCGAAGGACATGACTAGGTACTCGTATAGGCCGTATCTGGTGGTGAAGGCTATTTTTGGAATGTCTTCGGGGCAGATTTTTATTTGTTGGTAGCCAAACCTAAGGTCAATTTTGGAAAACACTTTGGCTCCAGCTAGTTGGTCAAAGAGTAGGTCAATGCGAGATAAAGGGTATTTGTTTTTGATGGTGACCTCGTTGAGTGGGCGGTAGTCAACACAGAGTCAGAGGGATTTATCTTTCTTCTTCACAAAGATAGCAGGGCAACCCCATGGTGATGAACTAGGACTAACCCTTATCCAGTAAATCTTGCAACTGAATCGTAAGCTCTGCCAGTTCTTTAGGAGGCATCCTATAGGCTCTATGGGATATAGGTGCTGTTCTAGGCTTCAGCTCAATAGCAAACTCCACATCACGATCAGGTGGCAAACCAGGCAAATCATCAGGGAACACGTCCGGAAATTCATAGACTACCGGGATATCCTGCACTTCCTTGACTGCGGTTGCACATATTCTACCCACTGCTCTTTGAGGGATTGGAAGGTTGATGAGGAGTTGGGTTGAACTATTAGGCAAATTTACCCTGATGGTTCTATTCAGCACGTCAATGAGAGCCTTGTGCTGATACATCCAATTCATGCCTAATATCACATCTATGTCCTGATCTTTGAGTACTATCATGGTGGTAGGGAATATATGCCCACCCAGTTCTATAGGTACTTGTTGCACTACCTCCTTAGTATTTATACGCCCCCCGGGTGAATGTATTAGGAAATTTTCCTTTATTTTCCCAATTGGTATCTCATGCTTGACGACAAAAGTGTGATTGATGAATGAATGGGATGCACCAGAATCGAAAAGCATAATTGCAGGGTGACTTGTGACAGGGAACCTACCCACCATGACGGGTTCACCATCGGGAATCTGATCAACCTGGGTGTAGTAGACGTGGCCTGCCTTCTTGACCACCTTTCCCTTCTGAGCATGCTGCTGATGACCACGCTGTTGATTCTGCTACTGCTGATGGCTATGACCCTTCTGAGCATTTTGGTTGTACTACTTGGGAAAAGGGCAATCACGGGCCCAGTGGCCCATCTTGCCGTAGTTGTAGCACGGGTGATTGTAGTTAACTTGCGGGGTGGTGACACGAACGCCAGGGGCATTCAGCTGGGTGGTGTTTTGTTGGTTGGAGGTGTGGGAGGTAGCAGCAGTGCGAACAACAATCTGCTGCTGCGGGTAGGGCGGACGAGAGTGGTGGGTAGGGTGGTAAATGAGTTTCTGACGCTTTTGACCGCAAAAAGACCTGGCTTTCTTCTTCTTCTTTTCTTCTTGATGTTTACGGTCACTCTCTTCAAAGGCAAAGGCTATGTTAACAGCTTCATGGAAGGTGCAGTGGAGGTTGTTGGACAAGCTTCACTGAATCTTATAATTCAGACCCCTGATAAAACAATCCTTCCTTTTCTGGTCTGTGTTGGTGTGCTGAGGGGCGTAATACGCCAGATGATTGAACTGCCCAACATACTGCATGACGGTAGAGTCTCTTTGCTGCAGGGCCAGAAACTGATCAAGCTTCATCTTCATAACACCAGCTGGAATGTAGTGGGCACGGAAAGCTTCATGAAATTCTACCCAGGTCATTTGATGTCCATCGGGCTGAGCTGCCAGAAGATTTGCGTACCAAGCACTGGCAGGACCTCGCACCTGCTGTGCTGCGAACAGGGGCTTCTGTATCTCTGTGTAGTGAATAAGACTGAACTTTTGCTCCATGGTGCGAAGCCAATCATTAGCTTCTAATGGCTCATCGGCCTTGGTGAACACGGGTAGACGGGTATCTGCAAAATCCATATAGGTTGTCTCATCATTGTCGCGACGACCACGACGCCCACCACGGTTGTCCCTGTTTTGCACCATTGCATTGGCGGCATTGGCCAAGGCTACAATAGCATCAGGCCAAAGTCGATGGAATAGGCGGTGGGTTGGGAGCCTTTCCATCCTCAGAGGTACCAGTTGAACGGGTATGGGCAGGCATCTGTTTAATTGCAAACTAAATTAGAACTAACATTACTTAACGAAACATAGTAGCGGTTCAAACTTAAACATTACAAGACTTAAACGATACTTAAAGGACATGGCTAAGACTTAACAAAGTTCCCAACCCAAACTAAAGTTCTTGGCACTTAACATTACAACACAAAGGGTAAAGATAGGCTGACACTCCTAGTCCTAAGACTAGTCTAGTCATCGTCGATGACGATCACCTCCTCCTCGTCATCATCCTCCACAATCACATCCTCCATGGGATCAACTGCCTCCTCAAAGTCATCCACCTCATATGCCTCCTCCTCAGATCCCACAACCACACCATCCTCAGGGTCTTCCTCACGTGGAACAAGGATAGGGTTGAGCTGGTCAATGCGCCTGTGGATCTCCTCGTGCAGGGCTCCATTGTACCACTCAACATGCTCCACATAGTCCTCTAGCTCATCGACCCTGGTACGGGCCTCATCTTCACGTGTCAAGGCCTCGTCCCTCTCCTGAGCCAGATGGTCGACCTCATGGCGCAGCTCGTTGTTCAACCTCACATCCCTGTAGTGGTTAACACGGGCCACATGAAAGTCCTCCGTCATGAGCTTCACCTCCTTCTTAAGCACCTTGATCTCTGCTTTCAGCTCCTTGCGACTGCGGCAGGGACGGCGGCTACCGGAAGCCTCCTCCCCGTCACGTGGTGCCAGTTGGTGGCGTGGCAGTCCCCTAGGACCCTTCATCTTGTGAGCAGTGAGCTTGCAGCGTGCCAGTTGGAAGGTAAGTATGGATTAGCAAAGATATAACAGGCTAGCAAGAATAGGTTTGGAAAATCCTAACCCATATACCCAACTTTTAAGGAGGAAGTATTTACATAATGATTTAACATGATGCATGAATCGTACTTACGAATTTTAAATCAATGCAAGATAAATAAATGCATAAATAAATTTAACATAGGGCTAGTAATAAAGTTGTTCCACATGCTACCATAACTATTTTATGGAATAAGATAAGAGTAAGCAATTGGACCAAAATAGTAATTTAGATTTTTATGATCCAAAACATTTTGAAGTTTTGCAAAGTAATACCGTAATGATTTAGCAATGGAACGCTCTGATACCAGCTGTAACAGAACCGCCTAAATCACATGGCCCACAGGCACTTGTCATTGTCACTAATGACCTCTGACAGCCGGGCCCGTGTCCCAGATGATCTAGGAGGATCTGCCAAGTTACATCAGCACCCGTTTCTCCAACAGGATCCCATTGTGAAGCCATTACAGAATTACAATAATTCATAATAAAATACATCAGAGTAAAGTGCGGAAGATTAAATAGTACTTAGATTACAAACCGGTTGTTCAAATAGAATTCAAGTGCAGTTATTACAGACCATAATTAAAATAGTGGAAGTAGCAGTTGAACAACAACATAACATAATAGGTAATAACACGAACCCTGCCCACAAGTTCACTTCACTCTTCCTCGCTATCCTGGATGACGGTCACACAGCACGGGGCAAGACAGACCTCGTGCTATTGACTACTTGCAACGGGGTTAACAAACCCTGAGTACGGGGGATACTCCGCAAGACTTACTCGACTAAGAAAAGGAATGAGACTCAGGAATCCAGGCTGAGGGTAGTCACGGTAAGGCTTTAGCAAGAGTCAAGGTATCTTGCGGAAAAAGCATTACTAATCCTGCTTTCGAAATTTTAATCAACACTATTAATAATCAATATTAATAATTCACAATTCTTTCAAATATATCCATCAAATCCAATTACTTATTCAATCTTAAAAACATCCTACTTCCGAACCACTTTTCGATGTAGGTGTGAGGATCAAGTCTCCATAACCGAGGAGCAACGACGATTCGAATCGATTAGTACCCAGCTGGGGATCCCTGACCACACTGCATATGTAGCACCTAAGCTTGCATATACCAACCCTGTCTACCACGGCTTTTCTATCCCTGAACCAGTCCTGTGCCACCTGAGAGCACAGTACTCCTCCCATCTCCGGGCACGACGGCCATGAGGGTACACGCTATTCTCGCCATCTCTCCATTCCCAGTGTGTGGTTGTCGGTTAAAGCAATAGAGCTACCGGAGATAGGGCTTCCCAGAGTATGTGGCTAGTTGCAAAGTCTTGATCATAGCAGGCCGACAACGAATGGTCCCTAATACTTTCCTTTGGATACCATGCATTGGGACTCTAACCCAAATACACTGGTAACCACCCGGTTTTCACGTCCCTTTTCCGTTGGCGACGATAAGTTGGGACTCTAACCCAAACATATGACCACCACCCGGAAAACCTGTCCCCATTGATAACAATGGACTGGCCAAGTACACTGCCAACAATGAAGACCATACCCTTCCCTTTCAATGATTCATTCTTTGCATATCACCATATTTCAAAATAGAATTTTATGCAAATCTAAATCAATTAAGCATGGCTAAGCATTTTTCAATATTTAATTAAATCAGGTTGTCGGGGTATAATTAGTGGTCAAGAAAAGGTAATGCATCAACAGGTTATCACTCAACTCCTATTAAACTAATGCAATAGATTAACTCAAGTGATAAAACATTTTTAAATACAAGGATGGCAAATGCACCGGGGCTGGCCTTGGATTGCGTAGAGTGTCGGGTCCGGGTCAGTGCCACAAATATCAAAGCCCTGGATCTCCTCGAGAACCACCTCTGCAGCAGGAACCTCAGCTTTGACTTCTTCGTTGCCAGTCACTACATGTATGCAATGATGTATGCTTAATAGGATGCGACATGAAATGACAAGCAATATTCGATAATAAATACACATGACTAGAGCACAAAACCCTACTTCATAAGCTAGCCACGACAATTCTCATACAAGATGTTCTAGGTCATAAGGGTGTTTGACCTAGAATCACAATCAGTCTGAAAATCACATTCAACCTTAAATGATTAGGGCTTTTATTTATTTTATTAAGTAATTAATTAAGCATTTAATTAATAAATGATTAAATTATTTCCATTTGATGCCAAACTCTACCAACAGATAGTTCTCATCATAACACAGTACCAAATAAATTTTCATGATTTTTGGAATTACAGAGAATTAATTAAAATTGCTCAAAGTTGCATTTTTAATTTAAATTAGTGATTTTTAACTACTGCAGAAACTATTGAACATATACATTCAATATTTTTATTAAATAGTACATGTTACAGAGAGCACATGTGAATATTTTCATGATTTTTTGCGCAACAGTTTAATTCATGCAAAAAGAATAAACTATAGCACTATTCATCTAAATAAAAATGAAAAGCTATACATAAGTCATTCGAAAAATGGAAAACTCCATTTCAACCCGAGGTGGTCCAATAGCCGCGGACCGGCCCAACACGGCCCGCGAGCACACCCGCACGCCCTCTCTCTCCCGCGCGCCCGCTGACAACCGGGCCCCACCCGTCAGCCTCCCCACTCTCCCCTTTCTTCAACCTCCCGCCGCGCCACGCCACCCGCGCGCGCTCGCGAAGCGGCGGCTCGCTGCCGGTGGGTTCCCGATGACGGCAACGACGTAGAGACCTACCCAACAACCTAAGGACACCTACAGACCTAGATAGATAGGTGACTAAGGGACCCGAGCTCACCCAGCCGCGTCCACGGCGGCTCGGCGGCGATGGCGTGCCCCGCTCCGGCGAGCACACGATCGTAGCATTTAGGGAAAAGGTTGTAGGGTGACCAAGAGCTCACCACGAGTCAAATGGACCGGCGAGTTGGAGCAGAAGTGGCACGAAGAGACGAGTTTGACGACGTCGACGGCTGCAGCAGCACGGTCCCAACGACAATGGCCCGTTCCGGTGATCCTAGGGCACCGAAAGGAAGAACATTGCGCACATGAGGATACACGCAGGTTGGTGAGTACAAAACGTGAAGATAAACGAGAGGGAGCTCACCACAGCAGGCTGGTGGCGTTGCGGCTGCCCGCGGCGGCATTCTCGTCGGAGCAGATGAAGAGGAACACGGTATGGGGTGGACTCCGGCAACGACAAACCCACCCAAGCGGTTCAGGAGGTGTGCAAGGGAGCGGGGATGCTGCTGGCGAGATGGAGTGGGCAGCGGTTGAGTAGGGACAACGAATTTGATGGCGGACAGAAGCTCGACGGCGATGGAAGAAGAAACAGGAAGGAGAAAGGAGAAGAGCCCATCGCCTTTAACGGCCCCGGAAGGAGAGGATAGGATTTAGACGTGCTCCGGGCCCCCCAGCGACTCTCCACGCGGCAGTGCCCCGGCCCCGGCTGGCCGGACGGTGGCCGGCGCGCGGTTTGGCACGCGCGTACGGCGGCGCTGCCCAACAGGGGACCCTCCCCCCTAGCACTGTAGCTACAAGTTTGGGTCAAAAGCTATTTGAACCCATATCTCCAGATTTCAAATGGCAACCAGAAAAACTTCAAAAATAAAGTTTGTAGAGATTTTTGTCAAGAACATCTTTGCTTTTTAAACCATATTCAAATTCGGCCAAATTTTGAAATTACAGAAAAGGGGGTAAAAGTTGAATTTGAATTTGATTTACAATTCACTGAAATTCTCCAAATTTTTCTATATAAGTTGAAAATCTGTAAACATTAAAGTTGTTCCACTTGCTAAGCCCTACAACTTATATTAAGGGTGTTTTGTCATATTCTTGATAATTTTTAAATTGATGTTTCAAATTTTAATTTCAAGTCACTCTTTTGGGTTTAATTCAAATTTTCAGTGCATAACTTCAAAATCTCCAAAAATAAAAGTTGTTCCATTTTAAAAGATCTAAAACTTTCATTAAGACACTTTCATCAGATTATTTATAGATTTTGAATTAGGTTTTGGGATCAAATTAGGGCTTAATCTGAATTTTCCTTTTATTTTTATTTTTGGTTTTCAATTAGGGTTTGAATCACATAATCTTTTACAACAACATCAAACCACTCTAAAGATCCTAAGCACAATCATATGCATGAAATTAATTTAAACATGATGACATGGTAGATTAGTTAATCCGTAATACCAGAGATATTACACATAGTAACTAGGTTTTATGCAGGATGCTTTGCAGGTAAACATGATGACTTGGCCGGTTTTAGTTGTAATAACACCTGAGGTGTTACACTAATTTTCTGATTATGGCGACTTAGGCGTCCATCTTCTCACTGGTGCAGTCCCAATCCTTATTGACTTGGTTGATGACCAGGGCAGAGTCCTCGTACACCATGAATCGTCTAATGCCTAGTTCAATGGTGATCTGCACGCCATGGATGGCGGCTTCATACTCGGCGGCATTATTGGAGGCTTTGAAATATATCTTCAATACATAGCGGAGGTGTTCGCCAGAAGGTGAGATGAGGAGTACACTAGCACCCGCGCCTCCGATGCTGAGGGAGTCATCAAAGTACATCATCTAGTGCTCCTCCTGCTCGGAGAGTAGAGGCTCCTGCATCTCTGTCCATTCGGCGATGAAATCTGCCAGCACCTTTGACTTGATCATCGTCCGACTGCGGAACTCGATGGAATAGGTTCCCAACTCCACAGCCCACTTCATGACTCTTCCATTGGCATCTTTGTTGCGGAGGATATTGCTGAGGGTATGCTGAGTGACCACCGTGATTGGATGTGCTTCAAAATAGTGGCGGAACTTGCGTGATGTGAGGAGGATGGCATACATCAATTTTTGAATAGTCAGGTAGCGAGTCTTAGAATCGTTTAGGACTTCACTAATGAAGTAGACCGGCTGCTGGACCGGATATGCGCGTTTGACCTCCTCTCGCTCAACCACGATTGCTATGCTGACCACCCTACTGGTCGCGGTGATGTAGAGTAGTAGTGCTTCATCCTTCACAGGTGCGGTGAGTAGCGGAGGGTGCATCAGAAATTGTTTCAGCTCTTTGGAAGCTTGATCTGCCTCTTCCAACTAGATGAATTTTTCGTTGGCCTTGAGTAGTTTCAAGAAAGGGAGCCCTTTTTTGCCTAATCTTGAGATGAAGCGACTTAGGGCTGCCATACATCCTGTGAGCTTCTGGACGTCCTTTACGCAGGTCGCAGGTTTCATGCGCATGACGGCTTCGACTTTCTCTGGATTGGGGAGGATGCCATGCTTGCAGACAATATTGCCAAGTAGGTTGCCAGAAGGGACGCCAAAAATGCACTTGGAGGGGTTCAACTTCCACTGAAAAGCAGACAACTTCTTGAAGACTTCTTCAAGGTTGGAGATGAGGTTTTCAGCCTTCTTGGTTTTTATAACGACGTCATCGACGTAGGCTTCGGTAATGTCTGGGATAAGGTCATGCAGACAAGCTTGGATAGCCCGTTGGTAGGTGGTGCCTGCGTTTTTCAAGCCAAAGGACATAGTCTTGTAGCAATAGGCCCTAAAAGGGGTGATAAAGGATGTCTTCTCCTGATCTTCTTCATTGATGGCAATCTGATGATATCCAGAGTAGCAATCAAGAAAGCTAAGCAGCTCGCAGCCGGTAGTGGAGTCAGTGACTTCATCGATGCGGGGGAGACCAAAGGGGGTCTTTAGGACAGTGTTTGTTGAGATCGGTGTAATGAATGCATATTCTCCATTCATTATTCTTTTTTCGTAAAAGGGCCAGATTGGCTAACCAATCGAAATGATACACCTCTTTGATGAAGCCGGCAGCTAGGAGCCAGGCTAGCTCTACCCTAATAGCCTCTTTCTTGTCTGGAGAGAAACGCCAAAGATTCTGCTTGACGGGCTTGGTAGTCTTCGAGACATTCAAGGAGTGCTCGATCAGCTTCCTGGGAACGCCAGGCATGTCTGCTGGTTTCATGCGAACATGATGACGTGCTACCTAAGGAAGCTGACGAGCGCGTCTTCCTATTTGGGGTCGAGATCCGTCCCGATGCGAGTAGTCTTACTTGGGTCATCGGGGACAAGGACCACCTCCTTCGTTTCCTTGTTCTTGGTAGTTGCTCTGGGTGGGGCCTTCTCTGGAATCTCCAGTTCTTCGGGAGGCAGCTTCTATGCATCTACCGCACACGTATTCATCAGGATGGAGATGTCAGTAGCTTCTGCCATGGCGATGGCCTCCTTCTCGCAGTCTTATGCAGTTTTGAGGTTGGAGTGGACGGTGAGGACGCCGGTCTCCGTCGGCATCTTCATGATGAGGTTGGCTTAGTTGGGGATGGCCTCAAATTTGGCCAGGGCTGGCCAGCTGAGGATGGCGTGGTATGCAGCATCGAAGTCGGCGACCATGAAGTCAATGTGCTCTACATGGAAGTACTGTGGAGTTCTAAACTGGATGGGGAGATTGATCTGGCCCAGAGGCTGGCAGGATTGCCCTGGAACGATCCCTAGAACAGAGCTGCTGTTAGCTCCAGGTCTTCTGCTCGTAGTCCAAGCTCTTTGACAACTCCGAAGAAGAGGATGTTGAGGCCGCTGCCGTCGTTGATCAGCACCATGCGAAAGCACGTCTTGCGTATAACTGAATCGAGGATGAGTGGAAATTGACCCAGATACGGGATATCCGTCCACAGGTCGGCTCTGCTGAAGGTAATTGGCTTGTGCGACCAGGGAGGATATTTGAAATCGGCAATGGGAGCGTTGTAGTTGGCGATGGAATTGACGTGCCTGGCGACGAGCTTCTGCTCTCTTTTGGACTCCATCACGATCGGTCCACCAATAATAGTGAAGACTGTCCTATGTGCGTCAGTGTAGCCCGAGGGCGGATTATCGTCATCCCTGCGCTTATCCTTGTCGGAGTCGTTGCGAGCCTGCTTCTTCTCTTCTTCTCTGTATATGTTGGAGATGCCATAGCAGTCCCTCATGGAGTGGTTATGGTGCTTGCGAATAGGGCAGGGACCGTCGAGGAGCTTTTCATAAGCCTCATCATAATTACGCTTCGGTGCCGGTCGGGCGTTGTTGACCCGATAATGACGGCGTCTTTCTCCTGTTTCGGAGCCCTTGCGTTCGTTGCGGCGGCGCCAATCGAAGTGACGGTGGTCACGGTGATCGCAATCATCATGGCGATAATCCACCCATGATCCTCGATCATCGGGGCGTTGCTCAGCTCGGCGATCTCCGTCTTCGTGGCGTGCTCGGTCAGGGAACTATAGGCGACTGCGAATAGAGTGATGAGCCGCCTCGTTGCCCTCGGCATACTTGTTGGTGATGTGCAGCATCTCGGTAATGGAGTTCGGCCTGCTGCGGAACAGCTTCCTCTGAAGTTCTTCATCCGATCAGAGGCCACGTATGAAGGCGTAGATGGCTTCAGTGTCTGTGACGTTTGGGATGTTATTTCTGGTTTCTGAGAAGCACCGAATGAAGCGTCGGAGGGTCTTCCGTGATGCCTGCTGAAGCTTCTCAAAATCGTACTTCATGCCCTGCTATTTGCAGGTGGCACAGTAGTTGCTGATGAACTGCTCCTTCAACTGATCCCAAGTGTCGATGGAGTTTGGCTTTAGGCTGAGCAGCCAATTATTGGCGGATGTGTTAAGCATGATGGGCAAATAATTCGCCATGACGTTCGCGTTTCCTCCGGCGGCTTTGACTGCAATCTCATAAACGGTGAGCCACTTAATGGGGTCAGCGGTGCCATCATAGGTCTCGACACCAACGACCTTGAAGTTTGGCGGCCACCGTACTGCCTTGAGATCGGCCGCGAACAGTAGCTCGAAGGAATTCTTGTTGGTGTTCGGGGGCCGTGAGTTTCGCCGTACTCCCTCCGGCGCTCAGTCTCTACTGAGTGCCTGGTCTCCTTTCGATTGTTGATGAGACCATAGAGATCTTTGTTCTTCAGTTCCTCACGAGATCTGATTGATTGACCTCCTGGTCATCATCTTGCCGGCGGCGTCCGCTGCGGGAGTGACCACCATCTTCTCGGTGGCGCCCGGTGGCTGATGCGGTGGAGTGCGATGGAGGAGACTGTCGTTCTTCATTGATCTAAACATGAGCCGCCTTGAGAAGAGATGTGAGGCATTCGACCTCCGAAGTCTGGTGCATGTGCGCAGCTTCTGTAATTGCGCAGGAGATGTTCACGCTTGGAGTCTTGTAGACTGGTGATTACCGACCAGATCGAACTCCTGTTCAAGGTTCCACATAGCGAAAGGGGCCTTCTTTCCTTCGACACGCTGCTCTCGCCGTCACCTCCGATCAGCGTTCCTCTTCTCGCGGGCGACCTGGTGTTCCTCATCTTCGTGTGGGTTCAGCGGGCTGTCGTTAGTGACGACGAGGACGGGACCACCGATGTACCGACCAGGAGGAGGAGGCATATGATTGTTCTCTCAGGTGCTGTTGGTATAAATTAACTGCACTCTATTAAATAAGATTATTATCAGATTATCCGCAAATGCACAGATACTATACCGATGTAACACTTCACCCGGAGGTTTTAAATATCGTATCCACAGGGAACAGTAGGTGATAATGACCAAGCCGATGAACTTAACCCTACAATTAGGCTAGAAAATATTAAGAAAGAGGAAATAGCTATTGACTATCTAGTTCCAACAACTGGTAAGCTTTGAATAATACCGTTCTAACAGGGTAGTAACCTGAATAACAGCAGAAATCAGAGTTCTCTCCTACCAAGCACCTGTACACCTACCAATCCGATCAACGGGAAGTGGACTACAGAGGAATCAACGTAGATGTCATCTACGCGAACTACCACTATTCGGCTAACGAGGGGGCATTCACAATTAATCCTAGCCTAGGCACCACGCCTACGCTACGAAATACTACTTCAATCAAGTAATGACCAAGATCAAAGTACTCAATATGAGTTGCAAACTTAAGAATAAACAAGAACAACTGCTTAC
This sequence comes from Eremochloa ophiuroides, assembly GCA_038502445.1. Taxonomy (NCBI): domain Eukaryota; kingdom Viridiplantae; phylum Streptophyta; class Magnoliopsida; order Poales; family Poaceae; genus Eremochloa; species Eremochloa ophiuroides. The sequence continues at coordinate 19,052,641 of JAHLJS010000009.1, read as the reverse complement.
TTGAATTAGAATGTTGAATACAAAAGTACCTCAGAATGTAGCTCCGGGTGAGGGAACTAAATCCAGACGAATACAGCTACGAAGAAGCGCCGACATGCCCGAACTCCTCCAGAACTATACTCCTCTACTCTATCTCTCTACTTCTCTAATCAAGACTAGATCTAGAAGAACTAGTCTATCCTAATTGCTACATCCCCTAACTAGAGATATTGAACTGAAGCTTAGGAATAGGGATTGCCTCTAGGGAGGGGGTCTGCCCCTTTATTTATAGCCCAGTGGGATGAATACATGCCGTTTGATCAAACCGACTTAATGTGGGGTCGAGATGACTCATCATAGGCGGTGGAGGAAGCTTCTGGAAGGGCGCAGCCAAAACACTAGGGCTGGGGCCGTCTGGCCCCACCCTGGCGTCGGCCGGTGCCCAAATGTGGCGTTTCAGGTCCATTTTTAATGTGTTGTCTTCTTGGGCCTCCTGTAGTTCAATGGTGCATATGTTGTCGCAGATTTTGATTCCAAGCTCTGAATATAGCAAATGATAGGTCCATTTCGATCGTTTTGACGAGCCCGTCGCAATGGTGCAGTCAAATTTCTTATTTGCGATACTTTTATTGATGGAAAATTGCATATTCCCACAATACAAGTGAGAACACCAAAACTCGTGGAACTCGTTAGAATCAAAACCTATAACTATGCTTTGTGATTCATTTTGTGTCAAATCATGCTATAGTTGACGATTATTTTTGGTACTTAATGACTGTCAACAATACCCCAAAGCTTACCCTTTGCCAGTCCCTGAGCAAAGCCTAATTGCTAATAAACTTGGATCAGGAGTTGCTACATTGCTTTCATGTCTTCCAAGTACACATGCTTTCAAATAGAAATTCTCCTCCGGATTAGACAAAACTGCTCTAACTCTTGAACTCACCCATTTTACCTTTAACTACGGGGCTTTACAGCTTTCACATGAGTCTTGAGCAATTGAATGATAGAACAATCAAGTCAAGCACTATGTCTCAAATTCTTCACAGTACTAATATTCCGGAGTTTTGCAAGTTTTCGAAATAAAACTCAGAGCTTAATTGTATGACACCCTCAAGTCTCTTAATATGTGGTATTCATGGATCTCACTGAGGCCTTAATTATATTATGCCTTCCAACAACTAAGGATTATAGTGGAGCTTATAGGAGTGGCAATAACAAGGATGAGCATACTTGCAGTTCATATATTGTAAAGTCAAACAATGGATCCACAGAGTGTCAAGGCATACAATCAAACCAAGATGTGCATGTGTATGGAATATGGTGGATAGTTGTATATATGGTGGCTAATCCTAATTCTACTTTTGCTCTTTGAAAATGATTCACTCTCCTTTTTGGAACTTAGAACTTTCGCGGGAAACATGGGCTATCTTTATTCTCTTTTTCTTCTTTTCTTTCTCTTTTTTTTAGGGAGGAGGGCATCTCAGTACCCATTGTTTTAATTGCTGGGACACTTGTCCATCTTTTACTCCCTTTTCTTTTTTTCAATACTTTTGCATAGCCACATGCATCCTTTGAATATAAATAATTGGAGAGATAATGATAAGAACTTAGAGCAATTAAACAGGGGCTGTCCTATTGGGTATATTTTTGGGTGTTTACTCCCGTTGTAGGAGAAAATATTTTTAAGGTGGATCTAGATGAAAGTGGAAAATGGCTGCACTTATTCCCAGAGTAGGAGTAATGCATATGTGTGGGTGGAGTGTGTAAGTGATCCTGATTTTAAAAGCATGACAAAGCTCTCATAAGGTGTACAACAAAGGTTGACTTGACTCAATACAAAGTAAGTAGCATAAATGTGCAAAGGTTTTCCTATCTCTAAATGTATCATATATGGCTTTGGTAAGAATTCACACTTTGTCATATAAGAGCTTGTCATGTAAGATTTTAAAATTTCAAAATAAATCTCCAGAACTTAGTATTGCTAGGAATAAGATAAATAGTAGCTCAGACCTTCATGCATCATATCAATCAATCACCTAGACTTAGCTCAAGCATATGCCTCCACAGGTTTCACATTCAGAGTAAATTCTTATATGAAGGCAGTAATATCCAAAACTCAGGAGAATTTGAGGTTGAAACTTGACACTTGAAAGCAATTACGGCAGAGCAACTATTCATCATTTCCAAGACAAAATTTTAATGTTCTCTAGTTTTTAGTTGATGTTGACGGTCGCTAACACCCTATTTTACCGTCAACATTTCACCCATAATCAAGGTAAAACCTGCAAAGAAGTCACCTTGAAACTTACCTAGTTCGACATGTCCTTGGAGAAATATTGTGTATGCAGGAAAAATGGTGAAAACAAGGAAAACGAAGCAAAGCAAGACACCTCAGCACCTCAGCTGCCACATGGGGGCCAGAGGGGGGCGCCCGCTCTATCAAAAGTGCCAAATGGCACTTGCCACCTCACGGATCCGTGTGCCATCCTCTCAAATGGCCTGTGGCACGTTAAAACAACATTAACGGCTCAAATACAAGGCACGAGAATCCGGTGGCCCTATCAACAGGGCATCTGCCCTGTCCAAAGTAAGTGCCACGTCCACAATCCGAGGGGAGGTGTCCAGGAGTCATCTACACCATCAAATGAAGTCAGTTTTCATCCAACGGTGATCAAGTGATGTGCCATGGATCGAAGGACCCACATGTCATCCTCCTGGGGTTGCAAACCGCCAATCCTGAGTTCTAACCGACCTTGCAACCGCCCTTGAGGGTGAAGGAGGGCCGCTGGATGAAAGGCGGTGCATCCAAGGGGGTGCCCACCCCCCTAGGAGGGTGCCTGCCCTGCCTCTTCGCGCCACCGACCTTCAGGACCCCTACAAGTACCCCTGGAGCACTCCTGCACTATAAATAGGACTTGAATCCTCACTTGTAAGAAGAAACACACTAGAAACCACTAGAGAAACCTCTTGAGATTCAGCTCATAGTCAGTTTTAGCTCCTCCCTCTCTCTCTAGCGAAGCTCTGCTCTTAGGAATAGTGCTAGCTAGAGAAGAGTAGAGTGAAAGAGAGAAGTCGGAAGAAGGAGGAAGTCTGTGGAGGAGCTGGGCTTGTCGGCGACCTCCTCTACGGTGTTCTTCACTCTTATTGGTAATAAAGATCCCCTGCTTCATTTACTTATTGTCATACTTTAAGCAGTTGCATACTTGTCTCATTGCTTGGTTAGAGTGCTCTAATTCCTTGGCCAGAGTTAGAGTAGTAAGCTTTATAGATTAAGCGAGGTGCTTAGGCTATAATGTTACCCTTGAGTGCGGCTAGACCCATGGATAGTAGTGGTAGGTTCTAAGTGGTGAGAGCCCTAGAATCCTCTGGATTCCACCACGTTCGGTCTAGTATTATTATCGTAGGACTTTGGGACGTACGGTGCCTAATCAGTCGAACCCCGGCGAGTTTAGGACTTTGCGTGTACGAGTATAGCAATCTCTTTGGTATAGCAATCACTTGATCATTTACTGAGATAGAGTTCTCCCCTAATACTCCAGAGCTACCCAGTGTGTTTCCACCTTAGTTATACTTCATTGATTTATCCTTACTAAGGTTATTACCCCATTTCTCCATATCTAGATCCTTGACTATCAGATCCTTGGAATCACAAACCCAGCCTTCCTTTGGGAAATTATAAATTCGACACCTGGTACTCCTAGGTAAAGTGCTACACGATAGTTCTGTGTGCTTGCAGAATCCCATCACCTATCCTATAGAGCTACCCTTAGCATTTTTGGTGCAGTTGCTAGAAATAACTTTATTCCTAGTAGCTACGTTAGAAGTGTCAACAACCACATACTTTGAGCATAGGGATTGACAACCCCCGTGATTGTGTTGAGAAGTATTGTTACCACTGCTGGAGGATAGATTTGACTACACTCTTTTGATAGCGTTAGTAACTGTCAACAAGCATTTTTGGCGCCATTGCCGGGGAAGGCAACTGTTGAATTCCTCTGATTTGAGTCAAGTCTAGATAGTTATCCTTAGAATCACGAATATGGCCGAAAGGACCATCCGTGAATTCTCTGCACCTTCTGCTGCTAATATAGCAACAGGCCCTGGTGTCATCGTGGTGAAGACTCAGTTCGAGTTAAAGACCGCACTAATCACAATGGTTCAAGCTAGCCCATTTTGGGGCAAAGCTCACGAGGATGCTAATGCACACCTCCAACACTTCTTGGAGATATGCAGCACCTTTACCATTAAAGGAGTAACCCTAGACGCAACTTATTTGTGACTCTTTCCTTTCTCCTTGTTTGGAAAAGCCAAGCAATGGTTCTATACGAACCAAAATGATGTGGACACATGGGAAAAGTGTTCCAACTCTTTTCTAGTGAAATTCTTTCCTCTGGGCAAGACCAATGCTCTTTGCAATAAGATCTCTAGTTTCCAACAACAAATCGATGAATCAATTCCCAAGGCTTGGGAATGAATGCAACAGTATGTCGCTACCTGTCCACACCATGGTATGGAGGATTGGCTTTTGATCCAAAACTTCTACAATGGATTAACCCCTCTTGATAGAAGCCATCTAGATGCTGCCGCCAGTGGAGCATTCTTTTCTCTTAAAGTTTCAGATGCAAAGGCTTTGATCGAGAAGATGGTGTCCAATCAAGGTTGAAACGAGGAATGTCTGCAACCACGCAAGCGAGGTATGCATTCTTTAAAGGAAGCTGACATGATTGCAGCTAAAGTGGACCTACTGGCCAAAAGGCTAGAAAATTGCGAGAAGATGCATACACCTGAGACCGTGCAAGCCATGGAGACTCACATGAGTTGGCCATTCTGGACTCCATTGTCCTAAGACACATGAAGACCTCAACTTCATCAACAATGATAACAATTTTTGTTGTTCAAACCAAGGATGGACTCAGCGCTCCAATTCTCATGGTAACACTTTCAATTCTTCGCAACGTCCAAACAACCAAGGTAATAACTACCCTTCTCTTAAAGATCTTGTCTATGGTCAAGGTAGAATGACTGATAGTATAAACAAGAAGCTCCATGCTAATGACAGGATGCTAGATAGCATAAATGCTAAATTGGATGATTTCTCTTCTGCAATGAAGAATCAACTTAGTTTCAATAAGATGCTTGAAACCCAATTAGCACAACTAGCTGCTGCAATTCCATCTTTTGAAAAAGATAGAATACCAGGAAATCCTGAAACAACCATGGAATCTGCTAATCTTGTTACTATTAGTTATAATGTCTATGAACTAGATGGATGGAATTTTCCAACTAAAAAGGGAGATCCTGGAACCCCTGTCATATCTTGTTCTATTCACTCTCAAAAGTTCCATAATGCTATATGTGATCTAGGATCTAGCATTAACATCATGTCTAAAGAACATTATGAAAAATGTTCTACACTGAGCTAGTACCAACTTCTGCATATGTGCAATTAGCTGATCAAACAACTTGCTACATAGGAGTACTTTGTGATGTTCTGGTAAAAGTAAGAAACAACTTTGTGCCTACCAATTTCATGATTTTAGACATGGGTAATAGGGACAACTTACCCCTCATTCTTGGCCGACCTTTCTTGAATACTATGAATGCTTGTATATTTGTTGCTAGTGGTAGCATGGATTTCTATATAAATGGGAAGAAAGATTTTGTTTTCTCTTGTGCAACGCACCATGCAACTAACATGTAGAAAAATAAGAGTCGATCCATGAGGAGGAGAAAATCAAGAATCTGGAGAAACAAGAAAGACAGAGATGCGGTTAAAAAGGAACCATCATCGACAGCCTCTACACCAGACCCCGTTACCGTCAAAGAAGGATAAGATGAGAAGAAGACATCGGTCAAGGAAGAACCTCCTTCCGAGGATGGACAACTATGGGAGTAAGTATTCTATCTCTCTCTTTAATTACTGCATTGGCATATTTCCCTTCTTCGTGCATTAAATCAATTAATTGTTAGAAGCATGTTTAAATTTATATCTTGCATTTAAGACCATTTTAAAAAGAGAGAATAAATAAAAAAATAATAATAATAGTAATAATAATAATAATAAAATAAAATAAAATACAAATTTGGTTCATCATAGTAGCAATAAAAAGCAAAGCTTAGTGATCAAAATAAGATGCAAAAGAGGAAATAACCTGACCAAGAGGAGAATCCGATCATGAAGAAGAAGCTAGCTTGGGGGAGACATCATCCTCGCCAAGGTATGATCTCTAACCCCAGCAATCCTTTTTCTTAATTACTGTTGATATCTACTAACGTCACCCAATATAACTTTATAACCTTTTACTCTAGAGACGAGATTAGAAGATGTATGGCATTTAATTAACTGATTATTAGCAACTAGCCACTCATCTATTACCAACATTCTTTACCATGAACTGGGTTGTCAATCCCAATTATATATGCTAAGAATAAGTAAAGGTTTTACATATTATTCCATGTGATTAGGAAGAAATATAAATAATATAAACTAAGAATAATTCTGCAAGCAGACAGATAATTATACCATTGTAGCATTTTACCTAGGACTTCTACCTGGCTGTCGATTTATATTTATACCACTGGGAAGGACTAGGATAAACTATAATCTATTATATTGATAATAACCATATAAAATGAATAAGTGAAATTACCAATGTCATATACTCTACTCACAACAGGTAGAGGTCACAAGATAATAAAGATAAATAGGGTAACAAGTATGATCAAGCATCATTAATAAAGATAAACATCAGAGCACTTTCTAGTCATAGTAATCGCTAACCAATGGATAAACTATGGAATTAATATCTAAGGTAATTCTATAACTTCATCAATGAATAACTCTAACTAGTGCAATTACATCTAGCAATCATTGTCAGATTATTCCTATATCATGATCACATGCAAATGGCATCATCTAGGAATGGTGTGAAACAGAGTCATCACCCAACTTCGCGACCGTGCCTGCTTGCCTACATACGGGGCGTGGACTACATAGGAATCAACGTAGCTGTCACCTATGCAAACTACCACACGACCTGGCACATCAGGGTGCACTCGCAGATAAACAAAATATCTAGACACCACGTCTACACATTGTTCATCATCTACCCAACGATCGATTGGATAAACGCTATACGAGCAATTACATGAATTCAACAAGATCAAACCAACTATACTAAACATATAATTAAAGTAGACAAAGACTAATATAATCAAGAACATATGAACTATTAAGAACAATGTTTCCATAATCATAATGAAGAATACAATAATAGAGAAAGAACTATAATTATACCGAACTCTGTGCTCCAGATGATCGCCGGGGCTCCAGATCCCGCCGAAGAACTAGATCTCCTCTACTCTCTAATCTAACTTGGCTAGAACTATGAACTAGAAGGATCTTGATGAACTAGTAGGCTCTTGATGGCTTGAAGACTTGTTGTCTTCGATGAATGATCGATTGATTGATCCAGGGGGTCTGCCCCTCTATTTAGAGCCCGGTGGGATGAACGTGCGCCGTTGGATCAAACTGACTTGAAACAAGGGCCGAGATGACTCCTAAGAGTCGGTGGAAGAAGACTCCAGAAGGCGACGGCGAAACCCTAGGGGGGCGCCGGCCGGCCCCACCTGGCCAGGGCTCGGCCCCAGGTTGCTTCGGGTGCTTTCTACACTCTTCCAGGGTCTTTGTGATGATGTTTCCTTCACGGTTATGTTTCGTGATAATTACGCACTTTAATCCCTCTTTTATGCTTTTATGGAATAGTCCCTGGAAAATACAGAATATGCAAAACTTGTGGAAACTGTCAGTTAAAACCCTAGACTAGTATGTTTTCATGTATCCTTTTGTATCTAAAATTCTAATAAAAGTTGACGTTATCGACCGTCAACAACACCCCCAAGCTTACCTTTTGCCAGTCCCTTGGCAAACAAACTAAGCCTAATTACTAATGTATTTGGATCAGCAGTTGCTACAATGCTTTCATTCTTTTCAAGTACACATGCTTTCAAACAGAAATTCTCCACCAGATTAGACAATAACTGCTCTAACCTTCAGACTTACTCGTTTTACCTTCAACTATGGAGCTTTACAACCCTCGCATAAGTCTTGAGTAATTGAAAGATAGAACAATTAAGTCAAGCACTATGTCTCAAATTCTTCACAGTACCAGTATTCCGGAGTTTTGCAAGTTTTCGAAATAAAACTCAGAGCTTAATTGTATGACACCCTCAAGTCTCTCAATATGTGGTATTTGTGGATCTCACTTAAGGCAATAATGTTATGCCTTCCTATAACTAAAGATTATAATGGAGCTCATAGGAGTGGCAATAACAAGGTTTAAGCATACTTGCAATTCATATGTTGTAAATTCAAACAATGGATCCACAAAGAATCGAGGCATACAATCAAATCAAGATGTGCATGTGTATGGAATATGGTGGATAGGTGTATATAAGGTGGCTAATCCTAATTCTACTTATGCTCTTTGGAAATGATTCACTCTCCTTTTGGAACTTGTAGGAAAACATGGGCTATCTTTATTCTTTCTCTTTCTCTCTCTTTTTTTTATTCGGGAGGCGGACATCTAGTACCCATTGTTTTAATGCTGGGACACTTGTCCATCTTTTACTCCCTTTTCTTTTTATATTTTTGCATAGCCACATGCATCCAATACATGATTTGAAGAGATAACAGTAGTGAAAACTTAGAGCATTTATAACAAGGCTATCCTATGGGGTTTATATTTTTTGGTGTTCACTCCCAGTGCAGGAGAAAACATGTTAATGATGAACATAGATGAAAGTGCAAATGGTTGCGATTACTCCTAGGGTAGGAATAATGCATATGTGCTGAAGTGTGTACGTGATCTTGGTTTTAAAAGCATGACAAGACTCTCATATGGTATTCAACAAAGGTTGACTAAACTCAATGCAAAGCAAGCAACATGAATATACAAAGGTTTCCTATCTCTAAATGTATAATATATGGCTTTGGTAGGAATTCACATTTTGTCATACAAGAGCTCATCATGTAGATTTTAAGTTTTTAAAAATAAATCTCCAGAACTTAGTAATGCTAGGAATAAGATAAATAGTAGCTCAACCTTCATGAATCATATCAATCAGTTACCTAGACTTAGCTCAAGCATATGCCTCCACAAGTTTCAGGTTCAGAGGAAATTCTCAGATTAAAACAGTAATATCCAAAACTCAGGAGAATCTAAGGTTGACAACTAGGCAATTGAAATGAATTCTGGCAGAGCAACTATTCATCATCTCCAAAACAAAATTTTAGTGTTCATCAATTTTTAATTTATTCTAGCCTAGACTGACTCTAAACAAACTCTCTAATATATAGCTAAATATTTATTTCGTTTTCAAATTTTATCTTACTAGCTAACTCACACGAAAAAGCGATATAGTAATAATAAGATAGGAAACTTATACTTAGCTGGATTTAAAATGGAGGGCGCCCTCTCTCAAGCTTGACGTTTGATAGGGTCTTTGATGTTGCAAATTGAGTGTTCCTTCTGGAAGCAGGTGTATCGACAGTGTAGAGATGTCCGGTTGACTAGCTCATGTGATTGATTTTATATTTCCAGCAGAAGCTTCCTAACTGAGTGGACCTTCATGTGCCCTCATATTTTTGGTATTTTTTTAAAAGGTGTGGACTTCATGTGCCCACATATTTTTGGTATTTTTAGATTTTCCTATGATACTATGGTGAACCTTCATGTGTTCACATATTTTTGGTATTTTGTGCTTGTATAAAGTAAACTCAATAAGCGCATAGGTATAATTACCTGATAACTAGGGGATGCTCCTCCCCCAAGCTTGATGTTTGCAATACTTGGTGCTTGAATGTTTCTCAGAGTGAGCTAGTAGCAGTCCTAGTGGGTGCCACTAACAGACTCTCTTCTTAGTCATAATATTATTCCTGCATAGTTATACTCCAACAAGAAAACCAAAACTCGAGGCTCGAATTATCAAGGGTTAGCGGTCAGCCAATGAGCACTTTGATTATTCTTTGAGTTGATTTTAATTAATAGATGTTAGCATGATTCTAACAGGATTTTCTTTTTGGGATTTTTCAAAGTTTCTTATGCAGCAATCAAAAAATGTATGCATGCTAAATATTTGTTTTTTATGCCACCACAGGGAATATTCATTCCCTTGGGGCTTAGGATTTTCATAATGCAACAAGGTAAATACAAATACTACTATCATTTTTTTATTTTTATGCCGCCACAGTAAATGTGCCTACAGGGTTACCATAGATCTATTCACATGGGGCTTTAATATTTATGATGTAGTAAATAAATAGTAAATATTTTTGTTGTTTTATTTTTAATATGCAAAAAATAATTGTACTAATAAATGTGCTGAGCAAAATTACTAATGAATGCTAACTTAACTAGATAACTACCATTCTAACCTTATGCCTAGGGTACAGAATTTAAAGTCTACCGACAGGACTTAGATAGAGGAGAGTACTTACTCAGTAGGTTCATCGTCTGAGGTTACCTCAGTCAATTCCCCATTTTGCGGTGGTGTAGCTGGTGCTTCTTCTTTCTCCATCCATCTCTTTTCTGTCTCTTTTGTTTCTCTCTTTTCTAGCTCCAGCTCTTCTTTGTATGCTTCTCTTGATTCTTCATCTCTCTTCATCCATTCTTTTACTTGTGCCTGGATCTCTTCTTTCTCTGCCTTAGCAATCTGGTCCATCCTCTCAGCTTCCGCTTCCCACTCACTCTAGCGTGGTGCTTGTACTGCTTCTTCTTGCTCCTTGTAGCAGTCTTCATACTTCACAATCTTACCAGGGAACTCCTCCCATCCACAATGAGGCTGAGCAGCCTGATGGCGAGCTTGGCTGTCTCCTCCTGTTGCGTTGCTTTCTGTTCTGCTTATGGTTAAGATGTGTTCTAAATTGATAGCGTACCTTTCCAGTTGGTAGGTTGAAGTGGATCTGTCTAGACCCGATGTAGATAATCGCACAGGCGATGTAGAGGAATGGTCTTCCCAAAAGAATAGGCGATTCGTTGTTTTCCTACATGTCAAGAACTAGAAAATCTGCGGGAATATATTTATCCTGAATTCTTACCATTACGTCCTTAACTATGCCTTCAGTGAATCTTAGTGATTGGTCTGCCATCTGCAACTGAATATATGTTGGGTATAATGGTAAATCATCAAATAATTCATCATACACCTTTTTGGACATTATGTTGATGCCTGATCCAGTGTCGCAGACGATGTTGGGAAAAGTGATGTCTCTGATTGTGCATTCAATGATTGGTACACCTGGGTCACCTTTCTTTATTGGGAATGGTTTCAGGAGCATATGATCATTTTCTGTGTTGATAGCACTGCTTAGTTGAGCGGTTTCTTCAGATACATGTTGGGGCTTGTTCTTCCTCCATCTTTTATTGTTCTTCTTCTTGGGCACTTGTTGTTGTTGCTCTTCTTGTTGATGGAATTGCTTTGGGACTGCTGGATTCTTCAGGATGCGATTCTTGAACGAGAATCTCTCCTTCTTGTCCTTGATGGAGAGGACAATCTTGGCGTGTTCCGCATAGATGATGGCTTTGGTTGTGCATAAGAATGGTCGTCCCAAGATAATGGGTGCCTTCTCATCTCCTCCGGTATCCATGATCACAAAGTCAATTGGGACATATGATTGCCCCACTCTGATAACCGCTTCTTCTAGTACTCCCTCGGGGTAGCAAATAGACTAATCTACAAGCTGCAAACACATGTCTGTGTACAACAAAGGATCACCTAATATTCTCTCATAGATTACCTTAGGAATTATGTTGACACTTGCGCCGAAATCACAGATTGGAAAGCTGAGACATCCTATGGAGATAGGAATGACAGGTCTTCCAAGGTCTCCCATCTTCTCAGGTAGTGAGTGATCTATCCACTGTATATCTACAGGCTCAATTTGGTATTGTGTTGCATTGTGAATATCAACAAGGTTAGCAGTTTCCAAATCTTCCGGCTGGCCCGGAATCTTACCTTTCTCAAGTGGAGGGACAGCAGTAGCTAACTGAGCTAATTGTGATTCTAACATTTTATTAAAGCTGTGCTGATTCTTTATAGCAGAAGCAAAGTTATCCATTCTGGTATTTATATTTTCTAAAGCTTTATCATTCGAGTCTACCTTTCTAGACATTTGATCTATCAATTTAGATTGACCAGCAACTAAATCTCTTAAAGGTGGAAGATTATAATTATTATAATTATTACCTTGGTAATTACCTTGCCGAGGTTGCTGATTCCATCCTTGGTTTGGCTGGTTCCATTCTTGACCTTGCTGAGGACGATAGTAGGTGCTGTTGTTGATGAAGTTCACATCCTCTTGCAACGTACGGCAGTTGACAGCTGAATGCCCGTAATTTCCACATTCTTCATAGGTCATGCGGGAATCATCAATATGCATGACTTCCTTCCTCTCTATGTCGAGTTTCTTCATGATGAGGTCTAGCTTGGCAGTGACCATGTCGGTCTCCTTCAAATGATGGATGCCTCCTCCTCTCTTGCGAGGTTGAGTACGTTCTTCATTACTACTTGAATTTGAGGCCATCTTCTCCACAAGTGCTTGAGCTTCTGGAAGCTTCAGTGACAGGAAAGCTCCTCTAGCTGCAGCATCTATGGACTCACGGGTACTTGAGTTAAGCCCGTGGTAGGAGGTCTACATCAATAGCCACTCCTCTATCCCATGATGAGGACAGTCTTCAATGTAATCTTGGAATCTCTCCCATGCTTCAGTGAATGATTCGTCATGTTGCTGTTGAAAACTTTAGATTTTCCGACGTAGAGCATTTGTCTTGCATGTAGGAAAGAACTTCGCTAGGAAAGCAGTTGAGCATCGGTCCCATGTAGTGTTCTTGTCTTTGTTAGTGTAGAACCACTGCTTAGCTTTCCCCAAAAGTAAAAATAGGAAAAGACGGAGTAAAATAGCATCTCTTGGTACTCCTCTGATCGTGGAGGTGTTGTAGATCTCTAGAAAGTGTTGTAAGTGTGCACTTGCATCTTCATGAGCTTTTCCACAAAACTGGCTGGCTTGAACCATGGTGATAAGAGCAGGCTTGAGCTCGAATCCATTCTCCCCCATGTTAACTGCTGGTCCAGTCTGAATGTTTTCTGTTGTTGGGGCAGAGAACTCACGTAGTGTCTTCTCAGCCATGTCTTCAAACACAGGAGATAAATCTTCTCCTAAGTGTTCTTCTTCCAATGTTTGAGCTGGCTCCTTTGATGAACTAACTTGAGCAACGACGGGTGTTCTTGATGGTAGCCTGAAATTGTCCCTCGCCTCTACAAACTTCTTTCTTCTCAGGAGTTTCTCTGGATCGTCAGTGAAATTATTTGGAAGAGAAAACCATTCATTCATCACCCTGCATAAGATAAGTAAATGATAAAAAACAGGGGTGTGCCTGTTTGAGTTAGAGATCAATCAGTAATACAATCTTATCCATGATGCATATGTGTTATCAATATTTCCTAAGTTTAATGTGCCTTCCCCAGCAACGGTGCCAAAAATGCTTGTGGACATCTAATAACGTCGCCCAATATAACTTTATAACCATTAACTCTAGAGATGAGATTGGAAGATGTATGGTATTTAATTAATTGATCATTAGCAACTAGCCACTCATCTATTACCAACATTCTTTAGCATGAACTAGGTTGTCAATCCTAATTATATATGCTAAGAATACATAAAGGTTTTACATATTATTTCATGTGACTGTTGGCATTTCTTAACATCGTTACAAAAGATAGACTAAAAGTCCATCCCAGGCAACGGCGCTAGAAATGCTTGTTGGCATCCCCAACCACCATTAATTTAGAAAGGTAACCCTTGGCCCTTAAAGGCGCCGGCCTAGGTAGTGCAGTCTGGTAATAGTAGTTAGAAGTGCCGAATTGGCCTTCCTAACTGTCATTACTTACGATATGCAAAACTGTGACACGACGCCGTGGGGTGCACAAGAATTATAATTCTTAAGTAATGGTACTTAGGTACGCCAATCGATACCTCAGTAAGAAATATGATACTCTGCAAGCGCACAGAACTATCATTGTAGCATTTTGACCCGTGAGTAGGGTGTCGTATTTATAATTTCCCATAGGAGGGCAATATGCAACAAGCGTGGTGTAAACATGAACACTTATTGAGTGCAATGGTAGGCATAGAGTATACAGGCATAAGACATGATTTCAAGATAGTGGACACACATATGGATCAACCTCAAGGATAAAAGGAAAATAAAGAATAAAAGAATATATCTAACTGAGCAGGCATTGGTTATATACAATTATGCAAAGAACTATTAGCAGATCATCTAATTAGTAATTCTAGTATCAGGACTAAGTTTGAGGTGATAGGGAGATCCCTGCAGCTGGTCTGCCAGCCGATAGAGACTTTACGAACTCCTACTCAATATCCGAACGTGGGGGAATGCTAGGGATGGACAGGGCTGTCACCACCTGTCCACCTACCCCTCTGCCCGTGGGATACTGACATATTCGCTGATCGCCGCATACCCAAGCTCCATGCTTGCATACTTGGAAACAACTCCTAACCCCCACGGATCCCAACCCTTCGGATTGACAGGCTAGGTTAAGAGCAGCCATGACAGCACGATGAACCACCACCTCATTCCTAGTTCTTCCTCTATTCATACTAATTCGATGAACAATGAAGAACGAAGATGAACATGTCAAGAACATGATATATAAACTATATTCTAGCTCATATACTATGCTCTTAACAAGATCATAACTAGACTCTAGTTCATATGCATAATCATATAAGTATGATAAGAACTTGCTCATGGAAGAAGACCGAATTGTATTCATACCAAGATAATCCTTTTCTTCCAAGGAGACAAGCTCTCCTTGATAGCTTTTGCCTTGCTCACTACTACAACTACTCTAAAGATACAAGTGAGAGGTGTGAGATAGATGACTCCAAATGATGTGTGTGTTGAAGGGGATGGAGCACCATCTATTTATAGTGAAACTATGACGGTTTGGCGCATCTAAACTTGGAAGGAGGTGAAACCGCCATGGCCAAACTGCCATCAGTACCACCTCTGAAGCTGGGCCCGGGAGGCTCCACCTGGGGGGCGGTCGCCCCCAGGGGCGGTCAGTCCCTGGGGAGCATCATCTGGCCACCGCCTTCTGGTGGTCGGTTGCTCCCTTGGCCTGGGCCTCTCCCTTCATTGTGGATGGATCCAGTTACGCTTTGAAGGTGGGCTTCTTTGGTATTCTTTGGTTGCGCATTTGTTGGATTCGTCTTTTGATTTTGCGCTTTCTTCATGTTGATGCGTATTTCCACTTGTTATGCCATAAAACTTGTAAAACATGAATGCTAGGGGTACAAGTGGAACTTGTTAGTAGTAAAGGCATATGTGCTAGAATATGATTGTTAATCCTCTTTTTAGTCTAAGTTGGTGGTATAAAATTTATCCATAAGGACCACCAACAAGACCCGCAAGCTTAACCTTTGCTCATCCCGAGCAAATAGCTAAGTATGGTTATTGATCAGGAGTTGCTACAATGCCGATATAATTCATAAATGTCATACCTATAACATAGCATTCATTCGTAATTTAAATAAGTTGGCATTCTATTCATTCTTTACCTTGATTTCTTTTGGGGCTTGTAGTTCCTCCAATTTCTTGGGTGGTTGCAAGATAGAATGATTATAATAGACTCACCAATCATTCATTCTTTGATAGACCTTTGATCCGGAGGTTTTATGAATTTTTGCAAAATAAACCAAATTCCTCAAATGATTCTCTCAATCGCTCAATGTGTATGGTTTACCTTACCAAAGGCATTGCAGTGTTGCCTTTTCATCCTACTACTAAGGCTGAGAGTGGAGTTTTTGGGTAGGTATGAAGGTGGGCATACTTACATTACTTATATTGCTGAGTCAAAGACTGGACCATAAGGAGATACAAGTCATATACCTTGATTGAGATGTGCAAGTGTATGGAATATGAGTATGTAAAAACCTATCTCTAAACTTTTTGGCACTCCATGCATCATGACTCTCTCTTATTGGATGGAATAAAACTTTTTGGAGGAATATGGGCCATAGAAATATCATCGATTTTTTTTTGAACGGGTATTTGAATTTTCTTTCCCATTTGTTTTCTCATGCCCCTTGGGCTCTTCTTTTTTTTAGCATAGCCCATATTTTGATTTGTTATATGAAAACTTTTGGATGGAGAGACGTCATGATGGCGAATAAGGAGTGAAAACTTTTTGTATACACGGCTCTCAAAGTGAGAGTCGACATTTGTATTTGGTGGATGAAAAGGTGCATGTTGTGCGCAACTCTTAGGATGAGAGTCGGCTTTATTTAGTGGGTGTACGTGAATCTCAATCATGGGTGTATGACCATAATCTCACTAGGTCTCAGCATTTTGACTCAACTCAAAGTTCCGTAAGTAGCATATGACTAAGTGTTTGTAAAAGTAGAGCATGTCATATGGTCTTGGTAGGTATTTTATAATCATTGGGGAACTTTTGATTTTTGTATTTTTGAAAAGAAATCTCCGGATGTCAAGTTTCTCTTAGAACAAAGTCATAGCAAAGTCTATTTCTACCATCTCATATCTTGCAACAACTTAGAAAAGGATCTTGCAATTGCAACCCACTAGATTTCAAGTTCTCAGAATGAGATACTTTTAGCCAACAAACTTAAATCTTGAGGAATACTAAGTTATAATTTAGACACAAACAAATTATAGATAGAGCAACTATTCATCATTTCAACAGAAGAGAAACTAACATATGTTAGCACATATGGGAGTGGAATATTTTATTTATTATTTTTTAACAAGGAAATAAAATTGCAGAATTTAAAAGTGCGGGAAATAAGTGCAAGAAATTGAAAGATACATGTTACCTCTTGTGGGGTCTCCTCCCCGAAGCTAGTTCAAGGCCTAGGTCCCGGGAATTGTCCCATGGACCGAAGGTAGGCCATCTGTGCCTCATGCCACCGCCGGTTCGCATCTTCGAGGTCCATGAACTACTGCTGGTACTGCTCATGCCTTTGGGTAGAAGTCTGTATGTGAGCATTGAGCGTACCTTGGATTTGTCTGTTTTGCAATTCTAGTCCTCCCATGCGTGTGTTGAGCATCTCTAGTGTGACCGGCTGTGGGTGTATCGGAGGTGGCATGCCTTCAGAATCTGCAGAATGGTCGTGCTCGGGCTGCCTTGACCCTCCTGCCTCCTGCGAGTGTTGCCACCCTGATCCTCCAGCCGCATAAGGATGAGGAACATGTCCCATACCATATTCATACCCAGGGGTGAACCCAGGTGTAGACATGACCGGGGACCATTCCATCCTTGGTATCGTGGTAGGCATGGCCGGGTGTGGTGTAGGCTGCACAGGCTGCGCAGGCTCTTCCTCCAGTATTTCTCTCCTCCGTGATCTCCTGAGAAACAGAACTCCTGCATGCTTCTTCCTTTTCGACAAGGTCGAAGGTGAGAGATGGGGATTTATATAAAGCGAGATCCGGGTTGGGTAATGGAATCTCGTTTATATATCCCAGATAATTAAATACCAGGTTTGTTCCCGAGTCATAATGTTTTATAATATGAGCTTGAGTAAAATAATACTCATTGATCATAATGCACGGAATGGAGAGATAAACAATAGTGTTAGCACCATGAGGATCAACACTAGCAGCAAGACGTGTGATGAGTGAAGTGCACATAATTGGTGTGGAAGTTTTAAAAGAGTTTAACCAGTGCTTAACAATATCATAGACAGGAGCAACTTTAATCTTTTTAAGCACGGCATAAAGCATCTTCAACTCAATGTCATAAGCATGATGAGTGTCCTCCCTAGGAAAGAAAGAATTTGCAATCCATTTATACATAAGCCTTAGAGAAGGATGGTGGATGGTGTTGATGTTGGGTTGGAATTTTCCAGTCACATTTTGTCCGGTTATCAAGTGCCAAAAAGCATGACGCTGATAACCCGAAAGAGTGAAACCTAAATCAACAGAGCATCGCTCATGAAAACCCAAGTGTGTAGCAAAATCTTTCCAGTAAAGGCTATGTTCTTTCCCAAAGCAACTGAAAAGTAATACCATAATCGACAATTTGTAAAGTGCCCAAGATTTGGATGGTCAAGAAACGAGATCCAAGTTCGTGCACGGGGGCAACTTGGCTCCATCCAGTGTTTTCGAAAATGGTATTAAATTCGTGATTCATACCTGTATGCTGCAGGAAGTGTGGATCGAAAGCTGGTGTATGCAAGAATTCACGTCCCTTGAGGAGGTTGTATGCTTGCATTTCCCGCTCGCTCTCCAAGTCAATGAAGGGAGCGTTGGCCTCGTCGATGGCGTGGCCTCTTGGCGCCTCCTCTTCTTCATGCAGCGGGCTCTCCTCACATGTGGGGGTACTTTGACTAGACTCCCCACGAGAGCGATGGCGTTTCCGGAACATGCCGGAAATCCGACCTCCGATCCCACTCATGGTGAGTTTGGCACAAGAACTTGACTTGTGATGGGAGTAGAAGAGGTTTGTGCAGGATTTCCTTGCACTTGAACTATGTGGAGAATTGCTTGGAGAATGGTGGAGCAAGAGAGTGATGAAGGGAGTGAAAAATGTGGGAATGAGAGGGGTGAGGAGCTCCACCCGAATGCTCTGGTATTTATAGAGCTGATCGTAGGCGGGGAGTGCTCCTTGCAACGGCTAGTGACCGTTGGCAAAAGGACGAACCATGGAGCCATTGGCCAGGGGGCGGTCGCCCCTGGGACCGGCCGGTCCCCTGACTGGGCCGGCTTGGTCCAATTTTTTTCCAGCCCCCTCTAACGGCTATTTCTAATGTGTAGCCAGTTACGAATGACTCCCATTTAAAATTTTGCTCCCGTTTTTTATTTTCCACAAGTTTTATTTGAAACTTTTTGATTTTCAACAATTATTTAAAAATAATATTTAGACTTAACAAAAGTTATTCTTTCTAAAAATTATTTTTATAGAACTTTTGGAGAAGAATTTATTTTGAACTAAAAATAAATTTTTATAAATCTAGGAAGAGGGAATAATTTCTTTTGATGCAAGAAAATAATTTTATTATTTATATATATATTTTTCAAAAGGATAAGATACAGTACCTGAGTGGGGACACCTCCCCAAGCTTGAATGATGGTGTGGGCCCCTTCAAATAATTATTATGCATATATATATGAATGTAGATATATATATATTTTAGATAACTACCGATGTCCTTCGGCAAGGGCTCAACTTTTATAGTCTGTTGGCGAGACTCTTCTTCCTTTATTGATCTGTAGCTGCATGAGCAAACTCGGGAGAAGTCTCGGGTTGCCCCGGGATTTTTCCCGTGTTGTTGATAGGAATAGAAGCAGCTATTTGTGCCATTTGTGTTTCTATCATTTTATTAAAACTTGCTTGATTTTGAATAGAAGAAGACAAAGTTTCAAGCTTGGCATTTATGTTTTCAAACATTGTATCATTGAAGGATAGCTTTTTGGTCAAATTTTCATTGATTTTAGCTTGCCCTAGAACGAGATCTTTTAAGGAAGGTTGGTTAGAATTGAAATTTGAACTAAAATTATTACCTTGCGGGCGGTGTTGGTTGTTCCACCCGTTATTACCTTGCTGTGGTTGGCGAAACCCATTGTTGACATATGAAGCTTTTTCTTGGGTTTCGGGGTAGTTGTTCCCCGAGTGGCCAACGTTCCCATAGACTTCACACGTCATGTGTGAATCCATGGCTTGGACGGTACTCATGGAAGGACTGGTAGCATGATCGTCCAGCTTTTGCATCAGCAAGTCTAATTTTGCGGCAAGCAAGTCCGTCTCCTTCACGGTATGCGTGCCTTTTTGTGTTTTTCTTCCTTCTCCCCAACTTTGATTGGCCACCATCTTCTCAATAAGTGCAGTTGCATCCGCGATGGTGAGGGAGAGGAATGCACCTCCAGCTGCCGCATCCACGTGCCCCTTTGACATGGCCGTGAGGCCTTCATAAAAGTTTTGGAGCACGAGCCAATCTTCCATTCCATGGTGAGGGCAGGCTCGGATGTACTCTTGAAGCCTTTCCCATGTTTCGGGGATAGATTCAAGGGAAGATTGCTGGAAGTTTGAGATCTTTCCTCTTAGAGCGCTGTTCTTGCTCATGGGAAAGAACTTGGTGAGGAATGCTGCGGAATAGTTGTCCCACGTGTTGACGGCTTCCTTATTTTGATAGAACCATTGTTTCGCTTTCCCCGTGAGGGAGAAGGGAAACAAGGGGAGCCTAATACTGTCTTGTGTGACGTCTTTAATGACAATGGTGTTGCACAGCTCAAGGAAGTGTTGCATATGAGCGTTTGCATCCTTGCTTGGCAAACCACAGAATTGGCTTGCCTGCACCATCGAGATAAGGCCCGTACGGATCTCGAAATTTCCATTTCCGATGTTGACAGCGGGCCCAACGGGCACGTTGGCAACAGCGGGGATGGAGTAGTCGTGGAGTGTCATGGCCATGACGGTAGTTGCGGATGGTGCGGGAACAAATGATTCGTCTGCCAACGGAGTAGCAGAAGAAGAAATGGTACGAGACCGTTTCTTCCTTAGGAGTGCTTCCGGATTGCTGATGAAATTGTTCGGCAAAGCAAAACCGCTCATACACTATCCTGTTTTCATTCCAACAAAAAGAGGAAGAAAACAGCGAAGTTAGCCTGTTTAAACTACGTCTACCAATGCTTATTTTGTCATTAATGTTTATGCCAGCTTAGATGTTTTTGCCCTCCCCGGCAACGGCGCCAGAAATGCTTGTTGGCATTTCTTAACATCGTTACAAAAGATAGACTAAAAGTCTATCCCAGGCAACGGCGCTATAAATGCTTGTTGGCATCCCCAACCACCATTAATTTAGAAAGGTAACCCTTGGCCCTTAAAGGCGCCGGCCTAGGTAGTGCAGTCTGGTAATAGCAGTTAGAAGTGCCGGATTGGCCTTCCTAACCGTCATTACTTACGATATACAAAACTGTGACATGGCGCCGTGGGGTGCACAAGAATTACAATTCTTAAGTAATGGTACTTAGGTACGCCAATCGATAGCTCAGTAAGAAATAAGATATTCTGCAAGCGCACAGAACTATCATTGTAGCATTTCAACCCGTGAGTAGGGTGTCGTATTTGTAATTTCCCGTAGGAGGGCAATATGCATCAAGCGTGGTGTAAACATGATCACTTATTGAGTGCAATGGTAGGCATAGAGTATACAGGAATAAGACATGATTTCAAGATAGTGGACACACATATGGATCAACCTCAAGGATAAAAGGAAAATAAAGAATAAAATAATATATCTAACTGAGCAGGCATTGGTCATATACAATTATGCAAAGAACTGTTAGCAGATCATCTAATTAGTAATTCTAGTATCAGGACTAAGTTTGGGGTGATAGGGAGATCCCCGCAGCTTGTCTGCCAGCCGATAGAGACTTTACGAACTCCTACTCAATATCCGAACGTGGGGGAATGCTAGGGATGGACAGGGCTGTCACCACCTGTCCGCCTACCCCTCTGCCCGTGGGATACCGACATATTCGCCGTTCTCCGCATACCCAAGCTCCATGCTTGCATACTTAGAAACAACACCTAACCCCCGCGGACCCCAACCCTTCGGATTCACAGGCTAGGTTAAGAGCAGCCATGACAGCACGACGAACCATCACCTCATTCCTAGTTCTTCCTCTATTCATACTAATTCGATGAACAATGAAGAACGAAGATGAACAAGTCAAGAACATGATATATAAACTATATTCTAGCTCATATACTATGCTCATAACAAGATCATAACTAGACTCTAGTTCATATGCATAATCATATAAGTATGATAAGAACTTGCTCATGGAAGAAGACCGAATTGTATTCATACCAAGATGGTCCTTTTCTTCCAAGGAGACAAGCTCTCCTTAACGGCTTTTGCCTTGCTCACTACTACAACTACTCTAAAGATAGAAGTGAGAGCTGTGAGGTAGACGACTCCAAATGATGTGTGTGTTGAAGGGGATGGAGCACCATCTATTTATAGTGAAACTATGACGGTTTGGCGCATCTAAACTTCGAAGGAGGTGAAACCGCCATTAGTACCACCTCTGAAGCAAGGCCCGGGAGGCTCCACCTAGGGGGCGGTCGGTCCCTGGGGAGCACCATCTAGGCACCTCCTTCGGGTGGTCGGTTGCTCCCTGGGCCTGGGCCTCTCCCTTGGTTGCGGATAGATCCAGTTACGCTTTGAAGGTGGGCTTCTATGGTATTCTTTGGTTGCACATTTGTTGGATTCATCTTTTGATTTTGCGCTTTCTTCATGTTGATGCGTATTTTCACTTGTTATGCCATAAAACCTGTAAAACATGAATGCTAGGGGTACAAGTGGAACTTGTTAGTAGTAAAGGCATATGTGCTAGAATATGATTGTTAATCCTCTTTTTAGTCTAAGTTGGTGGTATAAAATTTATCCAAATGGACCACCAACAGTGACTAGGCAGAAATATAAATAAATATAAACTAAGAACAATTCTGCAAGCAGACAAATAATTATACCATTGTAGCATTTTACCTAGAAGTTCAACCAGGTTGTCGATTTATATTTATACCACTAGGAAGGACTAGGATAAACTACAATATATTATATTGATAATAACCATATACAATGAATAAGTGAAATTACCAATGTCATATACTCTACTCATAATAGGTAGAGGTCACAAGATAATAAAGATAAATAGGGTGATAAGTATGATCAAGCATCATTAATAAAGATAAACATCAGAGCACTTTCTAGTTAGCTAGCCAATTGATAAACAAAGGAATTAATATCTAAAGTAATTCTATAACTACGTCAATCAATAACTCTAACTAGTGCAATTACATCTAGCAATCATTGTCAGATTAGTCCTATATCATGATCACTTGCAAAGGGCATCATCTAGGAAAGGTGTGAAACAGAGTCATCACCCAACTTTGCGACCGTGCCTGCTTGCCTACATATGGGGGGTGGACTACAGAGGAATCAACGTAGCTGTCACCTACGTGAACTACCACACGACCCAGCACATCAGGGTGCACTCGCAGATAAACAAAATATCTAGACACCACGTCTACACATTGTTCATCATCTACCCAATGATCGATTGGATAAACGCTATACGAGCAATTACACGAATTCAATAAGATCAAACCAACTATACTAGACATATAATTCAAGTAGACAAAGACTAATGTAATCAAGAACATATGAACTATTAAGAACAATGTTTCCCTAATCATAATGAAGAATACAATAATAGAGAAAGAACTAGAATTATACCGAACTCTGTGCTCCACACGATCAGCGGGGCTCCAGATCCCGCCGAAGAACTAGATCTCCTCTACTCTCTAATCTAACTAGGCTAGAACCATGAACTAGAAGGCTCTTGATGAACTAGTAGGCTCTTGATGGCTTGAAGACTTGTTGCCTTCGATGAATGATTGATTGATTGATCCAGGGGGGTCTGCCCCTCTATTTATAGCCCGGTGTGATGAACGTGCGTCGTAGGATCAAACCGACTTGAAACAAGGGCCGAGATGACCCCTAAGAGGCGGTGAAAGAAGACTCCAGAAGGTGGCGGCAAAACCCTAGGGGGCGCCAGCCGGCCCCACCCCAGGGCCGGCCGGCCAGGTGGCCAGGGCTCGGCCCCAGGTTGCTTCGGGTGCCTTCTACACTCTTATAGGGTCTTCGTGATGATGTTTCCTTCGCGGTTACGTTTCGTGATAATTACGCACTTTAATCCCTCTTTTACGCTTTTCTGGAATAGTCCCTGGAAAATGCAGAATATGCAAAACTCGTGGAAATTGTTAGCTAAAACCCTAGACTAGTATGTTTTCATGTATCTTTTTGTATCTAAAGTTCTAATAAAAGTTGACGTTATCGACCGTCAACAATTATTGTGAGTTGTAATATGAAAAGCAATTCTAAATTCTTGTATAACAATAAATAAATGAAAATAATGATAAGATGAGAAAAAAGAATGTGATATGTCTTTGTTGAAATGATGAACAATTGCTCTATGATGATTTGCAAAATCTTGTTATACAATCCTTACTATGAAAGTTTTGAGTGTGATATCTGAATTCGGTCTTAAGTCAAACACTATTGTGGGTTGCACATGCTAATTACCTAAGTTATGCTCTTGCAAGATTGAAATTGGTATAAGGAGAACTTTTACCTAACCTAAGGAATGAGTGAGAACCAACTAGAGATTTTGATTTATAAAATTCAAATTCTTGCTCATGGTTCCTTTATGGAGTTAAATACCTACCATCAAGCCATGCATCCACAAACAACTAAAACCACCAAAAGAAAGAGCCCTTGTCTGTTTTGAGTCTGCTTAGACCTTATTTGATCTAGGTAGAGAAACTTGTCATATTCTTTGATCAAGATCACGTACATATTCCACTTATGTATTACTTCTACACTGGAAGTATACATCTATGCTCCATACACCAATTGAGACAACCAACCACAATTAACCTTTGTCCTTTTGATAGATGGGGAGTATAGGTTACTGAAAAAAGATAGAGCAAGTGCTCAAGGAAAACAAAAGAGGACAAATGTCCCATGGGCAGGTGCCAATATACCTTCTTCATTTTTAAAAAAATTATTATGTATTCAGTAACCATGCTCTCCCCTGTCTAAGGCAATGGAATAAGTCTCAAGGAGCCCACCAAATAATTTACACTTGCACTTCTTGATCATTTTATATGACTTGTTGCTCCCTGTGATCTAAGAGTCTAATCTTACATTACATTCAGTTCAAGTATACTTTTGCTCCAATCCTATAAACCCCACATAAGCTTTAGGATAGACATGAAAAGCTCTTTTGAGCTCTTGTGTGGTCGATCACACTAAGGAGTGGTTGAGAGTAGCATTAAAGGAACCAAAGCAAGATTTTCTTTTTCAAAAGAATAAAAACTCACTAGTAAATGGTTTCACTCTACCAAAGTAAGGGATGAAGTTTCTATTTATCTATGCTATCTTGTTTTTGCATAACCCATGGTGAAAAACCTATAAGCCCCATATAGTTAAGACACAAGATGGATTTTTGAATCATGCTCAATACTTAAATAGTATTGGTTTGTATGCAAGATATTTGTGAATTGTTATGTTAAAAAAATTCTTGATCCAACATTGCCATGTTAAATCATATCTTTGCTTGAGGACAAGCAAAAAGTTAGCTTGGGGGAGTTTGTTGACGGTCGCTAACACCCTATTTTACCGTCAACATTTCACCCATAATCAAGGTAAAACGACATAAAATGCAAAGAACTCACCTTGAAACTTACCTAGTTCCACATGTCCTTAGAGAAATATTGTGTATGCAGGAAAAATGGTGAAAACAAGGGAAAACGAAGTAAAGCAAGACACCTCAGCACCTCAGCTACCACATGGGGCCAGAGGGGGGCGCCCGCCCTACCAAGTAGGGCACCCGCCCTATCAAAAGTGCCAAATGGCACTTGCCACCTCACAGATCCATGTGCCATCCTCTCAAATGGCCTGTGGCACATTGAAACAACATCAACGGCTCAGATAAAAGGCACGAGGATCCGGTGGCCCTACCAATAGGGCACCCGCCCTGTCAAGAGTGAGTGCCACGTCCACAATCCGAGGAGAGGTGTCCAGGAGTCATTGACACCATCAAATGAAGTTAGTTTTCATCCAACGGTGATCAAGTGATGTGCCATGGATCGAAGGACCCACATGTCACCCTCATGGGGTTGCAAACCGCCAATCCTTAGTTCCAACCGACCTTGCAACTGCCCTTGAGGGTTAAGGAGGGCCGCTGGATGCAAGGCGGTGGATCCAAGGGGGCGCCCGCCCTCCTCGGAGGGCGCCCACGCTGCTTCTTCATGCCACCGACCTCCAGGACCCCTACAAGTACCCCTGGAGCACTCCTATACTATAAATAGGACTTGAATCCTCACTTGTAAGAAGAAACACACTAGAAACACACTAGAAACCACTAGAGAAACATCTCAAGATCAGCTCATAGTCAGTTGTAGCTCCTCTCTCTCTCTAGCGAAGGTCTGCTCTTAGGAATAGTGCTAGCTAGAGAAGAGTAGAGTGGAAGAGAGAAGTTGGGAGAAGGAGGAAGTCTGTGGAGGAGCTAGGCTTGTTGGCGACCTCCTCTGCAGTGTTCTTCGCTCTTATCGGTAATAAATATCCCCCTGCTTCATTTACTTATTGTCATACTTTAAGCCGTTGCATACTTGTCTCATTGCTTGGTGTTGACATCTACTAACGTCGCCAAATATAACTGTATAACTTTTAATGCAAGAGGAGAGATTAGAAGATGAATGGTGATTAATTAACTTGTCATTAGCAACTAGCCACTTTTCTATTACCAACATTCTTATGCAAGAACTAGGGTGTCATCCCTAATTAATAATGCTAAGAATAAATAAAGGTTTTATATATTAATCTATATGACTAGACAGAAATAAATATAATATAAACTAAGATCAATTCTGCAAGCGAACAGATAATTATACCATTGTAGCATTTTACCTAGAGAGTTCTACCAGGTTGTCGATTTATATTTATACCACTGGGAAGGACTAGGATAAACTTTAATCTATTATATTGATAGTGATGGTATACAATGGATAAGTGACATTACCGATGTCATTTACTCTACTCATAACAGGTAGAGGTCACAAGGTAAATAAAAATAAAGGTGAAAAGTATGATCAAGCATAATAAATAAAAGATAATCATCAGAGCACTTCTCTAGTCATAGTAATAGCTAGCTAATGGATAAACTAAGGAATCAATATCAAAGGTAATTCTATAACTACATCAATGAATAACTTTAATTAGTGCAATTACATCTAACAATCATTATTAGACTAATCCTATATCATGATCACATGCAAAGGGCATCATCTAGGAAGGATGTGAAACAGAGTCATCATCCAACTTCGCGACCGTGCCTGCTGGCCTACGTACGGGGGGTGGACTACAGAGGACTCAACGCAGCTATCACCTACGCGATCTACCACACGACCCAGCACATCAAGGTGCACTCACAGATAAACAAAATACCTAGACACCACGTCTACATATTGTTCATCATCTATCCATCGTCCGCATAAATAAACGCTATACGAGCAATTACATGAATTCAATGAGATCAAACCAACTATACTAGACATATAATCAAAGTAGACAAAGACTATTGTAATCAAGAACATATGAACTATTAAGAATAATGTTTCCCTAATCATAATGAAGAATACAATAATAGAGAAAGAACTAGAATTATACCGAACTCCATGCTCCTGACAGACGCCGGGGCTCCAGATCCATCGAAGAACTAGAACTCCTCTACTTCTAATCTAACTAGGCTAGAACTATGAACTAGGAGGCTCTTGATGGCTTGAGGACTTGATGCCTTGAATGAATGATGGGTTGATGCCTCCAGGGGGGTCTGCCCCTTTATTTATAGCCTGGTGGGATGCACGTGCGCCGTAGGATCAAACCGACTTGAAACAAGGGCCGAGATGAATCCACAAAGGCAGCGGAAGAAGACTCCAGAAGCTGGGCCAAAACCCTAGTAGGGGGGCGCCGGCCGGCCCCACCCTAGTGGGTCTCGGGCCCCGGTGCTTCGGGTGTGTTCTAGATGCTTCTAGTGTTCTCGTGATGATGTTTTATTTGTGCTCAAGTATGATGGTTTGATCACTTCGGTGATTGCTTTTGTCCTTGTGTTCTTATAATTTGGTCGATTCTGTTACAGAGCTCATCAAGAATTATGCTTTGGAAGTACATTGTTGATGGTGGATATACCCTAAAATTCCATATTCAAACACTGCCAACAGGACTCGGATTCAAGGGAAGATAAACATAACATGAGCATATTTTATCAATAACAAGTTCCACTTGTACTCTTAACCTTGTGAATGCAGCAGAGATCAAATAGGCCAAGAAACATCAAGAAATGGTACACAACATCACTTAGAAGAGAGGAGAGCCCAGGGTGGGCCCATGTATGGGTCGGCCGAACCCTACATGGGCCCACCTGGCTCTGGTGACATGGCATGATCCATGTGACCCTCCAACCAGCTCATTTCATACATCAGATCAACATATGTTTCTATTCAACGGTTGAAAAACAAAGCACAAGGATTCAATGTGATAAACATGCAACCAAGCTGGAACCAAGACACGGGGTCAATTAGTGACAGATGGGGACCACAAGTGGTGGGCCCAACTCACCAAGGGTGGGTCGGCCGAACCACCCAAGGTGGGACCAGGCCACTGCTGCATCCCCTGACAGGTGGGGACTTCTTCTAGAAGACCCTGGCTAGGCCCACCTGCCATAGGGGGGTCGGTCGAACCCCCTGGTGCCCAGCCAGGTCGGTTGGCCTCCACCGCCTTCTAGCATGTTTCCCATGTGATGGAATTACCTCTGTCGTCCATCTTGAGGCGGTATTGAGGCGATTCATCTAAGGGTGGAGAGGCATGGAGCACACGGATCACTAACGTGGCGCCTCCCAGCTCTCCCTTATAAATAGAGGCTGCCATCACCCTCTTCAAGACACACAAGATACACAAGAGCCACAAGTCATAAGGGTTCTACTCTTTAGTAGTAGTATTAGTCTAGTGTGGGAGTTAGACTCGAGTCGAGCTACGCTCGGAGTCTCCGGAGTCGTCTGCTGGAGAATCTGGTATAGGTCTTGTACCTTTCCTTCTGTAAGACTTTACCTTTATCAATATATTATCTTTACTTTAGTTTACTAAGTCTCTACTTAGTGCATTACTATTCTTTATAGTATTGTTGTGTTTTGTCTTAACTTATAGTTGAGTTATATTGGATAGTGATCCTGTTATCAGCCCTCATGTGTAGTTCATCGCTTATCATAGGGTGCTTTAGTTGTTGGTATGCAACTAGAGTAGTAAGGCTTAGTGTAAGCGTGGTGCTTAGACTAGATCTTGCCTTTGAATGTCGCTTGTCGCACGGATTGTTTGTCGGTGCTAGTGTTGGCGCTTCTTAGCGTCAGCAGAAAAGTCCGCAAGCACACGGAAGTACCGTTGTAGCCTTCACCCTGAAGTATTTAGGGCATCATAATTTTCCAAAGGAACGGTCTTTGTACTTAGTCTTTTAAACTAGTTTACTTAGAAGAGACGGAAGGGATAGCTTGGGTAGAGAGGTTCTTCTAAGTTCAAATGCATACACTACAAGAAATCCTTCTTTTTATGACAAAATTCCTCATGACGGGGCCTGATTTTGTCATATAATGTACCATAATATGACGCAAAATTATGTTTCGTCATAAATTGATGCGAGCTAGATTTTTTTATGATAACTTAGTTTTTCTGTCACATAAGGGTAGCAAATTTTGTCACAAATTGTGTGGCGTCGGGAGCCGTTCGACGGTTATGAATTTATGACTATTCATACAGATTTTATATGATGAAGTAGACCGTCACTGAATGTTTTATCAAATATGACGGCCCCCTAAGTCATAAAATACCCTAGTAGAAGTGGACCTTTGACCATTTCTGTTGGGCCTAAAGCTAGGCCTCGGCCCAGGTGAAAACGAAGAGCGTGCACGGGTGGAGGAGAGAGGCCGAGCCTAAAAGAGTAGGGTTGAGAGACTTTTTTCTTTTTCCTTTCTTTTTTAATTTTCATTTATAAATCTATTTTGAGTTTCAATTCAAGAGCTTTAAATTGTTCAAACAAATAAAAATGAAGAAATGTCCAACACCATCTATGGTTTCATGACTTTTCTACTTGAGACCATCTAGGGTTTTGAAAACTTGTTTGGAGTGATCAAAATTTAAAATCCAAAATTTAAATCGTTCAAACTTGTCAAATGAAAAGTTGACCAAAACAAAAAATGTAGATCTTGATGAGATTAACAAACTTGTTATTCATGACTTTTCTAGTTGAAACCATTTAGAGTTTAAAATACTAGTGTGAAGGTGTCATTTTTTAAAATTCAAAATTTGACTTGGCTAAACTTTGTCAAATGAGACACTAAATGATCTCAACTGAAAAACTTTTAAATACAAAGGTGTTAGAAATCATCAAGATGTACAATTTTTATATTGGCCATTTTTCCATTGGAGAAAGTATTAGTAAACACTAATCACAAAGTCATCAATCTCATATAGGGTCTATGAAACTATACGAGAGACTTGTCAATTTAGAAGTAAACTTTCCCAACACTTTCTCAAATGCAAAAATGACCTATATAACAATTGTAGATATTGATGAGTTGATCAAACTTGGTATTCATGGCTTTTTTAGTTGAGAACATCTAGGGTTTTGAAAACTGGTTTGGAGCTGTCAAAATTTAAAAATCCAAAATTTGAATCGTTCAAACTTTGCCAAATGAAAAGTTGACCAAAACAAAAAATATATATCTTGATGCGATTAACAAACTTGGTATTCATGACTTTTCTAGTTGAAACCATTTAGAGTTTCAAATACTAGTGTGAAGGTGTCATTTTTTTAAAATTCAAAATTTGACTTGGTCAAACTTTGTCAAATGAGACACTAAATTACCAAGGCTTAAAATCTTTTGAATACAAAGGTTTAGAACTCATCAAGATGTACAATTGTTATATAGGTTATTTTTCCATTTGAGAAAGTGTTAGTAAACACTGGTCACAAAATCATGAATCTCACATAGAGTCTATGAAACTATATGAGAGACTTGTCAATTTACAACTAAACTTTCCTAACACTTTCTCAAATGCAAAAATGACCTATATAACAATTGTAGATCTTGATGAGTTTATCAAACTTGGTATTCATGACTTTTCTAGTTGAGACCATCTAGGGTTCCGAAACTAGTTTGGAACTATCAAAATTTAAAAATCCAAAATTTGAATCGTTCAAACTTTGTCAAATGAAAAGTTGACCAAAATAACAAATATACATCTTGATGATATTAACAAACTTAGTATTCATGATTTTTCTAGTTGAAACCATTTAGAACTTAAAATACTAGTGCGAAGGTGTTATTTTTAAAATTCAAAATTTGATTTGGTCAAACTTTGTCAAATGAGACACTAAATGACCAAAGCTTAAAATCTTTTGAATACAAAGGTGTTAGAACTCATCAAGATGTATAATTTTATATAGGCCATTTCTCCATTTGAGAAAGTGTTAGGAAACACTAGTCACAAAATCATAAATCTCACGTAGGGTTTATGAAACTATATGAGAGACTTGTCAATTTAGAACTAAACTTTCCTGACACTTTCTCAAATGCAAAAATGACCTATATAACAATTGTAGATCTTGATGATCAAACTTGATATTCATGACTTTTCTAGTTGAGACCATCTAGGGTTTCGAAACTGGTTTGGAACTGTCAAAATTTAAATATCCAAAATTTGAATCATTCAAACTTTGTCAAATGAAAAGTTGACCAAAACAAAAAATGTAGATCTTGATGAGATTAACAAACTTGGTTTTCATGACTTTTCTAATTGAATTTATTTATAGTGTTAAAATGTTAAGCATAAACTTTAATAAAAAATATAAAATAATAAAAACCTCAAAATTAATCTGTTATTGGGCTTACCCTAAACTTTCGTGTCGCATTGCCGCCCAATATTTAGCAGCGCGCCTGATTTGCATCATTTGGCGCCTTCTTCCTCGCTGCCTGCACTAAATGTAAAATCTCTCGGAGGAAAAAAAATGTTGTTCCTTTTATGAACTCTTTGGCGTGATATTTTCACCCCCGCGCTAAAAATTTGGCCCCAAGTCTCATGTGTAAACCCTAAGTCACCCAACACAGCCTATTTTTCACTCTGCTCCCACTCCATTTCACACGTGCGCCGCCTCCACACCCCACCGCCGACGCACACCGCCTCCACACCCACGCCCCCGCCGGCTTACCCGGGCTCAGACGCCGCTTGCCGCTGAGGTCAGCGCTGGCCAGTGGCCTCCAAATCCCCACCCCACCAATGCTTGCCCACTCAGCCTGCCTCCACAGCCCACCATCGACACACGCCTCAACACCCACGCCGCCGCCGGCTGCCGGACCTCAGACGCCGCCACTGCCCCGGTCGACCACCTCCACATCCCCATCGTACCAACGGTTGCTTGCTTTGCCTGCCTCCACACCCACGACAACGCCGACGGCTGCATGGCCCTGGATGCCGCCCACACCGGAGGTCGGCCCCGGCAGGTCACCTGCCCGTCCCAGGACAGCTCGTGCGAGCAGTTCCCCTGGGCATGTCGCCTATGTGAGCCCATTGGTGACCAGCTCTCCACACCAGATCTGCCCGGCCAATCTGTGACGTGCGACTCCTGCTAGATGCCTCACCCTTTCTGATCTTGGAATGCATTCGGTGTGACTATTTTCTTGATTTGCTGCAACGCTGGACGCTTGGACATTAGAGTTGTAGAGTATTGGCTTGTTGATTTGATGTTTTTTTAGTAATTTGGTGTACCTGTTGCTGCTCATTTGATTTATTGTTTTTATTTGTCGTCTCATTCTGATTAGAGTGTACTGTATGGCTGAATACATTAGGCATTTAGGCATCAGATCTGGTTTCATAACATCACTGGTTCTAGCTGTAAGATTCAGACTTCTTTTATATAACTAGAGATTTTGTTTTAAGAAAATTAGATGATGCTTTTCAGTAGAACTTCAAGTTAATATTACTTTTATTGTGTGTCCACATATTACTACTATGCTTAATTTTAGGAACCAGGAAAAGGAATTCATTATTGTTAGGTAATATGTAATCTAGTAGTTATAGTTGTTGCTGAGAGAATAAATTTTATTGGGTTGTATTCCTGATTGGTCTTTTTTTTGGAGCAGCTTGTTCAATAATATAATATATGGTCCAATTAGTAGTTGTAGCTGCCTGTTCTAAAAAAATGTAGTTATCAGTGACTGTACTACTCGAATTCTCTTTGCTGTTGCTGTACTTGTATCTACTTGGTACTGTCTACACACAAGAACTATTTTTTTTTGTTAACACTAAGATTGCTAGTGCAGTACCACTTCGATAATAACTTGCGTGTTGCAGTTTACTCACCAATAGTGCCCCTGTAGGAATCATCCTGTTTGTGCATCAGCAACATATATTGAATGGTTTATTCAAGAGGTAAACATCAGCATGAGCTCTCAAACTGATTATTTACTTCTGCCCTCCACTTTGATTCGTGGTGTAAATTTGCATTTTATATTGCCTCACTTGTTTTTTTTGGTAAGGGAGGAGGAATATCTTGCAAGCATTTCTGATTTTCTAGAATAATCGTAGTAGCTGACCTTCATTGCTAAGAAGTTGTTGGCTGAAGGAGCTTCCGTGAAACGGTAAGGTTTATTTATCTAGTTGTCTTTCATGACTACCAGATTGCCTTGTTGAATGCATTTTTATAGTCCAAGCCATATCTAATAATTTTACAATGCAAGCCATGTCTTCTGAACTATAATTAGTAGTCTACTAAACATGTCCAAAATATAATTTCTGCAGTACTACAGTGCATCAGATCTAAAGGTTGCCCTTGTTGTCTTGGATTTAAGGTTGCCTCTATTGTCTCCTTCAAATCAATGCATCCATACTTGACTAGAGCACCTTCAGACTAGAGCATCTATGGACTATTTTTTTCAGAATAGATATGTGAACACATTTAGAAACTGATTGATCCCTAAACATAGCTCTCAACTTTATTTGAACTTAGTTCTGAACAAGATTACTTTCTTATTAAGCTGCTTGTGAATTATGTATAACCTTGAGTTGTGTATATGATAATGTGTACTTGACAAAAAATAGTTCAGATAAGTAGCTATGTGTATGTTACAGTTGAATGCATTTTTACAATCCAAGCCATATCTAATAGTTTTATATTGCAAGCCATGTCTACTAGCTATATGAACATCTTACTAGTTAGTGTAATTTTAATTTTAGTTAGCAAGTGAAAAGTATGCTTCTTTTAGTTAGCATTTGCATAGTACATTTTTTGTGGATCACTTATAGTGTCTTCATTGTTTTCTTTTTCAGATAACATTTAGATAGGGTCATTGGCATTGTTTCTGGGCTGCTGGCTAGAACTTGTGCTGGCTGGAACTTGTTTGGTGCAACAACTCGGTGCTAGATGCATACCAAGTTTGAAGAGACCAATGCACTACTGCGAGCTGTCCTAAAACTTTAGAAAGATTGAGGTAGGCATGAATGCAGTTTCTGAGGATGAGACCTTTTCCTAAGGTTTTGCTACCTTGTTGGAACTTTGTTAGAATTAGGAGCAATCTGTTTGTATGTTTCAACCTTTGTGGTAGAACCTAGAACTATGTGGAACCAATGTCTTTTGGACTTGAATTTATGTGTATGCATGGTGGCTTGAGTGAATTGTGTATGATTTATGACGTGTGATGTCAATCATGTGGATGATGGCTTGGCTGATATATATGTGTATTATGCTTTTATGAGCTGTGATGAAAGATCAGTGTGCTGTCACTAAATATGCATGCCATTCTCGTCATGAATGAAAGGACAATTTGTGATGCAACACAATCGTCTCAAAATGCTATACATCACGTTCTCGCTTCATCACAGAAACACATCCAAACATGTCCTCCAACGTGCCATTCGTGATGATTCATACATAATGTGACGCGTTGACTACCCAATATGTGACATCTACGATCATCATAAAAGGTAACAATATGTGACGATTAAGTGTAGCCGTCACAAAAGGTCATGACATTATGTGACGGTTTTCATAATTTCGTCACACGATACTTTTTGTGTCGGTCATTTTGTGACGATCGCGTGACGACCTTTTTTCGTCATAAAGTACTTTTTATGACCATTTCTGTATTTTACATGACAGTTTGCATTTGTCATATAATCCCAGATTTCATGTAGTGATATAAGAGATGCAAACTTCCCCACTACTTGCTTGCTTCAGGCCCACTGACGCTCCTGGTCTGCCAGGCGATACCAGTATCAGCGCTATTCCGCGTCCGAACGTGGGGGGATGCTGGTACGACTGGACAGGGCTGTCACCACCTGCCACCTACCCCTCTGCCCGTGGGCGCGCGCAACATACGAAGGTAGACTCCGACCTAGACACCACGTCAATGAAGGCGACTACTACTCTAGCGGCGTACAGGAACATCCGTCTCTATCAGGAGTCCTCTTACCAGAGCATCCGTCCAAAGGACGAACGACGATCCCACAAACAAGTAGGTTTATGGAAGTAACATGCTTAATGAATCAAACTAAAGTTGAACACGAACTTCTTACATCAAGTAGCAAGACGATGGTAGAGGTACAAGTTGGATCGAGAGCCGACAAGCCCGGCACTTCGTCCACCCGGAGGCAGAACTGTTTCGACTCCGCTCTTTCTCTAGCTCTTGTTCCTCTCTCATTCCCTATACTAAATTAGCTATAAGCTAATGGAATGGAGCTTGCTCTTCCTCTCTACATTGTGACCTCTTGTGTTGGTGAATCCCTTGATGAATAGGTGTAGAGAGGAGGCCTCCTTTTATAGCTTGAGAGGAGGGGGTTCTATGCAAAAGGATCAACCCCACATGGAAGGATCCAAACTGACCTCCAAAGGGCGGTTTCCACTTGCCATCTGTGTTGATCATAGGTGGGACCGTCCTTGGGGAACCGCCCTACACCTGTCAGAAGAAAACTGGGCCCGAGAGGCCCCACTAGGGGTGCGGCCGGTCCCGGGGGTGGCCGGTCCACTGGTGGGCCCATCTGGCCACTGCCTTTTAGGAGCACGTGGGCCTCGTTGATAGCTTCATTTTGACTGGTGATTCAGCCCAATCAGAGTTCGGATGAGTGAGTTATGGCCAAAATACTCAAGCCTACTCGTGGAGTCCTAAATTGGATTCAAACTTATATATCTTTTTATTGGGAACTCCAAATAATGCAAATAATATATGCATTTTGATCACTGCGATGAGCTCTCCGCAATGGTGTAGTCCATTTTATTATTTGAGATACTTTTATGTTGTGAAAACTCGGATATTCATGCAACATATTGGAAAACACCAAAACTCGTGGAACTTGTTAATTAAAGAATATTTTTCTATGATGTTCCATGGATTTATATTATTATTGGCGGTATAAAATGTGACTTAAGGATTGCCAACAAGACCCCCACACTTAGTCCTTTGCTCGTCCTCATGTAAAGGTTTAAAGGACTAAGATGGTTTATCTCCTTGATATATAACCTGCATACAAGATATTCCAAGCTTCACCTGCACTTGTGAACTTCAAAGTGTCTACCACATTTTCTTGGGTAGTTGAATAATGGAACAACATGGATTCAAATCCCCTTGCATCAGTTAGCTCAGAAACTTGGGTTTTTACAAGATCTTTGAAAAAGAAAAGATAGCCTTGCTCCTCAAATGATACTCTCAAATCGTTCATATATGTGTCTGGTTCCTCACCAAGGCATTTTGGAATTGCCTTCTCTCATAACTCATCTCTAAAGATTTTGAGTGGAGTTTTGGGTAGGTATGAAAGTGGGCATATTTGCATCACATATATTGTCAAGTCAAAAACCGAACCACACGGAAATACAAGTCATACACTAGATTGAGATGTGCAAGTGTGTGGCATGGAAGATGATTCCTAATTCTAACTGTTTTTGGTACTCCATGCATCATGACTCTCTTTATTGGATAGATGGATGATTCTTTGACAAGTATGGGCTATAAAAGGAAATATTCATATATGTATTTTTTTCTTGAACAGGGCTTTGGACTTTCCCGTTTGTTTATTGCTAAAATTTTTTCTCTCTTTTCGTGCCCCTTGGCATGTGTATATATATATTTTTTTCTCTTTTTTTGTGTCCCTTGGCATACTGTTTTTTTAAACATAGCCCATATCTCTTCTTAATGCAAACTTTGAATGGAGAGATATCATGATGGAATGCGAGGAGTAATTATATGGTGGAGGATGAATGCGCGACTCTTAGGGTAAGAGTCGTCATTTTTATTTAGTGGATAACAAATGCGCGGCTCTCAGGGTAAGAGTCGGTATTTTTATTTAGTGGAAGAGTGTACAACTCTTAGGGTAAGAGTTGGCGTTATTGGTGGATGACAGGGTGCATGTTGTGCGCAACCCTTAGTGTAAGAGTTGGCATTTTATTGGTGGGTGTGTGTGAATCTCAATCATGGGTGCATGACCATAATCTCACATAGGTCACAACAATTTGACAAAACTCAATGATCCGACAAGCAGCGTATGACTAAAGGTTTGCAGAAGTTAAACATGTCATATGGCCTTGGTGGGAAATTCATTATCATTGAGGAGCATGCCATCTCATTTTGATTTTGTAAAATAAATCCCATGTCCATCATAAAAAGAGCAAGGTTCAAATCATCCAGCTATATCACATACTCCAATTACTTAGACAACATGGGGTCCCTATGATAGTTGTTCATAAGTTATAGGAATGTTGGCGAGGAATAAGAAGTATGCAAATTTTATCAAAGGATAGCATGGAGATGGCGTGTTAGAAGTTTTGCATTTTTAGATTATCAGATTTAAAACTTCAGAACTTAGGGAGATGTGAGGGTAGAGGTGCACAAAC
Organism: Eremochloa ophiuroides; assembly: GCA_038502445.1. Lineage (NCBI taxonomy): Eukaryota > Viridiplantae > Streptophyta > Magnoliopsida > Poales > Poaceae > Eremochloa > Eremochloa ophiuroides. The sequence continues at coordinate 19,015,058 of JAHLJS010000009.1, read as the reverse complement.
CACCGTTGAAGATGAAGGAGGTTTATGGAAGTCATGTGTCCTGTCCTTGTTGCGTGATGAGTTACTCGGTATTGTGCAACGTGCAGGGGAGGTCTTGAAGGTGTGTTAGGTATGCTTGAGAGATCTCCCCCACACTTATTCTTCTACCTGCTTTATTTTGATAAAAAGAAAACAAAACAAGAGCAATAACAACAAGCAAGGACTCTATTGGCTATAAGACTAGAGAGCAAGAAAGATATTATTATTATTTCTTTTTTATTGAAAACTTGTTCACTCAACTTTTTATAAACAAGGACCAAGATAAAGATGCAGACAAAGACATGCCTTGGTTTATCTCCATATCATATTACTTTCATTGATTATGTCAACAACTCAAAGTTCGTTGATCAAATTTCAACAACATGTCAAATTTTGATCAAAGAAGGCCATTTTAACCTAAGCACCATGCTTAATTTAAAAAAAAGACCTATGGATGTACCTTATAAGACTACACCCAAACCAGAGTTTATAACATAAGCAAAGGAAGCATGAATTTGTATGATCAAATGAAGACAATTATAAGAAGTTGGTGAACATTTATTTACCTTCGCATACCTGAGTATATGTACCGGCAACATATATGTATGAGGTGTTGAAGTTGTTGTTGCAGCTAGCATGATGGTTCTGCTGAGGTGATCTCCGAAGCCAGGCCACACACACATCAATGAGCATGGGCCATGGGCCGTGATGATACTAGCAAAGGTTCAGAAGAGGGTGACTCCCAATCTTTTTTTTCTAGTTCTCTTTCTTTTTTTCTTTTTTTTAGTCTTCGTCATCTCTCTTCTTTTTTTTCTTTCATTCATTTTTTTCTTCTCTTTTTTATATCATCTCTCTCTTTTTTCAATATATATATATTTTAACTCTCTCTTCTTTTTTTCAAGGCGAGGCTGACATCTTCATCATCATTTTTTGAATGACCCTTTGGTGTGCATGGAACTTGGGTTTCTCACCGTTCTCCCCCACACTAGGACTTTTACATAAAAGTCAAGTGTAGAGTTAGGGCCTTCTTACGAGTGTGTTCCATTACCTAGGAGTGCATCAATCTTTTGTAGTTGATGTCGTTCCATGTCGTCAAGCATCATATGACTCGAGTTCTTCTTAATCTTTCCAGAAATGGTTAGCGACATACCCGAAGGTGCATACTAACTTGACAACATGCCCTCACTATTTAAAGAAGATATATTTTTTTTTATTTGAAAATAACAATAGTAATAATAATAATAATAAAATATATATATATATTTTTAAGGATAATCCGGGGTATCTCCTGGCAGTGCTTAAGTTATGGTCTTAAGCTTGACCGTGGGAACTTCTTGCAACAATCAATGGTGGTGTAGTTCTGAGCTTTACCACCAATCATAGGCATTAATATTCAAGCTGCAAGGTACGCACCATCGTACTACTATGGGATTTGCAATGTTCATGACAAACATAGGCATTCACAACCATTCTCTCAAAAAGTTGAACAACTAGAATCAAGAGATGGTTGCGAGATCCTGGTAGAAGCAGGTGGTCCGAAGTGAAACAAACTCTGGAGACCTTGAGCATGAAATGTGAGGGACCTCAAAGCCATGCTTGTTAGCGGGCCCCTTCTTGGCTCCAGAGTTGTTGCTTTGGGCATGTCCGTGGCATGGAAGTTTTCATTCTCAAAAGATATATCATGGAGGATGATCACTTAACCTTGACCATTATCGAGAACAATGTTCTTGATGGCCAGAGGGACATGCATCTTGTTCGAGCACGGGTGCAGGAGAAGGATTTGCATGCTCGAACAAGTAGCTTTGCTTCGCCTTTAGGTTTTCGAGCAAGTGCTATGGCTGGCAGAAGCAAAACTTTCAAACTTCTCATCGGGGCTCCCTTCTTTTTAATATATATAAATGAGATTTTCAAGAGGGTTCCCTATGAGAAGATCAAAATCGAGGATGGCATAGATAAGGAAGTATAAGAAACTTCGGTTCCGTTAATTTCCAATGGCACTACCCTAACAATCCCACAAAACTCAAAGATGAGTCCGCATGGAATTCTAAAAAATTTGTCGGTCAGGACTAGCTGCATATCGCCCTAAAAGGGTTTCCGCTGGAATGAAAGTAGTCCCAACTGTGAGGTTGTGTAGGGCTTTCACAGAAGTCCCCCTTAATGAGCAAGACATGGTTGTGGGAGGTGAAAGAATATGAATTTCTTCAGAAGAATGTTTCACTTCCAACAGGCAACAACCGTACTTTCGATGACTCGGCATTAGGGGAGACTTCCTAAGAAATGTCAGAATTTTGTGCCAAGAAATGTTTCGAAGTTTTGCCATAATCCTTGAATTTTGATAGCGAACTCCAAAGGATAAAACATTCCATCCTTCGGTGTTCATGATTTGGGTGAGGGCTCAACAGACGAATCGAAGGGTGGCAAGGGAAAGGATTCGGCTGCTAAGGGCTCTTCAGAACTTGACATGCCCTTGTATGGAGGGGTTTGGGTACGATGACGGGAGAAGCGTGCTTCTCTAGGATGCAAACAAGGATTTTCCTCTATTCCGTCATGGTTTTTATGAAAACAGCCCTCCAACGATTATGTCAAAGCATAGGGCAGCATCTATGTCTAGATCCGAACAAAGGATATGCAAAAGCACATTATCGGATAAAGACAAGTCTAGGTCAGCATGTATAAACATTGTAAACCTGGCCTAGGCTATACCTATGGACTCCTTCTCGTTTTGCTCAAAGTCAAGGTTTGCCCTTGGTAGAGCTGCGATACGAGACATGGGTAAGAATGCAAGATAAAACTTGATCTTAAGTTCATCCCATTCTCTATTCGCACTTTCTACGGCTTTAGTGTACCGTTGTTTTGCCTCTCCTTGCGGGAGAACAGAAACAACTTCCACTTAAGAATTTCTTGTGTCATGCCAGGAATGCTTAGGCATGAACACAATTCCTCGAATTTTTGCAAGTGGTCAAAAGAATTTTCATTGTCGTGACCAAAGAAGGGTTTTGTCCGAACCATAGCTTTGAATCTTGGGTGGAGTTCATAACTGAATGGAAATTTTGGTTTTGAAAAAGAATGTGGTTCAAAGAACTCCCCCTTTGAAGCAGAAGGATTTTGAATTTGGAGCTGGCTTCATAGTGAAAGGATCGGATAAAAAGGAATATTTTATTTTTATATAAAGAAAAGATGAAAGATTTTTTTTGATAAAACACAAGGATACACGGGTGAACTAGGTTCGGAGATAAATACGACAACTGTTCCTCGGCAACGGCGCCAGAAAGCTTGTTGGCGCTTCTTAGCGTCAGCAGAAATGTCCGCAAGCACACGGAAGTACCGTTGTAGCCTTCACCCGGAAGTATTCAGGGTATCATAATTTCCCAGAGGAACGGTCTTTGTACTTAGTCTCTTAAACTAGTTTACTCAGAAGAGACAGAAGGGATAGCTTGGGCAGAGAGGTTCTTCTAAGGTCAAACGCATATAAGAGATGGAAACTTCCCCACTACTTGCTTGCTTCAGGCCCACTGACGCACCTGGTCTGCCAGGAGATACCAGTGTAACAGAACCGACCAATTTATACGAGCACAAGTACAGCGACAGTTGTTTTCCCTAGCTATAAAGCCACACTTGAGCCAATATAAACCCGGTAGTCCGCGAAATCTCGAAGGATTTCAAACTTTTACACAGTACATACCCCAAGGATCGCAGAAACTCAGCAGTACACATACACATGATACATAGATTCGCACATATTTCAAATACATCAGAGTACAAGATAAACTTTTACATAAAATTTCAATAGCGGAAACGAAATCGTTTTACATAAGCTTAATTTCATAATACAGTGCCAAGTACCGACCAGTCATAGCAACATAGATGAGACAAATAACATGACCTTGCCCAAGGTCTAGTCTTCCTCTCCCGAAGGATAGAAGTAACTCTTTAGTCAACCAAGCATTCCTCCTGCAACATTGGGAATAAAACCCTGAGTACTCAATTGTACTCAGCTAGACTTACCAGACAGGAAGTAAATAAAAAGACTCTCAAGGATATGCAAGCTTATTTGGTGGAGCTCAGAGGATAGCAACATTTTGCGTAAAAAGCATTACTACAATAATTCCTCAACTTATCAATTTTAGATATTGTTCAGCTTCGATTTCAGTTCAGCTATTATAGCTAAGGTTTGCAGCTATACTAAGCAATCACTTGATATTATAGCAATCAATAAACCATAGCGATTTCTGATATCCACAGATATCTTCCTCATCTCACCAATAATCACGTTTAAGTTGTTAACCTCTACCTCACCAGAAGATCAGTTTAGTTTCTCACTAACCAGGAGAGATGGCGATTCGAATCGATTGTACCAGCTGGCAAATATGCCAATCACAAACCCTGTTAGCCGAGCCACTGGCTTGTTGGGTCACCGTTAAATCCTTCTGAGACGCAATATGTCACGAGTTTGGCGGGGACCATATTCTCAGAGACCAACCCACTTCCAGGATGCATCAGGTCCCTGACCTGCCCTTGGTAAAATGGTGTCTCCGCACATACTTCCTACCTCCAGAATATGTCTGCCTAGTCGCACCAAAGCTCGGCTCAGAAAGAAATACTCGGCTTCGCGGTCAGAACGACTTATCTGGCCAGCTATGTGACGACGTCCTTCAATCTCAACTGATGTCTGGTGGCCTCAGTCCTAGTCGGCCGCAAGCAGCACCGAAGTCAACGTGACCAATGTCATGCAGCTCCCCGCTACCTAGCCTTGATTCTCTCATTATTTCATTGTGGCATGGTGACACATATAGCCAACCATGTGGATCTCGTCAGTCACCACCTACACTCGCGGATGAAAGGAAATCACCTGACTTTCTCGCGGATGACAGGAAATCACCCGACTTCTACCGGTCTAAGCAGGGCTAAGCATATAATCGGTCACCTGTCTAGTAACAGTATCAGGTTTACATATATAGTAGACAAGGTAGATATGCAGCAACAGGTTTCAAACCAACTCCTATACTTAAATGCACAAACATACGATTTAATAAAGACCGGTGAATTTATAATAAGAGATAGGTGGAGGCTTAGGGATGCTCCGGGGCTTGCCTGGGGTTCAGCACTAAGTTAGTGTTTGTTAGATGACACTTGTTCGATGAGCATTTCCCATCCAAGCACTCGATTAGTCCTTCCACCTTCGTGATTAGTCCACCACACCGTCTTGTGGTTAGTTCCATCATCATGTCCTTCACTCCACGTGTTCATCATCTATCGTACCTAAATGAGATGCACAGTACACATGTATGAATAAGAGAAAGTAATACAAGACATGTTAATCTTGCATCACTGAACCATGAGCTAACAATGCCACCAAGCAAGGCAACATAAAAGCAATCCTAATCTCACATAAGCAGTTTAAGGACAGCAGGACAGCAAGCCCAAGATTTAACCATAACTGAAGCTATATACATCCAACCAGGGTGATCTAAGCCTTTCTGGAAAGCTATTGAAATTGTCTACAACTTTGGTATTATCCTCTTCAGATGATTTAATTCATATAAAGGTCAAACAACACAAAGAAGGCAGCTCTATCCAGATTTGGACAGATTCTGTCCTCCCAACTCAAACAATCATAACTGGAGATTTAGACCACCAAAAGGGATGATCATGGACAATTTGGAAAGACATAGAAATATAATACAACTGATCTACTATCACCAAGAAGTGATTCAAAGCATAACTCAGTCAAATAATGCAATCAATCAGATCTAGACAGAAAATTGGCAAAACCTGACAGCAGTCATCCAAAAGCCATAACTCCTAAACTATTAGGCCTATGAACATGAAATTTTAGGACAAGCTAGACATAGAAGTTGGCCACAAATTTTGTATAGAACATATTCTCATGCAACATCATTTTCCTAGGTAAATCATCACAACAACAGGTGTTGCTCCTGCAGCCATTTTCAGCATATAAGCAAAACAACATTAATTTGATTTCTATCAAATCATACCTATACTTATGAGCCATGGACATAGCTCCAACAATCATAGCATGATCAATAACAGTCATATCCGATTAAGACATGGCAAGAAGTCATAAACAACATGCATGTGTCTATTTACCTCCAATCTCCTTCTAAATATTACATAAAAGTCATTTATTTAATTATTTAAGTCACGTGATAAACATCTCAAATGGAGCCAATATTTTTATGAGAGCTAGATAATTATAAAAAATGACCAAGATTCAAATCTTACATGCTCAGGTATTATACATTAATTAATACAAAATAAACAATTATATAATGCAATGAAGCATTGGAGAGTAAGATAAATGTGAAACTCAATACTTTCTGCAACAACATGGCCATATTATGTTTTCTCAGGTTAGAACAACCTTATACAAAGGTATTGGAGCACCATTTTCCATTTTTACATACATATATTATTTATAAAGCATTTAAAACTAGTTAATAGGCATCAAAGAAGATAAATCAACAACTTAGTCATACATGCACCATAAATCATGAAATTTTAAACATACATTACAAATCATACAGAGAATCTACAATTAAATTTTCATGTCATTTCGAGCAATACAACTCCATTTACAAAAATAACAAGCAATTCAACCATTTATTTCCTATTTAACAAGATTAATGTGAAACACCAATAAAATAGTAAACAACCTATATGTTTTATATTCTTAAGAGCTAGTACATGTTATTATAAGACTAACAAAATTGGAACCACAATTGTTGGACTTATATGAAACGACCTCGATTTCCACGAAGGGAAATCCACAGGCTCGAATTGTAATTCAACAAATTGCTTGGGACAATCCATGAAATTACCCATATCTCAGTTGACACCAGGATCCATACAACGATAATTAAGTCTTACATAAACATTTATTACATCGCCACACTGGCGGAATCAACATTCAGAGAAGCTTTAGAAGATGCGGAAGCGATTCATCCTTCACGGCCAACTTGAGTGTAGCACGTGACTCTATTCCTCGTCGTCATCTCCCTCGAAGTCGTACTCATTCTCGTCACCTGACAGCAAATTTATCAGTACGATTTGTACTGGCCACGGAGCCCACCTATGCAGCATTTGCTTTGTGGAAAGTGGATGCAAGGCTATACAAGCAGACCTATAGGCTGAGGTTTTCCTATGCAGCTGTAATTAATGTTTTAATTAGTCAAGTTTTATCACCAGTTAACACCATTTTCCCTTTTCCCATCACCACACCTCACATACCCACACCTCACTCTCATTCGACAGGCCCAACTCCCTCTCGGGCCTATCTCAGCGGCACACTACCACAACGGGTACACTGCCGGAAAAATGTCATCCAGGGGGAGAAGAGAACACTCACTACACTAGTAGAAGCTTCACAGGAAAGGTCCATAGCCAACAGGTTGGCATATGTATCGATCGATCAACCGTACACTCTGCAGAGGTTTCACTACTCACAAGATTAGCCATCATAGGTGTTGCGCAAACACCTAGGCAGAATTCCGGGTGCTTGCTTGCCTAGGTCGATGCCACCCTACCACTCAGCCCTGGGATATTCCGGATCCTACACCGTTATGCTGAGACTGGGAGACACAGTACCGGGCCCATCCAGTGGTACTGTGCATCTAGGACGGAACGGGAACCCATCGACCGTCTCCGCCCACCCTTATCACCTTTCAACCTAGCAGTAGTGGCACCGTCCTACCAAGTAGTCCAGCCGTCTCCCGCCCATCAGAAGCGAGTGAGTAGAAAAGGATTCCCATGAACCTGAAACTAGTCCATCCTATGTTTGACCAAGCAGGCATCTTCCACTTAGGGGATACTCTCCCCGTGCCATCACAGCACCTCCGTCCACGGGCTTCAAACCACCAAGGCTATCCCACCCGGAACCTCCTCAACAACTTTACCCGCCATAGGTATCTCGCTTGGGGATGCCCAGGTTGCACCCCCGGCACGACTTGCCCCATGGGCTCGTCTCACATCCCACTTGGTCGACATCAACCCTTACCACGCACCCAAGACGCACGCAGCACTCTCTCCCAGTGGTTATAATTAGTTATACACCGTCCCAATTCCACCACATAGCATAAAGCAAGTAGAAAGTAGTGGAAGAGTAACAGTAAATTAAGCAGCAGCTAACCTAACAGCGGATAGCAGGGTAAAGTCTTATCAAGGCAGGGAATTCAAATATACTACCATGCAACCAATCCATACATAATCATAAAGCGATAGCAACAATGTCATTTGCAATGCGTAATAGGATCTAAGGATTTGGTGGGACGTGGCACCTTCGTAGTCGTCTCCTAGCTCTTGGAAGTACTCGTGGTCGTCTTCCTTAGTCAGATCCTCCTCCGGCTCTGAAATCGAACACGAAATAGTCGCGTCAGCGACTCCTATAGAGTATTTCAGAAAAATCCAATAAAACAAAGAGCCAAATGCACACAAACATAGTCTTAGATTGTAGATCTCATTTTCCTGAGAATTTTGATATATGGTGCGCAATTTTTGGTCATCGTACGAATAAGTTATGAATTTCCGAAGATTATCCTATTTTCTGAAAATGGGAAAACTGGTCGGTTAATCAGGGGCAGCTCGGGATGTGGCGCGCGGGTCCAGTAGTGCGGCATGTGGCGCCTCAACAGAACACAGACCCGATGGTCGTTCCAGGTGTTTGATGCTGGTTTCCAGAGAGTTGCCGGAGTTGGCGTAGCTCGGCGTGGCTCGGCGGTGGTCGGTGGTAGCTCGGCTGTGGTTGGGGGTATCTCGGCGGAGCTCGGCGGTGGTCGGGGGTAGCTCGGCTGTGGTTGGGGGTATCTCGGCGGAGCTCGGCGGTGGCTCGGTTTAGCTCGGCGGGGCTCGGGCGAATCGGAGATTCGGGGCGCCGAGGGTGCCGCTCTCCCGAGCTCTCCCGGGGAGGGGGGGCTCGGGCGAATCGGAGATTCGGTGCGCCCGAGGGTGCCGTTCTCCCGAGGTCTCTCGCGGAGGCTCGGGCGAATCGGAAATTTGGTGCGCCCGAGGGTGCCGTTCTCCCGAGGTCTCTCGCGGAGGCTCGGGCGAATCGGAAATTTTGGCGCCCGAGGGTGCCGTTCTCCCGAGGTCTCCTGCGGAGGCTCGGGCGAATCGGACATTTGGGCGCCCGAGGGGGCTGCTCTCCCGATGCTCTCCCGGTGAGGCTCGGGCGAATCGGAAATTTGGGTGCCGAAGGGGCTGCTCTCCCGAGCTCTCCTGGTGAGGCTCGGGCGAATCGGAAATTCGGTGCTAGCAGGGTTCCAGGGCGTCTGTTCAAGGCGGCGGTGTCTCTCCGGTGTGGCGGTCGGTGACAGGGCGGCGATGGCCATATTTCGGCAAGACAGGGCTCGGCTATCTAGCGGCGGTGCCGAGGCAGACTTGGCGAACCTCGGCGGCCTTTCTTCGCAGCGCGAGGCGTCCAGGGGTACTCGGAACGGATTTAGGCGAGGCGGAACCTGTCGGCGGCGATGTCGTCGCGACGGCGGAAAGCGGCATCGCGGCTACGACCAAGTATTGGTTCAATCGAATGCGGTCTTGTCAAATTGGTGAGGCCAGAGAGGCATACAACACTCTGGTGGCGAACTTAGCCATGTCATGACCTTCTTTTGGCAACGGCTCGCGGCGGCGCTCCGGTAAGGTCGCGGCGCACGCGGCCAGGGCGATTCAGGCTTCCTCTAGCGCTTAGATCCGCGTAGCTAGCTCAAGGGGGTCGTGGCGGTGCTCCACGACGTTCTAACCTGTACGGGTGCTAGTCGGATTGCTCGGAACGGGTGATTCGGCGTCGGAACGCGTCGGTGGTGAGTGCGCTCCGCCGAGAACGCGTCGTGCTGCGTTCTCGGTCTAGCAAGCTTGTAATCCGGGGGTTTTGGCTGGTCGAGTGAGTGCATGGTGCAGGTGATCTTCCCGAGCCGGTATAGGCTCGTGCCTGCGCGTCCCGAGGGTGGAACGCCATGGCAAAAGCAGGGCAAGGTTCGGTCATGGCGTGCGATGGCTCACCGTGGTGTCGGTGAAGCTAGGATGGCGGTGCAGTGGCGAGTCGGAGCCGTGCAGAGCGATCGCAGTGCCGTGCCGCTCCTCGTCCGCAGCTCGGCTTCTCCTCCGTGTCCGGCTCCGGCGTGCTCCGCGGCGGCGGCGCTCCGGCAGCTTCTCCTCCCCTGCTCCGCCCTTCTCCTACGCTCTCTCTCTCGGCTTGGTGCGGTGTGCCGGTCTGTGCTGCGGTGGCGGCGAGGGGAAATGAGGGTAAGGCTTCGGGGTGCTCCAATTTATAGGCGAGCTTGGCCAGTCTCCAATGGCGAACGGTCCCGATTGCGCTCGGCCGATCGAAGGGCCGTGGCTCGAGTGGATCTAGGGCTCCGGATGGCGCGGGTTCGCTTGGCGGCCAAGAAAGGAGGGGACAGGAGGGGAACAGCGGGGTCCAGGGCTCTGCCATGCTGTCGGCTGTGGGACCGGGGTCACGCCATTCGCGCGACACCCCCGGCTGGCGCGTCGCCTTCGTGAGGAAGAAGAACAGTGGAGGCGAGAGTGGCTGACAGGCGGGGCCGGGTTGGCAGCGAGCGCGAGCGCGAGCGCGTGTGTGCCGGTCGCGCGCGTGCGCTGCCGAGCCGCGACGTGGGCCGCGCGCGGTGAGATGAGGAGAGGAAGGTCGGGCTGGCTCGGGCTGACTGGCTGGCCGAACTTTCTTTCTCCTTTTCTGTTTTCAGTTTAGTGTATATATACATATATTGCCCATTTAACATATTGAGTAAATACAAACATAAATTGCAATAAATCCCAAATGTGATGCATAAGTTATTATTCTATGTGATTGGAATTAAAATGCAAACTTCACTCCTTTATTTACCAATTTCATAATGAAACCTATATGCTTGCACAAGAAAAATGGGTCTTCACAATAAATAAATGAAAATTTTTAATTGGTTGGGATTTTTAGATTGTGTGGATTTTTAGGGTTGTTACAGTCCTCCCCCCTCATTAGGATCTCGACCTCGAGATTCAGAGTTAACGTACCCATCGAAGAGGTAAGGAAACATAATCCGCAAGTCCGATTCTTTCTCCCACGTAGCTTCCCTTTCAGTGTGATTGCTCCACTGTACCTTGCACATCGGAATGGTTTTGTTTCGCGTCTCTTTGGTATCCCGTGCCAAGATCTTGATCGGATGTTCCTTGTATTCAAGTGTGTCTTGCAGGTCTAATGCATCCGTAGGAACTTGCTCCTCGGGAAGCTTCAAACACTTCCTTAATTGCGAGACATGGAACACGGGGTGTACTCCAGATAATTCCTCCGGTAGTTCCAGCTTGTAAGCAAGCTTTCCAACCCTTTTACAGATCTTGTATGGCCCAACATATCTTGGTGCCAATTTTCCTTTTACGTGGAATCTGACAGTGCCACGAAGTGGAGATACCTTGAGGTAGACATAATCCCCAACCTCGAACTCAAGCTTTCTACGTCTTCTATCTGCATAGCTCTTTTGCCTACTCTGTGCAATCCTCAAATTCTCTCTTACTTGGGCAACACCTTCTTCTGCTTCCACAATCTTAGCAGGACCGAAGAATGTCCTCTCACCTGGTTCTGACCACATTAGTGGGGTCCTACAGGGTCTCCCATACAATGCTTCAAACGGTGACATCTTGAGGCTTGTTTGATAGCTGTTGTTGTATGAGAACTCGGCGTGGGGTAGACAGCTCTCCCATCCTTCCTTGTACCTCAATACGCAAGCACGTAACATGTCCTCGAGAATCTGGTTCACTCTTTCTGTTTGCCCATCCGTTTGCGGGTGGTATGCGGTGCTATAGTCGAGCTTGGTTCCGATGGACTTGTGCAAGGATTTCCAGAACTGTGATACGAACTGTGAGCCTCGGTCAGATATAATACTCAGAGGCGCCCCATGTAACTTCAAAATATTTGATACGTATAGATCTGCTAGCTTTTCAACTCTATACTTCCTTTTGACCGGTATAAAATGTGCAACTTTGGTTAGACGGTCCACTATTACCCATATAGAATCATATCCATGCTCGGATCGGGGCAGTCCTATTATGAAGTCCATGGATATGCACTCCCACTTCCATTCTGGTATCTCAACTGGTTGTAGCAACCCTGCTGGTCTCTGATGTTCGGCCTTGATTCTATTGCATGTATCACATCGGGCTACATGCCCTGCAATGTCTGTCTTCATATTCTCCCACCAAAAGTGCTTCCTTAGGTCATGGTACATCTTGGCTGACCCTGGGTGAACGCAATATTTGGAGTCATGGCCTTCTGACAGAATCTCTTCTCGTATCGCTGAATCCGTCGGTACACAGATTCTATCTTTGTACCATACAGTTCCCTGCTCATCTTCTCGGTATTCGGGGCCTCTTCCCAGCTTCATCAAACCACGGATATAGTCTATCTCAGGACAGTTCTTTTGTGCTCCACGGATTCGTGAGGTGAGATTGTACTCGACGCGAAGCTCATTTAGCATGCCATAGGAGACTACCTCGAGCTGGAATGCGTCGAACTCTCTCCTAAGCTCAGGTGGCATAGAGTTGGGGATGAGGGTATGGCAGTAGCTTTTGCGGCTAAGTGTATCAGCGACAACATTAGCCTTTCCTGGGTGATAATGAATCTCAAGATCATAGTCCTTGATGAGTTCCAGCCATCTGCGTTGCCTCATATTCAGATCTTCCTGTGTGAAGAAGTACTTCAGGCTCTTGTGGTCAGTGTAGATGTCACACTTGTTGCTTATCAGATAGTGTCTCCAAATCTTGAGTGCATGTACCACGGCTGCAAGTTCTAGGTCATGAGTCGGGTATCGCTGCTCATGCTCCTTCAACTGTCTTGAGGCATAAGCTATCACTCTTCCTTCTTGCATTAGTACACAGCCCAAACCTTGCCGAGAGGCATCACAATATACAACAAAATCCTTGTGAATATCGGGCAGGGCTAGTACAGGTGTAGTAGTGAGCTTCTCCTTCAAGGTCTGAAAACTCTTCTCACATTCAGGAGTCCATATAAACTTGTTCTCTTTCTTCAGCAAGTTGGTCATGGGTCTTGCAATCTTGGAGAAATTCTCAATAAATCTGCGATAGTATCCTGCAAGTCCCAAAAAGCTTCTGATTTCTGACACATAACAGGGTTGTTCCCACTCTTTCACAGCTTCAATTTTGGCTGGGTCTACTGCGACTCCTTCTCCTGACAGAACGTGTCCAAGGAAAGCAACTTCCTCAAGCCAGAATTCGCACTTGGAGAATTTGGCGTATAGCTGGTTGCGAGACAACCTCTCCAATACGGTCCTCAGATGATGTTCATGTTCCTCTTTTGTGGCTGAATAACCAATATATCATCAATGAATACCACCACAAACTTGTCTAACTCATTCATGAAGACCTTGTTCATCATGTTCATGAAGTATGCCGGAGCATTAGTGAGTCCAAATAAGACTACTGTGCACTCATATTGTCCATATCTAGTGACAAATGCAGTCTTCGGGATATCTTCTTCCCTGATCTTCATCTGATGATACCCTGATCGGAGATCGATCTTTGAGAAGTACTTGGCCTTACTCAATTGATCTAACAGATCATCAATGCGGGGCAATGGGTACTTATTCTTGACTGTAACCGCATTCAGATTCCGGTAGTCAATGCACATCCTCATCGTGCGATCCTTCTTCTTGACAAACAAAACGGGAGATCCCCAGGGCGAAGCACTTGGCCTAATGAAACCCTTCTCCAGTAATTCTCCCAGCTGCTTCTTAAGTTCCTTCAACTCATCAGCCGACATTCTGTAGGGTCCTTTGGCAATCGGTGCAGTCCCTGGCATCAGCTCTATAACAAACTCCACATCTCTATCTGGTGGCATTCCTGGCAACTCCTCTGGAAATACGTCATTGAATTCACAGACTACTGGCACATCTCTGAATGTCAGCTCTGTCCTATCTGCTTTAGTCTCCAGGGCACATAGGAGGGCTTGGACTCTCTCGGTTTGGGGTACACATCGGACAGCTGTTCCCCAAGGGTGGGTTACCTGAACATATCTAGGTGAACAAGATATCACTCCCCGGTGTTTGGTTAGCCAGTCCATGCCTAAGATGACATCTAAGCTATTGGAGGGTAGTAGGGTTAGGTCAGCTCGAAAGTCAAGTCCCTCAATTGTGATTATCACTCCCCTACATATGTGAATGCTTCTGAAGGTTCCTAAGGGCGAGCTAGTTAGGATGGGGTTTGCTCTCGGGGTTACCGGTATGTGCTCAGTGCAGTAATAATCTTATAGTGGTTTAAGTAGGAGTTAGATGTTTTCAACGATTTAAATGAATTAAAACATTTTTCATGCTATCCTACACTCAACCAAAGAAGCATAAAGAACCATAAGAAGCATAAGATCCAAATGTCACTCATCACATGGTTATTATTACATAAAGGATGTTCCTAGCTGCTAAGAAGATCGTGCTAAGCGCAGATAGCCAAATGACAGGATAACTCATGGTATCACTAGTCTAAAGGCCACGCAGGGTCCCATAAGCTACTGGTGCATAAGGTCAATGGCCATTTGATCGGGATCTCAATAGTGCCGTCGTGCAGTGGACGAAGTGGTGGTCCAAGGCTGGTCATCTGCAGATTTTTCAAGAAACGGATTAGCAGGTCCTTGTATTAGATAAGCCATTGCATAAAAAGTGAATGCAAGGTCGGTAATATAACCGAAAGAGAGTCTGGCTTCCTATTCTAACGTCCATTTCCTATGGGTCTCGTCCTACAGTCAAGTATGGCTCTGATACCAACTGAAACGACCTCGATTTCCACGAAGGGAAATCCACAGGCTCGAATTGTAATTCAACAGATTGCTTGGGACAATCCATGAAATTACCCATATCTCAGTTGACACCAGGATCCATACAACGATAATTAAGTCTTACATAAACATTTATTACATCGCCACACTGGCGGAATCAACATTCAGAGAAGCTTTAGAAGATGCGGAAGCGATTCATCCTTCACGGCCAACTTGAGTGTAGCACGTGACCCTATTCCTCGTCGTCATCTCCCTCGAAGTCGTACTCATTCTCGTCACCTGACAACAAATTTATCAGTACGATTTGTACTGGCCACGGAGCCCACCTATGCAGCATTTGCTTTGTGGAAAGTGGATGCAAGGCTATACAAGCAGACCTATAGGCTGAGGTTTTCCTATGCAGCTGTAATTAATGTTTTAATTAGTCAAGTTTTATCACCAGTTAACACCATTTTCCCTTTTCCCATCACCACACCTCACATACCCACACCTCACTCTCATTCGACAGGCCCAACTCCCTCTCGGGCCTATCTCAGCGGCACACTACCACAACGGGTACACTGCCGGAAAAATGTCATCCAGGGGGAGAAGAGAACACTCACTACACTAGTAGAAGCTTCACAGGAAAGGTCCATAGCCAACAGGTTGGCATATGTATCGATCGATCAACCGTACACTCTGCAGAGGTTTCACTACTCACAAGATTAGCCATCATAGGTGTTGCGCAAACACCTAGGCAGAATTCCGGGTGCTTGCTTGCCTAGGTCGATGCCACCCTACCACTCAGCCCTGGGATATTCCGGATCCTACACCGTTATGCTGAGACTGGGAGACACAGTACCGGGCCCATCCAGTGGTACTGTGCATCTAGGACGGAACGGGAACCCATCGACCGTCTCCGCCCACCCTTATCACCTTTCAACCTAGCAGTAGTGGCACCGTCCTACCAAGTAGTCCAGCCGTCTCCCGCCCATCAGAAGCGAGTGAGTAGAAAAGGATTCCCATGAACCTGAAACTAGTCCATCCTAGGTTTGACCAAGCAGGCATCTTCCACTTAGGGGATACTCTCCCCGTGCCATCACAGCACCTCCGTCCACGGGCTTCAAACCACCAAGGCTATCCCACCCGGAACCTCCTCAACAACTTTACCCGCCACAGGTATCTCGCTTGGGGATGCCCAGGTTGCACCCCCGGCACGACTTGCCCCATGGGCTCGTCTCACATCCCACTTGGTCGACATCAACCCTTACCACGCACCCAAGACGCACGCAGCACTCTCTCCCAGTGGTTATAATTAGTTATACACCGTCCCAATTCCACCACATAGCATAAAGCAAGTAGAAAGTAGTGGAAGAGTAACAGTAAATTAAGCAGCAGCTAACCTAACAGCGGATAGCAGGGTAAAGTCTTATCAAGGCAGGGAATTCAAATATACTACCATGCAACCAATCCATACATAATCATAAAGCGATAGCAACAATGTCATTTGCAATGCGTAATAGGATCTAAGGATTTGGTGGGACGTGGCACCTTCGTAGTCGTCTCCTAGCTCTTGGAAGTACTCGTGGTCGTCTTCCTTAGTCAGATCCTCCTCCGGCTCTGAAATCGAACACGAAATAGTCGCGTCAGCGACTCCTATAGAGTATTTCAGAAAAATCCAATAAAACAAAGAGCCAAATGCACACAAACATAGTCTTAGATTGTAGATCTCATTTTCCTGAGAATTTTGATATATGGTGCGCAATTTTTGGTCATCGTACGAATAAGTTATGAATTTCCGAAGATTATCCTATTTTCTGAAAATGGGAAAACTGGTCGGTTAATCAGGGGCAGCTCGGGATGTGGCGCGCGGGTCCAGTAGTGCGGCATGTGGCGCCTCAACAGAACACAGACCCGATGGTCGTCCAGGTGTTTGATGCTGGTTTCCAGAGAGTTGCCGGAGTTGGCGTAGCTCGGCGTGGCTCGGCGGTGGTCGGTGGTAGCTCGGCTGTGGTTGGGGGTATCTCGGCGGAGCTCGGCGGTGGAAGGGGGTAGCTCGGCTGTGGTTGGGGGTATCTCGGCGGAGCTCGGCGGTGGCTCGGTTTAGCTCGGCGGGGCTCGGGCGAATCGGAGATTCGGGGCGCCGAGGGTGCCGCTCTCCCGAGCTCTCCCGGGGAGGGGGGCTCGGGCGAATCGGAGATTCGGTGCGCCCGAGGGTGCCGTTCTCCCGAGGTCTCTCGCGGAGGCTCGGGCGAATCGGAAATTTGGTGCGCCCGAGGGTGCCGTTCTCCCGAGGTCTCTCGCGGAGGCTCGGGCGAATCGGAAATTTTGGCGCTCGAGGGTGCCGTTCTCCCGAGGTCTCCTGCGGAGGCTCGGGCGAATCGGACATTTGGGCGCCCGAGGGGGCTGCTCTCCCGAGCTCTCCCGGTGAGGCTCGGGCGAATCGGAAATTTGGGTGCCGAAGGGGCTGCTCTCCCGAGCTCTCCTGGTGAGGCTCGGGCGAATCGGAAATTCGGTGCTAGCAGGGTTCCAGGGCGTCTGTTCAAGGCGGCGGTGTCTCTCCGGTGTGGCGGTCGGTGACAGGGCGGCGATGGCCATATTTCGGCAAGACAGGGCTCGGCTATCTAGCGGCGGTGCCGAGGCAGACTTGGCGAACCTCGGCGGCCTTTCTTCGCAGCGCGAGGCGTCCAGGGGTACTCGGAACGGATTTAGGCGAGGCGGAACCTGTCGGCGGCGATGTCGTCGCGACGGCGGAAAGCGGCATCGCGGCTACGACCAAGTATTGGTTCAATCGAATGCGGTCTTGTCAAATTGGTGAGGCCAGAGAGGCATACAACACTCTGGTGGCGAACTTAGCCATGTCATGACCTTCTTTTGGCAACGGCTCGCGGCGGCGCTCCGGTAAGGTCGCGGCGCACGCGGCCAGGGCGATTCAGGCTTCCTCTAGCGCTTAGATCCGCGTAGCTAGCTCAAGGGGGTCGTGGCGGTGCTCCACGACGTTCTAACCTGTACGGGTGCTAGTCGGATTGCTCGGAACGGGTGATTCGGCGTCGGAACGCGTCGGTGGTGAGCGCGCTCCGCCGAGAACGCGTCGTGCTGCGTTCTCGGTCTAGCAAGCTTGTAATCCGGGGGTTTTGGCTGGTCGAGTGAGTGCATGGTGCAGGTGATCTTCCCGAGCCGGTATAGGCTCGTGCCTGCGCGTCCCGAGGGTGGAACGCCATGGCAAAAGCAGGGCAAGGTTCGGTCATGGCGTGCGATGGCTCACCGTGGTGTCGGTGAAGCTAGGATGGCGGTGCAGTGGCGAGTCGGAGCCGTGCAGAGCGATCGCAGTGCCGTGCCGCTCCTCGTCCGCAGCTCGGCTTCTCCTCCGTGTCCGGCTCCGGCGTGCTCCGCGGCGGCGGCGCTCCGGCAGCTTCTCCTCCCCTGCTCCGCCCTTCTCCTACGCTCTCTCTCTCGGCTTGGTGCGGTGTGCCGGTCTGTGCTGCGGTGGCGGCGAGGGGAAATGAGGGTAAGGCTTCGGGGTGCTCCAATTTATAGGCGAGCTTGGCCAGTCTCCAATGGCGAACGGTCCCGATTGCGCTCGGCCGATCGAAGGGCCGTGGCTCGAGTGGATCTAGGGCTCCGGATGGCGCGGGTTCGCTTGGCGGCCAAGAAAGGAGGGGACAGGAGGGGAACAGCGGGGTCCAGGGCTCTGCCATGCTGTCGGCTGTGGGACCGGGGTCACGCCATTCGCGCGACACCCCCGGCTGGCGCATCGCCTTCGTGAGGAAGAAGAACAGTGGAGGCGAGAGTGGCTGACAGGCGGGGCCGGGTTGGCAGCGAGCGCGAGCGCGAGCGCATGTGTGCCGGTCGCGCGCGTGCGCTGCCGAGCCGCGACGTGGGCCGCGCGCGGTGAGATGAGGAGAGGAAGGTCGGGCTGGCTCGGGCTGACTGGCTGGCCGAACTTTCTTTCTCCTTTTCTGTTTTCAGTTTAGTGTATATATACATATATTGCCCATTTAACATATTGAGTAAATACAAACATAAATTGCAATAAATCCCAAATGTGATGCATAAGTTATTATTCTATGTGATTGGAATTAAAATGCAAACTTCACTCCTTTATTTACCAATTTCATAATGAAACCTATATGCTTGCACAAGAAAAATGGGTCTTCACAATAAATAAATGAAAATTTTTAATTGGTTGGGATTTTTAGATTGTGTGGATTTTTAGGGTTGTTACATTATATTTCTCAAATTATGGCCAAAAGCAAGTTAATAAAAACTCTAAACCACTTTTACAAAATAATTTCTACAGCACAAAGACACAAATAATATAGCACATTTACTGGATCTAACATGCAGAGAACTTAACAAGGAAACTAATAAAACTTGTTTCATAATTTTTGGAGCACCCAAACTGGAGATATAGATTTATGAAGTAATAGCAAAATCTGTGGATTTGAGTAAGAAATGGGATCCTGCGGGTGCCGCTTGTCATAGGGAGAGGGAGGCTTCTTCTTCCTTGGTTCTGTTCGAACAGAACAGAGAGAGGGAGATGGGCGCGTCGAGGCTGGCTTGGCTGGCCGATTCCGGTTGAGGGGAGCAGGGCTGCGGACGGCCCTGGCCTGCGCGCGGCCGCACAGGGACATGGCTCGGCCTGCGGTGGCCTGAGGCCATATGGCCACGAGGACAGCCGCAGCGCGCGCAGCAGCACCGGTGACGGCACGACGGCGAGCGGCGATGCACAGCAGCGTGGCCGCGGCAGCACCGCAGCAACAGCAGTTGCAGTGGCACAGAAGTAGCGCCACCGCAGCCGCAGTAGCACGGTGGACAGCAAAACCGCGAGCAGCAGCATGCAGCCATGGAGCTTGGCGGCCATGGCAACGGCGCCCGCAGACATGGCGGCTCTGCTCGGTTCGCCGCGAGCAGGGCGAGCAGAGAGGTGGGAGAGGCGAGCTGAGGGTGACTGGAATGGAGTGGAGACGCCCCGGGTGTCCTCTTTAGAGCTGAGGCGCGGGAGGTGGCCGACCATGGAGGCAGGGAGCTCCAGAGCTCGCTGGACACGTTTCTCCGTTGCAGCATTTTGTCAGACACGTGGCGTGCGCTGTCGATCCTGTTTGGATGGCCGATTTCGGCATCTTCTGGGTATATTTCAACCTTGGTGCGAATACGAACGTTGTTCAACTGGTGATGCTCTTCAATTTGTGTTCAGAGATCATGGCCAGAATAGCTTTGGTTTGAGAGATAATTAGGCTCAAAGTTGATGCTGTCAACAAGCTAATTACGATCAAAGACCGAAGGCGAAACCTTGTCAAACTGTGTCGGATTGGTCCCAAATTTGGATATGCTGTGCCTCAACCAATTATCTTCAACTTTTATTTTTAGTCCAACTTGAGTTGCTTAACAAAATCTCGGAAACACAAGATGTGTATGAGATCGGCAAGGAATCCAGGCTTAGAATTATTTTAAACCCTAAAATCATATTTCTAACTCATTTTGGCTACTATTTTTGAGGTACTTAGAGATTGAATCATGATTTGGTCCAAACATAACATTTGTTGTACTCCAAAAGATCTGCAACTCTTGTTTAAGGTCAAACCTCATATCTTGCTTTGAAATAACATTTCTTCTTTGGTCAAACTAAGATCATTAGAGAGCTCAGAGTAGATGTTTAGGCCAATAAAGGTATTTTCTTGACATTTGCTCAACATGAGTCCTTCATGACTTTTGTTGTAGAGTTTCAAATAGAGTTGTTTGGTCAAGGTTGCAAGGTTTGGTTGGCTTTGCATGCTCATGTTCACGTAGTCCTGCAATCCAATCAAGCAGAGGGCTTGTCATCTCATGTGACTATCCAATTTAAATCTTCATGCAACTTCTCCAATGATCAAGGTAGATGGAGATGAATATGAAATAGTGATTAGGATCATTGATTGAAATAACTCGATTAGGTCCACACTCGCTGGTTAGCTCGTGACTAACACCTGGGGTGTTACAGCCTTCCCCCCTTAAAGGAATCTCGTCCCGAGATTTGGAACGTAAGAGCTTTCAAGGGTAGAGAAGCATGTCAGCCCCTTTTCCAAGGCGGTGCTAGTACGAAGCTACTTAAAAATTCCATAGTGCTCATAGGCAGGGGTGATCACCTCATGGCTCATGAAAATGTATGGACGACAAAGGTTTGTTGAGTCGTTACTCCAAGATATCATGTACTTCCATTTACGTTGATGCAAATGCAAGAGAGATCATTAAGGATAGGACAACTTTTTGATCATTCAAGAATTCTTTGTAGTTGACTCTTGTTTGAAGAATTTCCTTCGTTCACTTCTATGAAGCATTGTTACTTTGGAAGGAATCCAAGGCAACACAGCTAATTTGGGAGGAACCCAAGACAAATCATCCCAATTAGCACTTTCATCATACAGGATGTGCATTGGAGTGTCAGAGAGTAGTTTCAAAATATTTGCTTCCCTGGAGGATATAGCATATACCACCATTTTCATGTGGGATGAGATCATAGACGAGGCAGATATTTGCTAAGCTGAGGAAATCGGCTAACCAACATCCAAGATTTATGTGTATTGTAGAGGCCAAATTACTGAAATGCAGACTGATGGAAAGCTATATAAGGTTCCATGTGTGCAGTTTTCTTTTCCCTATGGCAACACGGAATTATCTAAGGCTATTGAATGAACAGTGAATGTGATAGCTGATTATGTTGGTTCTGTGCTTTGATGACCATTAAATAAGGGAATCCTTGTATCCAAGTAGCAACAGTCATTTGGGTTGAGTCTGAGGTAACCTCTTTATAACTATTATTGTAAGAAAAACACTAATAACAATAGCCATTTCTGACAAGATCCTTGGAAACAAAACATGTATGCTTTCAATAAGTATTCTAAGATTTGATTAATTCTTTCTAATTGGCCTGAGGTATGCTATGCTGAAGATAGGATGAACTCTGGATTAGTTTCATGATGTACACAAAGTTTTCTGTCACTCCGTGACAAAAGGCACAGAGGACATCAAGTGACAAGTGTAGGCATACAGATGCATATGGTTACACTCCATTCTCTTCCAAGGCACAAGATTCTAGCAGGCATTTACTCGAGTAAGGTGATTCTTGTAAATGCTTCCAAAATGAGCTGAAAACTATAGTTCATGATCCGAGACAATGGTTTGGGGTACACCATGTAGTAGCAAAAGTTTGTGCAATATGCAACTTGGCATACACATTTGCAAGATAGTTAGTCTAGACAGATATGAATTGTGCAGGTTGATGAGACAGATCACAAATTCCTGCATAGAATCAAAAACCTTTTTGTACACGAGGAAAACCGATGAGCAATCCCAAACTTATGTATTCTCATTTGCAGCCGAGAATAAACAAGATTGAAGCGGATTGGCAGGTTTAATGAGGTTGGTTGTGTAGAGTGTTTACTCACAAAGTTTTGAGAAGCAGTCCTCTACCAACAACTTGAGTACAACTTTCTTCATGATACAACCATGAATTAACAAAACCAACTTGTTGAACTACTTTTGACATTGGGTAAACATTCTTATTTTTGCATCAGCAATCCGAGATCAGAGGGTTTCCAAATAGAAATCTGAAATACGTTGTTTGACAAAATTCAACTTGTCTTCACTTCACACTTCCATGAGTTGAGTGGGTAGAACACCTTGACCGATCAAGAATAAGGAACTAATTATTTTTTTTAATGTCCTTTTTGTTGTTCATACCATAGAGTATCAAAAAGGGCACCTGATTGCACCAAGATGTACTATGGTATTGACTTCATCTGTTGGGGTGTCTTTTGCAGCTCTTCACTAGGCTGAAACCATAGTTTGCACTATCTGAGTGATTGACAAAGATGGAATTGGGTTCATTATAGCAAGGCCTTGGAGGTGAGGGTGCCACAAATAGTACCATTTGGCTTAGGGGTTTCTTGCATAGCATGGTTCTATGAGACATGGTCTTCAAAAACAAGGTCAAACACTCCTTTATACCCCCGGAACACACTTGTTAGCATGAAACAACACTTCTTAATAGTGATGTATTTGGCTATTTCATGCATCCGTTTCTTTATGTCAAACAGACTAATCCAATTGGACAATACATTGCTCACATAAGAGAGCGAATGAACAAACTTCTGCATTTCATCAGCAGAGGCAATCATCTCATCGAGCAGAAACTAATAATGGCCGGTCTTGTTCCTTCTTGATACAAGAACCAAATACACTTCATTGCTTAGCTGCAGACTATTCTTCACACTGGGGTAACTAGTTAGTTGTCCCTAAAAAGGCTCTACATCTTCAGCTTTTGTAGCAAATGGTTGCAGATGATATACATGCACATGGTCACCACAGTCAGCAGACATGAAGCAACACATGAGAAGATTGATCTTAACTGTATGATCCTCATACAAACGGACATTGAGCCGAGATGGAAATTTTTGAACTTGTTGGCAACCTATCAGGAGCATATCATATATTGCTGATTATTACTGACTAATACTTGTCCAACGTTAATGTTCATGTGCTATTTCAATCCAACTATAATGGCATATGGTGCTTGATTTTCTCGGTAGACCAGAACAGGTTCTTGGTTTACCACTTCTTGTAGTCTGTTAATGTTGATGTCAGTGACTTGCTCTTCAAAGGTCATTCTCTTTGTAACTTCTGAAGGAAGCTCTACTATACTTGATCCAACAGACGTACCTTCTGCTCGAACATCGGAGGATAGATTTAGTAGAGACTTTGCAAAATAGATTAAGGAACATAGGGATGGATCAATTTGATTTGGAGACACCTTCAAAGATATATTTGGGAAAATCCAAAGAAAATAACACATTGGTATTGTTTCATAATGGATTACGATTAGAGACCGTGATACCAACGCGTACCTAGCAGCACAACCGTGTGCCGGCCGGTCCACAAGGAGACTTCTAGGTTCCGTCGTGGCACCATCAGTCATTAAGCATAACACCACTATCAAACATAACCAGCAAGAAATCTTACGAGACATGGATAAATTTTAGGATAATTCTATGAAAGATAACATATCGGTGTAGTTCTTGCAATGTTTCATGACCAGAGATCTTGACATCAGCGCGTGCCGAGTAGCACTACTTTGTGTGCGCCCCCACAAAGAGGCTTTCGGTTTCGTCACTGCATCATCAATCGCGGATCCTAAAAACACTACCGAACATACAACCAATAAGGAAATCCTACGTGGAAAAAATAGATTTATGCAAGGATAACATTACATAGAGGAAGGTCAACAAACAAGGATGACCTACAAGGTTAAGAGCCAACAAGAGTATGATTTGGCAATGCAGAAATGAGTAGAAAATAGATTAGTTGCCAAAATAGCAGAACATGAGACTTTGTTTCAGCCCCATGCGGTTTCCATGTGTCTAGTATGGAGATTACCAAACCCATGATTTACAAGTGATTAGATACACGGAGGAAACAATCATGAGACAAAGATTGACACTCTAGAGACATGTGAGAACCATAAACAACAACATGGTTCATGCAACCAAGCGGATACACAATTCCTAGATTTAGTTGATAAAACGCCAACATGATCAACAAGTAAGAATGTAAGGATGGCGGGGAAGGAGGGATTTAACTCAGACAAGATGGTTTCCTTCAAGTGAGTAACAAGGATACGGTTCTAGATAGGAACATGGCATAAGAGAATTATAGGTTAGCTACCAAGAATAACCAACATGAGATTCTTTAATTCCACATGCATCTTGTATCTATCAAGAAACCTTCAGACCATCCAATTGCATAAGCTTGTGTATGATTAATTAGTACCATAAGACTCTTACTGATCAACATCGCTAGGCTTTTGGGGAGAGTTGGAGGAAAACAACAAGATCAGGGAATAGGTTCAATGCATGATTTATGAGATTGAATTTACCAAAACCATAACATGATCCATGATGAAAGATTACAAGGCAACATCTGGATAAGCTGAAAAGAGGTCTAAATCGAGGATTTGGGCAAAGACTCCAATGAACATGATGTAGGCAAGCCTTGCTGAATGAAATCTAAACATTCTCTAGATATGGAGAAGACTGCTGGAAGTAAGGAACAAATTAGATCAAATCATTTGTAGGGGTGATCGATTTTGCATAACCTGATTTCCAAAGAAAAGATTATAAGATCTAATTTAACAGAGATCAAGCTATCATCATGACATCTAGAAGGACTAGAGGAGACACTCCAGATAGGATTTGGATAAGGCTCTAGTTGAAAGAAAATGCAGGCATGGTTTCATAGATCTTGAACAAGAACATATGACAACCATAGGCTAGCATTAAGAGAAAACTCAGGTGGGTCTATTGTGCCAAATGAAAAGCCTACAGGCAGAATTGGTTTAGCTTCTGACAAGATTTATGGTTGAGAAATACTTATAGAGGCTACTTAAAGGTGTAGCAACTCTTATGATTTCAAAACAAGCAAGGAAGAGAGGCAACACAAGTTGTAAACTTAATAAGGCTATTCAGACAACGTAGAACAAGGGTGAGAAGAAGCATACTTATGCAACAAGCAACAATCACATGATGCAACAATCATGATGCATGCTCGTCCTATTCGTTCTCACTTAGTTGCCTATATAACATGGCAAATACGTTCTAAGTCGGTGGCATAACCTACGTACTCTCTCGGTATATAGCTAGTCGTTAACTACCATATACGCATTCGAGGTTAGCGTACCTGCAGAAGATTCATTTCAGCCCAACCCCACATGTATGCATGGCAATAAGAAGCACTTTTTGCCAGAAATGCTCCCATGAGCACTTGCGACCCCAAGAAAGTAATTACTCCATCATACTTCCATAAGTACACATATGAATCACATGTACTCACTTCAGTAACCATAAACACTCACCATAGATCGACGGTTGTTCGATTGTACACTCACATCTCACCTTACCTCATTCGACGTGGCACATTGGCCCATAAGAAGCAATAAGAAACCGATAGTTCATAATTATCCGCACGATGAAACCAAATGAACCGCAAATAGAAACATGATGCAATTTCCTGAAATTAGTACTTAAATAAGCCACCTAATAATCCTAATATGGGCTATAAGACTTGGTCCTTGGCACACTTAGTTTGTTCAAACCATTTGTTCAAAACACCTATATATAGCTATAAGTTGGTAATTAGTTTTGCAAACTCAAAACTTTTTATTTTTAAATACTCATGTGACGGTACATGCTGAATTTTTGCTCTGGTACCAACTGTAACAGAACCGACCAATTTATACGAGCACAAGTACAGCGACAGTTGTTTTCCCAGCTATCAAGCCACACTTGAGCCAATATAAACCCGGTAGTCCGTGAAATCTCGAAGGATTTCAAACTTTTACACAGTACATACCCCAAGGATCACAGAAACTCAGCAGTACAAATACACATGATACATAGATTCGCACATATTTCAAATACATCAGAGTACAAGATAAACTTTTACATAAAAGTTCAATAGCGGAAACGAAATCATTTTACATAAGCTTAATTTCATAATACAGTGCCAAGTACCGACCAGTCACAGCAACATAAATGAGACAAATAACATGACCTTGCCCAAGGTCTAGTCTTCCTCTCCCGAAGGATAGAAGTAACTCTTTACTCAACCAAGCATTCCTCCTGCAACATTGGGAATAAAACCCTGAGTACTCAATTGTACTCAGCTAGACTTACCCGACAGGAAGTCAATAAAAAGATTCTCAAGGATATGCAAGCTTATTTGGTGGAGCTCAGAGGATAGTAACATTTTGCGTAAAAAGCATTACTACAATAATTCCTCAACTTATCAATTTTAGATACTGTTCAGCTTCGATTTCAGTTCAGCTATTATAGCTAAGGTTTGCAGCTATACTAAGCAATCACTTGATATTATAGCAATCAATAAACCACAGCGATTTCTGATATCCACTAGATATCTTCCTCATCTCATCAATAATCACGTTCAAGTTGTTAACCTCTACCTCACCAGAAGATCAGTTCAGTTTCTCACAAACCAGGAGAGATGGCGATTCGAATCGATTGTACCAGCTGGCAAATATGACAATCACAAACCCTGTCAGCCGAGCCACAGGCTTTTTGGGTCACCGTTAAATCCTTCTGAGACGCTATATGTCGCGAGTTTGGCGGGGACCATATTCTCAGAGACCAACCCACTTTCAGGATGCATCAGGTCCCTGACCTGCCCTTGGTAAAATGGTGTCTCCGCATATACTTCCTACCTCCAGAATATGTCTGCCTAGTCGCACCAAAGCTCGGCTCAGAAAGAAATACTCGGCTTCGCGGTCAGAACGACTTATCTGGCCAGCTATGTGACGACGTCCTTCAATCTCAACTGATGTCTGGTGGCCTCAGTCCTAGTCGGCCGCAAGCAGCACCGAAGTCAACATGACCCATGTCATGCAGCTCCCCGCTACCTAGCCTTGATTCTCTCATTATTTCATTGTGGCATGGTGACACATATAGCCAACCATGTGGATCTCGTCAGTCACCACCTACACTCGCGGATGACAGGAAATCACCCGACTTTCTCGCGGATGACAGGAAATCACCCGACTTCTACCGGTCTAAGCAGGGCTAAGCATAAGATCGTTCACCTGTCTAGAAACAGTATCAGGTTCACATATATAGTAGACAAGGTAGATATGCAGCAACGGTTTCAAACCAACTCCTATACTTAAATGCACAAACATACGATTTAATAAAGACCGGTACATTTATAAAAAGAGATATATGGAGGCTTAGGGATGCTCCGGGGCTTGCCTAGGGTTCAGCACTAAGTTAGTGTTTGTTAGATGACACTTGTTCGACGAGCATTTCCCATCCAAGCACTCGATTAGTCCTTCCACCTTCGTGATTGGTCCACCACACCGTCTTGTGGTTAGTTCCATCATCATGTCCTTCACTCCACGTGTTCATCATCTATCGTACCTAAATGAGATACACAATACACATGTATGAATAAGAGAAAGTAATACAAGACATGTTAATCTTGCATCACTGAACTATGAGCTAACAATGCCACCAAGCAAGGCAACATGAAAGCAATCCTAATCTCACATAAGCAGTTTAAGGACAGCAGGACAGCAAGCCCAAGATTTAACCATAACTGAAGCTATATACATCCAACCAGGGTGATCTAAGCCTTTCTGGAAAGCTATTGAAATTGTCTACAACTTTGGTATTATCCTCTTCAGATGATTTAATTCATATAAAGGTCAAACAACACAAAGAAGGCAGCTCTGTCCAGATTTGGACAGATTCTGTCCTCCCAACTCAAACAATCATAACTAGAGATTTAGACCACCAAAAGGGATGATCATAGACAATTTGGAAAGACATAGAAATATACTACAACTGATCTATTATCACTAAGAAGTGATTCAAAGCATAACTCAGTCAATTAATGCAATCAATCAGATCTAGACAGAAAATTGGCAAAACCTGACAGCAGTCATCCAAAAGCCATAACTCCTAAACTATTGGGCCTATGAACATGCAATTTTAGGACAAGCTAGACATAGAAGTTGGCTACAACTTTTGTATGGAACATATTCTCATGCAACATCATTTTCCTAGGTAAATCATCACAACAACAGGTGCTGCTCCTGCAGCCATTTTCAGCATATAAGCAAAACAACATTAATTTGATTTCTATCAAAGCATACCTATACTTATGAGCCATGGACATAGCTCCAACAATCATAGCATGATCAATAACACTCATATCAGATTAAGACATGACAAGAAGTCATAAACAACATGCATGTGTCTATTTAACTCCAATCTCCTTCTAAATATTACATAAAAGTTATTTATTTAATTATTTAAGTCACGTGATAAACATGTCAAATGGAGCCAATATTTTTATGAGAGCTAGATAATTATAAAACATGACCAAGGTTCAAATATTACATGCTCAGGTATTATACATTAATTAATACAAAATAAATGAGTTTATAATGCAATGAAGCATTGGAGAGTAAGATAAATGTGAAACTCAATACTTTCTGCAACAACATGGCCATATTATGTTTTCTCAGGTTAGAACAACCTTATACAAAGGTATTGGAGCACCATTTTCCATTTTTACATACATATATTATTTATAAAGCATTTAAAACTAGTTAATAGGCATCAAAGAAGATAAATCAACAACTCAGTCATACATGCACCATAAATCATGAAATTTTAAACATACACTACAAATCATACAGAGAATCTACAATTGAATTTTCATGTCATTTGGAGCAATAAAACTCCATTTAAAAAAATAACAAGCAATTCAACCATTTATTTCCTATTTAACAAGATTAATGTGAAACACCAATAAAATAGTAAACAACCTATATGTTTTATATCCTTAAGAGCTAGTACATGTTATTAGAAGACTAACAAAATTGGAACCACAATTGTTGGACTTATATTTCTCAAATTATGGCCAAAAGCAAGTTAATAAAAACTCTAAACCACTTTTACAAAATAATTTCTACAGCACAAAGACACAAATAACATAGCACATTTACTGGATCTAACATGCAGAGAACTTAACAAGGAAACTAACAAAACTTGTTTCACAATTTTTGGAGCACCCAAACTGGAGATATAGATTTATGAAGTAATAGCAAAATCTGTGGATTTGAGTAAGAAATGGGATCCTGCGGGTCCCGCTTGTCATAGGGAGAGGGAGGCTTCTTCTTCCTTGGTTCTGTTCGAACAGAACAGAGGGAGGGAGATGGGCGCGTCGAGGCTGGCTTGGCCGGCCGATTCCGGTTGTGGGGAGCAGGGCTGCGGACGGCCCTGGCCTGCGCGCGGCCGCACAGGGACATGGCTCGGCCTGCGGTGGCCTAAGGCCATATGGCCACGAGGACAGCCGCAGCGTGCGCAGCAGCACCGGTGACGGCACGATGGCGAGCGGCGACGCACAGCAGCGTGGCCGCGGCAGCACCGCAGCAGCAGCAGTTGCAGTGGCACAGAAGTAGCGCCACCGCAGCCGCAGCAGCACGGTGGACAGCAAAACCGCGAGCAGCAGCATGCAGCCATGGAGCTTGGCGGCCATGGCAACGGCGCCCGCGGACATGGCGGCTCTGCTCGGTTCGCCGCGAGCAGGGCGAGCAGAGAGGTGGGAGAGGCGAGCTGAGGTTGACTGGAATGGAGTGGAGACGCCCCGGGTGTCCCCTTTAGAGCTGAGGCACGGGAGGTGGCTGACCATGGAGGCAGGGAGCTCCAGAGCTCGCTGGACACGTTTCTCCTTTGCAGCATTTTCTCAGACACGTGGCGTGCGCTGTCGATCGTGTTTGGATGGCCGATTTCGGCATCTTCTGGGTATATATCGACCTTGGTGCGAATACGAACGTTGTTCACCTGGTGATGCTCTTCAATTTGTGTTCAGAGGTCATGGCCAGAATAGCTTTGGTTTGAGAGATAATTAGGCTCAAAGTTGATGCTGTCAACAAGCTAATTACGATCAAAGACCGAAGGCGAAACCTCGTCAAACTGTGTCGGATTGGTCCCAAATTTGGATATGCTGTGCCTCAACCAATTATCTTCAACTTTTATTTTTAGTCCAACTTGAGTTGCTTAACAAAATCTCGGAAACACAAGATGTGTATGAGATCGACAAGGAATCCAGACTTAGAATTATTTTAAACCCTAAAATCATATTTCTAACTCATCTTGGCTACTGTTTTTGAGGTACATAGAGATTGAATCATGATTTGGTCCAAACATAACATTTGTTGTACTCCAAAAGATCTGCAACTCTTGTTTAAGGTCAAACCTCATATCTTGCTTTGAAATAACATTTCTTCTTTGGTCAAACCAAGATCATTAGAGAACTCATAGTAGATGTTTAGGCCAATAAAGGTATTTTCTTGACATTTGCTCAACATGAGTCCTTCATGACTTTTGTTGTAGAGTTCAAATAGAGTTGTTTGGTCAAGGTTGCAAGGTTTGGTTGGCTTTGCATGCTCATGTTCACGTAGTCCTGCAATCCAATCAAGCAGAGGGCTTCATCTCATGTGACTATCCAATTTAAATCTTCATGCAACTTCTCCAATGATCAAGGTAGATGGAGATGAATATGAAATAGTGATTAGGATCATTGATTGAAATAACTCGATTAGGTCCACACTCGCTGGTTAGCTCGTGACTAACACCTAGGGTGTTACAGCCTTCCCCCTTAAAGGAATCTCGTCCCGAGATTCGGAACGTAAGAGCTTTCAAGGGTAGAGAAGCATGTCAGCCCCTTTTCCAAGGCGGTGCTAGTACGAAGCTACTTAAAAATTCCAGAGCGCTCATAGGCAGGGGTGATCACCTCATGGCTCATGAAAATGTATGGACGACAAAGGTTTGTTGAGTCGTTACTCCAAGATATCATGTACTTCCATTTACGTTGATGCAAATGCAAGAGAGATCATTAAGGATAGGACAACTTTTTGATCATTCAAGAATTCTTTGTAGTTGACTCTTGTTTGAAGAATTTCCTTCGTTCACTTCTATGAAGCATTTGTTACTTTGGAAGGAATCCAAGGCAACACAGCTAATTTGGGAGGAACCCAAGACAAATCATCCCAATTAGCACTTTCATCATACAGGATGTGCATTGGAGTGTCAGAGAGTAGTTTCAAAATATCTGTTTCCCTGGAGGATATAGCATATACCACCATTTTCATGTGGGATGAGATCATAGACGAGGCAGATATTTGCTAAGCTGAGGAAATCGGCTAACCAACATCCAAGATTTATGTGTATTGTAGAGGCCAAATTACTGAAATGCAGACTGATGGAAAGCTACATAAGGTTCCATGTGTGTAGTTTTCTTTTCCCTATGGCAACACGGAATTATCTAAGGCTGTTGAATGAACAGTGAATGTGATAGCTGATTATGTTGGTTCTGTGCTTTGATGACCATTAAATAAGGGAATCCTTGTATCCAAGTAGCAACAGTCATTTGGGTTGAGTCTGAGGTAACCTCTTTATAATTATTATTGTAAGAAAAACACTAATAGCAATAGCCATTTCTGACAAGATCCTTGAAAACAAAACATGTATGATCTCAATAAGTATTCTAAGATTTGATTAATTCTTTCTAATTGGCCTGAGGTATGCTATGCTGAAGATAGGACGAACTCTGGATTAGTTTCATGATGTACACAAAGTTTTCTGTCACTCCGTGACAAAAGGCACAGAGGACATCAAGTGACAAGTTGTCGGTGCTAATTTTGGCGAGGCTAACACCGGCTAGTAAATATGTGTTTTGCGGTTGAGGCTACGGATGGTGTGCAAGGGGAACACAGGGATTATACTGGTTCAGGCCGAGCAAGCCCTACGTCCAGTGGAGAGGAGAGTCGTGTTGCCTTGCACCGGGGTGCTTGTAGTAGGGGTTACAAGCTAGTCGAGAGAGGGAAGAGCTCCCAGGTCTCTTGTGAGTGTAAGTGTTTACAAGTTGTTTGCTGTGGGTGAGAACTTGGAACTTCTCCGTCCGTTCGTTCGTTGTTTTCTGTCTCCGTCTTTTTCTGTCTTTTAAAGATGGCCTCTGCTCTCCCTTTTATAGCCGCAAGGGAGAGGCAAAGGCGGCTACGACGCTACCTATTAAAATAGTGAAGAGTTGCTGTTCTCGGTTTGACTAGCTGCTGCCTTTTCTCCGTGTCTCCGGGGTATGGGTATGGCTATCTTGGTTCGCGAGTTCCAAGGTAGAAACAGTCGTCTGACCATGTCTTGTCGTCGGCTCTCTGGGTCTTCTGGATATGGCCGTCGTGGTCCGCTCGACTTTGGTGCGTTTACACCTGTCGGCTATCCTTCCGTACGATGTGACAAGAGGGAGAATCACCTTGGGGCGCTGTTTCCCGAGGCTCGGGATCGTGCTCGTCCTTTCGTGTGGACGGCGCAGTGGGCGTCTTTCCCGAAACGGGGCGGCGCACCGTGGACCATACCGTGGAGGACGATCGTAGTGGGACCATCAAATCTTGGGGCGTTGTTTCCCGAGGCTCGGGATCTTGAAGGCGTGCTCATCCTTTCGTGTGGACGGCGCAGTGGGCGCCTTTCCCGAAGCGGGGCGGCGCACCGTAGACCATACCGTGGAGGACGGTCGTAGTGGGCTCATCAAGTCTGCTGTCAGGAAAATCCCGACAGGTGGTATGGCCATCAAGGGCGTGCGAAGCACAGTCGCGTCGAGAGTCTCGCCTGACGGGACAGTGCTTGTAAAGTGGTCAGAGAGATTTCTTATGGTCCAAGATTGCTCTGCTGACATCACCCGTGCCTTGGATGCCGACTTTGGCGCCGTAGATGCCGCTCTCCCGAGTTCTCCCGAGGAGGCTTCGGGCGAGGCTCGGGCGAATCGGAAACTTGGGCGCCCAGGACGGCACCTCCCGAGCTCTCCCGAGGAGGGTCGGGCGAATCGGAGGTTTGGGCGCCGAGGACGCCGCCTCCCGAGCTCTCCGGAGGAGGCTCGGGCGAATCGGAGACTTGGGGCGCCGAGGACGCCGCTCTCCCGAGCTCTCCCGAGGAGGCTCGGGCGAATCGGAGAATTGGGCGCCGAGGACGCCGCCTCCCGAGCTCTCCCGAGGAGGCTCGGGCGAATCGGAGAATGGGGCGCCGAGGACGCCGCCTCCCGAGCTCTCCCGAGGAGGCTCGGGCGAATCGGAGAATGGGGCGCCGAGGACGCCGCTCTCCCGAGCTCTCCCGTGGAGGCTCGGGCGAATCGGAGAATGGGGCGCCGAGGACGCCGCTCTCCCGAGCTCTCCCGAGGAGGCTCGGGCGAATCGGAGAATTGGGCGCCGAGGACGCCGCCTCCCGAGCTCTCCCGAGGAGGCTCGGGCGAATCGGAGAATTGGGCGCCGAGGACGCCGCCTCCCGAGCTCTCCCGAGGAGGCTCGGGCGAATCGGAGAATTGGGCGCCGAGGACGCCGCCTCCCGAGCTCTCCCGAGGAGGCTCGGGCGAATCGGAGAATGGGGCGCCGAGGACGCCGCTCTCCCGAGCTCTCCCGAGGAGGCTCGGGCGAATCGGAGAATTGGGCGCCGAGGACGCCGCCTCCCGAGCTCTCCCGAGGAGGCTCGGGCGAATCGGAGAATTGGGCGCCGAGGACGCCGCCTCCCGAGCTCTCCTGAGGAGGCTCGGGCGAATCGGAGAATGGGGCGCCGAGGACGCCGCTCTCCCGAGCTCTCCCGGGGAGGCTCGGGCGAATCGGAGATTTGGGCGCCGAGTGATTTGGACGCCGAGGGTGAGGCTCGCCCGAGCTCTCCCGGGGAGGCTCGGGCGAATCGGAGATTTGGGCCTCTGTAGACGCGGCCTTCGTGGGCTTCGACTGGCCTTACTTGGGCCAGACCAAGTTGGGAATGAGCGTTTTTTGCATGGAAGTTGGGTACCCCTAACTTTGGTAACCGACAGTAGCCCCCGAGCCTGTGGCGGAGTGAAGGCACTCCTCCACAGGTTCACGCCGGTTCTTCCTGTCAAAAAAGATAAAGCGTGGGTTGTTTTTCCGGGGGGTGCGCGCGAGCGCACCCGCCGGGTGTAGCCCCCGAGGCTTTGGAGGGATGATATATCCCTTCAAAGGCTTAGAATCGTGTTTGTTAGTCCTCGGGTGTTTTTTGATTTATTTAGGTGGGTTGTTTCCTTGGAAGCAGAGCCCCCGAGCCTCCCACCGTGTTGGGAGATCATTTGGTGGTCTTTCCAAGGTGCAGGGCAAGTTTCCGAGCCTCCGTTTTCGTATCGGAGATCGATCGGGTTCCTCCCTGTCTTTTTTAATTCGACCTTCACGCTCTTTTTTCGGGAAGAGGAAGGTTTGGTCCTGCTCGACATCCCCGCTGGGGCACGAGTCGGCATTTCCGGTGAGCTACAAACGGGTTGGTCCAAGTGGAGGTCCGTGCCCTATTCGTTAAGGGTCGGCTAGTGGCCTGAGCACACTCCAATTATTTCCCGAGGGTCAGTTAGTGGATGTCGGGTCCCTTCGACGGGTCCCGAGGGCATGATGCCTCCCACGGAGGGATTCCACGTAACCGACTCACTACTGGGACTTGGACACAGCATGGGATGTCCCTTGTGACGTTCCGGGCGTCGGGATACTGGCCGTTTTCGTGACCCATCCGCTAGCTGTCCCTAACTCGATTTCCCTGGGGCGACTGTTCGAGCCTCGG
This sequence comes from Eremochloa ophiuroides, assembly GCA_038502445.1. Taxonomy (NCBI): domain Eukaryota; kingdom Viridiplantae; phylum Streptophyta; class Magnoliopsida; order Poales; family Poaceae; genus Eremochloa; species Eremochloa ophiuroides. The sequence goes on along the minus strand of JAHLJS010000009.1, from coordinate 18,980,114 downwards.
AGGGCCAGTCTTCGATCCCCTGGGAACGTAACGGGCGCCCGAGCCCGGGGTTTCTTCGTTGAGAAAACGTAGGTGGAATCGAAGCGTGCGGTTTGTAATGATTTGGCTCACCTTTTGAGGCGCGAAGCCTGACGGACGCGACGGTTTGGCTCAGTCGAGGCAGTTTGCGTGCGTGGTGATGGCGGGTCTCTTCCAAGCCGAGGTCGAGCTCCCTCCTCTGAACCTGCCGTGAAGAAGAAGCGGGCCATAGTGCCCTTGTAAAAAGTAACCTTTCGGGAGTGGTTTGAAAGGAAACAGACAATATGGCCCTTCGTGGCCTTAACATTTATGTAAATATTTGCATGTAAATATTTGCTGAATGTTTGTTTCACTTTGTTTCGTGCTTTTTTCCTTAGGCATTTTTTTCTTGCCGATCCTGCTCCCGGGCCATCGAGCCTCGGGGGACGTTTTTCGGGTGTCGTAGCTTTAGTGGCATAGACGCAGCCGACGTCCTAAGAGCTTTGGCAGAAAGAATCTTTTAGAAAAGAAGCTTAGGTGTTTCCTCCCGAGCTTCCTCCCTTGGCCGAGCGTAGATCTTATAGGTTTTCTTCCGAGTGCGGGTTATCCTTCGAACACGGAGTGGCGAGGGAAGATGCTGTGGCCCTGGGGCATAAGCGGTCTCCGACTCGACCGGCTCTGTCTTCTGGGGCTTCCCTCATTCTTCGAATTCTATAAGTTCATGCTTGATTTCCGGAAGGAAGCGTGTTTTAGGGAGAAACGAATTCGACAAGTTTTGAAATTTTTGCGTTTCCAAAATTGTCGGATCTCGGGAAAGTCCGGGGTTTCCCCCCGTCCTAGCCCCCGAGGGAGGGTCGGCCTTTCCGTAGGATAGGCCGGGCCTCGCTTTTAGTGCGTGGTGAAATAAAGGCTCATTTCACTTCCGAGTGTAGGCTCGGATTGAAAATCTAAAATCATGTTAAAAAGAGCAGAAGTCGGGTCTTTTCATCGATTTCAAGATGTTCAAAATAGTACAATGCATGGAATCTTAAGGATAGAAGCGACGTAGCTGTTCGATGTTCCAAGCGTTGTTGTAGACCTCGCCGTTCTCGTTCGCGAGCTTGTATGTGCCGGGGCGTTGTACCTCGGCGACGATGAATGGTCCTTCCCACGGCGGAGTGAGCTTGTGGCGCCCTTTGTTGTCCTGCCTGAGCCGTAGCACCAGGTCTCCTACGCTGAAGGTTCGACCTCGGACGCGCCGAGCATGGTACTTGCGTAGGGATTGCAAGTATTTGGCCGAGTGCAGCAGGGCCACGTCCCGAGCTTCGTCGGCTTGGTCCAGCGCGTCTTCCCGAGAAGTTTGATTGCCTTGTTCATCGTAGGCTCGGACTCTCGGGGCGCCGTATTCCAGGTCCGTAGGGAGGACGGCCTCTGCACCGTATACCATGAAGAAGGGCGTGAAGCCCGTGGCTCGGCTTGGCGTAGTCCTTAGACTCCATATCACTGCCGGAAGCTCCGTCAGCCACCTTTTGCCGAATTTATTCAATCGGTTGAATATCCTTGGCTTAAGGCCTTGGAGAACCATGCCATTGGCGCGTTCTACCTGGCCGTTCGTCCTCGGGTGGGCGACGGCTGCCCAGTCCACTCGTATGTGGTACTCATCGCAGAAAGCCAGAAATTTCTTTCCGGTGAACTGCGTGCCGTTGTCCGTGATAATGGAGTTCGGGATGCCGAACCGGTGGACGATGTCGGTGAAGAACAACACCGCTTGAGCCGAGCTGATTTGGGTGATCGGCCGGGCCTCGATCTACTTGGAGAACTTGTCGATGGCGACAAGCAAGTGGGTGAAGCCTCCGGGTGCCTTCTGGAGGGGCCCGACAAGATCTAGTCCCCAAACAGCGAACGGCCAAGTGAGCGGGATCGTCTGGAGGGCTTGAGCCGGTAAGTGAGTCTGCCGAGCATAGTACTGGCACCCTTCGCAGGAGCGTACCACCTCAGTGGCATCGGCCACGGCGGTTGGCCAGTAGAAGCCTTGTCGAAAGGCGTTACCGACCAAGGTCCTCGGCGCTGCGTGGTGACCGCAGGCCCCGGCGTGTATCTCTTCGAGCAGGCGTTTGCCCTGACTGAAAGGGATACAGCGCTGAAGCACGCCAGAGGGACTCCGCCGGTAGAGGCTACCATCGATCATGGTGAAAGACTTGGCTTTGCGAGCCAGTCGTCGTGCTCTGGTCTTGTCCGGGGGCAAAATGCCTCGGACTAGCCAGCTGACCAGCGGCTCGCGCCAGTCTGGTTCGTCGTCGTCCATCTCGACTTCAATCTCCATTGCCTCGGCTTCGTCGTCGTCCTTACCCAGGACCTCGGGTGACTCCCCTTTGTCGAAAGGGTCGGCAGCCCCCGAGGGATAGGCATTGATCGAGGGCTTGTGGAGGTCATTGGCGAATACGCCCGTCGGGACCGTGGCCCTTTCGGCTGCAATTTTTGCCAACTCATCGGCCTCCTCGTTGTACCGACGCGCAATGTGGTTGAGCTCGAGGCCGTCGAATCTTTCCTCGAGCAACCGCACCAGCGTGCAGTAGGCGGCCATTCTGGGGTTCTGGCACGTCGACTCCTTCATGACTTGATCCACGACGAGCTGGGAGTCGCCTCGGACCTCGAGGCGTCGGATCCCGAGCTCGATGGCGATGTGGAGACCGTTCACCAGAGCCTCATATTCGGCCACGTTGTTGGAAGCCGTGAAGTGTAGCCGTAGTAGGTACTTGAGCCGGACCCCGAGGGGTGAGATGAAGACGATGCCTGCGCCAGCACCAGTCTTCATCATCGACCCGTCGAAGTTCATGACCCAATATTCCTCTTGGGTCGGGAGTGGCGGTAGTTGTGTCTCGGTCCACTCTGCCACGAAGTCCGCAAGTACCTGGGACTTGATGGCTTTGCGTGGCGCGTAGGCGATGCCGTCACCCATGAGCTCGATGGCCCACTTGGCGATCCTCCCCGTCGTTTCCCGATTTTGGATCACCTCCCCGAGGGGGAAGGACGACACCACGGTCACGGGGTGGGATTCGAAGTAGTGCCGCAACTTGCGTCGGGCAAGGACGATCGCGTATACTAGCTTCTGGATCTGAGGGTAGCGTGTCTTGGTCTCTGATAAGACTTCACTGATGAAGTAGACCGGTCGCTGTACCGGCAAGGCGTGTCCTTCTTCTCGCCGCTCTACGACGATCGCTGCACTCACAACCTGGTTGGTAGCCGCGACATATAGTAAGAAATTTTCCTCCTTCGTAGGAGGCACAAGAACCGGCGCTTTTGAAAGTAGAGTTTTAAGCCTTTCGAGGGCTTCCTGGGCCTCGGCGGTCCAGGTAAAGCGTTCGTTTTTCTTAAGCAACCGATACAAGGGAAGGCCCTTTTCGCCGAGCCTTGAGATGAATCGACTCAAGGCCGCGAGACACCCCATAAGCTTCTGCACGCCCTTCGGGTTTCGGATCGGGCCCATCTGTGTGATGGCCGATATCTTTTCCGGGTTGGCTTCGATGCCACGCTCGGAAACAATGAACCCGAGGAGCATGCCCCGTGGGACCCCGAAAACGCACTTCTCGGGGTTTAGCTTTATGTTTTTCTTTTTAAGGCAGTCGAATGCCTTTTCTAGGTCGGCTACTAAGTCATTCGCCTTCCTAGATTTTATCACTATATCGTCTACGTAAGCCTCAACGGTTCGCCCGATGAGGTCCCCAAAAACTTTGAGCATGCAACGCTGGTAAGTTGCGCCCGCGTTTTTGAGGCCAAATGGCATGGTTACGTAACAATATGTGCCGAAAGGAGTGATGAAAGAGGTCGCTAATTCGTCGGACTCTTTCATCCGGATCTGATGGTAACCGGAATAAGCATCAAGAAAGCAAAGCCGCTCACAGCCAGCAGTAGAATCTACTATTTGGTCAATGCGAGGTAATGGAAATGGATACTTAGGACAAGCTTTATTTAAACTAGTGTAATCGACGCACATTCTCCATTTTCCATTTTTCTTTTTAACCAAAACAGGATTTGCTAACCATTGTGGATGGAAGACCTCCTTGATGAATCCAGCCGCCAAAAGCTTCTGCACCTCCTCCCCGATGGCCCGGCGCTTCTCCTCGTCGAATCGGCGCAGGCGTTGTTTCACCGGCTTGGATCCGGCCTGGATGTCTAAGGAGTGCTCGGCGACCTCCCTCGGGATGCCTGGCATATCCGAGGGGCTCCACGCAAACATGTCGGCGTGTTTGCGGAGGAAGTCGACGAGCACTGCCTCCTATTCTGGGTCGAGGGTGGCGCTGACCTTCAGCGCCCTGCCGTTGGGGGAGTTCGGGTCGAGGAGGACATCCTTCACCCCCTCAGCGGACTTAAAGGTGCCCGTGGCCTTCTTGGGGTCGGGGACCTCTTTTCCTAACCTGCCGAGGTCGGTCATGAGGGCTTCTGACTCCACCAACGCGCCGGCGTACTCGCAGCACTCGACGTCGCACTGGTACGCGTGCTGGTAGGAGGCGCTGATGGTAATCACCCCTTTTGGCCCTGGCATCTTGAGCTTGAGGTAGGCGTAGTTCGGAACTGCCATGAACTTTGCGTAACATGGCCTCCCGAGGATGGCGTGGTAGGTGCCGTGGAAGCCTACCACTTCAAATGTCAGGAGCTCCTTCCTGAAGTTGTCAGGAGTCCCGAAGTAGACGGGCAGATCGATCTGCCCGAGGGGTTGTACGCTCTTTCCGGGCACTATCCCGTGGAATGGGGACGTCGTGGCCCGGAGGAGCGAGCGACTGATCCCCATTAAGTCGAGGGTCTCAGCGTAGAGAATGTTGAGGCCGCTGCCTCCGTCCATGAGGACTTTGGAGAGCCTCGTGTTGCCGACGACGGGATCGACAACAAGTGGGTAGCGTCCCGGCGATGGGACGTAGTCCGGGTGGTCGTCCCGGCTGAAGGTGATAGCGTCGTGGGACCAGTCAAGGAAGCATGGTGTCGCTGGTCCGGCGGAGTAGACCTCCCTGCGCTCGCGCTTTCGCTGCCGCGGCGTAGGGGCGGTCCCGGGCCCCCCGAAGATCATGAGGCATTTGTCGATGGGCGGGAACTTATCGTCCTTCCCGCCCTCGTCCTCCTGATCCTTGGCGGGCTTCTTGCCGGCGTCGTCCTTGAACGGCTGCCGGCTGTAGTGCTTCTTGAGCATCACACACTGTGCGAGTGTGTGATGTACTGGACCCTGGTGATAAGGGCACGGCTTGCTGAGCATGTCGTCGAAGCGGCCTCGAGGGGGTCGTTCCCTCTTGGGTTCGGTGGCCGCCACGAGGGAGTCATCGCGGAGTGGGGCCTTTCCCTTCCCCTTCTTCTTCTTGTTGTTCGGTCCTCGGGAAGAGGTGCCCTCGGGGGCCTCCTCCTTCCGTTTGCCCTTGGGGTCGGAGAAGAGGGCTCCTACCGCCTCATCCCCTGAGGCGAAGCTGGTAGCGATCTTCATGAGTTCAGAGACACTGGTGGGTGTCCGGCGTCCGAGCTCATGAACGAGCTCTTTGCAGGAGGTTCCTGCGGCAAACGCTCCGACGACATCGGAGTCGGCGACCTGGGGCAGCTCGTTGTACTGTTTGGAGAAGCGCCGGATGTAGTCCCGGAGGGATTCGCCCGGTTTCTGCTTGCAGCTGCGGAGGTCCCAGGAGTTACCAGGGCGTACGTACGTGCCCTGGAAGTTTCCTACGAATATCTTGACCAGATCGCTCCAGTCGAAGATCTTTCGTGGGGGAAGGTGTTCCAGCCAAGCTCTCGTGGGATCGGCGAGGAACAAGGGGAGGTTGCGGATGATGATGAGGTCATCTTGCGCGCCGCCAAGTTGGCACGCAAGGCGGTAGTCCGCTAACCAGAGTTCGGGGTTAGTTTCCCCCGAGTACTTGGCTATGTTGGTTGGTTGTCGGAATCGGGACGGGAACTTGGCCCTCTGGATGGCCTCGCTGAAGACGCGTGGTCCCGAGGGCTCGGGTGAGGGTTCACGATCCTCATCCGAGTCGTAGCGCCCGCCCCGATGGACGCTGTAGCCGCGCGCGGCTCCGTCAGTCTTTCGCCGACCGCGGGCTTGTAGGATGGCTCGGACGTCGACGTCCTTGCCAAGCCGTTGGTGGACTGGCGGAGCCCTTGGAGCCTCGGGTCGAACCGAGGCTTCGCGCTTGTGACGTGCTATGCCACCATGCTGGTGACTTTCGGCGCCATGGTGTCGCGACGCTGAACTTTCCGCCTGGAGGACGGCGGCATCCTCCAGGAGGTCTTTGAGCTGATTCCTGAGCTGTCGCGCCTCCTCGGAGGAGGGCTCAGGTATACTTCGGAGTAGCATGGCTGCTTCCGCGAGCTTTCGGCTTGCTCGGGGGGCGACCCCTGGTGTCTCGGCCCTGTCGTCAGCGATGATTCGGGCCTGGACATCTCGGGCTCGACGCCGAGCTGCTCCTCCATCGGTTTGCCGCTCGCCAAACTCCAGCGTAGCTCGCAGCTGGGTGAGGCGCAAGCGGTCCTCGTCCATCCGTGCCTCAAGCTCCCGGAGCTGCTCTAGCTCCGGGGTTTGAGGTGCGGAGCGAGAGGTTCCTGCCCCCTGACCCAGCGGCGGGGCTGACCGCGAGGGCTTCGGGGCCGCTGGAGGGGGCGTGACTTGTTCGTGCTGGGGGTGTGACGGAGGGGGTATGTCGTCGTCGCCCCCCGAGTGGACATCCTCTACTCGCCCCTCATCAGGGTGCATCAAGTTGTAGCACTCCCGAGAGGGGTCGATGTAGGTCCACTGTGAGCTGGGGACGACGCTCGGTGCGTTCTCCCCCGAGTCGTTGGTGTGGGCGGCGTTGTCCACATTTGCCCAGAATTTGTCATCATCGTCGCTGTAGCTGCGACGAGGCGAGTTCCGGTCATAACGATTCCCCCCCTCCGAGCGTTGTCGAGGGGTGAGGTTGGCGGTGGTGTCTGTTTCCCCACCGCCGTGCGTCCTGGCACTTTCCCCAGGGGATGGCGGTGAGGATGCCACGTGGTCTCCCACGAGGCTGTCTTGGCGCTCGAGGCGCTGGACCGGAGTGTCCGACAGTTCGTGCAATAATGCATGAACTGCACACACGTGAGCGTCCATGGCGCTCTGAAGCCCAAAGAAGGACGACGGCGCCGTTCTCCTCTGCCGGTGAGGGCGGAGAGAAAAATCGGCTGACGTCGTGTTTCCGCCCTCGCCCGTCCCTCGGGTGGTAAGCGGATGCGTGACCGCTGGTGCCGGAGATTCCGGGATCGCGGTCGGCGCAGTGTTGGCTACGCCCGTTGGAGTTGCCTGGTGAGTCGCATCTCCCGCGGCGGGAGGCTGGTTGGCACCACTGCGCCTCCCCCTCCTGACTCGCCGAGGGCGGCGTGCAACGTTTCCCCCGTCCTCCGAGGCGGGCGGAAGCGTGGCGGGGGTCCTTTCTCCGGCCGTCTGCGGGGCCAGAGTCGGGACGACCGTGACACGGGACCCGGTCGGGCGCAGGTTCATCTCGAGCCCATGGCCAGTGGCCATGAACTCGAGAGTCCCGAACCGGAGTTCCGTGCCAGCGGGAAGCGTGGTGGAGCTGGTTGCCATCCGAAACCTATGTCAACGCGCAAAAGGCCCCTACCTGGCGCGCCAACTGTCGGTGCTAATTTTGGCGAGGCTAACACCGGCTAGTAAATATGTGTTTTGCGGTTGAGGCTACGGATGGTGTGCAAGGGGAACACAGGGATTATACTGGTTCAGGCCGAGCAAGCCCTACGTCCAGTGGAGAGGAGAGTCGTGTTGCCTTGCACCGGGGTGCTTGTAGTAGGGGTTACAAGCTAGTCGAGAGAGGGAAGAGCTCCCAGGTCTCTTGTGAGTGTAAGTGTTTACAAGTTGTTTGCTGTGGGTGAGAACTTGGAACTTCTCCGTCCGTTCGTTCGTTGTTTTCTGTCTCCGTCTTTTTCTGTCTTTTAAAGATGGCCTCTGCTCTCCCTTTTATAGCCGCAAGGGAGAGGCAAAGGCGGCTACGACGCTACCTATTAAAATAGTGAAGAGTTGCTGTTCTCGGTTTGACTAGCTGCTGCCTTTTCTCCGTGTCTCCGGGGTATGGGTATGGCTATCTTGGTTCGCGAGTTCCAAGGTAGAAACAGTCGTCTGACCATGTCTTGTCGTCGGCTCTCTGGGTCTTCTGGATATGGCCGTCGTGGTCCGCTCGACTTTGGTGCGTTTACACCTGTCGGCTATCCTTCCGTACGATGTGACAAGAGGGAGAATCACCTTGGGGCGCTGTTTCCCGAGGCTCGGGATCGTGCTCGTCCTTTCGTGTGGACGGCGCAGTGGGCGTCTTTCCCGAAACGGGGCGGCGCACCGTGGACCATACCGTGGAGGACGATCGTAGTGGGACCATCAAATCTTGGGGCGTTGTTTCCCGAGGCTCGGGATCTTGAAGGCGTGCTCATCCTTTCGTGTGGACGGCGCAGTGGGCGCCTTTCCCGAAGCGGGGCGGCGCACCGTAGACCATACCGTGGAGGACGGTCGTAGTGGGCTCATCAAGTCTGCTGTCAGGAAAATCCCGACAGGTGGTATGGCCATCAAGGGCGTGCGAAGCACAGTCGCGTCGAGAGTCTCGCCTGACGGGACAGTGCTTGTAAAGTGGTCAGAGAGATTTCTTATGGTCCAAGATTGCTCTGCTGACATCACCCGTGCCTTGGATGCCGACTTTGGCGCCGTAGATGCCGCTCTCCCGAGTTCTCCCGAGGAGGCTTCGGGCGAGGCTCGGGCGAATCGGAAACTTGGGCGCCCAGGACGGCACCTCCCGAGCTCTCCCGAGGAGGGTCGGGCGAATCGGAGGTTTGGGCGCCGAGGACGCCGCCTCCCGAGCTCTCCGGAGGAGGCTCGGGCGAATCGGAGACTTGGGGCGCCGAGGACGCCGCTCTCCCGAGCTCTCCCGAGGAGGCTCGGGCGAATCGGAGAATTGGGCGCCGAGGACGCCGCCTCCCGAGCTCTCCCGAGGAGGCTCGGGCGAATCGGAGAATGGGGCGCCGAGGACGCCGCCTCCCGAGCTCTCCCGAGGAGGCTCGGGCGAATCGGAGAATGGGGCGCCGAGGACGCCGCTCTCCCGAGCTCTCCCGTGGAGGCTCGGGTGAATCGGAGAATGGGGCGCCGAGGACGCCGCTCTCCCGAGCTCTCCCGAGGAGGCTCGGGCGAATCGGAGAATTGGGCGCCGAGGACGCCGCCTCCCGAGCTCTCCCGAGGAGGCTCGGGCGAATCGGAGAATTGGGCGCCGAGGACGCCGCCTCCCGAGCTCTCCCGAGGAGGCTCGGGCGAATCGGAGAATTGGGCGCCGAGGACGCCGCCTCCCGAGCTCTCCCGAGGAGGCTCGGGCGAATCGGAGAATGGGGCGCCGAGGACGCCGCTCTCCCGAGCTCTCCCGAGGAGGCTCGGGCGAATCGGAGAATTGGGCGCCGAGGACGCCGCCTCCCGAGCTCTCCCGAGGAGGCTCGGGCGAATCGGAGAATTGGGCGCCGAGGACGCCGCCTCCCGAGCTCTCCCGAGGAGGCTCGGGCGAATCGGAGAATGGGGCGCCGAGGACGCCGCTCTCCCGAGCTCTCCCGGGGAGGCTCGGGCGAATCGGAGATTTGGGCGCCGAGTGATTTGGACGCCGAGGGTGAGGCTCGCCCGAGCTCTCCCGGGGAGGCTCGGGCGAATCGGAGATTTGGGCCTCTGTAGACGCGGCCTTCGTGGGCTTCGACTGGCCTTACTTGGGCCAGACCAAGTTGGGAATGAGCGTTTTTTGCATGGAAGTTGGGTACCCCTAACTTTGGTAACCGACACAAGTGTAGGCATACAGATGCATATGGTTACACTCCATTCTCTTCCAAGGCACAAGATTCTGGCAGGCATTTACTCGAGTAAGGTGATTCTTGTAAATGCTTCCAAAATGAGCTGAAAACTATAGTTCATGATCCAAGACAATGGTTTGGGGTACACCATGTAGTAGCAAAAGTTTGTGCAATATGCAACTTGGCATACACATTTGCAAGATAGTTAGTCTAGACAGATATGAATTGTGCAGGTTGATGAGACAGATCACAAATTCCTGCATAGAATCAAAAACCTTTTTGTACACGAGGAAAACCGATGAGCAATCCCAAACTTATGTATTCTCATTTGCAGCCGAGAATAAACAAGATTGAAGCGGATTGGCAGGTTTAATGAGGTTGGTTGTGTAGAGTGTTTACTCACAAAGTTTTGAGAAGCAGTCCTCTACCAACAACTTGAGTACAACTTTCTTCATGATACAACCATGAATTAACAAAACCAACTTGTTGAACTACTTTTGACATTGGGTAAACCTTCTTATTTTTGCATCAGCAATCCGAGATCAGAGGGTTTCCAAATAGAAATTTGAAATACGTTGTTTGACAAAATTCAACTTGTCTTCACTTCACACTTCCATGAGTTGAGTGGGTAGAACACCTTGACCGATCAAGAATAAGGAACTAATTAATTTTTTTTAATGTCCTTTTTGTTGTTCATACCATAGAGTATCAAAAAGGGCACCTGATTGCACCAAGATGTACTATGGTATGGACTTCATCTGTTGGGGTGTCTTTTGTAGCTCTTCACTAGGCTGAAACCATAGTTTGCACTATCTGAGTGATTGACAAAGATGGAATTGGGTTCATTATAGCAAGGCCTTGGAGGTGAGGGTGCCACAAATAGTACCATTTGGCTTAGGGGTTTCTTGCATAGCATGGTTCTATGAGACATGGTCTTCAAAAACATGGTCAAACACTCCTTTATACCCCCGGAACACACTTGTTAGCATGAAACAACACTTCTTGATAGTGATCTATTTGGCTATTTCATGCATCCGTTTCTTTATGTCAAACAGACTAATCCAATTGGACAATACATTGCTCACATGAGAGAGCGAATGAACAAACTTATGCATTTCATCAGCAGAGGCAATCATCTCATTGAGCAGAAACTAATAATGGCCGGTCTTGTTCCTTCTTGATACAAGAACCAAATACACTTCATTGCTTAGCTGCAGACTATTCTTCACACTGGGGTAACTAGTTAGTTGTCCCTAAAAAGGCTCTACATCTTCAGCTTTTGTAGCAAATGGTTGCAGATGATATACATGCACATGGTCACCACAGTCAGCAGACATGAAGCAACACATGAGAAGATTGATCTTAACTGTATGATCATCATAGAAACGGACATTGAGCCGAGATGGAAATTTTTGAACTTGTTGGCAACCTATCAGGAGCATATCATATATTGCTGATTATTACTGACTAATACTTGTCCAACGTTAATGTTCATGTGCTATTTCAATCCAACTATAATGGCATATGGTGCTTGATTTTCTCGGTAGATCAGAACAGGTTCTTGGTTTACCACTTCTTGTAGTCTGTTAATGTTGATGTCAGTGACTTGCTCTTCAAAGGTCATTCTCTTTGTAACTTCTGAAGGAAGCTCTAATATACTTGATCCAACAGACGTACCTTCTGCTCGAACATCGGAGGATAGATTTAGTAGAGACTTTGCAAAATAGATTAAGGAACATAGGGATGGATCAATTTGATTTGGAGACAACTTCAAAGATATATTTGAGAAAATCCAAAGAAAATAACACATTGGTATTGTTTCATAATGGATTACGATTAGAGACCGTGATACCAACGCGTACCTAGCAGCACAACCGTGTGCCGGCCGGTCCACAAGGAGACTTCTAGGTTCCGTCGTGGCACCATCAGTCATTAAGCATAACACCACTATCAAACATAACCAGCAAGAAATCTTATGAGACATGGATAAATTTTAGGATAATTCTGTGAAAGATAACATATCGGTGTAGTTCTTGCAAAGTTTCATGACCAGAGATCTTGACATCAGCGCGTGCCGAGTAGCACTACTTTGTGTGCGCCCCCACAAAGAGGCTTTCGGTTTCGTCACTGCATCATCAATCGCGGATCCTAAAAACACTACCGAACATACAACCAATAAGGAAATCCTACGTGGCAAAAATAGATTTATGCAAGGATAACATTACATAGAGGAAGGTCAACAAACAAGGATGACCTACAAGGTTAAGAGCCAACAAGAGTATGATTTGGCAACGCAGAAATGAGTAGAAAATAGATTAGTTGCCAAAATAGCAGAACATGAGACTTTGTTTCAGTCCCATGCGGTTTTCATGTGTCTAGTATGGAGATTACCAAACCCATGATTTACAAGTGATTAGATACACGGAGGAAACAATCATGAGACAAAGATTGACACTCTAGAGACATGTGAGAACCATAAACAACAACATCGGAAATATCCAGAAAAGCTTAAAAGAGGGATTAAAGTGGTTAATTATCACGAAACTTGAATGCCAGCCAACATACGTCATCGACAAGATAGAAGCCTCTAAAAGCCACCCGAGCCAACCGAGGCCCCACCACCTGAAAGGTGGGGCCAGCCGACCCTAAGAGGGGCCGGGCGACGTCCCCCTAGGGTTTTTGGCCACCGCCTTCTAAAGTCTTCTCCCACCGCCTTTGAGGATTCATCTCGGCCCTTGGTTAAGTCGGTTTGATCCTACGGTACGCATTCATCCTACCAGGCTATAAATAGAGGGCCCAACGCCCCTGGAGGAGGAGGCCAGATCAAGAGCTGAAGAGCCTGAAGCATTAGATAGATATCAATTAGATCTAGGCTAGCAATCAAGAATGAGATTAGAGAGATAGAGTAGTTGAGTAGAGATTCGGAGGAGTCCCGGCCTGTCGAAGCTTTTTCTTTAGCTGTATTCGTCTGGATTATCCATTTAGCAACTCTTATGATTTCAAAACAAGCAAGGAAGAGAGGCAACACAAGTTGTAAACTTAATAAGGCTATTCAGACAACGTAGAACAAGGGTGAGAAGAAGCATACTTATGCAACAAGCAACAATCACATGATGCAACAATCATGATGCATGCTAGTCCTATTCGTTCTCACTTAGTTGCCTATATAACATGGCAAATACGTTCTAAGTCGGTGGCATAACCTACGTACTCTCTCGGTATATAGCTAGTCGTTAGCTACCATATACGCATTGGAGGTTAGCGTACCTGCAAAAGATTCATTTCAGCCCAACCCCACATGTATGCATGGCAATAAGAAGCACTTTTTGCCGGAAATGCTCCCATGAGCACTTGCGACCCCAAGAAAGTAATTACTCCATCATACTTCCATAAGTACACATATGAATCACATGTACTCACTTCAGTAACCATAAACACTCACCATAGATCGACGGTTGTTCGATCGTACACTCACATCTCACCTTACCTCATTCGACGTGGCACATTGGCCCATAAGAAGCAATAAGAAACCGACAGTTCATAATTATCCGCACGATGAAACCAAATGAACCGCAAATAGAAACATGATGTAATTTTCCGAAATTAGTACTTAAATAAGTCACCTAATAATCCTAATATGGGCTATAAGACTTGGTCCTTGGCACACTTAGTTTGTTCAAACCATTTGTTCAAAACACCTATATATAGCTATAAGTTGGTAATTAGTTTTGCAAACTCAAAACTTTTTATTTTTAAATACTCATGTGACGGTACATGCTGAATTTTTGCTCTGGTACCAACTGTAATAGAACCGACCAATTTATACGAGCACAAGTACAGCGACAGTTGTTTTCCCAGCTATCAAGCCACACTTGAGCCAATATAAACCCGGTAGTCCGTGAAATCTCGAAGGATTTCAAACTTTTACACAGTACATACCCCAAGGATCGCAGAAACTCAGCAGTACACATACACATGATACATAGATTCGCACATATTTCAAATACATCAGAGTACAAGATAAACTTTTACATAAAAGTTCAATAGCGGAAACAAAATCGTTTTACATAAGCTTAATTTCATAATACAGTGCCAAGTACCGACCAGTCACAGCAACATAGATGAGACAAATAACATGACCTTGCCCAAGGTCTAGTCTTCCTCTCACGAAGGATAGAAGTAACTCTTTAGTCAACCAAGCATTCCTCCTGCAACATTGGGAATAAAACCCTGAGTACTCAATTGTACTCAGCTAGACTTACCCGACAGGAAGTAAATAAAAATGCTCTCAAGGATATGCAAGCTTATTTGGTGGAGCTCAGAGGATAGCAACATTTTGCGTAAAAAGCATTACTACAATAATTCCTCAACTTATCAATTTTAGATATTGTTCAGCTTCGATTTCAGTTCAGCTATTATAGCTAAGGTTTGCAGCTATACTAAGCAATCACTTGATATTATAGCAATCAATAAACCATAGCGATTTCTGATATCCACAGATATGTTCCTCATCTCACCAATAATCACGTTCAAGTTGTTAACCTCTACCTCACCAGAAGATCAGTTCAGTTTCTCACTAACCAGGAGAGATGGCGATTCGAATCGATTGTACCAGCTGGCAAATATGCCAATCACAAACTGTAACATCCCGGATCAGGGCTTAATAGGATTGATAGGATACTCATACCAACAAGTTACAACTTCTTTTCCGGAAGCCCATCTACAAAGAACTCCGAGGTTAAGCGAGCATGGCCCTGGAGCGATGGGTGACCGACCGGGAAGTTTTTCCCGGGTGCGCATGAGTGAGGACAAAGTGCGTAGAAAAGACTGGTGTTGGTCTGTGAGAGCAGTCTATATCCTAGTTAAGCTGCCAAATGTAAGCGGGTCTGGCCTCGGGGAGGCGGGACGTTACAGAATGGTATCGGAGCCGACCCTTACGGTTTCACGGGCGCGTGTGTCGCAGTTGCGCAGGCATGGTGCGCATGGCTGGTGTGGATCCGGCGTGGTCACACAGCATGGCACATGCGCTGGCACTGGACACACGGATGTGGCCAAGAGGGGACGTTCCTGGCTTGGGATTGATCGACGAGGACGTCGATCTCTTAAGGGGGTGAGGATGTAACATCCCGGATCAGGGTTTAATAGGATTGATAGGATACTCATACCAACAAGTTACAACTTCTTTTCCGGAAGCCCATCTACAAAGAACTCCGAGGTTAAGCGAGCTTGGCCCTGGAGCCATGGGTGACCGACCGGGAAGTTCTTCCCGGGTGCGCATGAGTGAGGACAAAGTGCGTAGAAAAGACTGGTGTTGGTCTGTGAGAGCAGTCTATATCCTAGTTAAGCTGCCAAATGTAAGCGGGTCTGGCCTCGGGGAGGCGGGACGTTACACAAACCCTGTCAGCCGAGCCACTGGCTTCTTGGGTCACCGTTAAATCCTTCTGAGACGCAATATGTCGCGAGTTTGGCGGGGACCATATTCTCAGAGACCAACTCACTTCCAGGATGCATCAGGTCCCTGACCTGCCCTTGGTAAAATGGTGTCTCCGCACATACTTCCTACCTCCAGAATATGTCTGCCTAGTCGCACCAAAGCTCGGCTCAGAAAGAAATACTCGGCTTCGCGGTCAGAACGACTTATCTAGCCAGCTATGTGACGACGTCTTTCAATCTCAACTGATGTCTGGTGGCCTCAGTCCTAGTCGGCCGCAAGCAGCACCGAAGTCAACATGACCCATGTCATGCAGCTCCCCGCTACCTAGCCTTGATTTTCTCATTATTTCATTGTGGCATGGTGACACATATAGCCAACCATGTGGATCTCGTCAGTCACCACCTACACTCGCGGATGACAGGAAATCACCTGACTTTCTCGCGGATGACAGAAATCACCCGACTTCTATCGGTCTAAGCAGGGCTAAGCATAAGATCGGTCACCTGTCTAGTAACAGTATCAGGTTCACATATATAGTAGACAAGGTAGATATGCAGCAACGGTTTCGAACCAACTCCTATACTTAAATGCATAAATATACGATTTAATAAAGACCGGTGCATTTATAAAAAGAGATAGGTGGAAGCTTAGGGATGCTCCGGGGCTTGCCTGGGGTTCAGCACTAAGTTAGTGTTTGTTAGATGACACTTGTTCGACGAGCATTTCCCATCCAAGCACTCGATTAGTCCTTCCACCTTCGTGATTAGTCCACCACACCGTCTTGTGGTTAGTTCCATCATCATGTCTTTCACTCCACGTGTTCATCATCTATCGTACCTAAATGAGATGCACAATACACATGTATGAATAAGATAAAGTAATACAAGACATTTTAATCTAGCATCACTGAACCATGAGCTAACAATGCCACCAAGCAAGGCAACATGAAAGCAATCCTAATCTCACATAAGCAGTTTAAGGACAGCAGGACAGCAAGCCCAAGATTTAACCATAACTGAAGCTATATACATCCAACCAGGGTGATCTAAGCCTTTCTGGAAAGCTATTGAAATTCTCTACAACTTTGGTATTATCCTCTTCAGATGATTTAATTCATATAAAGGTCAAACAACACAAAGAAGGCAGCTCTGTCCAGATTTGGACAGATTCTGTCCTCCCAACTCAAACAATCATAACTAGAGATTTAGACCACCAAAAGGGATGATCATAGACAATTTAGAAATACATAGAAATATACTACAACTGATCTATTATCACTAAGAAGTGATTCAAAGCATAACTCAGTCAAATAATGCAATCAATCAGATCTAGACAGAAAATTGGCAAAACCTGACAGCAGTCATCCAATAGCCATAACTCCTAAACTATTAGGCCTATGAACATGAAATTTTAGGACAAGCTAGACATAGAAGTGGGCTACAACTTTGTATAGAACACATTCTCATGCAACATCATTTTCCTAGGTAAATAATCACAACAACAGGTGCTGCTCCTGCAGCCATTTTCAGCATATAAGCAAAACAACATTAATTTGATTTCTATCAAAGCATACCTATACTTATGAGCCATGGACATAGCTCCAACAATCATAGCATGATCAATAACACTCATATCAGATTAAGACATGGCAAGAAGTCATAAACAACATGCATGTGTCTATTTACCTCCAATCTCCTTCTAAATATTACATAAAAGTCATTTATTTAATTATTTAAGTCACGTGATAAACATCTCAAATGGAGCCAATATTTTTATGAGAGCTAGATAATTACAAAACATGACCAAGGTTCAAATCTTACATGCACAGGTATTATACATTAATTAATACAAAATAAACAATTTTATAATGCAACGAAGCATTGGAGAGTAAGATAAATGTGAAACTCAATACTTTCTGTAACAACATGGCCATATTATGTTTTCTCAGGTTAGAACAACCTTATACAAAGGTATTGGAGCACCATTTTCTATTTTTACATACATATATTATTTATAAAGCATTTAAAACTAGTTAATAGGCATCAAAGAAGATAAATCAACAACTCAGTCATACATGCACCATAAATTATGAAATTTTAAAAATACATTAAAAATCATATAGAGAATCTACAATTAAATTTTCATGTCATTTGGAGTAATACAACTCCATTTACAAAAATAACAAGCAATTCAACCATTTATTTTCTATTTAACAAGATTAATGTGAAACACCAATAAAATAGTAAACAACCTATATGTTTTATATTCTTAAGAGCTAGTACATGTTATTATAAGACTAACAAAATTGGAACCACAATTGTTGGACTTATATTTCTCAAATTATGGCCAAAAGCAAGTTAATAAAAACTCTAAACCACTTTTACAAAATAATTTCTACAGCAGAAAGACACAAATAACATAGCACATTTACTGGATCTAACATGCATAGAACTTAACAAGAAAACTAACAAAACTTGTTTCACAATTTTTGGAGCACCCAAACTGGAGATATAGATTTATGAAGTAATAGCAAAATCTGTGGATTTGAGTAAGAAATGGGATCCTGCGGGTCCCGCTTGTCATAGGGAGAGGGAGGCTTCTTCTTCCTTAGTTCTGTTCGAACAGAACAGAGAGAGGGAGATGGGCGCGTCGAGGCTGGCTTGGCCGGCCGATTCCGGTTGAGGGGAGCAGGGCTGCGGACGGCCCTGGCCTGCGCGCGGCCGCACAGGGACATGGCTCGACCTGCGGTGGCCTGAGGCCATATGGCCACGAGGACAGCCGCAGCGCGCGCAGCAGCACCGGTGACGGCACGACAGCGAGCGGCGACGCACAGCAGCGTGGCCGCGGCAGCACCGCAGCAGCAGCAGTTGCAGTGGCACAGAAGTAGCGCCACCACAGCCGCAGCAGCACGGTGGACAGCAAAACCGCGAGCAGCAGCATGCAGCCATGGAGCTTGGCGGCCATGGCAACGGCGCCGGCGGACATGGCGGCTCTGCTCGGTTCGCCGCGAGCAGGGCGAGCAGAGAGGTGGGAGAGGCGAGCTGAGGGTGACTGGAATGGAGTGGAGACGCCCCGGGTGTCCCCTTTAGAGCTGAGGCGCGGGAGGTGGCTGACCATGGAGGCAGGGAGCTCCAGAGCTCGCTGGACACATTTCTCCTTTGCAGCATTTTGTCAGACACGTGGCGTGCGCTGTCGATCGTGTTTGGATGGCCAATTTCGGCATCTTCTGGGTATATTTTGACCTTGGTGCGAATACGAACGTTGTTCACCTGGTGATGCTCTTCAATTTGTGTTCAGAGGTCATGGCCAGAATAGCTTTGGTTTGAGAGATAATTAGGCTCAAAGTTGATGCTGTCAACAAGCTAATTACGATCAAAGACCGAAGGCGAAACCTTGTCAAACTGTGTCGGATTGGTCCCAAATTTGGATATGCTGTGCCTCAACCAATTATCTTCAACTTTTATTTTTAGTCCAACTTGAGTTGCTTAACAAAATCTCAGAAACACAAGATGTGTATGAGATCGACAAGGAATCCAGACTAAGAATTATTTTAAACCCTAAAATCATATTTCTAACTCATCTTGGCTACTATTTTTGAGGTACTTAGAGATTGAATCATGATTTGGTCCAAACATAACATTTGTTGTACTCCAAAAGATCTGCAACTCTTGTTTAAGGTCAAACCTCATATCTTGCTTTGAAATAACATTTCTTATTTGGTCAAACTAAGATCATTAGAGAGCTCAGAGTAGATGTTTAGGCCAATAAAGGTATTTTCTTGACATTTGCTCAACATGAGTCCTTCATGACTTTTGTTGTAGAGTTCAAATAGAGTTGTTTGGTCAAGGTTGCAAGGTTTGGTTGGCTTTGCATGCTCATGTTCACGTAGTCCTGCAATCCAATCAAGCAGAGGGCTTGTCATGTCATGTGACTATCCAATTTAAATCTTCATGCAACTTCTCCAATGATCAAGGTAGATGGAGATGAATATGAAATAGTGATTAGGATCATTGATTGAAATAACTCGATTAGGTCCACACTCGCTGGTTAGCTCGTGACTAAAACCTGGGGTGTTACAGCCTTCGCCCCTTAAAGGAATCTCGTCCCAAGATTCGGAACGTAAGAGCTTTCAAGGGTAGAGAAGCATGTCAGCCCCTTTTCCAAGGCGGTGCTAGTACGAAGCTACTTAAAAATTCCATAGCGCTCATAGGCAGGGGTGATCACCTCATGGCTCATGAAAATGTATGGACGACAAAGGTTTGTTGAGTCATTACTCCAAGATATCATGTACTTCCATTTACGTTGATGCAAATGCAAGAGAGATCATTAAGGATAGGACAACTTTTTGATCATTCAAGAATTCTTTGAAGTTGACTCTTGTTTGAAGAATTTCCTTCGTTCACTTCTATGAAGCATTGTTACTTTGGAAGGAATCCAAGGCAACACAGCTAATTTGGGAGGAACCCACGACAAATCATCCCAATTAGCACTTTCATCATACAGGATGTGCATTGGAGTGTCAGAGAGTAGTTTCAAAATATCTGTTTCCCTGGAGGATATAGCATATACCACCATTTTCATGTGGGATGAGATCATAGACAAGGCAGATATTTGCTAAGCTGAGGAAATCGGCTAACCAACATCCAAGATTTATGTGTATTGTAGAGGCCAAATTACTGAAATGCAGACTGATGGAAAGCTACATAAGGTTCCATGTGTGCAGTTTTCTTTTCCCTATGGCAACACGGAATTATCTAAGGCTGTTGAATGAACAGTGAATGTGATAGCTGATTATGTTGGTTCTGTCCTTTGATGACCATTAAATAAGGGAATCCTTGTATCCAAGTAGCAACAGTCATTTGGGTTGAGTCTGAGGTAACCTCTTTATAACTATTATTGTAAGAAAAACACTAATAGCAATAGCCATTTCTGACAAGATCCTTGAAAACAAAACATGTATGCTCTCAATAAGTATTCTAAGATTTGATTAATTCTTTCTAATTGGCCTGAGGTATGCTATGCTGAAGATAGGACGAACTTTGGATTAGTTTCATGATGTACACAAAGTTTTCTGTCACTCCGTGACAAAATGCACAGAGGACATCAAGTGACAAGTGTAGGCATACAGATGCATATGGTTACACTCCATTCACTTCCAAGGCACAAGATTCTGGCAGGCATTTACTCGAGTAAGGTGATTCTTGTAAATGCTT
Source organism: Eremochloa ophiuroides (assembly GCA_038502445.1). Classification (NCBI taxonomy): domain Eukaryota; kingdom Viridiplantae; phylum Streptophyta; class Magnoliopsida; order Poales; family Poaceae; genus Eremochloa; species Eremochloa ophiuroides. The sequence continues at coordinate 18,959,684 of JAHLJS010000009.1, read as the reverse complement.
CCAAAATAAGCTGAAAACTATAGTTCATGATCCGAGACAATGGTTTGGGGTACACCATGTAGTAGCAAAAGTTTGTGCAATATGCAACTTGGCATACACATTTGCAAGATAGTTAGTCTAGACAGATATGAATTGTGCAGGTTGATGAGACAGATCACAAATTCCTGCATAGAATCAAAAACCTTTTTGTACACGAGGAAAACAGATGAGCAATCCCAAACTTATGTATTCTCATTTGCAGCCGAGAATAAACAAGATTGAAGCGGATTGGCAGGTTTAATGAGGTTGGTTGTGTAGAGTGTTTACTCACAAAGTTTTGAGAAGCAGTCCTCTACCAACAACTTGAGTACAACTTTCTTCATGATACAACCATGAATTAACAAAACCAACTTGTTGAACTACTTTTGACATTGGGTAAACCTTCTTATTTTTGCATCAGCAATCCGAGATCAGAGGGTTTCCAAATAGAAATCTGAAATACGTTGTTTGACAAAATTCAACTTGTCTTCACTTCACACTTCCATGAGTTGAGTGGGTAGAACACCTTGACCGATCAAGAATAAGGAACTAATTAATTTTTTTTAATGTCCTTTTTGTTGTTCATACCATAGAGTATCAAAAAGGGCACCTGATTGCACCAAGATGTACTATGGTATTGACTTCATCTGTTGGGGTGTCTTTTGTAGCTCTTCACTAGGCTGAAACCATAGTTTGCACTATCTGAGTGATTGACAAAGATGGAATTGGGTTCATTATAGCAAGGCCTTGGAGGTGAGGGTGCCACAAATAGTACCATTTGGCTTAGGGGTTTCTTGCATAGCATGGTTCTATGAGACATGGTCTTCAAAAACATGGTCAAACACTCCTTTATACCCCCGGAACACACTTGTTAGCATGAAACAACACTTCTTGATAGTGATCTATTTGGCTATTTCATGCATCCATTTCTTTATGTCAAACAGACTAATCCAATTGGACAATACATTGCTCACATGAAAGAGCGAATGAACAAACTTCTGCATTTCATCAGCAGAGGCAATCATCTCATTGAGCAGAAACTAATAATGGCCGGTCTTGTTCCTTCTTGATACAAGAACCAAATACACTTCATTGCTTAGCTGCAGACTATTCTTCACACTGGGGTAACTAGTTAGTTGTCCCTAAAAAGGCTCTACATCTTCAGCTTTTGTAGCAAATGGTTGCAGATGATATACATGCACATGGTCACCACAGTCAGCAGACATGAAGCAACACATGAGAAGATTGATCTTAACTGTATGATCATCATAGAAACGGACATTGAGCCGAGATGGAAATTTTTGAACTTGTTGGCAACCTATCAGGAGCATATCATATATTGCTGATTATTACTGACTAATACTTGTCCAACGTTAATGTTCATGTGCTATTTCAATCCAACTATAATGGCATATGGTGCTTGATTTTCTCGGTAGATCAGAACAGGTTCTTGGTTTACCACTTCTTGTAGTCTGTTAATGTTGATGTCAGTGACTTGCTCTTCAAAGGTCATTCTCTTTGTAACTTCTGAAGGAAGCTCTACTATACTTGATCCAACAGACGTACCTTCTGCTCGAACATCGGAGGATAGATTTAGTAGAGACTTTGCAAAATAGATTAAGGAACATAGGGATGGATCAATTTGATTTGGAGACACCTTCAAAGATATATTTGAGAAAATCCAAAGAAAATAACACATTGGTATTGTTTCATAATGGATTACGATTAGAGACCGTGATACCAACGCGTACCTAGCAGCACAACCGTGTGCCGGCCGGTCCACAAGGAGACTTCTAGGTTCCGTCGTGGCACCATCAGTCATTAAGCATAACACCACTATCAAACATAACCAGCAAGAAATCTTATGAGACATGGATAAATTTTAGGATAATTCTATGAAAGATAACATATCGGTGTAGTTCTTGCAAAGTTTCATGACCAGAGATCTTGACATCAGCGCGTGCCGAGTAGCACTACTTTGTGTGCGCCCCCACAAAGAGGCTTTCGGTTTCGTCACTGCATCATCAATCGCGGATCCTAAAAACACTACCGAACATACTACCAATAAGGAAATCCTACGTGGCAAAAATAGATTTATGCAAGGATAACATTACATAGAGGAAGGTCAACAAACAAGGATGACCTACAAGGTTAAGAGCCAACAAGAGTATGATTTGGCAACGCAGAAATGAGTAGAAAATAGATTAGTTGCCAAAATAGCAGAACATGAGACTTTGTTTCAGCCCCATGCGGTTTCCATGTGTCTAGTATGGAGATTACCAAACCCATGATTTACAAGTGATTAGATACACGGAGGAAACAATCATGAGACAAAGATTGACACTCTAGAGACATGTGAGAACCATAAACAACAACATGGGAAATATCCAGAAAAGCTTAAAAGAGGGATTAAAGTGCTTAATTATCACGAAACTTGAATGCCAGCGCAACATACGTCATCGACAAGATAGAAGCCTCTAAAAGCCACCCGAGCCAACCAAGGCCCCACCACCTGAAAGGTGGGGCCAGCCGACCCTAAGAGGGGCCGGGCGACGTCCCCCTAGGGTTTTTGGCCACCGCCTTCTAAAGTCTTCTCCCACCGCCTTTGAGGATTCATCTCGGCCCTTGGTTAAGTCGGTTTGATCCTACGGTACGCATTCATCCTACCGGGCTATAAATAGAGGGCCCGACCCCCCTGGAGAAGGCCAGATCAAGAGCTGAAGAGCCTGAAGCATTGGATAGATATCAATTAGATCTAGGCTAGCAATCAAGAATGAGATTAGAGAGATAGAGTAGTTGAGTAGAGATTCGGAGGAGTCCCGGCTTGTCGAAGCTTTTTCTTTAGCTGTATTCGTCTGGATTATCCATTTAGCAACTCTTATGATTTCAAAACAAGCAAGGAAGAGAGGCAACACAAGTTGTAAACTTAATAAGGCTATTCAGACAACGTAGAACAAGGGTGAGAAGAAGCATACTTATGCAACAAGCAACAATCACATGATGCAACAATCATGATGCATGCTCGTTCTATTCGTTCTCACTTAGTTGCCTATATAACATGGCAAATACGTTCTAAGTCGGTGGCATAACCTACGTACTCTCTCGGTATATAGCTAGTCGTTAACTACCATATACGCATTCGAGGTTAGCGTACCTGCAAAACATTCATTTCAGCCCAACCCCACATGTATGCATGGCAATAAGAAGCACTTTTTGCTGGAAATGCTCCCATGAGCACTTGCGACCCCAAGAAAGTAATTACTCCATCATACTTCCATAAGTACACATATGAATCACATGTACTCACTTCAGTAACCATAAACACTCACCATAGATCGACGGTTGTTCGATCGTACACTCACATCTCACCTTACCTCATTCGACGTGGCACATTGGCCCATAAGAAGCAATAAGAAACCGACAGTTCATAATTATCCGCACGATGAAACCAAATGAACCGCAAATAGAAACATGATGCAATTTCCCGAAATTAGTACTTAAATAAGCCACCTAATAATCCTAATATGGGCTATAAGACTTGGTCCTTGGCACACTTAGTTTGTTCAAACCATTTGTTCAAAACACCTATATATAGCTATAAGTTGGTAATTAGTTTTGCAAACTCAAAACTTTTTATTTTTAAATACTCATGTGACGGTACATGCTGAATTTTTGCTCTGGTACCAACTGTAATAGAACCGACCAATTTATACGAGCACAAGTACAGCGACAGTTGTTTTCCCAGCTATCAAGCCACACTTGAGCCAATATAAACCCGGTAGTCCGTGAAATCTCGAAGGATTTCAAACTTTTACACAGTACATACCCCAAGGATCGCAGAAACTCAGCAGTACACATACACATGATACATAGATTCGCACATATTTCAAATACATCAGAGTACAAGATAAACTTTTACATAAAAGTTCAATAGCGGAAACAAAATCGTTTTACATAAGCTTAATTTCATAATACAGTGCCAAGTACCGACCAGTCACAGCAACAAAGATGAGACAAATAACATGACCTTGCCCAAGGTCTAGTCTTCCTCTCACGAAGGATAGAAGTAACTCTTTAGTCAACCAAGCATTCCTCCTGCAACATTGGGAATAAAACCCTGAGTACTCAATTGTACTCAGCTAGACTTACCCGACAGGAAGTAAATAAAAAGACTCTCAAGGATATGCAAGCTTATTTGGTGGAGCTCAGAGGATAGCAACATTTTGCGTAAAAAGCATTACTACAATAATTCCTCAACTTATCAATTTTAGATATGGTTCAGCTTCGATTTCAGTTCAGCTATTATAGCTAAGGTTTGCAGCTATACTAAGCAATCACTTGATATTATAGCAATCAATAAACCATAGCGATTTCTGATATCCACAGATATCTTCCTCATCTCACCAATAATCACGTTCAAGTTGTTAACCTCTACCTCACCAGAAGATCAGTTCAGTTTCTCACTAACCAGGAGAGATGGCGATTCGAATCGATTGTACCAGCTGGCAAATATGCCAATCACAAACTGTAACATCCCGGATCAGGGCTTAATAGGATTGATAGGATATTCATACCAACAAGTTACAACTTCTTTTCCGGAAGCCCATCTACAAAGAACTCTGAGGTTAAGCGAGCTTGGCCCTGGAGCGATGGGTGACCGACCGGGAAGTTTTTCCCGGGTGCGCATGAGTGAGGACAAAGTGCATAGAAAAGACTGGTGTTGGTCTGTGAGAGCAGTCTATATCCTAGTTAAGCTGCCAAATGTAAGCGGGTCTGGCCTCGGGGAGGCGGGATGTTACAGAATGGTATCGGAGCCGACCCTTACGGTTTCACGGGCGCGTGTGTCGCAGTTGCGCATGCATGGTGCGCATGGCTGGTGTGGATCCGGCGTGGTCACACAGCATGGCACATGCGCTGGCACTGGACACACGGACGTGGCCAAGAGGGGACGTTCCTGGCTTGGGATTGATCGACGAGGACGTCGATCTCTTAAGGGGGTGAGGATGTAACATCCCGGATCAGGGTTTAATAGGATTGATAGGATACTCATACCAACAAGTTACAACTTCTTTTCCGGAAGCCCATCTACAAAGAACTCCGAGGTTAAGCGAGCTTGGCCCTGGAGCGATGGGTGACCGACCGGGAAGTTCTTCCCGGGTGCGCATGAGTGAGGACAAAGTGCGTAGAAAAGACTGGTGTTGGTCTGTGAGAGCAGTCTATATCCTAGTTAAACTGCCAAATGTAAGCGGGTCTGGCCTCGGGGAGGCGGGACGTTACACAAACCCTGCCAGCCGAGCCACTGGCTTCTTGGGTCACCGTTAAATCGTTCTGAGACGCAATATGTCGCGAGTTTGGCAGGGACCATATTCTCAGGGACCAACTCACTTCCAGGATGCATCAGGTCCCTGACCTGCCCTTGGTAAACTGGTGTCTCCGCACATACTTCCTACATCCAGAATATGTCTGCCTAGTCGCACCAAAGCTCGGCTCAGAAAGAAATACTCGGCTTCGCGGTCAGAACGACTTATCTGGCCAGCTATGTGACGACGTCTTTCAATCTCAACTGATGTCTGGTGGCCTCAGTCCTAGTCGGCCGCAAGCAGCACCGAAGTCAACATGACCCATGTCATGCAGCTCCCCGCTACCTAGCCTTGATTTTCTCATTATTTCATTGTGGCATGGTGACACATATAGCCAACCATGTGGATCTCGTCAGTCACCACCTACACTCGCGGATGACAGGAAATCACCTGACTTTCTCGCGGATGACAGGAAATCACCCGACTTCTATCGGTCTAAGCAGGGCTAAGCATAAGATCGGTCACCTGTCTAGTAACAGTATCAGGTTCACATATATTGTAGACAAGGTAGATATGTAGCAACGGTTTCAAACCAACTCCAATACTTAAATGCATAAATATACGATTTAATAAAGACCGGTGCATTTATAAAAAGAGATAGGTGGAAGCTTAGGGATGCTCCGGGGCTTGCCTGGGGTTCAGCACTAAGTTAGTGTTTGTTAGATGACACTTGTTCGACGAGCATTTCCCATCCAAGCACTCGATTAGTCCTTCCACCTTCGTGATTAGTCCACCACACCGTCTTGTGGTTAGTTCCATCATCATGTCCTTCACTCCACGTGTTCATCATCTATCGTACCTAAATGAGATGCACAATACACATGTATGAATAAGATAAAGTAATACAAGACATTTTAATCTAGCATCACTGAACCATGAGCTAACAATGCCACCAAGCAAGGCAACATGAAAGCAATCCTAATCTCACATAAGCAGTTTAAGGACAGCAGGACAGCAAGCCCAAGATTTAACCATAACTGAAGCTATATACATCCAACTAGGGTGATCTAAGCCTTTCTAGAAAGCTATTGAAATTCTCTACAACTTTGGTATTATCCTCTTCAGATGATTTAATTCATATAAAGGTCAAACAACACAAAGAAGGCAGCTCTGTCCAGATTTGGACAGATTCTGTCCTCCCAACTCAAACAATCATAACTAGAGATTTAGACCATCAAAAGGGATGATCATAGACAATTTGGAAAGACATAGAAATATACTACAACTGATCTATTATCACTAAGAAGTGATTCAAAGCATAACTCAGTCAAATAATGCAATCAATCAGATCTAGACAGAAAATTGGCAAAACCTGACAGCAGTCATCCAATAGCCATAACTCCTAAACTATTAGGCCTATGAACATGAAATTTTAGGACAAGATAGACATAGAAGTTGGCTACAACTTTTGTATAGAACACATTCTCATGCAATATCATTTTCCTAGGTAAATAATCACAATAACAGGTGCTGCTCCTGCAGCCATTTTCAGCATATAAGCAAAACAACATTAATTTGATTTCTATCAAAGCATACCTATACTTATGAGCCATGGACATAGCTCCAACAATCATAGCATCATCAATAACACTCATATCAGATTAAGACATGGCAAGAAGTCATAAACAACATGCATGTGTCTATTTACCTCCAATCTCCTTCTAAATATTACATAAAAGTCATTTATTTAATTATTTAAGTCACGTGATAAACATCTCAAATGGAGCCAATATTTTTATGAGAGCTAGATAATTACAAAACATGACCAAGGTTCAAATCTTACATGCTCAGGTATTATACATTAATTAATACAAAATAAACAAGTTTATAATGCAACGAAGCATTGGAGAGTAAGATAAATGTGAAACTCAATACTTTCTGCAACAACATGGCCATATTATGTTTTCTCAGGTTAGAACAACCTTATACAAAGGTATTGGAGCACCATTTTCCATTTTTACATACATATATTATTTATAAAGCATTTAAAACTAGTTAATAGGCATCAAAGAAGATAAATCAACAACTCAGTCATACATGCACCATAAATCATGAAATTTTAAACATACATTAAAAATCATATAGAGAATCTACAATTAAATTTTCATGTCATTTGGAGTAATACAACTCTATTTACAAAAATAACAAGCAATTCAACCATTTATTTCCTATTTAACAAGATTAATGTGAAACACCAATAAAATAGTAAACAACCTATATGTTTTATATTCTTAAGAGCTAGTACATGTTATTACAAGACTAACAAAATTGGAACCACAATTGTTGGACTTATATTTCTCAAATATGGCCAAAAGCAAGTTAATAAAAACTCTAAACCACTTTTACAAAATAATTTCTACAGCAGAAAGACACAAATAACATAGCACATTTACTGGATCTAACATGCAGAGAACTTAACAAGGATACTAACAAAACTTGTTTCACAATTTTTGGAGCACCCAAACTGGAGATATAGATTTATGAAGTAATAGCAAAATCTGTGAATTTGAGTAAGAAATGGGATCCTGCGGGTCCCGCTTGTCATAGGGAGAGGGAGGCTTCTTCTTCCTTAGTTCTGTTCGAACAGAACAGAGAGAGGGAGATGGGCGCGTCGAGGCTGGCTTGGCCGGCCGATTCCGGTTGAGGGGAGCAGGGCTGCGGACGGCCCTGGCCTGCGCGCGGCCGCACAGGCACATGGCTCGGCCTGCGGTGGCCTGAGGCCATATGGCCACGAGGACAGTCGCAGCGCGCGCAGCAGCACCGGTGACGGCACGACGGCGAGCGGCGACGCACAGCAGCGTGGCCGCGGCAGCACCGCAGCAGCAGCAGTTGCAGTGGCACAGAAGTAGCGCCACCGCAGCCGCAGCAGCACGGTGGACAGCAAAACCGCGAGCAGCAGCATGCAGCCATGGAGCTTGGCGGCCATGGCAACGGCGCCCGCGGACATTGCGGCTCTGCTCGGTTTGCCGCGAGCAGGGCGAGCAGAGAGGTGGGAGAGGCGAGCTGAGGGTGACTGGAATGGAGTGGAGACGCCCCGGGTGTCCCCTTTAGAGCTGAGGCGCGGGAGGTGGCCAACCATGGAGGCAGGGAGCTCCAGAGCTCGCTGGACACGTTTCTCCTTTGCAGCATTTTGTCAGACACGTGGCGTGCGCTGTCGATCGTGTTTGGATGGCCGATTTCGGCATCTTCTGTGTATATTTTGACCTTGGTGCGAATACGAACGTTGTTCACCTGGTGATTCTCTTCAATTTGTGTTCAGAGGTCATGGCCAGAATAGCTTTGGTTTGAGAGATAATTAGGCTCAAAGTTGATGCTATCAACAAGCTAATTACGATCAAAGACCGAAGGCGAAACCTTGTCAAACTGTGTCGGATTGGTCCCAAATTTGGATATGCTGTGCCTCAACCAATTATCTTCAACTTTTATTTTTAGTCCAACTTGAGTTGCTTAACAAAATCTCGGAAACACAAGATGTGTATAAGATCAGCAAGGAATCCGGACTTGGAATTATTTTAAACCCTAAAATCATATTTCTAACTCATCTTGGCTACTGTTTCTGAGGTACTTAGAGATTGAATCATGATTTGGTCCAAACATAACATTTGTTGTACTCCAAAAGATCTACAACTCTTGTTTAAGGTCAAACCTCATATCTTGCTTTGAAATAACATTTCTTCTTTGGTCAAACTAAGATCATTAGAGAGCTCAGAGTAGATGTTTAGGCCAATAAAGGTATTTTCTTGACATTTGCTCAACATGAGTCCTTCATGACTTTTGTTGTAGAGTTCAAATAGAGTTGTTTGGTCAAGGTTGCAAGGTTTGGTTGGCTTTGCATGCTCATGTTCACATAGTCCTGCAATCCAATCAAGCAGAGGGCTTGTCATCTCATGTGACTATCCAATTTAAATCTTCATGCAACTTCTCCAATGATCAAGGTAGATGGAGATAAATATGAAATAGTGATTAGGATCATTGATTGAAATAACTCGATTAGGTCCACACTCGCTGGTTAGCTCGTGACTAACACCTGGGGTGTTACAACCAGTATCAGCGCTATTCCGCGTCCGAACGTGGGGGTGCTGGTACGAGTGGACAAGGCTGTCACCACCTGCCTCCTACCCCTCTGCCCATGGGCACGCACAACCTACGAAGGTAGACTCCGACCTAGACACCACGTCTACGAAGGCGACTACTACTCTAGCGGCGTACAGGAACATCCGTCTCTATCAGGAGTCCTCTTACTAGAGCATCCGTCCAAAGGACGAACGATGATCCCACAAACAAGTAGCTTTATGGAAGTAACATGCTTAATGAATCAAACCAAAGTTGAACACGAACTTCTTACTTCAAGTAGCAAGATGATTGTCTGAGGTACAAGTTGGATCGAGAGCCGACAAGCCCAGCACTTCGTCCACCTGGAGGCAGAACTGCTTTCGACTCCGCTCTTTCTCTAGCTCTTGTCCCTCTCTCACTCCCTATACTAAATTAGCTATAAGCTAATGGAATGGAGCTTGCTCTTCCTCTCTACATTGTAACCTCTTGTGTTGGTGAATCCCTTGATGAATAGGTGTAGAGAGGAGGCCTCCTTTTATAGCTTGAGAGGAGGGGGTTCTATGCAAAAGGGTCATCCCCACATGGAAGGATCCAAACCGACCTCCGAAGGGTGGTTTCCACTTGCCATCTGTGTTGATCATAGGTGGGACCGTCCTTGGGGAACCGCCCTACACCTGTCAGAAGAAAACTGGGACCGAGAGGCCCCACCAGGGGTGCGGCCGGTCCCGGGGGTGGCCGGTCCCCTAGTGGGCCCATCTGGCCATCGCCTTTTGGGAGCACGTGGACCTCGTCCATAGCTTAATTTTGACTAGTGATTCAGCCCAATCGGAGTTCGGATGAGTGAGTTATGGCCAACTCAAGCCATTTTATTGGATTCGAACTTATATATCTTTTTATTGGGAACTCCAAATAATGCAAATAATATATGCATTTTGATCAGCGCGATGGGCTCTCTGCATTGGCGTAGTCTATTTTATTATTTGAGATACTTTTATGTTGTGAAAACTCAGATATTCCTGCAACATAGTGGAAAACACCAAAACTCGTGGAACTTGTTAATTAAAGAATATTTTTCTATGATGTTCCATGGATTTATGTTATTATTGGCGGTATAAAATGTGACTTAAGGACCGCCAATATCTAGCAGGTGGTGACAGCCCTGTCTAGTCTTATTATCCCTCCACGTATTTTAGGCAAGTTCTTAAAAGGTAGGCTCGCATAAGAGAATAGCCGCTTCGGGTAAAGGTTATATCCCCTATTGTCTCGCCTATCCCCTACACACCGGATGTAAGGTAGCTGTCTTAGTATAATTCATCTATCTGATAAGATAGTTCACAAGAGTAAAGTAAGTGTCATAGGAGTCTTACACTCACTCGTTGTCCTCCCACCTAACTATACTCTACTAGTTATCTTTAGTTATCCTAAAACCTTGTCGTGTCTTGTTGTCATTATCCTTTCCTCTACATATCGATTTACCCCCTATCACTAGTTGATACTAAGTTGCTATAGACTTAAGGATCTCTCTCTTTTTATTAATTATTCCTAGCAACCGCTTTCCCTTGGGATAAAATAAATAATGATACCTTGGAATACTCCCGGGTGAAGTGCTACAGCGGTATATTCTGTGCGCTTGCGGAATTATCCAATAGACATAAGAAATACCTCAGGCACTTCTGGCGCCATTATCAGAGATAGCCTAACACCCTGTCTCTGGTGGTTGCGCTAAGCAGTGTCAACAAGCATTTCTGGCGCCGTTGCCGGGGAAAGCATCAGTCTAGGAATATTAATAAAAAAATTGAATCCGGAGTCTAATATCAATTTAGTTATCGATTAGTGTTAGGGGCTTACCCCTGTCTGTGTTTCTTGTTATCGTGAAGCTAGACAGTGCATGAACGGTTTCCAATTGTCGTCAAATTTCATTCAAGATCCTGAGCAATTGTTGAGGAGAACTAGATGCCATCAAGTTCCACCTCAAAGTTTCATCTCAAACCTGAATCCGCTCGAAGAAAGAGGCTCCGCACTATCAACCAAGGAAGCTATGGCCCAAAAGACCATCTCCGAGTTCTCTGCACCATCGGCTGACAACATTGCCACCGGTCCGCAGCTCAACTTGGGGGATACTACCTTTGAGCTCAAGCCAGCGCTTATCAATATGGTGCAAGCCAATCCATTCTATGGGAAGCCGCATGAAGACGCCAACGCCCATCTCCAGCACTTCCTGGAGGTGTGTGGTACCTTCACTATCAAGAATGTCTCGGCTGACGCCATCTGTCTTCGCCTGTTCCCATTCTCACTGCTTGGGAAGGCGAAACAATGGTTTTATGCCAACAAGAATGAAGCTACCACCTGGGAGAAGTGCGCCAATGCATTTCTCAAGAAGTTCTTCCCAATGGGCAAAACCAGCGCTCTTCGTGGAAAAATCTCAAGCTTCCAACAGCAAGCTGACGAGATGATTCCCGAAGCATGGGAACGTCTCCAGGACTACATTTGTGCTTGTCCTCATCATGGAATTGAAGAATGGCTCCTAATCCAAGGTTTCTACCATGGGCTGACTGGATTAGCCCGTAGTCACCTTGATGCTGCCGCTGGAGGAGCATTCCTGCAACATAATGTCAAAGATGCCAAAGACCTCATTGAAAAGATGGTCTTCAACCAAGGATGGAATGACGAGCGTCTCCAGCCTAAGAAAAGGGATATGCACACCATTCATAAGGTGGACATGCTCTTAGCAGAAATGGACCTCTTGATAAAAAGATTGAGGAAGGTTTCAAAAAGGAATAAGAGGCCATTCGAACCACTGCCACCGTACGAGCAATCGAAGCTGACCCATGGTGCGAGGTATGTGGTGGAGAAAATCACTCGGGCAACAACTGTCCCGAGACGAAGGAGGAAGTGAGCTTCATCAACAACAACAACAACAACGACAATGGGTATCGACCCCAGCAACAAGGAGGATGGAACTCGTGCCCCTTCTACCAAGGAAACCAAGGTAATGGTTACAGCCATAATTTTAATAATTCTTATGGTAACCAACCTTCTCTTAAAGATCTTGTCTTAGGCCAATCTAAAATCAATGATAGCATAAACAAGAAAATAATGGCTAATGATAAGATTCTTGAAAATCTTAGTGAGAAAATGGATAGCTTTAACATTGCTATGAAAAATCAATTGAGCTTCAATAAAATGCTAGAAACCCAATTAGCACAAATAGCAGCAGCTGTCCCATCCTTCGAACAAGGTAAGATCCCAGAGAAACCTGAGGAACCAATTGAAGGTGTTAAGTTAATCTCTACGAGGTTTGGTAAGCCTCCGGTTAGGCAAAACCTGGGTTGCCTTCTTGACCCGCCATTCATGGCCAAGAAGAGTGACCCCGGCCATCCTACCATCACCTGCAAAATCGGGCTGCACACCATCAACAACGCCTTCGGCGACCTTGGATCTGGAGTGAACATCATGTCCAAGGTAATGTATGAGAACCTGCTAGGGGGACCTTTGTACCCCACTTTTGTCAAATTGCAGATGGCCGACCAATCAATCCGGTTCCCTGAGGGATTGGCAAGGGACATCCTTGTCAAAGTTCAAGATGAGTACATCCCCACCGACTTCATCATTCTTGACATGGGTGCCGATGACGGAGTCCCTGTCATCCTGGAAAGGCCGTTCCTCAACACTGTGAATGCCATCATCTACGTGGGATCCGGCCAAGTCCACTTCCAACTCCCAGGTAAGAGAATTAAATGTCCTTTTAATGGTTATAAATCAATGCAACAGGCAAGGAAGAATCTGTGGAGAAACAAGCCACAATATGCACCCCACCGAAAGAATCAACCGCCAAGGTCCAAAAAGGCCGAACTGGTAAGTAAGGCGGAGGTGAAAAGCAAGGCTGACTTCGCCGAATCACAAGCATCAACCAAGAAGGAATGGCGGAAGAAAGAGGTGCGATCATCATGGTCTCCATCTCCGGGACCGATCGAAGCACCCGAACAATGAACCCGAAACGGAGAGCTCCTGCTCTACGGACCTAAAACATGGAGCCCTTGCTGGTAAGGTAAATCAGTATTTATCTCATATTTAATTCCTGCATTTCAATTTTTGCATTTTCTTTATTGCATTTCATATTTAAATTTTGCAAGAATTTATTTCGACAAAATAGAATATTCAAATGAATAAAACTTGAGAATGAACAGTAGTGCTCACACCTGAGGTGGTGGGACCACCTAGGTGGGGTCGGCCGACCCCACCATGGGGCCCACCCACCTCTGGTGGTGTTGGCCTGGTGTGCTGAATCATTTCCTGAAATTTGAACACCAGCTCCTTCATGAATTTGGTCATGACCACTTTCACTTGCTCCAAGGAGAATCCAACATCCACTACCATCTAATCCTGAAAAGTGGACACTTTGGCATGCATTAGTGTTCCCATGGTCCATGGGAATCACTTTAAACATGTCCCCACTTTTGTCATACACCTTTTACCTTCATAAAACACTAGACAAGGGAATCTCTGAGATTTTCAAAACTTTTGGTCCACCACTAGTCTCTACTTTTCTGGACACACAGTTTAAAGCTGAAAGGGGACAATACCTGTGTAACACCCTAGTGTTAGTTACTATTTTCACACTTGCATTTGCATGTCATCAAGCATAGATCATGCCATTTCATGCATTATTATCATTGCATTTTATTTGATTCCCTTTTATTGCTATATGTTTGTTTATATGTCCATATTATGCAAAAATGTGTTGACATGCAAATGTGATGCTTGTTTACGGTTCTAAATGCTTTATACATGTTTAGGATAACATTTGGAACAATGTTCATGTTGGTGAAATCCCCAAAATACCCCTCTAGCTCATAGTTGACTAGAGAGCCCTTTAAAAGCTATTCTGTTTGACCAAACAAGAAGGGCATTTTAGAGATTCTGCATGTCAGTGCACCCTTAATCAAAGTTGTGTAGAATTTTATAAGCAACAAACTTTATTTTTGGGTCAACTCATGAAAATGAGTGGAAGAAGGTCAAAAAGTTGAATTAGTGCAGATTTGGAGCTGTTTTGGAAGTTTTCAAATTTTCCTAAGTCTAAACCGGTTTTCAGTTTCGGTGTACCCCTGTTCATCGACTTGTATCTCTCAATCCAGGCCGAACTAGAGTAAAGTGCCTTAATATGAAATGATCTACTCGTATAGCTCTTCAACCCATATTAGGGCAGTTTTCGCTGAAACGCTCTGGATTGCGAGTTATAGATCGATGAAAAATCGAGTTTCAGTCGGGTCCGCGGAAACTGAATCGGAGCCGATTCAGTTCGACCCTCGGGCGAATCGCACGACCGCGTCAGGCCTCGGCCGCCAGATGGCGCCGTACGCCGTCGTTGCTGCCGCGCGGTCGGCTTACAAAGGGGAACACGCAATCCTGTCTCCCGCACGCTCGCCCTCACTCTCCCCGCTCTCTCGCCCTCTGCTCTCCTCTTTCCCCTCCGCTGTCGCCATTTCCGCCGTCGCCATTTCCGCCGCGCCACCGCCGCGGTGAAATCCGCCGCCACCGAGCCGTCTCCGACCGCTCCACCCTCGGCGCAGCTGCGGCTTGCTCTGCTCTTCGTTTCCGACACGTTGCCGACCTCAGCCGACCTAAGGTACAGCTCCAGCAAGCTTTCCGCCGTCCGCCATTGCCGGAGCGCCGCCGAGCTCTCGGGTCGCCGCGACGAGGGCGATGCCGGGGTCGGCTTCCCTCTCTTTTGCTCGTCTAAGAGTCCCCGTTAGCCGTAGATCCATTCCACACCGTCGGTTAGGTCTATCTCACCGTAGTTTCGCCGGAACCCGAGTTCGCCGTGAAACCGCTCGCCACGGTGCCGCCATGCGAGCGCGGTTAGTGAGTTTCCGTGCGCAATAGTTCGATTAGTCGCGCGCACAGGTCCGCTAGGGTTGCAGGAACACGGAACGAGGCCGAGCCGCGCGAGCAACGGTCGGAATCGGCCGGCGCAAGTTCGCCGGACCACCGCCGTCCGCCATTGCCGCCGTCGAGCTCGCTCCGGTGGAGTACGACCCTCGGCAGTTGGTCCATCGGGTTCGTCTCGTTGCCGCGAGTCGGTAGGTAGCCTCGGCGTCGCCGGAGACCTCGCCGTCGGCGAGCTCTCGCCGGTCAGCGCCGGCGGCTCTGTTCCGCTCTCTGACGCGTGGGGTCGGGTCAACCCCGGGGCCCGCGAGTCAGCCGTTCGGGTGCGCCTCTGGTTCACTGAGCCGGGTGCACGTAGCAGTTCTATCGGGTTTAAGTTTTTGATTTATAAAATGAATTTCCAGAAAATGTGTAAAACCTTCCAAAATTCATATCTGGAGCTAGGAATGTCCAATTGGGGTGAACCAAATTTTGTTGTGTTTGTATTTCTGAGCTCTATCAAGGAAAAATATAAAATGTACTTTTTGAATACTTTTTATGTGCAGTTATAATTAAATTGTTAATTGCTTGCAAACTTGATAAATGCATAAGTAATTGTAGAAATGTGCTAAAAATGTGATTCCACTTGCATTAATCTTGTTTAGGGAAGTAGAATCTATGAAAAATATGTTTGCTGGTGTTTCACTGTTATTTATATGATGTCTAGTATAATGTGCCTTTTATGCTTTAATCTTGCAAAAATCACCATGCTTAATGTGTTAAGGTTATGGACATGAATATTTTTCCTAGGCTATGTTATGTTGGAAAGAAGCTAAGAAAATTAGGAAATCAGTTGTTTGATACTTTTCACTGTGTTAAGTATTTTCCATTGTTTAAAAGGCTGGTTGCTTATTATTTTTGTGTAGACTGTTATACTTGTCCAAATGACTTGAAATTTTATCAGTAGGCTAATCTGGATGTGTAATAGCTACTGTAATTTCTATGGATTTTTCTGGTCACAGTAAACAGTAGGTCCAGTTATAGGCTAGGGTTTATTTAATTGTTTCTAAGCAAATATCTTTTGGTTGTGGTAGGTTAGTTGATGCATGTTAATTATTAAGTGCAGGTTGTAGACCTCTCACCCGGGACGAGAAATTGTTCTATGCTTTGCTTAAGAAGGGTGAGTATGAGTTGGTTGTCTAGGAAAGAAATAAATGAGTGGGGATTGTTAAACTGATTGCATATCATGGGTTAATTCGTGCATCTCTATCTTGCATTTCATGTGCATTCTCAGTTCTCATATATGCATATCATGCAAACAGGATCGCCGGGAGGCGTGACGCTATTGCAGTTCGATCCACCGGAGGAGGGAGTTCCGCCGGAGATTGAAGTGCCAGAGGTTCCCGAAGGCCAAGAAGAAGAAGCTGAACTTCCGGAGTGCCCAGATCACCAACCCATTAACTTTGTGAAAGGCAAGCCCCGGAGCATTCCTAAGTCTCCACCTACTCTTTTTACAAATACACTGGTCTTTATTAAATCGTATGATTGTGCACTTAAGTATAGGAGTTGATATGATACCGTTGCTGCATTTATTCCTTGTCCACTTATATTTGATCCTGAAGTTATTACTAGACAAGGGGATGGGTTCGATCTTATGCTTAGCCATGCTTAGACCGGTAGAAGTCGAGGGATTTCCTGTCCTTCGCGAGCATAGGTGGTTACTAATGATGATGGGGTTGGATTCCACATGATGGACTATATGTGCCACCATGCCACAGTGTCTAATGAGAGAATCAAGGCTAGGTAGCGGGGAGCCGCATGACATGGTTGAGGTCATGCCGTCTTCGGTGCTGCTTGCGGCCAACTAGGACTGAGGCCACCAGACATCAGTTGAGATTGAAAGACGTCGTCACATAGCTGGCCAGATAAGTCGTTCTGACCGCGAAGCCGAGTATTTCTTTCTGAGCCGGGAATTGGGCGTGATAAGGCAGACATATTCTGGAGGTAGGAAGGATGTGCGGAGACACCATCTTACCAAGGGCAGGTCAGGGACCTGATGCATCCTGGAAGTGGGTTTGTCTCTGAGAATATGGACCCCTCCAAGCCCGCGATACATATTATGTCTCAGAAAGATTTAACGGTGGCCCAAGAAGCCAGTGGCTCGGCTGACAGGGTTTGTGATTGGCATAATTGCCAGCTGGTACAATCGATTCGAATCGCCATCTCTCCTGGTTAGTGAGAAACTGAACTGATCTTCTGGTGAGGTAGAGGCTAATAACTTGAACATAATGATTATGGTGAGATGAGGTTGATATCTGTGGATATCGGAAATCATATGGTTTTATTGATTGCTACAATATTCAGTGAATGCTTAGTATAGTGGTTAATCCTAGTAAATAGTTTAACTGAAATCGAAGCTTATCACAATTAAAATGAATAAGTTGAGGTTCTACTGTAGTAATGCTTTTGATGCAAAAATGATGCTACCCTCTGAGCTCCACCAAATAAGCCTTGCATATCCTTGAGAGTCTTTTTATTTACTCCCTGTCGGGTAAGTCTAGCTGAGTACAATTGAGTACTCAGGGTTTTATTCCCATTGTTGCAGATGGTGTAGTCTACTACGCGTATTGCAGGAATTGCTTCACCCCTGCGGGCGAAGAAGACTAGACCCGAGGGCAGGGTCATTATCTATCTTTAGTAGTTGTAAGAATACTGTGACAGGGTCATGTGATGGTACTCGTATTTGAACTCTGTGGTGTAAAACTATGTTGACTTTGCTACTACCCTATTTGTGTAAAAGACTATGTTGTACTCTGATGTTTAAATTCGGTTGCGAACTTATGTGTCATGTGATCGGGTATTGCTGAATGAATGATCCTTGGGGTATGAAATGTTTGAAATCCTTCGAGATTTCCGGACTACCGGGTTTATATTGGCTCAAGTGCGACTGGATTGCGGCTAAAATGCGATCGTTGTACTTGTGCTCGTATAAATTGGTCGGTTCTGTGACAGCCTGGTTCGGCCGAACCATGTTTTGGCTTCTCCCAAGAAAGTGGTGTTTGAATTCAAATAGATTCCCTGTCCAAAGGTAAAAGCAACTCTGATCATGTCATAATGGGTTCGGCCAACCCATCAATGGAGAGCTGTCAGCAAGGTCAAGTTTGAATTCAAATAGATTCCCTGTCCAAAGGTGAAAACAACAAAAACCTATCCTAGGGGGGTCGGCCGAACTGGCCATGGTGGCCTGGCCACCAGCCCTTCTCCCCCTATAAATACCCTTGCATTGTGTGCTCAAATCCACACCCAAACCATCTGAATTCTTCCGAGCACACAATCTCCCTTCTTCTCCCCATTTGAGCAAGTTCTTTCTCAAGTTTAGTTTAAGTTTAGCCACTCAATTCAAAAACGCAAAAATATTGTAGTAGTAGAAGCTTGTCTTACTCTAGTCTTTGCTCTCAATATCTTGTTTGTGGAGGTAACCGTACCCCGCAAGAACTACTAAAAGTGAAATAGCTAACACTAACACTAATCCCTGTTGTTGTAGTGTGTTCTTGTGTGAGCTCATTGTTGTAGGATGAAGAAGTTCTCCTCCGCACTCAAGAAGGCCAAGAGTGTCGTAGGGAGTTCCTCCCGACGACCCCGCCATGATGAAGATGAAGGAGAAGAGAAGCTCCACCAAGACGAAGCTTTGGAATGCCTTCCGAAAGTACGTTCTATCCCGAGAGCGGCCTCATGCTAAATCAAGAAGAGTACCTAAGGTACACCTCCATCCGACACCGAGGGTATGAACATACCGGCATCATCGACCCTATCCTTTTGGACAGCACAGGTATGACCGTGGAATTTAATACTATTTTCAATACAATCGGTTGGGGAAGTTTTTGGGAAGTGCAAGAACTTGGAATAGAAAAGCTCACCATTGAATTTCTATGCTCTTTACAACCACTAAAAATAATGTCTACTTTCGCATGTTCAACCAAGAATATAATTTAACATGGGGAGTTTTTAGCATGGCACTTGGTTTTCATAATGATTGTCATCTAGACCTTGTTAATGCAACTAGAAGATTTGATAAAGCTGAATTTTGGAAAGCTATAACAGGATCTAATGATTGCTCTGATCCTAAAACTGATGAAATCTATAATCCTACTTTGCGCTTGATCCGCTATTGGATGGCTATAACTTTTCTTCCTGGCTCTAATGTGCAAGTCCTTTATAATGATGAATTAAGACTGCTCTATGCCATGACAAAGAAAATAAAAGTTTCACCTGCTAAGATGGTAGTCCACTTTTGGCTTGGTATTTTCTATAGAAGCGAGCCCATATTCTTCACTTCTTTTATCACTCGCATTGCGGAAACAATGGACTTGCTAGATGGAAAACATTACTTTGAATACATTGCTTCCCCTAGAGATATTGTAACCGAAGATTTCTTCACGAGTGCTCAAGTCCATAAAAGAGATGAAAATGGTGATATAAAAATGATTTATCCCGGCCATACAGCCAAAATCTCTCTCCCATGTGAGAGGCATCGGTTGTATGCGTTGCGCACACTAACCATAAATTGGGACCGAGAGGCAAGAAGCTAAAATATTGCAGGATCAAGAAGGGTGACAAGGAGCATGTTACAAGCTGCCCAACTTGAGCAAGGCGGCACATCACGAGCTGCAAGGAGATATGAAGAAGAAGGCGATGAGGCAAGTTTCATGGACATTTCAAGGTCCACGGAATGGCCTCAACAGCACACTCCAAGAGTGCGCACTCCCCGTCCGTCCGCACGGGCGAGGGGTCGTCGAAGCCAAGGATCGGAAATGGACCAACTCATCAATGATATGGGCGCAATGCAAGTTGAGTAAGATGCAACTCTAAATATGGTACAACAAAATGCTGAACTATTGCAAGCTATCCAAGACGAAGAAGCACAACGCTGGGCGGGATGGTTCCAATACTACCCGCCACCACAATGAGCAAAAGGGCAAGCTTGGGGGAGATTCTCTCCCTCACCAAGGTAAATATTTTATCCTAGCTACTTACATTATTTTAATTTATTGCATAAAAAAAATGTATAAGATAAAAATACCAAAAATATTTCCCCTTATTTCCATATATCTCATGAATGTTTATCTTGCGCATGGAAATGATGAATAGTTGCTCTGTTAATGTTTCTTTAATGCCTAGTTTACAACTTAGTATTTCTTTGAGTATGGATTACTTGGCTTATTTAAAATCATCATGAACCTAAAAACTTTATGGATGCTAAGTGCTATAAGTTGTTGTGAGATATGATATAGTGAAACAAGAGCTACTATAATATTGTTCTAAGCATGCATGATTATTGGAGATTTATTTCTTAATCAATCAAAACCTTATTGTTCCTCAATGGTGATAAATTCCTACCATAGCCATAAATGCTACACATGTCTAAAACCTTCCACATAAGCTATTTGCTTTGTATTGAGTGTTGTCAAGTCTTGTTGACCCTTATTGAGAGTCTTATCATGCTCCCAAGATCAAGATCACGTACACACCACATATATATGCTGCTTCTACACTGGAAGTACGCAACCACATGCCTTTCATTTCCACCAAATAAATGCTCCATGTGTTAAAGTCATAGAAAATCTCTCTTAGTTGTTATGTTAGAATAGACAAAAGGCTATGCAAAATGAAAAGAAAAAGAAAAGAAAGATGGACACAAGAAAGTCCATAAAAAAGAAAAGAAAAAAATATATATGAGCAAGTTTAGGCTCATGGATAAAGAAAGAAAAATGATAGCCATGTCTCAAAAACAAAGTAGAGAGAGATACAATTCAAATAGAGGAGCATTATATTCCATCATTATCCACACACTTGCACATCTTGATCTAAGGGCATGACACTTCTCTCTTTGGATCCAAGCTTTGACTCTACAACATATGCAAAGTATGTATGCTATACTCTTTCATTCCTACCTTAAGCTCCACATAAGCCATTTTTAGAAGTAGGATGATAAAAAGAAGGCAACATTCACTTTATGCCTTGGTAAGGAATCATACACCATTTGAGTGACATGAGAGAACCATATGAGGAACATTAAGTTTTCTTTTGCAAAACATTGCTAAAACCTCCAGTATGAAATTTGCAAAGAATGAGAAAATTAGTGCTCAAGTTAAACTGTTCCGTCTATCAAACACCTAAGGCAAAGGAAAAGTCATTAGCCCCATAATGGACTAAGGTAAAATGGGTGAATTTTTATAACCAATTTTTCCATTCAAAAGAGAAGTATTTAGTTGTACACATGGTACTATAGAAATATGAACACTGTAGCAACTCCTGATCCACCGAGGCTAAGTTTAATTATTTGCTCGGGACGAGCAAAGGTTAAGCTTGGGGGATCTTGTTGATGGTGGATATACCCTAAAATTCCACATTCAAACACCGTCAACAGAACTCAGATTCAAGGGAAGATAAACATAACATGGGCATATTTTATCAATAACAAGTTCCACTTGTACTCTTAAGCTTGTGAATGCAGCAAAGATCAAACAGGCCAAGAAACATCAAGAAATGGTGCACAACATCACTAAGAAGAGAGGAGAGCCTAGGGTAGGCCCATGTATGGGTCGGCCGAACCCTACATGGGACCCACCTGGCTCTGGTGACATGGCATGATCCATGTAACCCTCCAACCAGCTCATTTCATCCATCAGAGCAACATGTGTTTCTATTCAACGGTGAAGAAACAATGCACAAGGATTCAACGTGATAAACATGCAACCAAGCTGGAACCAACACACGGCGACAATCAGTGACAGATGGGGACCACAGTGGTGGGCCCAACTCACCAAGGGTGGGTCGGCCGATCCACCCAAGGTGGGACCAGGCCACTGCTGCACCCCTGACAGGTGGACACTTCTTCTAGAAGACCCTAGCTGGGCCCACCTACCATAGGGGGGTCGGCCAAACCCCTCTGGTGCCCAGCCAGGTCGGTTGGCCTCCACCGCCTTCCAGCATGTTTCCCATGTGATGGAATTACCTCTGCCGTCCATCTTGAGGCGGTTCATCCAAGGGTGGAGAGGCATGGAGCACACGGATCGCTGACGTGGCGCCCCTCAACTCTCCCCTATAAATAGAGGCTGCCATCACCCTCTTCAAGACACACAAGATACACAAGAGCCACAAGTCACAAGAGTTCTACTCTTTAGTAGTAGTATTAGTCTAGTGTGGGAGTTAGAGTCGAGTCGAGCTACGCTCGGAGTCTCCGGAGTCGTCTGCTGGAGAGTCTGGTATTGCTCTTGTACCTTTCATTCTGTAAGACTTTACCTTTATAAATATATTATCTTTACTTTACTTTACTAAGTCTCTACTTAGTGCATTACTATTCTTTATAGTATTGTTGTGTTTTGTCTTAACTTATAGTTGAGTTATATTGGATAGTGATCCTGTAACCAGCTCATGTGTGTAGTTCATCGCCTGTCATAGGGTGCTTTAGTTGTTGGTACACAACTAGAATAGTAAGGCTTAGTGTAAGCGTGGTGCTTAGACTAGATCTTGCCTTTGAATGCCGCTTGTCGCACGGATTGTTTGTGGGTGGTGACAGCCCTGTCTAGTCTTAGTATCCCTCCACGTGTTTTAGGCAAGTTCTTAAAAGGTAGGCTCCCATAAGAGAATAGCCGCTTCGGGTAGAGGTTATATCCCCTACTGTCTCACCTATCCCCTACACACCGGAAGTAAGGTAGCTGTCTTAGTATAATTCATCTATCTGATAAGATAGTTCACAAGAGTAAAGTAAGTGTCATAGGAGTCTTATACTCACTCGTTGTCCTCCCACCTAGCTATACTCTACTAGTAATCTTTAGTTGTGCTAAAACCTTGTCGTGTCTTGGTGTCATTATCCTTTCATCTACCTATCGATTTACCCCCTATCACTAGTTGATACTAAGTTGCTATAGACTGAAGGATCTCTCTCTTTTTATTAATTATTCCTAGCAACCGCTTTCCCTTAGGATAAAATAAATAACGATACCTTGAAATACTCCCGGGTGAAGTGCTACAGCGGTATATTCTGTGCGCTTGCAGAATTATCCAATAGACATAAGAAATACCCCAGGAACTTCTGGCGCTGTTATCAGAGATAGCCTAACACCCTATCTCTGGTGGTTGCGCTAAGAAGTGTCAACATACATTATCATCTAGGAAAAGCCAATGTAGTGGCTAATGCGCTAACTCGCAAGTCTCATAATCTATCAGTGCAACCTTTGTTAGAAGATGGATTTAACCTGTTACATCTAGTCGTATTGCATAACATTACAGTTAGTTGTACTTTAGAAAGTAAGATCATTGAAGCTCAGAAAACTGATCCTGGAATATTCCATATCAAACGTAAGATGAAAGAACAAGAACTTAAACATTTTCGTGTTGATGAAAATGGAATTTTGTGGTTCAAGGATCATTTGGTAGTATCAAAGGATCAGGAACATAGAAATCACATCATGGATGAAGCACATTGTTCTCCTTTGTCTATTCATCCTGGGAGTAGCAAGATGTATCAAGATCTGAAACCTCGGTTTTGGTGGACAAAGATGAAGAAAGAAATCATAGCCTATGTGGCTAGATGTGATACATGTCGTCGAGTAAAAGCCGTCCATCTGAAACCCGCAGGCTTGCTACAACCTTTATCTGTCCTAGGTTGGAAATGGGAAGAAATTAGTATGGATTTCATCGTGGGTCTTCCTACAACTCATAAAGGACATGATTCAATTTGGGTAATCGTAGATCGTTTAACCAAGTCTGCTCATTTCATACCTGTTAAGATTACTTACCGACCACATGAATATGCAGAAATTTACTATGCTCAGATATTACGGCTACATGGAGTGCCTAGGACTATCATTTCTGATAGAGGACCTCAATTTACCTCTTGTTTCTGGGAACATTTGCATAAGCAGATGGGTACTAAGTTAGTCTGAAGTACTGCTTACCACCCTCAAACCTCTGGACAAACAAAAAGAGTTAATCAAATTTTAGAGGATATGCTTAGAGCTTGTGTCATATCTTCCAAGGGTTCTTGGGAAAAGTGGTTACCATTAGCTAAATTCTCATACAATAATAGTTACCAAGTGAGCATTAATAAGATGGCACCATTTGAAGCCTTGTATGCAAGAAAATATAGGACATCGTTGAATTGGGATAAAGCAGGGGAAAGGAGGTACTATGGTATTGATTTTATTAAAGAAGCGTAGGAAAAAGTAAGAGTTATTCAGCAACACATAGAAGCAGCTCAGTCTCGTCAAAAGAGTTATGCTGACAAAAGAAGACGGCTGATTGAGTATCGTGTTGGTGACTACGTATACTTGAAAGTTTCACTGATGAAATGGGTGCAACGTTTTGGTGTCAAGCGAAAACTAGCACCAAGATATGTGGGACCTTACAAGGTTATTGGGAAATGTGGAAAGGTAGCTTATAGAATACAACTACCTCCTGAGATGCAAACTATCTTCAATGTCTTTCATGTTTCTCAGCTGAAGAAGTGTTTAAGAGTCCCCAAGAACGAGTGAGGATTGAAGATATAAAGTTGAAAACGGACTTGACCTACGAAGACAAACCTATTCGGGTGATTGACACCAATGAGAGAGTGACCCGTAGCAAGGTAATTAAGTTCTACAAAGTGGTTTGGAACAACCAAGGAGAAGTAGATGCTACTTGGGAAAGAGAAGATTATTTGAAGGAAGTTTACCCTACTTTCTACAAAACCTAGTAATACCCCTAATCTCGAGGACGAGATTCTTTTAAGGGGGGAGGGGCTGTAACACCCCCAGTGTTAAGCTTGCTAAACCAATTGCATTGCATTGTCATGTCATGAGCATCATATCATCATTTCATGTGTATGAGTAAAGTGAATTTCCTATGCAATGTTAACTACTTCTTATATATATATATATGTGTATGTGCATATAGGGTTATAATATTGAAATGAAACAAAAATGAGTTTTAACATTTTTGGAGTGTCAATTCTAGTTTAGAGTGTCAAACTAAACACTTTTCATGTTTGGAGTATTTTGTGATTTGGTCATTAGCTAAGGTCTTGACCTAGGGTCATTTGGAGTGATTATGATAATTCAATTTGAAAGTGCTATTTAAACTTTTCAAATGACTTTGAACCTTAAATAAAGTTTGTAGTAAACTTAATTTATGACAACTATTATTTAGGGTCCCAATCATGAAAATGATTTCTACATGCTCAATTTGTTGCCACAAGTCAGTTTAGGGTTGAAAAACCAACTCTGAAAATTGATCAAGTCATTGTTGAAGCAGTTTTCATGTACCTCCATTTATTGATATGTAGCTCATCAACCCAGCTGAAGCAACTCAAAGTGTCTTACTAACTTAAGTAGATCTCTTGTAGCTCTATTTAGTGTATTAATGATGTTTTGCCTGAAACTTGATGGTTTGGGAGATAAAGTGCTCCAAACTTTGAGTTTCAGTCGGTTGCTTCTGTTTTGAACTGAGTAAAACTAGTTGAGGCCACGTGTCGAGCACCTGGCGCAGTAGACGTGTCTTTGCCAGAAATCAACACCGCCGTGACTTCGTGTCGAGTTTGGGCGAGTCCCTGCCCTTCCAGAGGCGATGACGAGTCTCCCTGAGCCTTATCCTACATTTGGTTTCGTCCCTATCGCCTTCCTTTCGTTTCCGTCCTTGCCACTGAAGAAACCTAGGTCTAACCATGGCGCCGCCTGTTGCGTTCGTCGTTCCCGGCTAACCACCGATCAAACCCTTGTGCCGTTAGCCTCTCCATCTTCCTAGCAATGCCCTTGACAACTTTGTCAAAGCATAGGAGCCATAGCGCCTCCACAGTTCAAGTTCGCCACCGCCAGTTGATCATTGAAGCACCGCCGAGCTCGGAGCTCACCTGTAATACCCCTGGTTTTACAATTTAATTAATCTGCCATGTCATCATATTTAAATTTAAGCATCTACATATGATTGTGCTTAGGGCTCCTAGAGTGGTTTGATTTCAGCTAGTATTGATTGTGTAATTAAGTCCTCAATCAAAAATCAAAAATAAAAATTAAATAGAAATCAAATTAAACCCTAGAGTTGACTTAAAACATCAATTCAAAATCTATAATGAATCTAAGGAAAATGTCTCAATGAAAGTTGTAGAACTTTTAAAATGGGACAACTTTTATTTTTGGAGATTTTGAATTTATATTATAAAAATTCAAATTAAACTCAAATTAGTATGTTGGTATTTGAATTTGAAACTTCAATTTCAAAAATATTGAGAATCTTCAAAAACTCCCATAATAGAAGTTATCAAGCTCACTGAGTAGAACAACTTTCATGTTGACCATTTTTCAAGTTGTTGAGAAAAATCAAAAGTAATTTTAAAATTTTATTTTGAAATTCAAAACCTACTTTTACCCCCTTTTCTGTAATTTGAAATTTTGACCGAATTTGAATTTCATGTCATAAGAAAAATGATATACACAAAATTCTCTACAATTTTTGTATTCATCACTTCTTCGGATTCTGGCTGGATCAGATCGAATTGGAATCAAATAGCATTTGACCTACTAAGCCTACTACTGTAGCTACAGGGGGTCCCCCTGTTCTTCTTCCTCGCCCGAACGCGCGTGCCGCGCGCGGCACCGGGCGCCATCCGGCCAGCGTGTGCGGGGAGGGGCGCTGTTGAACAGCCAAGAGGGGGCCCCGGACCCAGCCCGAGCTTATCCTTTCCTTGCCCGGTCCTATGAAGCCGACGAGCACCGCTCCTCCCCATTTTTCCTCCTCGCGATCGCCGTTGAGCTCATTCGGATTATGGTGAAATTCACCGTGACCAAGCCACCACCACCTTCTCCATCTCGCAGCAAGCTTGCTAGTTCCCTTGCGCATCGATTGGTGCCTTTGGTGTGGGCTGTGGTGTCTCGTATGTCCGGGAACGCGGGTTGTCGTCTCCGCGTCCGACTGGAGCGCCGCCGCGAGTCTTCGGGCCGTGCCTAGCTCTCCGTGGTGAGCTTCTTCTCCTTAGGTTCCGTGTTGTGGATTCCCTAGCTTCTATTGAACCTTTTGCGTGCGGTGGTTTGCACTCCGGTGCCGCAGGGTCGTCGGAACGGGAAGGTTTGTCTCCGGTGAACGCCACCGACCCGCCGCCGCCGTCACGCTCGTCGATTCAAGCCACTCCAGTCCCAACCCACAACCGATTTGGTCTTCTGGTGAGCCCCCGAATCTCCCTAGCCCATTTTTGCTAACCCAACCAGGTCTCGGTGACCGGAACGGGGGCGCCGTGCCGCCGTGGTCCGCCATGGGCGAGCACGAGCTCGCCGGAGGCGGGTAGGGCGTAGGTTGTGTGAGTGGAATGGTCGGTTAGGGTCTAGGGGAGTCGCAGGGTCGTTTAGGTTCGCCGTTGGGGTCGCCGGCGGCAAGGTCTGCGCCGTGCCGCGCACGCGTGCGCGAGAGCGCTCGGCCGGAGGTAGGAGATGACCCTGACATGGGGTGGCCCGCCTGTCAGCGCCCGGGGAAGGAAGAGCGCGCGTGCGCGCGGGGGCTGACGGTTGCGGCCGGCCTGTCAGCGGCCCGGCTCGAAGGCGTGCACGCGCGGGTGCGTGCAGGCCGTGCTAGGCCTGTTCGCTTAAGTGGGCCGAATGGCCGTTTTCATTTTTCCCGAATGATTTCTAAAGCTTTTCATTTTTATTTAGAATGAATAGTATTGTGTTTTAATCTTTTTGTGTGAATTAATCTACTGTACCAAAAATTGTGAAAATATTTGTGGATGCTCTCTGTGATGTGTAGAATTTAACAAAAATATGAAATGTAGGATTTGAGTGCTTTCTGTATTAACTAAAAATCAGCACATTAAATGATAAAAGGAACTTTGATGATTTTTAGTAAATTCCCTGTAAGTCCAAAAATCATGAAAATTTAATTGGCACTGTTTTAGGTCTAGAGCTAACTGTTGGTGAAGTTTGGCATCAAATGGAAATATTTAACTATTTATTAAATTATATATTGGTTTAAATGGTTAATAAAAGGGATAGGAAATGAAATAATTATTGATTGGTGTG
Organism: Eremochloa ophiuroides; assembly: GCA_038502445.1. Taxonomy (NCBI): domain Eukaryota; kingdom Viridiplantae; phylum Streptophyta; class Magnoliopsida; order Poales; family Poaceae; genus Eremochloa; species Eremochloa ophiuroides. The sequence continues at coordinate 18,931,345 of JAHLJS010000009.1, read as the reverse complement.
GTTTTTGAATTGCTTGAGATTCTAGGTCAATCACCTTTATGACCTAGGGCATTGTGAATTAGAGTAATCATGGCTAGCCTATGGTAGGATCTTGATCATGTGTGTGTCTTATTTATTTTGAATTTCATGTGTCATTTCATGCGCATCGCATTCATACATTCATTCATTGCAAACATGTAGTGACCGAGAATCCGGAGGTAAAGTCCGAGGGTGCATCTGAGGAGACTGCTCAGGAAGTTGTGCAAGGTTTTGATATTTGTGGCACCGACCCGGATCCGACTCTCTACACCATCCAAGGCAAGCCCCGGTGCATTTGCCCCTCTCCTTGTTATTTTAAAAATATTTATCACTTGAGTTAATCAATTGCATTAGGTTAATAGGAGTTGGGTGACAACCAATTGATGCATTACCATCATTGTATACCTGACAATACTTGAGGACATGATTTATTAAAAGTATTGCAAAATGCTTAGTCATGACTAATGGTTAGTTTTGCAAAAATGCTATTTTAAACTGTGATGATCTAAAGCACAAGAATCACTTTATGGGACTGGTTATGTCCTTGTTGGTTGGCAGTGCTCCTAGCTAGTTCATTGTCATCAACGAGGAAGGGTTTCCTGCTCGGTGATCGTGGCATTGGGTTAGAGTCCCAACAATTGTCACCGACGGAAACGGGATTTGAAAACCGAAGGGACAGGGGTATTTAGGTTAGAGTCCCAATGCACTATCGCCGTCGAAAAAGGTTTAGGGACCGTTCGTTGTAGGCCTGCTGGATCGAGACTTTGCAACTAGCCACATACTACGGGAAGCCTCTGACTCCGGTGGCTCTACTGCTGGAACCGACAACCACGCACTGGGAGTGGAGAGATGGCGAGACTACCGTGTACCCTCGTGGCCGTCGTGCCTGGAGACGAGAGGAGTACTGTGCTCTCGGGTGGCGCAGGACCGGTTCCGGGGTATGAAAAGCCGTGGTAGGCGGGGTTGGCATATGTAAGCTTAAGTGCTACATACGCAGTGTGGATAGGAATCCCCAATTGTGTATTAATCGATTCGAATCGTCGTTGCTCCTCGGTTATGGAGACTTGATCCTTCGACCATTCAGCGAATAGTGGTTCGGAACTAGGATGTTTTGAATGGATAAAGCAAATGAAAGAATGTTGATATATGAGAAAGAACTTGGAGATATGGTTAATGATTAATAGTATTATTGGAATAAAATATTGAAATAGGACTAGTAATGCTTTTCCGCAAAACTCTTGAACTCTTGCTAAAGCCTTACCTTGACTCCCCTTAGCCTGCATTCTTGAGTCTAATTTTACACCTCTTAGTCGGGTAAGTCTTGCGGAGTACCCCATGTACTCAGGGTTTATTAACCCCGTTGCAGGCAGTCAGCTGGAGTCTGAAGTCTGTCTGGCTCCGTGCTGCGTCACTATTGTCCAGGAGAGTGAGGAAGAATAAGGTTGAACCCTTGGGCAGGGTTCGTGTAACATATTTATCTATCTGTTGTACTGTTGATCCTACCGCTACTGCTACCCTTTTAAATTATGGTCTGTAATAACTGCACCTAATTTCCATTCGAACACTGGTTTGTAATATTAAGTATTATTTACTCTTTCGCACTTTTACTCTGATGTATTTTGTTATGAAATGTTGTAATCCTGTAATGGCTTCGCAATGGGATCCTGTCGGAGATAACGGGTGCTTATGTAGCCCGGCAGAGCCCACCTAGGTCATCTGGAACACGGGCCCGGCTGTCAGATGTCATTAGTGGCGATGACAGGTGCCTGTGGGCCACGTGATTTAGGCGGTTCTGTTACATCACCGTGGCCAGGTCGTTGCAGGGTGGATTTTCTTCATTTTCCTCGTGTTCTAAGTTTCTTTACTAGTCAATTTCATGAAATCGAAGGTGTTTTATTGAATCATGGCTTGTGTTGGTCAGAACACAGTCGTGCCGACGAGTGCTCCGCCACCGGGCCGCCATGGACGGGGATGGCCAAGCTCCGGAGCCTCGGGGCTCGATTCCTCGTAACCCTATTGTTCTTAGGAGTTACTGAGGTTCGCTGTGTAGATGGTTAGGCTCGATTTTGGCCGGAACATCTAGCGCAGTGTCGCCCGACACCACCGTCTGCCATGGCCGGCGACGCGCTCGCCGCCATGCGCGACTGCCTCAACCACCTACCCTAATCGATGCGCCTTGGTCCCAGGAGTGTAGTGGTCCGCTTGGTTTGGCCGGAGTCCTCGCCGCCGGTGAGCTTTGCCCGGTCAAACGCGGCGGCCGCCCCTGTGCCCTATTCCTGTGTGCACATCTGGGTACATATAGCAGTTAGAGTTGACTAGATTTTGGAAAAGTGTTTTTATATTTGATTTTTGATTTGTTTCCAAGCTTCCAAAATTCATAGAGGAAGCTAAGAATGTCCAAATGAATTGGGACAAGTTTTGTTAGTCTTCAAATGGAATGCCATGTCTAGGAAAAATATAAACCTGGCATGTTGTATGTAATTTTTATTCTGTAGAAATTTATTTCTAATTCTGCATTTAACTTGGCAAATCCATAACTAATTCCAGGAATATGCTAAAAATGTGAATCCTCTTTTGTTTGTTTTGTATGGATGAGTAGAATCTAGGAAAAAAAAGTGGTTAGGCATGTTTGCTGTTTTATAATGGAGTTACTGTTCAAGCCCTATTTAGGGTTTACATGCTTGGAAATTCATTATAAAATAAATACAAGTGATCTGGGTATGAATATTTTTGTGTGATGTTATTAGGTGATGAAGAAGAATAAAAAAATATGAAATCTGTTGTTTGATACTTTTCCCTGTAATAACTATTTTCCACTCAAATTCAGCCTTTTGTCTTGTTATTTTTGTGTAGACTGTTGTGTATGTCCAAATGACATGAAATTTGGATAGTGAGCTATTGCAGACCTGTTCTGTCTACTTTATTTTTCTGGGAATTTTCTGAGAACCTGATATGGTAGGTCTAGTTATAAGTAAAGTTAATAGTTGTGTAGTTCAGCACTTGTTTGGGGTAAATGAACATCATTTGCATGTTGTTTGGTCCATTCAGCAATGGTGTTTCTTGATACCTTCATGTGTATATGCTTGCTAGAGTTAAGCTTGAATGCATGAGGAAAGGTTGCTAGGGTAGACCATGGAAGCTTGCCTTGCTTGTCGTATGAAGCTAAAGATTTCTCTCCACTGGAGAAGAAATATGCACGTAATGAGTAAAAGAAAATGATACATACATGTGTATTTGCATCTCATGAAAGCATCCAGGTGCATCATGTTGAATACCTTGAAGTGACTATGCATCCCTGTATTCGCATAGACATGCATATAGGATCGTTGGAGGAAGTTACACTGACCGAAGTGAACCCGACCGAGGAGGAGATCCCTCAGGAGGCCCCAGCTACTGAACCAGGAGCCGAGGACAACGCTGACTTGCCCAAGTTCCCTAACCACCAGCCCTCGACCTTTTTGAAAGGCAAGCCCCGGTGCATTCTTACTTCCTATGTTTTCGAAATGAATTGGCTTGAGTATAGTGATTGTTGCATTACGTGTAGGAATTGCTTGGAAATGTAGTTGCATTATATTGGACAAATATCTATCCTTCACCTAATTAGGTTTAGGATTGCATCTTTTGCTTAGCCTGGCTTAGAACCGGTAGATATGGAGATCCCGGTCACCAAAATTGAAAGTGGGAAGCACGGTTGGCTATATTTGCTATCGTGAAATAACAATGTGAGCTGAGGGAGGAAAGGCATTTGGGTAGAAGGACGACTTGGATACAACATGACATGGAAGTCTTGGTTGTAGGCCAATCACCACCAAGTGAAATAGGGAAACATCCCTGTGAGACATCTGTCGAGATTGAAAGATGCCATCACTTAGCTGGTCGGATAAGTCGTTCCGACCTCGAAGCCGAGTAGCTCTATTTGGGCCGAGAACTGGTTAGTTGGGTTTATATACTGGACTGCATAGGGTTTTGGGAGCTAGATCGGACTAGGGGCAGGTGGATTTTTGAGCTTCCTGTCCACTAGTCAGTCCCCAGTAAATGGCTCCCCCAGACCCGCGGTTGGTACTGAAATAGTACCAAGGGTGACCTAAGGGACCCCGTACAGGTCTGTCTGGGTTTGTGATTGGCATTTGGCACCAGCTGGTTTGCAATTGATTCGAATCACCATCTCTCCTGGGTAGTGAGAAACTTGATTGATCTTCCCTCATGGTAGAAATGGATAAGTTTGAACATGCACATGGTTGTCTAATCAAATATCAAGCTGCTATGGTTCTATTATATTGTTTGCTTAGAATTAATCAGGTGCTAGAATTAGATTAGGTTATGAGTTAAAAGCAAAGATTCATACCTACTAAAAGCTTACTACTAAAGACAAATGACACCTTAAGCTGAAATAGCTTTTACGCAAATGAGTCAGCCAACTCCACTAAACAACCTTGCATATTCCTTGAGAGTCTTTTATTTGGTAAGACGGGTAAGTCTTGCGGAGTACAATTGTGTACTCAGGGTTTATCCCAAATGGTTGCAGATGGCCAGGTGTTTTGTGGTTATTGCAAGAATTGCTTCACCCCGGCCTTGGATGAGGACTGAAGTTTGGGCAGCTTATGTCTTCATGTTAATAGTTAGTAGTTTGATCCTAAGTAATGGCATTGTATATTATTTAAGTAAGGTTGTTTAAGACTTGGTTTGTAAAACTATTTTGCTTCCGCTAAGCTTGAAAACTTATGATGTAAATTATATCTGCGTACTCCGTACCTTGAAGCTACGTAATATGAATGTATGTTGTTGAATCCTGTATGATCTTGGTTGTGTTACCGTTTGGTTTGAAATCCTTCGAGATTTCATGGACTACCGGGTATATATGGGCTCAAGTGTGGTTTTTTAGTTGTTTCGACGGCTATCGCCATACCTGTGCTCTTATAAATTGGTCGGTTCTGTCACAGCGCCGCCAGTGAATTTTGCGGGCGATCTGCAGCAAGCCGTTCTGCAGCCGACTCCAAAATCTGGAGGCTTTCGGATAAGCCTTGGGTGACCCGATCTATAGATCTGTTCAGGTCGCTGTTGCCGATGGTCTTCCGCACATAGTGTGGGAGCCTTCTTGCCGGAGTGGAAGCCGTCGACGAAGCCGGAGTAGATGTGATCTGAGCCCCATCAAAAATCTTCCCTTCGCTGTTGGGGCCGATGACCCACGTGATGGAGCCCACCGTGAAGATCTGGCCTGGCGTTGGGAGCACTATGGAGCTTGAAAAAATCACCATCTTGCCTGCCATGGGATCAGAGTTCACACCCCCTACCTGGCGCGCCAACTATTGACGGAATATCGTCGATAGTCTACCGAGGGGTATGCCCAAGGTTGTAGATGATCGGTGAAGGTGCGCCTGAGACGAGCAAGCGTAACACAGGGAACGTGGTGCACACGGTTTATACAGGTTCAGGCCACCGCGAGGCGTGATACCCTACGTCCTGTGTTCTTGTGGATTGTATTGCTATGGGTTGATGTGTTTTGAGAGGATCCCCTGCCTGCCTTATATAGTTCGGGGGCAGGGTTACCATGTATATCAGATTACAATCCTAGCCGAAAAAGGAAACTAACCGTCTAGATACTAGAAAAGCTATTTCCTTGGTCGCCAAGACTTCTATGCCGACGGATGTACGTGATCTTCTAGAGAACGTGTAGACGACGCGTTCTTGGTAGTTTGGGCCTGATCGGATGAATGGGCCCATGTAGCGCCATACGGGTATATGGGTTTATACACCCACAGCTAGTCCCCGAGCACCTTGCATTCGTCGGGAGGTGCAGACCTTCAGAATTGCTTGACCAGACGGATGTAAGGAGCTCAGAAAAAAATTTGAAAAGTGCTTTCTCTTTGGTGAAGTGTATCCACTTTTGGCTCGTCAGAACCAATACTTTCGCCATCCGGTGAAGTGTATCAACTTAGTCCCCGAGCCTGATAGTAGGCGACATGGTCGCGTGGTATCAGGTTCAAAGCCTTTAAATCTAACGATCGAAGCCCCCGAGCATAGCAAGTCGAGTTACTAAAGAAGTATACTCTATGTGCGAAAACTTTCTCTCAAAAGTTTTAATCCAGTTCTACCAAGGCATAAATAGGTGAAACTTTCCTACGTCTAGCGATGGCAAACAAAATATGCAAATCCTCGGTCCTTACAATGCGCACATTATCTCTAGAAAAAGTGTAATTCCTAGCCAGCGGTGCATGAAGCGCAAAGTTGGCAATTGAATGGAATATGTAACAGGAGGTCTACAACCATTTTCATCAGTTATTTCCTTCCAAAATTTAGTTCTATCAAATTCTAGCAAAGCAACATCCATATCTATCACACATTTCAAATGAAAACCAAGGTGTTGATTGAGTTCTTTCCAAGTAAAGAAATTTCTTTGTTGAATAGCTGGAAAGATACTCCATTATTTTCAGTTTTAAGTGTGCAAAAAAATCAGCAGTAAGAAGCTTGCTACCCGGTTCAGTCATTTGCCAAGAACTCTCCCAACCAATCTCATAAAAAATAAGGGAGAATTCAGGTGTCCATACCTATATCACGGAGTAGGTCCTCGCTGAAGACACTCGTCAGTGTGAACGGGAAGTTCTTGATGACATTGAACTTTGTCTTCTCGCGACCTCGCAGCTTCAAATGCTTGGCTTCTGTCAAGACGACAGTGGATGCAGCAGGAAGCTCCTGGGATGGGGATCAACATTCATATCCGAAATGCCCAATGAACGGCGGGTGGAGCGTGATGATCCCGAACAAGTGAATCTCTTGATCCAGCTCATCCTACAAAACGTTATTGCACACCAAAGAAAGAAATCTTGCACAGGGGTTAGCTCAAAAAATGTTAAGGTTAGCCGTCCAGGAGTCAACCGATCAAAGGTTAGTCGTTCAAGGGTTCATTCAAGTTTATCAAGGTTTTAAGCTCAAACTTGATTCGACTTTCTACTTTGATTTTAGTTGGACAGCATCTCCTCTAAATGCTATGTTTTTCACTCAGGAAATCAGTAAAACTTCTCTCTCACTGGCTTCACTCTCCAGCTCTCTCTACTCTTCCAAATGAAGAGCTAATTAGCACTCCAACTCTCTAAATAAATTTTTAAATGAAAGTGGTGCTCTCGGGTTTGGGATGGTGCAAGGAGTGAGCTGGGCACTTGGTAATTTATAGAGGAGGTAGGGGCAGGTCGCCCGACCTACCCATGGGGTCGGCCGACCCATGCTAGTGGCCATTTCCCTTCTCCTTTCTCGTGGGTGCATGTTGCTTCAATCCAAAGCCTATGAAAGCTCCCTGGTGCTATGTTGGCTGGTTCCCAAGGTGGTGGTTGAGTGTGATAGGTTTATGGGTGAAAATGGATGGTAGTGAATGATGGTGGATGATAGTGGATGATAATGGAGGTGGAGGCGATGGGTGTGATTGGTGTGGGACCCATGTGTCTCCCGTATTCTACCATAGACTAATTACCATGCATATACGAAGTATGAAAATAATGCTTTTATGAAACTATGAAATGCATTGGACCCCAAATATGAAATTTTTATAATTTTCTGACTTTGTGATGAAATAACTCTACCGAGGGGTTTTCATGCTCCCAGAAAAACCTATATGAGACTCTAAAAATACTCCTATGCAAATTTTAATTTTTATTTTTTGTAATGCATGCGGGAAATAAATGCGGGTAAATATCAAGTTACCTCTTGGAGAAGGTTCGGGATTTTCTCGTCCGCCGAATCGAACTTCATCTTCTTGCTCATTTAGCAGGTGAATTCTCCAATCTGGGAGATGGTGTTCTAGCTGATTCGTCCTTTCCTTCCACCATATTTGCAGTTAGTTGTTGTTCTGGTCTTGGTCGGATAGCAAACCGCTCTTCTTTCCCGTTTATGTTGAATCTGATTTCTCCTACCCTGACATCAATGTGAGCATTGGCCATACTCAAAAAAGGTCTCCCAAGGATGAGGGATACTTTCGAGTCTGGTTGCATGTCTAGGACCACAAAATCTACTAGCAAGAAGAAGTCTCGTATCTTCACTGGAATGTTTTCAGCAATTCCCTCAGGGTAGCGAATTGATTGATCTGCCAGTTGAATGCACATTGATGTGGGTTCTAGGGTGGAATATCTGAGCTTTTCAAAGACTGATTTGGGCATCACACTGATGCTAGCTCCAAGATCGCATAGTGCATTGTTGAAGTATTGTTCTCCGATCGAGGAATCTATAGTGGTAAATCCTGGATCCTTCTTCTTTGTAGGTGCTATATTGAGGATAGCCGTACTATATTTTTCTGTCAGCTTGATGACTTCGGTAGTCGGCAATGGTCTGTTCTTGTTTAGGATGTCTCTGATGTATCTTGCATAAGTGGGTACTTGAAGGGCATCCAATAATGGTATGTTGACATATAGCTTCTGGATGACTTCAATAAATCTGCCGAACTGCTCATCTTGTTGATTCTTTTGGATTCTTTGTGGGAATGGTAGGAAGTGACATCATGGAAATCTTGTGCATTTCATGCTCTTGTGGTGCAACTTCTTCCACTTCAGCATCTCTCTTTTCTTCTGGTTCTGCTGGTGCTGCTGGTACGCTAGTTGCCCCTCTTGGATATGTCCCTTTTGGATATGGGGGATCTTGGGTTGATTTACTGTTGGCATTTCTTAACATCGTTACAAAAGATAGACTAAAAGTCCATCACCAGCAACGGCGCTAGAAACTCTTGTTGGCGTTTCTTTGCATTACTACTAAAGATAGACTAAAGGACCGTCCTTAATAATAATACTTAGAAACATAAGTTGACATTCCCAACCACCATTACTTCAGAAAGGTAATCCTTGGCCCTTAGTGGCACCGGCCTAGGTAATGCAGTCTGGTAATAGCAGTTAGAAGTGCCAGATTGGCCTTCCTAACCATCATTACTTACGATATGCAAAACTGTGACACGGCGCCGTGGGGTGCACACGATTTACAATCCTTAAGTAATGGTACTTAGGTACGCCAATCGATAGCTCAGTAAGAAATAAGATTACTCTGCAAACGCACAGAACTATCATTGTAACATTTCAACCCGTGAGTAGGGTGTCGTATTTATAATTTTCCGTAGGAGGGCAATATGCATCAAGCGTGGTGTAAACATGATCACTTATTGAGTGCAATGGTAGGCATAGAGTAAACAGGAATAAAACAATGATTTCAAGATAGTGGACACACATATGGATCAACCTCAAGGATAAAAGGATAATAAAGAATAAAAGAATATATCTAACTGAGCAGGCATTGGTCATATATAATTATGCAAAGAACTGTTAGCAAATCATCTAATTAGTAGTTCTAGTATCAGGACTAAGTCTGGGGTGATTGGGAGATCCCCGCAGCTGGTCTGCCAGCCGATAGAGACTTTACGAACTCCTACTCAATATCCGAACGTGGGGGAATGCTAGGGATGGACAGGGCTGTCACCACCTGTCCACCTACCCCTCTACCCGTGGGATACCGACATATCCGCCGATCTCCGCATACCCAAGCTCCATGCTTGCATACTTGGAAACTACTCCTAACCCCCACGGACCCCAACCTTTCGGATTGACAGGCTAGGTTAAGAGCAACCATGACAGCACGACGAACCATCACCTCATTCCTAGTTCTTCCTCTATTCATACTAATTCGATGAACAATGAAGAACGAGTCAAGAACATGATACATAAACTATGTTCTAGCTCATATACTATGCTCATAACAAGATCATAACTAGACTCTAGTTCATATGCATAATCATATAAGTATGATAAGAACTTGCTCATGGAAGAAGACCGAATTGTATTCATACCAAGATGATCCCTTTCTTCCAAGGAGACAAGCTCTCCTTGATAGCTCTTGCCTTGCTCACAAACTACTAATACTACTCTAAAGATACAAGTGAGAGGTGTGAGATAGATGACTCCAAATGATGTGTGTGTTGAAGGGGATGGAGCACCATCTATTTATAGTGGAACTATGACGGTTTGGCACATCTAAACTTGGAAGGAGGTAAAACCGCCATCAGCAAACCGCCATTAGCACCGCCTCCGAAGATGGGCCCGGGAGGCCCCACCAGGGGGGCGGTCGCTCCCGGGGATGATCGGTCCCTGGGGAGCCCCATCTGGCCACCGCCTTTGGGTGGTCGGTTGCTCCCTGGGCTTGGGCCTCTCCCGTGGTTGCGGATGGATCCAATTACACTTTGAAGGTGGGCTCCTTTAGTATTCTTTGTCTGCACATTTGTCGGATTCGTCATTTGACTTTGCGCTTTCTCCATGTTGATGCGTATTTCCACTTGTTATGCCATAAAACTTGTAAAACATGAATGCTAGGGGTACAAGTGGAACTTGTTAGTAGTAAAGGCATATGTGCTAGAATATGATTGTTAATCCTCTTTTTAGTCTAAGTTGGTGGTATAAAATTTATCCATAAGGACCACCAACAAGACCCCCAAGCTTAACCTTTTCTCGTCCTGAGCAAATAGCCAAGTATGGTTGTTGATCAGGAGTTGCTACAATGCTGATATAATTCATAAGTGTCATACCTATAACATAGCATTCATTCGTAATTTAAATAAGTTGGCTTTCTATCCATTCTTTACCTTGATTTCTTATGGGGCTTATAGTTTCTCCAATTTCTTGGGCGGTTGCAAGTTAGAATGGTTATAATAGACTCATCAATCATTCATTCTTTGATAGACCTTTTATCCGGAGGTTTTATGAATTTTTGCAAAATAAACCAAGTTCCTCAAATGATTCTCTCAATCGCTCAATGTGTATGGTTTACCTTACCAAAGGCATTGCAGTGTTGCCTTTTTCATCCTACTACTAAGGCTGAGAGTGGAGTTTTGGGTAGGTATGAAGGTGGGCGTACTTACGTTACTTATATTGCTGAGTCAAAGACCGGACCATAAGGAGATACAAGTCATATACCTTGATTGAGATGTGCAAGTGTGTGGAATGGTGAAAACCTATCTCTAATCTTTTTGGCACTCCATGCATCATGACTCTCTTTTTATTAGATGGAATAAACTCTTTGGGGTAATATGGGCTATATCATTATATATATATATTTTTTGAACGGGTATTTGTATTTTCTTTCCCGTTTGTTTTCTCATGCCCTTTGGCTTTTTTTAGCATAGCCCATATTTTGATTTGACATATGAAAACTTTTGGATGGAGAGAAGTCATGATGGCGAACAAGGAGTGAAATTTTTTTGTATGCCCAGCTCTCAAAGTGAGGGTCAGCATTTTTATTTGGTGGATGAAAGGTGTATGTTGTGCGCAACTTTCAGGATGAGAGTCGGCTTTATTTGGTGGGTGTACGTGAATCTCAATCATGGGTGTATGACCATAATCTCACTAGGTCTCAGCATTTTGACTCAACTCAAGGTTCCGTAAGTAGCATATGACTAAGTTTTTGTAAAAGTAGAGCATGTAATATGGCCTTGGTAGGTATTTCATAATCATTGAGGAACTTTTGATTTTTGAATTTTTGAAAAGAAATCTTCGGATGTCAAGTTTCTCTTAGAACAAAGTCATAGCAAATTCTATTTCTAACATCTCAAATCTCGCAACAACTTAGAAAAGGATCATGCAATTGCAACCCACAAGATTTTAAGGTCTCAGAATGAGATATTTTTAGCCAACAAACTTAAATCTTGAGGAATACTAAGTTATAACATAGGCACAAACGAATTATAGACAGAGCAACTATTCATCATTTCAACAGAAGAGAAACTAACATATGTTAGCACATATGGGAGTGGAATAGTTTATTTATTATTATTTTTATTATTTATTTTATTTTATTTTATTTTTTTCTTTAACAAGGAAATAAAATTGCAGAATTTAAAAGTGTGAGAAATAAAGTGCAAGAAACTGAAAGATAAATGTTAACTCTTGTGGTGTCTCCTCCCCCAAGCTAGTTCAAGGCCTTGGTCCCGAGAATTGTCCCAATGGACCGAAGGTAGGCCATCTGTGCCTCGTGCCGCCACCGGTTCGCATCTTCGAGGTTCATGAACTGCTGTTGATACTGCTCATGCCATTGGGTAGAAGTCTGGATGTGAGCATTGAGCGTACCTTGGATTTGTCTGTTTTGCAGTTATAGTCCTCCCATGCGTGTGTTGAGGACTTCTAGCGTGACCGGCTGTGGGCGTATTGGAGGTGGCATGCCTTCAGAATCTGGAGCATGCTCGTGCTTGGGCTGCCTTGATCCCCCTGCCTCCTGCGAGTGTTGCCATCCTGACCCTCCAGCCGCATAAGGATGAGGAACATGTCGCATACCATATCCATACCCAGGAGTGAACCCAGGTGTAGATATGACCGGGGACCATTCCATTCTTAGTATCATGGCAGGCATGGCCGGGTGTGGTGTAGGCTGCACAGGCTGTGCAGGCTCTTCCTCCTGTACTTCTCTCCTCCGTGATCTCCTACGAGAAACAGAACTCCTGCGTGCTTCTTCCTTTTCAACAAGGTCGAAGGTGAGAGATGGGGATTTATATAAAGTGAGATCCGGGTTAGGTAACGGAATCTCGTTTATATATCCCGGATAATAAAATACCAGATTTGTTCCTGAGTCATCACGTTTTATGGTATGAGCTTGAGTAAAATAAGACTCATTGATCATAATGCGCGGAATGGAGAGATAAACAATAGTGTTAGCACCATGAGGATCAACACTAGCAGCAAGACGTGTGATGAGTGAAGTGCACATAATTGGTGTGGAAGTTTTAAAAGAGTTTAACCAGTGCTTAACAATGTCATAGACAGGAGCGACTTTAATCTTTTTAAGCACGGCATAAAGCAACTTCAACTCAATATCATAAGCATGGTGAGTGTCCTCTCTAGGAAAGAAAGAATTAGCAATCCATTTATACATAAGCCTTAGAGAAGGATGGTGGATGGTGTTGACATTGGGTTGGAATTTTCCAGTCAAATTTTGTCCGGTTATCAAGTGCCAAAAACTATGACGCTGATATCCCGAAAGAGTAAAACCCAAATCAACATAGCATCGCTCATGAAAACCCAAGTGTGTAGCAAAATCTTTCCAGTAAAGGTTATGTTCTTTCCCAAAGCAGCGAAAGATAATACCATAGTCGACAACTTGTAAAGTACCCAAGATTTGGATGGTCAAGAGACGAGACCCAAGTTCGTGCACGGGGGCAACTTGGCTCCAACCAACATTTTCGAAAATGGTATTAAATTCGACGTTCATATCTGTCTGCTGGAGAAAGTGTGGGTCGAAGGCCGGTGTATGCAGGAATTCGCGTCCCTTGAGGAGGTTGTATGCTTACATCTCCTGCTCGCTCTCCAAGTCGATGAAGGGAGCGTCGGCCTCGTCGATGGCGTGGCCTCTTGGCGCCTCCTCTTCTTCATGCAGTGGGCTCTCCTCACGTGTGGGAGTACTTTGACTAGACTCCCCACGAGAGTGACGGCCTTTTCGGAACATGCCGGAAATCCGACCTCCAGTCCCATTCATGGTGAGCTTGGCACAAGAACTTGACTTGTGATGGGAGTGGAAGAAGTTTGTGCAGGATTTCCTTGCACTTGAACTTTGTGGAAAAATAATTGGAGAATGGTGGAGCAAGAGAGTGATGGAGGGAGTGAAAAATGTGAGAATGAGAGGGGTGAGGAGCTCCACCCGAATTCTCTGGTATTTATAGGCTTGATTGTAGGTGGAGGAGTGTTGTATGCAACAGCTAGTAGCCGTTGGCAAAAGGCTGCGTCGCAGAGCCTTTGGGCAGGGGGCGGTCACCCCTGGGACCGGTCGGTCCCCTGACAGGGCTGGTTTGGTCCAGCCTTTTTGCAGTTCCCTCTAACGGCTATCTCCAGTATGTAGCCAGTTACGAATGACTCCCATTCGAAATTTTGCTCCAGTTTTTTGATTTTCCACAAGTTTTATTTGAAACTTTTTGATTTTTAAAAATTATTTAAAAATAATATTTAGTTTCAACAAAATTTGTTCTTTTAGAAAATTATTTTTATTGAATTTTTTTTGGAGAAGAATTTATTTTGGAATAAAATTTTGTAAATCTAGGAAGAGGGAATAATTTCTTTTAATGCAAGAAAATAATTTTATAAAATATATATTTATTATATAAATGTGTATATAAATATTCATTTATTATTATTTTTTTCAAAAGGATAAGGTACAATACCTGATTGGGGGGCACCTCTCCCAAGTTTGAATGTTGGTGTGGACCCCTTCAGATAATTATTATGCATATATATATGTATGTAGGTATATATATATTATTTTTTTTAATTTTGATAACCACCGATGACCTTCGACAAGGGCTCAACGTTTATAGTCTGTTGGCCAGACTTTCCTCCCTTTATTGATCTATAGCTGCATGAACAAACTCGGGAGAAGTCTCGGGTTGCCTCGGGATTTTTCCCGTATTGTTGACAGGAATAGAAGCAGCTATTTGTGCCATTTGTGTTTCTATCATTTTGTTAAAACTTGCTTGATTTTGAATAGAAGAAGACAAAGTTTCAAGCTTGGCATTTATATTTTCAAACATTTTATCGTTGAAAGATAGCTTTTCGGTCAAATTTTCATTGATTTTAGCTTGTCCTAGAACGAGATCTTTTAAAGAAGGTTGGGTTGAATTGTAATTTGAATTGAAATTATTACCTTGCGGGCGGTGTTGGTTGTTCCACCCGTTATTACCTTGCTGAGGTTGGCGAAACCCGTTGTTGACGTATGAAGCCTCTTCTTGGGTTTCGGGACAGTTATTCCCTGAGTGGCCAACATTCCCACAGACTTCACACGTCATATATGAGTCCATGACCTGGACGGTACTTATGGTAGGGTTGGTAGCACGATCGTCCAGCTTTTGCATCAGCAAGTCTAATTTTGTGGCAAGCAAGTCCGTCTCCTTCACGGTGTGCGAGCTTTTTTGTGTTTTTCTTCCTTCTCCCCAACTCTGATTGGCCACCATCTTCTCAATGAGTGCAGTTGCATCCGCGATGGTGAGAGAGAGGAATGCACCTCCAGCTGCGGCATCTACGTGCCCTTTCGACATGGCCGTGAGGCCTTCATAGAAGTTTTGGAGCACGAGCCAATCTTCCATTCCTTGATGAGGGCAGGCTCGGATGTACTCTTGAAGCCTTTCCCATGCTTTGGGGATAGATTCAAGGGAAGATTGCTGGAAGTTTTAGATCTTTCCCCTTAGAGCGCTGGTCTTGCTCATGGGGAAGAACTTGGCGAGGAATGCTGCGGAACACTTGTCCCACGTGTTGATGGCTTCCTTATTTTGATAGAACCATTGTTACGCTTTCCCCGTGAGGGAGAAAGGAAACAACCGGAGCCTGATACTATCTTGTGCGACGTCTTTGATGACAATGGTGTCGCACAGCTCAAGGAAGTGTTGCAAATGAGCGTTTGCATCCTCGCTTGGCAAGCCACAGAATTGGCTTGCCTGCACCATTGAGATAAGGCCTATACGGATCTCGAAATTTCCATTTCCGACATTGACAGCGGGCCCAACGGGCACGTTGGCAACAGTGGGGATGGAGTAGTCACAGAGTGTCATGGCCATGACGGTAGTAGCAGATGGTGTGGGAATGAACGATTTGTTTTCTGACGGAGTAGCAGAAGAACAAATAGTACGAGACCTTTTCTTCCTTAGGAGTGCTTCCGGATTGCTGATGAAATTGTTCGGCAGAGCAAAATCGCTCATACACTATCCTGTTTTCATTCCAATAAAAAGAGGAAGAAAATAGCGAAGTCAGCCTGTTTAAACTACGTCTACCAATGCTTATTTTGTAATCAATGTTTATGCCAGCTTAGATGTTTTTGCCCTCCCCGGCAACGGCGCCAGAAATGCTTGTTGGCATTTCTTAACATCGTTACAAAAGATAGACTAAAAGTCCATCCCCGGCAACGGCGCTAGAAATGCTTGTTGGTGTTTCTTAGTATTACTACTAAAGATAGACTAAAGGTCCGTCCTTAATAATAGTACTTAGAAACATAAGTTGACATTCCCAACCACCATTACTTCAGAAAGGTAATCCTTGGCCCTTAGTGGTGCCGGCCTAGGTAATACAGTCTGGTAATAGCAGTTAGAAGTGCCGGATTGGCCTTCCTAACCCTCATTACTTACGATATGCAAAACTGTGACACGGCGCCGTGGGGTGCACAAGATTTACAATCCTTAAGTAATGGTTCTTAGGTAC
Source organism: Eremochloa ophiuroides (assembly GCA_038502445.1). Lineage (NCBI taxonomy): Eukaryota > Viridiplantae > Streptophyta > Magnoliopsida > Poales > Poaceae > Eremochloa > Eremochloa ophiuroides. Next base: position 18,915,146 of record JAHLJS010000009.1, on the reverse strand, counting down.
GCCAATCGATAGCTCAGTAAGAAATAAGATTACTCTGCAAGCGCACAAAACTATCATTGTAGCATTTCAACCCGTGAGTAGGGTGTCGTATTTATAATTTCCTGTAGGAGGGAAATATGCATCAAGCGTGGTGTAAACATGATCACTTATTGAGTGCAATGGTAGGCATAGAGTAAATAGGAATAAAACATGATTTCAAGATAGTGGAATCACATATGGATCAACCTCACGGATAAAAGGAAAATAAAGAATAAAAGAATATATCTAACTGAGAAGGCATTGGTCATATATAATTATGCAAAGAACTGTTAGGAAATCATCTAATTAGTAGTTCTAGTATCAGGACTAAGTCTGGGGTGATAGGGAGATCCCCATAGCTGATCTGCCAGCCGATAGAGACTAGAATGGACAGGGCTGTCACCATCTATCCACCTACCCCTCTGCCCGTGGGATACCGACATATTCGCTGATCTCCGCATACCCAAGCTCCATGCTTGCATACTTGGAAACAACTCCTAACCCTCGCGGACCCCAACCCTTCGGATTGGCAGGCTAGGTTAAGAGAAACCATGACAGCATGACGAACCATCACCTCATTCCTACTTCTTCCTCTATTCATACTAATTCGATGAACAATGAAGAACGATGATGAAAGAGTCAAGAACATGATACATAAACTATGTTCTAGTTCATATACTATGCTCATGGAAGAAGACCGAATTGTATTCATACCAAAATGATCCTTTTCCTCCAAGGAGACAAGCTCTCCTTGATATCTCTTGCCTTGCTCACAAACTACTAATACTACTCTAAAGATACAAGTGAGAGGTGTGAGGTAGATGACTCCAAATGATGTGTGTGTTGAAGGGGATGGAGCACCATCTATTTATAGTGGAACTATGATGGTTTGGCGCATCTAAACTTGGAACGAGGTGAAACCGCCATCAGCAAACCGTCATCAGCACCGCCTCCGAAGATGGGCCCGGGAGGCCCGACCAGGGGGGCGGTCGGTCCCTGGGGAGTGCCATCTAGCCACCGCCTTTCGGTGGTCGGTTGCTCCCTGGGCCTGAGCCTCTCCCGTCGTTGCGGATGGATCCAATTACGCTTTGAAGGTGGGCTTCTTTATTATTCTTTGTTTGCACATTTGTCGGATTCGTCATTTGACTTTGCGCTTTCTCCATGTTGATGCGTATTTCCACTTGTTATGCCATAAAAACTGTAAAACATGAATGCTAGGGGTACAAGTGGAACTTGTTAGTAGTAAAGGCATATGTGCTAGAATATGATTGTTAATCCCCTTTTTAGTCTAAGTTGGTGGCATAAAATTTATCCATAAGGACCACCAACATTCACCACCTCTTGTAGTTATAGCTTTGACCTGCTCATGGTTACTGGCAAAAGGCAATGCAGCAGACAACTGTGCTATTTGTGATTCTATTTTCTTATTATAGACAAGTTGATTTTTGATAGCAGAAGAAAAGTTATCCATCCTAATATTTATATTTCCCAAGATTTTATCACTAGAAGCAAGTTTCTTAGCAATATTATCATTAGTTTTAGCTTGCTCTAAGATTAATTTCCCAAGGATGGTTGTTTCCCTCTTGGATATGTGTTGATGGTGGATAAGCCCTCAAATTCCACACTCTAACACCGTCAACAGCCTCGGTTTTTGAAGGAAGAATATCATAACATGAACATATTTTATCCAACAACTAGTTCCACTTGTACTCTTAGCTTATGAATGCAGAGAAGATCAAACAAGTCAAAAATGAGCAGCGGGAGGCCACAAGTGTGGGTCGGCCGACCCACACATGGTGACACCAGACCATGAGAATCCAAGATATGATGCATAACATCGCAGAGAAGAGAAGGGAGCTCAAGGTGGGCCCATGCATGGGTCAGCCGACCCATGTATGGGGCCCACAGGGCTCTGGTGACGTGGCACGATCCTCGTGACACTCCACTCAACTCACTTCCACCTTTGGATCAGAGTTGTGTTTCCAGTCAATGGTAGAAGATCAAGATACGAGGATCAAGGCGTGAACCGACACGATCAAGACAAAACCAGTACATGGACATGCTCTATGACAGGTGGGGACCATGGTGGGGGGCCACCCTATCATGGGGGGGTCGGTTGTTGGCGGTCCTTAGAGCCTATTTTCTACCGCCAATATGTTACTAAAATAAATAGTAGGTAGGGCTTCAAACTAACATTTCCACAAGTTTTGGTGTGTACTTGACTTGCAGGTGTGACATGTGGAAATGCACAAAAATCATAAAGAAAGCACATTCTAGAATTCGTATTCAGAAAAGGCACAAAGTGTGACAGAACGGCCTTAATCATAGGGCCCACGTGCACCGTCATCGTCCCTAAGGACCCACGATCAGTCTGCACGAGTTCCCCTTGACCTAAGTGGCCTTCCGGGTTACCTAGGAAACCCTAACTTCCCGAGGATCTCATTGTAAGCCTTGCAAGTATTACAACAGTTTACACAAATAAGTTGAATCAGAGTATAAGGTGCGGAAGTATTACATAAATCTAGGTTATAAAAATAAATTAAATTATCCCAAACCAGAGTTTCGTAGTGGATAAGCAGTGTACAACTATACCCTTGCCCAAGGGTTATATCTTATACATGCCTTCACCCATGCGCGAGCCGTCAACCGGCACGGTCTCGAGCATGACTGTACCCTCATATCACCTGCAATAGGGGTTAACAAACACTGAGTACTGGGGTACTCCGCAAGACTTACCCGACTAAGAAAAAGGAATGAGACTCAGGAATGCAGGCTGAGGGAGTCAAGGTAAGGCTTGAGTAAGAGTCAAAGGTTTTGCAGAAAAGCATTACTATCCTATTTCAATATTTTACTCAATTTTATTTAATCATAATCCATAATTCCAATTTCATTCTCATATATCATCATACTTTCAATTTCTTTAATCATTCTCAAAACACCTAGTTTCAAACCACTTTTCAATTGTAGGTCAAAGGATCAAGTCTCCATATCCGAGGAGCAACGACGATTCGAATTGATTAGTACCCAGCTGGGGATCCCTATCCACACTGCATATGTAGCACTTAAGCTTACATATAGCAACCCCGCCTACCACGGCTTTTCTACCCCTGAACCGGTCCTGCGCCACCCGAGAACATAGTACTCCTCTCTTCTCCAGGCACACCGGCCACGAGGGTACACGCTGCTCTCGCCATCTCTCCACTCCCAGTGCGTGGTTGTCGGTTCAAGTAGTAGAGCCGTCGGAGTCAGAGGCTTTCCATAGTATGTGGCTAGTTGCAAAGTCTCGATCACAGCAGGCCTACAACGAATGGTCCGTACTTCTTTTTCCGCCGGTGACATTGCATTGGGACTCTAACCCAAGTACAAGTGTCCCAACGGTTTTCAAATTCCTTTTTCCGCCGGTGGTCAAGCATTGGGACTCTAACCCAAATTCACAACCACCGAGCAAGAAAATCCCTTCTCGTCGGTGACAATGTACTGATCAGGTGCACAGCCACTGAACGAGAATATACCAATTTCCTTTTTCATGAATTAATCATTAGCATATATATATATATCACACGGCTCAAAAATAGCATTTTATGCAAAATCTAATTTATTTAAGTAGGGCTACGCATTTCAAACATTTTATTTGAAAATGGGTTCTAGATATTTCAGTGGTCAAGGTTAGTAATGCAGCAATTGGGTCTTCAATCAACTCCTATCAACTTAATGCAGTAAATTAACTCCAGTTATAAACGTTTTTCAAATCACAAGGAGAGGGGCTAAATGTAACACCCTAGTGTTAGTTACTATTTTCACACTTGCATTTGCATGTCATCAAGCATAGATCATGTCATTTCATGCATCATCATCATTGCATTTTATTTGATTCCCTTTTATTGCTATATGCTTGTTTATGTGTCCATAACATGCTAAATGTGTTGACATGCAAATGTGATGCTTGTTTACTGTTCTAAATGCTTTAGACATGTTTGGGATAACATTTGGAACAATGTTCATGTTGGTGAAATCCCCAAAATACCCCTCTAGCTCATAGTTGACTAGAGAGCCCTCTAAAAGCTATTCTGTTTGACCAAACAAGAAGGGCATTTTAGAGATTCTGCATGTCAGTGCACCCTTAATCAAAGTTGTGTAGAATTTTATAAGCAACAAACTTTATTTTTGGGTCAACTCATGAAAATGGGTGGAAGGAGGTCAAAAAGTTGAATTAGTGCAGATTTGGAGCTGTTTTGAAGTTTTCAAAATTTTCCTAAGTCTAAACTGGTTTTCAGTTTCGGTGTACCCCTGTTCATCGACCTGTATCTCTCAATCCAGGCCGAACTAGAGTAAAGTGCCTTAATATGAAATGATCTACTCATGTAGCTCTTCAATCCATATTAGTGAACTTTTCGCTGAAACGCCCTGGATCGCGAGTTATAGATCGATCAAAATCGGGTTTCAGTCGGGTTCGCGGAGACTGAATCGGAGCCGATTCAGTTCGGCCGTCGGTCATCGCCGCGCGACCGCGTCGGGCATCGGCCGCCAGGTGGCGCCGTACGCCGTTGTTGCCCTGCCGCGCCGGTCGGCTTTACAAGGGCAACACTCCATTCTGTCTCCCGCACGCTCCTTCACTCTCACTCGCTCGCTCTCGCCTCTCTGCTCTCCTCTTTCCCCTCCGCCGTCGCCATTTCCGCTGCGCCGTCGCCGCAGTGAAATCCGCCGCCACCGAGCCGTCTCCGACCGCTCCATCTTCGCCGTAGCTTCGCCTTGCTCTGCTCTTCGTCCTCGACCCGTTGCCGACCTCAGCCGACCTAAGGTATAGCTCCAGCGAGCTTCTCGCTGTCCGCCATTGCCGGAGCGCCGCCGAGCTCTCGGGCCGCCGCGACGAGGGCGATGCCGGGGTCGGCTCCTCTCTCCATTGCTCGTCTAGGAGTCTCCGTTAGCCGTAGATCCATTCTAGACCGTCGGCGAGCTCTCGCCGGTCAGCGCCGGCGGCTCTACCCCTCTCTCTGACGCGTGGGGTCGGGTCGACCCCGGGGCCCGCGAGTCAGCCGTTCGGGTGCGCCTCTGGTTCACTGAGCCGGGTGCACGTAGCAGTTTCTATCGGGTTTGGGTTTTATGATTTATAAAATGAATTTCCAGAAAATGTGTAAAACCTTCCAAAATTCATATCTGTAGCTAGGAATGTCCAATTGGGGTGAACCAAATTTTGTTGTGTTTGTATTTCTGAGCTCTATCAAGGAAAAATATAAAATGTACTTTTTGAATACTTTTTATGTGCAGTTATAATTAAATTATTAATTGCTTGCAAACTTGATAAATGCATAAGTAATTGTAGGAATGTGCTAAAAATGTGATTCCACTTGCATTAATCTTGTTTAAGGAAGTAGGACCTAAGAAAAATATGTTTGCTGGTGTTGCATTGTTATTTATATGTTGTCTAGTATAATATGCCTTTTATGTTTTAATCTTGCAAAAATCACCATGCTTAATGTGTTAAGGTTATGGTCATGAATATTTTTCCTGGACTATGATATGTTGGAAAGAAGCTAAGAAAATTTGGAAATCTATTGTTTGATACTTTTCACTGTGTTAAGTATTTTCCATTGTTTAAAAGGCTGGTTGCTTGTTATTTTTGTGTAGACTGTTATACTTGTCCAAATGACTTGAAATTTTGTCAGTAGGCTAGTATGGATGTGTATTAGCTACTGTAATTTTTATGGATTTTTCTGGTCACAGTAAATAGTTGGTTCAGTTATAGGCTAGGGTTTATTTAATTGTTTCTAAGCAAATATCTTTTGGTTGGGGAGTGTTTTTATGCGTTTCTGTGATGCTCAGCATTATCACCTGTGTTAAACAATAGAGCTGATCCTACTTTGAGCTTGGGGCAGTAAGGTTAATATTTTGTTTATATGATGTTGCTCGCGCTTGTTAATTATAGGTTGGTTGTGGTAGGTTAGTTGATGCATGTTAATTATTAAGTGCAGGTTGTAGACCTCTCACCCGGGACGAGAAATTGTTCTATGCCTTGCTTAAGAAGGGTGAGTATGAGTTGGTTGTCTAGGAAAGAAATATGCACGTACTCAGTAAATGAGTGTGGATTGTTAAACTGATTGCATATCATGGGTTAATTCGTGCATCTCTATCTTGCATTTCATGTGCATTCTCAGTTCTCATATATGCATATCATGCATACAGGATCGCCGGGAGGCGTGACGCTGTTGCAGTTCGATCCACCGGAAGAGGGAGTTTCGCCGGAGACTGAAGTGCCAGAGGTTCCCGAAGGTCAGGAAGAAGAAGCTGAACTTCCAGAGTGCCCTGATCACCAACCTACTAACTTTGTGAAAGGCAAGCCCCGGAGCATCCCTAAGTCTCAACCTACTCTTTTTTTTACAAATGCACTGGTCTTTATTAAATCGTATGATTGTGCACTTAAGTATAGGAGTTGATATGATACCGTTGCTGCATTTATACCTTGTCCACTTATACTTGATCCTGAAGTTATTACTAGACAAGGGGATGTGTTTGATCTTATGCTTAGCCATGCTTAGACCGGTAGAAGTCGAGGGATTTCCTGTCCTTCGCGAGCATAGGTGGTTACTAATGATGATGGGGTTGGATTCCACATGGTGGACTATATGTGCCACCATGCCACAGTGTCTAATGAGAGAATCAAGGCTAGGTAGCGGGGAGCCGCATGACATGGTTGAAGTCATGCCGTCTTCGGTGCTGCTTGCGGCCGACTAGGACTGAGGCCACCAGACATCAGTTGAGATTGAAAGACGTCGTCACATAGCTGGCCAGATAAGTCGTTCTGACCGCGAAGCCGAGTATTTCTTTCTGAGCCGGGAATTGGGCGTGATAAGGCAGACATATTCTGGAGGTAGGAAGGATGTGCGGAGACACCATCTTACCAAGGGCAGGTCAGGGACCTGATGCATCCTGGAAGTGGGTTTGTCTCTGAGAATATGGTCCCCGCCAAACTCGCGACATATTGTGTCTCAGAAAGATTTAACGGTGGCCCAAGTAGCCAGTGGCTCGGCTGACAGGGTTTGTGATTGGCATATTTGCCAGCTGGTACAATCGATTCGAATCGCCATCTCTCCTGGTTAGTGAGAAACTGAACTGATCTTCTGGTGAGGTAGAGGCTAATAACTTGAACATAATGATTATGGTGAGATGAGGTTGATATCTGTGGATATCGGAAATCATATGGTTTTATTGATCGCTACAATATTCAGTGAATGCTTAGTGTAGTGGCTAATCTTAGTAAATAGCTTAACTGAAATCGAAGCTTATCACAATTAAAATGAATAAGTTGAGGTTCTACTGTAGTAATGCTTTTGATGCAAAAATGATGCTACCCTCTGAGCTCCACCAAATAAGCCTTGCATATCCTTGAGAGTCTTTTATTTACTCCCTGTCGGGTAAGTCTAGCTGAGTACAATTGAGTACTCAGGGTTTTATTCCCATTGTTGCAGATGGTGTAGTCTACTACGCGTATTGCAGGAATTGCTTCACCCCTGCGGGCGAAGAAGACTAGACCCGAGGGCAGGGTCATTATCTATCTTTATCAAATATACTTAGGCCTTGCTTGGCATGGCTCCAAACTACTCCGGCTCCTTGCTACAGTGCACGGAGGAGCTGGAGCGGGTGAAGCCAGAAATAGTGTCTTCACCGGCTCCTAGTTAATTTAGACAGGAGAGATAAATACGGCTTCTTGCTACCATGCACGGAGGAGCCAGAGCCAGAGCCACGCGCCTTGAGCTCTAACAAACAGGGCTATGGGCCTTACAAGATCACATCAGGTCATTTCTCATACGCAGGGTGGTGCTGTCAGCCGCCCCCATCTACGCTATGTTGGCCTGGGATCTACCTAGGTGGGTCCTCAAAGCCATTGACAAAACAAGAAGAGGTTTTCTATGGAAAGGACAGGATCAAGCAAATCGTGGGAATTGCCTCGTCTCTTGGGAAAGAGTCCAGCAGCCGTTGGAGTATGGAGGTCTGGGAATTTTAAACCTGGAAACTTTTGGCTGGGCCTTGCGAATTCGATGGTTGTGGGCACAGAAAACTGATCCTACTAGAATTTGGGCAGGGCTCCAGCTGCAGGTGCCGAAAAACGCCCATGCTGTGTTCAGCATGGTGGTGGAGTCGATCGTTGGCAATGGTGAGTCTGTTCTTTTCTGGAAAGATCGATGGTTAAATGGCAGCACCATTTCAGAGTTGGCTCCAAATATGATCAAAGCTATTCCTAAGAAGACGATTAATAAAAGGACAGTGGCTCAGGCTCTTCTTAATCGGAGCTGGGTGGACGATATAAAAGGGGTGCTTTCGGTCCCTCTGCTGGTTGATTATCTTCATGTATGGGATAAAGTGGATGGTGTGATTCTTTACCATGAGGTGACGGATCAAGTGAGATGGAGATTAACTGAATCTGGAACTTATAGCAGTAAATCGGCCTATGCTGTCTTTTCGGTTGGGTCCATAAAATTTGCTCCTTGGAAACGGATTTGGAAAAGCTGGGCTCCTCTCCGCTGCAAGTTCTTTATTTGGTTAGCAATTCACAATAGGTGTTGGACTGCGGACCGGCTGGCCAAGAGGGTTGCCTCACCCGGAGATCTGCCCCTTTTGCGATCAAGAAAAGGAAACAATGCAGCACCTTCTTGTCGGTTGTGCTTTTACCAGGCAGGTTTGGCACTTGATTTTGCAGCCACTAAACTTATCCTCCCTGGCCCCATCAGTCTCAGAGTCTAGTTTTTCCAGATGGTGGGGGAAGTCAGTGAAGCATGTGTCAAAGGAGATGAAAAAGGGGCTTAATTCTTTGATCATCCTGACTGCTTGGGAAATTTGGAAGCATAGGAATTCATGTGTGTTTGATCATGTTAGCCATGTGTTTCTGTTCTTCTCCAGAATGTGAAGGATGAGTGCTGCTTGTGGGGCATGGCTGGAGCTTCTAAGCTACAGGAACTTCTTGCCAGGTCGCTCTCTGCAGCGGTTTAGGCTGGGAGTCTTGGTGTGGTCGTTTTTTCCGTTGTTTATTGTGGCGCGTTTGTAAGTTCTTAAGTGGTGAGAGTGTGGTGGGTGTGTGCGTTTGTACTCGGGTTGGTCCTTGTACGGACTCGTTGTACGTTTTTCTATCTTAATGAAATGACACGCAGCTCTCCTGCGTTGTTCGAGAAAAAAAAAGAGTTAAAGACATAACAAAGGCCTGTTTTGCAGGGTTTTTATGCTGAGTTTATTGGCATAAACCACAAACTCTGTCAAATGATCCAAACCTGAGTGTTTTGAAACCGAAACCAGTTGAAACGCTTTTTTTTTCAGTGCAAGGGAGAAGCCAGTTAGCCAAACAAATTTCCAGGAATCAGAAACCCAACGAGAAAAAAACACTTCTTACAAGAAACAGAAACAGAAGCTATTTCTCAAGAAACTGGATCCAAGCAGGGCCTACTATTGTTTTGTTAAAATTGGTCCAACTCTAGAGTTATCTATATTAGAGGTTAACTAATGTCAATGGAAGTTACTTCTCGTAACTAGTTCTATAGTAACCTTTTTTACAATGTAGTTCAGATGAAAGACCATTACATTACATAAATTAGTGAAATTTGCTTTCAATCTTGGGACTTTTAAATTAGTTTTTTTTTCTCGAACTACGCAGGAGAGCTGCATGTCATTTCATTAAGGTAGAAGAAAACAGTACACGAGTCCAGGAGGTCCCAAACCTGAGTACAAAGAACAAGCACACACCACACCTCGTGTACTAAACTTTGAAATTAGTTTTAGTTTACTGTACACTACAAAATGTCCTTTCTTCTAATAAAATGTTACAATGACCTATAAATTATAAAATATATTACTAGCAGCTTTCCTTGAATGCTATGTTGTGTACCAGTAGAAAGAAATAGGTGAACTATAGTTTTAGACAAAGAAATGGCAGGTATTTGAAATGTTTGCCCCTTCATTGCTTTATCTGTTGGCCCAGTAGTATATTTTATATTTCTAACATATAAATTTATCAGTTATCTCAAAAGTTCCTTGTCCATTTTTTGACAAAAATGTCATATCTGCTAATGCTTTTGACCTTCTTCATGTATCCTTATCATTTTTGTTTATTGATGATACTTACAGGTCGTACCTGGATACTACCTTAGAAGGGACTCTAATGGTCAGATTGAGAACAGCGCAGCTGTAAACAATACAGCAAGTGAGCATTTCATGGTTGATAGATTAATCGTGGATGACCTTCTGAATTGGGCAGTAAATTACAAAGTGAGTCGTAATGGTAAAACATCATAAGTATGTAGAATCACAGGAAAATATGTAGAAGATGTTGCATAGAATCACAGAAAAATACATTATTGAGCCATCCAGTCGCACTTGAGCCAATATAAACTCGGTAGTCCGGAAATCTCGAAGGATTTCAAACATTTCATACCCCAAGGATCATTCATTCAGCAATACCCGATCACATGATACATAAGTTCGCAACCAAATCTAAACATCAGAGTACAACATAGTCTTTTACACAAATATAGTTGTAGCGGAAGTCAACATAGTTTTACACCATAGAGTTCAAATACGAGTACCATCACGTGACCATGTCACAGCAATCTTACAACGACTAAGGATAGATAATGACCCTGCCCTCGGGTTTAGTCTTCTTCGCCCGCAGGGGTGAAGCAATTCTTGCAATACGCGTAGTAGACTACACTATCTGCAACAATGGGAATAAAACCCTGAGTACTCAATTGTACTCAGCTAGACTTACCCGACAGGGAGTAAATAAAAAGACTCTCAAGGATATGCAGGCTTATTTGGTGGAGCTCAGAGGATAGCATCATTTTGCATCAAAAGCATTACTACAGTAGATCCTCAACTTATTCATTTTTATTTGTGATAAGCTTCGATTTCAGTTAAGCTACTTAAACTAAGTTTTGCCACTATACTAAGCATTCACTGAATATTATAGCAATCAATAAAACCATATGATTTCCGATATCCACAGATATTAACCTCATCTCACCATAATCATTATGTTCAAGTTATTAGCGTCTACCTCACCAGAACATCAGTTCAGTTTCTCACTAACCAGGAGAGATGGCGATTTGAATCGATTGTACCAGCTGGCAAATATGCCAATCACAAACCCTGTCAGCCGAGCCACTGGCTTCTTGGGCCGCCGTTAAATCTTTCTGAGACGTAATATGTATCGTGGGTTTGGGGGGCCCATATTCTCAGAGACGAACCCACTTCCAGGAAGCCTTAGGTCCTTGACCTGCCCTTGGTAAGATGGTGTCTCTGCACATACTTCCTACCTCCAGAATATGTCTACCTTATCAGCCCCAATTCCCGGCTCAGAAAGAAATACTCGGCTTCGCGGTCAGAACGACTTATCTGGCCAGCTATGTGACGACATCCTTCAATCTCAACTGATGTCTGGTGGCCTCAGTCCTAGTCGGCCGCAAGCAGCACCGAAGACGGCATGACCTCAACCATATCATGCGGCTCCCCACTGCCTAACCTTGATTCTCTCATTAGACACTGTGGCATGGTGGCACATATAGTCCATCATGTGGAATCTATCCCAACCATCATTAGTAACCACCTATGCTCGTGAAGGACAGGAAATCCCTCGACTTCTACCGGTCTAAGCATGGCTAAGCATAAGATCGAACCCATCCCTTGTCTAGTAATAACTTCAGGATCAAGTATAAGTGGACAAGGTATAAATGCAGCAACGGTATCATATCAACTCCTGTACTTAAGTGCACAATCATACGATTTAATAAAGACCAGTGCATTTGTAAAAAGAGTAGGTGGAGACTTAGGGATGCTCCGGGGCTTGCCTTTTACAAAGTTAGTAGGTTGGTGATCGGGGCACTCAGGAAGTTCAACCTCCTCCTCCTGGCCTTCGGGAACCTCTGGCACCTCAATCTCCGGCGGAACTCCCTCCTCCGGTGGATCGAACTGCAATAGCGTCACGCCTACCGGCGATCCTGTATGCATGATATGCATATATGAGAACTGAGAATGCACATGAAATGCAAGATAGAGATGCACAAATTAACCCATGATATGCAATCAGTTTAACAATCCACACTCATTTACTGAGTACGTGCATATTTCTTCTCTAGACAACCAACTCATACTCACCCTTCTTAAGCAAAGCATAGAACAATTTCTCATCCTGGGTGAGAGGTCTACAACCTGCACTTAATAATTAACATGCATCAACTAACCTACCACAACCAACTTATAATTAACAAGCGCGAGCAACATCATATAAACAAAACATTAACCTTGCTGCCCTAAGCTCAAATGAGGATCAACTCCACTGTTTTTAACAAGTGATAATGCTGGAACATCACAAAAATGCATAAAAACACTTCCCAACCAAAAGATACTTGCTTAAAACAATTAAACAAACCCTAGCTTATAACTGGACCTATTGTTTGCTGTACCCAGAAAAATCCAGAAAAATTATAGTATATTACACATCCAGATTAGCCTACTGACAAAATTTCAAGTGATTTGGACAAGTATAACAGGCTACACAAAAATAACAAACAACCAGCCTTTTAAGCAATGGAAAATACTTAACTCAGTGAAAAGTATCAAACAACAGATTTCTCATTTTTCTTAGCTTCTTCACAACATAACATGGTTCAAGAAAAATATTCATGATCATATCCTTAACATATTAAGCATAGTGATTTTTGCAAGATTAAAGCATAAAAGGCACATTATACAAGACATCATACAAATAAGAGTGCAACACCAGCAAACATATTTTTCTTAGATTCTACTTCCCTAAACAAGATTAATGCAAGTGGAATCACATTTTTAGCACATTCCTACAATTACTTATGCATTTATCAAGTTTGCAAGCAATTAACAATTTAAATATAACTGCACATAAAAAGGATTCCAAAAATACATTTTATTTTTTCCTTGATAGAGCTCAGAAATACAAACATAACAAAACTTGGTTCACCCCAATTGGACACTCCTAGCTCCAGATATGAATTTTGGAAGATTTTACACATTTTCTGGAAATCCATTTTATAAATCTTTAAAACTGAAAACCGACTGAAACTGCTACGTGCACCCAGCTCAGTGAACCAGAGGCGCACCAGAGTGGCTGACTCGCGGGCCCCTGGGTCAATCCGACCCCACGTGTCAGCGAGAGGGACAGAGCCGCCGGCGCTGACCGGCGAGAGCTCGCCGACGGCGAGGTCTCCGGCGACACCACGAGCACCAACGGACTCCTGACGACGAGACGAACTCAGCGCACAAACTTCCGAGGCCTGTCCCCCACCGGAGCAAGCTCAACGGCGGCAATGGCGGACGGCGGCGGTCCGGCGAACTTGCGCCGGCCAATTCCGGCCTTCACTGGCGAAACCAACCCACGTTCCGTACTCCCTAGACCCTAACGGAGCTCCGTGCTCGATGAATCGAACAGCGGTGCACGACAGCTTGCTCTAACCGCGCACATGGCGACACGGTGGCGGTCGAAACTCCGGCGAGCTCGGGTTCCGGCAAAACTACGGCAAAATCGACTTGACCAACGACCTAGGCTAGATCTACGACTCACGAGGACACCCAAACAAGAGAGAGAGAGGGAAACCGGCCACGGCATTGCTCTCGTCGCGGCAAACCGAGAGCTCGGCGGTGCTCCGTCGAGGTCGCGGCGGCGAGAAGCTCGTTAGAGCTATACCTTAGCTCGGCTGAGGCTGGCAACGGGTCGAGGATGAAGAGCAGAGCAAGGCGAAGCTACGGCGGAGATGGAGTGGTCGGAGACGGCGCGGTGGCGGTGGATTTCACCGTGGTGATGGCGCGGCGGCAATGGCGACGGCGGAGGGGAAAAGAGGAGAGCAGAGAGGCGAGAGCGGGTGAGAGTGCGAATGGAGCGGCCAGGAGACATGATGGAGTGTCGCTTTTACAAAGCCGACCGGCGCGGCGGCCAACGGCGGCGTACGGCGCCACCTGGCACGCGGCGTCTGACGGCGCGGCCAGCTGTTCGACGAAATGAACTGAATCGTGTTCTTGATTCAGTCGACTGAAACCCGATATTTGTCGCGCCATAACTCGTGATCTAGTGCGTATTAGAGAAAACTTCCTTACTATGGATTGAAGAGCTACATGAGTTCTCTAATCGGTATTAGAACACTTTGAACTGATTCGGCTTGGTTTGAGAGATACAAGTCGAAGAATAGAGGTACTTTGAAACTGAAATGCAGTTTTTGACTTAGGAAATTTTTGAAACTTCAAAACAACTCCAAATCTGCACTAATTCAACTTTTTGACCACCTTCCATCCATTTTCATGAGTTGACCCAAAAATAAAGTTTGTTGCTTATAAAATTCTACATAACTTTGATTAAGGGTGCACTGACATTCAAAATCTCTAAAATACCCTTCTTGTTTGGTCAAATAGAATAGCTTTTAGAGGGCTCTCTAGTCAACTATGAGCTAGAGGGGTATTTTGGGGATTTCACCAACATGAACATTGTTCCAAATGTTATCCCAAACATGTCTAAAGCATCTAGAACAGTAAACAAGCATCACATTTGCATGTCAACACATTTAGCATGTTATGGACATATAAACAAACATATAGCAATTAAAGGAAATCAATTCAAATGAAATGATGATGAAATGCCATGATCTTTGCTTGATGACATGCAAATGCAAGTGTGAAAATAGTAACTAACACTAGGGTGTTACATTTACCTCACCTCTCGCTTGTATTCTTTAGATTAGTTTTAGTATTAGAGCAAGGCAAGAGCTAGCAAGGAGAGTTTATATCCTTGGGAGAAGAAGGAACACCTCGCTATGAATACAATGCAGTTCTCTTCCAAGTTCAAGTTCTTATCTTATTTATATAGCAATGCATATGAACTAGAGTATAGTCTTGGTCATGTTATGATCATGATATATGAACTAGCATATAGTTTATGTGTTTTGTTCTTGATATGTTCATCGTTGTTCTTCATCGTTCATCGACTTAGTATGAATAGAGGAAGAACTAGGGATGAGGTGACGGTTCGTCGTGCCTTCTTGGTTCCTCTTAGCCTAGCCTGTCACTCCGAAGGGGTGGGGTCCTAGGGGGTTAGGAGTTGTTTCCAAGTACGTGAGCATGGTGCTCGGGTATGCGGAGATCGGCGAATATGTCGGTATCCCACGGGCAGAGGGGTAGGTGGGCAGGTGGTGACAGCCCTATCCATCCCTAGCACTCCCCCACGTTCGGATATTGGGTAGGAGTTCATAAAGTCTCTATCAGCTGGCAGAACAGCTGCGGGGATCTCCCTGTCATCCCAGACTTAGTCCTGATACTAGATATGCTAGTTAGATGTTTACTAACAGTTCTTTGCAGAGTTATATATGACCAATGCCTGCTCAATTAGATATATTCTTTTATTCTTTATTTCTCTTTTATCCTTGAGGTCGGCTCAGATGTGTGTCCACTATCTTTGAACTATGATTTACCCCTGCCTATGCTATTTCTACCTATGCATTCAATAAGTGATCATGTTTATGCCAAAGCTAGATGCATTCGTCCTACTCTCCTACGGGAAATTATAAATACGACACCCCTGAATACTCACGGGTAGAAATGCTACAATGATAGTTCTGTGCGCTTGCGGATTTATCTATACTAAGCTATCATGATTGGCATACCTAAGTACCATTACCTAAGGACTCTAATTCTTGTTGCACCCCAAGGCGTCGTGCTTCAGTTTTGCATATCGTAACTGATGATGGTTGGGAAGGCCAATCAGGCACGTCTAACTGTTATTACCATATTGCATTATCTTGGCCGGTGCCGTTAAGGGCCGAGAGTTACCTTTCTGAAGTAATGGTGGTTAGGGATATCAACACACGTTTCTAGTATCGTTGTTAGGGATGGGCTTTTAGTCTATCTTTTGTAATGACGCTAAGAAACGCCAACATCGGTCGACCCCCCTTGGTGGGTCCAGGCCACCGCCATGGTCCACTGACCTTCTGCATGTTACCCACATGCTGGTTTGTTCACGGACGTCCATCTTGAGGCGGTTTATCCAGGGTGGAGAGGCAAGGAGCACACGAATCGCTGACGTGGCACCTCTCCACTTCCCCCTATAAATAGAGGCAGCCACCACCCTCTTCAAGATACACAAGACAACACAAGAAGCAAGAGAAGCAAGAGTTCCACTTCTTAGTAGTAGTAGTATTAGTCTAGTGTGGGAGTTAGAGTCGAGTCGAGCTAAGCTCGGGGTCTCCGGAGTCATCTTCTGGAGAGTCTGGTATAGCTCTTGTACCTTTCCTTCTGTAAGACTTTCTTTATATCAATATAATATTCTTGCTTTACTTTACTAAGTCTTTACTTTGTGCAATTCCATACTTACTATAGTATTGTTGTGCCTTGTCTTAGTAATATAGTTGTCTTATACTAGATTGTGATCCTGTAACTAGCTATTGTGTGCTGTTCATTGCCTGTCATAGGGTGCTCTAGTTGCTTTGTACACAATTAGAGTAGTGAGAATTAGTGTAAGCGTGGTACTTAGACTAAATGTTGCCTTTGATTACCGCATGCTACAAGGATTGTTTGTGGGTACTAGCAGGTGGTGACAGCCCTGTCTAGTCTTTGCATCCCACCATGTGTTTTAAGCAAGTTCTTAAAAGGTAGACTCCCTGTAAGAGTATAACCGCTTCGGGTAGAGGCTTTGTCCTCTACTGTCTTGGACTATCCCTGGCACTCAAGAAGTAAGTTAGCAGTCTAGGTATTTCATCTAGTTGTTAAGGTTAAGTTCGCAGGAGTAAAGTAAGAAACATAGAAGTCCTATACTCACTCGTTGTCCTCCCACCTAGCTATTCTCTACTAGTTATCCATAGTTATCTTAAACCTTGTCTTGTCTTTATGTCATTATCTTTCCTTTCTATCGATTTACCCCCTATCACTAGTTGGTACTAAGTTGCAACAGACTTTAGGATCCCTCTTTTATTAACATTCCTAGCCCTACTTTCCCTTGGGATAAAATAAATAATGATATCTTGGAGTACCCCCGGGTGAAGTGCTGCAGCGGTATATTCTGTGCGCTTGCGGAATTATCCAATAGACATAAGAAATACCCTCTAGGCACTTCTGGCGCCGTTATCAGAGATAACCTAACACCGTGTCTCAGGTGATTGCGCTACGAAGTGTCAACAAGCATTTCTGGCGCCATTGCCGGAGAAAGCATCAGCCTAGGAATATTAATAAAATTAAATCCAGAGTCTATTATCAATTTAGTTATCAATTAGTGTTAGGGGCATACCCCCTGTCTGTGTTTCTCGTGAATGTGAGGCTAGACAGTGCATGAGCAATTTCTAATTGCCATCAAACTTTGTTGAAGATCCTGAGCAATTGTTGAGGCGAACTAGACATGGTCAAGTTCCCCCTCAAAGGTTCATCTCAGACATGAATCTGTTCGAGGAAAGAGGCTCTGCACTATCACCCAAATAAGTCATGGCCCAAAAGACCATCTCTGACTCTACACCATCGTCTGACAATGTCACCACCGGTTCGCAGCTTAACTTGGGGATGCTACTTTTGAGCTCAAGCTAGCACTTATCAATATGGTGCAAGCCAACACGTTCTGTGGGAAGCTACACGAAGACGCCAATGCCCATCTCCAGCACTTCTTGGAGGTGTGTGGTACCTTCAACATCAAGAATGTCTCAGCAGATGCCATCCGTCTTCGCCTGTTCCCATTCTCACTGCTTGGGAACGCGAAGCAATGGTTATATGCCAACAAGGGTGAAGCTACCACTTGGGAGAGGTGTGCCAACACATTTCTCAAGAAATTCTTCGCGATGGGCAAAACCAGCATCCTTCATGGAAAGATTTTAAGCTTCCAACAGCAAGCTGATGAGACGATTCCCGAAGCATGGAAACGTCTCCAGGAGTACATTCGTGTCTGTCCTCATCATGGTGTTGATGGTAGTTATTGCTCATTTTTACCCATCAACTAAACATGAATCAAGGGCATAAAACAATCCACAACATAGTTATAGGGTTTGATTCTAACAAGTTCCACTAGTTTTGGTGTTCTCACTTGTTTTGCAGGGTATGAAGAGATATTCAATTTTTCACTGAGTAAAAGTATCTCAAATAAGTAATTGGAGTTCACCACTGAGTAGATCTCATCGAGACGATCAAAACAGATATATTACTTACTATTTTTGGAGTCCGGAATAAAAAGATATGGATTTTACAAACACTAGAAGATTCTAGAACATGAGCTGCGGGATTAATTAAGGGCTGCGGGATTAATTGGGCCTAAATCAGAATTTGGCCCATTAAGGCCTATGTGCACTTAAATGAGACATGGTGAAAAGGTTTAGTACCACATCGCTTGCTCAAAGTGGAGGAGGGGAGGCCGCCCCCTATATATAGAGCCTAAGGGACCCCCTAGGCACTACCCCCTTCATTATTATAATTCTTATTCTCTAGTTAGGGCTTGGATGGAGAGGTGCCCCATTGAAGGATAACCTCTCTCTAATGTGGTAGATTAGTTCTAGTTGAGAGTTAGGGAGAGCGGAGCCATGCTCGGGTTCTGGAGGAGTCTTCTGAGGTCTGGTATGACTTGTATCTTATCTCTGTAAGACTTATGCTTTTATATATTTATCTTCTCTATTTACTTATATGCATCATATTGTGATTGGTTAGTATAGTTGTTATACTTTGGCATGCGATCTCGGTTCGTATTGAGTGCTCTAGTTATAACGTTTGACTAGGGTAGTAATCGATAGTGTAGACATGGCGTCTAGACTTTTTGTTACCTGAGATTGCGCCTAATCTGATGGTTAGTTGTGGTAGCCTCAGAGGTGACAGCTCTGATAGACCTTTGTAATCCACCATATTAGGGTTAGTGTTCATAGAGCTTTTTGGCAGCCTTCTCCCGATTACCCCTTCCCAGTCTATTCGAGAATCGGAAAGGTGTTGTTGCTCCAAAGTGCTCTTGTGTGATTGCTTCACCTAATTATCCTTCAGTTATCTTAGAACCCAAGTAATAGAGAAGTATTTAGGAACCTTGAACTCTCCCGTTGTCCTCTCAACTTAGCTAGACTACTCATTTATCATTCAAGTGATTATTATGCATAACTCCTATCATTTATCACTTAACCCTACTACAGTCTAGTTAGTGTACTAAGTTAGTAGATACATGATGGTAACTATCAGATTCTTAACCATTGCTTCCCTGTGGTAAAATATAAATAACAATACTCTGGAATACTCCCGGGTAAAAGCTACAATGGTGTTCTGTGCGCTTGCAGAATCTTTCATATTCTATTTGCACTTAATAAATATCAACAAGCTTTTTGGCGCCGTTGCCGGGGAAGCAATTGGCATAAGGGTTTTGATAGTGATCTTGATGTCTGCTAATTTAGTGTACCACTAGCTTTAGTAGGATTACCCCTGTTCTATTGAGTTGTGGAACAAGACAGGACAGCAGAGGCTGTTTAAACCTTCCGGCAAGTTTACACAAGAAAAGAAGAAGCATTGAAGAACTCCAGGGTGCCCTAACATTCAAGATTCATCAATAATGGAACCCTACTATCTCATAGGTTTGCATACATATATATTCCTTTGTAACTCTGTGTAGATTGGAGAAGGAGGTCGTCATCACAACAATTCAAATCACATCTGAAGTGACGAACATCGAAGCTGCGCTACGCACAAATCATTGTAAGTATGATCAAGAAGGTGAGAAAGTCTTGCTCATGGACTTTAAACTTTTGAGTAGTTATCTTGCATCTCATTGTATATTTACTATAATCCATGCATCCACTCCATTAGTTTATGTTTCCTCATATCAAATCCATAGCATGCATACATCCACATCGCTTAAAAAAAGAGAGAGAAAAAATATATTTCTCATTATGATCATACTCTTTCATCTCTATTGTTGAGTAAATCTCTGTATGCTTTCATGCTTCCACTTTCTATGCAAGTAAGTTTTGGTTTAGAAGTACTGCAAATACTTCCATAGGCTTTTAAATAAGCGTGGTGCTTAGGTTAAAATTGCCTGCTTTAGTCAAATTAGACATGGAGTCTAGTTGGATTATTGAACTAAAAATTGCTTGTGTAGGCATTAGTTATTTTGTTAGAAATGCTTATTGATAATTCCTATGACTATTGCAGAATTCCGTAAGCGCACAGAATCTATCGATGTAGCACTTCACTTGGGAGTAACCAAGTATCATATTTATTTCCACAAGGAAGCTTCTAATGGCTAGAGATATCTAATGGTACACTAAGAACACTCACGACTTATGATAAGAATGAACTAGTGTAGTGATAACTAATCTAAATAATCTAGTCTAAAATAGAGCCAAGCAACGGCGTAGATAGTGATGAGCTCAAGAGTGGGATGCAAGGCAACACGATAGGCTAATGTCCCAAGGGATTGGGATTACTCACAAACAGAAAAGCCCTACGCCTACTACTAGACCGAACGTGGTGGAATCCAGAGGATCTTAGGGCTATCACCACCTAAGACCTGCCACTACTATCCGTGGGTCCAGCCGCAATCCACGGTAACTTCTAGTCTAAGCACCACACTTACACTACAGGCTACTACTCTAACCTCGCGCTAAGATTAGAGCACCGACTATGCGCCGAAGATCCCGCACTAAGTGTATGAAAACCGATAATTAATCCCCTAGTACTACCGCAACTAGAGCACTCAAAGTAATACTTAAAGTAAATACAGGGAAGTAAATACTAAAAGTAATGCGGAAAATGTAACTACAAGAAAGGAAATTATATTACTAAAACAAAGAGTACCTTACAAAGGAAGCGCCCGAGAGAGAGACCTTCGCAGAGCACTCCAACTCTTCAGCTTCTCCTCACTCACACTCACACCACTAGCCTTGCTAGGAGACTCTCACTAGATGAGCTAGGAAGGACTACTCTCCAAATCTATCTATTCTTCCTAAACTGATTACAACTGAAGCATTTCTGGGGTATTTATAGCACTTGGAGACCCCTGGGGTACTTGTAGAGGTGGCCGGAGGTCGATGGCCCTGACTTGTAGGGCAGGCTCCCTGCTAGGGTGCAGGCGCCCGGTGATTTGCACCGCCTCACCATCCAACGCTCCAGGATCCTCCCCAATGACGGTTGCAAGGTCGGTTGAGCACGTGATGGCGGTTGGAGAGGCGGTTTATGGCCCTTGGAGGATGACAAGTGGGTCCATGAATCCTTGACACCACCTTTGATCTCCCTTGGATGAAAACCGACTTCAAATGGACGGCCACAAGTGCTTGGATGCCTCTCCGCCGGATTGTGGACGTGGCAGGCCAAATGGACAGGGTGGGCGCCCTGCCCAACAGGGCTACCGGATCTAGGTGAGGTGAATTTGAGCCATTGATGTTGAATCAACGTGCCAAACTCTGTTTAGGAGGTTGGGGCACGAATCCATGATGTGGTGGGGTGCTGATGGCGCCAAGAGGGGGGCGGGCGCCCTACTAGGGGGCGGGCGCCCTGTCACATGGGCCCAGTGTGGCTCTTGTCATGTGTATTGCTCAGATGTGCCTTTGTTTGCTTCATTTTCACCTATATTTCACCTGCAACCACAATTCTTCAAGTACAAGTGGAACTCTATTAGTTTAAACCAAATTCCTACCTTCTATGTGCCATTTTCTTGCTCAATTTTATCAATGTTGATGGTTAAAATGTGTATTTAGTGAGCATCAACAAACTCCCCCAAACTTACCTTTTGCTCATCCCTGAGCAAAGACTCAAGATGTTATGCTTATAATTGACTTCTTATTAATGACTCACTTTTGATTCAACATGTTAATGCAATTACCTATATCCGATCACTATTACCCATGGGGCTTTTATCTATCCCTTAACCTGAAAAATAGAGCACAGACTAGCTAGAAAGAGGGTTTGTTCTCCATGCCCTATTTGCCTGATTAAATCTTATGGAGGTTTTTGAATATTTGCAATAATCATGCTTTAGACTCTTCTGTGGCACTCTCAGTCTCTCTAATATGTGTGTGGAAATTTTGATCTCACTTAAAAAGCTTGCAATGCCCTCACATCCTATCTCTAGTAGCTTATGTGGAGTTTTAGGATCACAGGAAAATGAGGCATACCATATATAATGTAATATTGCTAAGTCAAACAATTGGATCAAAGGAGCAACAAGTCATAGACTTAGACCGAGAATGTGCATGTGTAAGGTGGTAGTACTAATTACTCCTTTCATGGCTTTTCCCTTTTTAGAAACATGGCTGTAACACCCCAGGTGTTAGTCACGAGCTAACCAGCGAGTGTGGGCCTAATCAAGTTATTTCAATCAATGATCCTAGTCACTATTTCATATTCATCTCCATCTACCTTGATCATTGGAGAAGTTGCATGAAGATTTAAATTGAGAATTCACATGGGATTACAAGTTATTCCCTTAATTGGATTTATGGATTAAGTGGAGATGAGCATGCAAAGCCAACCAAACCTTGCAACCTTGACCAAACAACTCTACTTGAACTCTACAACAAAATTCATGAAGGTTTCATGTTGAGAAAATGTCAAGAAAATACCTCAATTGGCCTAAATATTCAAATTGAGCTCTCTAATGATCTTACCTTGACCAAAGTGGAAATATTATTTTGGAGCAAGAAATGAAGTTTGACCCAAAATAAAAGTTACAGATATTTTGGAGTAGAACAAATGTTATTTTTGGACCAAGTCATGATTCAATCTCTAAGTGCCTCAAACAGTGGAATCAAGTTTGGAAAAATCCTGATTTCAGGATTTAAATAATTTCTAAGTCAGAAATCTGCCCCTATTGCATTGACGTGTTGGTTTCTCCAAATTTTGTTTAGCAAATTGAGTGGGACCCAAAATAAAAGTTGTTTTAAACTCTTTGGAGCACAACATACCAAAATTTGGCATCAATCCGACTTCGTTTGACAAGAGTTGCCACTCGATCTTTGATCGTAATTAACCCTTTGACAGCATCAAGTTGACAGCTAATTATCTCCTAATCTATTTTTCAAATGGCTGAGCTACCTTAATAAAGGTTGTAGAGTACTCTGAGGTAAGCAAATTTCATAATTGGCCCTTTGCCTAATTCGGCCCAAAAGCAGCCCAAACCGGTGTCTCAAACCTGCACCGACAACACCCGCCAAGTGCTCGTCAAAATGCTGCAACGGAGGACACTTGGCAGCGCTGCTCTGGAGCTCCTGCTCCATTGCCGGCCACCACCACCTCTCCCCCTTCCGCACTCCAGCTCCAAAAGGCGAGCACCAGAGTGCCTCACTCAATCCTCTCTCACTCCCGCTCTCCTTCTTCCTCGCTTCCTCGCTCTGAGGCGCCGCACGAAAGCGCAGAGCGCCGCCGCCATTCTTGGCCGCGTCGAGCTCCGCGTCGCCTTAAACACTGCCTTCGCGTCGCGGGCCGAGCTCGCCTCGAGGTCCACGGCACTCTGCTCCCCCTCCCCGGCGCCGTTTTCTTCTAGCCGGGAGGCCACCGGTGCACCTCGCCGCCGTGTCCTGCCGCACCCGCCCGCCGGCGCTCGTGGCCAGGTGGCCTCGGGTCGTCGCAGCGCGAGCTGGGACCACCGGCAGGTGCGCTAGCTGCTGGGCAAGCCCTGGCCCCACTTCGCCGCCGCCGACCGCTCTCCGGCGCGCCCTGGCCGAGCCGGCCATCTCCTTCCCGAGCTGCTCTGCCCGAGCTCCTCTCTGCTCTGTTCGATCAGCAAAGGAAGAAGAAGACTCCCTCTCTGTGGATGACAAGCGGGCCCCACTCAAATCAAATGGGGATCAAATCTATAGATTTCGCTTTTGATTTAGAAATTGATATCTAGAGTTTGGGATTCCAAAAATTATGAAACAAGTTTTGATGTGTTCCTAGTAAAGTGCTCTACATGTTAATATAAATAGTTGTGCCATTCATGCATGTTTTTATTCTGTAGAAATTGATTAGGAAAAGTGGTTTAAGAAATTTATTAACTTGCTTTTGGCCATATTTTGAGAAATATATGTCCGAAAATCATGATTCCAATTTTGTTAGGATTCTAATGACATGCACTAGCTCATAAAAATATAAAACATATAGGTTGTTTACTATTTTATTGGTGTTTCACATTTATATTTTTTAAATAGGAAATAATTGGTTGAATTGCTTGTTATTTTTGTATCTGAAGTTATATTGCTCCAAATGATATGAAAATTTATTTGTAGACTCTTGGTATGTTGTGTGATGTCTGGTTAAATTTTTGGAATTTATCGCACAAGTATGACTGAGTTATTGATTTATCTTGTTTTATGCATATTAAGTAGATTTAAATGCATTATAAATAATATATTGTGGTAAAAATGGAAAATGGTATTCCACTACCTTTGTGTGATATTGTGTTAGCCTGAGAATCAATAATATGGTCATGTTGTTTCAGAAAATGTTGAGTTTCATATTTAATTTGCTCTCCAATGCTTTATTGCATTATAAATTTGTTTATTTTGTAGTAATTAAATTATGGAACCTGAGCATGTAAGATTTGAACCTTGGTCATGATTTGTAATCACCTAGCTCTCATAAAAGTTTGGGACTCATTTGAAATGTTTACCATATAACTTAAATAATTAAATAATGGGTTTTTATGTAATAATGAGTGAATAGTTAAAGACAAATGAATGCATATATGTTTCTTGTGATTCCTTAATATGTTTTGGTCTGAGATGAGTCTTGTGTGACCATGTAATCATGTTTGGAGCTATCTAAATAGCTCATTCCTATGTGTGCTTAGGTGATAAATAAGGGAAAAGCATGTTTTGCTTATATGCTGAAAATGGCTGCAGGCATAGTCCCTGTTGTTGTGGTGTTTTCTCCATGAAAATGATGTTTCATGTAAATGTGTTCTATATAAAAGTTGTAGCCAACTTCTATATCTAGCTTGTCCAAAAATTTCATGGTCATAGGCCTGATAGTTTAGGAGTTATGGCTTTTGGACGACTGCTGTCAGGTTTTGCCAATTTTCTGTCTAGATCTGATTGATTGCATTATTTGACTAAGTTATGCTTTGAATCACTTCTTGGTGATAATAGAGAAGTTGTAGTGCTTTTCCTATAGTTTCTAAATTGTCTAGGATCATCCCTTTTGGTGGTCTATATCTCTAGTTTTGATTGTTTGAAGTGGGAGGACAGAATCTGTCCAAGTCTGGACAGAGCTGTCTTCTTTGTGTTGTTTGACCTGTATATGAATTAAATCATCTGAAGAGGATAATACCAAAGTTGTAGAAAATTTCAATAGCTTTTCAGAAAGGCTTAGATCACTCTGGTTGGATGTGTATAGCTTGGGTTATGGTTAAATCTTATACTTGCTATCCTGCTGCCCATAAACTGCATGTGTGGGATTATGATTGCTTTGACCTTGCTTTGCTTGGCGTGATTGTTAGCTTATGATTCAGTGACTGTAGATTAACATGCCTTGTTTTACTTCCTTTTATTCATATATGTGCATTGTGCATCTCATTTAGGTACGATAGATGAACACGTGAACATGAAGGACATGATGATCGAACTAACCACAAGACGGTGTGGTGGACTAATCACGAAGGTGGAAGGACTAATCGAGTGCTTGGATGGGAAGTGCTCATCGAACAAGTGTCATCTAACAAACACTAACTTAGTGTTGAACCCCAGGCAAGTCCCGGAGCATCCCTAAGCCTCCACCTATCTCTTTTTATAAATGCACCGGTCTTTATTAAATCGTATGTTTGTGCATTTAAGTATAGGAGTTGGTTTGAAACCGTTGCTGCATATCTACCTTGTCTACTATATATGTGAACCTGATACTATTACTAGACAGGTGACCGATCTTATGCTTAGCCCTGCTTAGACCGGTAGAAGTCGGGTGATTTCCTGTCATCCGCGAGAAAGTCGGGTGATTTCCTGTCATCCGCGAGAAAGTCGGGTGATTTCCTGTCATCCGCGAGTGTAGGTGGTGACTGACGAGATCCACATGGTTGGCTATATGTGTCACCATGCCACAATGAAATAATGAGAGAATCAAGGCTAGGTAGCGGGGAGCTGCATGACATGGGTCATGTTGACTTCGGTGCTGCTTGCGGCCGACTAGGACTGAGGCCACCAGACATCAATTGAGATTGAAGGATGTCGTCACATAGCTGGCCAGATAAGTCGTTCTGACCGCGAAGCTGAGTATTTCTTTCTGAGCCGGGAATTGGTGCGACTAGGCAGACATATTCTGGAGGTAGGAAGGATGTGCGGAGACACCATCTTACCAAGGGCAGGTCAGGGACCTGATGCATCCTGGAAGTGGGTTGGTCTCTGAGAATATGGTCCCCGCCAAGCCCGCGACATATTGTGTCTCAGAAGGATTTAACGGTGGCCCAAGAAGCCAGTGGCTCGGCTGACAGGGTTTGTGATTGGCATATTTGCCAGCTGGTACAATCGATTCGAATCGCCATCTCTCCTGGTTAGTGAGAAACTGAACTGATCTTCTGGTGAGGTAGAGGTTAACAACTTGAACATAATGATTATGGTGAGATGAGGTTGATATCTGTGGATATCGGAAATCATATGGTTTTATTGATTGCTATAATATCAAGTGATTGTTTAGTATAGCAGCAAACCTTAGCTTAATAGCTTAACTGAAATCGAAGCTGAACAATATCTAAAATTGATAAGTTGAGGAACTATTGTAGTAATGCTTTTTGTGCAAAAATGTTGCTATCCTTTGAGCTCCACCAAATAAGCCTTGCATATCCTTGAGAGTCTTTTTATTTACTTCCTGTCGGGTAAGTCTAGTTGAGTACAATTGAGTACTCAGGGTTTTATTCCCAATGTTGCAGGAGGAATGCTTGGTTGACTAAAGAGTTACTTCTATCCTTCGGGAGAGGAAGACTAGACCTTGGGCAAGGTCATGTTATCTGTCTCATCTATGTTGCTGTGACTGGTCGGTACTTGGCACTGTATTATGAAATTAAGCTTATGTAAAACGATTTCGTTTCCACTATTGTTGTACTCTGATGTATTTGAAATATGTGCGAATCTATGTATCATGTGTATGTGTACTGCTGAGTTTCTGCGATCCTTGGGGTATGTATTGTGTAAAAGTTTGAAATCCTTCAAGATTTCACGGACTACCGGGTTTATATTGGCTCAAGTGTGGCTTGATAGCTGGAAAAACAGCTGTCGCTGTACTTGTGCTCGTATAAATTGGTCGGTTCTGTTACAGTTGTTACCAGAGCAAAAATCCAGCATGTACCGTCACATGAGTATTTAAAAATAAAAAGTTTTGAGTTTGCAAAACTAATTACCAACTTATAGCTATATATAGGTGTTTTAAACAAATGGTTTGAACAAACTAAGTGTGCCAAGGACCAAGTCTTATAGCCCATATTAGGATTATTAGGTAGCTTATTTAAGTACTAATTTGGGGAAATTGCATCATGTTTCTATTTGCGGTTCATTTGGTTTTATCGTGCGGATAATTATGAACTGTCGGTTTCTTATT
Source organism: Eremochloa ophiuroides (assembly GCA_038502445.1). Lineage (NCBI taxonomy): Eukaryota > Viridiplantae > Streptophyta > Magnoliopsida > Poales > Poaceae > Eremochloa > Eremochloa ophiuroides. The sequence continues at coordinate 18,887,636 of JAHLJS010000009.1, read as the reverse complement.
GCTTCTTATGGGCCAATGTGTCACGTCGAATGAGGTAAGGTGAGATGTGAGTGTACGATCGAACAACCGTCGATCTATGGTGAGTGTTTATGGTTACTGAAGTGAGTACATGTGATTCATATGTGTACTTATGGAAGTATGAGGGAGTAATTACTTTCTTGGGGTCGCAAGTGCTCATGGGAGCATTTCCGGCAAAAAGTGCTTCTTAATGCCATGCATACATGTGGGGTTGGGCTGAAATGAATCTTCTGCAGGTACGCTAACCTCGAATGCGTATATGGTAGTTAACGGCTAGCTATATACCGAGAGAGTACGTAGGTTATGCCACCGACTTAGAACGTATTTGCCATGTTATATAGGCAACTAAGTGAGAATGAATAGGACGAGCATGCATCATGATTGTTGCGTCATGTGATTGTTGCTTGTTGCATAAGTATGCTTCTTCTCACCCTTGTTCTACGTTATCTGAATAGCCTTATTAGGTTTTCAACTTGTGTTGCCTCTCTTCCTTGCTTGTTTTGAAATCGTAAGAGTTGCTAAACCTTTAAGTAGCCTCTATAAGTATTTCTCAACCATAAATCTTGTCAGAAGCTAAACCAATTCTGCCTGTAGGCTTTTCATTTGGCACAATAGACCCACCTAAGTTTTCTCTTAATGCTAGCCTATGGTTGTCATATGTTCTTGTTCAAGATCTATGAAACCATGCCTGCATTTTCTTTCATCTAAAGCCTTATCCAAATCCTATCTGCAGTGTCTCCCCTAGTCCTTCTAGATGTCATGATGATAGCTTGATCTCTGTTAAATTAGATCTTATAATCTTTTCTTTGGAAATCAGGTTATGCAAAATCGATCACCCCTACAAATGATTTGATCTAATCTGTTCCTTACTTCCAGCAGTCTTCTCCACATCTAGAGAATGTTCAGATTTCAGTCAACAAAGCTTGCCTACATCATGTTCATTGGAGTGTTTGCCCAAATCCTCGATTTGAACCTCTTCTCAGCTTACCCAGAAGTTTCCTTGTAATCTTTTCATTATGGATCATGTTATGATTTTATCAATTCAATCTCACAAATCATGCATTGAATCTGTCCCATGATCAAGTTGTTTTCCCAATCTCTCTAAAGTCCTAGCAATGTTGATCGTTAAGAGTCTCCTAGTACTAATTAACGGTACACAAGCTCACGCCATTGGATGGTCTGAAGGTTTCTTGATAGATGCGAGATGCATGTGGAATTATAGAATCTCATGTTAGTTATTCTTGGTAGCTAACCTATAATTCTCTTATGCCATGTTTCTATCTAGACCCTCTCTTTGTTACTCACTTGAAGGAAACCATCTTGTGTGAGTTAAATCTCTCCTTCCCCATTTTCTATGTATTCTTTCTGTATGAATCATGATGTTTGTCAACTCAACCTATGATTATTGTATATAGATAGTTCATGAGACATCTGGTTGTCTATGGTTATCTTCTTCTCAAGATGCTTGTCAATCTTTGTCTCATGATTTTCCCTCCTTCTATCTAATCTCTTGTAAATCATGGGTCGGGTAATCTCCATACTAGACACATGGAAACCGCGTGGGACTGAAGCAAAGCCTCATGTACTGCTATTTTGGCAACTAATCTGACTTCTAACTCATGTTTTCATTGCCAAATCATGCTCTTGTTGGCTATTAACCCTATAATTGATTGTAGTAGCTTACCTTCCCTCTGTGAAATGTCATCCTTGCACAAATCTATCCTTGCCACGCATGATTTTCTCATTGGTTGTATGTTCATTTATGTTGTTATGATCCGTGATCGATGATACTGCGACGAAACCGAGGACATCCTGTGGATCGCAACCACTAGGCTGTGTTGCTCGGCACGTGCGAATATCGAGGTCTCTGGTCATGATACATTGCAGAACTACATCGATGCGTAATATCTCGTATCTCCCAATCTATCCATGTTTCTTAAGATTTCTCGTTGGTCATGTTTGATAGTGGTGTTATGATTATTGACTGATGGTGCCGTGACGAAACCGAGAACCTCTTTGTGGGGACGCCCAATAAAGTAGTGCTTCTCGGCACACGTTGGTATCACGGCCTCCAGTTGTAATCCATTATGAAGTAATACCAATGTGTTGTCTTCCATAGATTTTCCTAAATCTATCTTTGAAGGTGTCTCTATTTCAAATTGATCTATGTCTATGTTTCTTGATCTATCTTGCAAAGTCTTTACCGGCTCGATCCTTCAATGTTCTATCAGAAGATACAGATGTTTGTCAAGTATATAGCTTCCTTCAGAAGTCACAAAGAGAATGATCTTTGAAGAGCAAGTCACTGACATCAACATTGACATACTACAAGATGTGGTAAACAAAGAATCTGACATGATCTACTAGGGCATATCAACCAGCACCTGCCATTATTGTGGGATCAAAAGAGCACACGAACTTTAAAGTTATCTGCAAAGTATCAGTCACGCAATAGTTAGCAGGATGTGATACGTTTTTTGATAGGTTATTTGCAAGTCCACTAGCTTCTATCCAAGTTCAATACCTATTTGCATGAAGATCATACAGTCAAAATAAATCTTCTCATGTGTTGCTTCATGTCTGCTGACCGTGATGGTGACCTTGTGCATGTATATCATCTGCAACCATTTGCTACAGAAGCTGAAGATGTAGAGCCTTTTTAGGGACAACTAACTAGTTACCCCAGTGTGAAGAATAGTCTGCAGCTAAGCAATGAAGTGTATTTGGTTCTTGTATCAAGAAGGAACAAGACCGGCCGTTATTAGTTTCTACTCGATGAGATGATTGCCTCTGCTGATGAAATGCAGGAGTTTGTTCATTCGCTCTCTCATATGAGCAATGTACTTCCTAATTGGATCAGTCTGTCTGACATGAAGAAATGGATGCCTGAAATTGCTAAATAGATTTCTATCAAGAAGCGTGGTTTCATGCTAACAAGTATGTCCCGTGGGTATGGAGAAGTAATTAACCCCGTTTTTGAAGGCCATGTCTCATAGAACAATGCTATACCAGAAAACCTATAAGCCAATTGGTACTGTTTGTAGTACCCTCACTTCCAAGACCTTGCTATAATGAAGCCAATTCCATCTTTGTCAATCACTCAGATAGTGCAAACTATGGTTTCAGCCTAGTGAAGAGCTACAAAAGACACCCCAACAGATGAAGTTAATACCATAGTACATCTTGGTGCAATCAGGTGCCCTTTTTGATACTCTATGGTATGAACAACAAAAAGGACATTAAAAAAATTAATTAGTTCCTTATTCTTGATCGGTCAAGGTGTTCTACCCACTCAACTTATGGAAGTGTGAAGTGAAGACAAGTTGAATTTTGTCAAACAACGTATTTCAGATTTCTTTTTGGAAACCCTCTGATCTCGGATTTCTGATGCGAAATAAGAAGGTTTACACATTGTCAAAAGTAGTTCAACAAGTTGGTTTTGTTAATTTATGGTTGTATCATGAAAAAAGTTGTACTCAAGTTGTTGGTAGAGGACTGCTTCTCAAAACTTTGTGAGTAAACACTCTACACAACCAACCTCATTAAACCTGCCAATCCGCTTCAATCTTGTTTATTCTCGGCTGCAAATGAGAATACATAAGTTTGGGATTGCTCATCGGTTTTCCTCGTGTACAAAAAGGTTTTTGATTCTATGCAGGAATTTGTGATTTGTCTCATCAACCTGCACAATTCATGTCTGTCTAGACTAACCATCGTGCAAATGTGCATGGCAAGTTGCATATTGCACAAACTTTTGCTACTGCATGGTGTACTCCAAACCATTGCCTTGGATCATGAACTATAGTTTTCAGCTCATTTTGGAAGCATTTACAAGAATCACCTTACTCGAGTAAATGCCTGCTAGAATCTTGTGCCTTGGAAGAGAATGGAGTGTAACCATATGCATCTGTATGCCTACACTTGTCACTTGATGTCCTCTGTGCCTTTTATCACGGAGTGACAGAAAACTTTGTGTACATAATGAAACTAATCCAGAGTTCATCCTATCTTCAGCATAGCATACCTCAGGCCAATCAGGAAGAATTGATCAAATCTTGAAATACATATTGAGAGCATACATGTTTTGTTTTCAAGGATCTTGTTAGAAATGGCGACTGCTATCATTGTTTTTCTTACAACAACAGTTATAAAGAGGTTACCTCAGGCTCTACCCAAACGACTGTTGCTACAAAGACACAGGGGTTCCCTTATTGATGGACATCAAAAGCACTGAGCCGACAGAGTCAGCTATCGCATTCATCGTTCACTCAACAAACTCAAATAATACAGTGTTGCCATCAGAAAGAGAACTGTACACATGGAACATTATGTAGCTTTCCATCAGTCTGTATCTCAGTAAATTGTGTCTACAACCAACAGAAACCTTGCATGTTGTCAATCAATTTTCTCAACTTTAGTAACTATATGCCTCGTCCATGATCTCATCCCATATGAAAATAGTGGTGTATGCTATATCCACTAGAGAATAAGATGTTTTGAAAACTACTCTTTGACGTTCCAATTCGCACCCTCATACTAAGAGTGCAATTGGGACATGTTGTCTTGAAATCCTCCCAAACTAATTGGCAGTGTTATCTTGGATTCCTCCCAAAGTAACAATGCTTCATAAAAGTCAATGAAGAAAATTCTTCAACCAAGAGTTAACTTCTAAGAATTCTTGAATGATTGGAAAGTTGACCTACCCATAATGATCTCTCTTGCATTTGCATCCAAGTAAATGGGAGTACATGATCTCTCGGACTAACAACTGAACCAACCTTTATCGTCCGCACTTTATTGTGGGCCATGAGGTGATCACTCCTGCCTACCAGTGTTATGGAATTTTTACGTAGCCTTAGCCTGTACTAGCACCACCTTGAAAGGGTTACATTCTTTTCTGCCCTTGAAAGCTCTTACGTTCCGAATCTCGTGACGAGATTCCTTTAAGGGGGGAAGGCTGTAACACCCCAGGTGTTAGTCACGAGCTAACCAGCGAGTGTGGGCCTAATCAAGTTATTTCAATCAATGATCCTAGTCACTATTTCATATTCATCTCCATCTACCTTGATCATTGGAGAAGTTGCATGAAGATTTAAATTGAGAATTCACATGGGATTACAAGTTATTCCCTTAATTGGATTTATGGATTAAGTGGAGATGAGCATGCAAAGCCAACCAAACCTTGAAACCTTGACCAAACAACTCTACTTGAACTCTACAACAAAATTCATGAAGGTTTCATGTTGAGAAAATGTCAAGAAAATACCTCAATTGGCCTAAATATTCAAATTGAGCTCTCTAATGATCTTACCTTGACCAAAGTGGAAATATTATTTTGGAGTAAGAAATGAAGTTTGACCCAAAATAAAAGTTACAGATATTTTGGAGTAGAACAAATGTTATTTTTGGACCAAGTCATGATTCAATCTCTAAGTGCCTCAAACAGTGGAATCAAGTTTGGAAAAATCCTGATTTCAGGATTTAAATAATTTCTAAGTCAGAAATCTGCCCCTATTGCATTGACGTGTTGGTTTCTCCAAATTTTGTTTAGCAACTTGAGTGGGACCCAAAATAAAAGTTGTTTTAAACTCTTTGGAGCACAACATACCAAAATTTGGCATCAATCCGACTTCGTTTGACAAGAGTTGCCACTCGATCTTTGATCGTAATTAACCCTTTGACAGCATCAAGTTGACAGCTAATTATCTCCTAATCTATTTTCCAAATGGCCGAGCTACCTTAATAAAGGTTGTAGAGTACTCTGAGGTAAGCAAATTTCATAATTGGCCCTTTGCCTAATTCGGCCCAAAAGCAGCCCAAACCGGTGTCTCAAACCCGCACCGACAACACCCGCCAAGTGCTCGTCAAAATGCTGCAACGGAGGACACTTGGCAGCGCTGCTCTGGAGCTCCTGCTCCATTGCCGGCCACCACCACCTCTCCCCCTTCCGCACTCCAGCTCCAAAAGGCGAGCACCAGAGTGCCTCACTCAATCCTCTCTCACTCCCGCTCTCCTTCTTCCTCACTTCCTCGCTCTGAGGCGCCGCACGAAAGCGCAGAGCGCCGCCGCCATTGTTGGCCGCGTCGAGCTCCGCGTCGCCTTCACCACTGCCTTCTCGTCGCGGGCCGAGCTCGCCTCGAGGTCCTCGGCACTCTGCTCCCCCTCCCCGGCGCCGTTTTCTTCTAGCCGGGAGGCCACCGGTGCACCTCGCCGCCGTGTCCTGCCGCACCCGCCCGCCGGCGCTCGTGGCCAGGTGGCCTCGGGTCGTCGCAGCGCAAGCTGGGACCACCGGCAGGTGCGCTAGCTGCTGGGCTAGCCCTGGCCCCACTTCGCCGCCGCCGGCCGCTCTCCCCGAGCTCCTCTCTGCTCTGTTCAATCAGCAAAGGAAGAAGAAGACTCCCTCTCTGTGGATGACAAGCGGGCCCCACTCAAATCAAATGGGGATCAAATCTATAGATTTCGCATTTGCTTTAGAAATTGATATCTAGAGTTTGGGATCTCCAAAAATTATGAAACAAGTTTTGATGTGTTCCTAGTAAAGTGCTCTACATGTTAATATAAATAGTTGTGCCATTCATGCATGTTTTTATTCTGTAGAAATTGATTAGGAAAAGTGGTTTAAGAAATTTATTAACTTGCTTTTGGCCATATTTTGAGAAATATATGTCCGAAAATCATGATTCCAATTTTGTTAGGATTCTAATGACATGCACTAGCTCATAAAAATATAAAACATATAGGTTGTTTACTATTTTATTGGTGTTTCACATTTATATTTTTTAAATAGGAAATAATTGGTTGAATTGCTTGTTATTTTTGTATCTGAAGTTATATTGCTCCAAATGATATGAAAATTTATTTGTAGACTCTTGGTATGTTGTGTGATGTCTGGTTAAATTTTTCGAATTTATGGCACAAGTATGACTGAGTTATTGATTTATCTTGTTTTATGCATATTAAGTAGATTTAAATGCATTATAAATAATATATTGTGGTAAAAATGGAAAATGGTATTCCACTACCTTTGTGTGATATTGTGTTAGCCTGAGAATCAATAATATGGTCATGTTGTTTCAGAAAATGTTGAGTTTCATATTTAATTTGCTCTCCAATGCTTTATTGCATTATAAATTTGTTTATTTTGTAGTAATTAAATTATGGAACCTGAGCATGTAAGATTTGAACCTTGGTCATGATTTGTAATCACCTAGCTCTCATAAAAGTTTGGGACTCATTTGAAATGTTTACCATATAACTTAAATAATTAAATAATGGGTTTTTATGTAATAATGAGTGAATAGTTAAAGACAAATGAATGCATATATGTTTCTTGTGATTCCTTAATATGTTTTGGTCTGAGATGAGTCTTGTATGACTATGTAATCATGTTTGGAGCTATCTAAATAGCTCATTCCTATGTGTGCTTAGGTGATAAATAAGGGAAAAGCATGTTTTGCTTATATGCTGAAAATGGCTGCAGGCATAGTCCCTGTTGTTGTGGTGTTTTCTCCATGAAAATGATGTTGCATGTAAATGTGTTCTATATAAAAGTTGTAGCCAACTTCTATATCTAGCTTGTCCTAAAATTTCTTGGTCATAGGCCTGATATTTTAGGAGTTATGGCTTTTGGACCACTGCTGTCAGGTTTTGCCAATTTTCTGTCTAGATCTGATTGATTGCATTATTTGACTAAGTTATGCTTTGAATCACTTCTTGGTGATAACAGAGAAGTTGTAGTGCTTTTCCTATAGTTTCTAAATTGTCTAGGATCATCCCTTTTGGTGGTCTATATCTCTAGTTTTGATTGTTTGAAGTGGGAGGACAGAATCTGTCCAAGTCTGGACAGAGCTGTCTTCTTTGTGTTGTTTGACCTGTATATGAATTAAATCATCTGAAGAGGATAATACCAAAGTTGTAGACAATTTCAATATCTTTTCAGAAAGGCTTAGATCACCCTGGTTGGATGTGTATAGCTTGGGTTATGGTTAAATCTTATACTTGCTGTCCTGCTGCCCATAAACTGCATGTGTGGGATTATGATTGCTTTGACCTTGCTTTGCTTGGCGTGATTGTTAGCTTATGATTCAATGACTGTAGATTAACATGCCTTGTATTACTTCCTTTTATTCATATATGTGCATTGTGCATCTCATTTAGGTACGATAGATGAACACGTGAACATGAAGGACATGATGATGGAACTAACCACAAGACGGTGTGGTGGACTAATCACGAAGGTGGAAGGACTAATCGAGTGCTTGGATGGGAAGTGCTCGTCGAACAAGTGTCATCTAACAAACACTAACTTAGTGTTGAACCCCAGGCAAGCCCCGGAGCATCCCTAAGCCTCCACCTATCTCTTTTTATAAATGCACCGGTCTTTATTAAATCGTATGTTTGTGCATTTAAGTATAGGAGTTGGTTTGAAACCGTTGCTGCATATCTACCTTGTCTACTATATATGTGAACCTGATACTATTACTAGACAGGTGACCGATCTTATGCTTAGCCCTGCTTAGACCGGTAGAAGTCGGGTGATTTCCTGTCATCCGCGAGAAAGTCGGGTGATTTCCTGTCATCCGCGAGTGTAGGTGGTGACTGACGAGATCCACATGGTTGGCTATATGTGTCACCATGCCACAATGAAATAGAGAATCAAGGCTAGGTAGCGGGGAGCTGCATGACATGGGTCATGTTGACTTCGGTGCTGCTTGCGGCCGACTAGGACTGAGGCCACCAGACATCAGTTGAGATTGAAGGACGTCGTCACATAGCTGGCCAGATAAGTCGTTCTGACCGCGAAGCCGAGTATTTCTTTCTGAGCCAGGAATTGGTGCGACTAGGCAGACATATTCTGGAGGTAGGAAGGATGTGCGGAGACACCATCTTACCAAGGGCAGGTCAGGGACCTGATGCATCCTGGAAGTGGGTTGGTCTCTGAGAATATGGTCCCCGCCAAGCCCGCGACATATTATGTCTCAGAAGGATTTAACGGTGGCCCAAGAAGCCAGTGGCTCAGCTGACAGGGTTTGTGATTGGCATATTTGCCAGCTGGTACAATCGATTCGAATCGCCATCTCTCCTGGTTAGTGAGAAACTGAACTGATCTTCTGGTGAGGTAGAGGTTAACAACTTGAACATAATGATTATGGTGAGATGAGGTTGATATCTGTGGATATCGGAAATCATATGGTTTTATTGATTGCTATAATATCAAGTGATTGTTTAGTATAGCAGCAAACCTTAGCTTAATAGCTTAACTGAAATCGAAGATGAACAATATCTAAAATTGATAAGTTGAGGAACTATTGTAGTAATGCTTTTTGTGCAAAAATGTTGCTATCCTCTGAGCTCCACCAAATAAGCCTTGCATATCCTTGAGAGTCTTTTTATTTACTTCCTGTCGGGTAAGTCTAGCTGAGTACAATTGAGTACTCAGGGTTTTATTCCCAATGTTGCAGGAGGAATGCTTGGTTGACTAAAGAGTTACTTCTATCCTTCGGGAGAGGAAGACTAGACCTTGGGCAAGGTCATGTTATCTGTCTCATCTATGTTGCTGTGACTGGTCGGTACTTGGCACTGTATTATGAAATTAAGCTTATGTAAAACGATTTCGTTTCCACTATTGAACTTTTATGTAAAAGTTTATCTTGTACTCTGATGTATTTAAAATATGTGCGAATCTATGTATCATGTGTATGTGTACTGCTGAGTTTCTGCGATCCTTGGGGTATGTATTGTGTAAAAGTTTGAAATCCTTTGAGATTTCACAGACTACCGGGTTTATATTGGCTCAAGTGTGGCTTGATAGCTGGAAAAACAGCCGTCGCTGTACTTGTGCTCGTATAAATTGGTCGGTTCTGTTACAATGGCTAGCTCTTTCTTCTTCTTTTTTCATCAGAGCCTTGCTCTCTTTTTTTTACTAGAGACTAGCCATGCCTCTTTTTTTTCATGAGGAATATTTAGGAGGGATAAATGATAATGCCATGGAGTAGATCCTAACATAAAAGGCATGTTGTTGCTTATTCTCAGTGTAAGAATAGCAATATGAAGGAGGGTGTTCGTGTTTCCCGGTCATGAGAATATGACTAGTTTCTCTACTATGATTCACAAAAGTTTGACGAGGCTGAACATAAATATAGGCAGCAATGTGGAGTTTTCCTATCTAACAAATATGGCTCTAGTAGGTGTTCTCTTTTGCCATAGAAGATCTTAAGCAAGTTTTATCATCATTTTAAAGAAATTCTCCATAGATTAACCTTCCTCATGACAGGATAGAAACTTACTCATTTCTTTGCTAAATGATGATATAAGTCTTGTTCTAGCATTTACAACCCACAGATTTCAAGTTCATGGTATAAGTAAAATCACATTAACAGTCAAATCATCCGCGAATTACTAACTTGAAGTAATTATAAGCAATAAACATTTTCATTCTCTTGTTTCTGGTAGTGTGACAATGTGGGTGTTTATTTATTTTTCAAGCATAACAATACTAGCATAACAAATACTATTATTATTATTATTATTATTATTATTATTATTATTATTATTATTATTATTATTATTATTATTATTATTATTATTATTATTATTATTATTATTATTATTATTATTTATGTTTTTAGCATGCTGGAAATAAAATATAAATGCGTAAATAAAAAGGATGGGGCTATGTGTACTTACCTTCGCGGGGGACCTCCCCCAAACTGGTTCTGAAAGCATCACTAAAAATCCCACCCCTGACGACGATAGAAATCATCCCAGCGGCGGTCATTGCGACAAGCCAGATAGTGCATATCCCTTGTCTCCTCCTCATTCTCTTGACTGTATTGCCAAAACTCATATGACAAATCTTGTAATCCTTGGTGAAGCTGTTCTTGACCAATCTGCAGGCTCTCTATCTGATGCTGGACATAGCCAAGGTCTCGCTCCCATCCATGCACTGAAACTGAGTATCTCGGTGGAGGTTATCCTTCAGTGTTGGATGAGTGTGAACCTTCCACATCAGTGTATCTGTAGGAGCCACCCAAGGGTTGGGTACTCCCAGAACGGCTGATGTGTGCAGATGCCTGTCCATAGGGATCCCATGGGCCAGTCGGCTGGTGTTGCTGCTGCGAGGGTGGCTAGTACCAGTTGGAACCTCCTGCTTGTTGAGAGCCAGGAGCCGGCCATGCACCCCACTGACTAGTGTGTGGCATGGCACCTTGGTGGAATGCTTCTTGTGGCACCCGCTCTGCTTGCTCTTGTGCTGTAGCCTGAGTAGCTCTCGTCTGGGCCCTTATTCTTCTTCCTGCAACCTGCACAGCATGTTCTTGTGCCAGCCTTGCGGCGTGCTGTTCCTCAGTCTCGAGAGGTAAGTGCAAAGAGTTCACATTTCTTAACCATAAAGTCATGTCAGGCAATGGAATTTCATTAATAAAACCTTGATATGTCATGATGTATTTTTCATTTTCTGCATCATATTTCATCATGTGTGCTTGCCTGAAATGCTCTATGTCTAAAATTACCCTCTCAGTGTTAATGAAATTAATTTGTGCACTGCCCAGCAAACCCATGTTACTGACTATCCTAGTCACAAGTGAAGTCATTTCAATGGTTGTATTAGGTACCCATGTAAACACTTTAGACCAATAATCCATCATAGTTTTAACTGGTGATACACAAATTCCTTTTAGTGCGGCAAATAAAATTTGCATTTCATCGGTTCTAACCTTCCTGGGGTCATGTCTAGGATAAAAGGTTACGGCAATAAATCTTTGCAACATCCTAAGTGTTGGGTTATGTATCTGAGAAGTTCTAAGATATGCTGAATCATGACGGCCAGAAATTTCATACCAAAAGGTTTTCTTATTAAAATCTTTACATGCTTTATTTTAGTCTACTGCACAATTTTTATTAAATTCTAGCAGCTCACTAAATTGTGTCCAAGTATAGGAATAATTTTCATTAAACACACAAAAGTTGCAGTGGCTACTAGTGACTTCTAGGGTGCATAAAAATTCTAAAGTAAGTTCTCTACACCACAGTTCATTAACTATCCATGCATTTCCCCACCCCAATGTACGAAATATAGATTGAAATTCAGTAATCATACCTGTTGTGTTGAGCAAGTCGTGGTCGATTTCAGGGGTGTGGATGAATGCGCGCTCACGTAGCATGCGGAAGGCTTCTCTTTCTTGATTATTCAGCCAAATAATCTGGGCCTCATCCACAAGAATACGGAATGGTTGATGTTGAGTGCCTTGTTCTTCGGGAGGTTCGTCATGGCTTGATTGATCAACAGACATATTGCTTCTTCGGGAGTGCTGACTTCCTGAACTTGAATGGCTTCCGGACGAGAAGCGCAGATGTTGGTTTGGTCTTCCACTACTGCTTCCATCACTACTCTCTTCTGTCTTCTTCTTCTTCTTCCCGAACAAATTCTTCAACATGATTAAACACAAAAGCACTAACAAAGCAGGGATTAAGGTTAGTAAAACAAACCACTCCTCTCGGCAGTGTGTGTGCTACCTTCCCGTGGCTTTCCTTGCTTTGCCTTGCTTAGTGATTAGTGGCTAGTTCTTACGAGGTTGCTCAGAAGAAAGAAAATAGTAGTGAAGCAAGAGTGAGAGCTTGGATGCCTGGTTCAGCACTTGCTTCTGCATGTGAGAGTGTAAATAGGCAAGGTAGGCAGCAGAGGGACAGGATGGCAGCTAGGGACAGGGCGCCCGCCCTACTAATTTGTCGAAATCTCTTCCTGTTCTTTCACGTGCTAGTGCCTCCACTCCAGAGCATCTTCCATTAGTGAAAAGTTTAGCTAGCACCAGAGAAATGAGAGGAGAGAGTGGAAGTACTTGAGACAAGATGAGAAAGAAAGTGTAGTGAAGGATGGATGGATATGTCGGCCAACACCTGGTGCCTTGCTCTCTATTTCCATGTGATCAGCTAGTGGAGCAATCAGGGGAGCTAAAAGCCAAAGGGGGCAGGGCAGCCGCCCTATCAAGGTGGGCCACCGGCCTTCTAATCCCCTACTTAATTATCCTAAGCAAGATACTAAGCTAGATCATGAAGGGAAAGTGAAATTACATAATAAAATAAGCAAGATTAGGACTTACCTTAGCTTAACTTACCTTAGTTAGGTGCCTCGGATGCTTGCATGACTATCAACACTTCACGTTGTCTTCGTGCTCCAGAGAATCTTCATCATGCATGGTGGTGTCGGCAGGTGCGTTCTCCACTGACGAGCACTGCTCTGGGTGTGGCCTGAAATGAAAGATTTCTTCTTTTCCATTGATGTTGAGTCGGATTTCTCCGGCTCCCACATCAATGGTTGCATTTGCAGTACTTAAAAATGGTCTTCCTAGGATTAGTGGTGTTCTAAAATCAGGATTTATATCTAACACCACGAAATCCACGGGAACGAAACAATTTTTAATTTGAACAGGGATATTCTCTGCTATTCCCGCCGGATATCGTATTGATTGATCGGCAAGCTGCAAACACATACATAGTAGTTGGAGATAAAGATGCATGATTAAGTTTGTCTATATTACCTTAGGCATGACGCTGACGCTTACTCCAAGATCGCACAGAGCTTGATCCAATTGTTGAGTTCCGATAGAGCATGAGATAGTAGGATTTTCGGGGTCCTTCTTCTTCTCTGGGAAATTACTGAGGATAGCAGCACTACACTGCTCCGTCAACTTCACCATTTCTGTGCTCGGGATTGGCTTCTTTCTATTGAGGATGTCCTTCAAATATTTTGCATAGGTAGGTACCTGCATCGCATCAACTAGAGGTATATGTATATATAATTTTTGTATTACCTCCACGAATTTCCGGAATTGTTCATCTTCCTTTGGTTTCATGTTACGGTCAGGAAAAGGCAATACCTCGGTATCATAAAATTCATGAGGAGAAGTTCTTACCTTTTCTTGAGGTGCAGTGGAGTCTTCTTTTTCAGCCTCTTCTTCTTCTACCTTCTTCTTGGGCGTAGAATCAGGATAAGGGGGATCACGAGTGGTCTTACCACCTCTCGTGGTCACAGCATTAACTTTTTCATTATGGCATGAAAGTTTTGAATGAATATCTGCTAATTGCTTTTCTACCATTTTATTAAAGTCAAGTTGTTCCCTTAACAGCTCATGAAATTTATCTGTTCTAGCATTTATATCTCCTAAGATTTTATCTTGATCAATCAAGACTAAACTTAAACCAGAGTTTATTTTAGCTTGATTTAAAACAAGTTCCTTAAGAGAATGATTGCTAGCATGTAAAGAATCATTGTCCTCCCTACGTGGATTCCATCTTTGGTAAGGTGAAATGGGTGGGGGATCATATCCGCCATCATTTAAAAGAGATTTAGCATCTTTTCTTGGACAGATATCTATGTTATGATTTTTATTTCCACATAATGCACATGGTGTTTTAGCATTTACATAATATTCTATAGCAGCACGATTTCCTTTCCAATTAGCTCTATCTTCTAACTTTTTCAAAAGGCAATCAAAAGATACAGAATTAACTTCGAAAGTATTAGAATTACCTTTGAGATGATCGTCGGTCCATCCTTGATTATCCACCATCTTCTCAATCAACTTCTTGGCTTGACTCACCTTGAGAGACAATAATGCACCTCTGGCGGCAGCATCAAGATGTTGTCTAGAATCCATCATGAGTCTATGATAGAAGCTTTGTATTAATAGCCAATCTTCAACGCCATGGTGAGGGAAGGCTTGCATGTAATCTTGCATGCGCTCCCATGCTTTGGGGACGGATTTGCGAATCTCCTATTGAAAGTTAGAAATCTTGCTACGCAAAAGATTTGTCTTATCAACAGGGAAGAATTTCATCAATAAGTGGTTGGAGCACTTCTCCCAAGTGTTCATGGATCCCATGTTGATGTAGAACCACTGTTTCGCTTTCTCAAGTAATGAGAAAGGAAACAAGCGAAGACGGATTGTATCCTATGAAATTCCTGGAATAGAGATTGTATTGCATATCTCCAGAAAATTGTAGAGGTGAGCATTGGCATCCTCTGAAGGGTTGCCATAAAATGCAATTGCTTGCACCATCATGATCAATGCGGGTTTAAGCTTGAATTCTCTACTTCCGTTATCAGCACTAGGCATAGTAGCAATATTGGAAATAGATGGAGTAGAATACTCATAGATTGTTCTTGATGTAGATGAACTGGTCGGCTCAGAAGTACTAGGATGCTCGGACTCATCTGATGGATGATCTTGCAATGTGGGTTCCCTCGATGAAGATGGACGAGATCCAGAAGTCATTCTTGGAGGAGTGGGATTAGCTCTTGGTCTTCTAAGAATTGACTCAGGGTCTTCATGAAAATCTTCAGATAGATTGAATCCAGCCATTCTAGCTATCTAGCTTGATAGTCACCACAAAAATACAGATAGGTGCAATCCCGCTAAAGAACGGGGTTAGTTCTATAGCAAACACAAAAGAAAATCTAGGCCAATTGTTTCCCCGGCAACGGCGCCAGAAATGCTTGTTGGCGTTTCTAAGCTCACTACCAAGAATAGATATTCCTGATAATGGCGTTAGAAATGCTTATTGATAATTCCTATGATTATTGCAGAATTCCGCAAGCGCACAGAATCTATCGATGTAGCACTTCGCTTGGGAGTAACCAAGTATCGTATTTATTTCCACAGGGAAGCTTCTAATAGCTAGAGATATCTAATGGTACGCTAAGAACACTCACGACTTATGATAAGAATGAACTAGTGTAGTGATAACTAATCCAAATAATCTAATCTAAAATAGAGCCAAGCAACGGCGTAGACAGTGATGAGCTCAAGAGTGGGATGCAAGGCAACACGGTAGGCTAACTCCACTTAGTACTTTGGGGCGAATGCACGGTCCCAAGGGATTGGGATTACTCACAAACAGAAAAGCCCTACGCCTACTACTAGACCGAACGTTGTGGAATCCAGAGGATCTTAGGGCTGTCACCACCTAAGACCTACCAATACTATCCATGGGTCTAGCCGCAATCCAAGGTAACTTCTAGTCTAAGCGCCATGCTTACACTACAGGCTACTACTCTAACCTCGCGCTAAGATTAGAGCACCGACTATGCGGTGAAGATCCCGCACTAAGTGTATGAAAACCGATAATTAATCCCCTAGTACTACCACAACTAGAGCACTCAAAGTAATAGTTAAAGTAAATACTTGGAAGTAAATACTAAAAGTAATGCGGAAAATGTAAGTACTAGAAAGGAAATTATATTACCGAAACAAAAAGTACCTCAAAGAGGAAGCGCCCGAGAGAGAGACCTTCGCAGAGCTCTCCAACTCTTCAGCTTCTCCTCACTCACACTCACACCACTAGCCTTGCTAGGAGACTCTCACTAGATGAGCTAGGATGGACTATACTCCAAATCTCTCTATTCTTCCTAAACTGATTGCAACTAAAGCATTCATGGGGTATTTATAGCACTTGGAGACCCCTGGGGTAATTGTAGAGGTGGCCGGAGGTCGGTGGCCCTGACTTGTAGGGCGGGCGCCCTGCTACGGGGCGGGCACCCGGTGATTTGCACCGCCTCGCCATCCAACACTCCAGGATCATGGTTGCAAGGTCGGTTGAGCATGTGATGGTGGTTGGAGAGGCGGTTTGTGGCCCTTGGAGGATGACAAGTGGGTCCATGAATCCTTGATACCACCTTTCATCTCCCTTGGACGAAAACCGACTTCAAATGGACGGCCACAAGTGCTTGGATGCCTCTTCGCTGGATTGTGGACGTGGCAGGCCAAATGGACAAGGTGGGTGCCTTGCCCAACGGGGCTACTGGATCCAGGTGAGGTGAATTTGAGCCATTGATGTTGAATCAACGTGCCAAACTCTGTTTAGGAGGTTGGGGCACGGATCCATGATGTGGCGGAGTGCTGATGGCGCCAAAAGGGGGCTGGGCGCCCTGTCACATGGGCCCAATGTGGCTCTTGTCATGTGTATTGCTTAGATGTGCCTTTGTTTGCTTCATTTTCACTTGTATTTCACCTGCGACCACAATTCTTCAAGTACAAGTGGAACTCTATTTGTTTAAACCAAATTCCTACCTTCTATGTGCCATTTCCTTGCTCAATTTTATCAATGTTGATGGTTAAAATGTGCATTTAGTGAGCATCAACACCCCTACAGAAACATTCAAATTCAATCTGGGAAAGTCCTGAGATGATCTCACATAAGAGATGAATCAGGGCATGTGATGAACTCTAACAACTTGGCATGAAAAAGACACACCAGCTCATCCTTCATCAAGGAAAGAACTGTAAGTACCAAAAGTTTATTCACTTAGTCCTTAGCTGCAAGTTACCTTTACCTTGAACCATGCTAGAATGTAGCAAACAAATAAAAAATGACAAAAAGAAATCTATGCTAAAATAATCCTTTAATCATCTTTTGTTAGCATAGATAAAAATTGTGTACCACAACCCATGTTTTGAACTTGTTGCAATCCTTCGGGTATGTATCCACTAACATTTTGTAGGATTGAATATAAGCTAATCTTGGGATGAACCTGCAAACCCAAAAACCAAGGGTTAAACTAGGATGATGATTGCAATGCAGGATGCAATTCCTACCGAATAACCAACTAATGCCTGCTCTTGTCATCCTCAAAGGAGGCAACTCGTATGCCGATAACAGAGACCAGAAAAACGAGATGCCACTACATCACAATGTGCATTCTCCGCATACCTCATTTATTAATGGTGGTCTGTCGTTGACACCTCGAGAAGCCGTAAACAACTATGGTTGCCGGATGACATCACTAAGTCATCGGAGATGAAGCACTCACACAAATAAGGACAATCAAGGATGAACTAGAGTATGCATCTCCAATGATATTCAACCCATCAACCAAGAGTCAATGAAGAAGCATGTTAATATCAACATCAACATCTCCTAGATAAGATGGTGCAAAAGAATGAGATGGTCCTGCTCAAGCACAAAGAAGCCCTTTCTAACAAATAATTCAGATCAAGACAAACTCAAGAAGCTATCAAAGAAGGTGCAACAAGTGTTGAGTAGAATTTCATCAAGACATAAGGTGGCATGAAGTATGGTCCTTATGAAATTCAAGCAAACACCATGGTGATGCAAGGGCACTTAAAAGAGCAAGCTTGGGGGAAATTCACTTTTCCTCATTAATGAGACAAGTTTAGAGAAAGCTCCCCCACTAATCATCGCCGTCTAGTTGAAGCACAAGGAAGGAAGACCAAATTCCACCAAAGATGATCTGACCATGGTCTTCCTCCTCTCAAGCTCCCGTCGCTCAGGAACATTGGTTTGCAATTCCTCTACTCACCATTGCCTTACTTCTATAAGTTTGATTAGTTCTACAAATGCCATGTATGAAAATCAAACTTAAGACAACATAAAATCAATCCTCCAAAGAAGAAGTAATGGTGAATAATAAATGTTCTATGTTAATGTTCAAACAACTGCTCTAAATCATAGAAAGTGACCTTTAGCTTTATGACAACAATATCCCTGTCATTACTTGTATATTCCTTCTGGTATGTGTTGTCCACTAATTCTTTGCAGGAATAGAACAATGAGAGGAGCAAAAGGTCCGAACAAAACTCAAAAGGAAGAACAAAAGGATGTCGTAGAATATAGAGCCACTCAAGAACAAGACACTAGAAAGTCTTGCCCATCCACAGAAGCCATACATCTACAAGGACAAGCTAGCACAGAAGAAGACAAGCAGAAGAAAGCACACAGCTAGGCAGACTCACACTGAAATTGTGAGGATGATCAACTCAGTAAGAGCTGAATATGATCACCTTCTGGTCTCACCATACATGCCCAAGCTAGAAGATCCAGGAGTGCCGACAATCGACTACACAATCAACTAGAAGATCTTCTACAAGACCTTCTGCGACACAGGATGGAGTGTCAACATAATGGCCAAGAGGGGATTGCTAAAGATGTTATGGTAATGATTCGAGATCACTATGTCCCCACTAACTTCTTGGTCCTGGATGAGTACGATCCACCGCTTGTACTTGGAAGACCGTTCCTCAACTCTACAGGAGCCATCTTTTATATGAGATCAGGGGAGGTCCACTTCCAGTTTCACAAGGAGAAAAGTCCACTGCTACTTCAACAGTTACACAACCTATGAGCAGCCGAAGAAGAACAGATCAAGGAGAAGACGTCGTTCATCCTAAGAGAACCAACCATTGAAGAATTGTTGCGCAGATTATGAAGGAAAAGTCAAAAGTAGTGATTACATCAAACCAGAAGAGAAGAAGAATGAAGAGACTATGAAAGATGACCTCCCAGTTTTGACCTCACCATCAACATCAACCTCACCAACCAGAAAGGAATGGAGAAAGGGGTCACCTTCCAGC
Source organism: Eremochloa ophiuroides (assembly GCA_038502445.1). NCBI lineage: Eukaryota > Viridiplantae > Streptophyta > Magnoliopsida > Poales > Poaceae > Eremochloa > Eremochloa ophiuroides. Next base: position 18,868,251 of record JAHLJS010000009.1, on the reverse strand, counting down.
TCATCATCAGAAGTGCAACCAGGGTCACCATCTTAATCCAACGATGCACCCAATAAGGAGTGAACAGACAAGAAGTCCTGTTCAGAGGACTATAAACCACCGAGCCTTCACCAAAAGGTAAACTTGGTACTTATCCATATTTCCTTTTTAGCATTACAAAATTAGTATAAGTAGTTGCATTTTTACTTTGCTGCATTTGCATAGAAAAGAAAAAATAAAAATATTTAATTATTGTATTGCATTGAAAAACTCTAAGCCCCATGTGACTAATCTTATGGCATAGCTCATAAAGACTATTCACTGTGGTGCCACAAAAATAATTTGCATGCACCTAGATAGACTTCTGCATCATATTTACTTTCCGAATTCATAAACTTTAAAATACCAAAAAAATATGTAGGCATATGAAGGTCCACCCACTTAGGGAAATTTCTGCTGGAATTATAAAAACAATTACTAACCATGGAGTAGTATTAAACCTAACCCCTCTCCATTAGATTTGGTATTCTTGTTGGCAATTGAGTTTTACAGAACAATACATGAACAAAGAGCTAGACAACCTGTCGCCCTTACACTGCCAGTACACCATGTCAACATCTAGCTTGGGGGAGGGCATCCTCTACTTAAATCTAGCTAAGTATAAGTTTCCCATCCTGTCATTATACTATATGGCTTTTTGAGTGTGTTAGCTAGTGAAATGAAATTGAAACCAAATATAGATTTGCTTAGTTTAGTTTAGTGAGTTCCTTATGTTTGAAATAAAATAAAGAGATAGTGATTACAGAGAATTTTGCCCAGATAAAATGAACTCCATAGATAGACACCATGCATAGAATTGATATTTAGCACCTCACTAGAATCCCTTTTTGTTTCCTAGTGTTCAACCTTGAATTATCCCAAGTTTTAGATACAACTATTTTGACATGAAGATTTACTTTGAACCTGAAACCTGTGGGTAGAAAATGCTTGATCTAAGTCTAGGTGATTGAGGGCTATGATATGGAAAGTTTGAGCTGCTATTTATCTTGTTCCTAGTGATACTTGAGTCCTAAAGATTTATTTTGAAAATCCTTAAAACAACATGATGAGTTCCTGTATGACAAGAGCTTTACATTCTTACCATAGCCATACATGCTAGAATAGAAAAAACATACACATTATATGCTACTTGCTTTGTTTTGAGTTTTGTCAAGCTTTGTTGATACCTGAGGAACTTGTCATGCTTTTTTACAATCAAGATCACTTGCACTCCACCCATAATGCACTACTCATATCAGAGTAGGCGCATCCACATTCCACCCATTCCATCTATTCGACCCAAAAATATACCCCATTGGTTACCCAGATCAATGCTCCAAAGTTCTTGTCGCTACCTCTCAAAAGAAAAAGAAAAAGGGAAGTACTGTTGCAGAGAAGAGCCATGTGGCTATGCAAAAGAGTGAGGTGAGAGAAAATAATGGGTACAAAGATGCCCGCCTGAATGGTAAAAATGGACAAGTGTCCGAGTTATCAAAACAATGGGTACTCTAATGCCCGCCTGAAAAAAAAGAAAGATAGCCCATGTTGTCCTGCAGCACAATTCCCTAGTGTTTGAAACAAAAAGGTGAGAGATAAATGTTTTCAAGGAGCAAAAGAGTAGAATTAGGATTAGCCACCATATATATGTCCACCTACCACCTCACATCCACGCACATACACATCTTGATTTGATTGTATGACTTGTTCCTTTGGATCCATTGTTTGACTTTACAACATATTCATTGCAAGTATGTATGAGCTGTCTCTTTACCCATGAGCTCCACATAAGCCATTAGTTACAGGGTAAGAGAGTTGTCAAATCTAACGCAATCACCAAGGCTAGAGATATCCCCGGCAATGGCGCCAAAAATGCTTGTTGATAGTTACTAACGCTATCAAAAGAAGGTAGCCAAATCTATCCTCTAGCAATGATAACAATGCTTCTCAACGCAATCACGGGGGTTGTCAATCCTTATGCTCAAAGTATGTGGTTGTTGGCCAAAAAGGCTATGTGTAGCTCTAAAGGATAGGTGATAGGATTCTGCAAGCGCACAGAACTATCGTGTAGCACTTTACCTGGGAGTACCAGGTGTCAAATTTATATTTTCCCAAAGGAATACGAGGTTTGTGATTCCAAGGATATGATAGTGAAGGATCTAGATATGGATAAATGGGGTAATAACCTTAGTAAGGATAAATCAATGAAGTATAAGTAAGGTGGAAACACGCACTAGGTAGCTCTGGAGTTTTGGGGAAGAACTCTATCTCATTAAAAGATCAAATGATTGTTATACCAAAGAGACTTCTATACATGGGACACGCAAAGTCCTAAACTCACCGGGGTTCGACTGATTAGGCACCATACGTCCCAAAGTCCTACGCTTATACCGGATACTAGGCTGAACGTGGTGGAATACAGAGGATCCTAGGGCTGTCACCCCCTAGCACCTACCACTACTATCCGTGGGCCTAGCGGCACTCAAGGGTAAGCTATAGCCTAAGCACCTCGCTTAACCTATAAAACTTACTACTCTAACTCTGGCCAAGGAATTAGAGCACTCTAACCAAGCAATGAGCAAGTATAGAGCTACTTAAAGTAAAACAATAGTAAATGAAGAAGGGGATCTTTATTACCGATAAGAGTGAAGAACACCGCAGAGGAGGTCGCCGACAAGCTCGGCTCCACCACAGACTTCTTCCTTCTCCCGACTTCTCTCCAACACTCTACTCTCTAGTAAGGATCCTAACCCTATTTATACGCATTTCTACGTGTTTCTACTTACAAGTGAGGATCCTACCCCTATTTATAGTGTAGGAGTGCACCAGGGGTACTTGTAGGCGTGCATGGAAGGCAGTGGCGCAAAGGAGGGGGCGGGCGCCCCCTAGGGGGGCGGGCGCCCGGTTGGATGCACTGCCTTGTGTCCAACGGCCGTCCTTGCTGTCCTATGGTAGTTGCATGGTCGTTTTATGCCTTGGAAAGGCGGTTTGCAACCCCTGGGAGGATGACATGTGGGCTCTTCAATCCATGGCACTTCACTTGATCACCGATGGATGAAAACCGACTTCAATTGATGGTGTAGATGGCTCTTGGACACCTTTCCTCGGATTGTGGATGTGGCACTCAACTTTGATAGGGCGGGCACCCTGTTGATAGGGCCACCAGATCCCCCGCCTTGTATATGAGCCGTTGATGATGTTTCAACGTGCAACTGACCATTTGGGAGGTTGGCACACGGATCAGTGAGGTGGCAAGTGCCATTTGGCACTTTGGACAGGGCGGGCGCCCTGTTGGCAGGGCGGGCGTCCCCTCTCTGGCTCCCACGTGGCAGCTGAGGTGCTGAGGTGTCTTGCCATGCTTTGGTTTTGCTTGATTTCACCATTTTTCCTGCATACACAACATTTCTCCAAGGACATGTAGAACTAGGTAAGTTTCAAGGTGGGTTCTTTGCATTTAATGTGGTTTTACCTTGATTATGGGTGAAATGTTGACGGTAAAACAGGGTTTTAGCGACCGTTAACAAACTCCCCCAAGCTAACCTTTTGCTTGTCCTCAAGAAAAGACATGATTTTAACAAGGCAATGTTGGATCAAGAATTTCTTTAATGTAACGATTCACAAAGATCTTGCATACAAACCAACACTATTCTAGTATTGAGCATGATTCAGAAATTCATCTTATGTCTTAACTATATGGGGCTTATAGCTTTTTTACCATGGGTTATGCAAAAAAAGATAGCATAGATAAGTACATACTTCATCCCTTACTTTGGTAAGGTGAGACCATTTACTACAGAGTTTTTATTCTTTTGAAAAATAAAATCTTGATTTGATTCCATTAATGGCACTCTCAACCACTCCTTAGTGTGATGGACCTCACAATAGCTCAAAACAGCTTTTCATGTCTATCCTAAGCTTATGTGGGGTTTATAGGATTGGAGCAAAAGCATACTTGAACTGAATGTATTGCAAGATTAGACTCTTAGATCACATGAAGCAACAAGTCATAAAACATGATCAAGAAGTGCAAGTGTAAATTATTTGGTGAGCTCCTTGAGACTTATTCCTTTGCCTTAGACAGGGGAGAGCAAGGTTACTGAATACATAGCTTTTTTTAAGAAGGGACATGGGCACCTGCCCATGGGACATTTGTCCTCTTTTGTTTTCCTTGAGCACTTGCTCTCTTTCTTTTTTTCAGTAACCTATACTCCCCATCTATCGAAGGACAAAAGTTGATTGTGGTTGGTTGTCTTAATTGGTGTGTGGAGCATAGATGTATACTTCCAGTGTAGAAGTAATACATAGGTGGCATGTGTACATGATCTTGATCAAAGAATATGACTAGTTCTCTACCTAGATCAAGTAAGGTCTAAGCAAGCTCAAAGCAGACAAGGGCTCTTTCTTTTGGTGGTTTTAGTTGGTTGTGGATGTATGGCTTGATGGTAGGTATATAATTCCATAAAGGGACCATGAGCAAGAATTTGAATTTTATAAATCAAAATCTCTAGTTGATTCTCACTCATTCCTTAGATCAGGTAAAAGTTCTACTTATACCAATTTTAATCTTGCAAGAGCATAACTTAGGTTATTAGTATGTGCAACCCACAATAGTGTTTGACTTAAGACAGAATTCAGATATCACACTCAACTTTCATAGTAAGGATTGCATAACAAGATTTTGCAAATCATCATTGAGCAATTGTTCATAATTTCCAACAAAGACATAGCATATTCTTTTTCTTATCATTATGTTTATTTATTTATTGTTATGCAAGAACATTATAACTCATAGTAATCAAGAAAAAGAATTGCTGGGGTTAGAAACCATACCTTGGTGAGGATGACGGCTCCCCCAATCTAGCTTCTTCTCCAAGATTGGATTCTCCTCTTGGTCGGGTTGTTTCCTCCTTTGCATCTTATTATGATCACTAGGTTTTGCTTTTTATTTTACTTTCATTTATTGCTACTATGACAAACCAAATCTCTATTTTATTTTATTATTATTGTTGTTATCATATTTATTTATTTTATTATTATTTTATTCTCTCTTTTATCATGGTTTTTAAATGCAGGGCATAAATTTAAACATGCTTCTAACAATTAATTGATTTAATGCATGAAGAAGGAAAATATGCCAATGCAGTAATTAAAGAGAGAGATAGAATACTTATTTCCATAGCTGTCCTTCCTCGGAAGGAGGTTCTTCCTTGACTGATGTCTTCTTCTCATCTTGTCCTCCTTTAACGGTAGCGGGGTCTGGTGTAGAGGCTGTAGATGAAGGTTCCCTCTTAACCTCATCTCTATCCTTCTTGTTTCTCCAGATTCTTGGTTTTCTCCTCCTCATGGATCGACTCTTATTTTCCTGCATGTTAGTTGCATGGTGTGGTGCGCAAGAGAAGACAAATCTTTGTTTCTTCCCATTTATATGGAAATCCATGCTACCACTAGCAACAAATATGCAGGCATTCACAGTATTCAAGAAAGGTCGGCCAAGAATGAGGGGTAAGTTGTCCTTATTTCCCATGTTTAAAATCATGAAATCGGCAGGCACAAAGTTGGTTCTTACTTTTACCAGAACATCACAAAGTACTCCTTCTATGTAGCAAGTTGTTTGATCAGCTAATTGCACATATGCAGAAGTTGGTACTAGATCAGTGTAGAACACCTTTTCATAATGTTCTTTAGACATGATGTTAATACTAGATCCTAGATCACATATAGCATTATGGAACTTTTGAGATTGAACAGAGCAAGATATGACAGGGGTTCCAGGACCTCCCTTTTTAGTTGGAAAATTCCATCTATCTAGTTCATAGACATGATAACTAATAGTAACAAGATTAGCAGATTCCATGGTTGTTTCAGGCTTTCCTGGTATTCTATCTTTTTCAAAAGATGGAATTGCAGCAGCAAGTTGTGCTAATTGGGTTTCAAGCATCTTATTGAAACTAAGTTGATTCTTAATTGCAGAAGAGAAATCATCCAATTTAGAATTTATGCTATCTAGCATCCTATCATTAGCATGGAGCTTTTTGTTTATACTATCAGTCATTCTACCTTCACCATAGACAAGATCTTTAAGAGAAGGGTAGTTATTACCTTGGTTGTTTGGACGTTGCGAAGAATTGAAGGTGTTACCTTGAGAATTGGAGCGCTGAGTCCATCCTTGATTTGAAGAACGAAAATTGTTGTCACTGCTAATGAAGTTGAGGTCTTCATGTGTCTCAGGACAATGGAGTCCAGAATGGCCAACTTCTCCACAGACTTCACACGTCATATGAGTCTCCATGGCTTGCACGGTCTCAGGTGTACGCATCCTCTCGCAATTTTCTAGCCTTTTGGCCAGTAGGCCCACTTTAGCTGCAATCATGTCAGCTTCCTTTAATGAATGCATACCTCGCTTGCATGGTTGCAGGCGTTCCTCGTTCCATCCTTGATTGGACACCATCTTCTCGATCAGAGCCTTCGCATCTGAAACTTTAAGAGAAAAGAATGCTCCACCGGCGGCAGCATCCATGAAAGGATCAAGGATGCCCAAGAGGGGGGTGAATTGGGCAACTAATAAATTTTTTGAAACACAATTCAACCTATCGCAATTTGCCCAATGTCACCCCACAAGTGCTTGTGTCAATTCTATTCCTGAAACAAGTTATGCAACCTAGAGCCAAGTCCTATCACAAGTATACTACTCTAGGAAAGTAGAGAACACAAAGGAAATGCGGGAATGTAAAGGGTTAGAAAGACAAATCCGGTTTTTCCCGAGGTATCGGAGAGTCGGCACTCCCCACTAGTCCTCGTTGGAGCACCCGCCCAAGGGTGTAGCTCCCCCTTGATCTTTGCAAAGACCAAGTGCTCTCTACGGGCTGATCCTTTGCCTCTCCGGCGCGGTGGATCGCCCACAACCGCTCATAACTTTGACTTGGGCCGCCCACAAGCTCTCCAAGCGATCACCAAGCCACCGATCGCCACCAAACCGTCTAGGTGATGCCGATCACCAAGAGTAACAAGCTTAGACTCTCACTTGACCAAGAACAAGGCCAAAGAGGGTGATGGATGCACACAAGTCACTCTTGATCTCTCTAGGGAAGAAGAAGCTCACAAGCAATGGAGTTCACACTAATCTCCCTAGGGCTCTTGCTCTCTCAAAAGATCAACAATGGTTCCTTCAGCTGATAGAAATGGCAAGAGTAATAGAATGGAGGCTTTGGTGGAGTATAAATACTCACTCTCTCCAAAACTAGCCATTTCTCACTTTCCTGTGAACCGTCGGACTCTGCCGAGGCTCGACCGTCGGACCAAACGCCACGGTCCGACTCTCACACAAGCACTGCGCCCAGAACTGTGACAGAGGGGCATCGGACCAAACTCGATGGTCCGACGCTCCTCAGTCCGACGCTTCTGAACTGCGGGCACAGTGCCTCTCAACAGCTAGTACGTGGAGCAATGGTCCGACGCACACCGTTGGACCAAGTCCAACGCTCAAAACCGCGCTGGGAACCTCTCTGGAAGCGTCGGACGCTAACAGACATTAGTCCGACGCTCCCACTCGCTACGGTCCGACGCTCGCTCAAAACCCAGAGGCACCGTCGGACTCTGGCCAATGGTCTGATGACCATCCAGCCAGGGTCCGACGCTCCCTGGCACACTGAGACTCATCCAGGGGCTGCCACGTGTCGTCGGACTCTAGCTATTGGTCCGACGCCCATACTAGGTAGAGTCCGACGCCTCTAATTTGATCAAAACTTCAGCCGAATCGAAAACTTTCCAAAACAAAGTTTGATCCTCTCTCTCTCAAGAGTCTCCCTGGGCTGTCTAGAGCTATGTTGGACAAGTGTGCATCACATCTACACTCTCTAATCTTGCTCTAAGTCAAGCTACCCATCCAAACCCCTCTTAATAGAACGGTCAAAGAGAAAGACAACAACTAAGACTACGCCAAGTGTCTCTCAACTCCAAACGACAATTGGCACTAGCCTATCACCGTCTTGTTTTCCATCCTTTGAAAACCGAATCGATTTCCATCGCTAGGGGCTTGAACCTACATGTTATTATGACCTAACCTCTAGGTTATCCTACAGAACACCCGTTAGTCATAATAACCGTTTTGTTGTCATTAATCACCGAAACCACTGGGGCCTAGATGCTTCAATCTCCCCCTTTTTGGTGATTGATGACAACAACCTCAAATAGATTTAGAAAGAGTGAGGTTTTTAAAAGTTTGATTCATATAAGCATGTGACAATAAGAGCAAAAGGGTTAGGCGTGCTTATACAAATCAAGACCACAAGGTACAAATAAGATATGAAATAAGCGCAAGTACCAAACGATACACTCAAGATCGGAGTGAAGTGCGGAAGCTAAGACAAGAGCTTAACCAAAAGTGAATCGAGTGACACAATATATAAATAATCATGAAGCTCAAACACATGTCACAAGCAAGTCTCAAACATGAGAATAAACATGATGCATGATAATGTCACATCCAAAAGAACAAAAGAACCAAAACGCTCTCACGCGCTCCCCCTAAATCTATGCTCTCTCCCCCTTTGGCATCAAGCACCAAAGACCTAAGACTCAGGAGGAGGAGAAGAAACTGCAGCATCGCGGTCGGAGGAGTGAGGTCGAAGCTCAAACTGAGAAGGGTCTCCCTCGGACTCGGAGCTCTGAACAGCCTGACCCTCTGTCGAAGCACGGGAAGGTGAAGTGGTCCGAGTCTACTCAGCCGTCTCTGGAGCTGCTGCTGTGACTACTACGGTCGCAGTCCCTACTGTAGTCGGGAGAGGCTCTAAAGAGGCGACTGAAGACGGTAGGGTCTCTGTAGTCCCAGTGGCAGGTGGAGCTGTGGTGGTGGTAACAGGCAATCTGAACTCAGGAGGTATGGGCATGCCTATGATCTCACTGAAGGTAGCACCCAAGCTCCTGGACACTGAGGGGCCACCTAGGTCAGGTGTGAAAACGGTGTGGATCGGAGTGAACCCTTGAGTGCCTGACGTGGCAAACCACTGCTGAGTTTGCTGAGTCGGCGTGACGAACTGACTCAGGAGTGAAGCTGTGCCCTGACTCTGAAGTCCACCGGACTGTATCGCTGGAGTCACCTGGGCTACAGTGGCTGCCGGTCCAACTTGCTAGACTGGAGAGGCAGTGGCTAGGTACGGCGGGGCTCCGGTGTGCCTGATGATGTGCTCCATAAACCCAAAGGTCTGTAGCTATATCTGCTGGCTCTGGAGCTACATCTGGAGCATCTGCTGCTGGAACTGATCCTGCCTGAGCTGAATCTGAGTAAGAGCTGCAGCCTGCTCCCTGGCAAACCTGGATTGCTCCTCTGCCCATCTCTGCTGAGTCTGCTGTAAGGTCTGAAGAATAGCAAGCAGCGCAGGGTCTGTCTGTGAAGTCAGTGGAGCGGAGCTGGACCCACCGGCCTCCGAGTCGTGAGCTCGTGGACGTGAAGGAATGGGCCGGTAGTCCCTGTCAGAGCTGGACGAGGAGGTGTCGACGGGGTCGTCGTCTGCAAGTAACTGCTCAAGCTCGCTATGGGCAACGTGCCTCATAGCCTCGTCCTGCTGCTGCACCTCTGCCATATCTGCCCTTGAAGTGTGACGGCGCTGAATCCTGTGTAGACCTCTACTGCCATGGCGACCGTCAATCAGAGAGGTCATCCAATAAACTGGAAATTGTGTCTCAGTCTGGCACAACTCACGGGAGATACCTGTCCAAATCCGGTGCAACCTCTGCTCAAGGATGTGTGAGATCTAGTGAGTGTAGGGGAGCTGTCGCCTAGACCTGATACCCTCTGCTATGGTGTCCTCCATCTCACTGATAATCAAATCGACAACGTCAAACTCGGACTGCTGGACCAGGGCACTAAGGAGCCACAGCTGTAAGTGAGTAAGACCCTCCTTGTACCCCTCCCGCGGTAAAAGAGTACACCTCATCACGTCGTTCAAGAGACGAACGACGGGACAAAGCTCCGAAGGTGTCCTATGGGAGCCGTCTCCGAACGGTGGTCGAAAGCACGCTGCTATATGAGCAGTACCAGGTGCCAGTCCTCCGTGAGCCCTCCTCAGCGGGTCTATCGTGGCATAGCAAATGTTGTGCAGCCTGGTAGCTGACTCTGGCACTCCAAGCAGCTCTCGCAGAGCCTTCGCGTAGAGCCGGTATGGCTCTCTGCCGAAGGTGTACTGCAGGTACTCGTGGTCGGGGTCTATCCATAGTGAAGCGTAGAACTCTCTCACCCACGACTCCACGTACCGGCCTGAACGGCCAAGAAGCTCTGCTAGTCCAGGTAGGTAAGACAAGTATGGTCTGATCTCCTCTCCTGCAGCCTGGACTATGTCTTCTAGGGGAGACACCCTGTGCTGTCGCAGTCCAACTCCTGTGGCCATGAGGGCGGTGAAGAAGTCCTCGTGAAGTGTAGTGTACTAGCCCTCAGAAGCTCTGGGATCTCTCTGATCCGGAAACCAGCTGGCAAGCGAGGTCAGCCGGAGCTCTCTGACTCGGGCTGCAGAGATCCTCTGTAAGTCCAAGTGAACATCTGGCTCAGGCTCTGGCTGAGGCTCGGAGGGAGCTGGCACCCTGGGGACTCGGTCACCGCGCCTCTGACCAGCGGGCCAGGGTGGCACCGAAGGTCGAGTGCGGCCCGAGCGACGAAGAGGTGGAGCCTGGGCCTGCTCCCCCTGAGGAGCTGCCTCCTGCTGCTCTAGCTGCCTCGGCTCTGCCTCTAGCTGTGCTGACTCAGTCTCCGGCTGTCTCTGAGGCTGTGGCTGCTCCTCGGTCTCATCTCTGCCCGACAAACTGACAGAGATGCCTCCAATGTGTATACCTCTGCCACGCTCTGCCTCCTCTACAGCCTGTGCTACCCTGATGGCCTGCCTCTGCTCTGCTGAAAGCCTCTTCCTTTTCTTGCTGCTCTCGACGAGAGGGGCCTTCCCCTTGTCCAAAGGTGGACGAGGAGGAGGCCTCTCGTCTCCACCTGTGCCTCCCTCACTGCGGCTGACCTGCTTGCACCTCACCGTCTCTGCCAACTGTCACTGTCTCTCAGAAACTGACACTGACACTCAGAGGCTTGGCCTCGTTCTGTATCCGCGGGCTTGGCCCCGGATTCACTGACACACTGCCAAACACTCTGACCACGAATGCTGCAAGAGAGAGATAGACAGGGATACATAAGCATATATATAATCTAGAGATGAGTAATCCTAGGAAGCAAGCATAATGAGATAAGAAAGGAATAGCAAGAAAACTGCGAGAAAAGGAACCTGTGAAGGAGTAAGAGACTCTGTCGACACGGGGCACCACAGGGTCAAGGAGAATCACTGCATGACATAGGGCACAAGTCAATGACTAGAGCAACTGACATGGATATGCAATGAATAGGGAGGAAACTAGGTGTGGAGGCAAAAGATGATTACCACAAGGTGAGAATCACCTCCACGAACCCTAGAAGGCCGAGAGCAGAGCTACGCTCCAAAAGATGTGCGATTAACGCGAAGAATTTTGGTTAAGACATTTCGTCGAGCAGTTTAAGCGCGAGGTGATGAGAAGAGAGATTTGACACAATAGAATCGATTCTCACCACCACTCTTTGGGAGATGTCACAGACGAGAAGAAGGGGAGTACACGAGCACCTCTGCGGCGAAGGAGAAGAGCACGGCGGCGGCCGTGTAGAGCGGCGGCCGTGCTGCTCGGCTGCAGCAGCTCGCGGGCGTGCGCACGGGAGGGATGAGGGGCCCGCACACACGGGAAGGTGCTCACGGCCGGCGGCGAGGGCGCGGGCAATCTGGTGGCGGAGTGCGAGGGCGCGGCGCGGCGGCGGGCTAGGGTTTGTACGGGCGGCGGCGCTCAGCTTCGATCAGCATGGGATGAAGACGAAAGGAACCGAATCAACTGGCAGCTGGGCCCCACGCGACAGAGAAAGAAAAAGGCCGAATCCCGCCTTCGAACCGACCGTCAGACCCTAACTGTGCAAGCGTCGGACCAATACTCCGCAGAGTCCGACGCTTCCAGTAAGCTCCAGTGGCCGTCAGACTTAGCCGACGCTCCTCGTAGGACCAATCCTTTCGGTCCGCCGCCGTGAACGCAGGCGCGACATGGCGTGAACTCTCTTATCCAATAGTCCAACGCCCAAAATTTCCCGGTCCGACGCTGCGTCCGACGCTTACTTTGACTTTGCCGTCCACCGTCGAACTGAAGCTGAAAGTCCGACGCTGTGAAAACCAGCGTCCGATGCCTCCTTCAACAAGGAAAGGGACTGTCGGACTGAGGCAATTGTTCCGACGCTGGGAAAATCAGGGTCCGACGCCTCGGTCCGACGTCCTAAAACCTGTTTTCTTCTAAATTTCTTCACGCCGATTTTTCCCAACTAAGTTCCAACCCCAATAAGAGTCAAATAAACACCAGTTAGAACTAGTATGAGATGGCCTCTCTCAAACCCTCAATTTTTCAAATATTTTGCCTTAGGCATATGTGAATTTTATGAAGATAGGCAATGAAATCCAAGAGCGAAATGACAAAACAACAACCATGCAATATGCAATGCAAATTCACGTAAATTAAACTAGTTGCTTGTCAAGTTTGTCCTCGGGTAAGCTTCGTCACACGCTATTGGGCGGTTATCTTAACCGAGTTAGACAAGCCCTACGTGCAATTCAATGTTAGACATGTTTTATGTTACAATGCAATGCACATGACAACACAAGATCATCTTTTAGTGAAGTTGCTTAGATCAAGGCAATTAAGTTCATTCCTTAGAGTACAAAAGCGTGCCTCATCCAATGGTTTAGTGAAAATGTCCGCCAAGTTATCATCCGTTCTCACTCCCTCAAAGGAAATGTCACCCTTGGCAACGTTATCTCTAAGGAAGTGATGGCGGATGTCAATGTGCTTTGTGCGGGAGTGTTGAACCGGGTTATTGGCAAGTTTTACCGCACTCTCATTGTCACACAACAAAGGCACCCTTTTTAAGTTGATTCCATAATCAAGTAGGGTTTGTTTTATGTAAAGAATTTGTGCACAACAAGCACCCGCGGCAATGTATTCCGCTTCGGTTGTTGACAAGGCAACACTATTTTGTTTCTTGGAGGACCAAGAAACTAGTGATCTTCCAAGCAAATGGCACCCTCCGGATGTGCTTTTCTGGTCAATCTTGCAACAGGCATAATCCAAATCGGAATAGCCGACAAGAGTAAAGTTAGCTCCTTTGGGATACCAAAGGCCAATGCTCGAGGTGTGCTTTATGTACCTAAGGATTCTTTTTACCGCAACTAAGTGAGGTTCCTTAGGATTAGCTTGAAAACGCGCACACATACACACACTAAACATGATGTCGGGCCTAGATGCGGTCAAGTACAACAAACTACCGATCATAGAACGATAGAGAGTTTGGTCAACCGATTTACCTCCCTCATCAAGGTCGAGAGGTCCATTGGTAGGCATGGGGGTCTTGATGGGCTTGCATTCTTCCATCTTGAAGCGCTTGAGGAGGTCCTTCGTGTACTTCTCTTGTGACATGAATGTCCCCTCCCTCATTTGCTTAACTTGAGAGCCGAGGAAGAATGTGAGCTCACCAATCATGGACATCTCAAACTCCTTGGACATCATATCACCAAATTCCTTGCAAAAATCTTCATTAGTCGAACCAAAGATAATATCATCAACATAAACTTGACAAATGAAGATGTGCCCTTTGTGCTTCTTGGTGAATAGTGTAGTATCAACCAAGCCGATTTTGAAGCCCTTGTTGATGAGGAAGTCACGGAGGCGCTCATACCAAGCCCGTGGGGCTTGCTTCAAGCCATATAGCGCCTTGGACAACCTATAAACATAGTTTGGATATCTAGGGTCTTCAAAACCTGGTGGTTGCGAAACATAGACAAGTTCATTTATGAAGCCATTTAAAAATGCACTTTTCACATCCATTTGAAAGAGTTTTAGATTATGATTAGATGCATATGCAAGTAGGATACGAATGGCCTCTAATCTTGCAACCGGGGCAAAAGTCTCCCCAAAATCCAAGCCTTCAACTTGGGAGAACCCTTTTGCCACGAGCCTTGCCTTGTTTCTCACAATGTTGCCCTTGTCGTCTTGGTTGTTGCGGAACACCCACTTGGTGCCTATGACTCTTGCTCCTTTTGGCTTCTCTTCAAGTGTCCAAACTTGATTACGGGTGAAGTTGTTGAGTTCTTCATGCATGGCATTCACCCAATCCGGATCTTGAAGAGCTTCCTCTATGCTAGAAGGCTCAAGGCAAGAGACAAACGAGTGATGTTCAATGAATTGAGCATGTCTTTGTGAGCGAGTCATTACCCCCTTGAAGGACTCCCTATTATGAGATCTTGAGGATGTGCTTGTAGGAGTGGAGTAGTTCTTCTATCAACCACTTGAGGAGGTTGTGGAGCATCAACATCATGTGCTTGTGCCTCAATTTCTTCTTGTGTGATGTGGGTGTCTTCATGTGGATCCACCCCCATCTTTATCTTCATCATCTTGAGGCACATTTGATGAAGATGGTTGATCGATCACTTGCACATCATCACCATCATCTTCATTGTCACAGAACCGACCAATTTATATGAGCACAAGTACAACGATCACATTTTAATTGCAATCCAGTCACACTTGAGCCAATATAAACCTGGTAGTCTGGAAATCTCGAAGGATTTCAAACATTTCATACCCCAAGGATCATTCATTCAGCAATACCCGATCACATGACACATAAGTTCGCAACCGAATTTAAACATCAGAGTACAACATAGTCTTTTACACAAATATAGTAGTAGCGGAAGTCAACATAGTTTTACACCACAGAGTTCAAATACGAGTACCAACAAATGACCCTGTCACAGCATTCTTACAACATCTAAGGATAGATAATGACCCTGCCCTCGGGTCTAGTCTTCTTCGCCCGCAGGGGTGAAGCAATTCCTGCAATACGCGTAGTAGACTACACCATCTGCAACAATGGGAATAAAACCCTGAGTACTCAATTGTACTCAGCTAGACTTACCCGACAGGGAGTAAATAAAAAGACTCTCAAGGATATGCAAGGCTTATTTGGTGGAGCTCAGAGGGTAGCATCATTTTTGCATCAAAAGCATTACTACAGTAGAACCTCAACTTATTTATTTTAATTGTGATAAGCTTCAATTTGAGTGAAGCTATTTACTAAGATTAGCCACTATACTAAGCATTCACTGAATATTGTAGCAATCAATAAAACCATATGATTTCCGATATCCACAGATATCAACCTCATCTCACCATACTCATTATGTTCAAGTTATTAGCCTCTACCTCACCAGAAGATCAGTTCAGTTTCTCACTAACCAGGAGAGATGGCGATTCGAATCGATTGTACCAGCTGGCAAATATGCCAATCACAAACCCTGTCAGCCGAGCCACTGGCTTCTTGGGCCACCATTAAATCTTTCTGAGACATAATATGTATCGCGGGCTTGGAGGGGTCCATATTCTCAGAGACAAACCCACTTCCAGGATGCATCAGGTCCCTGACCTACGCTTGGTAAGATGGTGTCTCCGCACATCCTTCCTACCTCCAGAATATGTCTGCCTTATCACGCCCAATTCCCGGCTCAGAAAGAAATACTCGGCTTCGCGGTCAGAACGACTTATCTGGCCAGCTATGTGACGACGTCTTTCAATCTCAACTGATGTCTGGTGGCCTCAGTCCTAGTCGGCCGCAAGCAGCACCGAAGACGGCATGACCTCAACCATGTCATGCGGCTCCCCGCTACCTAGCCTTGATTCTCTCATTAGACACTGTGGCATGGTGGCACATATAGTCCATCATGTGGAATCCAACCCCATCATCATTAGTAACCACCTATGCTCGCGAAGGACAGGAAATCCCTCGTCTTCTACCGGTCTAAGCATGGCTAAGCATAAGATCGAACCCATCCCTTATCTAGTAATACTTCAGGATCAAGTATAAGTGGACAAGGTATAAATGCAGCAATGGTATCATATCAACTCCTATACTTAAGTGCACAATCATACAATTTAATAAAGACCAGTGAGAGAGAGGCAGAGCCGCTGGCGCTGACCAGCGAGAGCTCGCCGACGGCGAGGTCTCCGGCGACGCCGAGGCTACCTACCGACTCGTGGCAACGAGACGAACCCAATGGACCAACTGCCGAGGGTCATACCCCACCGGAGCAAGCTCGACGGCGGCAATGGCGGACGGCGGTGGTCCGGCGAGCTTGCGCCGTCCTGATTCCGGCCGTTACTCGCGCGGCTAAACTTCGTTCCGTGTCCTTGGAACCCTAGCGGACCTATGCGTGCGACGAATCGAACTATTGCACACGGGAGCTCACTGACCGCGCTCGCATGGCGGCACGGCGGCGAGCGGGTTCACGGCGAGCTTGGGTTCCGGCGAACCTACGGCGAGACCGACCCATCTGACGGCCTAGACTGGATCTACAGCTAACTTAGACTCCTAGACGAGCAATGGAGAGAGAAGCCGACCCCGGCATCGCCCTCGTCGCGGCGACCCGAGAGCTCGGCGGTGCTCCGGCAATGGCGCGGCGGCGAGAAGGCCAAACCGTTATACCTTAGCTCGGCTGAGGTCGGCAACAGGTCGAGGATGAAGAGCAGAGCAAGGCGAAGCTACGGCGGAGGTGGAGCGGTCGGAAACGGCTCGGTGACGGCGGATTTCACCGCGGCAACGGCGCGGCGGAATGGCGACGGCGGAGGGGAAAAACGGCGAACCGACGGCGAGAGCGAGCGAGTGAGAGCGAGAGGAGCGTGCGGGGACAGAGTGGAGTGTCGCCTTCGGTTTATGCAGAGGCGCGGCAGACAGGCGTGGCCCGACGCCGGCGTACGGTCGCTACTTGGCGCCGTTGGTCTGCGGTCGCGGCCAGCTGTTCGACCGAACGCCGATTTGAATCGGCCGGATTCAGTTACAGAAACCGACTGAAACTCGACTTTTGATCGATCTCTAGCTCGTGATCCAGTGTGTTTCAGTGAAAACTTCACTAATATGGATTGAAGAGCTACATGAGTAGATCATTTGGTATTAAGACACTTTACCCTAGATCGGCCTGGATTGAGAGATACAGGTCGATGAACAGGGGTACACCGAAACTGAAAACCAGTTTTAGACTTAGGAACATTTTGAAACTTCAAAACAGCTCCAAATCTGCACTAATTCAACTTTTTGATCACCTTCCACCCATTTTCATGAGTTGACCCAAAAATAAAGTTTGTTGCTTATAAAAGTCTACACAACTTTGATTAAGGGTGCACTGACATGCAAAATCTTTAAAATGCCCTTCTTGTTTGGTCAAACAGAATAGCTTTTAGAGGGCTCTCTAGTCAACTATGAGCTAGAGGGGTATTTTGGGGATTTCACCAACATGAACATTGTTCCAAATGTTATCCCAAACATGTCTAAAGCATTTAGAACAGTAAACAAGCATCACATTTGCATGCTAACATATCTACCACACATAAACATAAAGGAAACATATAGTATAAAAGAAATGCAGTTTGACTTGAATAGTGATGATGCATGAAATGACATGATAGATGCTTGATGAAATGCAAATGCAAGTGTGAAAATAGTAACTAACACTAGGGTGTTACAGCCCTTTCCCCCTTAAAAGAATCTCGTCCCCGAGATTAGAGTTAATTACCATTGTTTATAGAAAGAAGGATAGACTTCCTTGAGGTAATCTTCTCGCTCCCAAGTTGCATCCCAATAACTTTGGTTGTTCCATACCACCTTATAGAACTTGATCACTCGGCTATGGGTGATTCTCTCTTTGTAATCTATTACTTCAATAGGTTTTTCTTCATAGGTCAAATCTGATTTCAACTTGATATCACCAAAATCCACTTGTTCTTCCGGTACTCGTAAACATTTCTTGAGTTGGGATACATGAAACACATTGAAGATAGTGGACATGTGTGGTGGCAACCGTAACTTGTATGCTACTTTCCCACTTCTTTCCAGAATTTGAAAAGGACCTACAAACCTTGGAGCTAACTTTCGTTTCACTCCGAAGCGTTGTACGCCTTTCATAGGTGACACTTTCAAGTATACATAGTCACCCACTTCAAATTCCAATGGCCTTCTTCGCTTGTCCGCATAACTCTTTTGACGAGTCTGAGTGGCTTTGAGATGTGTTTGAATGGTATGCACTCTCTCTTTGGCCTCTTTCACAAAGTCAATCCCGTAATATCTCCTTTCGCCTGATTCAACCCAATTGAGAGGAGTTCTACATTTGTGCCCATACAAAGCTTCAAAAGGAGCCATTTGAATACTCTCTTGATAGCTATTGTTGTATGAGAACTCGGCCAAAGGCAACCATTCTTCCCACGAACCTTTAGACGATAGAACACAAGCTCTCAACATATCTTCGAGGATTTGGTTTACCCTTTTAGTCTGACCAGAAGTTTGAGGATGATAAGCTGAGCTGCGAACCAAATTGGTTCCCAAACACTTGTGTAGATGCTCCCAGAAGCGTGCAATAAATTGCGGGCCTCTGTCGGAAACTATCGTCCTCGGCACACCATGTAACCGAAGTATCTGAGCAAAGTAGAGCTGTGCCAACTGATGAGGACGATCTGTAGTTCGAACTGGTAAGAAATGTGCAATCTTAGTCAATCGATCTACAACCACCCAAATAGAATCATGGCCTTTTTGCGTTAGAGGTAACCCAGATATGAAATCCATGGTTATCTCATCCCATTTCCAACCTGGAACTGGTAAAGGTTGCAATAGACCTGCTGGCTTAAGATGAATAGCCTTCACGCGACAACAGGTATCACACCTGGCCACATAGGCTGCAATTTCCTTCTTCATTTTGGTCCACCAGAACCTAGGTTTCAAGTCTTGATACATCTTACTACTACCAGGGTGGATAGACAACTTGGACAAATGAGCCTCGTCCATAATATGAATCCTCAACTCACGGTCTTTCAGTACTACCAATCGATCCTTGAACCACAATATACCTTTTTTATCTACTCGAAAATGAAGCATTTCTTGTTCTTTCATCTTCCTCTTGATATGATATATGCCGGGATCTGTTTTCTGACCTTCAATAATCTTGCTTTCCAAAGTACAACTGAGAGTAATATTATTCAACACCACTGGATGCACAAGGTTGAATCCGTCTGCTAGCAAAGGCTGCAATACATTGCAATGATACTTTTGGCTCAAAGCATCGGCTACGACATTGGCCTTGCCCGGATGATAGTGTACTTCTAGATCATAGTCTTTGATCAACTCCAACCACCTTCTTTGCCTCATGTTCAACTCAGGCTGAGTGAAAATGTACTTGAGACTCTTGCGATCGGAATAGATATGACATTTGTGACCCATCAAATAGTGGCGCCAAATCTTCAATGCATGAACTACAGCGGCAAGTTCCAAATCATGAGTAGGATAGTTTTGCTCATGTTTTCTCAATTGACGCGAGGCATAAGCAATGACTCGGCCTTCTTGCATGAGAACACATCCTAACCCAGTGCCACAAGCATCACAGTACACATCAAAAGGCTTTTCAATATCAGGTTGTGCGAGAACTGGAGCAGTGGTCAACAACGTTCACAAGGTGCGAAAAGCTGTTTCACACTCCTCACTCCACACAAACTTGGTATCCTTGTGCAATAACTTGGTCATAGGTTTAGCTATCTTAGAGAAATCTTGGATAAAGCGGCGATAATACCCAGGTAATCCCAGAAAGCTACGAACCTCAGACACATTGGTAGGTGACTGCCAATCCAACACCTGCTGAACTTTTGATGGATCTACAGAAATACCTTCAGCTGATAAGATATGGCCCTAGAAAAGGTACTTTAGTCAACCAAAACTCACACTTGCTGAACTTAGCATATAGCTTATGCTCCCTGAGTCTAGTCAAGACTATTCTCAAGTGTTCAGCATGATCCTCCATGTTTTCAGAGTACACCAGAATATCGTCAATAAAGACTACCACGAACTTATCCAACTCAGGCATGAATACCGAATTCATTAGATACATGAAATGTGCAGGAGCATTGGTTAATCCAAAAGACATAACCAAATACTCATACAATCCATACCGAGTGGAGAAAGCCGTCTTGGGAATATCTTGTGGTCTGATCTTAATTTGATGATACCCAGATCTCAGATCAATCTTGGAGAAAACCTTGGCCTTGGACAATTGATCAAACAAGATATCAATACGAGTTAGAGGATACTTGTTCTTAATTGTCACAGCATTAAGTGGCCTATAGTCCACACACATACGTAAAGTTTCATCCTTCTTCTTAACAAAGATTGCAGGACAACCCCACGGAGAAGAACTAGGGCGAATGAACCCTTTGTCCAATAACTCCTGGAGTTGTTTCTTGAGTTCAGCTAATTCATGAGGAGGCATTCTATATGGCCTTCGAGAAATAGGTGCCGTACCGGGAATAAGTTCTATTGCAAACTCCACATCTCGATCAGGAGGAAGTCCAGGTAGATCATCAGGAAAGACATCAGGAAACTCACACACTACCGGAATACCTTGGACGGTCTTGCCCTCAACTGCAAAAGAGAGATTAAAAAGATCCCCTCTTCGAGGTAAGGAAACTTGAAAGGTACCCCCATCCTGGGGCGCCTTCAACGTTAAAGTTCGGTTAGCAACGTCCAATACCGCACCCCATTTGTTCATCCAGCTAACCCCTAGAATTACATCCAGACCTAGCCCAGGCAACACAATGAGATGACTGATAAAACTCCTATCATTAATCTCAATACTCGCCTGCTTGATACCCTCACGTGTGCATATTTCAGCCCCAGCTGAGGTTATCCGGAAATTACAGCCCAAATCAACGATCTGAAAGGCATGCCTTTGTGCAAATGCTTGACTTATGAAAGAATGCGATGATCCAGAGTCGAACAAAACAATGGCAGGGTGCTGGTTAACTGAAAACATACCCGCAGTGACTGGTTCACCTTCTGGAATTTCTTCAATAGTGGTGTGATGCACTCGAGCCTGCTTTGGATGAGGGCAATAGCGAGCAAGATGCCCCTATTGACTGCAGTTAAAGCATGGCCCCAGACCTTGGTTGGTCCTCACTTGAACGGCGTTGCTTGGAGGAGCATTGTTCTTGTTCAAAGGCACTGTGAAGCCTTTCTTGTAGTGTTGTGGCGCTGGCTACTTCTTTGGAGGGGGTCTGAATTTTGCTCCAGGAACAGCCGGACGGTGAGCAGGGCGATTTGCCACCGCACGACTAGCTGCTGGAGTCCTTGACTGAGAAGAGCTTCCTTCGAATGGCCTCTTGCCTCCCTTGGAAGCAGTGTGCAAGTTATTCTGTTTCTCTTGGATATAAGCTTCACTGATGAACTCGTTAAAAGTTGTACGAGCGTTGTTCGCCAGAGTCTTCATAAGCTTGGTACTAAGACCTCTCTTGAAAGTTTCGATCTTCTTTTCATCTGTATCCACCATCCACGGGGCATACCTTGACAGATTGTTAAAGGCATGATGATACTGAGTGAGGGTCTTGGTACCCTGAGTAAGCTGCATGAATTCATTGACCTTCATTTTGATCAAGCCTGCTGGAATGAAATGTCCCCTGAAATCCCTGGTGAACTGCTCCCAGGTGATATCAGCGACTACAGGGTAGGCGGTCTTGCGATTGGCCCACCATATTCCAGCTTGGCCTTGCAGCAACATAGCAGCAAAGCTAGCCTTCATGGTTTCAGTCAATCGCAGCACAGAGAATGACTGCTCAATAGTGTTTAACCACTCATCAGCTTCCAGCGGTTCAACGGCCTGCTTGAATATCGGAGGCTTAGTGTCCATAAAGTCCTTATAGTTACTGTATTGGTCCTCATCGTTTCCGCGGCGTCCATCTCGATTGTGATTGTGGGTGTTACTAGCAACCATCTGCTGCAGAATCGCTTGCTGAGTGTGCAAGAACTGAGCAAACATCTATTCCTGGGTACGCGGTGGAGGAGGCGGCAACTCCTCATCTTCATGTTCGTTCCCACCACCACTGGTTGACCCATGACGACGGGTATGAGGTGCCATCTGTAGCAACACACAACAACCATTGTTAAGTGTCAGTTATGCCAAAGATAACCGAAAGATTATGCCCAAAAGATATCAATGATCATTTTTGATAACCAACAAATGGCACAATAACAAGGCGCAACCAAAAAGGGTTTTCCAAACTGCATAAGTTACCATTACTTAATTAAAAGTTTGATGGTTCCAGCCCTGAACACACAGGGTTCTCTCATTACAATTTAGGTGCTACCCATTACATGACATTAAAGGTTTTCCCAATACAAAAGGGTGCCGATCATGGCAAGATCACTAGAAAGAGCCTAGTCATCGTGGTCACTGTCCATGCCGGACACGTTCCCACCATGGTCATCACTCTCGTCAATAGGCACGATCTCCTCGGGGTCTTCTTCCTCTTCTTCCTCACTTGCTTCACCATCATCAGCCGCAATGAAGATCTCAGGAGCAAACTCCGCTGCACCCGGAGGATGAAACGGATCAGCACGGTTGTTCAGACGATGAACATCCTGCTGCAACTCCCAAACCTGCCGCTGACTAGCACGCAACTCCTGCAGAAACTCATTGCGCTGACGTGTCAAGCTCATATTGCGATTGTCAAGCTGGCGGCGAAGATCTGCATTCTCCCTCTCAAGCACCTCGACACGGCGATCAGCCGCCAACAAGGCGCCAGTGCATCGGAACAACTCATTGCGACAGGCAGTGAGAGCTACCACCAAGTCATCTGAGCTACGACGAGCCATACGTGCCCACTCTTCAGCTTCTAACTTCTTCTCCACAGCATCATGCAGGGCTTCAACGCACTTCATCCAACCATCCCTAGTGGAATAATTCATCCTCAGGACAGCAAACATAGCACTCATAGAAGCACCCATGCTATGAGCATGCTCATCCCTGCCTCGCTCCAAAGAAGCTTGGCTAGACTGAGCCCACTCACCCTGAGAAGCATCCACCCTGGGAAAAACATTTGCTGGCCCCAAATCAGCTCTCTTGTTGAACCGGCTGCAAATATCCGTCAACACCTCGAAAGCTGTAAGCTGCGCACCATCCCATGGCGTCCTCATGTCAACTTCCACCTTTATTCCTGGAAATGACCAACCCCTTTCAAGCACAGGGATAGTCACCCAAACATCAAACCAAGGCTGCACCATGGTTTTCGCTGGCTTCCAGAAATATAGTGGTGGCTCTGCATATCCCACAGACTTCAACAACCTCCATAGCACAGTGGGTGTGCCAAACTGCTCCAGAAACTGACCACTCTGCGGCTCACCTTCAGCTGCCATCTGGTACATTACAACATCTTTCAGCGTTTAGAATAAGATAGGGCAGCACAAATTTTACCATGGGGATGGAAATAGTACAAATAGCTTGAATTAATTTCATGATCATGATGCATGCACGTGCCAACGACCTCACACATAATATATTTTAACTAACGTTATAGTCGGTGGCATACCACGTGCTCTCATATATGTAACTAACCGTGCTATACGTTTTGCGTGGTTAGTGTACCTGCAGAAGATTCATTTCAGCCCAAATCCCAATGTATGCAGGGCAACAAGAAGCACTTTTTGCCAGAAATGTTCCCATGAACATTTGCGACCCCAAAAGTAATTACTCCACCTTACTTCCATAAGTACACATATGGATCACATGTACTCACTTCAGTAACCATACACTCACCATCGATCGATGGTTGTTCGATCTTACACTCACATCTCACCTTACCTTAGGCGACGTGGTACATTGACCCATAGGAAGCAATAAGAAACCGACAGTTCATAATTATCCGCACGATAAAACCAAATGAACCACAAATAGAAACATGATGCCATTTCCCCCAAGTCAGTACTTACATAAGCCACCTAATTACCACATATATATATAGGGCTATAGGACTTGGTCATTGGTACTCATAAGTTTCGCAAACACTTGGTTTAAATCACCTATACACACTACTAGTTGGCAATTAGTTTGTAAAACTCGAAACTCTTTTAGTTTTTAAATAGTCAAGTGACGGTATATGCTGAATTATGCTCTGGTACCAGCTGTCACAGAACCGACCAATTTATATGAGCACAAGTACAACGATCGCATTTTAATCGCAATCCAGTCGCACTTGAGCCAATATAAACCCGGTAGTCCGGAAATCTCGAAGGATTTCAAACATTTCATACCCCAAGGATCATTCATTCAGCAATACCCGATCACATGACACATAAGTTCGCAACCAAATTTAAACATCAGAGTACAACATAGTCTTTTACACAAATATAGTAGTAGCGGAAGTCAACATAGTTTTACACCACAGAGTTCAAATACGAGTACCATCAAATGACCCTGTCACAGCATTCTTACAACATCTAAGGATAGATAATGACCCTGCCCTCGGGTCTAGTCTTCTTCGCCCGCAGGGGTGAAGCAATTCCTGCAATACGCATAGTAGACTACACCATCTGCAACAATGGGAATAAAACCCTGAGTACTCAATTGTACTCAGCTAGACTTACCCGACAGGGAGTAAATAAAAAGACTCTCAAGGATATGCAAGGCTTATTTGGTGGAGCTCAGAGGGTAGTATCATTTTTGCATCAAAAGCATTACTACAGTAGAACCTCAACTTATTCATTTTAATTGTGATAAGCTTCGATTTCAGGTAAGCTATTTACTAAGATTAGCCACTATACTAAGCATTCACTGAATATTGTAGCAATCAATAAAACCATATGATTTCCGATATCCACAGATATCAACCTCATCTCACCATACTCATTATGTTCAAGTTATTAGCCTCTACCTCACCAGAAGATCAGTTCAGTTCCTCACTAACCAGGAGAGATGGCGATTCGAATCGATTGTACCAGCTGGCAAATATGTCAATCACAAACCATGTCAGCCGAGCCACTGGCTTCTTGGGCCACCGTTAAATCTTTCTGAGACATAATATGTATCCCGGGCTTGGAGGGGTCCATATTCTCAGAGACAAACCCACTTCCAGGATGCACCAGGTCCCTGACCTGCCCTTGGTAAGATGGTGTCTCCGCACATCCTTCCTACCTCCAGAATATGTCTGCCTTATCACGCCCAATTCCCGGCTCAGAAAGAAATACTCGGCTTCGCGGTCAGAACGACTTATCTGGCCAGCTATGTGACGACGTCTTTCAATCTCAACTGATGTCTGGTGGCCTCAGTCCTAGTCGGCCGCAAGCAGCACCGAAGACGGCATGACCTCAACCATGTCATGCGGCTCCCCGCTACCTAGCCTTGATTCTCTCATTAGACACTGTGGCATGGTGGCACATATAGTCCATCATGTGGAATCCAACCCCATCATCATTAGTAACCACCTATGCTCGCGAAGGACAGGAAATCCCTCGTCTTCTACCGGTCTAAGCATGGCTAAGCATAAGATCTAACCCATCCCTTATCTAGTAATACTTCAGGATCAAGTATAAGTAGACAAGGTATAAATGCAGCAACGGTATCATATCAACTCCTATACTTAAGTGCACAATCATACGATTTAATAAAGACCAGTGCATTTGTAAAAAGAGTAGGTGGAGACTTAGGGATGCTCCGGGGCTTGCCTTTCACAAAGTTAGTAGGTTGGTGATCCGGGCACTCTGGAAGTTTAGCTTCTTCTTCCTGACCTTCGGGAACCTCTGGCACTTCAATCTCCGGCGGAACTCCCTCCTCCGGTGGATCGAACTGCAACAGCGTCACGCCTCCCGGCGATCCTGTATGCATGATATGCATATATGAGAACTGAGAATGCACATGAAATGCAAGATAGAGATGCACAAATTAACCCATGATATGCAATCAGTTTAACAATCCACACTCATTTACTGAGTACGTGCATATTTCTTCCTTAGACAACCAACTCATACTCACCCTTCTTAAGCAAAGCATAGAACAATTTCTCGTCCTGGGTGAGAGGTCTACAACCTGCACTTAATAATTAACATGCATCAACTAACCTACCACAACCAACTTATAATTAACAAGCGCGAGCAACATCATATAAACAAAATATTAACCTTGCTACTCTAAGCTCAAAGTAGGATCAGCTCTACTATTTAACACAGGTGATAATGCTGAGCATCACAGAAACGCATAAAAACACTCCCCAACCAAAAGATATTTGCTTAGAAACAATTAAATAAACCCTAGCCTATAACTGGACCTACTGTTTACTGTGACCAGAAAAATCCATAAAAATTACAGTAGCTATTACACATCTAGACTAGCCTAATGACAAAATTTCAAGTCATTTGGACAAGTATAACAGTCTACACAAAAATAACAATCAACCAGCCTTTTAAATAATGGAAAATACTTAACACAGTGAAAAGTATCAAACAACAGATTTCTCAATTTTCTTAGCTTCTTTCCAACATTACATGGTCCAGGAAAAATATTCATGACCATAACCTTAACACATTAAGCATGGTGATTTTTGCAAGATTAAAGCATAAAAGGCACATTATACTAGACATCATATAAATAACAGTGAAACACCAGCAAACATATTTTTCATAGATTCTACTTCCCCAAACAAGATGAATGCAAGTGGAATCACATTTTAACCACATTCCTGCAATTACTTATGCATTTATCAAGTTTGCAAGCAATTAACAATTTGAATATAACTACACAGAAAAAGTATTCCAAAAGTACATTTTATATTTTCTCTTGATAGAGCTCAGAAATACAAACATAACAAAATTTGGTTCACCCCAAATGGACAATCCTAACTCCAGATATGAATTTTGGAAGATTTTACACATTTTCTGGAAATTCATTTTATAAATCATAAAACCCAAACCCGATAGAAACTGCTACGTGCACCCGGCTCAGTGAACCAGAGGCGCACCCGAACGGCTGACTCGCGGGCCCCGGGGTCAACCCGACCCCACGCGTCAGAGAGAGGCAGAGCCGCCGGCGCTGACCAGCGAGAGCTCGCCGACGGCGAGGTCTCCGGCGACGCCGAGGCTACCTACCGACTCGTGGCAACGAGACGAACCCAATCGACCAACTGCCGAGGGTCATACCCCACCGGAGCGAGCTCGACGGCGGCAATGGCGGACGGCGGTGGTCCGGCGAGCTTGCGCCGGCCGATTCCGGCCGTTACTCGCGCGGCTAAACTTCGTTCCGTGTCCCTGGAACCCTAGCGGACCTATGCGTGCGACGAATCGAACTATTGCACACGGGAGCTCACTGACCGCGCTCGCATGGCGGCACGGCGGCGAGCGGGTTCACGGCGAGCTCGGGTTCCGGCGAACCTACGGCGAGACCGACCCATCTGACGGCCTAGACTAGGATCTACAGCTAACTTAGACTCCTAGACGAGCAATGGAGAGAGAAGCCGACCCCGGCATCGCCCTCGTCGCGGCGACCCGAGAGCTCGGCGGTGCTCCGGCAATGGCGCGGCGGCGAGAAGGCCAAACCGTTATACCTTAGCTCGGCTGAGGTCGGCAACAGGTCGAGGATGAAGAGCAGAGCAAGGCGAAGCTACGGCGGAGGTGGAGCGGTCGGAGACGGCTCGGTGACGGCGGATTTCACCGCGGCGACGGCGCGGCGGAATGGCGACGGCGGAGGGGAAAAACGGCGAACCGACGGGCGAGAGCGAGCGAGTGAGAGCGAGAGGAGCGTGCGGGGACAGAGTGGAGTGTCGCCTTCGGTTTATGCAGAGGCGCGGCAGACAGGCGTGGCCCGACGCCGGCGTACGGTCGCTACTTGGCGCCGTTGGTCTGCAGTCGCGGCCAGCTGTTCGACCGAACGCCGATTTGAATCGGCCGGATTCAGTTACAGAAACCGACTGAAACTCGACTTTTGATCGATCTCTAGCTCGTGATCCAGTGCATTTCAGTGAAAACTTCACTAATATGGATTGAATAGCTACATGAGTAGATCATTTGGTATTAAGACACTTTACCCTAGATTTGCCTAGATTGAGAGATACAGGTCGATGAACAGGGGTACACCGAAACTGAAAACCAGTTTTAGACTTAGGAACATTTTGAAACTTCAAAACAGCTCCAAATCTGCACTAATTCAACTTTTTGATCACCTTCCACCCATTTTCGTGAGTTGACCCAAAAATAAAGTTTGTTGCTTATAAAATTCTACACAACTTTGATTAAGGGTGCACTGACATGCAAAATCTCTAAAATGCCCTTCTTGTTTGGTCAAACAGAATAGCTTTTAGAGGGCTCTCTAGTCAACTATGAGCTAGAGGGGTATTTTGGGGATTTCACCAACATGAACATTGTTCCAAATGTTATCCCAAACATGTCTAAAGCATTTAGAACAGTAAACAAGCATCACATTTGCATGCTAACATATCTACCACACATAAACATAAAGGAAACATATAGTATAAAAGAAATGCAATTTGACTTGAATAGTGATGATGCATGAAATGACATGATAGATGCTTGATGACATGCAAATGCAAGTGTGAAAATAGTAACTAACACTAGGGTGTTACATTCATCATCTTTTGGCTTGATGTCTCCGGTTGGCATGTTCTTCATGGCCTTCCTCAAGGGTTCATCACCTACATCATCAAGATTCTCATGCTCTCCTTGAGAGCCGTTAGATTCATCGAACTCCACATCATATGTTTCTTCAACAAGGCTGGTGGCATTGTTGACTACTCTATATGCTTTGGACTTCAATGAGTAACCAACAAGAAAACCAATATCACAACGTCTTTGAAACTTCCCTAGGTGTTGCCGCTTCTTGTAGATGTAGCATTTGCAACCAAACACCCGGAAGTAGGAGACGTCCGGCTTCTTGCCAATGAGTAGCTCATAGGGGGTCCTCTTTAGCAACCGGTGAGGGAATAAGCGGTTGGATGCATAGCATGCGGTGTTGATTGCCTCCGCCCAAAACCTCTCCGGTGTGTTGTACTCATCAAGCATAGTCCTTGCAAGGGTGATCAACGTCCGGTTCTTCCATTCAACTACAACATTTTGTTGAGGGGTATAGGTGGATGAGACTTCATGCTTGATCCCAATTTCATCACAAAATACTTCAATGTTTGTGTTGTCAAACTCTTTTCCATTGTCACTTCTAATCTTCTTGATCTTTACTTCAAATTCATTTTGTGCTCTCTTGGCAAACTTCTTGAAAGATTGGGCTACTTCGGTCTTGTCATGAAGAAAGAACACCCAAGTATATCTTGAAAAGTCATCAACAATCACTAAGCAATAGAGCTTGCCACCAATGCTTGCATAAGTTGTTGGCCCAAATAAGTCCATGTGAAGTAGCTCTAATGGTCTTGAAGTTGACACAAATGCCTTGGATGGATGTGTATTTGCCACTTGCTTCCCGGCTTGGCAAGCACTACATAATTTGTCCTTCTTAAATACAACATCTTTCAATCCTCTCACCATCTCCTTCTTCAATAACTTCTTGAGTGTGCTCATCCCAACATGTGCAAGCCTTCTATGCCAAAGCCACCCAAGAGATTGTTTGGTGAATAGACAAGTCTTCAAATTTGCATCTTCCGAGTTGAAGTCCACTAGATAGAGATGATTGTACCGAAAGCCCTTGAATATCACTTCATTGTCATCTTTCTTGGAGACAACCACCTCTTCACTTGTAAAATGGCATTGGAAGCCAAGATCACACAATTGACCAACGGATAGCAAGTTGAAGCTCAAAGAAGCAACTAGAAGCACATTTGAAATGGAATGATCATTAGATATAGCCACTTTGCCAAGCCCTTGCACTTTGCTCTTGGAATTATCACCAAATGTTATCTTTCCTTGGTCTTCTACATTCTCTTCAAGGGAGGTGAACATACGAGCATCACCGGTCATATGTTGAGTGCATCCACTATCAATTACCCAATGAGAGCCATCGGTCTTGTAGTTCACCTACACACAACAAATCAAGCTTGATGTTTAGGAACCCATACTTGAGAAGGGCTCCGAACTTTCTCAACCAAAGCTTTCGCCACCCATAGTTGCCTAGGCCTATTCTTGTTAGGGGGTCCTAGGAACATGACTTTCACTTTGCCCTTAGAATCTTTCCTTAGCATGTAATGAGCATCAAAGGCAAAGGGCCTAGCATGCTTGGGCAAAGGTTGTGGTGGCGGTGTCTTGCACTCATGAGCTGTCACACCCAATTTTAAGGATAAAATTGAATGAACCAACTTATGTGCGCCCAGAGATCAATCACACACATAAGCGACAAATTACATAGTACCATCACAAGGTTCAATATATAACGAATAATATCACAGGGTCTTTACATAAATAGCAGCGGTCTAATAATTATAATCTCTCGCGGAAGCTCCAATTCACAGGGAAGTAGTTGACTGGTGAACCACAATCCTAGTAATCCTCAGAAGAATCATCATAGTCATCTGTTACCCATCCGGGATTTTATCCAAATATGAAAAATAAAGCAAGCGTAAGTACATGTCGTACTCAACAAGAATAACATGGGTTTATGAGGCTCAAATAAGGCAAGACACTGGTTTGACAGCGGTTGCTTCTAGTTGATCATATTTTAGCAATTTAGCAGCAATAGAATATACCAAGGAACAAGATTTGCATGATCATATAAACATGATAATTAATATGGAATAAACTTCAATAGAAACTCCCAAATAAATCAATATTAAATTAGTTAAGTTCCTGTAAGACGTCCAAGACCGCTCGTGACCGTGAGCGCGGCTGATATATCAGTTTTACACTCTGCAGAGGTTGCACACTTTCACCATGAGTCGTGATTCCCATGTGTCAGGGGTTTGCAAGGCCCGCACTACACTGCCAAGGTGCATAACAGGATCTCACTATGAAGTCTTTCAAAAGGCTCTCTAACAAGTTACTAATCAATCCGAGCGCAATGGCAAGGGGACGGTAGAGCCCTCCTTCCAAGTGACACACACACGCAGCAGTACACACAAGGACAGGAGCCGCAAAACAACCAGCTCGGCAAGGAACCTTTCAAGATTAACAACATGATAGAAAGTAACTTCATACTTGACTAAAGCCAGAGCCATATAGCCCCCATGGTTGCGCTGTAAGTCCCGGTGTCATACTTACAGATAAGTCCTTAGTCCATGTTGCTAAAAGGCATCTTTTAATCTTTATTTCATAATCAATTAATCAAGTTCATAAGATCATGACCCATCAAAGCACTAGCATCACTACTCAAATGCAATCTCATAGGTAACAAGGATCAAGTCATCAAAAGCTAGGAATAAACACTATGGTTGCCATGGTAGACACATGCATCATGAATTTAGTGATTAAGGTGAATAGGCAACAAGGATGGTCCATGCTATACTTGCCTTGATCAAAGTGCTCTGGAGAACTTGGATCCTCCGTGTACTCTTGATCACCAACGTATTGCTCACCGTCTGAACTCGTTCATAAAATCACCACACAATCATCGAGGTAATCATACACGAAGCAAACAAGATCTATATTAGAAACAGTACACCAACAGTGGAAAAACAGATTGAAAGGTGTATAAAAATAATCTATGTGTCACTACGATTCCAACGATATAAAGGTCACGAAAATCGGAGTTCAAACGGAGAAGTTATGAAATAAACAAGTTTTACTTTAATAAAATAATAGATTAAACCTAATCTCGAATTTTAAAAGTTGAAAACATGAGTAACAGTAGCATCATTAGATAGATTAAAAAATTACGAATCTACGAGACTTGAACGGGTCAAATCGGAGCTAAAACGAATAAAATATGGCCGAAATAAACTGAGTGACAAATCTGTAAATATTGAAAACGCCCTTTTGAATTAAAACCGAGGAAATACGTTTTCTAAATAGGAAAGCGTAATCTGAGAAATACGCCAAAGGATCATGGGTTAGAACATTAAAAAAGCTCAGGGGCTCTTCTGCAAAAGTGCCGGTCGAAAAGGTATCTCCCACTGTGAGCCGTTGGATCGGTCGTGGACGGCGCAGGTAGCTCGGGAAAAGAGGGGCGACCCTGGTCGCCGGAGTCGGGCGGCGCCCGGCCGATTCCTCGCCGGCAAGGTGGCCGGAGACAGCGTTTTCGGGGCTAGGAAGCTCAGCACACCTCGGGACCTGGTCGGGAAGCAAGAGGAGTTCAAGCCGAACCTATCTATGGTTTCGGTTGCCACAGAGGTAGCTCGGGGAGGATGCGGCGAGCTAGGTGGCGGAACTATGGAGACTGCGAAGCTCGGCATCGTGGCTATAGTGCACAAAACCGAGGGAAAAGGGGTCGGGAAGGTTCCTGACCTTGCTGCGAAGCTTGGAGAACAACCAATTTCGACGGAGAAGTCTTCCCGAGGAGAAATCGACAGTGGCGGCGCAGCTCGGGGCGACGGCGGAGCTCGGGGCGACGGCTAGGGCAAGATTGGAGGGCGTGGCTTGCTCGGGAACTTGTGGGGAGGGACGGCAGAGCTCGGCCGACCTATATAGGGGCGCGAGGGAGGCGTAGGATATCCGGACTTCGGGAGATTCGGTGGTTAGGATACGGTCGAAGGCGGCAGTCGTGCTCGGTTCGGGCTCTGTCCGGAGGAAGGAGACTGCGCTATGCCGTGGCCCGACGCGTCAGTGCCAGTAGGAGGGAAGGGAGAGGGTCGCGGCTTCCTTTTACGGGCCGTGGAGGCGTGCTCAGGACGGACTCGTCCGAAAATTCTGGCGGCCGGTCGGTTGGACATCGAGTCCTGCTCGGACTCCAGAGGAAGGAAGGGGACGACTCTGAGCAGCAGGCCCCGCATGGCAGCCAAAGGAGAAAGGCGCCTGCGCGAGGAAGATGGGGCGGTCTGCCGACGCTCGGGCGGCCTTCTGCCCAAGCGGGCGAAAAAGGAAGAGGGGAGGTTTCCAAATACATTTGAATATTTCCAAATCTCAATAAAGTGCAAATCAAACAAAAATATCATCGAGCAGCATGGATGCAACAAATCATGTTTCTAAATCCTATGATTTATTTTAATTGCTAAAAGCTATTATTTGCTAGGTTAATATGCCAAACAATTGCATAAATAAATCAATTTGTCCCTACTTTAATAAAAGCAAATTTTAGGGTGTTACAATTCTACCCCCCTTAAAATTAATCTCGTCCTCGAGATTAGTTAGTGCTTACTCAAAAAGTTGGGGATATGACTTTCTCAATTCTTCCTCTCTTTCCCAGGTTGCCTCATCCTCTGAATACCGATTCCACTGAACCTTGCACATCTTTATAACTCTGCTCCTTGTGACTCGCTCCGCTGTTTCCAATATTTTAATTGGGTATTCCTCATATGTGAGATCTTCTTTAACAACCAATTCCTCCAATGGTATTTGCTCTTCGGGCACTCGCAAACACTTTCTAAGTTGGGATATATGAAACACATCATGAACACCCGACAAACTTTCGGGTAGTTCTAGCTGATGAGCTACTTCTCCACGTCTTGCTAGAATCTTGAATGGGCCAATATACCTTGGTGCCAATTTACCTTTCATATTGAACCTTTTTACACCTCGCATAGGTGATACTTTTAGGTAGACATAATCTCCTACTTCAAATGTCAGTTCCCTTCTTCTTGTGTCTGCATAACTCTTTTGTCGCGACTGAGCCACTCTCAAGTTTTCTCTAATTTTCGCAACTTGTTCCTCTGCATCTCTCAACACTGCTGGTCCAAACACTTGAGTTTCTCCGGTTTGGTTCCAAAATAAAGGTGTTCTACATTTACGACCATACAAAGCCTCGAACGGTGCCATCTTGAGACTCTTTTGGTAACTATTATTATAAGAGAACTCTGCATATGGCAAACTCTTATCCAAACTATCACCCTTTTGCAATGCACAGGCTCTCAACATGTCTTCTAATATTTGATTGGTCCTTTCTGTTTGTCCATCTGTCTGAGGGTGATAGGCAGTACTAAAATTCAGCTCAGTTCCCAAAGATTCATGTATTTTCTTCCAAAAGTGAGACGTGAATTGAGTACCTCTGTCAAACACAATTTTCTTAGGAACCCCATGTAGACACACAATTCTTGCCATATATAATTCAGCTAGCTTTGCTCCAGCATAGGTAGTCTTAACCGGTATAAAGTGAGCAACTTTAGTTAAACGATCAACAATTACCCAAATAGAATCATACCCTGACTGAGTACGTGGCAAACCAACTATGAAATCCATACCAACTTCATCCCACTTCCATTCAGGTATCTTCATAGGTTGTAGCAAACCTGCAGGCCTCTGATGCTCGGCTTTAACTCTCTGACAGGTGTCACATATTGCTACATATTCTGCCACATCTCTTTTAAGTCCAACCCATCAATACCTTTCTTTAAGATCTAAATACATTTTTGTGCTGCCGGGATGTATGGAGTAGGCTGAGTCATGAGCTTCTCGGAGTATCGCGTCGCGAATAGATCTTATCTCGGGTACACACAACCTTTTTCCAAACCATAGAGTACCCTGTTCATCCATTCTAAATCCGGGTGACTTACCAACCACTACATTTTCAGCTATCTCTCTGAGCTTCTCATCTTCCAGCTGCCCTTTGCGTATATCCTGTTCTAGTGTAGGTTCAACCACTATCTCCATAGCATTAGTAACCAAACTTAAATTGAGACGCTCACATAGCTCCTCTGGCATAGGTGTTACTCGCATCTCATTAGCATAGCTCTTTCTACTAAGGGCATCAGCGACAACATTCGCTTTTCCCAGATGATAATGTACCTCCAAATCATAATCCTTGATCAACTCTAACCAGCGACGTTGCCTCAAATTCAGATCTGACTGAGTAAAAATATATTTCAAACTCTTGTGGTCGGTGTAGATATCACACTTTTGCCCAATAATATAATGTCTCCAAATTTTTAACGAATGCACAACTGCAGCTAACTCAAGGTCATGAGTAGGATAATTCAATTTATGTTTCCTCAGCTGTCTTGATGCTTAGGCCACAACCCTTCCTTCTTGCATAAGAACACAACCCAAGCCTTGACAAGATGCATCGCAATATATAGCAAATCCCTTGCTCAAATCCGGCAAAGTCAACACGGGGGCTGTGGTTAATCTTTTCTTCAATTCCTCAAAATTCTTTTGACATTTTTCCGACCAAACAAACTTAGCATTCTTTTCTAATAAAGTAGTCATAGGCTTAGCAAGCTTTGAGAACCCTTCAATAAATCTCCTGTAATACCCTGCTAATCCCAGAAAACTACGAATCTCGCTAACAGTTGTTGGTGGCTTCCAATTCAGAACATCTTCTACTTTGCTAGGATCAACCGCTATACCACCATTGGAGACAATATGACCAAGAAAGGCAACTTCCTTTAACCAAAATTCACACTTGCTCCGCTTAGCATACAACTTATGCTCTCGTAATTTTTGTAGCACCAATCTGAAATGTTCAGCATGTTCCTCCTCATTTTTCGAATAAATTAAAATATCATCGATAAATACCACAACAAACTTGTCTAGGTACTCCATAAACACTTTATTCATCAGATACATAAAGTAGGCAGGTGCATTGGTCAATCCAAAGGACATCACGGTGTACTCATATAATCCATACCGTGTAGTAAAAGCTGTCTTAGGTATATCTGTAGCACGAATTTTTAGTTGATGGTAACCAGAACAAAGATCAATCTTGGAAAATACACAGGCTCCTCTCAATTGGTCAAACAAATCATCAATTCTAGGCAATGGATATTTATTCTTGATAGTAACCTCATTAAGTGACCGATAATCCACACACATCCGCTGACTTTCATCTTTCTTATCAACAAAAATAACTGGTGCTCCCCAAGGTGAAGAACTAGGCCGAATAAAACCTTTGTCTAATAATTCTTTAATTTGTTTCTTAAGTTCTTCTAACTCATTTACTCCCATTCTATATGGATGCTTAGCTATGGGTGCAGTTCCAGGCAACAATTCAATAATAAATTCAATGTCGCGGTCGGGTGGCATACCTGGCAATTCATCAGGGAATACGTCCGGAGACTCATCCACAACGTGATCTAGCTAGCTGTCATCCTCCTGGAGTTGATTAACTGTCGCTGCAGGTGGTGGTTGCATTACTACATCAACACTGATTTCGTCTCCTTTAGGCGTAGTTAACACAACGACCTTCTCCTCACACTGAATAACTACCTTATTTTTCTTCATCCAATCCAGACCCAATATGACATCAATCCCAGCTGTTCTTATTACGGTAAGGTTCACTTTAAAGTCTACCCCCCTTAGAGCAATATTAACCGAAGGACAATAATATTGAGCTTGCATAGCCCCACCCGGTGAATTTACTAATATTGGGTTTTGTAGAGCTAAAAGTGGTATACTCCGTACTCTAACAAAACTTTGTGATACGAAAGAATGCGAAGCACCAGAATCAAAAAGAACAGTAGCGAGGATGGAGTTAACGCTGAACGTACCCATCATAACTTCTGGTGCTTCCTGAGCTGTCTCTGTGGACACATGATTCACCCTTCCTTGATTAGATGGTGGCTGGTATCTACTCTTTGGGTTGCTCCCCTGGGGAGTCTACTGGTTCTGCTTCTTGGGGCAGTTATAGGAGAGGTGTCCAGTTTCTCCACAACCAAAACACTTGATGGGGGTGCCCGGTGTATTAGTCCTCATGGGAGTCTTACTCGGGGTAGCTTGCTGGGGTGTTTGAGTGGGAGTCTTCTGCTGCTGCTGAGGATAGGGGGAACGAGGTTGGTTCTGATTACAGTTCCACTGACTAGATCCCCCTTGGTTCCACTGGTTGGATGGCCCCTGGTGTTTCTACTGAAATTTTTGCTGCGCGGTATTGGGACGCTGACGGTTGTTCCTGGAAAAACCTGGTCCTTGCTTCTTCCTCTTGTTATCAGCCATCTCCTGGCGCTTGTTGTCAATCACGATAGCGCGGTTCACAAGCTCTTGGAAATTGGGGTAGGTGGTTGTCATGAGTTGGAGTTGCAATCTATCATGAAGTCCCTTGAGGAAGAGACGTTGCTTGTCCTTATCATTAGCAACATTGTCAGGAGCATACCGTGACAATTGAACAAAATGATCACGGAATTCTGGCACAGACATCCGTCCTTGCTTCAGAGATCTGAACTCTGCCTGCTTCAGCTCGATCAGACCTTCAGGGATATGATATGACCTGAAGTTTTCACAAAACTCTTGCCAGGTGATAGCAGGTGCATTGTTGGGACGACCATACTAGAATGATTCCCACCAGTCTTGAGCAGCTCCTTGCAACTGTCCAGATGCATATAACACCTTCTCTTGATCGTTGCACTGCGCAATGTTGAGTTGCCTCTCCACAGCGCGAAGCCAGTCATCAGCATCCAGCGGGTCAGCGGCATGGTTGAACACAGGTGGTCGACCCTTCAGAAATTCTCCTTGCTTATCTCTTGCAGGAGCTTGAACAGGCTGCGGTCCTCCAGCTGGTTGGTGCTGAATGAATTGCATCATAGTTTGCATCAGCTAGTTCTGCGAAGCGATGAGGTATTTAATGCTAGGTTGCAGGTGGTGGTGGTGGATTGGCATTCCTCCTGTTACCGGCCATCTGTTTTTCAACACATAAATGAGGTTTAGTATTTTTACCATTATGCAATCACTTATGAATAACGAATCTGAATTTTCTGGGCGAGATCCGATAACAGCAGAGAAGAAAAACGATCATATCTGGAGTTTCCGAAATCAAACAGAGACGTTCTCTATACTGTTGGAAAGATCAGAAAATTTTCTACAACTTCCATGTTGATCACTTCTCCCGATTCGGAAGTTAAACTAACCAAAAACAGACACGAACAGAAACTGTCCAGGCTGCCAGACTGCGCAGAAACTTCAATTTGCAATAGTTACATCTCTCAAACCGTAATGGATATTAACTTGATTCTTGTGGCAATGAAAAGGTCTGGAAGTCTACTGTTCCCCATTAAATTGTCATAATTTTTGAAATTACGAAATTAATTAAGAATAATGAACAAGACAGAGAGGTCTGAAAAACAGATTTGGTGAAACCCAGATTTAACCAAAACAACTATTGCTTCAATACTTCTCAAATCTTAGACCCTAACTAAGAGAGTTGTAGTCATGCCCACAATTCTCAGCACTCATTACAAAGAACCAAATCACAAATATTTCATAAGAACAAAGCAACTAACACATAGAGTTTCATATGCACACAAGACTCGACTTGACTCAACTTAGCGCTACAAGCGTCTTTTATTGCTAAGGGAATTTTCCTAACCCTATGGAGCGGAATCCTTAAATGGTGGAGGTGTGGGAATCTCTTGGAATAGCTTTGGTTGGTTGAGTCTTGCTCGATATCCATCAATCTCTTGATCTGCTTGTGTGTTGGCACTCTTAGCTCTTGCCAAATCGCGTTCCAAACCATGGACTCTTCCCATAAGTGCCCAAGACAATCTTGCTAGAGCTCTAAGAGCGGGC
This sequence comes from Eremochloa ophiuroides, assembly GCA_038502445.1. Lineage (NCBI taxonomy): Eukaryota > Viridiplantae > Streptophyta > Magnoliopsida > Poales > Poaceae > Eremochloa > Eremochloa ophiuroides. The sequence goes on along the minus strand of JAHLJS010000009.1, from coordinate 18,829,829 downwards.
TGATCCACTTCGGGCATAGTCATAGCGACGTCACCTTCTTTAGTCACCACGCGAGGGTAGAATCTATGGACATCTCCTTCCATATCTTCATAGCGGCGACCATGGTAGTAGAGGTAGGCATGAGTAGCGGCATCTTCCATGCTCTCTTCCACGGTCCCACGTGGAGCGGCGCTCTTGTGAACAGATTCCGTCTTGTAGGCTCTATGCTGTGCATCCCAAACCTTGATATTCAACTCTGTGGTCCAGTAGGTGTCTCGTAGAGGATGCGTGTGCTCCATACTATAGTAGTGGAGAGTAGGTTGCAGGTCGGCGTAGTAAAGGGTCAGCATGTTGACGAGCATTGTGTGGAAAAATGCATCTTCTTCTGGATACTTAGTATATTCCTCCTGGATCCATCCCATCCTCCAGGGCGGTTCACCTCTGGCGGGGGCTTCGGGTGCGGATGGTGCAACAGGCGGTGGAGGTGACGGAGTAACAGGCGTCGGCGACGGAAGGATCTCTTCAACATCTTCCATGTACATAGCTTCCTCTTCACTTTCATTTTCCTGAGGCGATCACCACGTCGTCTTCAGCTGGAATGTCCAAAGCTCGCGGTGGGTAGTAGCCTCCGGTGCTCATGCGTGCAGTTTTGCGACCACGAACCATCTTCTCCAATATAGATCAAGACAAAGTTAGATTTAGAATAGACTAAATATTTTTATAATGGAATAAGGGTAAGAGAAGCATAAAAATTTTAGCAGTTAGCAAGTTAAGGTGGAAAGCATGAATGAGGTGAGAAAACATCTCTAGAATTTCTAGGTTTGCGTCCTACAGTCAACCTATGCTCCGATACCAATTTGTCACACCTAATTTTAAGGATAAAATTGAATGAACCAACTTATGTGCGCCCAGAGATCAATCACACACATAAGCGACAAATTACATAGTACCATCACAAGGTTCAATATATAACGAATAATATCACAGAGTCTTTACATAAATAGCAGCGGTCTAATAATTATAATCTCTCGCGGAAGCTCCAATTCACAGGGAAGTAGTTGACTGGTGAACCACAATCCTAGTAATCCTCTGAAGAATCATCATAGTCATCTGTTACCCATCCGGGATTTTATCTAAATATGAAAAATAAAGCAAGCGTAAGTACATGTCGTACTCAACAAGAATAACATGGGTTTATGAGGCTCAAATAAGGCAAGACACTGGTTTGACAGCGGTTGCTTTTAGTTGATCATATTTTAGCAATAGAGTAGCAGCAATAGAATATACCAAGGAACAAGATTTGCATGATCATATAAACATGATAATTAATATGGAATAAACTTCAATAGAAACTCCCAAATAAATCAATATTAAATTAGTTAAGTTCCTGTAAGACGTCCAAGGCCGCTCGTGACCGTGAGCGCGGCTGATATATCAGTTTTACACTCTGCAGAGGTTGCACACTTTCACCATGAGTCATGATTCCCATGTGTCAGGGGTTTGCAAGGCCCGCACTACACTGCCAAGGTGCATAACAGGATCTCACTATGAAGTCTTTCAAAAGGCTCTCTAACAAGTTACTAATCAATCCGGGCGCAATGGCAAGGGGCGGTAGAGCCCTCCTTCCAAGTGGCACACACACGCAGCAGTACACACAAGGACAGGAGCCACAAAACAACCAGCTCGGCAAGGAACCTTTCAAGATTAACAACATGATAGAAAGTAACTTCATACTTGACTAAAGCCAGAGCCATATAGCCCCCATGGTTGCGCTGTAAGTCCCGGTGTCATACTTACAGATAAGTCCTTAGTCCATGTTGCTAAAAGGCATCTTTTAATCTTTATTTCATAATCAATTAATCAAGTTCATAAGATCATGACCCATCAAAGCACTAGCATCACTACTCAAATGCAATCTCATAGGTAACAAGGATCAAGTCATCAAAAGCTAGGAATAAACACTATGGTTGCCAAGGTAGACACATGCATCATGAATTTAGTGATTAAGGTGAATAGGCAACAAGGATGGTCCATGCTATACTTGCCTTGATCAAAGTGCTCTGGAGAACTTGGATCCTCCGTGTAATCTTGATCACCAACGTATTGCTCACCGTCTGAACTCGTTCATAAAATCACCACACAATCATCGAGGCAATCATACACGAAGCAAACAAGATCTATATTAGAAACAGTACACCAACAGTGGAAAAACAGATTGAAAGGTGTATAAAAATAATCTACGCGTCGCTACGATCCCAACGATATAAAGATCACGAAAATCGGAGTTCAAACGGAGAAGTTATGAAATAAACAAGTTTTACTTTAATAAAATAATAGATTAAACCTAATCTCGAATTTTAAAAGTTGAAAACATGAGTAACAGTAGCATCATTAGATAGATTAAAAAATTACGAATCTACGAGACTTGAACGGGTCAAATCGGAGCTAAAACGAATAAAATATGGCCGAAATAAACTGAGTGACAAATCTGTAAATATTGAAAACGCCCTTCTGAATTAAAACCGAGGAAATACGTTTTCTAAATAGGAAAGCGTAATCTGAGAAATACGCCAAAGGATCACGGGTTAGAACATTAAAAAAGCTCAGGGGCTCTTCTGCAAAAGTGCCGGTCGAAAAGGTATCTCCCACTGTGAGCCGTTGGATCGGCCGTGGACGGCGCAGGTAGCTCGGGAAAAGAGGGGCGACCCTGGTCGCCGGAGTCGAGTGGCGCCCGGCCGATTCCTCGCCGGCAAGGTGGCCGGAGACGGCGTTTTCGGGGCTAGGAAGCTCAGCACACCTCGGGACCTGGTCGGGAAGCAAGAGGAGTTCAAGCCGAACCTATCTATGGTTTCGGTTGCCACAGAGGTAGCTCGGGGAGGATGCGGCGAGCTAGGTGGCGGAACTATGGAGACTGCGAAGCTTGGCATCATGGCTATAGTGCACAAAACCGAGGGAAAAGGGGTCGGGAAGGTTCCTGACCTTGCTGCGAAGCTTGGAGAACAACCAATTTCGACGGAGAAGTCTTCCCGAGGAGAAATCGACAGTGGCGGCGGAGCTCGGGGCGACGGCTAGGGCAAGATTGGAGGGCGTGGCTTGCTCGGGAACTTGTGGGGAGGGACGGCAGAGCTCGGCCGACCTATATAGGGGTGCGAGGGAGGCGTAGGATATCCGGACTTCGGGAGATTCGGTGGTTAGGATACGGTCGGAGGCGGCAGTCGTGCTCGGTTCGGGCTCTGTCCGGAGGAAGGAGAGAGGGTCGCGGCTTCCTTTTACGGGCCGTGGAGGCGTGCTCAGGACGGACTCGTCCGAAAATTCCAGCGGCGGTCAGGTCGGACATCGAGTCCTGCTCGGACTCCAGAGGAAGAAAGGGGACGACTCTGAGCAGCAGGCCCCACATGGCAGCCAAAGGAGAAAGGCGCCTGCGTGAGGAAGATGGGGCGGTCTGCCGACGCTCGGGCGGCCTTCTGCCCAAGCGGGCGAAAAAGGAAGAGGGGAGGTTTCCAAATACATTTGAATATTTCCAAATCTCAATAAAGTGCAAATCAAACAAAAATATCATCGAGCAGCATGGATGCAACAAATCATGTTTCTAAATCCTATGATTTATTTTAATTGCTAAAAGCTATTATTTGCTAGGTTAATATGCCAAACAATTGCATAAATAATTCAATTTGTCCCTACTTTAATAAAAGCAAATTTTAGGGTGTTACATGAGCAAAGTGACCTTCTTGTCCACATTCAAAGCATCTCTTTGGCTTGGGCTTGGGCTTGTTCTTTGCTTTGTTGAGGCGATTTTGAGCTCTAATATTTTGCACCTTCTCACCCATGTAGCCAATCCCACTTCTATCAAACTTCATCACGGTGTTCATGAGGAGATCACTTTGGCCTCTTGTGAATTTTTGCAAGCCCACGGTGAGATGACTCTTTTCTTGCTTCAACTTCTTGTTCTCTTCCAATAAGCTTGCAAGGTGACACTTCTCATTCTTGAGAATCTTGTTTTCTTTTCTAAGAACTTCAACTTCATCATCTTGTTGCACCGCTTCAATGACAATGGTATTTGTGGTTGATTGCTTCTCAAGCTCTTTCTTCAAGTTGTCATTTTCAATCTTGAGCTTTAAATAGTCATCATGGCAATCGGCCACCACCATTTCCTTGCCTTTGCTACTAGCACCTTGCTCAATGATCTCATCAATCAAGTCATCACATGATGTAGCTATGTCACACTTAACAACATGGTTAGGAGCATCATGTGTTTCATTGGAAAGCAAGTCATAAGCCATAGCAAGGTTGTCATGATTCACTTTCACTTGAGTATAGTCCTCTTTTAGCTTGTTGTAGCTAGTGGTGAGCTCAATGTGTATCCTCTCAAGTTTATCATGTTTTTCTTTGAGCTCTTTTATGTTGGCTTTGAGCTCCTTGAGCTTGGATGACACATTTTGATTTTTAACTCTAAGCTCATCACTAGCTTTAGTGAATTCTTCATTTTGAGCTAAAAGGTTGCCATTCTCAAGTTTTAAGTTTTCATTTTTCCTTGTTAGCTTTCTTATAACTTTGGTATAGTCATTTAGCAAGCTAGCAGGTTCATCATAGGTGGGTGAATCATACTCATTGTCACTATCACTACTCTCATCATCACTTTGTACCTTCTTGTCCTTAGCCATAAGGCAAAGGTGTGTTGGAGATGAGGGCGGTGATGGTGGTGGAGGAAGTGAAGTCCCAATCACAAGAGCGGCCACCTTCTCCTTTTCATCATCACTTTCTTCACCGGAAGAGCCACTAGAAGATTCAATGTCGGTGAGCCAATCACCAACAATGTAAGCCTTGCCATTCTTCTTGCTTTTGTGAAATTGCTTCTTCTTGAACTCTTTCTTCTTGAATAGCTTGGCCTTCTTCTTCTCATTTTCACTTTCATCACTTGAATCTTTCCTTTTGCCCTTGTTCTTGTTCTTGAACTTGTCTTTCTTGGGCTTTGGGCATTGATGAGCAAGATGCCCAAGCTCTCCACAATTGTAGCAATCCATCTCGGAGATGGGCTTTCTCTTGCTCTTAGTGAAGAACTTATTCTTGTTGGAATCAAATTTGATTCCCTTGTTGTTGAGCTTCTTGAGCATCGTGGTGGTCTTCCTCACCATGAGAGCGATCTCCACATCATCATCATCATCACTTGTGGAGTCAAGAGAAGAGTACTTTGCTAGAGCTTTGCCTTTCTTGTCGGCCTTGAGGGCCAAGTCTTTCTTTTCTTCCTTCTTTGATGATGAGCTATCTTGAGGGGTGATCTTCATATACATTTCATGAGCATTGATCTTCCTCAATATTTGAGTGGGGGTTGCATTGGAGAGATCCGTTTGATGAAGTACGGTTACAATGTGACCATACTTCTCAATTGGAAGAGCATTGAGGATTCTCCTTGCAACCTCGGCTGGTGAGATTTGAGTGAGTCCAAGGCCATTTACTTCCTCTACAATGATATTCAAGCGAGAATACATGTCATTAGCGCTTTCATTGGAGAGCATTTTGAAAGAATTGAGCTTGTCAATGATAAGATAATATCGTTCCTCTCGCTCATTCTTAGTTCTCTCATGGAGCGCACAAATATCCGACCATAGTGCATGGGCGTTTTCGTGGTTCCTCACACGGTTGAACACCTCTTTGCTAAGGTCTCTAAATATGATGTTTCTAGCCTTAGCATTCCACTTCTCGTGCTCTTCCTCAATGGGAGTGAGGGTTGCGCCGGGTTTGGGAGTGGGGTACCCTTGTGTGGCGGCTTTGTGAACACCAAGGTCCATCGCCTCAAGGTATGCCTCCATACGAATCTTCCAATAAGGAAAATCGTTACCGTCAAAGACGGGAGGGGGACCATCGTGACCACCCGACATCCTTCCTCTTAGCGGTTAAGCCAAAATAATGAGCAACAAGGCTCCGATACCAATTGAAAGGATCAAGGATGCCCAAGAGGGGGGTGAATTGGGCAACTAATAAATTTTTCGAAACACAATTCAACCTATCACAATTTGCCCAATGTCACCCCACAAGTGCTTGTGTCAATTCTATTCCTGAAACAAGTTATGCAACCTAGAGCCAAGTCCTATCACAAGTACACTACTCTAGGAAAGTAGAGAACACAAAGGAAATACGGGAATGTAAAGGGTTAGAAAGACAAATCTGGTTTTTCCCGAGGGATCGGAGAGTCGGCACTCCCCACTAGTCCTCGTTGGAGCACCCGCGCAAGGGTGTAGCTCCCCCTTGATCTTTGCAAAGACCAAGTGCTCTCTATGGGCTGATCCTTTGCCTCTCCGACGCGGTGGATCGCCCACAACCGCTCACAACTTCGACTTGGGCCGCCCACAAGCTCTCCAAGCAGTCACCAAGCCACCGATCACCAAGAGTAACAAGCCTAGACTCTCACTTGACCAAGAACAAGGCCAAAGAGGGTGATGGATGCACACAAGTCACTCTTGATCTCTCTAGGAAAGAAGCTCACAAGCAATGGAGTTCACACTAATCTCCCTAGGGCTCTTGCTCTCTCACAAGATCAACAATGGTTCCTTCAGCTGTTAGAAATGGCAAGAGTAATAGAATGGAGGCTTTGGTGGAGTATAAATACTCACTCTCTCCAAAACTAGCCATTTCTCACTTTCCTGCGAACCGTCAGACTCTGCCGAGGCTCGACCGTCGGACCAAACGCCACGGTCCGACTCTCACACAAGCACTGCGCCCAGAACTGTGACAGAGGGGCGTCGGACCGAACTCGATGGTCCGACGCTCCTCAGTCCGACGCTTCTGAACTGTGGGCACAGTGCCTCTCAACGGCTAGTACGTGGAGCAATGCTCCTGACGCACACCGTCGGACCAAGTCCGACGCTCAAAACCGCGCTGGGAACCTCTCTGGAAGCGTCGGACACTAACAGACATTAGTCCGACGCTCCCACTCGCTACAGTCCGACGCTCGCTCAAAACCCAGAGGCACTCTCGGACTCTGGCCAATGGTCCGACGATCATCCAGCCAGGGTTCGACGCTCCCTGGCACGCTGAGACTCGTCCAGGGGCTGCCACGTGTCGTCGGACTCTAGCTATTGGTCCGACGCCCATACTAGGTAGAGTTCGACGCCTCTAATTTGATCAAAACTTCACCGAATCAAAAACTTTCCAAAACGAAGTTTGGTCCTCTCTCTCAAGAGTTTCCCTGGGCTATCTAGAGCTATGTTGGACAAGTGTGCATCACATCTACACTCTCTAATCTTGCTCTAAGTCAAGCTACCCATCCAAACCCCTCTTAATAGTACGGTCAAAGAGAAAAACAACAACTAAGACTACGCCAAGTGTCTCTCAACTCCAAACGACAATTGGCACTAGCCTATCACCGTCTTGTCTTCCATCCTTTGAAAACCGAATCGATTTCCATCGCTAGGGGCTTGAACCTACATGTTATTATGACCTAACCTCTAGGTTATCCTGCAAAACACACGTTAGTCATAATAACCGTTTTGTTGTCATTAATCACCGAAACCACTGGGGCCTAGATGCTTCAATCTAGATGGCTTCTATCAAGAGGGGTTAATCCATGGTAGAAGTTTTGGATCAAAATCCAATCCTCCATACCATGGTGTGGACAAGCAACGACATACTCTTGCATTCGTTCCCAAGCCTCAGGAATCGATTCATCGGCTTGTTGTTGGAAACTAGAGATCTTATTGCGAAGAGCATTGGTCTTGTCTAGAGGAAAGAATTTCACTAGGAAAGAGTTAGAACACTTTTCCCATGTGTCCACATCATTTCGGTTCGTATAGAACCATTGATTGGCTTTTCCTAACAAGGAGAAAGGAAAGTGTCGCAAACGAATTGCGTCTGGGGTTACTCCTCTAATGCTAAAGGTGCTACATATCTCTAAGAAGTGATGGTGGTGTGCATTACCATCCTCATGAGCTTTGGCACAAAATGGCTAGATTGAACCATTGTGATTAATGTGGGTTTCAACTCAAATTGAGTGTTCGCCTCGATGACACCAGGGCCTGTTGCTATATTAGCAGCAGAAGGTGCAGAGAATTCACGGATGGTCCTTTCGGCCATATTCGTGATTCTAAGGATAACTATCTAGATTTGACTCAATCAAAGGATTTCAACAGTTGCCTTCCCCGGCGACGGCGCCAAAAATGCTTGTTGGCAAATCTGACGCAATCACCAAGGCTAGAGATATCCCCGGCAACGGTGCCAACAATGCTTGTTGACAGTTACTAACGCTATCAAAATAAGGTAGCCAAATCTATCCTCTAGCAATAATAACAATGCTTCTCAACGCAATCACGGGGGTTGTCAATCCCTATGCTCAAAGTATGTGGTTGTTGGCCAAAAAGGCTATGGCTAGCTCTAAAGGATAGGTGATGGGATTCTGCAAGCGCACAGAACTATCGTGTAGCACTTTACCTGAGAGTACCAGGTGTCGAATTTATATTTTCCCAAAGGAAGGCGGGGTTTGTGATTCCAAGGATATGAGATATGGATAAATGGGGTAATAACCTTAGTAAGGATAAATCAATGAAGTATAACTAAGGTAGAAACATGCACTAGGTAGCTCTGGAGTTTTGGGGAAGAACTCTATCTCAGTAAAAGATCAAATGATTGTTATACCAAAGAGCCTTCTATACTTGGGACACGCAAAGTCCTAAACTCACCGGGGTTCGATTGATTAGGCACTGTACGTCTCGAAGGGCTACGCTTATACCGGATACTAGGCCGAACGTGGTGGAATACAGAGGATCCTAGGGCTGTCACCACCTAGCACCTACCACTACTATCCGTGGGCCTAGCGGCACTCAAGGGTAAGCTATAGCCTAAGCACCTCGCGTAATCTATAAAACTTACTACTCTAACTCTAGCCAAGGAATTAGAGCACTCTAACCAAGCAATGAGCAAGTATAGAGCTACTTAAAGTAAAACAATAGTAAATTAAGAAGGGGATGTTTATTACCGATAAGAGTGAAGAACACCGCAGAGGAGGTCGCCGACAAGCCCGGCTCCACCACAGACTTCTTCCTTCTCTCGACTTCTCTCCAACACTCTGCTCTCTAGAGTTTCTTATGTGCTACTAAGTGTTGCTTCGTGTTTCAACGTGTTTCTACTTACAAGTGAGGATCCTACCCCTATTTATAGTGTAGGAGTGCACCAGGGGTACTTGTTGGTGTACTGGAAGGCGGTGGCACGAAGGAGGGGGTGGGCGCCCCCTAGGGGGGCGGGCGCCCGGTTGGATGCACCGCCTTGCATCTAACGGTCATCCTTGCTGCCCTATGGTGGTTGCATGGTCGGTTTGTGCCTTGGAAAGGTGGTTTGCATCCCCTAGGAGGATTACATGTGGGCCCTTCAATCCATGGCACTTCACTTGATCAGCGTTGGATGAAAACCGACTTCAATTGATGGTGTAGATGGCTCCTGGACACCTTCCCTCGGATTGTGGACGTGGCACTCAACTTTGACAGGGCGGGCGCCCTGTTGATAGGGCCATCAGATCCCCGTGCCTTATATCTGAGCCGTTGATGATGTTTCAACGTGCAACTGACCATTTGGGGGGTTGGCACACGGATCAGTGAGGTGGCAAGTGCCATTTGGCACTTTGGACAGGGCGGGCGCCCTGTTGGCAGGGCGGGCGCCCCCCCTCTGGCTCCCACGTGGCAGCTGAGGTGCTGAGGTGTCTTGCCATGCTTTGGTTTTGCTTGATTTCGCCATTTTTCCTGCATACACAACATTTCTCCAAGGACATATGGAACTAGGTAAGTTTCAAGGTGGGTTCTTTGCATTTCATGTGGTTTTACCTTGATTATGTGTGAAATGTTGATGGAAAAACAGGGTGTTAGTGACCGTCAACAGAGAGAGATAAAAGGCATGCATCACTATTGCCTTGGTAAGGATCCACAAATACCACATATTGAGAGACTTGAGGGAGTCATACACAGGAAACTCTGGGTTTTCTATAAAAAAAACTTGCAAATACTCCAGGATAAGAGTTGAGCAAAAGAGCTTGAGCAATAGTGCTTGACTTAAACATTTTGTCCTTCAATTGCCAAGACCCAAGAGAAAGGCTACAAGCTCCATAGTTAAAGATAATAAAGGTAAGTTTGAAAGTCAGAATGGTTCACTCTAATATTTTTAAACACTTGGGTATCTCCATAGAGGTGGCTACATCTATTGCTAAGTTTGGCTTTGCTAAGGGACTAGTAAAGGGTAAGCTTGGGGGAGCTTGTTGATGGTAGTTATTACTCATTTTTACCCATCAACTAAACATGAATCAAGGGCATAAAACAATCCACAACATAGTTATAGGGTTTGATTCTAACAAGTTCCACGAGTTTTTATGTTCTCACTTGTTTTACAGGGTATGAAGGGATATTCAATTTTTCACCGAGTAAAAGTATCTCAAATAAGGAATTCAAGTTTACCATTGTGTAGAGCTCGTCGAGATGGTCGAAATGGATATATTACTTGCTATTTCTGGAGTCCGGAATAAAAAGATATGGATTTTACAAACACTAGAAGATTCTAGAACATGAACTGCGGGATTAATTAAGGGCTGCGGGATTAATTGGGCCTAAATCAGAATTTGGCCCATTAAAGCCTATGTGCACTTAAAAGAGACATGGTGCAAAGGTTTATTACCACATTGCTTGTTCAAGGTGTAGGAGGGGACGCCACCCCCTATATATAGAACCCCAGGGACCCCCTAGGCACTATCCCCTTTCATTATTATAATTCATATTCTCTAGTTAGATCTTGGATGGAGAGGTGTCCCATTGAAAGATAACCTCTCTCCAATGTAGTAGATTAGTTCTAGTTGAGAGTTAGAGAGAGCGGAGCCATGCTCGGGTTCTGGAGGAGTCTTCTAAGGTCTGTTATGACTTGTATCTTATCTCTGTAAGACTTATGCTTTTATATATCTATCTTCTCTATTTACTTATATGCATCATATTGTAATTGGTTAGTATAGTTGTTATACTTTGGCATGGGATCTCCATTCGTATTGAGTGCTCTAGTTATAACGTTTGACTTGGGTAGTAATTGATAGTGTAGACATGGCGTCTAGACTATTTGTTACCTGAGATTGCGCCTAATCCGACGGTTAGGTGTGGTATCCTCAGGGGTGACAGCACTGAAAGGCCTTCGTAATCCACCATGTTAGGGTTAGTATTCATAGAGCTTTTTGGCAGCCTTCTCCCGATTAGCCCTTGTACTGTTGCTCCAAAGTGCTGTTGAGCGATTGCTTCACCTAATTATCCTTCAGTTATCTTAGAACCCAAGTAATAGATAAGTATTTAGAAACCTTGAACTCTCCCATTGTCCTCTCAACTTAGCTAGGCTACTCATTTATCATTCAAGTGATTATTATGCATAACTCCTATCATTTATCACTTACCCCTACTATAGTCTAGTTGGTGCACTAAGTTAGTAGATACATGATGGTAACTTTCAGATTCTTTAACCATTGTTTCCCTGTGGTAAAATATAAATAACGATACTCTGGAATACTCCCTAGTAAAAGCTATAATGGTATTCTGTGCGCTTGCGGAATCTTTAATATTCTGTTTGCACTTAATAAATACCAACACATGGGATTGAAGAATGGCTCCTAATCCAAGGTTTCTACCATGGGCTAAATGGATTGGCTCGTAGTCACCTTGATGCTGCCGCTGGAAGAGCGTTCTTGTAAAATAATGTCAAGGATGGTAAAGACCTCATTGAAAAGATGGTGATCAACCGAGGATGGAATGAGGAAGTCTCTAGCCCAAGAAGAGGGGTATGCACACCGTTCATGAGGTGGACAGGCTCTCAGCTAATGGGGCTAAGGCCTGATATTCAGATAGGTAGATGATAAGTCGAATTGTGGAGATCACGACGTAGATGATCCAAGGACTCCAACCGAGTAGATCGACTCCCTTGCAATCACAACACCACTGCCCCGATGGTTATCAACCGAGCACGAAACCTAGATGACCTTGCCAAGAAGGCTAATCCCTGCAAGCGATTTGAGAACATGAGCAAGAACTGGTAAAGGCAATCTGAAATTGCAAATTGGGGTCTCACAAACCAAAGTAGCAGCCTAGTCGGTCCGGTACAGTGGCGAAATCTCACAAACAAAGTGTGCAGATGCAATCTAAGTAAAACCCAAGTTTTCTAGCAGTACATGGGTGATATATAGAGTAGAAAACAAGTCTCTTAGAAGGCTATGGGCGCAGGCCACCAGGTATGGACGTGGAAGACCAATTGGTTCAGCTTCCATGAAGTCTCTTGAAGTTCTCGAGAGCCTTTTCAGCTTCTGCGCAGCCTTCAGTAAATCATCCATAACTCTTTATTGGGAAGTCCAAATGATGCTCCATTTGTTGGGTTAAAAAGTAGACTTGATACACCCATGTATAGCATGCAGCACGTAACTTCACACATTGGTACAGATCTATTTCTAAAGTAGGAGTACTTGTCATGTGAACTCAGTCTTGCGCATGTAGACGTTTATTGCTTGAGCGTAAACTTGCCATGGAGTTTGAAGTTGGCATAGGTAGTGGCTAGCTTGATGTTAACGATGTATCAAGACTTCACATAGCTCTTGTGCCTTGCGTAAACCATAGCTCGTTCGATGTAAACTGTGCTGATCCCATGTTCCTAAGCAATAAGATATCACAAAATTTTAGTAGCATCCCATCCTCATGAATATTAGTATGTAATGTAAGGAACGAACGCACCTCATAATTCAAATGACGTGCACGAGCCCTTGTCATTGGTCCTTCTAAAGAATTTGGTGTCAAATTAGTGATAGGACTTGTATCTGTTGTGATGTCATCATCATCCTCCCCTCCTAGAATGGGAGTCGTCCTCGACTCAAGTGTATTTTCTTCGCCCAAGTAAGGCTTCAAATCTACAATGTTAAATGTGGGACTAACCCCAATGTCTGCAGGCAACTCAAGCTTGTATGCATTTTCATTGATCTTCTCAAGAATTTTAAAAGGACCATCAGCACGAGGCACTAATTTAGACTTCCTCAACTCAGGAAAACGATCCTTACGCAAGTGCAACCAAACACGGTCACTAGGTTCAAATGTTAAATGTTTTCGACCCTTGTTTCCATAAGATCTGTACTTGGCATTCATTTTCTCAATATTTGATTTAGTTAACTCATGCATTTTGAGAATCCATTCAGCTCGTGATGTAGCATCAGAATTTAATTGGACAGACTGTGGCAATGGTAACAAATCAATTGGGGCACGGGGATTGAAACCATACACAACCTAAAATGGACTTACCCTGGTAGTGAAGTGTATAGCGCGGTTATAAGAGAACTCTATGTGAGGCAGACAATCTTCCCAAACCTTTAAATTTTTCTTCAATATAGCACGTAACATGGTAGACAATGTGCGATTAACAACTTCTGTCTGTCCATCTGTTTGGGGGTGGCATGTAGTGAAAACAGCAGCTTGGTCCCAAGTTTACCCCATAAATATCTCCAAAAATGGCTCAAGAACTTGGCATCTCAATCTGAAACAATAGTATTTGGCATTCCATGTATACGAACAATCTCCCTGAAAAACAAATCAGCAACGTTGGTGGCATCATCGCTCTTATGACAAGGAATGAAATGTGCCATTTTAGAAAATCGATCTACGACCACAAAGATACTATCCCTCCCCCTCTTAGTTCGAGGTAATCCCAAGACAAAGTCCAAAGAAATATCCTCCTAAGGTATACTAGGAACTGGAAGAGGCATATAAAGACCATGTGGATTCAAGCGAGACTTGGCTTTGGTGCAAGTAGTGTATCGTGACACATAGCGCTCGACATCACGTCTCATCTTTGGCCAAAAGAAGTGACCAGCAAGAACATCCTCAGTTTTCTTCACGCCAAAGTGACCCATCAGGCCACCACCATGTGCCTCCTGCAAAAATAAAAGACGAACAGAACTAGCTGGAACACATAGCTTGTTAGCACGAAAGAGCAGTCCATCAACAAGGGAAAATTTGTTCCAACTGCGGCCATCTTTGCAATGTTCAAAAGCATCTTTGAAGTCTAAATCAGTAGCATATAAACTGTTAATTTTCTCTAAACCAAAGATTTTGTGATCTAGTTGGGATAGCATGGTATATCTTCGAGATAAAGCATCTGCGATGACATTATCTTTACCCTTCTTGTGCTTAATCACATATGGAAATGTGTCTATGAACTCCACCCATTTAGCATGATGTTTATTCAGTTTAGCTTGGCTTCTAATGTGCTTCAAAGATTCATGATCAGAGTGGATAATAAACTCTTTGGGCCAAAGATAATGTTGCCATGTTTCCAAAACACGCACCAAAGCATACAACTCCTTATCATAAGTGGAATAATTTAGACTTGGCCCACTCAACTTTTCACTGAAATAAGCAATGGGTTTACCTTCTTGTAGCAGCACCCCGCCAATGCCAATACCACTAGCATCACATTCTAACTCAAAAATCTTACCAAAGTTTGGAAGTTGGAGTAGAGGGGCACATGTAAGCTTCTCTTTGAGCATGTTGAAAGCATGGTCCTGTGCTGGACCCCATTGAAATGCAATACCTTTTTTCGTCAACTCATTAAGTGGGGCAGCGATGGTACTGAAATCCTTCACAAAATGGCGATAAAATCTTGCAAGACCAAGAAAACTCCTCACCTGTGTGATAGTTTGTGGGATTGGCCAGCTCTTGATGGCTTCAATTTTTGCCTCATCCACTTCGATGCCCTGTGGAGTCACAACGTAGCCAAGAAAAGAGACACGATCGGTGCAAAAAGTGCACTTGGCAAGGTTACCGAATAAACGTGCCTCGCGTAAGACAGCAAAAACAGCACGTAAGTGTTCCATGTGATCCTCAAAAGATGTACTATATATCAAGATATCATCAAAGTATTCAACGACAAATTTTTCAATGAAAGCTCGTAAAACCTCATTCATCAAGTGCATGAAAGTGCTAGGTGCATTGGTTAAACCAAAAGACATCACCAACCACTCATACAAGCCAAATTTGGTTTTGAAAGCTGTTTTCCATTCATCTCCCAACTTCATTCTAATTTGGTGGTAACCTGAGTGCAAATCAATTTTAGTGAAAATAATAGAACCACTTAATTCATCAAACATATCGTCCAATCTAGGAATAGGATGACGATATCGTATAGTGATATTGTTAATAGCTCGACAATCAACACACATGCGTCAAGTACCATCTTTCTTTGGAACCAAAAGAACAGGAACAGCACAAGGACTAATACTTTCTCGAACGTACCCATGATCCAAAAGATCTTGGACTTGACGTTGAATTTCCTTAGCCTCATCCGGGTTTGTCTGATAAGCAGCATGGTTCGGCAAAGTTGCTCCTGGGATCAAATCAATTTGGTGCTCGATTCCTCATAAGGGAGGCAGCCCTGGGGGTATCTCAGCTGGAAACACATCATTATATTCCTGCAAAAGGTCAGTAACAATAAGGGGCAAAGACGTGGGCATATCATCAAGTGAAAATAAAACTTCTTTGCATATCAAAGCATAACACAAAGAGCCATGATCTGAAATTTCAGCAAGGTCTGATTTCTTGGCTAGCATAACACCACCTTTTAGTTTTATCCCTGTGGAGCTTGAACTATCTTTGGGTTTCTCTACCCTTGGTGGGTAAACCGTGTGAGCAACCTGCTGATTTTTAGATTCTAAAGCTCGTGTATTCTCATTTTCAGCAAGTTCTTGATCATATTGCACAATTTCAGCAGGGGTTAAGGGCAACAAAGTGATCTTCTTCCCCTTGTGAATGAGAGTGTATGTGTTACTTCTACCATGGTGCGTAGCATCTGTATCAAACTCCCAAGGACGTCCTAACAAAAGAAAACATGCTTGCATTGGAACAACATCAAAATCTGCATGATCATGGTAGGATCCAATGGAAAAATGCACCCTCGCAGATTGTGTCACCTTCACCTTACCACAATTGTTGAACCATTGAACATGGTAGGGATGAGGATGTGCTCGTGTGGTCAGGCCAAGCTTCTTGACAAGATCTGAACTTACCAAGTTGTTGCAGCTACCACCATCAATGATGACACGAACACGGTAATCATGAACAATGAGAAACATTTGAAATAAATTGTGGCGTTGAAACCTCTCTTCTTGCTTGATTTGTGCAGTCAAAACACGCTGCACAATAATGGTTCTATAATTTGTAGTGGCGAAAGTACCCAAAACCTCATCCTCCCTTTCACCATTGGCCTCATCATCATCATCTGGATCTGCAAGATTAGTGGCGAGTGCAATTTCATCCTCAACATCACTAGCACTAACATACCCGCCATCATCGGTTGCAATGTAGGCTCGCTGACTTGGGCAGTCCTTCATGACATGTCCCATGCCATGGCAACGGTGACACACAATGGGTTTGGCACGCCCCGTGGAAATGGCTGAAGAAGAGGATTGAGTTGGTGCCTGCAAAACTGTAGACTTGCTCGCCTCTGGTACACGTGGTGATGAAGAGGGCGTTGACGTACGTGTTCGAACTGAAAAAGGGGTAGTTTTGGCATGCCCCAAAGTGGATCGTGCTGTCGAAGAAGTCCCAAAAGTGTTCCTTGCAGCTTCTTGGCGACCCTGCAATTCTTTTTCAGCCAACAAAGCAAGATGGAGCAATCGATTGGTTGTATTATACTCCTTATAATCAACAATGTCCTGAATTTCTTTACGTAAACCTGAATGGAAACGAACCATTTTATCCTCATCACGTTCCTGTATATCACAACGAATCATGGTGATTTGCATCTCTTGATAGTAGTCATGGACACATTTATTTCCTTGATTGAGTCGCTGCAACTTTTTTTTCAATCAAGTTTATATGTTCTGGGAAGGAATCTACCACGCATAGCCCGCTTTAATCTATCCCAAGTATTAGGTTCCAAACCAGAATTAACAAGCTCATTCCACCACAAAATAGCATATCCGATGAACTCACAAGTAGCAAGACGAACTCTATGAATTTCAGGAACCATATGGGTGTTAAATTTCTGCTCAACAATCATCTCCTAGTCAAGATAAGTATCTCCATCATATGATCCATCAAAAGAAGGGATGACAAACTTAACCTTAGAATAAGGATCAGCTCGACCATTGTTACCTCCCATACCGTTGCGGTGGCGATGTTGTCGATTGTGGTTGCGTCCACCATCATGTCTATGTTCATGTTGCCCAGCGTCGCTAGCATCATCGTCCTCCTCATCTCCATGGCTGTACTCTTCCGGTGGCTGCTCAAGATTGTCAACACAAGTTGTAAGGTTTGCAATGCTTGTCTGAATGTTCTGAAGGAGTTGCAATTGGGTCCTATGTTGTTCTTGGAGAATATTGGTGAGTTCATCCCTCGACACGCAATCGTTAAAATCATTAGGAGCAGGAACACCTGACATGATTAGAGAACAAAGAATAATAACAAGGTTGTATTCCTATGCACTATGGGTTTAGTTGAAGTGGAATCACACACACTCAAGCACCTTACCACATTCTTGCAAGTGCTCTTACTAACACAGCAGGGTGGTCAACCGGTGGCTGGTTCGTGATAAATCCTCGAGCGTGGGCAGATTGCAAGAAAAAAATTTATTCGGACAGAGAAAGGTGGAGCTTGGAAGGCTCAGTATGTAGCAAGGTTTAGCAAATACCGTGAACAGAGTTGCAATGCTGAAAAGATATCCAAAACACAAGTCACAGTTGCTGGTCCTTAACGTGTCCGTAGACCTAGGACAACAAGATAAAAGAAAGAACCAAGTACTAAACACAAAGCTGGATGAATAGATTCCTTCTTGTTTTCTTCTTACTTCTCTTTTCTCTTTTTTTTATCCTCTCTGTTATATTTTTTTCAGCACTCTCTTTCTCCTTTTTTTAAACTCTTTTTTATTATGTCAACTTTTTTCTTCTCTTTATTTTTTTTCAAATTACCAACTAGAGCTCTTGGAGGCTCTCTTTTCACAGTGAGTGGAACTGATTCTTTTGGAAAACCTTCTCATTCTCTTGACTTCTTCTGTAAACTAAAACACAAAGCACAAAGGCAAACACAAGATGTGGTACTGCAACACAGGAATAAGGTAAATATAACCTCGGTAATGTTTCTCAGAGAATTGCATAGACTTAGCAATGAAGAGATAGCAGTAATAGGATTTGCTATATGAACAAGAAGGGCTGCAGTAGCAGGCAAGTGATACAAGGCGGCTTGCAACCTATCTAGGGCTGAGCGTAGCGAGAGTAAACACAAGGTGGCTTGCGGGGCAAATCGAGTAGTGTGATGGCTCGATCTATAGTTGAGACTTGTGGAAAAGGGATTACAGCACAAAAACTGAGGACCGGTGATTGAACTAAGACGAAGAACACGATTCTAGACCAGCAACAAAAACTCAACCATGGATATAAATTCAACAACGCAAAACTGAAAATAGTATTGCAAGGGCACAAAGTGTTTATAGGACAGCGGAAAATAAGTGGATTTTTTTTTTGTGGACTGTAGGTGATGAACACAATACAAACTAAAGGGAAAGGAGGAATAATACCTAGCGGTAAACCTGAAAATCTGATACCAGATAATGGGGGCTGAGGCCTGATCTTCCGATAGGTAGATGATAAGTCGAATTGTGGATATCACGACATAGATGATCCAAGGACTCCGACCGAGTAGATCGACTCCCTTGCAATCACATCACCACTGCCCCGATAGTTATCAAGCGAGCATGAAACCCAGATGACCTTGCCAAGAAGGCTAATCCCAGCAAGCGATTCGAGAACACGAGCAAGAACTGGTAAAGGCAATCTGAAATTGCAAATTGGGGTCTCACAAACCAAAGTGGCAGCCTAGTCGGTCCAGTATAGTGGCAAAATCTCACAAACAAAGTGTGCAGATGCAATCTAAGTAAAACCCAAGTTTTCTAGCAGTACATAGGTGATATATAGAGTAGAAAACAAGTCTCTTAGAAGGCTATGGGCGCAGGCCACCAGGTATGGACGTGGAAGACCAATTGGTTCAGCTTCCATGAAGTCTCTTGAAGTTCTCGAGAGCCTTTTCAGCTTCTGCGCAGCCTTCAGTAAATCATCCATAACTCTTTATTGGGAAGTTCAAATGATGCTCGGTTTGTTGGGTAAGAAAGTAGAGTTGATAGGCTTTCCATCCAATGATAGCATGCAGCACGTAACTTCACACATTGGTACAGATTTATTTCTAAAGTTGGAGTACTTGTCATGTGAACTCAGTCTTGCGCATGTAGACGTTTATTGCTTGAGCGTAAACTTGCCGTGGAGTTTGAAGTTGGCGTAGGCAGTGGTTGGCTTGATGTTAACGATGTATCAAGACTTGACGTAGCTCTTGTGCCTTGCGTAAGCCATAGCTCGTTCGATGTAAACTGTGCTGATCCCATGTTCCTAAGCAATAAGATATCACAAAATTTTAGAAGCATCCCATCCTCATGAATATTAGTATGTAACTTAAGGAACGAACGCACCTCATAATTCAAATGACATGCACGAGCCCTTGTCATTGGTTCTTCTAAAGAATTTGGTGTCGAATTAGTGATAGGACTTGTATCTGTTGTGATGTCCTCATCATCAGCCAAAATGGACCTCTTGATGAAAAAGATTAAGGAAGGTCCCTGTTGGTATTTTTAACATCACTTCACGTTAAGTTGTCATCCCTAACATGATGCCAAAAACCAAAGGTAAAATAGTCTTCACTTGCCTCCTAAAAATAATACTATAGAATATATTCGTAAGCGCACAGATAATTCTCCCATTGTAGCACTTCACCCTGGTAAGTATTTCGAGTATCGTTGATTTGTTTTATGCCAAAAGGATAAAGGAGCATTCTTCTCATTAGGATAATCTACTATAATGATTGGAAAGACAAATGTGTAAACCTATGATAACCCATAACTCTAGTGCTTTGGCGATAAATAAGTCAATGATAAATGGTAAATGGTAACTGAGTAAATGAGGTAAATGGTATTCTAGAGATAGAATATAGAGACTCACTAATATAGTAAGACAATCTCGAGATTCAGCTAAAGTAAAGGCAACCTATGTAATTACTAAATACAAAGTCTACAGCCTACGCCACATTACACATTTTCATCTATAGCATAATCAACTCAGAAAACATCATAAGGAGCATCATCTAATGAGGATATTAATACACAAGGGTCACCTCCTTCGTGACCGCGCTCTGCTCGTCCTACGTACAGGGGGTGGACTATAGAGGAACCAACACAGCTGTCACCTACGCGGACTACCACACGACCCGGCATGTCAGGGTGCCTCCGTAGGTATACAATATATCTAGACACCACGTCTGCAAAATGTATACCACCCAACTCACTCAAGTACTGAATTAGACGCTTTACCATCAAATGACAATAATCATCACCAATAACAACTATATTGAATATGCAACTAGAATAAACTAAGAACTAAATAAGTAGCAATATATTAAAATAACGCAAAGTCATAATGAGATACAAGATAAGATTACCGATCTTCAGACGAATGGATCTGGAATCCCGAGCGTAGCGCCCAACTCTACTTGAACCTTGCTAGACGCCTAAACTATAAAGTTAAAGAACTAGAGCCCTATTTCTAATCTCTGGAAACCCTAACTTCTGTCTACTCTTGACTAATGAAGCATGAGGAATGAATTGGTGCTCTGGGAGGGGGTTTGCCCCTCTATTTATAGCCCGGTGGGACGAACGTGCACCGTGGGATCAAACCGACTTGAACAAAGGGCGCAGATGACTCCAAAGAGGCGGTGGAAGAAGACTCCAGAAGGCGGCGGCGAAACCCTAGGGTGGCGCCGCCCGGCCCCACCCCAGGGCCGGTGGCCCCACCTGGCCATGCGCGGGCCTCCGCTTGCTTCGGATGTATTCTAGACTCTTTCAGGGTCTTCGTGATGATGTTTCCTTAGCGGTTAAGTTTCGTGGTAATTAAGCACTTTAATCCTTCTTTTAGGCCTTTCTGGAATAATCCCTGAAAAATACATAATTCACCAAAACTCGTGGAATTTGTCAGTAATAACCCGTATGCTTCTATTATTGATCTTCCCTAGGCATTGGTTGACGGTATAAAATTGGTACTTAACGACCGTCAACAACACCCCCAAGCTAAGTCTTTGTTAGTCCCTTAGCAAAGTTGACTTGAAATAATTTATTCAGGGTTCCATAAAAATATATAACTCTCAACAAATACTTAAATATTTAAACAGAAATTCTTCCCTGGATTGAAATTTATTAATTCACCTTTCAAACTTATTCCTACTCTTTTCAATCGTGGGTCTTGTAAACTAGATCTTGGATAATTAAGAGACAGAATAATCAAGCAAGCACTAAGTCTTTCATCCTTTATTTCAACCATTGCTCCAGGTTTTTTTTAAATAAGTATGTAATTTTTATTTAGAAAATAATGAGAGCCTACTAATAAGATTGCAGAGGACTACTAAGCTATACATCATGATTGAATGTGTGAATATGATCAAATTTCATTTTTGAATTCCTATGCATTATCCACTCTTTTCTGTCTTTCTGAAGAGTGTGGGTTATCTCCCTAGGGGATACTTTTTGTACCCATTTTTTTTCTCAGGCGGGTGTCTTTACACCCATTGTTTTTCTCTCTTTTTTTGGCACATACCCTTTTGATATGGAATCTTTCAGGCTCATACTTCTTTGGTATGGCATCTTTTAATTTTATAACCCACACTCTCTGTTAGATTTCTAAGAGAGAGACTTGTGCATAGAGCAAAAACTTTTTGTGCATGTGAATTCAATCATCAATGCATAACAAAATAGTCTACTTAAATCATATTAGCAGAACAAATAATTATATTTGTTTTGATTTTGATTTTTGAAATGTCTGGAGCTTAGGTGTCACTCAGAATGAAATAAATAGCAACTCAACCTTCTTATATCATATCCGTCAATTACATAGAAAAACCTATGCTACCCACTGATATTAAGTTTCAGAATAAATTTTCATGGTAGATAAACTTCATGCAATTCTTAGGAGAATTTAAATTTAAATACTAAGCAATTGCAGGAAATTATATTTAAACAATTTAAATATCTTTTTGATTTTTCTCTAGCTTCAAGTTCTAATTATTCTAAAGACAAATCGAATGTGGAATATAAAGCAAACTTAATTATACAATCTATTATTTTTTTTGGATTTTCATTTTTACACAAGTAGGAATTTAATGCAATAACTAAAGAAAGCAGTAAATAAATTTTTATTTGGTTTTCTTGTTGTTTTTAGTAATATTGAAATTGACAGAATTAAAGACTGAATTAAATACTAAAATAAAGAGCATATATAGAGGTGAGAGGTACTCACCTAGCAGGGATCTCCCCCAAGGTAGATGTTGCTGTGCTCAATAATGTGGTGGAGGTGGCGGCGGGTATCCCATCTGATGTATCAAATACTACAATCCGCTCTGCGTCTGCTGCTATCCTTGATAGATCTGATAAGTCGTTGGTCCGTGCTATACTGCCATTGTTCATGCTGGTAGAACCTGTCGTCCACCTGCTGCTGCCACTGCTCGTGCTGGTGCAGTGTGTCGCTTATTGCGTTCTGTCCCTGTTCAATGTTAGTGAGACGCATAAATAAAGCTGGGAAATCATTAGTGGTAGCTGAAAAGTGCTGCTCAGGTGGCCGATAGTAGTCATCTTCTGGTGGTGCGTGGAATGGATACGGTCCACCAGTAGTGAAGTCCGTGTTCCCGCATGCAGAAAAAGATGCTCGTCCTCTCTGAAAATTAGCTGCTCCCCAACCCGCTGCTGCTGCTACCGACGAAGATTCTCCTTACTGAAATGTGGCCTCTTCCTCCCATCCTGCGTGTGCAGTCCACTGCTGGCATGGCTTCTACGTTGTTACCTGTTCACCAAAATCAACATAGTGGGAATAAGTCTAGGTCAGCTCCAGTGAAATTAGTTCTCGGCGCCCTGCTGATGCGCGCGGACGGATACCTGCCAATTTAGCTCTAACAGCTGGAAAAATAAAATTCTGAATAGAATAAATTTCTAACTCCCTGTCTGATAGTTCGTACTCATTGTCATAATTTTTGTAGATCATAACTATTTTATTATTTCGGCGTTTGAGCATGTGAGCACGAAAGAAAAAATCATAACCAATAATTCTGCGGGCATCAGAAATATAAACAAGTATAGCATTTGATAATAACCCTAGCCCTGCAGCTAAACGTGTAATGCAGGAAGTAAAAGAAATATTACATTTTTTCATGGAAGGGACAGTTCTCCAATAATTCAACAACATTTTTATAGGTGATGCCTTCCTCTTTTTAATCATGATATATAACAAATGCAGCTCATCTTGTTTAATAGTATTTAACTCCTCTCTAGGAAAGAATGTTAAAGCTAGCCAATTAAGCATAAACCTCAGTGTGGGGTGATGAACTTCTTCAGTAGTATATTTTTGTTTTCTCTTTGGTTCCTTTGCAGTGATACTCTCCCAAAAATCATCTTTATCAAAGTCTTGGAGAGTTTCAGAAATATTGACTACACATTGATTATTGAATTCTTGTGCTAAACTAAGAGTTTTCCATGAGAGGGTGAAAGGTTTATTAAACATTCTAAAATTAACCTCATCATCATCAAAGTCTAGGGTGCTAATAAATTCTATAGTGAGTAACTTGCTACCTTGCTCATTAATCTGCCATGCATTTTTCCATCCGACATTTCCGAAAATAAGCTCAAACTCGGAATCCATTCTGGTTTCATGGAGCAAAGTGGCATAAAAAATTGAAGTATGCATAAATTCCTTGTTTTTAACCACATTTAATATCTCCCTCTGCGGTCGAGTTGGTAATGAAATTTGAGTGATGCTTGTGAGTTCATACCTCTCTTCCGGATGGGAAGAGGATGAAGGGTTGTCATACGTGAAGGGTGACGGAGGATCGATATTCATGTCGGAGCCGATGAACGATGGCACTTGTGATGATGATTGAATTCGTGTTGTGCGGCGTGAGAAGGCTCTTCCAACGGATCGAATGGCACCTTTCATTCTATTGCTCATCTTGCCAGAAAAATGAAGAACATGTAGAACATGATAAGAACAAACAAGAACACAAGAATAAAACAAGAACAAGCAAGAACAAGTGGAAAGAAGGAATTGAAGTGGCAATCTCTCTACTAGATGTTCTTGCTAATCTTCTTCTTTACCCCTTTCCTTGCTTAAACTTGAATCAAATGAAAGAATTATGAGAGTTTGTAATCACGAGCTATAAAGCAAGGTGGCAAGGAGCTCTCTGGTGTGTATGTGAGTGAGTGAGTGAATAAAAGAAAGGAGAGGCAAAGAAGAGGAGGAGGGGCGCCGGCCGGCGTGGCCATGGGGCCGGCCGGCCCCACCTGGTGACCTTTGGCTCTCTGCTTTAGACAACGTTGACACCACTTAGGTGCCCTTCCAAATGCATGTGTGTGCATGCTTTCTCTGGTGAATGAATGAGTGGAAGGTAGTACATGGATGAATGGTGGAGTTTGGATGGTAGTGAAAGATGGTGGTTGATGATGGAACTTGAAATGACTTGATATGATGATGGTGGGTCCCACATGTTTTCTGTATTTATACTTTATAATGACACAGGAATGAAAAACTAAATTACTTTTATGAATCTATGAAAAATTAGAATTCTAATGATGGTCTTTTTATAATTTTTTGCCACCACAGTAAATTTCACTGACGGGGGTTTAACACTCTGTTAGTAATAATCACATGGGGCTTAAGCTTTAATCATGCTATGCTTATTTTTATTTCTTTTTAATAATGCAATTTAAGAGAAAGTAAATATGCAAATTTTAATACAAGAATTAAATTACTGATAACTACTGAGTTACCTCCTAGCGATGGTTCGGGGTTTTTGAGTCTACCGATCCGGACTTCTCCAGTTGAATTATTCTTCATGATTCATCTCCGGTGTCGGAGATGTTGTTGCATCTTGTTCTTCATGACACTTCAACTTTTCGCATTGCTCCAGTCTTGCCTTGAATGCGAATCGCTCTTCTTCCCCATTGATGGTGAATGTGATCTCTCCAGCTCTGACGTTGCTGGTTGCATTTGCAGTGTTTAGGAATGGTCGCCCAAGGGGTATCTTCCTCTCTTCCTGCATGTCAAGTACTACAAAATCTATAGGAATGAAAAAGTTGCGGATTTTTACTGGAATATTTTCTGCGATTCCTGCGGGATAGCGGACTGATTGGTCAGCTAATTGCAAACACATCGTGGTTGATGTGAGCGTAGAATAGTTGAGTTTGTCAAAGACGATTTTGGGCATGACGCTAACACTTGCTCCAAGATCACATAAAGCGTTCTCGAACATCTGGTCTCCTATTGAACAATCAATAGTCGGACACCCTGGATCTTTCTTCTTAGTATGAGAAGAACTCAGAATTGCAAGGAGGATTTTTAGGAGAAAGGAGATCCTCACTACACTCCTCCGTTAGCTTGACAACTTCAGTAGAAGGTAGTGGTCCTTTGTTGTTGAGGATGGTTCGAAGATACTTCGTGTATGTAGGTACCTGCATGGCATCTAACAACGGAATATTGACATATAACTTTTGAATTACCTCTACAAACTTACTAAATTGATCATCTGTTTTAGCTCTTCTTCTTTTGCGTGGAAACAGTAGGAGGGTTGTGTCATGAAAATCTTGAGTTAATTCTTGATCTTGTAGTTCAACTGGTGGTGAAGATGGTATAACTTCTTCTTCTCTGTTGTCCTTTTCAATCTCTTCTTCTACCTGCACTAAATGTGATGGTCTACGTGCCCCTTTTGGGTAAGGTGGATCACGTGTAGACTTACCTCCTCTAGTAGATATTCCTTTTATTTGTTCATGGTTAGTGGTAAACAAAATAGAAGATAATTGTGCAATTTGTAATTCTATCTTTTTATTAAATAATATTTGATCTTTAATAGCAGAAGAGAAATTATCCAATTTAGAATTAATTCCTTCTAAAACTTTATCATTAAAAGCAAGCTTCTTATAAATACTTTCATTAATTCTAGCTTGTTCTAATGTTAATTCTCTCAAGGGTGGTTGTCTATGATTTGAAAAATTAGTATTGCCTTGGTACTTACCTTAACTGGTTGACCGAGGTTGATTCCATCCTTGCTTCTGAGAAGTGGACTTGATGACTGTTCTAATATCTTCTAGGGGATTTGTAAACTCAATTCCTAAAGATTCTTCATATTGATTCTGTGAATTGAATGCATCTTGAATAGCTTGATGATTTCTTTTATGATTGGCTCTTTACTGTAACCAGTTCAACAGTACATCCATCTTGGTTGACAGTGCACACACTTCCTCTGGAACTTCTTCACTCTTATGGCATGTCTGAGTGTTGTTTGTCCAATTCTGATTTTCTGCTATCTTTGCCATAATATCTTCAGCTCTTCCAGGGGTGAGTGACATAAATGATCCTTCAGCAATGGCATCTAGCTGCTCATGTGATCTTTGAGTTAGTCCGTGATAAAAATGTTTGTATGAGCAACCACTTTTTCATTCCATGATGGGGACAATCTGATATGTAATCTTGAAAACGTTCCTAGGCTTCTGGAATAGATTCACCTTTCCGCTGACAAAATTCTGAAATCTTTCCTCGTAGAGCATTGGTTTTGCCTACTGGGAAAAACTTTTCTAGGAAAGCTTTTAAACATTCTACCCATGTCTTGACTCTATCTTTATTATGATAAAACCACTACTTCGCCTTTCCTCCAATGAGAACGGAAACAAACGAAGTAGCACGACGTCTTGAGGAATGCCTTTGATGTTGATGGTGTTGCCAATCTCCAGGAAATTCTGCAGATGGACACTTGCATCTTCATCTTACTTTCTACTAATTGTGATAGCTTGCACTATTTTGATGAGGCTTGGCTTGATCTTGTAATCATGATCTCCAATGTTAAAAGTTGCCCCAACGTGAATATTCTCAGTGCTTGGGGCAGAGAATTCACGTAGAGTCTTCTCAGCCATGGCTTCACAAAATAATGTAAAACCCTTCTTTCTATGGTTGTTCCTGATTGATAAGAGTTAAAGTACACAACCAATCCAGCACTTATCGTATATAAGATATTTAAACTTAAACAAAACACGGGTAAGTCTGCTAAGACAAAAGGTTATGGTTATCTCTAAGTATTTATGTCTATAGTTATTTTTATGTTTTTCTATAATATTATCTATGAAGAACTCTCCTATATGAAATTCTAGAATAAATATCCTGGCGAATAAAATCAACGAACTCAATAAATTATCCTAAATACAATTGCCATCCCCGGCAACGGCGGCAGAAATGCATGTTGGTATTTTTAACATCACTTCATGTTAAGTTGTCATCCCTAACATGATGCCAAAAACCAAAGGTAAAATAATCTTCACTTGCCTCCTAAAAATAATACTATAGAATATATCCGCAAGCGCACATATAATTCTCCCATTGTAGCACTTCACTCGGTAAGTATTCCGAGTATCGTTGATTTGTTTTATGCAAAAGGATAAAGGGGCATTCTACTCATTAGGATAATCTACTATAATGATTGGAAAGATAAATGTGTAGACCTATGATAACCCATAACTCTAGTGCTTTAGCGATAAATAAGTCAATGACAAATGGTAAATGATAACTGAGTAAACGAGGTAAATGGTATTCCAGAGATAGAATATAGAGACTCACTAATGTAGTAAGACAATCTCGAGATTCAGCTAAAGTAAAGGAAATCTATGTAATTACTAAATACAAAGTCTACAGCCCACGCCACATTACACATTTTCATCTATAGCATAATCAACTCGAAAAACATCATAAGGAGCATCATCTAATGAGGATATTAAGAAACAAGGGTCACCTCCATCGCGACCGCGCTCTGCTCGTCCAACGTACGGGGGTGGACTACAGAGGAACCAACGCAGCTGTCACCTACGTGGACTACCACATGACCAAGCACGTCAGGGTGCCTCCGTAGGTACACAATATATCTAGAGACCACGTCTACATAATGTAAACCACCTAACTAACTCGAGTACCGAATTAGGCGTTTTACGATCAAATGACAATAATCATCACCAATAACAACTATATTGAATATGCAACTAGAATAAACTAAGAACTGAATAAGTAGCAATATATTAAAATAAGGCAAAGTTATAATGAGATACAAGATAAGATTATCGATCTCCAGACGAGCGGATCTAGAATCCCGAGTGTAGCGCCCAACTCTACTTGAATCTTGCTAGACGCCGAAACTATGAACTTGAAGAACTAGAGCCCTATTTCTAATCTCTGGAAACCCTAACTTCTGTCTACTCTTGACGAATGAAGCAGGAGGAATGAATTGGTGCTCTGGGAGGGGGTCTGCCCCTCTATTTATAGCCTGGTGGGATGAACGTGCGCCGTGGGATCAAACCAACTTGAACAAAGGGCCCAGATGACTCCAAAGAGGTGGTGGAAAAAGACTCCAGAATGCGGTGGCGAAACCCTAGGGGAGGCACCGCCCGGCCCCACCCAAGGGCCTATCGGCCCCACCTGGCCAGGTGCGGGCCTCCGCTTGCTTCGGGTGTGTTCTAGACTCTTCCAGGGCCTTCGTGATGATGTTTCCTTGGCGGTTAAGTTTTGTGGTAATTAAGCACTTTAATCCGTCTTTTAAGCCTTTCTGGAATAATCCCTGGAAAATACACAATTTACAGAAACTCGTGGAATTTGTCAGCAATAACCCCTATGCTTCTATTATTGATCTTCCCTAGGCATTAGTTGACGGTATAAAATTGGTACTTAACGACCGTCAACAATCCCAAAAAGGAACAAGAGGCCATTCGACCCCACGCCACCGCACGAGCCGTTGAAGCTGATCCATGGTGCGAGGTATGCGGTAGAGAAGATCATTCGAGCAACAACTGCCCCAAAATGAAGGAGGAAGTGAGCTTCATCATCATCATCAACAACAACAACAATGGGTATCGATCCCAGCAACAAGGAGGATGGAACTCGCACCCCTTCTACCAAGGTAATCAAGGTAATAGTTACAACAATAATTACAATAATTCTTATGGTAACCAACCTTCTTTGAAAGATCTTGTCTGAGGCCAATCTAAAATCAATGATAGTATAAACAAGAAAATGATGGCTAATGATAAGATTCTTGAAAATCTTAATGAGAAAATGGATAGCTTTGCCAGTGCTACGAAAAATCAATTGAGCTTTAATAAAATGCTAGAAACACAATTAGCTCAAATAGCAGCAGCTGTCCCATCATTCGAACATGGTAAGATTCCAGGGAAGCCTGAGGAACCGGTTGAGGGTGTTAGAATAGTATCCACCAGGTTTGGTAAGATTCCACCCAGGACAAACCCAGGTTATCTTCTTGACCCACCATTCATGGCCAAAAATAGTGACCCCTAGCCATCCAACCATCACCTGCGAGATCGGGCCGCACACCTTTAACAATGCCGTCTGCGATCTTGGATCTGGGGTTAACATCATGTCTAAGGTAATGTAGGAAAATCTGCTAGGTGGGCCTTTGTACCCCATATTTGTCAAACTGCAGATGGCCGATCAATCCATCTGGTTCCCCGAGGGATTAGCAAGGGACATCCTTGTCAAGGTTCAGGACGAATACAGCCCTACCGACTTCATCATACTCGACATGGGGGCAGATGACGAAGTCTCCGTCATTCTGGGAAGGCTGTTTCTCCACACCGTTGACGCCGTCATCTACATGGGATCCGGCCAAATTCACTTCCAACTCCCAGGTAAGAGGCTAAAATGTCCTTTCAATGGTTACAAATCTATGCAGCAGGCAAGGAAGAACCTATGGAAGAACAAGCCTCAATATGCACTGTAACACCCCAGTGTTAGGCATACATTTCTCCTGCATTGCATGTGCATCATTTGCATCTTTGAAGTGCATGTGATGATTTTCATTAGGTGAGCATGAAATGCCCTTACATACATGTAGTGTTTACAGGAGCTTGAGTAGTAAATTTTAGATAAAAATGCTTTTACATGGAATTGGAGTGCTTAATATTGATTTGAATGCCCAGCCAAATATATTTCATGTTGTGAAGTTCAATTGATTTGGTTTCTAATTAGGATTTAATCTAGGGTTTCCTAAGAGCGCTTTTGATTGCTCATTTCAAAAGTGCAATTTAAAATATTTAAATGCCTTTGTGCCTTAAACAAAGTTTGTAGGAAATTTTATTTGGAACAAAAGTTATTTTTGGGTCAAATCATGAAAATGAATTTATCAGGGTCAATTTAATTCCCAAAACGGATTAGAGTCTAGATTTCCATTCTGAAATTATTTCCAAGTCTTGTTTCAGTACAGTTTCAAAGTACCTCCCTTTGTTGGGTTGTATCTCTCAAACCGAGCAGAACCAGTTCAATGTGTCCTAATAACAGTTAAAGATCTCATGTAGCTCTATATTCCATATTAATGAAATTTTGCCTAAAGTTCAGTGAATTGGGAGGAAATGGACGAGAAAAATCGAGTTTAAGATCAAATGCATTAGTACTGAACCGTTTCTTTCTTTCTGAACAGAACTCGTTCAGTTTGGAGGCTGACGTGTCGACTTGCCGCCGTGCCACCGGCCTTGCCCCATGTCGTCGTTGCATCGCGTTGCCGTCCTCCAAGTCTCCAGAAGCGTAGCTGGACATTACCCGAGCCTATCCATCTCCTACTCGCTCTCTCTCGTGCTCTCTCTCCCTCTCTGCGCTGCTCTGCAGAGCGCCGCCGCCATGGCTGTCGGAGCTGAGCTCCATGGCCACCGTCGTTCCCTTGCCTCCAACCATCCTCTCCCGAAATCGACCCCAGCACCACCTTCCCTGACGTCCATCGCCCCTCCGCCGCCCCTCCTTGTCGTTCCTCGGCCGCCGAATCGCCGTCGCCGTCGGGCCCTGCCGCAGCGCTGCCGCACAGGCACGCGGCCAGGCCACGCCGGGCCACCGCGGCGCGAGCCAGGCACACTGGTGGGTGCGTCCGCCACCAGGGCACGCCGTGGCTCTGCTCTGCCGCTCTCGGCTGGCCGCCGGTGAGCCCAGGCCGAGCCGGCCGTGTCCTCTGCTCTTTTTTTCCCCTGCTCTGTTTTTACAAGGAAGAAGGAGCACGCCTTTCTTACTCCCTCTCTCTTTGTGTATTTGACAGGTGGGACCGACTGATGAATGGGCCCCACGTGGCAGCTGCTCTGGAGACTAGTTTGTGTAGTACTCCGGGGATACCTAGCAAAGGTCTAGGGTTTAAGTTGTTTTATGTTTTGATTTTCTCAGATTGGTGCTTAATCTTGTGAAATCTATATCTAGCTCTAGGAGTGTCCAAAAATTGGAAAACAAGTCTTGTTAGCTTCGTTATAAAATGCTTTACATGTTATATCTATAGAGGGGCTATTGCGTATCTACCCTTATTTTAAAGCTCAATTGTGGTTTTACCCTCGTTTTTCACCATGTTGCGTTTTTAGCCTCGCTTTCTGAAAACGAACCCTCAGTTTACCCCTCTTCGTAACTCTGTTAGTTATTTCTGAAAAAAAAAAACAAAAAACCCCCTTCACACTAATATCCAAGGACAATATCACCCCTATTTTTCTACCGTCATCTCTCTCGTTCTTTCCTCGAGTCGTGAAGTTCTGTCCAGGCGGCGAGTGTCGCGGGCGGCGAGGGGTCAGAGTCACGTGCCAGGACGGGCTCCCCGTCACCGCGGTCGGGGCTCCGCGTCGGTGTTCAGGGCCCTGCACGCGCACGGCAGTCGCTGTCGGCGCCCAGCGGCCTCGCAACGGCGGCCAGGAGCCTCACGCGTGGTGGCCAGCAGGTGCGGCCAGAGCACGGATCAGGTATGGCCGCCCCTCCTCTTCCGTTCAGCCCCTCCTCTTCTGTTGGAAACTGAGCACCCAAACCGTAGTTTCAGTATCGTTCAGTTTCCTCTTCTAGTGAGGAATTGCGTGAGATGGATTTTTGTGAGATTGACGAAAACACTGAGTAAGATTTGTAGCTCCTGTAAAGTTTGTTGAAAAATTAATTTCAGTTTGTAGGACAAAATTTTCTGCTTGTAAATCAATTTAGTTAACTGTGTATTTGATGATATGATTTGTAGGCCAAATCACATGGATATGAGGATTTTTGTTCGAGTTCTATCATTTTTCAGTTTGCCTGATATGTGATATTATCTATCTATATTTGTAGATTGTGTGGACTTATTTGTAACAAGTTGTCCAATGTTGCTGTCAATTTTTTTAGAAAACAGGGATAAAATCACAATGAACTTAAAAAAGTAAGGGTATTTTCGCAAGAGTAAAGTTGTCCTTGCCAAGCCCATTTAACACTGTTAGCTATTGTTAACGGAGTAGGGGCAAACTGAGTGTTCTTTTTCATAAAACGAGGGTAAAAACGCAACATTGCGAAAAGCGAGGGTAAAATCACAATTAGATTTAAAATAAGGGTAGAAACGCAATAGCCCCATCTTTAAAAGTATACTCTTTATGTATGTTTGTTTGCTGTACAAGTTAATTTTAGTGAGTGTTTTTAAACATGCCTCTACCATGACCAGAACCATATCTTGAGATATATAAGTCCAAAATTTGTGATTCTCGCTTTGTTAATCTTGTGATGACATGAACTAACTAATAAAAATATAAAACATGTAGGTTTCTTACTGTTTTCATACAGTTTTAGTTTAATCTTGACAAATAGGTGGTTTGTGTTTACTTTGCTTGTTATTTTTATACCTGCAGATGTATTGCTCAAATAAATGTGAAATTTTTTATGACATGTTAATTATGTGATGATTAATGGTTTATAAAAAGTTTCAGGATTTTAGGATCGATAGTTTAGGATATATAAAAATAACAAATTCCATGTTTTGCTTTGCTTCTATTCTGCATAGGCTTTATACTTTGGATTGTTTGGCCCACATAAGTTGTGAATCATGATTTGATGATAATTTAAGAGTTGTAGGGAACTTCATAAACTAGCTACTGTTTAAGTTTCATGATTTTAGATTTGATAGTTTGGGAGTTTTAAAATTTAGAAGCATGCTGTCTATTTTTAATTATAATCTAGATAGATCTGAATAAATCATCTGTTTGGCTCAGTTAAGTGTAGAATCATACTATAGTGATAAAATAATAGTTGTAGTATTTTTTATATCCTTTCTAAAATGTCCTGGATCACTATTTTTGGAGGTCCCGAACTAAAGTTATAGTGATCCAAAGTGGATGGACAGACTTCTTTCAAAACCTGGATAGAGGTGTTTTCTTTGTGTTATTTGACTTGATTAAACTTAGAATTAGCTCTGAGTATTAATAACAAAGTCGTATACAATTTCATTGGCTTTCCAGAAAGCCTAGGATCACCTTTGTTAGATTCCTGTAACTCAAGTTATTGCCATCTGAAGATGCATGCCAAATTCTGTCCATGTTCTGAACAATATTATTGTTTGGTGTGATTAAGGCTAGATAACTACTGAATCACTTAATTATCATAATAGTATAGTCTTAGATAATTGTATTGTCCTTCTAAAGGGTCATTTATTATGCCTTGTGGATGTACATGGCCCAAGTTATGGTTCAATCTGGTCACTATTGTGCTGCTGTCCTGAAACTGCACGACAGAGTTGATTACTTTAGCTTACTCTTATGTAGGTATTGGTTGTGTTGTCTTGGTGAATGCTTTGATTAAAACAACTTCTAGGTTTGCATCATGATATACATGTCATCCATCTCATTGCATGTGCATTGCATATAGGTACGATCGATGCACCACGAGAATGATGAGATGCTGGAAACTATCCACAACACGGTGTTGGTGTACTTAGCCGAAGATGGAGGGACCGATCGCACGCTATGGAGGACAATACTCACCAAGCAAAACATCGGCTAACAAGCACTAACCTAGTGTTGATCCCAGGCAAGCCCCGATTTCGAAATGAATTGACTTGAGTATAGTGATTGTTGCATTAAGTGTAGGAATTGCTTGAAATTGTTGTTGCATTAGGAATACCTTGAATAACTATATATCCTTCACCTAAATAGGTTTAGTATCGTCTCTTCTACTTAGCTATGCTTAGAACCGGTAGATATGGTGATCCTGGTCACCAAAATAGAAAGTGAAAAGCATGTTTGGCTATATTTGCTATCCTGATATAACCATGAGAGTTCAAAGAAAAATTGGGATTAGGCGGGCATAATAGCGAAGCAATAAGACATGGAGGTCTTGATTGTGTACCTATTCCCCGTCTAATCAGATAAGGCCATCATTGTTGGGCATCAGTCGAGATTGAAAGATGCCATCACTTTGCTGGCCGGATAAGTGTAACACCCGAAAAATTGCATTCTTTTAAATAGTGGGAATTTATTTAATTATGCAATTAGTTAATCATTCCAATATAGGAAAATAATAATTTTTCTCAAATATAAAATCAAACCTAGGTCATACACATGTATAATGCATTCATGCTGGAGCATTTCTTCTTTGTACTGTTGTAGCTTACTTGAATTTCTCAAATATTTCAAAACCCAATTTGAAAATCCTTTTGGAAAATGAAATTGGAAAATGGAAAAGGAAATAGAGAAGAGCCCTTCCCCTCTCCTCCCTGGCCCCAGCCGGCCCAGGTCGGATGGCCCGAGGCCAGCTCGGCCGACCAGCTCCTTACCCCTTCTGACTGACGAGCGGGACCCACGGGTCAGCCCCTTCCTTCTCCACCTCCCTCGCCGCGCGAACAGAGACGCCGCTGCCGTGTTCATCCGCCGCGGCCGAACACGCGCGCGCGAAGCGTCCCTCTGCCATGACTGCCAGCTCGACCCCAGCGCTTGGTGCTACCGACCTGTGGACCCACAGGACAGCCCCTCCCCTGTTTCTCTCTGCTGCTCGCCGAGAGTCCGACGCGGGCAAGAAAGAAACGGCCGAAGCCGAGTTCGTCGCCGCGCCGAGAGTCCGAAGCAGAGAAGAAATGGCCGAAGCCGATTTCTTCGCTCGCCGAGTCTGTTTCAATCTCCGAGATTGTCGTCACGCCTCGGGAGTACTTAAGCAGCGCCACATCCCCTCGTAGCCGTCACCTAACCCTAGCCGCCTCTTCTCGCCGCCACTGCCGAGCTTCCGCGAGAACCGAGCAGCCACCGCCGCGAGCAATTAAGCTCGATTCGCCACCAATTTCCTCTCGGTAAGCCTTTGAGGAGCTTCGCGGTGATCTTGTGAAGTTCCCGAGCACTTCCCCCCTTCGATTTGTGCACTGACACACCTCCGCCGCCGTTGCAGAGAGCCACCGTCCGCCGGGTCACGCTGCGAGCTATCTCCGAGTCGATTTCCGACCTTCCCATCACCCTAGGTGAGCTTGCGATGCTCTTCCCGATCTATGGGTTCCCTTCCCGACCTATTTCATGCACCGAGGGCCGAGTTCACCTTCTTCGGCGGCCCTCTGGCCATGGCGCCGCCGTCGGCCTCTGTTTTCCGGCCGAGAGCACCGCCACCCCTCCTCTCTGTTATATCGATGTGATCGTAGCAACGCGTAGATTTATTTTATAACCTTTTTAATTTATTTTCTCTCTGTTGGTGTACTATTCTAATGAAAACTCTTATTGTATGCATGATTGCCCCTGTATGCGTGTGTGTTGTTATGATGGATCGAGTATAGACGGTGAGCCATACGTGGGTGATCAAGATCAGTACTGCGACAACCCGGATCACCAGGAGTTTGCTGATCAAGGCAAGTATTAGCATGGATCATCCTTGTTGTCCTATTCACCAAATAAATAATTGCATTTGCATGTGTCTTCCTTGTTAACCATAGTTACTTCCTAGTTTTGTTATCCTGTTCCTTGCAACCTATGGGTTCATGCATGTGGTAACTGATGCTAGTGCGTTATTGATATCATGATCATGTAAACTGATTAATTGAATATGCAATAAGGAATTAAAAGATGCCTTTTTAGCAACATGGAACTAGGGGATTGGGGCATAGTTTTGTGATGCACCATATCCTTCCCCCTTGGTAATGATCTGTCAGCAAAAGCTGGGACTTACAGTGCAACTATAAGGGCTATATGGCTCTAGTTTTAGCTCAGTATGAGGACCTTTTCTAGCTTGTTAGAGGTTACCGAAAGGCGCAAGAGGGGCTTTGACGACTCGGGTATAGTGCGGCCTCTGTCCATATGTGTATAACCTGCGTGACATTGTGCCATATGGAAGGGGGGCTCTACATCTGCTTGCCGAGGAAACCTCGCGGCCCTAACATGTTAGACGAACCTTTGAAAGGCTTCATAGTGAAACCCTGCTCTCTCACCTTGGTAGTGTTATGGGAGTAATTAACCCGAGCAAATGGGAATCACGGCTCATAGTGTAAGTGCACAACCTCTGCAGAGTGTAAAACTGGTATACTAGCCGCGCTCACGGTCACGAGTGGCCCGGAAAACTCACGGAGTAGTTATCTTACAGGGTGATGTTTACTTGTTGCTAATCTATTTGTTGCTACTCATTAATTGTGTTTACTATGATCATGAGAATGGGTTTATTAACTTGTTGCTATCCAACTGCATAAAAGATGATTAATTAAAAGCAACCTGCTGTTAAACCGTGTCAACCTTTTGAGCCTCATGAACCCATGCTAGTCTTGTTGAGTACGACATGTACTTACGCTTGTTTATTTTTCATTACTTGGTTAAAAATCCCGGATGGGTAACAGATGGTGATAGTGATGAGGACTACCCAGAGGACTACTAGACTTGTGCTTCACCAGTCGACGTCCCTGTGCTATGGAGCTACCGCGAGAGTTATCTTTATTTTTCCGCTGTGTAATGACTTTGATATTATTCGCTATGTATTAAACATTGGTTATGATACAATTTATGCAATTTGTTGGCTTATGTGTGTGACTGATCTCTGGGCGCACATAAGATTATGCATCCCATTTTATCCTTAAAATTGGGTGTGACAAATTGGTATCAGAGACGTGTTGACTGTAGAACGCAAGCCTAGTTAGCACTGGATAGCCCTTAGCTTTATTATCTCTTTTACTTGTTATATTAATTTGTTACAAGTTTTTGCTGATATCCTACCCTTGTCCATTGCAAAATTTTGACTTAATCTCAATTCTTGTAAATGGCCAACCTTAAGCGCACTGCCCGCAAGCGTGTCATGCCACCTAAGAGGTACCTGCAGCGCTTCATCTCTGGCGGACGTGTATCCCGACCAGAGGAGCCCAGTGAAGAGCCCTTGGAAGACAGCACTGAAGACGTACCTATGGAGGACCCTCAGGAAGATGAACCCGAGAAGGTGGAGCCGCAGGGTGACCAGGATTGTGCTGGCGACCCTGATGACGAAGATGATGAAGGCGACTCGGATGACTCCGACGACCCCGATGACGATGGCGACGATGATGGAGACCGAGGTGGACAACCCTGGGTGGGAATGATTCACTATGATCATCATGGTGATGACTACTACCACCCGCTGCTTCTCGACTTGGTGCGCCGCTTCTACCCCAACGCCTCGGTGCTGTACAAGACGGAGCACTGGAAGCACCCTGACTACGCCGACTACTATGAGACGAGGGTGTACATCAAGGAGGGAAACCAGGTGAAGAATATCCACTATGCTGTCTCCATTCAACTCTCCAAAGCTGCCGCCATCAAGGATGCCGCACAACAAGCTCTTATGGTGCACCGCCATGAGAATTGGGACATCATCAAGTGGGAGATGCACCGCTACCTTCCCCGCCGATAGAGTGGCCAAGCTAACTGCAGCATCGCCGGTCCACTTGGAGAAGTGAACGCCCGACTCCACGCTGCCTTGGAATGTTTGGCCCAGACCAACACTTTTCTGGACCAGACACTGGATGAGCTGAACACCAGGACTGAAGCTAACTACAAGCTCAGCCGGGCGGTGGATGAGTTGAACAGGCAACTCGGTGTTGGACCCTCTCCGCCATCACCAAGGTGCCCAGCTGAATCGCCGCCAAGGAACCGAGGTGACCATGGAGATGCTCACACCCACACCAACATCGACCCCTAGAGGAGTTACCCCAGTTAGTAGCAAAAGACGCTAGTAGTGCAAGTTGAGTCAAGTCGAGTCTAGTTCGTGTCTTGTGAACTTTTGTGCTAGATTGCTTTTCCTTATGAACAATGCTGGATTTGGAGTTTGTAATGGGTGCTGAGATTGTGGGCATGTCCGCAAAATCTCTTTATATAAGGTTTGAATTAATGCATAATAGTTTTGGGTTGATTATCTCAGTTTCCAGCAGTGCTGTTTCTCAGACCTCTCTGCCTTAGTTATTTTTCCTATTTAATTATATACGACCAAAAATCGTGAAATTTTTTTGTGAAAAACTAGACTTCTGTAGTTTTCTTTGGCCGCAAGAATCATCTCAATATCAGTTACGGTTTGGGAGAAACAAATGTCACAAGTCAAAGTATCTGCGCTGTCTGTTACTCTGAAACAGTTTCGAATCAAATCTGTTTTTGCTAAACTTAACGACAGAATCTGGAGAGATGGTCTGAATAAAAGTTGTAGAGTTTTTCTCATGTTTTCCAACCATGTATAGAATATCTCTGTTTGGCTTCGGGAACTCCAGATATGACTGTTTTTCTACTCTACCGTTGTTGGATCGCGCCCAGAATTTCCTGTTCTAGTCTTTTAAGTGTTATTTTAATGGAAAAGAATTCTAAACCTCACTTCAATGATTTGAACAGCAGATGGCACTCTGAAGAAAATGCTAATCCACCACCACCTCTGCCACAGCCTAATATGGAGCAACTGATGATGATGCAAACATAGCTGATGCAGCAGATGGCCCAGAACATTCAACTGCTGCAGCGAAGCAATGGCAACGGGAATCCACCTCCACCACCCCGTGACAAGAGAAGCAAATTCTTGAAGGGACGCCCGCCCACCTTCAATCATTCCAGTGATCCTCTCCAAGCTGATGATTGGACTGCGTGCAATAGAAAGGCAGCTGGAGATCGCCCAATGCAATGACGTAGAGAAGGTTCTCTATGCATCCGGACAGTTGCAGGGAGCTGCTCTGGATTGGTGGGAGTCTTTCCGTTTTGGACGTGCCGACCCCATCTCTTGGCGGCAATTCCGTGAGGGGTTCCGCAATCATCATGTGCCTGCAGGGTTGATGAAGCTGAAGAAGGAGTTTCTTTCTCTGAAGCAGGGAGGTATGCTAGTTGCCGAGTACCGTGACAAGTTCATCCAATTGTCGCGGTATGCTCCAAAAGAGGTAGAAGATGATGCCAAGAAGCAAGAGCTCTTCTTGGAGGGACTGAATGATCATCTCCAGTACCAGTTGCTCTCCCACACTTTCGCCAACTTCTAACAGTTGGTGGACAAAGCTTTGATCATCGAGAGCAAGCGCCGTGAGATAGATGAGAAGAAAAAGAAGAGGAAGTTTCAAGGGCAGTCGTCTGGAAGCAACAGCCGCTTCCGTAACAACCAGCAGCAGCCTCAGCAGCAACAACGTTTCTAGGGACAGTCTGGATTCAAGAACAATTTCCAGAATCAACAACGTTCCCAGAACCAGCAGCGTTCCTAGTACCAGCAACAAGGTGGCAACCAGGCGCCACAACTGACTGCTCCCAACAACATCCCAGTGAAGAATGGTGCCCCCAACAAGTGTTTCCGTTGTGGCAAGGAAGGACACTTGTCCTACAATTGTCCTGAGAAGCAGAATCCCCAAGCCTCCCAGAAGCAGAACAACCAGCAGAGAATGCCACCTCGCACCGGGAAGGTGAACCATGTGTCGGTTGATACGGCACAGGAGACTCCAGAGGTCATGATGGGTACGTTCAATATCGACTCCATCCCCGCTACAGTTCTTTTTGACTCTGGTGCTTCGCATACTTTCATTTCGCACACATTTGTTAGAAAGCATGGTATTCCCCTTAGTGTCATGAAACATCCTATTATGGTTTCTTCTCCGGGTGGTGTTATGCAAGCTACTCTTCAGTGTCTCCCGATTACTGTCTCATTAAGGGAGGTAGAATTTGAGATAACCCCTACTGTGCTAAATACTGCCGGAATTGATCTTATCCTGGGTATGGATTGGATGATGAAGAACGACATCAATATAAAGTGCAAGGAGAAGGTCGTGACTATCACTACCCAGAAGGGAGATGAGGTCAGAGTTGAGGTTGCTTTGCAAGTTCAACAGAAAGCCACAGTACATCAACTCAGAGAAGAAGTGCAGCCGGATAACTCAGTGGTAGATGAGTTTGAAGATGTGTTTCCAGATGAGTTGCCAGGTATGCCGCCTGACCGTGACATTGAATTTATCATTGAGTTGTTACCTGGTACTGCACCTATAGCTAAACGTCCATATAGGATGGGAGTAAAAGAATTAGAAGAACTTAAGAAACAAATTAAAGAACTGTCAGAAAAAGGTTTCATTCGTCCTAGTTCTTCACCATGGGGAGCCCCGGTTATTTTTGTTGATAAGAAAGATGGTAGTCAAAGGATGTGTGTTGATTATCGGTCACTGAATGAGGTCACCATTAAGAACAAGTATCCATTGCCTAGAATTGATGATTTATTTGATCAGTTGAGAGGTGCTTGTGTGTTTTCCAAGATTGATCTCCGTTCAGGTTATCATCAGTTGAAGATTCGTGACTCTGACATACCTAAGACTGCATTCACTACTCGGTATGGATTGTATGAGTATACGGTAATGTCCTTTGGTTTGACTAATGCACCTGCCTACTTCATGTATCTGATGAACAAGGTATTCATGGAATTCTTGGATAAGTTTGTTGTGGTGTTCATTGATGATATCTTGATCTACTCCAAGAATGAAGAAGAGCATGCCGAACATCTGACATTGGTTTTGCAGAAGCTCAGAGAACATAAGCTGTATGCCAAGCGAAGTAAGTGCGAGTTCTGGTTGCGAGAAGTTGCTTTTCTAGGACATATTGTGTCCAATGGTGGAATTTCTGTAGACCCAAGCAAGGTGGCAGACGTGTTGAATTGGAAGCCGCCAACTGATGTGACTGGCATTCGCAGTTTTCTTGGTTTAGCTGGTTACTACCGAAGGTTCATTGAAGGATTCTCCAAGCTTGCGAAGCCAATGACTTCATTGCTAGAGAAGAATGCCAAGTTTGTGTGGTCTGAGAAGTGTCAAGCTAGTTTCGAAGAATTGAAGAAGAGATTGACAACAGCGCCAGTGTTGGTTTTGCCGGACCTAAGTAAGAAGTTCTCTATCTATTGTGATGCTTCCCGCCTAGGTCTTGGTTGTGTACTCATGCAAGAAGGAAGAGTCGTAGCATATGCATTGAGACAGTTGAGGAAGCATGAGTTGAATTATCCTACCCATGATTTGGAGCTAGCGGCTGTGGTTCACGCTCTGAAGTTATGGAGGCATTATCTGATTGGTCATAAGTGCGACATTTATACTGATCATAAGAGCTTGAAGTATATCTTCACCCAGTCAGAGTTGAATTTGAGGCAACGTCGTTGGTTGGAATTGATAAAGGATTATGACCTAGAAATGCATTATCATTCAGGCAAAGCAAATGTTGTGGCCGATGCTCTCAGTAGAAAAAGTTATGCTAATGAAATTCGAACAACCACTATTCCAGCAGAGTTGTGTGCAGAGATGGAGCGTCTCAACTTGGGAATTGTGATCAATGCTGTTGAGATGGAGGTTGAACCCACACTAGAGCAGGAGATACGAAAGGCTCAGTTGGAAGATGAGAAGCTCAAAGAAATAGCAGAGAACATTGTGGTTGGAAAATCACCCGGATTCAGGCTAGATGAGAATGGAACCTTATGGTTTGGGAAGAGACTCTGTGTACCTGAAGTGAAATCCATCCGAGACGCTATACTGCGTGAAGCTCATGAGTCAGCATATTCTATACACCCAGGAAGCACCAAGATGTATTTGGATCTGAAGGAAAAATATTGGTGGGTTGGACTGAAGCGTGATGTAGCAGAATATGTGGCTATCTGTGATACCTGTCAGAGAGTTAAAGCTAAACACCAGAGGCCTGCAGGATTGCTACAACCACTAAAGATACCTAAGTGGAAGTGGGAAGAAGTCGTTATGGACTTCATAGTTGGATTGCCACGTACTCAGAGAGGTTATGATTCAATCTGGGTAATTGTGGATCGACTGACTAAAGTTGCTCATTTCCTCCCCGTCAAGACCACCTATACCGGAGCAAGACTTGCAGAGTTGTATATGGAAAGGATTGTGTGTCTACATGGAGTTCCAAAGAAGATAGTGTCCGATAGGGGTACGCAGTACACCTCACAGTTTTGGCAACAAGTGCATAGATCATTGGGAACACGGTTGAATTTCAGTTCTGCATATCACCCTCAAACTGACGGTCAAACTGAACGGATTAATCAGATTTTGGAAGATATGTTGAGAGCTTGTGCTTTGCAGTGTGGAACGAGATGGGATAAGAGTCTGCCGTATGCGGAGTTCTCTTATAATAATAGTTACCAGAAAAGTCTCAAGATGGCACCCTTCGAAGCATTGTATGGACGCAAGTGTAGGACACCCTTGTTCTGGAATCAAATTGGAGAAAGTCAAGTGTTTGGACCGGATGTGTTGGGAGACGCAGAGGAGCAAGTCCAGACAATAAGAGAGAACTTGAGAATAGCACAATCTAGACAGAAGAGCTATGCGGATATACGGAGAAGAGAACTAGCTTTTAATGTAGGAGACTATGTATATCTTAAAGTGTCCCCGATGAGAAGTGTGAAAAGGTTCAACAGCAAAGGAAAATTGGCACCAAGGTATATTGGTCCTTTCAAGATCCTAGAGAGACATGGAGAAGTGGCATATCAGCTAGAACTTCCGGAAAACTTGTCCGGTGTTCATGATGTGTTCCACATATCTCAGTTGAGAAAGTGTTTGAGAGTACCGGAAGAGCAGGTTCCTGTCGAGGAAATAGTTTTCAAGGAGGGTCTCACTTATGAGGAACATCCAGTGAAAATTTTGGAAACCGCAGAAAGAGTTACAAGAAGTCGAGTTATAAAGATGTGCAAGGTGCAGTGGCATCGGTACTCTGAGGAAGAAGCTACTTGGGAAAGAGAGGAAGATCTCAGAGAAAAGTACCCGGAGTTGTTTGAGTAAGCACCAACTGAATCTCGAGGATGAGATTATTTTTAAGGGGGGTAGAATTGTAACACCCGAAAAATTGCATTCTTTTAAATAGTGGGAATTTATTTAATTATGCAATTAGTTAATCATTCCAATATAGGAAAATAATAATTTTTCTCAAATATAAAATCAAACCTAGGTCATACACATGTATGATGCATTCATGCCGGAGCATTTCTTCTTTGTACTGTTGTAGCTTATTTGAATTTCTCAAATATTTCAAAACCCAATTTGAAAATCCTTTTGGAAAATAAAATTGAAAAATGGAAAAGGAAATAGAGAAGAGCCCTTCCCCTCTCCTCCCTGGCCCCAGCCGGCCCAGGTCGGATGGGCCGAGGCCAGCTCGGCCGACCAGCTCCTTACCCCTTCTGACTGACGAGCGGGACCCACGGGTCAGCCCCTTCCTTCTCCACCTCCCTCGCCGCGCGAACAGAGACGCCGCTGCCGTGTTCATCCGCCGCGGCCGAGCACGCGCGCGCGAAGCGTCCCTCTGCCGTGACTGCCAGCTCGACCCCAGCGCTCGGTTCTACCGACCTGTGGACCCACAGGACAGCCCCGCCCCTGTTTCCCTCTGCTGCTCGCCGAGAGTCCGACGTGGGCAAGAAAGAAACGGCCGAAGCCGAGTTCGTCGCCGCGCCGAGAGTCCGAAGCAGAGAAGAAACGGCCGAAGCCGATTTCTCCGCTCGCCGAGTCTGTTTCAATGTCCGAGATTGTCGTCACGCCTCGGGAGTACTTAAGCAGCGCCACATCCCCTCGTAGCCGTCACCTAACCCTAGCCGCCTCTTCTCGCCACCACTGCCGAGCTTCCGCGAGAACCGAGCAGCCGCCGCCGCGAGCAATTAAGCTCGATTCGCCACCAATTTCCTCTCGGTAAGCCTTTGAGGAGCTTCGCGGTGATCTTGTGAAGTTCCCGAGCACTTCCCCCCTTCGATTTGTGCACTGACACACCTCCGCCGCCGTTGCAGAGAGCCACCGTCCGCCGGGTCACGCCGCGAGCTATCTCCGAGTCGATTTCTGACCTTCCCATCACCCTAGGTGAGCTTGCGATGCTCTTCCCGATCTATGGGTACCCTTCCCGACCTATTTCATGCACCGAGGGCCGAGTTCACCTTCTTCGGCGGCCCTCCGGCCATGGCGCCGCCGTCGGCCTCTGTTTTCCGGCCGAGAGCACCGCCACCCCTCCTCTCTGTTAATCTGATCTGCCGATTTTGAATCGGACGGCCGAAGAGCAGCCCATACCTATTCGGCCAGCGTTTTTGCGAATAACCCCCTGCAGTTTTTAATGCTTAGCCCGCAGCCCTTAGCGTATTCGGTAGATTACGTTTGAAGGCGTATTTATTTTCGGTATATATGAAAATGTGTTTTCAGATTTGAATTC
This sequence comes from Eremochloa ophiuroides, assembly GCA_038502445.1. Classification (NCBI taxonomy): domain Eukaryota; kingdom Viridiplantae; phylum Streptophyta; class Magnoliopsida; order Poales; family Poaceae; genus Eremochloa; species Eremochloa ophiuroides. The sequence continues at coordinate 18,785,366 of JAHLJS010000009.1, read as the reverse complement.
AAAATTGTTTCATTTATAATTTCCACGTTTTAGCTCCGATTTGAACGATTCAAATTGCGTTAGATTCGTAATTTCATAATCTATCTGATGGTACCACTGTTTCATATATTTTCCACTCTTAAAATTCGAGATTATATTTAATTTTTTATTATTCTATTATAAATCTTGTAAAATTCATATCTTCCTCGTTTTAAATCCGATTTGCGCAAACTTTATATCGATGTGATCGTAGCAACGCATAGATTTATTTTATAACCTTTTTAATTTATTTTCTCTCTGTTGGTGTACTGTTCTAATGAAAACTCTTATTGTATGCGTGATTGCCCCTGTATGCGTGTGTGTTGTTATGATGGATCGAGTATAGACGGTGAGCCATACGTGGGTGATCAAGATCAGTACTGCGACAACCCGGATCACCAGGAGTTTGCTGATCAAGGCAAGTATTAGCATGGATCATCCTTGTTATCCTATTCACCAAATAAATAATTGCATTTGCATGTGTCTTCCTTGTTAACCATAGTTACTTCCTAGTTTTGTTATCCTGTTCCTTGCAACCTATGGGTTCATGCATGTGGTAACTGATGCTAGTGCGTTATTGATATCATGATCATGTAAACTGATTAATTGAATATGCAATAAGGAATTAAAATATGCCTTTTTAGCAACATGGAACTAGGGGATTGGGGCATAGTTTTGTGATGCACCATATCCTTCCCCCTTGGTAATGATCTGTCAGCAAAAGCTGGGACTTACAGTGCAACTATGAGGGCTATATGGCTCTGGTTTTAGCTCAGTATGAGGACCTTTTCTAGCTTGTTAGAGGTTACCGAAAGGCGCAAGAGGGGCTTTGACGACTCGGGTATAGTGCGGCCTCCCGATTTCGAAATGAATTGACTTGAGTATAGTGATTGTTGCATTAAGTGTAGGAATTGCTTGAAATTGTTGTTGCATTAGGAATACCTTGAATAACTATATATCCTTCACCTAAATAGGTTTAGTATCGTCTCTTCTGCTTAGCTATGCTTAGAACCGGTAGATATGGTGATCCTGGTCACCAAAATAGAAAGTGAAAAGCATGGTTGGCTATATTTGCTATCCTGATATAACCATGAGAGTTCAAAGAAAAATTGGGATTAGGCGGGCATAATACCGAAGCAATAATACATGGAGGTCTTGATTGTGTACCTATTCCCCGTCTAATCAGATAGGGCCACCATTGTTGGGCATCAGTCGAGATTGAAAGATGCCATCACTTTGCTGGCCGGATAAGTCATTCTGACCGCGAAGCTGAGTAGCTCTATTTGGGCCGGGAACTGGTTAGCTGGGTTTATATACTGGACCACGTAGGGTTTTGGGAGCTAGATTGGACCATGGGTAGGTGGATTCCTGAGCTTCCTGGCCACTAGTCAGTCCCCCAGTATATGGCTCCCCCAGACCCGCGGTTGGTACCCAAATAGTACCAAAAGTGACCTAACGCTTCTCGACGGGGAAGTCGTGGGTTTGTGATTGGCATTTGTCGCCAGCTGGTTTGCAATCGATTCGAATTGCCATCTCTCATGTATAGTGAGAAACTGGACTGATGTTTTGGCAACGTAGAGATTAAGAACTGGAATATGAGGATGGTTATGGAAAGAAAGAAAGGCCAAACTGCTATGGTTATATATATATTTCTTGCTTAGAATTAATTAAGTGATTGAAGTAGATAGGTGATAAGTTAGAATTAAGGACTAATATTCACTAAAAGCCTCTGGTAGTTCTTAATCAAGGTAATTAAGTAACAAAAATGGCTTTTTACGCAAATGAGTCAAGCCAACTCCACTCAAATAGCCTTCCATATTCCTTGAGAGTCTTTTATTTGGTAAGACGGGTAAGTCTTGCGGAGTACAATTGAGTACTCAGGGTTTATCCTTAATTGTTGGATATGGACAAGTGTACTACGAGTATTGCAAGCATTGCTCTCACCCGGCTGTGGAAGAAGAGTGAAGCTTGGGTAGCTTGTTATCTGCATCTAGTTATCTTTTCTTTCTGAAGTTTGATCCAAGCTTGGCACAATATTTAAATAAGTATGTGTGTGTAACTTTAGTTTGAAAACTACTTTGCTTCTGCAAATTTCAAGTTAAACACTATGTTGTAATAACTATGTGCGAACTCCGTATTTGTGAATGTATGTAATATGAATAGATGTTGTTGAATCATATACGATCTTGGTTGTGTTACCATTTGGTTTGAAATCCTTCGAGATTTCACAGACTACCAGGCTTATATGGGCTCAAGTGTGGTTAATTAGCTGTTTTGACGGCTATCGCCGTACTTGTGCTCTTACAAATTGGTCAGTTCTGTCACATGCACTCCGCCGGAAGAATCAACCGGCAAAGGCCAAAAAGGCCAAATTGGTAAGTAAAGCTGAGGTGGTAAAGAAGGATGACTCCACCAAGTCACAAGCATCAACCAAGAAGGAATGGCGGAAGAAAGAGGTGTAGCCATCACAGTCCCCGTCTCCAGGACCGACCTATGCATCCGAAGAACGAAACTGAACGAAGAGGTCCTGCTCTACGGACCTAAAACATGGAGCCCTTGCTGAGAAGGTAAATCAGTAGTTATCTCATATTTTCTTCTTGTATTTTCAATTCTTGCATTTGTCCATTGCATCTTCGTATTTAAATTTTTGCATAGTTTATTTCGACAAAATAAATTACCGAAATAAATAAAACTTGAGTAGAACTTAAGTGCTGACACCTGAGGTGGGGGACCACCCAAGGTGGGGTCGGCCGACCCCACCATGGGGCCCACTCACCTCTGGTGGTGTTGGTCTGGTGTGCTGGTTCATGTCCCAAACTTTAATCACCATCTTCTTCTTGTTTGTGGTCGACCACCTTTGGTCATGATCACTCTTTAAAACTTTCACATGCTCCAAGGAGATTCCAACACTCACCACCATCCAAATTCTGAAAAGTGGTCACGTTGGCATGCATTAGTGCTCCTATGGTCCATGGGGATCACTTATGTCTCTACCTTTGTCATACACCTTTCACTTTCACTAAGCACAAGACAAAGGAATCTCTGCAAACCTTCACTACTTTTGGTCCACGACTAGTCTTTACTTTGCTGAACAAAGTGAAACAATGGGTTTAAAGCTGCTGGAGGGACCAAGTAGGGGTCAGCTGACCCATGTTTAAAGCCACCCCTAAAACATCTTGTTGGCATTCGATTGGATTCCCTGTCCAAAGTCTGAAAGCCGCTTGGACCACCCAAAGGTGGGTCGACCGACCCATGTTTGGGTGCCTCCCAAGAAAGCTGCGCAGGAATTCAAATTGATTCCCTGTCCTAAGTGAAGAGCAGAGCTGGACCATCACCTAGGGGGTCAGCCGACCTGGCCCTAGTGGCCCCATCGCCAACCTTTCTTCCCCTATAAATACTCTTGCATTGTGTGCTCAACTCCACACCAAAACCAGCAGAATCGCTTCGAGCACACAATCTCTCCTCTTCTCTATAGTTGGTCAAATCTCTTCTCAAGTCTAGTAGTAGTAGCCACTCAAAACAAAAACCCAAAAATATAATAGCAGTAGTAGAAGCTTTCTGTTGGCATTTCTTAACGTCGTTACAAAAGATAGACTAAAAGTCTATCCCCGGCAACGGCGCTAGAAATGCATGTTGGCGTTTCTTAGCATCACTACTAAAGATAGGCTATAAGTCTGTCCTTAATAATAATACTAGAAACAAAAGTTGACATTTCCAACCACTATTTCTTCAGAAAGGTAACCCTTGGCCCTTAAAGGCGCCGGCCTAGGTAATGCAGTCCGGTAATAGCAGTTAGAAGTGCTGGATTGGCGTTCCTAACCGTCATTACTTACGATATGCAAAACTGTGACACGGTGCTGTGGGTGCACAAGAATTACAATCCTGAAGTAATGGTACTTAGGTACGCCAATCGATAGCTCAGTAAGAAATAAGATTACTCTGCAAGCGCACAGAACTATCATTGTAGCATTTCAACCCGTGAGTATTCAAGGATGTCGTATTTATAATTTCTCGTAGGAGGGTATGATGAATTTCATCTAGCTTTGGTATAAACCTGATTACTTATTTGGATGCACAGGTAGGCATAGCATAAGCAGGGGTTAAATCAAGTTTATAAGATAGTGGACACACGCATCGAAGCAACCTCAAGGATAAAAAAAGGAATAAAGAATAAAAGAATACAACTAACTGAGCAGGCTTTAGTCGTATACAGCTATGCAAAGAATAGCATTTACATCTAACTAGCAAGATTAGAATTAGGACTATGTCTGGGATGATAGGGAGATCCCCGCAGCTGGTCTGCAAGCCGATAGAGACTTTTCGAACTCCTACTCAATACCCGAACGCGGGGGAGTGCTAGGGATGGACAGGGCTGTCACCACCTGCCCACCTACCCCTCTGCCCGTGGGGTACCGACATATTCGCTGATCTCCGCATACCCGAACACCATGCTCGCGTAATTGGCAACAACTCCTAACTTCTCGGGACCCCAACCCTTCGGATTGACAGGCTCGGCTAGGAGCAACCATGACAACACAACAAACTATTATCCCATCCATAGTTCTTCCTCTATTCCTACTAATTTGATGAACGTTGAAGAACTTTGATGAACATATTAAGATCATAACACATAGACTATAAACTAGTTCCTATGCCATGATCATAATATGAACAAGATTATATTCTAATTCAGATGCATTGCTATAAACATAAGATGAGAACTTGCTCATAGAGGAGAACTGAATTATATTCATACCATGGTGTTCTTGGTTCCTCCAAGGAGAAAAGCTCTCCTTGATAGCTTTGCCTTGCTCTACTACTACTAAACTAGAGAGAACAAGTATGAAATGTGAGGTGTAATGCTCCAAATGTTGGTGTGTGTGAATGATGAAGGAGCACCATCTATTTATAGCTAGAGTAGGGCAGTTTGGGTGTCTCCAGGTTTGGAAGGAGGTGAAACCACCCTTGGGAAACCGCCTTGAGCACCGCCTCCGAAGACTAGGCCCGGGAGGCCTCACCAGGGGGCGGCCACACCTGGGGGCGGTCGGTCCCCTGGCTGGGCCCGCTGGCCACTGCCTTCGGGTGGTCGGTTGCTCCCTGGGCCTGGGCCTTTCCTGTGGTTACGGATGGATCTAGTTCATTGTTTGAGACGGGCTTTCTTCTTTTCTTGGTTTGCGCCTTCTCTGAATATGTTTCCTGGAAGTGCGCTTTCTTGTGGATTTGATGCATTTCCACGTGTCAAACCTGCATGTTATATACACGACAAAACTCATGGAAGGATTAGATAAAAGCCCTACCTTCTATTTGTTTTAGTATTAAAATGATGTTGTATTTTAATTTGCTCAGGACCGCCAACAACTCCCCCACACTTGGTCCTTTCCTCATCCTCGAGTAAAGTGCTAAGGACCAAATGGGTTCGTCGTCTTTGTCAAAAGAGTCTGCATGCAGGATATTCCAAGCTTCACCTGGATTTATGAACTTCAAAGTGTCTACCGAATCACCTTGAGTAATTGAAAAATGGAATAGCTTGGAATCAAATTCTCTTACTCTTGTCCTTGCGTAGAGACTTGGGTTTTTGTAAGATTTTTGAAAATATAAAGATAGCTTGTGTTCCTTGAATGATTCTCTCAAGTCACTCATTTTGTAAGTGGTTCCTTACCAAGGCATGAAAAGGTGATGCCTTCACTTTGATCATCCTACCTCTAATAAGGCTTATCTGGAGTTTTAGGTAAGAATGAGAAATGATGAGGCACACTTACCCTGCACATGTTCTCAAGTCAAACCCCAGACCATACCGGAGGGAGTGCGCCATACTCCTAGATCAGAATGTGCATGTGTGTGGAAAGTATGAAGGTGGAAACCTAATTCTAAATTTTTTTGGTACTCCATGCATCATGATTCTCCTTGGATAAAACTTAGGAGGATATGGGCTATAAGATCTTTTTTCTTTGAACGGGTATTTAAACTTTTTCTTTCCCGTTATTTTCTTATGCCCCTTGGCATGATCTTTCTTTTTTTAACATAGCCCCATATCTTTTATTGGGATATGAAAAACTTTTAAATAAGGAGATATCATGATGGTAGATGAATGGAGTAAAATTTTATAGAAGGAATGGTCGATTCTTAGGATGAGAACCGACACACTTTTTATTTGGGTGAGAAAGTTGCGCAACTCTCAGTGTAAGAGTTGGCATATTTTTGGTGGGTGGATGAAGTGCATGTTTTGCGCAACTCTCAGGGTGAGAATTGGCTTTATTTGGTGGGTGCAAGTGAATTCTGATTTTGGGAGTATGAAACATCTCTCAACAGCGGTCAGAAATTTGACCAAACTCAACACAAAATAAGTGGCATATGTAGGAGGTTTTATCAAATAGAATCGTATATGGCCTTGGTAGGTATTTAACAATCATTCAAGGAGTATGCTATTGAGTTTTTGTTTTTTTTGTAAGATAAATCCCAAGTATTTTGCAAGAATGAGCAAGCATCTTGTCATCCTACTATATCTCATCCGTCAATTACTTTGATAGAAACGGGGTCCCTAAACAGTGTTCATAAATCTGTAGGAATTTTAGCTAGAATGAAAATTATGTAAATATTTCAAATGTAGGAAGACAAGTTTTGATGGAGCATGAAGGGGACATCATTTTAAATTTTTATCTTTAAAACTTTTCAGAATGAGAGAGGGAAAAAGTTGCACAAACCGAATTTTGATTTTTGTTATTGTGCAATTGTCTTGGAGAGTCCTCCCCCACACTTGTTTTCTTTCCTGTCTTGGTTAGTCACAATATATATATGTGGCGAAAACAAGTGCTCAACATAAAAAAACTTTATTTCATTGATAAACTCAAATAGGCACATTTACATTGATAGTAAATGATCGTGAAAAAGAGAAGTGCCTATTTATTCGTGCAGCAGGTGCATTCTAATGATACTCAAGATGATGTTCAACACCTAGGGCTTTAGCGACTTTCCTTAGCTTAAGATTGTACTTGAAGCGGAAACTAGTAACGTCATCGCTAAGGTCCCTAATCTCTGTGTTCTTGGTTTCTATGTCGTCTTCTAAAGTCCTAAGGAAAGCACGCAAGCTAGCATGTTTAGCTATGAGGTTATTGATGATACTAGAGTCGTCTTCATCGTCACTGCTTTCGTACTGTCCTGCACGATGCTTGATGGATGGCTGTGGTAAATGCCTCCTAATTCTAGGAAAGGTGCTAGCGGATGCTACCTTTTTGGCCGAAAGTGCAGGTTTGCTAGCCGACTTTTCACCAGTATGCATGCTAGTCCCACTACCCCACTACTGCAAGGGGTCTTCCTCTTGAGGCCTAGAAAACTGGTAGGATGGGTAGCAGCGGTCTTCTTCATGGCGCCACCTTCAGGTGCAGTGAGAGTGTGTTGGCAGGATCGCTAAAGGCTTCTCCTTCACAACATGAGCTTCTTCCCTAACTAATGGACTCTCTTGGTAAGGTGCTATGTCTAGGTTCGCTATAGCCTTTGGAGCGTTGATCAGCGAGAGGGCGTAGCTAGATATGGTCGGCACTTCGAGATGGGAGAGCTTAGCAAGCTTTGCAAAAGGGAGAAGGGAAAAGTTGGTGTGAGGAAAAGAGAGGCCTATGAGGGTTTAAATAGGTGCTTCCGTGGTCTCTGGTAAGGAAACAACTTGATCGTAACCATGAACGTGATTCTGGAGGGATCAGAGTGAGGTACAAAAAAGTTTGGCAGCAGATTGGGCCAGCTAGGGGGGCGGCCGGTCCCGGGTGCGGCCAGTCCCCTGGGTCCACCAGCCGGCCTCTGCTTTTTGGCCCGATGCTTTGCTGACTGTGTAGATCCCTATCTTGGTTACGATCAAGTTTGATGCATAGTAAAACAGAGTGATAGTGTGTGTGATTGAGTGTGGGAAATGATTGATATTCATGAGATTATGCTCAAGATCACACTATCATGCATTTATGAGAAAGTATTTCTATGATCATAAAAATATTTATGTGCATGAGATCATAGGGATTTTGTATTTATTTCATAAATGCAACAAGAGCACCATGTAAGCATATGTTCATTATAAAAGTTTAAAATATATAAATATTTATTTATTTATTATTATTATTTGTAGAATAGAGAGATTACTTAGGTATTTATTAAAAGATTTATTAAATTTTTATTTAAAGTAAAAATTAAAGATAACTTACCGATTTACCTTCGGCAAGGGCTCAGCCTTTTAAGTCTGTTGAGTAGGACTTTTCTCCCTTCATTGATTTCTTGATGATGGTACATCCGTCTTGGGAGAAGTAGACGGTTGTACCTGCTTGGGCCTCCGTACCTTCTGAGTGGTTTTGGGCAGTGTGGTAGTTTTTTCGACATTTGTTTTGGGTTTCCACACCGACTTCTTTTGTAAAGGCTTGGGGATTTCTTCCCTCTTTTTAGGAGCCATTTTGTTTTTCTGCTCCTTATTTATATTTTTTTAGGAGCCACCTTTTATTTTGGATCCGGCTTTTTCTTTAACTCTTTTGAGATTTTTTAAGAGCTGAGGCTGAATCTCTACCTCCTTAATGCCTTGGGGGTTCGGCCCATATCGGATACGTATCATGTTGCATTCTTCCTGACGGCGAGGCCTGAATTCGAACTTTTCTTCTTGTCCATTGATATTGAAGCGGATTTCTCCAGCGCCAACATCAATTTGTGCTCCGGCCGTGCTTAGGAATGGTCTCCCAAGGATAAGTGGTGTTTCTTTGGTAAACTCCATGTTGAACACCACAAAATCTACTGGAACATAATACCCTCTGATTTTGACAGGGATATCTTGTGCTATCCCCGCTGGGTACCGAATCGAGGAATCAGCCAACTGGAGTGTCATGTTGGTGGGTTCCAGGCTGGTGAAATTCAGTCTATCAAAGACTGATTTCGGCATGACGCTTACGCTCGCCCCAAGATCGCATAAGGCGTGGTTAAATTGCTGGGTGCCAATGGAGCATGTGATCGTGGGGCACCCAGGGTCTTGTTTCTTCTCGGGTAGATGATTGAGTATAGCTGCGCTACACTCTTCCATCAGCTTGACAATTTCTGTGGACGGTAATGGTTGCTTGTTGTTGATGATGTCCTTGATGAATTTGGCATAGGACGGTATGTGCAAGACATCCATCAGCGGGACGCTGACGTGTGTCTTCTCGACCATTTCCACGAATCGAAGGAACTGCTCATCTCCGGCCTTCTTCTTCCTTCTTATCCTAGTGGGGAATGGTAGCATCGTGGTGTCCACATAGTTTTCCGGTGTTGGCTCATTTTCCTCTAATTCTTCCTGTGGTTGTGCCGACTCGACCTGTGTCTCCTCTTACTGCCTTGATGCTTTACCTATCTTATGATTAGGGTGTGGTGGATCACGAGTGGTCTTACCCCCTCTCGTGGTCACCGAGTTTATATTTTCAACGGTCCTATTAGGTTGTATGGCAGATTTAGCAGCAGAGGCAAGCTTCACGATTTGAGTTTCTATTCTTTTATTAAAACTTACTTGATTTTTAACAGATAAGGACAGGCTGTCAAGCTTAGTATTTATAGTTTCAAACATTTTATCATTGAGAGAAAGCTTGTTTGTAAGGTTTTCATTTATTTTAGCTTGTCCTATAATAAGATCTTTTAATGAAGGTTGGGAGGAATTGAAATTTGAATTAAAATTGGAAGAATTACCTTGGGGGCGATTCTGGCTGTTCCACCTGTTACCTGTTTGTTGATGTTGGCGAAACCCGTTGTTAACGTATGAAGCTTCTTCATGGGTTTCAGGACAGTTGTTCCCCGAATGGCCAACATCTCCACAGACTTCACACGTCATGTGTGAGTCCATGGCCTGGACGGTGCCGGTGGTAGGATCGGTGGCACGTTCCTCAAGTTTCTTCATTAGTAACTCTATTTTTGCGGCAAGCAAATCCGTCTCCTTCACGGTGTGCATGCCTTTTTGTATTTTGCGTCCTTCTCCCCAGCTTTGGTTGGCCACCATCTTCTCAATCAATGCCGTGGCATTCTCGATGGTGAGGGAAAGGAACGCGCCTCCAGCAGCGGCATCTACGTGCCCTTTAGACATGGCCATGAGGCCTTCATAGAAATTCTGGAGCACGAACCATTCTTCCATCCCGTGGTGTGGACAGGCCCGGATGTACTCCTGGAGGCTTTCCCAAGCCTCAGGAATGGACTTGAGTGATGTTTGCTGGAAGTTAGATATCTTTCCCCGTAGAACATTGGTTTTGCTCATGGGGAAAACTTTGCGAGGAACGCCGCGGAACATTTGTCCCACGTGTTGATTGCCTCCTTGGCTTGGTAGAACCATTGCTTCGCCTTCCCCGAGAGGGAGAAGGGAAACAAGCGGAGCCTGATGCTGTCTTGTGCGACATCTTTAATGATGATGGTCTCGCACAGCTCAAGAAAGTTTTGCAGGTGTGCGTTTGCGTCCTCACTTGGCAAATGTTGGCACTTCTTAGCGTCAGCAGAAAAGTCCGCAAGTGCATGGAAGTACCGTTGTAGCCTTCACCCGGAAGTATTCAGGGTATCGTAATTTTCCAGAGGAACGGTCTTTGTACTTAGTCTCTTAAACTAGTTTACTTAGAAGAGACAAAAGGGATAGCTTGGGTAGAGAGGTTCTTCTAAGGTCAAACGCATATAAGCGATGGAAACTTCCCCACTACTTGCTTGCTTTAGGCCCACTGACTCACCTAGACTGCCAGGCAATACCAGTATCAGTGCTATTCCGCGTCCGAACGTGGGGGATGCTGGTATGAGTGGACAGGGCTATCATCACCTGCCACCTACCCCTCTGCCCGTGGGCACGCGCAACATACGAAGGTAGAGTCTGACCTAAACACCACGTCTACGAAGGCGACTACTACTCTGGCGGCGTACAGGAACATCCGTTTCTATCAGGAGTCCTCTTACTAGAGCATCCGTCCAAAGGACGAATGACAATCCCACAAACAAGTAGCTTTATGGAAGTAACATGCTTAATGAATCAAACCAAAGTTGAACACGAACTTCTTACTTCAAGTAGCAAGATGATCGTAGAGGTACAAGTTGGATCGAGAGCCGACAAGCCCGGCACTTCGTCCACCGGGAGGCAGAACTGCTTCGACTCCACTCTTTCTCCAGCTCTTGTCCCTCTCTCACTCCCTATACTAAATTAGCTATAAGCTAATGGAATAGAGCTTGCTCTTCCTCTCTACATTGTGACCTCTTGTGTTGGTGAATCAATTCATAGGTGTAGAGAGTAGGCCTCCTTTTATAGCTTGAGAGGAGGGGGTTCTATGCAAAAGGGTCATCCCCACATGGAAGAACCCAAACTGACCTCCAAAGGGCGGTTTCCACTTGCCATCTGTGTTGATCGTAGGTGGGACCGTCCTTGGGGAACCGCCCTACACCTGTCAGAAGAAAACTGGACCCGAGAGGCCCTACCAGGGGTGCGGCCGGTCCCGGGGGTGGCCGGTCCCCTGGTGGGCCCATCTGGCCACCGCCTTTTGGGAGCACGTGGGCCTCATTGATAGCTTCGTTTTGACTAGTGATTCAGCCCAATCGGAGTTCGGATGAGTGAGTTATGGCCAAAATACTCAAGCCTACTTGTGGAGTCCTAAATTGGATTCGAACTTATATATCTTTTTATTGGGAACTCCAAATAATGCAAATAATATATGCATTTTGATCAGCGCGATGAGATCTCCATAATGGTGTAGTTTATTTTATTATTTGAGATACTTTTATGTTGTGAAAACTCGGATATTCCTGCAACATAGTGGAAAACACCAAAACTCGTGGAACTTGTTAATTAAAGAATATTTTTCTATGATGTTCCATGGATTTATATTATTATTGGCGGTATAAATTGTGACTTAAGGACTGCCAACAAGACCCCCACACTTAGTCCTTTGCTCGTCCTAGAGTAAAGGTCTAAAGGACTAAGATGGGTCATCTCCTTGATATATAACCTGCATACAAGATATTCGAAGCTTCACCTGCACTTGTGAACTTCAAAGTGTCTACCACATTTTCTTGGGTAATTGAATAATGGAACAACATGGATTCAAATCCCCTTGCATCAGTTAGCTCAGAAACTTGGGTTTTTATAAAATTTTTGAAAAAGAAAAGATAGCCTTGCTCCTCAAATGAAATCGCTCATAGATGTGTCTGGTTCCTCACCATGGCATTTTGGAATTGCCTTCTTTCATAACCCATCTCTAAAGATTTTGAGTGGAGTTTTGGGTAGGTATGAAAGTGGGCATACTTGCATCACATATATTGTCAAGTCAAAAATCGAACCACACGGAAATACAAGTCATACACTAGATTGAGATGTGCAAGTGTGTGGCATGGAAGATGATTCCTACTTCTAACTGTTTTTGGTACTCCATGCATCATGACTCTCTTTATTAGATAGATGGATGATTCTTTGAAAAGTATGGGCTATAAAAGGAAATATTCATATATGTATTTTTTTCCTTGAACAGGGCTTTGGACTTTTCCGTTTGTTTATTGCTAAATTTTTTTTCTCTCTTTTCGTGCCCCTTGGCATGTGTATATATATACATATATTTTTCTCTTTTTTTTGTCCCTTGGCATACCTTTTTTTAAACATAGGCCATATCTCTTCTTAATGCAAACTTTGAATGGAGAGATATCATGATGGAATGCGAGGAGTAATTATATGGTGGAGGATGAATGCGTGGCTCTTAGGGTAAGAGTCGGCATTTTTATTTGGTGGATAACAAATGCGCGGCTCTCAGGGTAAGAGTCAACATTTTTATTTGGTGGAAGAGTGTACAACTCTTAGGGTAAGAGTTGGCATTTTTGGTGGATGACAGGGTGCATGTTGTGCGCAACTCTTAATGTAAGAGTCGGCATTTTATTGGTGGGTGCGTATGAATCTCAATCATGGGTGCATGACCATAATCTCACATAGGTCACAACAATTTGACAAAATTCAATGATCCGACAAGTAACATATGACTAAAGGTTTGCAGAAGTTAAACATGTCATATGGCCTTGGTGGGAAATTCATTATCATTGAGGAGCATACCATCTTATTTTGATTTTGTAAAATAAATCCCAAGTCCATCATAAAAAGAGCAAGGTTCAAATCATCTAGGTATATCACATACTCCAATTACTTAGACAACATGGGGTCCCTATGATAGTTGTTCACAAGTTATAGGAATGTTGGCGAGGAATAAGGAGTATGCAAATTTTATCAAAGGATAGCATGGAGATGGCGTGTTAGAAGTTTTGCATTTTTAGATTATCAGATTTAAAACTTCAGAACTTAGGGAGATGTGAGGGTAGAGGTGCACAAACCAACCGTTGAAGATGAAGGAGGTTTATGGAAGTCATGTGTCCTGCCCTTGTTGCGTGATGAATCACTCGGTGTTGTGCAACGTGCAGGGGAGATCTTGAAGGTGTGTTAGGTATGCTTGAGAGATCTCCCCCACACTTATTCTTGTACCTGCTTTATTTTGATAAAAAGAAAACAAAACAAGAGCAACAACAACAAGCAAGGACTTTATTGGCTATATGACCAGAGAGCAAGAAAGATATTATTATTATTATTTCTTTTTTATTGAAAACTTGTTTACTCAACTTTTTATAAATAAGGCCAAGATAAAGATGCAGAGAAAGATATGCTTTGGTTTATCTCCATGTCAGATTACTTTCATTGATTATGTCAACAACTCAAAGTTCATTGATCAAATTTCAACACCATGTCAAATTTTGATCAAAGAAGGCCATTTTAACCTAAGCACCATGCTTAATTTAAAAAAAGACCTATGGATGTACCTTATAAGACTACACCCAAACCAGAGTTTATAACATAAGCAAAGGAAGCATGAATTTGTTTGATCAAATGAAGACAATTATAAGAAGTTGGTGAGCATTTATTTACCTTCGCATACCTGAGTATATGTACCGGCAACATATATGTATGAGGCGTTGAAGTTGTTGTTGCAACTAGCATGATGGTTCTGCTCAGGTGATCTCTGAAGCCAGGCCACACACACATCAATGAGCATGGGCCATGGGTCTTGATGATACTAGCAAAGGTTCAGAAGAGGGTGACTCTCAATCTTTTTTTCTTTTTTTCGTAGTTCTCTTTCTTCTTCTTTTTTAGTCTCCCTCATCTTTCTTCTTTTTTTCAATACATATATATTTTAACTCTCTCTTTTTTTTGCAAGGCGAGGCTGACATCTTCATCATCATTTTTTTTGAATGAACCTTTGGTGTGCATGAAACTTGGGTTTCTCACCGTCCTCCCCCACCCTTGGACTTTTGCATAAAAGTCAAGTGCAGAGTTAGGGCCTTCTTACGAGTGTGTTCCATTACCTAGGAGTGCATCAAGCTTTTGTAGTTGATGTCGTTCCATGTCGTCAAGCATCATATGACCCGAGTTCTTCTTAATCTTTCCTGAAATAGTTAGCGACATACCCGAAGGTGCATACTAACTTGACAACATACCCTCACCATTTAAAGAAGATACATATATATATATTTTGAAAATAATAATAGTAATAATAATAATAAAAATGTATATATTTTTTTAAGGATAATCCGGGGTATCTCCCGGCAGTGCTTAAGTTATGGTCTTAAGCTTCACCGTGGGAACTTCTTCTTGCAGCAATCAATGGTGGTGTAGTTCCCAGCTTTACCACTAATCATAGGCATTAATATTCAAGCTGCAAGGCACGCACCATCGTACTACTACGGGATTTGCAATGTTCATGACAAACATAAGCATTCACAACCATTCTCTCAAAAAGTTGAACAACTAGAATCAAGAGATGGTTGCGAGATCCTCGTAGAAGCAGGTGGTCCGAAGCGAAACAAACTCTGGAGACCTTGAGCATAAATGTGAGGGACCTCAAAACCATGCTTGTTAGCGGGCTCCTTCTTGGCTCTAGAGTTGTTGCTCGGGCATGTCCGTGGCACAGAAGTTTTCATTCTCAAAAGATATATCATGGAGGATGATCACTTAACCTTGACCATTATCGAGAACAATGTTCTTGATGGCCGGAGGGACATGCATCTTATTCGAGCAAGGGCGCAGGAGAAGGATTCGCATACTCGAACAAGTAGCTTTGCTTCGCCTTTAGGTTTTTCGAGCAAGTGCTATGGCTGCCAGAAGCAAAACTTTCAAACTTCTCATCGGGGCTCCCTTCTTTTTTTATATATATAAATGAGATTTTCAAGAGGGTGCCCTATGAGAAGATCAAAATCGAGGATGGCATAGATGAGGAAGTATAAGAAACTTCGGTTCCGTTAATTTCCAATGGCGCTACCCTAACAATCCCACAAAACTCAAAGATGAGTCCGGATGGACTTCTGAAAAGTTTGTCAGTCGGGACTAGTGGCATATCGCCCCAAAAGGGTTTCCACTAGAATGAAAGTAGTCCCAACTGTGAGGTTGTGTAGGGCTTTCACAGAAGTCCCCCTTAATGAGCAAGGCATGGTTGTGGGAGGTGAAAGAATATGAATTTCTTCAGAAGAACGTTTCACTTCCAACAAGCAACAACTATACTTTTGATGACTCTGCATTAGGGGAGACTTCCTAAGAAATGTCAGAATTTTGTGCCAAGAAATGTTTCGAAGTTTTGTCATAATCCTCGAATTTTGATAGCGAACTCCGAAGGATAAAACATTCCTTCCTTCGGTGTTCATGGTTCGGGTGAGGGCTCAACAGACGAATCGAAGGGTGGCAAGGGAAAGGATTCGGTTGCTGAGGGCTCTTCAGAACTTGACATGCCCTTGTATGGAGCGGTTTGGGTACGATGACGGGAGAAGCGTGCTTCTCTAGGATGGAAACAAGGATTTTCCTCTATTCCATCATGGTTTTTATGAAAACGGCCCTCCAACGGTTATGTCAAAGCATAGGGCAACATCTATGTCTAGATCCAAACAAAGGATATGCAAAAGCACATTATCGGATAAAGACAAGTCTAGGTCAGCATGTATAAACATTGTAAACCTGGCCTAGGTTGCACCTATGGACTTCTCTCTTTTTTCTCAAAATCGAGGTTTGCCCTTGGTAGAGCGGCGATACGAGACATGGGTAAGAATGCAAGATAAAACTTGATCTTAAGTTCATCCCATTCTCTATTCATATTTTCTACGGCATCAGTGTACCATTGTTTTGCCTCCCCTTGAGGGAGAACAGAAACAACTTCCACTTAAGAATTTCTTGTGTCATGCCAGGAATGCTTAGGCATGAACACAATTCCTCGAATTTTTTGCAAGTGGTCAAAAGAATTTTCATTGTCATGACCAAAGAAGGGTTTTGTCCGAACCATAGCTTTGAATCTTGGGTGGAGTTCATAATTGGATGGAAATTTTACTTCTGAAATGTGGTTCAAAGAACTCCCCCTTTGAAGCAGAAGAATTTTGAATTTGGAGCTGGCTTCATGGTGAAAGGATCGGGTAAAAAGGAATATTTTGTTTTTATAAAAAGAAAAGATAAAAGATTTTTTTTGATAAAACACAAGGATACACGGGTGAACTAGGTTTGGAGATAAATACGACAACCATTCCCCAGCAACGGCGCCAGAAAGCTTGTTGGCGCTTCTTAGCGTCAGCAGAAAAGTCCGCAAGCGCACGGAAGTACCGTTATAGCCATCACCCGGAAGTATTCAGGGTATCGTAATTTCCTAGAGGAACGGTCTTTGTACTTAGTCTCTTAAACTAGTTTACTCAGAAGAGACGGAAGGGATAGCTTGGGTAGAGAGGTTCTTCTAAGGTCAAACGCATATAAGCAATGGAAACTTCCCCACTACTTGCTTGCTTCAGGCCCACTGACGCACCTGGTCTGCCAGGCGATACCAGTATCAGCGCTATTTCGCGTCCGAACGTGGGGGGATGCTGGTACGAGTGGACAGGGCTGTTACCACCTGCCACCTACCCCTCTGCCCGTGGACGCGCGCAACATACGAAGGTAGACTTTGACCTAGACACCACGTCTACGAAGGCGACTACTACTCTAGCGGTGTAAAGGAACATCCGTCCCTATCAGGAGTCCTCTTACTATGGCTTCCGTCCAAAGGACGAATGATGATCCCACAAACAAGTAGCTTTATTTAAGTAACATGCTTAATGAATCAAACCAAAGTTGAACACGAACTTCTTACTTCAAGTAGCAAGATGATCGTAGAG
This sequence comes from Eremochloa ophiuroides, assembly GCA_038502445.1. Lineage (NCBI taxonomy): Eukaryota > Viridiplantae > Streptophyta > Magnoliopsida > Poales > Poaceae > Eremochloa > Eremochloa ophiuroides. Next base: position 18,768,194 of record JAHLJS010000009.1, on the reverse strand, counting down.
GTACAAGTTGGATCGAGAGCCGACAAGCCCGCACTTCGTCCACCCGGAGGCAAAACTGCTTCGACTCTGCTCTTTCTCTAGCTCTTGTCCCTCTCTCACTCCCTATACTAAATTAGCTATAAGATAATGGAATGGAGCTTGCTCTTCCTCTCTACATTGTGACCTCTTGTATTGGTGAATCAATTGATAGGTGTAGAGAGGCCTCCTTTTATAGCTTGAGAGGAGGGGGTTCTACGCAAAAGGATCATCCCCACATGGAAGGACCCAAACCGACCTTCAAAGGGCGGTTTCCACTTGCCATCTGTGTTGATCGTAGGTGGGACCGTCCTTGGGGAACCGCCCTACACCTGTCAGAAGAAAACTGGGTCCGAGAGGCCCCACCAGGGGTGCGGCCGGTCCCGGGGGTGGCTGGTCCCCTGGTGGGCCCATCTGACCACCGCCTTTTGGGAGCACGTGGGCCTCGTCGATAGCTTCGTTTTGACTAGTGATTCAGCCCAATCGGAGTTCGGATGAGTGAGTTATGGCCAAAATACTCAAGCCTACTCGTGGAGTCCTAAATTGGATTCGAACTTATATATCTTTTTATTGGGAACTCCAAATAATGCAAATAATATATGCATTTTGATCAGCACGACAAGATCTCCACAATGGTGTAGTCCATTTTATTATTTGAGATACTTTTATGTTGTGAAAACTCGGATATTCCTGCAACATAGTGGAAAACACCAAAAACTCGTGGAACTTGTTAATTAAAGAATATTTTTCTATGATGTTCCATGGATTTATATTATTATTGGCGGTATAAAATGTGACTTAAGGACCGCCAACAGCAAACCACAGAACTGGTTCACCTGTACCATCGTGAGAAGGCCAGCGCGGAGCTCAAAGTTTCCATTCCCGATATTGACAGCAGGCCCAACGGGCACATTGGCAATAGCGGGGGTGGAATACTCGCGAAGTGACTTGGCCATGGTGGTAGTAGAGAATGGTGCGAAAGTGACCGGTTCGTTTGCCGGCTGAGTAGCAGAAGAAGAGATGGTACGAGGCCTTCTCTTCCTTAGGAGTGCCTCTGAATTTTTAACGAAGTTTTCCGGCAAATTGAAACCGCTCATACACTATCCTATTTTCATTCCAATAAAAAGAGGAAGAAAATAACAAAGTTAGCCTGCTTAATCTACAATGCTTATTTTGTAATCAAAGTTTATGCCAAAGCTAGATGTTTATATTTTCTTTTTGCCCTCCCCGGCAACGGCGCGAGAAATGCTTGTTGGCATTTCTAAACGTCGTTACAAAAGATAGACTAAAAGTCCATCCCCGGCAACAGTGACAGAAATGCTTGTTGGCGTTTCTTATCATCACTACTAAAGATAGACTATAAGTCTATCCTTAATAATAATACTAGAAACGAAAGTTGACATTCCCAACCACCATTTCTTCAGAAAGGTAACCCTTGGCCCTTAAAGGCGTCGGCCTAGGTAATGCAGTCTGGTAATAGCAGTTAGAAGTGCCGGATTGGCCTTCCTAACCGTCATTACTTACGATATGCAAAACTGTGACACGGCGCCGTGGGGTGCACAAGAATTACAATCCTTAAGTAATGGTACTTAGGTACGCCAATCGATAGCTCAGCAAGAAATAAAATTACTCTGCAAGCGCACAGAACTATCATTGTAGCATTTCAACCCGTGAGTATTCAAGGGTGTCGTATTTATAATTTCCCGCAGGAGGGCATGATGAATTTAATCTAGCTTTGGTATAAACATGATTACTTATTTGGATGCATAGGTAGGCATAGCATAAGCAGGGGTTAAATCAAGTTTATAAGATAGTGGACACACGCATCGGAGCAACCTCAAGGATAAAAAAAGGAATAAAGAATAAAAGAATACAACTAACTGAGAAGGCTTTAGTCGTATACAGCTATGCAAAGAATAGCATTTACATCTAACTAGCAAGATTAGAATTATGACCATGTCTGGGATGATAGGGAGATCCCCGCAGCTGGTCTGCCAGCCGATAGAGACTTTCCGAACTCCTACTCAATACCCGAACGTGGGGGAGTGCTAGGGATGGACAGGGCTGTCACCACATGCCCACCTACCCCTCTTCCCATGGGGTACCGACATATTCGCTGATCTCCGCATACCCGAACACCATGCTCACGTAATTGGAAACAACTCCTAACTTCCCGGGACCCCAACCCTTCGGATTGACAGGCTCGGCTAGGAGCAACCATGACAGCACAACGAACTATTATCCCATCCATAGTTCTTCCTCTATTCCTACTAATTTGATGAATGATGAAGAACTTTGATGAACATATCAAGATCATAACACATAGACTATGAACTAGTTCATATGACATGATCATAATATGAACAAGATTATACTCTAATTCAGATGCATTGCTATAAACATAAGATGAGAACTTGCTCATAGAGGAGAACTGAATTATATTCATACCAAGGTGTTCTTGATTCCTCCAAGGAGACAAGCTCTCCTTGATAGCTTTGCCTTGCTCTACTACTACTAAACTAGAGAGAACAAGTATGAAATGTGAGGTGTAATGCTCTAAATGTTGGTGTGTATGAATGATGAAGGAGCACCATCTATTTATAGCTAGAGTAGGGCGGTTTGGGTGTCTCCAGGTTCGGAAGGAGGTGAAACCGCCCTTGGGAAACCGCCTTGAGCACCGCCTCCGAAGACTAGGCCCGAGAGGCCTCACCAGGGGGCGGCCGCACCTAGGGGCGGTTGGTCCCCTGGCTGGCCCCGTTGGCCACCGCCTTCGGGTTGTCGGTTGCCTCCTGGGCCTGGGCCTCTCCTGTGGTTACGGTGGATCTAGTTCATTGTTTGAGATGGGCTTTCTTCTTTTCTTGGTTTGCGCCTTCTCTGAATATGTTTCCTGGAAGTGCGCTTTCTTGTGGATTTGATGCATTTCCACGTGTCAAACCTGCATGTTATATACACGACAAAACTCGTGGAAGGATTAGATAAAAGCCCTAGCTTCTATTTGTTTTAGTATTAAAATGATGTTGTATTTTAGTTCTCTAAGGACCGCCAACACTATCCTTTGCTCTCAAGAACAAGGTTGTGGAGTATTTCTACCCACAAGAACGGTTTTGTGGAGGTGACCATACCCCACAAGGACTACTAACATTGGGACAACTAATGCTAACACTAACGCTAATCTTTGTTGTCCTAGTGTGTTCTTGTATTTTCTCATCGCTACAGGAAGATGAAGAAGTTCTCCTCCGCGTTCATGAAGGCCAAGGGTGCCATGGGGAGTTCCTCCCGACGCACCCACCAAGCCGAAGAAGGAAGAGAAGCTCCACCAAGAGAAGGCCAAGAGGCATTAGAGGTATCACCTGAAGGAGCACTTGATCCTGAGGGTGGTCTCATGTTGAATCAACAAGAGTACCAAAGGTATTTCTGCATCTAACACCGCGGGTTTGAACATACCGGGATAATCGACTATGTCCTTTTGGACAGCACAGGTATGACCTCCGAATTCAACACTGTGTTCAATACAACTGGCTGGGGAGGCTTTTGGGAAGTTCCTGAACTTGGGATTAAAAAAGCTCACTATAGAATTCCTATGCTCTTTGCAAGTCACAGATGATGGTGTTCACTTTCGCATGTTTAATCAAGACTATAATTTAACTTGGGGAGTCATAATCCTACATTGCGCTTTCTTCACTATTGGATGGCTATAACTCTTTTTCCTAGCTATAATGTGCAAATTCTATACAATGATGAGCTAAGATTGCTTTATGCCATATAACCAATAAAATACAAGTTTCACCTGCTAAGCTTTTAGTCAGGTTTTGGCTTGGAGTGTGTTGGCGGTCCTTAGCAACATAAATATAACATCATTTTAATACTAAAACAAATAGAAGATAGGGCTTTTATCTAATCTTTCCATGAAGTTTGTTGTGTACCTAACTTACAGGGATAGCACGTGGAAATGCATGGAAATCTCAAGGAAAGCGCACTTTCAGGAAGCATATTCAAAGAAGGCGCAAATCAAGAAAATGAGAAAGCTCAAATTATACAATAAACCAAATCCATTCGTAACCACGGGGAAGGCCCAGGCCCACAGAGGAACCGACCACCCGAAGGTGGTGGCCCGATGGCATTCCCTAGGGACCCACCGCCCCCGGGGGCAGTCGCCCCCCTGGTGGGGCCTCCCGGGCCCATCCTCCTCAGGCGGTGCTCATGACGGTTTGGCAAAGGCAGTTTCACCTCCTACCATACTTAGAATGCCCTAAACCGCCCTTGATCAACTATAAATAGATGTGCTTCACCCCCTCCAACACACACACCAACATTTGGAGCACTACACCTCACATTTCTTACTTGTTCTCTCTAGTTTAGTAGTTGTAGTAGAGCAAGGCAAAGCTATCAAGGAGAGCTTGTCTCCTTGGAGGAATCACGAACATCTTGGTATGAATACACATCGGTTCTCCTCTATGAGCAAGCTCTTATCTTATTTATATAGCAATGCATCTGAATTAGAGTATAGTCTTGCCCATATTATGATCATAACATGTAAACTAGTTCATAGTCTATGTGTTATGTTCTTGATATGTTCATCAAAGTTCTTCATCGTTCATCAAATTACTATGAATAGAGGAAGAACTAAGGATGGGATAATAGTTCATTGTGCTGTGATGGTTGCTCCTAGCTGAGCCTGTCAATCCGAAGGGTTGGGGTCCCGAGGGGCTAGGAGTTGTTTCCAATTACACGGGCGTGGTGCTCGGGTATGCGGGAATCAGCAGATATGTCGGTACCCCACGGGCAGAGGGGTAGGTGGGCAGGTGGTGACAGCCCTGTCCATCCCTACCATTCCCCCACGTTCGGGTATTGAGTAGGAGTTCGGAAAGTCTCTATCGGCTGGCAGACCGGCTGCGGGGATCTCCCTATCATCCCAGACTTAGTCCTGATCCTAGTCTTATTAATTCAATGTAATTACTATTCGTTGCATAGCTGTATATGACCAATGCCTGCTCACGTAGTTATTCTTTATTCTTTATTTTATCTTTTATCCTTGAGGTTGCTCCGATGTGTGTGTCCACTATCTTATAAACCTGTTTTAATCCCTGCCTATGCTATGCCTACCTATGCATTCAATAAGTGATCATGTTTATACCAAAAGCTAGATGAATTCACCATGCCCTCCTACGGGAAATTATAAATACGACACCCTTGAATACTCACGGGTTGAAATGCTACAATGATAGTTCTGTGCGCTTGCAGAGTAATCTTATTCCTTACTGAGCTATCGATTGGTGTACCTAAGTACCGTTACTTAAGGATTGTAATTCTTGTAGCACCCTATGGCGCCGTGCCACAGTTTTGCATATCGTAAGTAATGACGGTTAGGATGGCCAATCTGGCACTTCTAACTGCTATTACCAGACTACATTACCTAGGCCGGCGCCACTAAGGGCCAAGGATTACCTTTCTGAAGTAATGGTGGTTGGGAATGTCAATTTATGTTTCTAGTATTATTATTAAAGACGGACCTTTAGTCTATCTTTAGTAGTGATGCTAAGAAATGCCAACAAGCATTTCTGACGCCGTTGCCGGGGATGGACTTTTAGTCTATCTTTTGTAACGACGTTAAGAAATGCCAACAAGCATTTCTGGCGCTGTTGCCGAGGAGGGCAAAAAGAAAATATAAACATCTAGCTTTGGCATAAACTTTGATTACAATATAAGCATTGGTAGCCATAGCTTATGCAGGCTAACTTTGCTGTTTTCTTCCTTTTTATTGGAATAAAAACAGGATAGTGTATGAGCGGTTTCAATCTGCCGGAAAACTTCATTAAAAATCCAGAGGCACTCCTAAGGAAGAGAAGGCCTCGTACCATCTCTCCTTCTGCTACTCAGCCGGCAAACGAACCGGTCACTTCCGCACCATCCGCTACTACGACCATGGCCAAGTCACTCCGCGAGTATTCCACCCCCGCTATTGACAACGTGCCCGTTGGGCCCGCTGTCAATGTCGGGAACAGAAACTTTGAACTCCGCACTGACCTACTCACGATGGTGCAGGCGAACCAGTTCAGCGGTTTGCCAAGTGAGGACGCAAACGCGCACCTACAAAACTTCCTTGAGCTGTGCGAGACCATCATCACCAAAGATGTCGCACAGGACACCATCAAACTCCGGTTGTTTCCCTTCTCCCTTTCGGGGAAGGCAAAGCAATGGTTTTATGAAAGCAAGGAAGCAGTCAACACGTGGGACAAATGTTCCGTGGCGTTCCTCGCTAAATTCTTCCCCATGAGCAAAACAAATGCTCTGCGGGAAAAAATATCAAACTTCCAGCAAACATCACTCGAGTCCATTCCTGAGGCTTGGGAAAGGCTCCAGGAGTACATCCGGGCCTGCCCCCACCACGGGATGGAAGATTGGCTCGTGCTCCAAAATTTCTATGAAGGCTTCACGGCCATGTCTAAGGGGCACATAGATGCTGCCGCTGGAGGCGCATTCCTCTCCCTCACCATTGAGAATGCCACGGCGTTAATCGAGAAGATGGTGGCCAACCAAAGCTGGGAAGAGGGACGCAAAACACAAAAGGGCATGCACACCGTGAAGGAGACGGATCTGCTTGCCGCAAAAATAGAATTAATAATGAAGAAACTTGAAGGATGTGCCACCGATCCTACCACCGGCACAGTCCAGGCCATGGACTCGCACATGACGTGTGAGGTCTGTGGAGATGTTGGCCATTCGGGGAACAACTGTATCGAAACCCATGAAGAAGCTTCATACGTTAACAACGGGTTTCGCCAACACCAACAAACAGGTACTGGGTGGAACAACCAAAACCGCCCCCAAGGTAATTCTTCCAATTTTAATTCAAATTTCAATTCCTCCCAACCTTCATTAAAAGATCTTATGATAGGACAGGCTAAAATAAATGAAAATCTTACAAACAAGCTTTCTCGAAATGATAAAATGTTTGAAACTATAAATACTAAGCTTGATAGCCTATCCTCATCTGTTAAAAATCAAGTAAATTTTAATAAAATAATTGAAACTCAAATTGCCCAACTTACCTCTGCCGCAAAATCTGCCATTCAAATTTCTAGTTCTGTTGAGAATATAAATTCAGTGACCACGAGAGGGGGTAAGACCACTCGTGATCCCCCACATCCTAACCAAAGAACAGGCAAAATATCAAGACAGCAAGAGGAAGTACCGGTTGATTCGGCACAACCATATGAAGAAACAATGGAAGAAGAGCCGACACCGGAGGGCTATGGGACACCACGATGTTGCCTTTCCCCACAAGGTTGGGAAGGAAGAAGAAGGCCGGAGATGAACAGTTTCTCTGATTCGTGGAGATGGTTGAGAAGACACACGTCAGCGTTCCGCTGATGGATGTCTTACACATACCATCATACGCTAAGTTCATCAAAGATATCATCAACAACAAGCGACCATTACCATCCTCAGAAATTGTCAAGCTAACGGAAGAATGTAGCGCAGCTATACTCAATCATCTACCTAAGAAGAAACAAGACCCTGGGTGTCCCACAATCACATGCTCTATAGGCACCCAGCAATTTGACAACACCTTATGCGATCTTGGGGCGAGTGTGAGCGTCATGCCGAAATCAGTTTTTGATAGACTGAATTTCACCAACTTGGAGCCTACCAACATGACACTTCAGTTGGCCGACTCCTCAATTCGGTACCCAGCAGAGATTGCACAAGACATTCCTGTAAAAATTAGAGGGTATTATGTTCCGGTGGATTTTGTGGTGCTCAACATGGAACTCACCAAGGAAACACCTCTCATCCTCGGAAGGCCATTCTTGAGCACGGCAGGAGCACAAATTGATGTTGGAGCTGGAGAAATCCACTTCAATATCAATGGACAAGAAGAGAAGTTCGAGTTCAGGCCTCGCCGTCAAGAAGAATGCAATATGATACGCATTCGATATGGGCCGAACCCCCAAGCCATCAAGGAAGTAGAAATTCAACCTTAGCTTTTGAAAAATATATCAAAAATCTCAAAAGAATCAAAGAAAAAGCCAGAGCCAAAAGAAAAGGCAGCTCCCAAACAAAATATAAAGGAGTAGAAAAACAAAATGGCTCCTAAAAAGAGGGAAGAAATCCCCAAGCCTTCACCAAAGAAGACGGTGTGGAAACCCAAGGTAAAAAATGAAAATACTACCACACCGCCCAAAACTACTCACAAAGTATGGAGGCCCAAACAAGCGCAGCCGTCTACCTCTCCCAAGACGGATGCACCATCATCAAGCAAACAATGAAGGGAGAAAGGTCTTGCTTAACGGACTTAAAAAGCTAAGCCCTTGCTGAAGGTAAATCGGTAAGTTATCTTTAATTTTTACCTTAAATATTTCAAAATTTCTTTTCAATAAATGCTTAATTGATTCCTCTAATAAAATAAAATTAATAGTAATAATATATATAAATATATAAAATAATATTTCAAATAGATATATGCATGCTTGATGATAATGTTGCATTTATGCTTTGACTAAAATAACCCTATATTTAAACATGAATCTTTGAGATCATAGGGATATTCCTTCATAAATGCATGATAGTGTGATCTTAAACAAACTTTCACAAATTTCAATCAAATCCATTTTTATATCATACACATGATCACACTAATCTTCTTCGCATCAAGCCTGATCGTAACTGGGATAATAATCTACACAGTTAGCTTAACACATGGCCAAAAGACAGAGGCTGGCAGGCGGGCCCAGGGGACCGACCGTCCCCAGGACCGGTCGCCCCTCTGTCCAGGCCAATCCATGCCAATCGTTTTTTGTACCTCACTTTGATCACCTCGGCATCACGTACCTGGTTACGATCAAGTTGTTTCCTTGCCAAAGACCTCGATAGCACCTATTTAAAACTCTAAAGGTCTCTTTTCCTCACACCAACCTTGCTCTTCTCCCTCTAGCAAAGCTTGCTAAGCTCTCCCATCTTTAAGTGATAACCATGTCTAGCTATGCTGTCTCGCTAATCAATGCCATAGCAAACCTAGACATAGCACCCTATCAAGAGAGTTCTTTAGCAAGGGAAAAAGCCCGTGTTGTGAAGGAAAAGCCTCTAGCGATCTTGCCAGCACGCTCTCATGCACCCGAAGGAGGTGCCACAAAGAAGACCGCTACTGCCCATCCTCCCAATGGCCTCAAGAAGAAAACTCCTAGTGGTAGTAGGCCTAGCAAGCGCGTTGGAGATAAGTCTGCTAGCAAGCCCGCATTTTCGGCCAAGGAGGCAGAATCATCTAGCACCCTTCCTAGAATTAAGAGGCATCTACCTCGGCCTCCCATCAAACGTCATGCAGGGTAGTACGAAAGCAGTGAAGATGAAGACGACTCTAAGATCCTCGCTGACCTTAGAGCTAAATATGCTAGCTTGCGTACTCTTTTAAGGGCTTTAGAAGAAGACATAGAGTCCAAGAACATAGAGATCAGGGACCTTAGCGATGACGTCAATAGCTTTCGCTTCAAGTTCAATTCTAAGCTAAGGAAAGTCGCTAAAGCCCCAGGTGTTGAGCATCATCTTGAGTATCTTTAGGCTGCACCTGTTGCACGAATAATTAGGCACACATTTTCACTTTCATGATCTTTTAAAATTTTACTATCCATGTAAATGTGCCTATTTGAGTTTGTCAATGAAATAAGGTTTTATGTTGAGCACTTGTTTTCTCCATATATGTATTTTGTGACTAACCAAGACAGGAAAGAAAATAAGTGTGGGGGAGGACTCTCCAAGACAATTGCACAACAATAAACATCAAAATTCGGTTTGTGCAACCTTTCCCCTCTCTCATTCTAAAAAGTTTTTAAAGATAAAATTTAAAATGATGTTTCCTACATACTCCATCAAACATGTCTTCCTACATTCGAAATGTTTGCATACTTTTTATTCCCTGCTAAAATTCCTACAGATTTATGAACACTGTTTAGGGACCCCGTTTCTATCTAAGTAATTGACGGATGAGATATAGTAGGATGACATGATGCTTGCTCATTCTTGCAAAGTACTTGGGATTTATCTTACAAAAAACAAAAACTCAATAGCATGCTCCTTGAATGATTGACAAATACCTACCAAGACCATATATGATGAAACCTTCCACATATGCCACTTATTCTATGTTGAGTATTGGTCAAATTTCTGACCGCTGTTGAGAGATGTTTCATATTCCTAAGATCAAAATTCACTTGCACCCACCAAATAAAGCCAACTCTCACCCTGAGAATTACGCAAAACATGCACTTCATCCACCCACCAAAAATATGCCCACTCTTACACTGAGAGTTGCGCAGCGTTCTTGCCCAAATAAAAAAGGTGTCGGTTCTCATCCTAAGAACCGTGCATTCCTTCTACAAAATTTTACTCCATTCATCTACCATCATAATATCTCCTTATTTGAAAGTTTTTCATATGCCAATAAAAGATATGGGGCTATGTTAAAAAAAAGAAGAAAGATCATGCCAAGGGGCATAAGAAAATAAACGGGAAAGAAAAGTTCAAATACCCGTTCAAAAAAAATGAATAAAATGGAAATGAAGATTTTATAGCCCATATCTCCTTAAGTTTTATCCAAGGAGAATCACGATGCATGGAGTACCAAAAAGATTTAGAATAAGGTTTCCACCTTCATACTTTCCACACACATGCACATTCTAATCTAGGAGTATGGCGCACTCCCTCCGGTATGGTCTGGGGTTTGACTTGACAACATATGCAGGGTAAGTGTGCCTCATCATTTCTCATTCCTACCTAAAACTCCAAATAAGCCTTCTTAGAGGTAGGATGATCAAAGTGAAGGCATCACCTTTTCATGCCTTGGTGAGGAACCACTTACAAAAATGAGCGACTTGAGATAATCATTCAAGGACACAAGCTATCTTTATGTTTTCAAAAATTTTACAAAAACCCAAGTATTCCAAACAAGAATAAGAGTAAGAGGATTTGATTCCAAGCTATTCCATTTTTCAATTTCTCAAGGTGAATCGGTAGACACTTTGAAGTTCATAAATCCAGGTGAAGCTTGGAATATTCTGTATGCAATTTCTTCTAACAAGGAGGATGAACCCATTTGGTCCTTCGCACTTTACTCGTGGATGAGTAAAGGACCAAGTGTGGGGGAGTTGTTGGCGGTCCTTAGCAACATAAATATAACATCATTTTAATACTAAAATAAATAGAAGATAGGGCTTTTATCTAATCTTTCCATGAAGTTTGTTGTGTACCTAACTTATAGGGATAGCACGTGGAAATGCATGGAAATCTCAAGGAAAGCGCACTTTCAGGAAGCGTATTCAAAGAAGGCGCAAATCAAGAAAATGAGAAAGCCCAAATTATAGAATAAACCAAATCCATTCGTAACCACGGGGAAGGCCCAGGCCCACAGAGGAACCAACCACCCGAAGGCGGTGGTCAGATGGCATTCCCCAGGGACCGACCGCCCTCGGGGGGCGGCTGCCCCCCTGGTGGGGCCTCCCAAGCCCATCCTCCTCAGGCGGTGCTCATGGCGGTTTGGCAAAGGCGGTTTCACCTCCTACCATACTTAGAACGCCCAAACCGCCCTTGATCAACTATAAATAGATGTGCTTCACCCCCTCCAACACACACACCAACATTTGGAGCACTACACCTCACATTTCTTACTTGTTCTCTCTAGTTTAGTAGTAGTAGTAGAGCAAGGCAAAGCTATCAAGGAGAGCTTGTCTCCTTGGAGGAATCAAGAACATCTTGGTATCAATACACATCGGTTCTCCTTTATGAGCAAGCTCTTATCTTATTTATATAGCAATGCATCTGAATTAGAGTATAGCCTTGTCCATATTATGATCATAACATGTAAACTAGTTCATAGTCTATGTGTTATGTTCTTGATATGTTCATCAAAGTTCTTCATCGTTCATCAAATTAGTATGAATAGAGGAAGAACTAAGTATGGGATAATAGTTCGTTGTGCTGTCATGGTTGCTCCTAGCCGAGCCTGTCAATCCGAAGGGTTGGGGTCCCGGGGGGCTAGGAGTTGTTTCCAATTACATGGGCGTGGTGCTCGGGTATGTGGGAATCAGCGGATATGTCGGTACCCCACGGGCAGAGGGGTAGGTGGGCAGGTGGTGACAGCCCTGTCCATCCTTAGCATTCCCCCACGTTCGGGTATTGAGTAGGAGTTCGTAAAGTCTCTATCGGCTGGCAGACCAGCTGCGGGGATGTCCCTATCATCCCAGACATAGTCCTGATCCTAGTCTTATTAATTCGATGTAATTACTATTCGTTGCATAGCTGTATATGACCAATGCCTGCTCACGTAGTTATTCTTTATTCTTTATTTTAACTTTTATCCTTGAGGTTGCTCTGATGTGTGTGTCCACTATCTTATAAACCTGTTTTAACCCTTGCCTATGCTATGCCTACCTATGCATTCAATAAGTGATCATGTTTATACCAAAAGCTAGATGAATTCACCATGCCCTCCTACGGGAAATTATGAATACGACACCCTTGAATACTCACGGGTTGAAATGCTACAATGATAGTTCTGTGCGCTTGCAGAGTAATCTTATTCCTTACTAAGCTATCGATTGGTGTACCTAAGTACCGTTACTTAAGGATTGTAATTCTTGTGCACCCCATGGCGCCGTGTCATAGTTTTGCATATCGTAAGTAATGACGGTTAGGAAGGCCAATCCGGCACTTCTAACTGCTGTCACAGAACCGACCAATTTATACGAGCACAAGTACAACGATCGCATTTTAGCCAATATAAACCCGGTAGTCCGGAAATCTCGAAGGATTTCAAACATTTCATACCCCAAGGATCATTCATTCAGCAATACCCGATCACATGACACATAAGTTCGCAACCGAATTTAAACATCAGAGTACAACATAGTCTTTTACACAAATAGGGTAGTAGCGGAAGTCAACATAGTTTTACACCACAGAGTTCAAATACGAGTACCATCACATGACCCTGTCGCAGCATTCTTACAACAACTAAAGATAGATAATGACCCTGCCCTCGGGTCTAGTCTTCTTCGCCCGCAGGGGTGAAGCAATTCCTGCAATACGCGTAGTAGACTACGCCATCTGCAACAATGGGAATAAAACCCTGAGTACTCAATTGTACTCAGCTAGACTTACCCGACAGGGGGTAAATAAAAAGACTCTCAAGGATATGCAAGGCTTATTTGGTGGAGCTCAGAGGGTAGCATCATTTTTTTTTTGCATCAAAAGCATTACTACAGTAGAACCTCAACTTATTCATTTTAATTGATAAGCTTCGATTTCAGTTAAACTATTTACTAGGATTAGCCACTATACTAAGCATTCACTGAATATTGTAGCAATCAATAAAACCATATGATTTCCGATATCCACAGATATCAACCTCATCTCACCATAATCATTATGTTCAAGTTATTAGCCTCTACCTCACCAGAAGATCAGTTCAGTTTCTCACTAACCAGGAGAGATGGCGATTCGAATCGATTGTACCAGCTGGCAAATATGCCAATCACAAACCCTGTCAGCCGAGCCACTGGCTTCTTGGGCCACCGTTAAATCTTTCTGAGACATAATATATATCGCGGGCTTGGAGGGGTCCATATTCTCAGAGACAAACCCACTTCCAGGATGCATCAGGTCCTTGACCTGCCCTTGGTAAGATGGTGTCTCCGCACATCCTTCCTACCTCCAGAATATGTCTGCCTTATCACGCCCAATTCCCGGCTCAGAAAGAAATACTCGGCTTCGCGGTCAGAACGACTTATCTGGCCAGCTATGTGACGATGTCTTTCAATCTCAACTGATGTCTGGTGGCCTCAGTCTTAGTCGGCCGCAAGCAGCACCGAAGACGGCATGACCTCAACCATGTCATGCGGCTCCCCGCTACCTAGCCTTGATTCTCTCATTAGACACTGTGGCATGGTGGCACATATAGTCCATCATGTGGAATCCAACCCCATCATCATTAGTAACCACCTATGCTCGCGAAGGACAGGAAATCCCTCGACTTCTACCGGTCTAAGCATGGCTAAGCATAAGATCGAACCCATCCCCTTGTCTAGTAATAACTTCAGGATCAAATATAAGTGGACAAGGAATAAATGCAGCAACGGTATCATATCAACTCCTATACTTAAGTGCACAATCGTACGATTTAATAAAGACCAGTGTATTTGTAAAAAGAGTAGGTGGAGACTTAGGAATGCTCCGGGGCTTGCCTTTCACAAAGTTAGCGGGTTGGTGATCAGGGCACTCCGGAAGTTCAGCCTCTTCTTCTTGTCCTTCGGAAACCTCGGGCACTTCAATCTCCGGCGGAACTCCCTCCTCCGGTGGATCGAATTGCAACAGTGTCACTCCTCCCGGCGATCCTGTATGCATGATATGCATATATGAGAACTGAGAATGCACATGAAATGCAAGATAGAGATGCACGAATTAACCCATGATATGCAATCAGTTTAACAATCCACACTCATTTATTTCTTTCCTAGACAACCAACTCATACTCACCCTTCTTAAGCAAAGCATAGAACAATTTCTCGTCCCGGGTGAGAAGTCTACAACCTGCACTTAATAATTAACATGCATCAACTAACCTACCACAACCAAAAGATATTTGCTTAGAAACAATTAAATAAACCCTAGCCTATAACTGGACCTACTGCTTACTGTGACCAGAAAAATCCATAGAAATTACAGTAGCTATTACACATCTAGATTAGCCTACTGACAAAATTTCAACTCATTTGGACAAGTATAACAGTCTACACAAAAATAACAAGCAACCAGCCTTTTAAGCAATGGAAAATACTTAACACAGTGAAAAGTATCAAACAACAGATTTCCTAATTTTCTTAGCTTCTTTCCAGCATAACAAAGCCCAGGAAAAATATTCATGTCCATAACCTTAACACATTAAGCATGGTGATTTTTGCAAGATTAAAGCATAAAAGGCACATTATACTAGACATCATATAAATAACAGTAAAACACTAGCAAACATATTTTTCATAGATTCTACTTCCCTAAACAAGATGAATGCAAGTGGAATCACATTTTTAGCACATTCCTGCAATTACTTATGCATTTATCAAGTTTACAAGCAATTAACAATTTAATTATAACTGCACACAAAAAGTATTCAAAAAGTACATTTTATATTTTTCCTTGATAGAGCTCAGAAATACAAACACAACAAAATTTGGTTCACCCCCATTGGACATTCCTAGCTCCAGATATGAATTTTGGAAGGTTTTACACATTTTCTGGAAATTCATTTTATAAATCAAAAACCTAAACCCGATAGAACTGCTACGTGCACCCGGCTCAGTGAACCAGAGATGCACCCGAACGGCTGACTCGCGGGCCCCGGGGTCGACCCGACCCCACGCGTCAGAGAGAGGAAACAGAGCCGCCGGCGCTGACCGGCGAGAGCTCGCCGACGGCGAGGTCTCCGGCGACGCCGAGGCTACCTACCGACTCGCGGCAACGAGACGAACCCGATGGACCAACTGCCGAGGGTCGTACTCCACCGGAGCGAGCTCGACGGCGGCAATGGCGGACGGCGGTGGTCCGGCGAACTTGCGCCGGCCGATTCCGGCCGTTGCTCGCGCGGCTCGGCCTCGTTCCGTGTTCCTGCAACCCTAGCGGACCTGTGCGCGCGACTAATCGAACTATTGCGCACGGAAACTCACTGACCGCGCTCGCTTGGCGGCACGGTGGCGAGCGGTTTCACGGCGAACTCGGGTTCCGGCGAAACTACGGTGAGATAGACCTAACCGACGGTGTGGAATGGATCTACGGCTAACGGGGACTCTTAGACGAGCAAAAGAGAGGGAAGCCGACCCCGGCATCGCCCTCGTCACGGCGACCCGAGAGCTCAGCGGCGCTCCGGTAATGGCGGACAGCGGGAAGCTTGCTGGAGCTGTACCTTAGGTCGGCTGAGGTCGGCAACGGGTCGGAAACGAAGAGTAGAGCAAGCCGCAGCTGCGCCGAGGGTGGAGCGGTCGGAGACGGCTCGGTGGCGGCGGATTTCACCGCGGCGGTCGCGGCGGAAATGGCGACGGCGGAGGGGAAAGAGGAGAGCAGTGAGCGAGCAGAGGGCGAGAGAGCGGGGAGAGTGAGGGCGAGCGTGCGGGAGACAGGATTGCGTGCTCCCCTTTGTAAGCCGACCGCGCGGCAGCAACGACGGCGTACGGCGCCATCTGGCGGCCGAGGCCTGACGCGGTCGCGCGATTCGCCCGAGGGTCGAACTGAATCGGCTCTGATTCAGTTTCCGCGGACCCGACTGAAACTCGATTTTTCATCGATCTATAACTCGCAATCCAGAGCGTTTCAGCGAAAACTTCACTAATATAGGTTGAAGAGCTATACGAGTAGATCATTTCTTATTAAGACACTTTACTCTAGTTCGGCCTAGATTGAGAGATACAAGTCGATGAACAGGGGTACACCGAAACTGAAAACCGGTTTAGACTTAGGAAAATTTGAAAACTTCCAAAACAGCTCCAAATCTGCACTAATTCAACTTTTTGACCTTCTTCCACTCATTTTCATGAGTTGACCCAAAAATAAAGTTTGTTGCTTATAAAATTCTACACAACTTTGATTAAGGGTGCACTGACATGCAGAATCTCTAAAATGCCCTTCTTGTTTGGTCAAACAGAATAGCTTTTAAAGGGCTCTCTAGTCAACTATGAGCTAGAGGGGTATTTTGGGGATTTCACCAACATGAACATTGTTCCAAATGTTATCCTAAACATGTATAAAGCATTTAGAACCGTAAACAAGCATCACATTTGCATGTCAACACATTTTCCATAATATGGACATATAAACAAACATATAGCAATAAAAGGGAATCAAATAAAATGCAATGATAATAATGCATGAAATGACATGATCTATGCTTGATGACATGCAAATGCAAGTGTGAAAATAGTAACTAACACTAGGGTGTTACAGCCCTCCCCCCTTAAAAGAATCTCGTCCCCGAGATTAGAGTTAATTACCATTGTTTAAAGAAAGACGGATAGACTTCCTTGAGGTAATCTTCTCGCTCCCAAGTCGCATCCCAATAACTTTGGTTGTTCCACACCACCTTATAGAACTTGATCACTCGGCTACGGGTGATTCTTTCTTTGTAATCTATTACTTCAATAGGCTTTTCTTCATCGGTCAAATCTGATTTCAACTTGATATCACCAAAATCCACTTGCTCTTCCGGTACTCGTAAACATTTCTTGAGCTGAGATACATGAAACACATTGAAGATAGTGGACATGTGTGGTGGCAACCGTAACTTGTATGCTACCTTCCCACTTCTTTCCAGAATTTGAAAAGGACCTACAAACCTTGGAGCTAACTTTCGTTTCACTCCGAAGCGTTGCACGCCTTTCATAGGTGACACTTTCAAGTATACATAGTCACCCACTTCAAATTCCAATGGCCTTCTTCGCTTGTCCGCATAGCTCTTTTGACGAGTCTGAGCGGCTTTGAGATGTGTTTGAATGGTATGCACTCCCTCTTCGGCCTCTTTCACAAAGTCAATCCCGTAATATCTCCTTTCGCCTGATTCAACCCAATTGAGAGGAGTTCTACATTTGCGCCCATACAAAGCTTCAAAAGGAGCTGTAACACCCCAGGTGTTAGTCACGAGCTAACCAGCAAGTGTGGACCTAATCAAGTTATTTCAATCAATGATCCTAATCACTATTTCATATTCATCTCCATCTACCTTGATCATTGGAGAAGTTGCATGAAGATTTAAATTGGATAGTCACATGAGATGACAAGCCCTCTGCTTGATTGGATTGCAGGACTACGTGAACATGAGCATGCAAAGCCAACCAAACCTTGCAACCTTGACCAAAAAACTCTATTTGAACTCTACAACAAAAGTCATGAAGGACTCATGTTGAGCAAATGCCAAGAAAATACCTTTATTGGCCTAAACATCTACTCTGAGCTCTCTAATTACATTAGTTTGACCAAAGTGGAAATATTATTTTGGAGCAAGATATGAAGTTTGACCCAAAATAAAAGTTTCAGATATTTTGGAGTAGAACAAATGTTATTTTTGGACCAAGTCATGATTCCATCTCTAAGTGCCCCAAAAAGTGGACACAAGACAGAAGAAAAATCTGATTACAGGACTTGATTAAATTCAAAGTCTGAAAATGGTGTTGATTTCATGGCCTTCCCGTGTTCACCAAATTTCGTTACGTAACTTGAGTTGGACCAAATATAAAAGTTGTCACAAACTCTTTGGAGCACAACATATTCAAATTTGAGGTCAATCCGACTTCGTTTGACAAGAGTTGCCACTCGATCTTTGATCGTAATTAACCCTTTGACAGCATCAAGTTGACAGCTAATTATCTATTAATCCAGTTGTCAAATGGCTGAGCACCCTTCACCACTTTTGTAGAGCGTGCTGAGGTGAACAACTTTTCTTTAAGGCATCAGATCAGAATATACCGGGAAGATGCCCAAAATCGTATCCGAAGCGCGGCAGAAATAAACCCGCCACCTGCTCGTCGATTTGCCCCAATGAAGGACACGCGGCAACTGAGCTCTGGAGCTCGCTACTCCATTGCCGGCCACCACCACCTCTCCCCCTTCCGCACTCCAGCTCCAAAAGGCGAGCACCAGAGTGCCTCACTCAATCCTCTCTCACTCCCGCTCTCCTTCTTCCTCGCTTCCTCTCTCTGAGGCGCCGCACGAAAGCGCAGAGCGCCGCCGCCATTGTTGGCCACGTCGAGCTCCGCGTCGCCTTCACCACTGCCTTCTCGTCGCGGGCCGAGCTTGCCTCGAGGTCCTCGGCACTCTGCTCCCCCTCCCCGGCGCCGTTTTCTTCTAGCCGGGAGGCCACCGGTGCACCTCGCCGCCGTGTCCTGCCGCACCCGCCCGCCGGCGCTCGTGGCCAGGTGGCCTTGGGTCGTCGCAGCGCGAGCTGGGACCACCGGCGGGTGCGCTGGCTCCTGGGCTAGCTCTGGCCCCACTTCGCCGCCGCCGGCCGCTCTCCGGCGAGCCCTGGCCGAGCCGGCCATCTCCTCCCCGAGCTGCTCTGCCCGAGCTCCTCTCTGCTCTGTTCGATCAGCGAAGGAAGAAGAAGAGTGCTGTGCCTATGACGAGCGGGCCCCACCAGAGTTCAAATGGCATACAAAAATTCCAGATCTGGCATTATCTTTGAAAATCCATATCTCTTGATTGGTTGTTCCAAAAATTGTGAAACTTGTTTTGTTGGATTTGTGGTAAAGTATTCTGCATGTTAGATCCATAAAATATGCTATGTTATTTACATTTATGTGCTGTAGAAATTGATTAGGAAAAGTGGTTTAAGAAATATATTAACTTGCTTTTGGCCATATTTTGAGAAATATATGTCCAAAAATCATTATTCTAATTTTGTTAGTCTTCTAATGGCATGCACTAGCTCATAAAAATATAAAACATATATGTTGTTTACGGTTTTATTGGTGTTTCACATTAATCTTTTTAAATAGGAAATAAATGGTTGAATTTCTTGTTATTTTTGTATCTGAAGTTATACTACTCCAAATGGCATGAAAATTTAATTGTAGACTCTCTGTATAATGTGTGATATATGGTTACAATTTCATGATTTATGGTGCATGTATGGCTGAGTTTTTGATTTATCTTGTTTTATGCCTATTAAGTAGATTTAAATGCTTTATAAATAATATATTGTGGTAAAAATGGAAAATGGTGTTCCACTACCTTTATATGATATTGTGTTAGCCTGAGAATCAATAATATGGTCATGTTGTTTCAGAAAATGTTGAGTTTCATATTTAATTTGCTCTCCAATGCTTTATTGCATTATAGATTTGTTTATTTTGTAATAATTGAATTATGGAACCTGAGCATGTAAGATTTGAACCTTAGTCATGATTTGTAATCACCTAGCTCTCATAAAAGTTTGGGACTCATTTGAGATGTTTAACATATAACTTAAATAATTAAATAATGGGTTTTTATGTAATAATGAGTGAATAATTAAAGACAAATGAATGCATATATGTTTCTTGTGATTCCTTAATATCCTTTGGTCTGAGATGAGTCTTGTATGACCATGTAATCATGTTTGGAGCTATCTAAATAGCTCATTCCTATGTGTGCTTAGGTGATAAATAAGGAAAAAGAATGTTTTGCTTATGTGCTGAAATGGCTGCAGGTGTAGTCTCTGTTGTTGGGATGTTTTCCCCATCAAGATGATGTTGAATGTAAATATTTTCTATACAAAAGTTGTAGCCAACTTCTATATCTAGCTTGTCCTAAAATTTCTTGGTCATAGGCCTAATATTTTAAGAGTTATGGCTTTTAGAATTCTGCTGTCAGGTTTTGCTTGTTTTCGGTGCAGACCTGAATGTTTGCTTTGTTTAACCAATTTATGCTTTGAATCACCTCTTGGTGACAATAAAGAAGTTGTAGTATATTTCTTTGTCTTTCCAAATTGTCTATGATCATCCCTTTTGGTGGTCTAAATCTCTAGTTATCATTGTTTGAGTGGGGAGGGCAGAATCTGTCCAAGTCTGGACAGAGCTGTCTTCTTTGTGTTGTTTGACCTTTATATGAATTAAATCATCTGAAGAGGATAATACCAAAGTTGTAGACAATTTCAATAGCTTTTCAGAAAGGCTTAGATCACCCTGGTTGAATGTATATAGCTTCAGTTATGGCTAAATCTTGTGCTTGCTGTCCTGCTGTCCTTAAAATGTCTATGTGAGATTATGATTGCTTCCATGTTGCTTTGCTTGGTGTGTTTGTTATCTCATGGTTCAGTAAGTGTAGATTAACATGTCTTGTATTACTTCCTTTTATTCATACATGTGCATTGTGCATCTCATTTAGGTACGCTAGATGATGAACACGTGGAGTGAAGGACATGATGATGGAACTAACCACAAGACGGTGTGGTGGACTAATCAAGTGCTTGGATGGGAGATGCTCATCGAGCGAGTGTCATCTAACAAACACTGACTTAGTGTTGAACCCCAGGCAAGCCCCGGAGCATCCCTAAGCCTCCACCTATCTCTTTTTATAAATGCACCGGTCTTTATTAAATCGTATGTTTGTGCATTTAAGTATAGGAGTTGGTTTGAAACCGTTGCTGCATATCTACCTTGTCTACTATATATGTGAACCTGATACTATTACTAGACAGGTGACCGATCTTATGCTTAGCCCTGCTTAGACCGGTAGAAGTCGGGTGATTTCCTGTCATCCGCGAGAAAGTCGGGTGATTTCCTGTCATCCGCGAGTGTAGGTGGTGACTGACGAGATCCACATGGTTGGCTATATGTGTCACCATGCCACAATGAAATAATGAGAGAATCAAGGCTAGGTAGCGGGGAGCTGCATGACATGGGTCATGTTGACTTCGGTGCTGCTTGCGGCCGACTAGGACTGAGGCCACCAGACATCAGTTGAGATTGAAAGACGTCGTCACATAGCTGGCCAGATAAGTCGTTCTGACCGCGAAGCCGAGTATTTCTTTCTGAGCCGGGAATTGGGCGTGATAAGGCAGACATATTCTGGAGGTAGGAAGGATGTGCGGAGACACCATCTTACCAAGGGCAGGTCAGGGACCTGATGCATCCTGGAAGTGGGTTTGTCTCTGAGAATATGGACCCCTCCAAGCCCGCGATACATATTATGTCTCAGAAAGATTTAACGGTGGCCCAAGAAGCCAGTGGCTCGGCTGACAGGGTTTGTGATTGGCATATTTGCCAGCTGGTACAATCGATTCGAATCGCCATCTCTCCTGGTTAGTGAGAAACTGAACTGATCTTCTGGTGAGGTAGAGGTTAACAACTTGAACGTGACTATTGGTGAGATGAGGTTGATATCTGTGGATATCGGAAATCATATGGTTTTATTGATTGCTATAATATCAAGTGATTGTTTAGTATAGCTGCAAACCTTAGCTTAATAGCTTAACTGAAATCGAAGCTGAATCACATCTAAAACTTATAAGTTGAGGAATTATTGTAGTAATGCTTTTTCTGCAAAAATGATGCTATCTCCTGAACTCCACCAAATAAGCCTTGCATATCCTTGAGAGTCTTTTTATTTACTTCCTATCGGGTAAGTCTAGCTGAGTACAATTGAGTACTCAGGGTTTTATTCCCAATGTTGCAGGAGGAATGCTTGGTTGACTAAAGAGTTACTTCTATCCTTCGGGAGAGGAAGACTAGACCTTGGGCAAGGTCATGTTATCTGTCTCATCTATGTTGCTGTGACTGGTCGGTACTTGGCACTGTATTATGAAATTAAGCTTATGTAAAATGATTTCGTTTCCGCTATTGAACTTTTATGTAAAAGTTTATCTTGTACTCTGATGTATTCGAAATATGTGCGAATCTATGTATCATGTGTATGTGTACTGCTGAGTTTCTGCGATCCTTGGGGTATGTACTGTGTAAAAGTTTGAAATCCTTCGAGATTTCACGGACTACCGGGTTTATATTGGCTCAAGTGTGGCTTGATAGCTCGAAAAACAGCTGTCGCTGTACTTGTGCCCGTATAAATTGGTCGGTTCTGTTACAGTTGGTACCAGAGCAAAAATTCAGCATGTACCGTCACATGAGTATTTAAAAATAAAAAGTTTTGAGTTTGCAAAACTAATTACCAACTTATAGCTATATATAGGTGTTTTAAACAAATGGTTTGAACAAACTAAGTGTGCCAAGGACCAAGTCTTATAGCCCATATTAGGATTATCAGGTGGCTTATGTAAGTACTAACTGGGGAATTGCATCATGTTTCCATTTGCGGTTCATTTGGTTTTATTGCGCGGATATATGTGACATTGCGGCTTCTTATTGCTTCTTGGGTTGACGATTTATACCGGCCACTTCAGATGAGGTAAGGTGAGATGTGAGTGTACGATCGAACAACCGTCGTTCTATGGTGAGTGTTTATGGTTACTGAAGTGAGTACATGTGATTCATATGTGTACTTATGGAAGTATGATGGAGTAATTACTTTCTTGGGGTCGCAAGTGCTCATGGGAGCATTTCCGGCAAAAAGTGCTTCTTATTGCCATGCATACATGTGGGGTTGGGCTGAAATGAATCTTCTGCAGGTACACTAACCTCGAATGCGTATATGGTAGTTAACGACTAGCTATATACCGAGAGAGTACGTAGGTTATGCCACCGACTTAGAACGTATTTGCCATGTTATATAGGCAACTAAGTGAGAACGAATAGGACGAGCATGCATCATGATTGTTGCATCATGTGATTGTTGCTTGTTGCATAAGTATACTTCTTCTCACCCTTGTTCTACGTTATCTGAATAGCCTTATTAAGTTTACAACTTGTGTTGCCTCTCTTCCTTGCTTGTTTTGAAATCATAAGAGTTGCTAAACCTTTAAGTAGCCTCTATAAGTATTTCTCAACCATAAATCTTGTCAGAAGCTAAACCAATTCTGCCTGTAGGTTTTTCATTTGGCACAATAGACCCACCTGAGTTTTCTCTTAATGCTAGCCTATGGTTGTCATATGTTCTTGTTCAAGATCTATGAAACCATGCCTGCATTTTCTTTCATCTAAAGCCTTATCCAAATCCTATTTGGAGTGTCTCCTCTACTCTTTCTAGATACCATGATAATTGCTTGATCCTCCTTAAATTAGATTTTGTTATCTTTTCTTTGGAAATCAGGTTATGCCCAACCAATCACATCTACAGATGATTTTATCCAATCTGTTCCTTGTTTCCAGCAGACATCTCCACATCTAGAGAATGTTCAGATTTCAGTCAACAAAGCTTGCCTACGTCATGTTCATTGGAGTCTTTGCCCAAATCCTTGATTTGAACCTCTTCTCAGCTTACCCAGAAGTTTCCTTATAATCTTTTCATTATGGATCATTGAATCTGCCCCATGATCAAGTTGTTTTCCAAATCTCTCTAAAGGCCTAGCAATGTTGATCATTGAGAGTCTCCTAGTACTAATTAATGGTACACAAGCCCACGCCATTAGATGGTCTGAAAGTTTCTTGATAGATGCGAGATGCATGTGGAATTATGGAATCTCATGTTAGTTATTCTTGGTAGTTAACCTATAATTCTCTTATGCCATGTTTCTATCTAGACCCTCTCCTTGTTACTCACTTGAAGGAAACCATCTTGTGTGAGTTAAATCTCTCCTTCCCCATTTTCCTTGTATTCTTTCTGTATGAATCATGATGTTTGTCAACTCAACCTATGATTGTTGTATATAGTTGGTTCATGAGACATCTGGTTGTCTATGGTTATCTTCTTCTCAAGATGCTTGTCAATCTTTGTCTCATGATTTTCCCTCCTTCTATCTAATCTCTCGTAAATCATGGGTCGGGTAATCTCCATACTAGACACATGGAAACCGCGTGGGACTGAAGCAAAGCCTCATGTACTGTTATTTTGGCAACTAATCTGTCTTCTAACTCATGTTTTCATTGCCAAATCATGCTCTTGTTGTCTATTAACCCTATAATTGATTGTAGTAGCTTACCTTCCCTCTGCGAAATGTCATCCTTGCACAAATCTATCCTTGCCACGCCCGATTTTCTCATTGGTTGTATGTTCATTTATGTTGTTATGATCCGTGATCGATGATACTACGACGAAACCAAGGACATCCTGTGGATCGCAACCACTAGGCTGTGTTGCTCGGCACGTGCGAATATCGAGATCTCTGGTCATGATACATTGCAGAACTACACTGATGCGTAATATCTCGTATCTTCCAATCTATCCATGTTTCTTAAGATTTCTCGTTGGTCATGTTTGATAGTGGTGTTATGATTATTGACTGATGGTGCCATGACAAAACCGAGAACCTCTTTGTGGGGACGCCCAATAAAGTAGTGCTTCTCGGCACACGTTGGTATCACGGCCTCTAATCGTAATCCATTATGAAGTAATACCAATGTGTTGTCTTCCATGAATTTTCCTAAATCTATCTTTGAAGGTGTTTCTAATTCAAATTGATCTATCCCTATATTTCTTGATATATCTTGCAAAGTCTTTACCGACTCGATCCTTCAATGTTCTATCAGAAGGTACAGATGTTTGTCAAGTATATAGCTTCCTTCAGAAGTCACAAAGAGAATGATCGTTGAAGAGCAAGTCACTGACATCAACATTGACATACTACAAGATATGGTAAACAAAGAATCTGACATGATCTACTAGGACATATCAACAAGCACCTGCCATTATTGTGGGATCAAAAGAGCACACGAACTTTAAAGTTATCTGCAAAGTATCAGTCAGGCAATAGTTAGCAGGATGTGATATGTTTTCTAATAGGTTATTTGCAAGTCCACTAGCTTCTATCCAAGTTCAATACCTATTTGCATGAAGATCATACAGTCAAAATAAATCTTCTCATGTGTTGCTTCATGTCTGCTGACCGTGATGGTGACCTTGTGCATGTATATCATCTGCAACCATTTGCTACAGAAGCTGAAGATGTAGAGCCTTTTTAGGGACAACTAACTAGTTACCCCAGTGTGATGAATAGTCTGCAGCTAAGCAATGAAGTGTATTTGGTTCTTGTATCAAGAAGGAACAAGACCGGCCGTTATTAGTTTCTGCCCGATGAGATGATTGCCTCTGCTGATGAAATGCAGAAGTTTGTTCATTCGCTCTCTCATGTGAGCAATGTATTGCCCAATTGGATTAGTCTGTTTGACATAAAGAAATGGATGCATGAAATAGCCAAATAGATCACTATCAAGAAGTGTTGTTTCATGCTAACAAGTGTGTTCTAGGGGTATAAATAAGTGTTTGACCATGTTTTTGAAGACCATGTCTCATAGAACCATGCTATGCAAGAAACCCCTAAGCCAAATGGTACTATTTGTAGCACCCTTATCTCTAAGGCCTTGCTATAATGAAGCCAATTTCCATCTTTGTCAATCACTCAGATAGTGCAAACTATGGTTTCAGCCTAGTAAAGAGCTACAAAAGACACCCCAACAGATGAAGTCAATACCATAGTACATCTTGGTGCAATCAGGTGCCCTGTTTCATACTCTATGGTATGGACAACAAAAAGGACATTAAAAAAAAATCAGTTCCTTATTCTTGATCGGTCAAGGTGTTCTACCCACTCAACTCATGTAAGTGTGAATGGAAGACAAGTTAGAGAGTGTTAATAAATGGATTTTTGAATTATGTGAAGACACTCAAACTTTGGATCGCCACTGCAAAAGGTTTACCTTGTGTCAAAGGTACTTTATCAAGTTAGTTTTGATGACTACAGTCGGATCACAGGAAAAATTGTACTCAAGTTGTTGGTAGAGGACTGCTTCTCAAAACTTTGTGAGTAAACACTCTACACAACCCACCTCATTAAACTTGTCAATCCGCTTCAATCTTGTTTATTCTTGGCTGCAAATCAGAATACATAAGTTTGGGATTGCTCATCGGTTTTCCTCGTGTACAAAAAGGTTTTTGATTCTATGCAGGAATTTGTGATCTGTCTCATCAACCTGCACAATTCATGTCTGTCTAGACTAACCATCGTGCAAATATGTATGCCAAGTTGCATATTGCACACACTTTTGCTACTGTATGGTGCACCCCAAACCATTGTCTCGGATCATGAACTATAGTTTTCAGCTCATTTTGGAAGCATTTACAAGAATCACCTTACTCGAGTAAATGCCTGCCAGAATCTTGTGCCTTGGAAGAGAATGGAGTGTAACCATATGCATCTGTATGCCTACACTTGTCACTTGATGTCCTCTGTGCCTTTTATCACGGAGTGACAGAAAACTTTGGGTACATAATGAAACTAATCCAGAGTTCGTCCTATCTTCAGCATAGCATACCTCAGGCCAATCGGGAAGAATTGATCAAATCTTGAAATACATATTGAGAGCATATGTGTTTTGTTTTCAAGGATCTTGTTAGAAATGGCGACTGATATCATTGTTTTTCTTACAACAACAGTTATAAAGAGGTTACCTCAGGCTCTACCCAAACGACTGTTGCTACATAGACACAAGGGTTCCCTTATTGATGGACATCAAAAGCACTGAGCCGACAGAGTCAGCTATCGCATTCATCGTTCACTCAACAAACTCAAACAATACAGTGTTGCCATCAGAAAGAGAACTGTACACATGGAACATTATGTAGTTTTCCATCAGTCTGCATCTCAGTAAATTGTGTCTACAACCAACAGAAACCTTGCATGTTGTCAATCAATTTTCTCAGCCTCAGCAAATGTCTGCCTCTTCTATGATCTCACCCCATATGAAAATGGTGGTATATGCTATATTCACTAGAGAAACAGATGTTCTGAAGCTACTTTTGGACACTCCAATTCACACCCTCATACTAAGAGTGCTAATTGGGATATTTTGTCTTGGGTTCCTCCCAAATTAGCTGTGTTATCTTGGATTCATCCCAAAGTAACAATGCTTCATAGAAGTCAATGAAGAAAATTCTTCAACCAAGAGTTAACTTCTAAGAATTCTTGAATGATTGGAAAGTTGTCCTATCCATAATGATCCCTCTTGCATTTGCATCCAAGTAAATGGGAGTACGTGATCTCTTGGACTGACAACTGAACCAACCTTATCGTCCGCACTTTATTGTGAGCCATGAGGTGATCACTCCTGCCTACCAGTGTTATGGAATTTTTACGTAGCCTTGGCTTGTACTAGCACCACCTTGGAAATGGATTACATGCTTCTCAACCCTTGAAAGCTCTTACGTTCCGAATCTCGGGACGAGATTCTTTTAAGGGGGGAAGGCTGTAACACCCCAGGTGTTAGTCACGAGCTAACCAGCAAGTGTGGACCTAATCAAGTTATTTCAATCAATGATCCTAATCACTATTTCATATTCATCTCCATCTACCTTGATCATTGGAGAAGTTGCATGAAGATTTAAATTGGATAGGCACATGAGATGACAAGCCCTCTGCTTGATTGGATTGCAGGCCTACGTGAACATGAGCATGCAAAGCCAACCAAACCTTACAACCTTGACCAAACAACTCTATTTGAACTCTACAACAAAAGTCATGAAGGACTCATGTTGAGCAAATGCCAAGAAAATACCTTTATTGGCCTAAACATCTACTCTGAGCTCTCTAATTACATTAGTTTGACCAAAGTGGAAATATTATTTTGGAGCAAGATATGAAGTTTGACCCAAAATAAAAGTTTCAGATATTTTGGAGTAGAACAAATGTTATTTTTGGACCAAGTCATGATTCCATCTCTAAGTGCCCCAAAAAGTGGACACAAGACAGAAGAAAAATCTGATTACAGGACTTGATTAAATTCAGAGTCTGAAAATGGTGTTGATTTCATGGCCTTCCCGTGTTCACCAAATTTCGTTAAGTAACTTGAGTTGGACCAAATATAAAAGTTGTCACAAACTCTTTGGAGCACAACATATTCAAATTTGAGGTCAATCCGACTTCGTTTGACAAGAGTTGCCACTCGATCTTTGATCGTAATTAACCCTTTGACAGCATCAAGTTGACAGCTAATTATCTATTAATCCAGTTGTCAAATGGCTGAGCACCCTTCACCACTTTTGTAGAGCGTGCTGAGGTGAACAACTTTTCTTTAAGGCATCGGATCAGAATATACCGGGAAGATGCCCAAAATCGTATCCGAAGCGCGGCAGAAATAAACCCGCCACCTGCTCGTCGATTTGCCCCAATGAAGGACACGCGGCAACTGAGCTCTGGAGCTCGCTGCTCCATTGCCGGCCACCACCACCTCTCCCCCTTCCGCACTCCAGCTCCAAAAGGCGAGCACCAGAGTGCCTCACTCAATCCTCTCTCACTCCCGCTCTCCTTCTTCCTCGCTTCCTCTCTCTGAGGCGCCGCACGAAAGCGCAGAGCGCCGCCGCCATTGTTGGCCGCGTCGAGCTCCGCGTCGCCTTCACCACTGCCTTCTCGTCGCGGGCCGAGCTTGCCTCGAGGTCCTCGGCACTCTGCTCCCCCTCCCCGGCGCCGTTTTCTTCTAGCCGGGAGGCCACCGGTGCACCTCGCCGCCGTGTCCTGCCGCACCCGCCTGCCGGTGCTCGTGGCCAGGTGGCCTTGGGTCGTCGCAGCGCGAGCTGGGACCACCGGCGGGTGCGCTGGCTCCTGGGCTAGCTCTGGCCCCACTTCGCCGCCGCCGGCCGCTCTCCGGCGAGCCCTGGCCGAGCCGGCCATCTCCTCCCCGAGCTGCTCTGCCCGAGCTCCTCTCTGCTCTGTTCGATCAGCGAAGGAAGAAGAAGAGTGCTGTGCCTATGACGAGCGGGCCCCACCAGAGTTCAAATGGCATACAAAAATTCCAGATCTGGCATTATCTTTGAAAATCCATATCTCTTGATTGGTTGTTCCAAAAATTATGAAACTTGTTTTGTTGGATTTGTGGTAAAGTATTCTGCATGTTAGATCCATAAAATATGCTATGTTATTTACATTTATGTGCTGTAGAAATTGATTAGGAAAAGTGGTTTAAGAAATATATTAACTTGCTTTTGGCCATATTTTGAGAAATATATGTCCAAAAATCATGATTCTAATTTTGTTAGTCTTCTAATGGCATGCACTAGCTCATAAAAATATAAAACATATATGTTGTTTACGGTTTTATTGGTGTTTCACATTAATCTTTTTAAATAGGAAATAAATGGTTGAATTTCTTGTTATTTTTGTATCTGAAGTTATACTACTCCAAATGGCATGAAAATTTAATTGTAGACTCTTTGTATAATTTGTGATGTATGGTTAAAATTTCATGATTTATGGTGCATGTATGGCTGAGTTTTTGATTTATCTTGTTTTATTCCTATTAAGTAGATTTAAATGCTTTATAAATAATATATTGTGGTAAAAATGGAAAATGGTGTTCCACTACCTTTATATGATATTGTGTTAGCCTAAGAATCAATAATATGGTCATGTTGTTTCAGAAAATGTTGAGTTTCATATTTAATTTGCTCTCCAATGCTTTATTGCATTATAGATTTGTTTATTTTGTAATAATTGAATTATGGAACCTGAGCATGTAAGATTTGAACCTTAGTCATGATTTGTAATCACCTAGCTCTCATAAAAGTTTGGGACTCATTTGAGATGTTTACCATATAACTTAAATAATTAAATAATGGGTTTTTATGTAATAATGAGTGAATAATTAAAGACAAATGAATGCATATATGTTTCTTGTGATTCCTTAATATCCTTTGGTCTGAGATGAGTCTTGTATGACCATGTAATCATGTTTGGAGCTATCTAAATAGCTCATTCCTATGTGTGCTTAGGTGATAAATAAGGAAAAAGAATGTTTTGCTTATGTGCTGAAATGGCTGCAAGTGTAGTCTCTGTTGTTGGGATGTTTTCCCCATCAAGATGATGTTGCATGTAAATATTTTCTATACAAAAGTTGTAGCCAACTTCTATATCTAGCTTGTCCTAAAATTTCTTGGTCATAGGCCTAATACTTTAAGAGTTATGGCTTTTAGAAGTCTGCTGTCAGGTTTTGCTTGTTTTCGGTGCAGACCTGAATGTTTGCTTTGTTTAACCAATTTATGCTTTGAATCACCTCTTGGTGACAATAAAGAAGTTGTAGTATATTTCTTTGTCTTTCCAAATTGTCTATGATCATCCCTTTTGGTGGTCTAAATCTCTAGTTATCATTGTTTGAGTGGGGAGGGCAGAATCTGTCCAAGTCTGGACAGAGCTGTCTTCTTTGTGTTGTTTGACCTTTATATGAATTAAATCATCTGAAGAGGATAATACCAAAGTTGTAGACAATTTCAATAGCTTTTCAGAAAGGCTTAGATCACCCTGGTTGAATGTATATAGCTTCAGTTATGGCTAAATCTTGTGGTTGCTGTCCTGCTGTCCTTAAAATGTCTATGTGAGATTATGATTGCTTCCATGTTGCTTTGCTTGGTGTGTTTGTTATCTCATGGTTCAGTAAGTGTAGATTAACATGTCTTGTATTACTTCCTTTTATTCATACATGTGCATTGTGCATCTCATTTAGGTACGCTAGATGATGAACACGTGGAGTGAAGGACATGATGATGGAACTAACCACAAGACGGTGTGGTGGACTAATCAAGTGCTTGGATGGGAGATGCTCATCGAGCGAGTGTCATCTAACAAACACTGACTTAGTGTTGAACCCCAGGCAAGCCCCGGAGCATCCCTAAGCCTCCACCTATCTCTTTTTATAAATGCACCGGTCTTTATTAAATCGTATGTTTGTGCATTTAAGTATAGGAGTTGGTTTGAAACCGTTGCTGCATATCTACCTTGTCTACTATATATGTGAACCTGATACTATTACTAGACAGGTGACCGATCTTATGCTTAGCCCTGCTTAGACCGGTAGAAGTCGGGTGATTTCCTGTCATCCGCGAGAAAGTCGGGTGATTTCCTGTCATCCGCGAGTGTAGGTGGTGACTGACGAGATCCACATGGTTGGCTATATGTGTCACCATGCCACAATGAAATAATGAGAGAATCAAGGCTAGGTAGCGGGGAGCTGCATGACATGGGTCATGTTGACTTCGGTGCTGCTTGCGGCCGACTAGGACTGAGGCCACCAGACATCAGTTGAGATTGAAAGACGTCGTCACATAGCTGGCCAGATAAGTCGTTCTGACCGCGAAGCCGAGTATTTCTTTCTGAGCCGGGAATTGGGCGTGATAAGGCAGACATATTCTGGAGGTAGGAAGGATGTGCGGAGACACCATCTTACCAAGGGCAGGTCAGGGACCTGATGCATCCTGGAAGTGGGTTTGTCTCTGAGAATATGGACCCCTCCAAGCCCGCGATACATATTATGTCTCAGAAAGATTTAACGGTGGCCCAAGAAGCCAGTGGCTCGGCTGACAGGGTTTGTGATTGGCATATTTGCCAGCTGGTACAATCGATTCGAATCGCCATCTCTCCTGGTTAGTGAGAAACTGAATTGATCTTCTGGTGAGGTAGAGGTTAACAACTTGAACGTGACTATTGGTGAGATGAGGTTGATATCTGTGGATATAGGAAATTATATGGTTTTATTGATTGCTATAATATCAAGTGATTGTTTAGTATAGCTGCAAACCTTAGCTTAATAGCTTAACTGAAATCGAAGCTGAATCACATCTAAAACTTATAAGTTGAGGAATTATTGTAGTAATGCTTTTTCTGCAAAAATGATGCTATCTCCTGAACTCCACCAAATAAGCCTTGCATATCCTTGAGAGTCTTTTTATTTACTTCCTGTCGGGTAAGTCTTGCTGAGTACAATTGAGTACTCAGGGTTTTATTCCCAATGTTGCAGGAGGAATGCTTGGTTGACTAAAGAGTTACTTCTATCCTTCGGGAGAGGAAGACTAGACCTTGGGCAAGGTCATGTTATCTGTCTCATCTATGTTGCTGTGACTGGTCGGTACTTGGCACTGTATTATGAAATTAAGCTTATGTAAAATGATTTCGTTTCCGCTATTGAACTTTTATGTAAAAGTTTATCTTGTACTCTGATGTATTCGAAATATGTACGAATCTATGTATCATGTGTATGTGTACTGCTGAGTTTCTGCGATCCTTG
This sequence comes from Eremochloa ophiuroides, assembly GCA_038502445.1. NCBI lineage: Eukaryota > Viridiplantae > Streptophyta > Magnoliopsida > Poales > Poaceae > Eremochloa > Eremochloa ophiuroides. The sequence continues at coordinate 18,735,582 of JAHLJS010000009.1, read as the reverse complement.
GGGTATGTACTGTGTAAAAGTTTGAAATCCTTCGAGATTTCACGGACTACCGGGTTTATATTGGCTCAAGTGTGGCTTGATAGCTCGAAAAACAGCTGTCGCTGTACTTGTGCCCGTATAAATTGGTCGGTTCTATTACAGGAGCCATTTGAATACTCTCTTGATAGCTATTGTTGTATGAGAACTCGGCCAAAGGCAACCATTCTTCCCACGAACCTTTAGACGATAGAACACAAGCCCTCAACATATCTTCAAGAATTTGATTTACCCTTTCAGTCTGACCAGAAGTTTGAGGATGATAAGCTGAGCTGCGAACCAAATTGGTTCCCAAACACTTGTGTAGATGCTCCCAGAAGCGCGCAATAAATTGCGGGCCTCTGTCGGAAACTATCGTCCTCGGCACACCATGTAACCGAAGTATCTGAGCAAAGTAGAGCTGTGCCAACTGATGAGGACGATCTGTAGTTCGAACTGGTAAGAAATGTGCAATCTTAGTCAATCGATCTACGATCACCCAAATAGAATCGTGGCCTTTTTGCGTTAGAGGTAACCCAGATATGAAATCCATGGTTATCTCATCCCATTTCCAACCTGGAACTGGTAAGGGTTGCAATAGGCCTGCTGGCTTAAGATGAATAGCCTTCACGCGACAACAGGTATCACACCTGGCCACATAGGCTGCAATTTCCTTCTTCATTTTGGTCCACCAAAACCTAGGTTTCAAGTCTTGATACATCTTACTACTACCAGGATGGATAGACAACTTGGACAAATGAGCCTCGTCCATAATCTGATTCCTCAACTCACGGTCTTTCGGTACTACCAATCGATCCTTGAACCACAATATACCTTTTTCATCTACTCGGAAATGAAGCATTTCTTGTTCTTTCATCTTCCTTTTGATATGATATATGCCGGGATCTGTTTTCTGACCTTCAATAATCTTGCTTTCCAAAGTACAACTGAGAGTAATATTATTCAACACCACTGGATGCACAAGATTGAACCCGTCTGCTAGCAAAGGCTGCAATACATTGCAATGAGACTTTCGGCTCAAGGCATCGGCTACGACATTGGCCTTGCCCGGATGATAGTGTACTTCTAGATCATAGTCTTTGATCAACTCCAACCACCTTCTTTGCCTCATGTTCAACTCAGGCTGAGTGAAAATGTACTTGAGACTCTTGTGATCGGAATAGATATGACATTTGTGACCCATCAAATAGTGGCGCCAAATCTTCAATGCATGAACTACAGCGGCAAGTTCCAAATCATGAGTAGGATAGTTTTGCTCATGTTTTCTCAGTTGACGCGAGGCATAAGCAATGACTCGGCCTTCTTGCATGAGAACACATCCTAACCCAGTGCCACAAGCATCGCAGTACACATCAAAAGGCCTTTCAATATCAGGTTGTGCAAGAACTGGAGCAGTGGTCAACAACGTTTGCAAGGTGCGAAAAGCTGTTTCACACTCCCCACTCCACACAAACTTGGTATCTTTGTGCAATAGCTTGGTCATAGGTTTAGCTATTTTAGAGAAATCCTGAATAAAGCGGCGATAATACCCAGCTAATCCCAGAAAGCTACGAACCTCAGACACATTTGTTGGTGACTGCCAATCCAACACCTGCTGAACTTTTGACGGATCTACAGAAATACCTTCAGCAGATAAGATATGGCCCAGAAAAGGTACCTTAGTCAACCAAAACTCACACTTGCTGAACTTAGCATACAGCTTATGCTCCCTGAGTCTAGTCAAGACTATCCTCAAGTGTTCAGCATGATCCTCCATGCTCTCAGAGTATACCAGAATATCGTCAATAAAGACTACCACGAACTTATCCAACTCAGGCATGAATACCGAATTCATTTGATACATGAAATGTGCAGGAGCATTGGTTAATCCAAAAGACATAACCAAATACTCATACAATCCATACCGAGTGGAGAAAGCCGTCTTGGGAATATCTTGTGGTCTGATCTTAATTTGATGATACCCAGATCTCAGATCAATTTTGGAGAAAACCTTGGCCTTGGACAATTGATCAAACAAGACATCAATACGAGGTAGAGGATACTTGTTCTTAATTGTCACAGCATTTAGTGGCCTATAGTCCACACACATACGTAAACTTTCATCCTTCTTCTTAACAAAGATTGCAGGACAGCCCCACGGAGAAGAACTAGGGCGAATGAACCCTTTGTCCAATAACTCCTGGAGTTGTTTCTTGAGTTCAGCTAATTCATGAGGAGGCATTCTATATGGCCTTCGAGAAATAGGCGCCGTACCGGGAATAAGTTCTATTGCAAACTCCACATCTCGATCAGGAGGAAGTCCAGGTAGATCGTCAGGAAAGACATCAGGAAACTCACACACTACCGGAATACCTTGGACGGTCTTGCCCTCAACTGCGAAAGAGAGATTAAAAAGATCCCCTCTTCGAGGTAAGGAAACTTGAAAGGTACCCCCACCGTGGGGCGCCTTCAATGTCAAAGTTCGGTTAGCAACGTCCAATACCGCACCCCATTTGTTCATCCAGCTAACCCCTAGAATTACATCCAGACCTAGCCCAGGCAACATAATGAGATGACTGATAAAACTTCTATCATTAATCTCAATACTCGCCTGCTTGATACCCTCACGTGTGCATATTTCAGCCCCAGCTGAGGTTATCCGGAAGTTACAGCCCAAATCAACGATCTGAAAGGCATGCCTTTGTGCAAATGCTTGACTTATGAAAGAATGTGATGATCCAGAGTCGAACAAAACAATAGCAGGATGCTGATTCACAGAAAACATACCCGCGGTGACTGGTTCACCTTCTGGAATTTCTTCAATAGTGGTGTGATGCACTCGAGCCTGCTTTGGATGAGGGCAATAGCGAGCAAGGTGCCCCTGTTGACCGCAGTTAAAGCATGGCCCCAGACCTTGGTTGGTCCTCACTGGAACGGCGTTGCTTGGAGGAGCGTTGTTCTTGTTCAAAGGCACTGTGAAACCTTTCTTGTAGCGCTGAGGCGCTGGCTGCTTCTTTGGAGGGGGTCTGAATTTTACTCCAGGAACAGCCGGACGGTAAGCAGGGCGATTTGCCACCGCACGACTAGCTGCTGGAGTCCTTGACTGAGAAGAGCTTCCTTCAAATGGCCTCTTGCCTCCCTTGGAAGCAGTGTGCAAGTTGTTCTGTTTCTCTTGGATATAAGCTTCACTGATGAACTCGTTAAAAGTTGTACGAGCGTTGTTCGCCAGAGTCTTCATAAGCTTGGTACTAAGACCTCTCTTGAAGGTTTCAATCTTCTTTTCATCTGTATCTACCATCCACGGGGCATACCTCGACAGATTGTTAAAGGCATGATGATACTGAGTGAGGGTCTTGGTACCCTGAGTAAGCTGCATGAATTCATTGACCTTCATCTTGATCAAGCCTGCTGGAATGAAATGCCCCCTGAAATCCCTGGTGAACTGCTCCCAGGTGATATCAGCGACCACAGGGTAGGCGGTCTTACGATTGGCCCACCATATTCCAGCTTGGCCTTGCAGTAACATAGCAGCAAAGCTAGCCTTCATGGTTTCAGTCAATCGCAGCACAGAGAATGACTGTTCAATAGTATTTAACCACTCATCAGCTTCCAGCGGCTCTACGGCCTGCTTGAATACCGGAGGCTTAGTGTCCATGAAGTCCTTATAGTTACTGTATTGGTCCTCATCGTTTCCGCGGCGTCCACCTCGATTGCGATTGTGGTTGTTACTAGCAACCATCTGCTGCAAAATCGCTTGCTGGGTGTCCAAGAACTGAGCAAACATTTGTTCCTGGGTACGCGGTGGAGGAGGCGGCAACTCCTCATCTTCATGTTCGTTCCCACCACCACTGGTTGACCCATGACGACGGGTATGAGGTGCCATCTGTAGCAACACGCAACAACTATTGTTAAGTGTCAGTTATGTCAAAGATAACCGAAAGATTATGCCCCAAAGATATCAATGATCATTTTTTGATAACCAACAAACGGCACAATAATTCAATAATCATCACACAACCGCACAATAACAAGGCGCAACCAAAAAGGGTTTCCAAGCTGCATAAGTTACCATTACTTAATTAAAAGTTTGATGGTTCCAGCCCTGAACACACAGGGTTCTCTCATTACAATTCAGGTGCTACCCATTACATGACATTAAAAGTTTTCCCAATACAAAAGGGTGCCGATCATGGCAAGATCACTAGAAAAAGCCTAGTCATCGTGGTCACTGTCCACGCCGGACACGTTCCCACCATGGTCATCACTCTCGTCAATAGGCACGATCTCCTCGGGGTCTTCTTCCTCTTCTTCCTCACTTGCTTCACCATCATCAGCTGCAATGAAGATCTCAGGAGCAAACTCCGCTGCACCCGGAGGATGAAACGGATCAGCACGGTTGTTCAGACGATGAACATCCTGCTGCAACTCCCAAACCTGCTGCTGACTAGCACGCAACTCCTGCAGAAACTCAGTGCGCTGACGTGTCAAACTCATATTGCGATTGTCAAGCTGGCGGCGAAGATCTGCATTCTCCCTCTCAAGCACCTCGACACGGCGATCAGCTGCCAACAAGGCGCCAGTGCATCGTAACAACTCATTGCGACAGGCAGTGAGAGCTACCACCAAGTCATCTGAGCTACGACGAGCCATACGTGCCCACTCTTCAGCTTCTAATTTCTTCTCAACAGCATCATGCAGGGCTTCAACGCACTTCATCCAACCATCCCTAGTGGAATAGTGCATCCTCAGGACAGCAAACATAGCACTCATAGAAGCACCCGTGCTATGAGCACGCTCGTCCCTGCCTCGCTCTAAAGAAGCTTGGCTAGACTGAGCCCACTCACCCTGAGAAGCATCCACCCTGGGAAAAACATTTGCTGGCCCCAAATCAGCTCTCTTGTTGAACCGGCTGCAAATATCCGTCAACACCTCAAAAGCTGCAAGCTGCGCACCATCCCATGGCGTCCTCATGTCAACTTCCACCTTTATTCCTGGAAACGACCAACCCCTTTCAAGCACAGGGATAGTCACCCAAACATCAAACCAAGGCTGCACCATGGTTTGCGCTGGCTTCCAGAAATACAGTGGTGGCTCTGCATATCCCACCGACTTCAACAACCTCCATAGCACAGTGGGTGTGCCAAACTGCTCCAGAAACTGACCACTCTGCGGCTCACCTTCAGCTGCCATCTGGTACATTACAACATCTTTCAGCATTTAGAATAAGATAGGACAGCACAAATTTTACCATAGGGAAGGAAATAGTACAAATAGCTTAAATTAATTTCATGATCATGATGCATGCACGTGCCAACGACCTCACACATAATATATTTTAACTAACGTTATAGTCGGTGGCATACCACGTGCTCTCATATACGTAACTAACCGTGCTATACGTTTTGCGTGGTTAGTGTACCTGCAGAAGATTCATTTCAGCCCAACTCCCAATGTATGCAGGGCAACAAGAAGCACTTTTTGCCGGAAATGTTCCCATGAACATTTGCGACCCCAAAAATTAATTACTCCCCTTACTTCCATAAGTACACATATGGATAACATGTACTCACTTCAGTAATCATACACTCACCATCGATCGATGGTTGTTCGATCTTACACTCACATCTCACCTTACCTTAGGCGACGTGGTACATTGACCCGTAAGAAGCAATAAGAAACCGACAGTTCATGATTATCCGCACGATAAAACCAAATGAACCACAAATAGAAATATGATGCAACTTCCCCCAAGTCAGTACTTACATAAGCCACCTAATTACCACATATACATAGGGCTATAGGACTTGGTCATTGGTACTCATAAGTTTTGCAAACACTTGGTTTAAATCACCTATACACACTATCAGTTGGCAATTAGTTTGTAAAACTCAAAACTCTTTTAGTTTTTAAATAGTCAAGTGACGGTATATGCTGAATTATGCTCTGGTACCAGCTGTCACAGAACCGACCAATTTATACGAGCACAAGTACAACGATCGCATTTTAGCCGCAATCCAGTCGCACTTGAGCCAATATAAACCCGGTAGTCCGGAAATCTCGAAGGATTTCAAACATTTCATACCCCAAGGATCATTCATTCAGCAATACCCGATCACATGACACATAAGTTCGCAACCGAATTTAAACATCAGAGTACAACATAGTCTTTTACACAAATAGGGTAGTAGCGGAAGTCAACATAGTTTTACACCACAGAGTTCAAATACGAGTACCATCACATGACCCTGTCGCAGCATTCTTACAACAACTAAAGATAGATAATGACCCTGCCCTCGGGTCTAGTCTTCTTCGCCCGCAGGGGTGAAGCAATTCCTGCAATACGCGTAGTAGACTACGCCATCTGCAACAATGGGAATAAAACCCTGAGTACTCAATTGTACTCAGCTAGACTTACCCGACAGGGAGTAAATAAAATGACTCTCAAGGATATGCAAGGCTTATTTGGTGGAGCTCAGAGGGTAGCATCATTTTTTTTGCATCAAAAGCATTACTACAGTAGAACCTCAACTTATTCATTTTAATTGATAAGCTTCGATTTCAGTTAAACTATTTACTAGGATTAGCCACTATACTAAGCATTCACTGAATATTGTAGCAATCAATAAAACCATATGATTTCCGATATCCACAGATATCAACCTCATCTCACCATAATCATTATGTTCAAGTTATTAGCCTCTACCTCACCAGAAGATCAGTTCAGTTTCTCACTAACCAGGAGAGATGGCGATTCGAATCGATTGTACCAGCTGGCAAATATGCCAATCACAAACCCTGTCAGCCGAGCCACTGGCTTCTTGGGCCACCGTTAAATCTTTCTGAGACATAATATGTATCGCGGGCTTGGAGGGGTCCATATTCTCAGAGACAAACCCACTTCCAGGATGCATCAGGTCCCTGACCTGCCCTTGGTAAGATGGTGTCTCCGCACATCCTTCCTACCTCCAGAATATGTCTGCCTTATCACGCCCAATTCCCGGCTCAGAAAGAAATACTCGGCTTCGCGGTCAGAACGACTTATCTGGCCAGCTATGTGACGACGTCTTTCAATCTCAACTGATGTCTGGTGGCCTCAGTCCTAGTCGGCCGCAAGCAGCACCGAAGACGGCATGACCTCAACCATGTCATGCGGCTCCCCGCTACCTAGCCTTGATTCTCTCATTAGACACTGTGGCATGGTGGCACATATAGTCCATCATGTGGAATCCAACCCCATCATTATTAGTAACCACCTATGCTCGCGAAGGACAGGAAATCCCTCGACTTCTACCGGTCTAAGCATGGCTAAGCATAAGATCGAACCCATCCCCTTGTCTAGTAATAACTTCAGGATCAAATATAAGTGGACAAGGAATAAATGCAGCAACGGTATCATATCAACTCCTATACTTAAGTGCACAATCATACGATTTAATAAAGACCAGTGTATTTGTAAAAAGAGTAGGTGGAGACTTAGGAATGCTCCGGGCTTGCCTTTCACAAAGTTAGCGGGTTGGTGATCAGGGCACTCCGGAAGTTCAGCCTCTTCTTCTTGTCCTTCGGAAACCTCGGGCACTTCAATCTCCGGCGGAACTCCCTCCTCCGGTGGATCGAATTGCAACAGTGTCACTCCTCCCGGCGATCCTGTATGCATGATATGCATATATGAGAACTGAAAATGCACATGAAATGCAAGATAGAGATGCACGAATTAACCCATGATATGCAATCAGTTTAACAATCCACACTCATTTATTTCTTTCCTAGACAACCAACTCATACTCACCCTTCTTAAGCAAAGCATAGAACAATTTCTCGTCCCGGGTGAGAGGTCTACAACCTGCACTTAATAATTAACATGCATCAACTAACCTGCCACAACCAAAAGATATTTGCTTAGAAACAATTAAATAAACCCTAGCCTATAACTGGACCTACTGCTTACTATGACCAGAAAAATCCATAGAAATTACAGTAGCTATTACACATCTAGATTAGCCTACTGACAAAATTTCAAGTCATTTGGACAAGTATAACAGTCTACACAAAAATAACAAGCAACCAGCCTTTTAAGCAATGGAAAATACTTAACACAGTGAAAAGTATCAAACAACAGATTTCCTAATTTTCTTAGCTTCTTTCCAGCATAACAAAGCCCAGGAAAAATATTCATGTCCATAACCTTAACACATTAAGCATGGTGATTTTTGCAAGATTAAAGCATAAAAGGCACATTATACTAGACATCATATAAATAACAGTAAAACACCAGCAAACATATTTTTCATAGATTCTACTTCCCTAAACAAGATGAATGCAAGTGGAATCACATTTTTAGCACATTCCTGCAATTACTTAAGCATTTATCAAGTTTACAAGCAATTAATAATTTAATTATAACTGCACACAAAAAGTATTCAAAAAGTACATTTTATATTTTTCCTTGATAGAGCTCAGAAATACAAACACAACAAAATTTGGTTCACCCCCATTGGACATTCCTAGCTCCAGATATGAATTTTGGAAGGTTTTACACATTTTCTGGAAATTCATTTTATAAATCAAAAACCTAAACCCGATAGAACTGCTACGTGCACCCGGCTCAGTGAACCAGAGACGCACCCGAACGGCTGACTCGCGGGCCCCGGGGTCGAACCGACCCCACGCGTCAGAGAGAGGAAACAGAGCCGCCGGCGCTGACCGGCGAGAGCTCGCCGACGGCGAGGTCTCCGGCGACGCCGAGGCTACCTACCGACTCGCGGCAACGAGACGAACCCGATGGACCAACTGCCGAGGGTCGTACTCCACCGGAGCGAGCTCGACGGCGGCAATGGCGGACGGCGGTGGTCCGGCGAACTTGCGCCGGCCGATTCCGGCCGTTGCTCGCGTGGCTCGGCCTCGTTCCGTGTTCCTGCAACCCTAGCGGACCTGTGCGCGCGACTAATCGAACTATTGCGCACGGAAACTCACTGACCGCGCTCGCATGGCGGCACAGTGGCGAGCGGTTTCACGGCGAACTCGGGTTCCGGCGAAACTACGGCGAGATAGACCTAACCGACGGTGTGGAATGGATCTACGGCTAACGGGGACTCTTAGACGAGCAAAAGAGAGGGAAGCCGACCCCGGCATCGCCCTCGTCGCGGCGACCCGAGAGCTCGGCGGCGCTCCGGCAATGGCGGACGGCGGGAAGCTTGCTGGAGCTGTACCTTAGGTCGGCTGAGGTCGGCAACGGGTCAGAAACGAAGAGCAGAGCAAGCCGCAGCTGCGCCGAGGGTGGAGCGGTCGGAGACGGCTCGGTGGCGGCGGATTTCACCGCGGCGGTCGCGGCGGAAATGGCGACGGCGGAGGGGAAAGAGGAGAGCAGCGAGCGAGCAGAGGGCGAGAGAGCGGGGAGAGTGAGGGCGAGCGTGCGGGAGACAGGATTGCGTGCTCCCCTTTGTAAGCCGACTGCGCGGCAGCAACGACGGCGTACGGCGCCATCTGGCGGCCGAGGCCTGACGCGGTCGCGCGATTCACCCGAGGGTCGAACTGAATCGGCTCTGATTCAGTTTCTGCGGACCCGACTGAAACTTGATTTTTCATCGATCTATAACTCGCAATCCAGAGCGTTTTAGCGAAAACTTCACTAATATAGGTTGAAGAGCTATACGAGTAGATCATTTCTTATTAAGACACTTTACTCTAGTTCGGCCTGGATTGAGAGATACAAGTCGATGAACAGGGGTACACCGAAACTGAAAACCGGTTTAGACTTAGGAAAATTTGAAAACTTCCAAAACAGCTCCAAATCTGCACTAATTCAACTTTTTGACCTTCTTCCACTCATTTTCATGAGTTGACCCAAAAATAAAGTTTGTTGCTTATAAAATTCTACACAACTTTGATTAAGGGTGCACTGACATGCAGAATCTCTAAAATGCCCTTCTTGTTTGGTCAAACAGAATAGCTTTTAAAGGGCTCTCTAGTCAACTATGAGCTAGAGGGGTATTTTGGGGATTTCACCAACATGAACATTGTTCCAAATGTTATCCTAAACATGTATAAAGCATTTAGAACCGTAAACAAGCATCACATTTGCATGTCAACACATTTTCCATAATATGGACATATAAACAAACATATAGCAATAAAAGGGAATCAAATAAAATGCAATGATAATAATGCATGAAATGACATGATCTATGCTTGATGACATGCAAATGCAAGTGTGAAAATAGTAACTAACACTAGGGTGTTACAACTGCTATTACCAGACTGCATTACCTAGGCCGGCGCCACTAAGGGCCAAGGATTACCTTTCTGAAGTAATGGTGGTTGGGAATGTCAATTTATGTTTCTAGTATTATTATTAAAGACGGACCTTTAGTCTATCTTTAGTAGTGATGCTAAGAAACGCCAACAAGCATTTCTGACGCCGTTGCTAGGGATGGACTTTTAGTCTATCTTTTGTAACGACGTTAAGAAATGCCAACAGAGTGTTCCAAAGAGAAGAGCCTATATTCTTTACTTCTTTTATCACTCACATTGCTGAAACAATGGATGTATTAAATGGAACACATTACTTTGAATACATTGCTTCTCCTCAAGATATTATAACTGAAGATTTCTTTATAAGTGCTCAAGTCTTAAAGAGAGGTCCAAAAGGTGGCCTTAAAATGATTTACCGTGGCCATACAGCCGAGGTCCCTTTCCCATGTGAGAGATGCCGGTTGTATGCGCTCCGTACACTAACCATTAAACTAGGCCCAGAGGCAAGAAGCCAACATGTTACAGGAACAAGCATGATGATCAGAAGCAGGTCACAGGCCGCTCAATTTGAGCAAGGTGGCACGTCACAAGCTGCAGGGGAAATGAAAGGCGATGAGGCAAGTTCCATGGACATTTCTGGGTCCATGGAAACGCCTCCACAGCCCACTCTAAGAGTGTGCACTCTCCGTCCGTCCACACGGACGACGGGACGTTGGAATGAAAGGATGGAAGTAGATCAACTCATCGATGACATGGGCATAATGCAGATTGAGCAAGACGCAACTCTGAACGTGGCACAACAAAATGCTCAACTTCTACAAGCCATACAAGATGAAGAAGCACAACGTTGGGCAGGATGGTTCCAATACTATCCGCCACCACAATGAGCAAAAGCCAAGCTTGGGGAGATCCTCTCTCCCACTAAGGTAAGTATTCTGTCCTAGCTTATTCATTGTTTAAATCTAATGCATTTATTCCTGCTTAAAAAAATCCTTATCCCACATGTCTCATGAATGTTTATCTCCCTCATGGAAATGATGAATAGTTGCTCTGTTGATGTTTCTTTAATGTCTAGTTTACAACTTAGTATTTCTTTGAGTATGGATTACTTGGCTCATTTAAAGTCATCATGAACCTGAAAACTTTGTGGGTTGCAAGTGCTAGAACTATGTCTAAGTTATTGTGAGACATGATATAGTGAGACAAGAGCTGCTATAATATTGTTCTAAGCATGAATGATTACTGGAGATTTATTTCATTAAACAATCAAAACCTTATTGTTCCTCAATGGTAATGAATTCCTACCACAAGCCATATATGCTACACATGTTTCAGCCCTTCCACATAAGCTATTTGCTTTGCAATGAGTTTCGTCAAGCCTTGTTGACCCTTATTGAGAGACTTGTCATGCTCCCAAGATCAAGGTCACGTACACACCACATATACACATGCTGCTTCTACACTGGAAGTACGCACAAACATGCCATCCATCTCCATAATAAATATGCTCCATGTGTTAAAGTCATAGAATATCTCTCTTAGTTGATTTGGTAGAAGAGACAAAAGGCTGTGCAAAATAGAAGAAAAAGAAAAAGAAAGATGGACACAAGAAAGTCCATAGAAAAAAAAGAAAATATGAGCAAGTCTATGCTCATGAATAAAAGAAAAGGAAAATCATAGCCATGTCTCAAAATTTTAGTAGAGAGATACACTTTCAATTAGAGGAGCATTATAGTCCACTATTTTCCACATACTTGCACATCTTGATCTAAGGGCATGACACTTCTCTCTTTGGATCCAAGGTTTGACTCTACAATATATGCAAACTAAGTATGCTATACTCTTCCATTCCTACCTTGAACTATGGATAAGCTTTTGTAGAAGTAGGATGAAAAGAGAAGGCAACATTTACTATGTGCCTTGGTAAGTAATCATACACCATTTGAGCGACATGAGAGAACTATGAGGAACATTAAGTTTTCTTTTGAAAAACATTGCTAAAACCTCCAGAATGAAACTTGCAAAGAATGAGAAAATTAGTGCTCAAGTCAAACTGTTATGTCTCTCAGTCACCTAAGGCAAAGAAAAAGCCATTAGCCTGATAAAGGACTAAGGTAATATGGATGAATTTTTATAGCCAATTTTTCCATTCAAAACAGAAGTATTTTGTTGTACACATGGTACTATTGAAATATGAACATTGTAGCAATTCCTGATCCACCGAGGCTAAGTTTAATTATTTGCTCGGGTCGAGCAAATGTTAAGCATGGGGGATCCTTGTTGACGGTGGATAAGCCCTCAAATTCCACACTCTAACACCGTCAACAGCCTCGGTTTTTAAAGGAAGAATAACATAACATGAACATATTTTATCCAATAACTAGTTTCACTTGTACTCTTAGCTTATGAATGAAGAAAAGATCAAACAGGTCAAAAATGAGCAGCTGGAGGCCACAAGTGTGGGTCGACCGACCCACACATGGTGACACCAGACCATGAGAATCCAAGATATGATGCATAACATCGCATAGAAGAGAAGGGAGCTCAAAGTAGGACCATGCATGGGTCGGTCGACCCATGTATGGGGCCCACAGGGCTCTAGTGACGTGGCATGATCCTCGTGACACTTCACTCGGCTCACTTCCACCTTTGGATCAGAGCTGTGTTTCCAGTCAATGGTGGAAGATCAAGATACAAGATCAAGGCGTGAACCGACACGATCAAGACAAACCAATATATGGACATGCTCTATGACAGGTGGGGACCATGGTAGTAGGCCCACCCTATCATAGGGGGTCGGCCGACCCCCTTATTGGGTCCAGACCACCGCCATGGTCCACCGACCTTCTGCATGCTACCCATGTGCTGGTTTGTTCACGGCCGTCCATCTTGAGGTGGTTTTGAGGTGGTTTATCCAAGGGTGGAGAGGCAAGGAGCACACAGATCACTGACGTGGCACCTCTCCACTTCCCCTATAAATAGAGGCAGCCACCACCCTCTTCAAGATACACAAGGCAACACAAGAAGCAAGAGAAGCAAGAGTTCCACTTCTTAGTAGTAGTATTAGTCTAATGTGGGAGTTAGAGTCGAGTCGAGCTAAGCTCTTGGTCTCCGGAGTTGTCTTCTGGAGAGTCTAGTATAGCTCTTATACCTTTCCTTCTGTAAGACTTTCTTTATATCAATATAATATTCTTGCTTTACTTTACTCAGTCTTTACTTTGTGTAATTCCATACTTACTATAGTATTGTTGTGTCTTGTCTTAGCAATATAGTTGTCTTATACTAGATTGTGATCCTGTAACCAGCTATTGTGTGTTGTTCATCGCCTGTCATAGGGTGCTCTAGTTGCTCTGTACACAATTAGAGTAGTGAGAATTAGTGTAAGCGTGGTGCTTAGACTATATCTTGCCTTTGATTACCACTTGCTGCATAGATTTTTTGTGGGTACTAGCAGGTGGTGACAGCCCTGTCTAGTCTTTGCATCTTACCACGTGTTTTAAGCAAGTTCTTAAAAGGTAGGCTCCCTATAAGAGTATAGCCGCTTCAGGCAGAGGTTTTGTGCTCTACTGTCTCGGACTATCCCTGGCACTCAAGAAGTAAGGTAACAGTCTAGGTATTTCATCTAGTTGTTAAGGTTATGTTTACAGGAGTAAAGTAAGAAACATAGGAGTCCTATACTCACTCGTTGTCCTCCGACCTAGCTATACTCTACTAGTTATCCATAGTTATCTTAAACCTTGTCTTGTCTTTGTGTCATTATCTTTCCTTTCTAACGATTTACCCCCTATCACTAGTTGGTACTAAGTTGCAACAGACTTAAGGATCTCTCTATTATTAACATTCCTAGCCCCACTTTCCCTTGGGATAAAATAAATAATGATACCTTGGAATACTCTCAGGTGAAGTGCTACAGCAGTGTATTTTGTGCGCTTGCGGAATTTATCCAATAGACATAAGAAATACCCTCCAGGCACTTCTGGCGCCGTTATCAGAGATAGCCTAACACCCTATCTCTGTTGATTGCACTAAGAAGTGTTAACAATATGTCCCTTTTGGATATGGGGGATCTTGGGTCTATTTACCACCTCTTGTAGTTATAGCTTTGATGTGCTCATGGTTAGTGGCAAAAGGCAATGCAGCAGACAATTGTGCTATTTGTGATTCTATTTTCTTGTTATATACAAGTTGATCTTTGATAGCAGAAAAACGTTATCCATCTTAATATTTATATTTCCCAAGATTTTATCACTAGAAGGAAGTTTCTTAGCAATATTATCATTAGTTTTAGCTTGCTCTAAGATTAATTCTCTCAAGGATGGTTGTTTAGGATAGTTACCTGGGTACTTACCTTGGTAACTGGATTGCTGTTGATTCCATCCTTGCTTCTGTTGATGTGGAGTAGAGTTGTTGAGAATAATGTTGATGTCTTCTTGCGGTGGATCAAACTTCACTCACAAGTACTCTCCCCATTTTTTATGTATGTTGAATGCATCTTGAATAGCTTAACGATCCTTCTTGTAGTTGTCCTGCTGTGCGAGCCAATCCAATAGTACGTCCATCTTGGTTGATAATGCACATAGTTCTTTGGTTGTCTCTTCACTCTGATGACAATGTTGAGTATTGTCATGGGTCCAGCTTTGATTTCTTGGTATTTTCTCCATAAGTGCTTCAGCTTTCCCAGGAGTGAGTGACAGGAATGATCCTTCAGCAGTTGCATGAAGTTGGTTATGGCTCCATTGAATTAATCCATGGTAGAAACCTTGCAGGAGTAACCAATCTTCTATTCCATGATGGGGACAATCTGAGATGTATTCTTGATAGCGCTCCCATGCTTCTGAAATGGTTTCTTCTTTCTACTGCTGAAAGTTGATAATCTTTCCTCTTAAGGCATTGGTTTTGCCAATAGGGAAAAACTTTTCTAGGAAGGCATTAGAACACTTTTCCCATGTGTTGATGTGATCTTTGTTGGCATAGAACCACTGCTTCGCTCTTCCCAAGAGTGAGAATGGGAATAAGCAGAGTAGTATGATGTCTTGATGAACGTTCTTGATGGTGATGGTGCTGCTAATCTCCAGAAAATTTTGTTGATAAGCACTTGCATCTTCATGTGCCTTTCCACTAAATGATATAGCTTGAACCATGTTGATGAGGTTTGGCTTGAGCTCAAACTCTAAGTTATTAGTGTTGAGTGCTGGTCCGGTGCGGATGTTGTTGATGCTTGGTGTAGCGAACTCTCGCAACGTTTTCTCGGCCATGGCTTCAGGAACTTGGTGTTAGCTTCTTCTCGCGCTAATTTGATTCGGATGAATGAAGTTGATTGAATCCTGTAGTTCCCTGCATAAAATGTAGACAAGAAAAACAAGGGGTAATTCTGTAAAAGCAGAGTAACTTGGTATGATTCCATCACTAAGTATGTACTTGATCTTTTCTCAAATGCCTTTTCATTACTTCTTCCCGGCAACGGCGCCAAAAATGCTTGTTGGTATTAATTGTCACTTAGTAAATTACTTAGCCACCTCTTTGAAACCTATATCTCTTACAATAACTAAGTTGTCATCCCTAGCATGAGTATAAGAGACATGTATGGAAACTACCCAGTATAATACTAAGCAGTTATTATGAATGCAAGTGACTAAAGAGGATAAAATATAAATAATCAAGTATAAAGTATCTGCAAGCGCACAGATTAATCTATACCATTGTAGCATTTTACCCGAGTATTCCAGGGTTCTCATTTTATATTTTTACCACATGGAGAAGGTATGGAGCCAGGCATGAGTGGATAGATTCAAGATACATTACTTATGAATAGAATCAATCACATAGCATATACTTAAACAAGGGGTAAGCCAATAATAAAGATATGAATATGATGATAATAAAGGCTTAGATAACTTTCCAGAGAGGTGTGGACTACTTATTGTTAAAGTCAACCAAAGCATATGATTACTTAAGAGATCAGATTCTTATTTCATTCCTAATTAATTATGTTATTCACCTACTCTAACAAATATACAATCATATATAGCACAATTAACTCTTCATCTATGCATCAGGAACATTATTTAGGAAGATCGAGAATAGAGCAAGTCTACATTCATAATCTAGTTCTACTCTCTCTACATACGGGGAGTGGACTACAAAGGACTCAACGGGAGTGTCACATCCGCGATCTACCACATGACCCAGTATATAAAGCGTATTCACAGGCAAACAATATCTAAGCACCATGCCTCTACAATGTCGACCACTTAACCCACTCGAGTACTGGATTAAGCGCTTTGCGAACTCATGCATAAACTCATTATCAATCATAACTATATCAAATATACTACTAGAATAAACTAGCAACATAACAAACTAAAACACAGTATTAAAATAGTATAAAGTCATAAATAGAGGAAATACAGCGGAATTACCGGCCTCTAGTAGACAGGCGATCCAGAATCCTGAGCTGAGGGCTCAACTCTAATTCAATCTACTATCTCGGTCTAAACTAGAACTTTGAGTGTCTAACCCTAATCTCTGGTGGAGAGCTCTTCTTCTCTCTTCTATTGATCTGATTGATATCTGATATGAAACCCTGGGGTGTCTGGGGCTCTTTATATAGGCTTGTGGGATGAACCATAGCCGTTGGATCAAACTAACTTCGATGGGCGGTGGAGATTGATCTTCAATAATGGTTGTGGGTTCACGTCGAAAATCATGCAAAAATGACTCCGGGCCAGGTCGGCCGACTTGT
Organism: Eremochloa ophiuroides; assembly: GCA_038502445.1. Classification (NCBI taxonomy): domain Eukaryota; kingdom Viridiplantae; phylum Streptophyta; class Magnoliopsida; order Poales; family Poaceae; genus Eremochloa; species Eremochloa ophiuroides. Next base: position 18,718,577 of record JAHLJS010000009.1, on the reverse strand, counting down.
TAGGGAGGTCGCCTGACCTCCCCTGTCTGCCAACTGGGCCCCGCTTCGGCAGGCGTGCCTCTGGTGTTCTCTAGAATATTCTTGTTCCACTTTCACGTCGAAATTTGATATTTTGATCTGACATGTGGGTCTCCTTTAGTTTTTTCTGATTAACACCCTGCAAAACACAGATTCACCAAAACTAGTGGAATTCTATCAGTTTAAACCCTATTCTATGTCTAAGGATGGTTTTGTGCCCTTTTCCATGTCTTAATGATGTTTAAAATTGAACAATAACTACCATCAACACATGATTAATTTAATAGAGCCTATAGGTATACTACATGTAAATATACGTAAACCAGAGCATAAGACATAAACAAAAGGAGCATAAATGAGCAATATTCTTATGGAGACAAAAATGAGTAAAAAACGTTGGTGAACATTTTTTCCATACCTAAGTATTCTTACCGTCGGCATCTATGGTGTTGGTATAAGATCACTCAAACAAATAAACACTAAGATTATCTGCAAGTGAATAGATACCAATGTAGCATTTCACCCGGGAGTATTCCAAGGTATCGTTATTTATATTTTACCGCAGGGAAAACGGGATAACTAGAATCTAGACTTAAGCCCAGAGCTGCTATCAAGGATGATGAAAATAGAGTGATAAAGGAGATTGCTAAGGCTTCTAGTTCTAATCCTCACAAGATATGATATAATTGTTCTTAATGGGGAATTACTATAGGAAAATACCAGCAAAGGGTAAATTCCTTAGTAAAAGAGACCTACGGTCCCACTGACGGGAGGTAGACTATGAAAGATTCAACAAGGCTAGGTCACCCTCGCGAGCTACCACTAATCCGGACAGCATGGGACATTTGCAAGCAAATATAATCTAAGCACCATGCTTAAACTATAAATTACTACTTCAATTAAGGAGCTATCAAGACTAAAGCACTCAGAAGAATCGTAAACCTTAAGAACAATAATAACAATGTTACTCACTTGGATTAGAAGTTGAACTCCGAAGAAATCTTCAGAAACAAGCCCCAAAGAAGGACTTGAATCCACGGGTACAAGTCGTAGAGTAGTCACCGACAGGCCGGCAACTTCTTTGTAACAATCCTGATTTTTCCTCGAAGGGAAATTCGCAGGATACATCATAATGTGAAAGTTCAGGGAATCCCCAACTATCATATTATCATTATACAGTTGATATCATAGTCATACAACGCAGAAGTACACATTTATAATACATTACAGCACTTGTTAAACACACCTATACAGGTATACTAACGCATACGCACACCTAACAGCTGCTGAGTCGGCGTAGGGCATCATCCGGTGAAGGCTGCTCCTTCGCGGTCAATCGTCAGAGTCGGCGTAGAACATCTGCAGACGTGGACTTGATCATCTCAACCAAACTTGAGCACGGCACGAGACCACCTAATCCTTTGGTTCTCCGTTGTCGCCGTCATTAGGCGCGGTTGTGACCTTATATCATTCCCAATGATCCTACAGGTCCATTCTACACGCCGCCAGATACGTGCAGGCCATGGTCAGTACCTATGAGCTTTGAGTGGCCTACTTCTAAGGGATCTGGCAATCCTATTATTTTGGCTATGGGTTGCATCCTAGCATGCAATATATATAACAATAGTTGTAATCAAGTTTTAATCATGAGTTCACCAAATTTTAATCCATCCCATCCACACGTTCTCCCATCCCAACACATCTCACCACACTCTCACTCCCTAGGCGGCAAGGACGACTCCCTCTCGTCACTTGCCTCAGCGGCCAATGCCGGAAAACTGTCAAAACCCAGGGGAGAAGAGAAGGACACCTCTCACTAGTCAAGTGAAACATAGATCATAGGAATGTCCATGACCAAGGATGCGGCTATACGTATAGATCAATAACTCTGCAGAGCTTGTACACCTGGAACCACAAGATCACCATCAACGGCGCTGTACAACACCTAGGCCGATACAAGGCCGCCGCCCATCCGGGGCAATGCCACTCCATCACTCAGCCCTGGGTCACCCCAAAATGAATTTCAGCACGCTGAGACTGTGAGACGAAGTACCGGGCCCCCAGGGGTAAACCGCTGTCTCGGGAGGGTGTGGACCGTAGCCCGTACCTCCCTATACTATCACCTATCAACCAAATAGTAGTGGCAGTGCTCCGGGGAGGTTGACCTCCTAGATCCCGCCCATTCAGGAATGAGTGGTGTGCACGAAGGGTTACAACCTAGTTCTCTCAGCATAACAGTTCCTAGGGGGTAACCGGAAAGGATATCTTCCCTCTCTAGGGTCAAACCACAGCTTACCCCGACGAAACCTCTATCCCAAAGACTCGTCCCACAGAGTCTCCTCCTCGGGATCTCATCCTCAAACCCACCAAGGGTCTCATGCACCCGCCATAGGTACCTCACATGGGGAATGCCCAGGTCACACTCCCTCGGCATGACTTGCCTCCAAAGCTCGTCATAGATCCTGTCCAGTTGACTTGACCCTCACCACACACCCAAGACTCACACCAATATCTCCCCAAGTAGTTATCATATTATCGGCACCCAGTGTCTTAGCCCGATTCTGTTCCAGTTATCCACTCAATTCAGTTTTAAGTATGTAATAGCGATAGTAGCAAATAAGCAGTAAGTAGCAGGCGAGCGAGTCTAGCCTATCAATGGGTGTGCAGGGGAAAGGTTGAAACAAGGTAATGGCTTTCAAGCAATTCTAATGCAACCTATCACAGTTCAATTGCATAAAAATTAAGCACTAGCAATCTGCATTATTGCAATGCCTAAATAGGTTTCTAAGAGAATGGTGCTGCCATGACACCTGTTTGGTAGTCAATTCTGGTGTCCTCGGTGTACTTGGTGTTGTCGTCCTCCAAGTCCTGGGCTAGCCCATGCTCTCCTCCGCCAACAGGTCCCAAACTAGTCATCGCTATCCTCGACACAATTACCTTGCGAGAGCGAAACGCAAACAAAGGAACAATCAATACACTGAAAAGGACCACAAGAATCAGAAGGAACGACAACACCCCGAAAAACTCAAAAAGGAAAGGCAGCATAGCCCTCTCGGCGGATGTCCGATCCTAGCGCCAAAGAAACACAAGTGGCTATTCGCTAAGGACGAGTTAACGTCATAGCCTAGCCGGTACTTCCCGGGTCGAGCAGGTCGACCTGTACGGCTTCAAGTAAAATGGCTTAGACCCTAGCTCATCCTATGCGAACACCACAGCTCGCAGTCTTCCGATCCGAACGTCATTTGAATTGATGGAAATCGAAAGAAGAGGCTAAAAGCAGTCCCGGTCTCTCTCGATCCGCACGCCATGGTTAACGGCGGGAACCCAGAGAGGATGGAACGGGGGAGAGAAAAGAGCAGGAGCAGTCCACTTCCCCCAACTCCCACGCCATGGCAAGGATGAGGAATCGAAGAGAAGCGACACACAAAGATGCAAGTGCTCAATCCCCTTGTAGGGTACCTGTAACAACCCTAAAAATCCACACAACCTAAAAATCCCAACCAATTAAAATTTTTCATTTATTTATCATGAAAACCCATTTTTCTTGTGCAAGCATATAGGTTTCATTATAAATTTGGTAAATAAAGGAGTATAGCTTGCATTTTAATTCCATTCACATAGAATAATAACTTATGCATCACATTTGGGATTTATTGCAATTTATGTTTGTATTTACTCAATATTTAAAATGGGTAATATATGTATTTATACACTAAAGTGAAAATAGAAAAAGAAAAGAAAATGAAAAGGGAGAGAGAGCAAGGCTAGCCATTCGGCCCAGCCAGCCTGCTAAACCAGCCCAAACACCACCGTGGCCCATCTCTCGCGCGCGCTCGCACCAACCACACTGGGCCGGCCCAACATTCGCGACCGCCCTCGACGCTCTCACGCACGCGCGTAGAGTCACTGCCGCAACGACCCCACCCGTCAGCGTTTTTCCTCTCGCTACTGTTCTTCTTCTCACCTCACGAAAGACGGTGGCCGACAGAGTCATGCAAATGGCGTGACCGACAGCGCCACGCATGGCAGAGCCCTGACCCCGCTATCCCTCGCCTGTCCCCTGCCTTGCTCACCAAGAAGCCCGCGCGCACCACCGGAACCCTAGCTCGCGAAAGCCACAGCCCTCCGATCAGCCCGAGCAGATCAGAGCCGCCCGCCATATGTAGCCACCCAAGCTCCGCTATAAATTGGAGCACCTCACGGCGCCCTAGCCTCGTTCCACTCGCCGCCGCCACTGGTGGCACCGCCCTACGACACCGCACCACACCGAGAGAGAGAGAGAGCGAAGGAGGAAGGCGGAGCGGAGAAGGAGAAGCTGCCGGAGCGCCGCCGCCGCGGAGCACGGCGGAGCCGAACACGGAGGGGAAGCCCGAGCTGCGGACGAGGAGCGGCATGGCACTGCGATCACTCTGCACAGTGTCACCTCGTCACTGCACCGCCATTCTTACCTCACCAGCCCCACGGTGAGCCACCGAGCACCTCATCCGACCTCGCTGTGCTACCGGTCATGGTGCTCGGCATCACGAGCGTGTAGGCCGCGGGCTGTTTCCTGCCCCTGAACACTTCGCACAACACGCGCACAAGACCGGCCATCAAACCACTGGACATCGGCTATGGACGTCAGGCCACTTCCGACGGGCATCGCCGTCACATGTGCTCGGAGCACCGCCACCTCGACGGCGTTTCCGCGTACAAGCCGTGAAACCGCCGACGCGACCCGTTAGCGTGACCACCAACTCACCGACCACCTTGGACAAGCTTAGTTGTGGAAGATCGAACCTCCATAGCCCGGAACACCGCGAGGTGCGTTCTAGGGGAAACGTGATCACCGCCGACACGTTCCGCCTCGCCTAAAATCCGTTCCGAGTACCTCCGGTCGCCTCGCGCTGCGGAGAAAGGCCGACGAGGTTCGCCAAGTCTGCCTCAGGCACCGCCGCGTAGATAGCCGAGCTACGCCGACGCCCCCGACCAACGTCGAGCTCGCCCGACCACCGCCGAGCTACGCCGACGGCCCCCAACCAACGTCGAGCTCGCCCGACCACCGCCGAGCTACGCCGACGCCCCCCGACCAACGTCGAGGCTCGCCCCGACCACGTCGAGCTCGCCCGACCACCGCGAGCTACGCCGACGCCGGCGACTCTCTGGGAACCAGCATCGAACACCTGGTGGGCGACCATCGGGTCAGTGTTCTGTTGAGGCGCCACATGCCGCACTACTGGACCCGCGCGCCACGTGGACCTATCCCGAGCTGCCATCCCCTGATTAATCGGCCATTTTTCCATTTTCAGAAAATAGGATAATCTTCGGAAATTCATAACTTATTCATACGATGTCCAAAAATTGCGCACCATATATCAAAATTCTTAGAAAAATGAGATCTACAATCTAAGACTATGTTTGTGTGCATTTGGCTCTTTATTTTATTGGATTTTTCTGAAATACTCTATAGGAGTCGCTGACGTGACTATTTCGTGTTCGATTTCAGAGCCGGAGGAGGATCTGACTAAGGAAGACGACCACGAGTACCTTCAGGAGCTAGGAGACGACTACGAAGGTGCCACGTCCCACCAAATCCTTAGATCCTATTTATGCATTGCAAATGACATTGTTGCTATTGCTTTATGATTATGTATGGATTGGTTGCATGGTAGTATATTTGAATTCCCTGCCTTGATAAGACTATACCCTGCTATCCGCTGCTAGGTTAGCTGCTGCTTAATTTACTGTTACTCTTCCACTACTTTCTACTTGCTATATGCTATGTGGTGGAATTGGGACGGTGTATATCTGATTATAACCACTGGGAGAGAGTGCTGCGTGCGTCTTGGGTGTGTGGTAAGGGTTGACGTTGACCAAGTGGGATGTGAGACAAGCCCATGGGGCAAGTCGTGCCGGGGGTGCAACCTGGGCATCCCCAAGCGAGATACCCGTGGCGGGTAAAGTTGTTGAGGAGGTTCTGGGTGGGATAGCCTTGGTGGTTTGAAGCCCGTGGACGGAGGTGCTGTGATGGCATGGGGGAGAGTATCCCCTAAGTGAAGATGCCTTCTTGGTCAAACCTAGGACGGACTAGTTTCAGGTTCATGGGAATCCTTTTCTACTCACCCGCTTCTGATGGGCGGGAGACGGCTGGACTACTTGGTAGGACGGTGCCACTACTGCTAGGTTGAGAGGTGATAAGGGTGGGCGGAGACGGTCGATGGGTTCCCGTTCCATTCTAGATGCGCAGTACCACTGGATGGGCCAGGTACTGTGTCCCCCAGTCTCAGCATAACGGTGTTGGATCCGGAATATCCTAGGGCTGAGTGGTAGGGTGGCTTCAACCTAGGCAAGCAAGCACCCGGAATTCTGCCTAGGTGTTTGCGCAACACCTATGATGGCTAATCTTGTGGGTAGTGAAACCTCTGCAGAGTGTACGGTTGATCGATCGATACATATGCCAACTTGTTGGCTATGGACCTTTCCTGTGAAGCTTCTACTAGTGTAGTGAGTGTTCTCTTCTCCCCCTGGATGACATTTTCCGGCAGTGTACCCGCTGTGGTAGTGTGCCGCTGAGATAGGCCCGAGAGGGAGTTGGGCCTGTGGAATGAGAGTGAGGTGTGGGTATGTGAGATGTGGTGATGGGAAAAGGGATGATGGTGTAATTGGAGATAAAACTTGACTAATTAAACATTGATTACAGCTGCATAGGAAAACCTCAGCCTATAGGTCTGCTTGTATAGCCTTGCATCCACTTTCCACAAAGCAAATGCTGCATAGGTGGGCTCCGTGGCCAGTACATATCGTACTGATAAATTTGCTGTCAGGTGACGAGAATGAGTACGACTTCGAGGAAGACGACGGCGAGGAATAGGGTCATGTGCTACACTCAAGTTGGCCGTGAAGGATGAATCGTTTCCGCATCTTCTAAAGCTTCTCTGAATGTTGATTCCGCCAATATGGCGATGTAATAAATGCTTATGTAATACTTAATTACCGTTGTATGGATCCTGGTGTCAGCTGAGATATGGGTAATTCCATGGATTGTCCCAAGCAATCTGTTGAATTACAATTCGAGCCTGTGGATTTTCCTTCACGGAAACCGATGTCGTTTCAGTTGGTATCAGAGCCATACTTGACTGTAGGACAAGACCCATAGAGAATGGACGTTAGAATAGGAAGCCAGACTCTCTTTCGGTTATATTACCGACCTTGCATTCACTTTTTATGCAATGGCTTATCTAATAGAAAGACCTGCTAATCCGTTTCTTGAAAAATTTGCGGATGACCAACCTTGGACCACCACTTCGTCCACTGCACGATGGCACTATTGAGATCCCGATCAATGGGAGGAACCACGGCGGATTTGCCATGGTGCTACGCCAGGTGTTGGAGGAGCTGGGAGCACCGTCTGACCAGATCCAGTACTTCAGCCGAGGGAAGCTTGTCGAGGCTGGAAGGTTTGAAGGACCTGTCACTACTAGAGTTGAGACACTCGTCAGCCTGACCCTTCCAGGGATGCCAGTTTTTACTGACTACACTGCTGGAGAGACTGTGGAGGACGGAGTACAGTCCGTCTCCCGCAAGGTACTACGCGCAGTTGTGTACACAGCATACGAGTACCTTAAGGGGACCCATTTCCATCTGCTACCTCAGGCTTTGGAGCTGCACCCTGACCCCATCCAGAGGGTTCTGTACACCAGCCAGATCGTTCAGGCCAAGACTGACCCTTGCCTATGCACAGTGGCACATCACCTCCAGGAGCAGGACGAGTTCATCAGCTCATTGGAGCAAAGGAGGCAGCGTGACCGAGCACGCATGGCAGAGGTCGAGGATAGTTTGCAGAAAGGGACTCAGACCCTGGAGAGTTTGAGCAGAGCAGTCACTGACTTGCAGCTGGAGATACAGCGCCGTGATGAGTTACACCGAGCCGAGATCGCCGACTTGCGAGACAAGATCGGGGATTTTGGGTTACGCAATGACTACCTGAACAGCAGAGTATTGGGATTACAGAGGAGGCTGGACGACAAGGAGAGAGCGCTTGCTGAGAGGGAGCAGAGGAGCAGAGACAGAGGAGTCGAGATGAGCACGTTGCGCTCCAGGATCAGGGAGTTGGAGAAGCAGTTGGAGAAAGCCGAGGAGAAGTCCACCCGCAACCAAGGGATTCTGATCGACCGCGTGAAGATGGTGGAGTTCTTAAAGGACAAGCTACGGAGGACAGAGACAGCTTGGAAGCAGTCCGATGCCAAGAGAGCTATTGAGGTCCGGAAGGTGCAGAGTTCGCTTCCCCCATTGGAGATGGTGAAGCCCCGGGAGGGAGACTTCTGCCTACCACCCACTACGCTCAACCTGGGAGCGTGTCTGTCTCTAAGGCTGCAGGAGATTGAGGCCACTCCAGAGCTAGCTGTAGCACTCGACTACGTCAAGTGCCTGACCATGACTGATGACGAGATCGAGGCATAGGACAGCCGCATACCCGACACCGTACTCGACCTTATGCACCAGTAGCTTATGGGACCCTGCGTGGCCCTTAGACTAGTGATACCATGAGTTGTCCTGTCATTGGCTATCAGCGCATAGCACGATCGTCTTAGCAGCTAGGAACATCCTTTATGTAATAATAACCATGTGATGAGTGACATTTGGATCTTATGCTTCTTATGGTTCTCTATGCTTCTTTGGTTGAGTGTAGGATAGCATGAAAAATGTTTTAATTCATTAAATCGTTGAGAACATCTAACTCCTACTTAAACCACTACAAGATTATTACTGCACTGAGCACGTACCTAATAATTTCAGATGTCGATGAGACGTTCCGCGCATCTGGAGAACCGCCAGCCCTCCCTCGCACCTGCGCCAGGACGCGGGCGTGGTCGCAACCGTGGACGCCCAGCTGGCAGATGTGCTGGAGTTAACCTGGAAGAAGAGCTACGCCGGGCAGAGGATGCACCGCCGGTGAACGATCCGCCACCACAGGGCGAGAACATGCCTCCGCCACCGCCACCGCCGCCGCCACCGACGTTGGCGGAAGTGATGGCACAGCAGACCTAGCTGCTGAATGCCATAGCTACTGGGATAAATAGGCACCACGGGCCACCGCAGAATGACTTCCAAAGGAAACTGGAGGGTTTCCTGAAGCTGAGGCCACCTACCTTCGACGGGACCGACAGCGATCCCCTCGCTGCCGACGATTGGCATAAAGAGATGGAGAAGAAGCTGGACCTGACCACTTGCTCCGACGAGGAGTGTGTTGGGATTGCTAGCCACCAGCTGACCGGTGCTGCACGAGCATGGTGGGACAACTACACCAGCGCTCACGAGGACCCAGCCCGCATTGACTGGGATGAGTTCACCGAGGCTTTCCGTGACCACCACATTCCTGAGGGAGTCATGGAGGCCAAGGAGAACGAGTTTCGCAACAATTCCCAGGGAGCTGACCGGATCCACGAGTACACCACCCGCTTCAACTGCTTGCTCCGCTACGCACCTGCGTCTTGCGTGAGTTCCGAGAAGGAAAAGATGTACTACTATAGGAAGGGACTTCAGACCAAGATCAGGTTGGCTCTGTCAGGGAACAAGAGCTACACTCTGCGTGAGCTGATTGACCGCTGTATTGAGATCGAGAAGGATCGCATAGAAGCACGTCTGGAGTTCGAAGCCCAGAACAAGGGAAAGAAGCGCCGCTCTGAGGGACCCGCCCGCACTGCTCCACCCCAGAGACAGCGAACGGGAGCACCCCCGCCTTTCCGGACTCGCCAGGGACCTTCTTCGGGAACGAGCCGTGGTGGTGGTACCAACAGCAGCAACTATCACCGCCCCGCTCAGACCTACCCTGCGCCGACTCGAGCTGTGCAGAACACACCCGCCCCCGCTACCAACACGCCAAGGACAAGCAATTGGAAGGCTCCTGCGACAGCCACAGCAGGCAGTGCGCCCTTCACTTGCTTCGAATGCGGAAAGCCTGGACACCGTGTGGCTGTGTGCCCCGACCTCAACCGTGCACCAGCAGCTGCACAGGGTACACTGAACCGGGGATCTGCTACCCGAGGAAGACTGAACCACATGACCGCTGAGGAAGTTGAAGCTGCACCTGATGCTGTGTACGGTACGTTCCTAGTTCAGGGTAACATGGCTATAGTTCTATTCGATTCGGGAGCTACATGTTCATACATTTCATCTGCATATGCACGTAAGCATAACATACCTGTAACCCCGAGAGCAAACCCCATCCTAACTAGCTCGCCCTTAGGAACCTTCAGAAGCGTTCACATATGTAGGGGAGTGGTAATCACAATCGAGGGATTTGACTTTCGAGCTGACCTAACCCTACTACCCTCCAATAGCTTAGATGTCATCTTAGGCATGGACTGGCTAACCAAACACTGGGGAGTGATATCTTGTTCACCTAGATATGTTCAGGTAACCCACCCTTGGGGAACAGTCGTCCGATGTATACCCCAAACCGGGAGAGTCCAAGCCCTCCTATGTGCTCTGGAGACTAAGGCAGATAAAATGGAGCTGACATTCAGAGATGTGCCAGTAGTCTGTGAATTCAATGACGTATTTCCAGAGGAGTTGCCAGGAATGCCACCAAATAGAGATGTGGAGTTTGTTATAGAGTTCATGCCAGGAACTGCACCGATTGCCAAAAGACCCTACAGAATGTCGGCTGATGAGTTGAAGGAACTCAAGAAGCAGCTGGGAGAATTACTGGAGAAGGGCTTCATTAGGCCTAGTGCCTCACCCTAGGGATCTCCCGTTTTGTTTGTCAAGAAGAAGGATGGCATGATGAGGATGTGCATTGACTACCGGAATCTGAATGCGGTTACAGTCAAGAATAAGTACCCACTGCCCCGCATCGATGATCTGTTAGATCAACTGAGTAAGGTCAAGTACTTCTCAAAGATCGATCTCCGATCAGGGTACCATCAGATGAAGATCAGGGAAGAGGATATCCCGAAGACTGCATTTGTCACTAGATATGGACAGTAAGAGTGCACAGTAGTCTCATTTGGACTCGCTAATGCTCCAGCATACTTCATGAACATGATGAACAAGATCTTCATGAATGAGCTAGACAAGTTTGTAGTGGTATTTATTGATGATATATTGGTTTACTCAGCCACAAAAGAGGAACATGAACATCATCTGAGGACCGTATTGGAGAGGTTGTCTCGCAACCAGCTATACGCCAAATTCTCCAAGTGCGAATTCTGGCTTGAGGAAGTTGCTTTCCTTGGTCACGTACTGTCAGGAGAAGGAGTTGTAGTGGACCCAGCCAAGATTGAAGCTGTGAAAGAGTGGGAACAACCCCGTAATGTGTCAGAAATCAGAAGCTTTTTGGGACTTGCAGGATACTATCGCAGATTTATTGAGAATTTCTCCAAGATTGCAAGACCCATGACCAACTTGCTGAAGAAAGAGAACAAGTTTATATGGACTCCTGAATATGAGAAGAGTTTTCAGACCTTGAAGGAGAAGCTCACTACTACACCTGTACTAGCCCTGCCCGATATTCACAAAGATTTTGTTGTATATTGTGATGCCTCTCGGCAAGGTTTGGGGGCTGTGTACTAATGCAAGAAGGAAGGGTGATAGCTTATGCCTCAAGACAGTTGAAAGAACATGAGCAGCGATACCCGACTCATGACCTAGAACTTGTAGCCATGGTGCATGCACTCAAGATTTGGAGACACTATCTAATAAGCAACAAGTGTGACATCTACACTGACCACAAGAGCTTGAAGTACTTCTTCACACAAGAAGATCTGAATATGAGGCAGCGCAGATGGCTAGAACTCATCAAGGACTATGATCTTGAGATCCATTACCACCCTGGGAAGGCTAATGTTGTCGCTGATGCACTTAGCTGCAAAAGCTACTGCCATACCCTCATCACCAACTCTATGCCGCCTGAGCTCAGGAGAGAGTTCGATGCATTCCAGCTCGAGGTAGTCTCCTATGGCATGCTAAATGAGCTTCACGTCGAGTACAATCTCACCTCACGGATCCGTGAAGCACAAAGGAACTGTCCTGAGATAGACTATATCCATGGTTTGATGAAGCTAGGAAGAGGCCCCGAATACCGAGGAGATGAGCAGGGAACTGTATGGTACAAAGATAGAATCTGTATACCGACGGATTCAGCAATACGAGAAGAGATCCTGTCGGAAGGGCATGACTCCAAATATTGCATTCACCCAGGGTCAGCCAAGATGTACCATGATCTAAGGAAGCACTTCTGGTGGGAGAATATGAAGACAAACATTGCAGGGCATGTAGCCCGATGTGATACATGCAATAGAATCAAGGCCGAACATCAGAGACCAGCAGGGTTGCTACAACCAGTTGAGATACCAGAATGGAAGTGGGAGTGCATATCCATGGACTTCATATTAGGACTGCCCCAATCCGAGCATGGATATGATTCTATATGGGTAATAGTGGACCGTCTGACCAAAGTCGCACATTTTATACCGGTCAAAAGGAAGAATAGAGTTGAAAAGCTAGCAGATCTGTACGTATCAAACATTTTGAAGTTACATGGGGCACCTCTGAGTATTATATCTGACCGAGGATCACAGTTTGTATCACAGTTCTGGAAATCCTTGCACAAATCCATCGGGACCAAGCTCGACTACAGCACAGCATACCACCCGCAAACAGACGGGCAAATAGAAAGAGTGAACCAGATTCTCGAGGACATGTTACGTGCTTGCGTATTGAGGTACAAGGAAGGATGGGAGAGCTATCTACCCCACGCCGAGTTCTCATACAACAACGGTTATCAGACGAGCATTAAGATGTCTCCATTTGAAGCGTTGTACGGAAGATCGTGCAGAACCCCGCTAATGTGGTCGGAACCAGGTGAAAGGACATTCTTCGGTCCTGCTAAGATTGTGGAGGCAGAAGAAGGTGTTGCCCAAGTAAGAGAGAATTTGAGGATTGCACAAAGTAGGCAAAAGAGCTATGCAGATAGAAGACGTAGAGAGCTTGAGTTCAAGGTTGGGGATTATGTCTACCTCAAGGTATCTCCACTTCGTGGCACCGTCAGATTTCACGTGAAAGGGAAATTGGCACCAAGATATGTTGGGTCATACAAGATCTGTAAAAGGGTTGGAAAGCTTGCTTACAAGCTGGAACTACCGGAGGAATTATCTGGAGTACACCCCGTGTTCCATGTCTCGCAATTAAGGAAGTGTTTGAAGCTTCCCGAGGAGCAAGTTCCTACGGATGCATTAGACCTGCAAGACACACTTGAATACAAGGAACATCTGATCAAGATCTTGGCACGGGATACCAAAGAGACGCGGAACAAGACAATTCCGATGTGCAAGGTACAATGGAGCAATCACACCGAAAGGGAAGCTACGTGAGAGAAAGAATCAGACTTGCGGATTATGTTCCCTTACCTCTTCGATGGGTACGTTATCTCTGAATCTCGAGGTCGAGATCCTAATGAGGGGGGAGGACTGTAACAACCCTAAAAATCCACACAACCTAAAAATCCCAACCAATTAAAATTTTTCATTTATTTATCATGAAAACCCATTTTTCTTGTGCAAGCATATAGGTTTCATTATAAATTTGGTAAATAAAGGAGTATAGCTTGCATTTTAATTCCATTCACATAGAATAATAACTTATGCATCACATTTGGCATTTATTGCAATTTATGTTTGTATTTACTCAATATTTAAAATGGGTAATATATGTATTTATACACTAAAGTGAAAATAGAAAAAAAAAGAAAATGAAAAGGGAGAGAGAGCAAGGCTAGCCATTCGGCCCAGCCGGCCTGCTAAACCAGCCCAAACACCGCCGCGGCCCATCTCTCGCGCGCGCTCGCACCAACCACACTGGGCCGGCCCAACATTCGCGACCGCCCTCGATGCTCTCACGCGCGCGCGTTGAGTCACTGCCGCAACGACCCCACCCGTCAGCGTTTTTCCTCTCGCTACTGTTCTTCTTCTCACCTCGCGAAAGACTGTGGCCGACAGAGTCATGCAAATGGCGTGACCGACAGCGCCACGCATGGCAGAGCCCTGACCCCGCTGTCCCTCGCCTGTCCCCTGCCTTGCTCGCCAAGGAGCCCGCGCGCACCACCGGAACCCTAGCTCGCGAAAGCCACAGCCCTCCGATCAGCCCGAGCAGATCAGAGCCGCCCGCCATAGGTAGCCACCCAAGCTCCGCTATAAATTGGAGCACCTCACGGCGCCCTAGCCTCGTTCCACTCGCCGCCGCCACTGGTGGCACCGCCCTACGACACCGCACCACACCGAGAGAGAGAGCGAAGGAGGAAGGCGGAGCGGAGAAGGAGAAGCTGCCGGAGCGCCGCCGCCGCGGAGCACGCCAGAGCCGGACACAGAGGGGAAGCCCGAGCTACGGACGAGGAGCAGCACGGCACTACGATCACTCTGCACAGCGTCACCTCGTCACTGCACCGCCATTCTTACCTCACCAGCCCCACGGTGAGCCACCGAGCACCTCATCCGACCTCGCCGTGCTACCGGTCATGGCGCTCGGCATCACGAGCGTGTAGGCCGCGGGCTGTTTCTGGCCCCTGAACACTTCGCACAACACGCACACAAGACCAGCCATCAAACCACTGGACATCGGCTATGGACGTCAGGCCACTTCCGACGGGCATCGCCGTCACATGTGCTCGGAGCACCGCCACCTCGACGGCGTTTCCGCGCACAAGCCGTGAAACTGCCGCCGCGACCCGTTAGCGTGACCACCAACTCACCGACCACCTCGGACAAGCTTAGTTGTGGAAGATCGAACCTCCATAGCCCGGAACACCGCGAGGTGTGTTCTCGGGTAAACGTGATCACCTGCCGACACGTTCCGTCTCGCCTAAAATCCGTTCCGAGTACCTCCGGTCGCCTCGCGCTGCGGAGAAAGGCCGACGAGGTTCGCCAAGTCTGCCTCGGCACCGCCGCGTAGATAGCCGAGCTACGCCGACGCCCCCCGACCAACGTCGAGCTCACCCGACCACCGCCGAGCTACGCCGACGCCCCCCGACCAACGTCAAGCTCGCCCGACCACCACCGAGCTACGCCGACGCCCCCCAACCAACGTCGAGCTCGCCCGACCACCGCCGAGCTACGCCGACGCCCCCCGACCAACGTCGAGCTCGCCCGACCATCACCGAGCTACGCCGACGCCGGCGACTCTCTGGGAACCAGCATCGAACACCTGGTGGGCGACCATCGGGTCAGTGTTCTGTTGAGGCGCCACATGCCGCACTACTGGACCCGCGCGCCACGTGGACCAATCCCAAGCTGCCATCCCCTGATTAATCGGCCATTTTTCCATTTTCAGAAAATAGGATAATCTTCGGAAATTCATAACTTATTCATACGATGTCCAAAAATTGCGCACCATATATCAAAATTCTTAGAAAAATGAGATCTACAATCTAATACTATGTTTGTGTGCATTTGCCTCTTTATTTTATTGGATTTTTCTGAAATACTCTATAGGAGTCGCCGACGCGACTATTTCGTGTTCGATTTCAGAGCTGGAGGAGGATCTGACTAAGGAAGACGACCAAGAGTACCTTCAGGAGCTAGGAGACAACTACGAAGGTGCCACGTCCCACCAAATCCTTAGATCCTATTTATGCATTGCAAATGACATTGTTGCTATTGCTTTATGATTATGTATGGATTGGTTGCATGGTAGTATATTTGAATTCCCTGCCTTGATAAGACTATACCCTGCTATCCGCTGCTAGGTTAGCTGCTGCTTAATTTACTGTTACTCTTCCACTACTTTCTACTTGCTATATGCTATGTGGTGGAATTGGAACGGTGTATATCTGATTATAACCACTGGGAGAGAGTGCTGCGTGCGTCTTGGGTGCGTGGTAAGGGTTGATGTCGACCAAGTGGGATGTGAGACAAGCCCATGGGGCAAGTCGTGCCGGGGGTGCAACCTGGGCATCCCCAAGCGAGATACCTGTGGCGGGTAAAGTTGTTGAGGAGGTTCCGGGTCGGATAGCCTTGGTGGTTTGAAGCCCGTGGACGGAGGTGCTGTGATGGCACGGGGGAGAGTATCCCCTAAGTGAAGATGCCTGCTTAGGTCAAACCTAGGACGGACTAGTTTCAGGTTCATGGGAATCCTTTTCTACTCACTCGCTTCTGATGGGCGGGAGACAGCTGGACTACTTGGTAGGACGGTGCCACTACTGCTAGGTTGAGAGGTGATAAGGGTGGGCGGAGACGGTCGATGGGTTCCCATTCCGTTCTAAATGTGCAGTACCACTGGATGGGCCCGGTACTGTGTCCCCCAGTCTCAGCATAACGGTGTAGGATCCGAAATATCCCAGGGCTGAGTGGTAGGGTGGCATTGACCTAGGCAAGCAATCACCCGGAATTCTGCCTAGGTGTTTGCGCAACACCTATGATGGCTAATCTTGTGGGTAGTGAAACCTCTGCAGAGTGTACGGTTGATCGATCGATACATATGCCAACTTGTTGGCTATGGACCTTTCCTGTGAAGCTTCTACAAGTGTAGTGAGTGTTCTCTTCTCCCCCTGGATGACATTTTCCGGCAGTGTACCCACTGTGGTAGTGTGCCGCTGAGATAGGCCCAAGAGGGAGTTGGGCCTGTCGAATGAGAGTGAGGTGTGGGTATGTGAGATGTGGTGATGGGAAAAGGGATGATGGTGTAATTGGAGATAAAACTTGACTAATTAAACATTGATTACAGCTACATAGGAAAACCTCAGCCTATAGGTCTGCTTGTATAGCCTTGCATCCACTTTCCACAAAGCAAATGCTGCATAGGTGGGCTCCGTGGCCAGTACATATCGTACTGATAAATTTGCTGTCAGGTGACGAGAATGAGTACGACTTCGAGGAAGACGACGGCGAGGAATAGGGTCACGTGCTACACTCAAGTTGGCCGTGAAGGATGAATCGTTTCCGCATCTTCTAAAGCTTCTCTGAATGTTGATTCTGCCAATATGGCGATGTAATAAATGTTTATGTAAGACTTAATTACCGTTGTATGGATCCTGGTGTCAACTGAGATATGGGTAATTCCATGGATTGTCCCAAGCAATCTGTTGAATTACAATTCGAGCCTGTGGATTTCCCTTCGCGGAAACCGAGGTCGTTTCAGTTCCTCGACCTAGGTGCACTAAATGCGCTAGAGCACACCCCGGGACCTTCGCGGTGCGGTTGTCACCATAAGGATCCTAAGAATGCTATGGTCGACAATAGGTACAAGCATACAAGGCTCGAGCATGAAGACACAAAAGAGAGGGGAGAGGGATTCACATTCCTTTGATCCATTCGCCAAAAGAATGATGGGAATTGAAGGAGTGGAATCAAGAGGGCCATAAACACCAAAAGAGAGAGAGACTCAATCCACGTCTTGCTGGATCAACGGGGATCGAGTACAAGAGCAAGACGAGAGAAAAGGATCCGCTCTCTTTCAACCAACGCACCATGGAACGACGGAGGTTGGGAGGAAGAGACATGGCTCCGTGATCCAAACCAACTCATAGGGCTCCACAACCGTGTCGCTAAACGACACAAGGCTATTCTGTCGGCTCGTAGCGATGCGCTTGCCACCGCTAGATCCGATGAAACACTATGGTCTAGGTGGCGCAAGCATATGAGAAGGATAGGATAAGAAGCAAGCGAGAAAAGGGGTACATAGCCCGATGGTCGTAGCGAGGGATCCCGTGGCCATGAGCTAAACCCACACGAGCCGGCTTATGTCGTTCGACGACTGTTATCCCCGATACGTATCCTACTAGACTAGGCTACGGAGGGCTCGAAATGTGCGGATAAGACCTGCATCGAAGATAACATCGAGCTCACGGTATCCTATCCTAGGGACGTGGACAGGGGCTAGCGATCGAAGATGACGAAGTCAACTAAAACACGAGGGACGAGTTACACTCGGCGTTACGGCCACGATGGGATGAACCCACGACCGAACGTGTCTTGGCATTTCTAAGCTCACTACCAAGAATAGATATTCCTGATAACGGCGTTAGAAATGCTTATTGATAATTCCTATGACTATTGCAGATTTCCGCAAGCGCATAGAATCTATTGATGTAGCACTTCACTTGGGAGTAACCAAGTATGGTATTTATTTCCACAGGGAAGCTTCTAATGGCTAGAGATATCTAATGGTAAGCTAGAACAATCACGACTTATGATAAGAGTGAACTAGTGTAGTGATAACTGTCACAGAACCGACCAATTTATATGAGCACAAGTACAACGATCGCATTTTTAATTGCAATCCAGTCGCACTTGAGCCAATATAAACCCGGTAGTCCGGAAATCTCAAAGGATTTCAAACATTTCATACCCCAAGGATCATTCATTCAGCAATATCCGATCACATGACACATAAGTTTGCAACCGAATTTAAACATCAGAGTACAACATAGTCTTTTACACAAATATAATAGTAGCAGAAGTTAACATAGTTTTACACCACAGAGTTCAAATACGAGTACCATCAAATGACCCTGTCACAGCATTCTTACAACATCTAAGGATAGATAATGACCCTGCCCTCGGGTCTAGTCTTCTTCGCCCGCAGGGGTGAAGCAATTCCTGCAATACGCATAGTAGACTACACCATCTGCAACAATGGGAATGAAACCCTGAGTACTCAATTGTACTCAGCTAGACTTACCCGACAGGGAGTAAATAAAAAGACTCTCAAGGATATGCAAGGCTTATTTGGTGGAGCTCAGAGGGTAGCATCATTTTTGCATCAAAAGCATTACTACAGTAGATCCTCAACTTATTCCTTTTAATTGTGATAAGCTTCGATTTCAGTTAAGCTATTTACTAAGATTAGCCACTATACTAAGCATTCACTGAATATTATAGCAATCAATAGAACCATATGATTTCCGATATCCACAGATATCAATCTCATCTCACCATAATCATTATGTTCAAGTTATTAGCCTCTACCTCACTAGAAGATCACTTCAGTTTCTCACTAACCAGGAGAGATGGCGATTCGAATCGATTGTACCAGCTGGCAAATATGCCAATCACAAACCCTGTCAGCCGAGCCACTGTCTTCTTGGGCCACCGTTAAATCTTTCTGAGACATAATATGTATCGCGGGCTTGGAGGGGTCCATATTCTCAGAGACAAACCCACTTCCAGGATGCAACAGGTCCCTGACCTGCCCTTGGTAAGATGGTGTCTCCGCACATCCTTCCTACCTCCAGAATATATCTGCCTTATCACGCCCAATTCCCGGCTCAGAAAAAAATACTCGGCTTCGCGGTCAGAACGACTTATCTGGCCAGCTATGTGACGACGTCTTTCAATCTCAACTGATGTCTGGTGGCCTCAGTCCTAGTCGGCCGACCCGAGAGCTCGGCGGCGCTCCGGCAATGGCGCGGCGGCGAGAAAGGCCAAACCGTTATACCTTAGCTCGGCTGAGGTCGGCAACGGGTCGAGGATGAAGAGCAGAGCAAGACGAAGCTATGGCTGCGATGGAGCGGTCGGAGACGGCTCGATGACGGCGGATTTCACCGTGGCGACGGCGCGGCGGAAATGGCGATGGCGGAGGGGAAAATGGAGAACCGTGGGCGAGAGCGAGCGAGTGAGAGTGAGAGGAGCGTGCGGGGGACAGGATGGAGTGTTTTCTTCGGTTTATGTAGGGGTACGGCAGACAGGCGTGGCCCGACGCCGGCGTACGGTCGCCACTTGGCGCCGTTGGTCTGCGGTCGCGGCCAGCTGTTCGGCTGAACGCCGATTTGAATCGGCCTGTTTCAGTTGCAGAAAGCCGACTGAAACTCGACTTTTGATCGATCTCTAGCTCGTGATCCAGGGCGTTTCAGTGAAAACTTCACTAATATGGATTGAAGAGCTACATGAGTAGATCATTTGGTATTAAGACACTTTACTCTAGATCGGCCTGGATTGAGAGATACAGGTCGATGAACATGGGTACACCGAAACTGAAAACCAGTTTTAGACTTAGCAAATTTTTGAAACTTCAAAGCAACTCTAAATCTGCACTAATTCAACTTTTTGACCACCTTCCACCCATTTTCATGAGTTGACCCAAAAATAAAGTTTGTTTCTTATAAAATTCTACACAACTTTGATTAAGGGTGCACTGACATGCAAAATCTCTAAAATGCCCTTCTTGTTTGGTCAAACAGAATAGCTCTTAGAGGGCTCTCTAGTCAACTATGAGCTAGAGGGGTATGTTGGGGATTTCACCAACATGAACATTGTTCCAAATGTTATCCCAAACATATCTACAAGCATCACATTTGCATGCTAACATATCTACCACCCATAAGCATAAAGGAAACATATAGTATATAAGAAATGCAATTTGACTTGAATAGTGATGATGCATGAAATGACATGATAGGTGCATGATGACATGCAAATGCAGGTGTGAAAATAATAACTAACACTAGGGTGTTACAATAACTAATCTAGATAATCTAGTCTAAGATAGAGCCAAGCAACGGCGTAGACAGTGATGAGCTCAAGAGTGGGATGCAAGGCAACACGGTAGGCTAACTCCACTTAGCACTTTGGGGCGAATGCGCGGTCCCAAGGGATTTGGATTACTCACAAACAGAAAAGCCCTACGCCTACTACGAGACTGAACGTGGTGGAATCCAGAGGATCTTAGGGCTGTCACCACCTAAGACCTACCACTACTATCCGTGGGTCTAGCCACAATCCAATGTAACTTCTAGTCCAAGCACCATGCTTACACTACAGGCTACTACTCTAACCTCGCGCTAAGATTAGAGCACCGACTATGCGGCGAAGATCCCGCACTAAGTGTATGAAAACCGATAATTAATCCACTAGTACTACCGCAACTAGAGCACTCAAAGTAATACTTAAAGTAAATACTTAAAGTAAATACTTGGAAGTAAATACTAAAAGTAAATACAGAAAGTAATGCGGGAAATGTAGGTACTAGAAAGGAAATTATATTACCGAAACAAAGAGTACCTTATAGAGGAAGCGCCTGAGAGAGAGACCTTCGCACACCTCTCCAACTCTTCAGCTTCTCCAAACTCACACTCACACCACTAGCCTTGCTAGGAGGCTCTCACTAGATGAGCTAGGATGGACTATACTCCAAATCTTTCTATTCTTCCTAAGCTGATTATAACTGAAGCATTCCTGGGGTATTTATAGCACCTGGGGACCCCTGGGGTACTTGTAGAGGTGGCCGGATGTCGGTGGCCCTGACTTGTAGGGCGGGCGCCCTGCTAGGGGGGCGGGCGCCGGTGATTTGCACCGTCTCGCCATCCAACGCTCCAGGATCCTCCCCAATGACGGTTGCAAGGGCGGTTGAGCACGTGATGGCGGTTGGAGAGGCGGTTTGTGGCCCTTGGAGGATGACAAGTGGGTCCATGAATCCTTGATACCACCTTTGATCTCCCTTGGATGAAAACCGACTTCAAATGGACGGCCACAAGTGCTTGGATGCCTCTCCGCCGGATTGTGGACGTGGCAGGCCAAATGGACAGGGCGGGCGCCCTACCCAACAGGGCTACCGGATCCAGGTGAGGTGAATTTGAGCCATTGATATTGAATCAACGTGCTAAACTCTGTTTAGGAGGTTGGGGCACGAATCCATGATGTGGCGGAGTGTGGATGGCGCCAAGAGGGGGGCGGGCGCCCTACTAGGGGGTGAGCGCCCTATCACTTGGGCCCAATGTGTCTCTTGTCACGTGTATTGCTCAGATGTGCCTTTGTTTGCTTCATTTTCACCTGTATTTCACCTGCAACCACAATTCTTCAAGTACAAGTGGAACTCCGTTAGTTTAAACCAAATTCCTACCTTCTATGTGCCATTTCCTTGCTCAATTCTATCAATGTTGATGGTTAAAATATGCATTTAGTGAGCATCAACAAACTCCCCCAAACATACCTTTTGCTCGTCCCTGAGCAAAGACTCAAGATGTTATGCTTATAATTGACTTCTTATTAATGACTCACTTTTGATTCAACATGTTAATGCAATTACCCATATCCAATCACTATTACCCATGGGCTTCTATCTATCCATTAACCTGAAAAATAGAGCACAGACTAGCTTGAAAGAGGGTTTGTTTTCCATGCCCTTTTTGCCTGATTAAATCTTATGGAGGTTTTTGAATATTTACAATAATCATGCTTTAGATTCTTCTATGGCACTCTCAGTCTCTCTAATATGTGTGTGGAATTTTTGATCTCACTCAAAAAGCTTGCAATGCCCTCCCATCCTATCTCTAGTAGCTTATGTGGAGTTTTAAGATCACAGGAAAATGGGGCATACCATATATAATGTAATATTGCTAAATCAAACAATTGGATCAAAGGAGCAACAAGTCATAGACTTAGACCGAGAATGTGCATGTGTATGATGGTGGTGCTAATTACTCCTTTCATGGCTTTTCCCTTTTTTAAAAACATGGCTAGCTCTTTCTTCTTTTTTTTCATCAGAGCACTTGCTCTCTTTTCTTTCTTTTTTCTTTTTTTCCATAAGAGAACTTGCTCTTTTTCTTCTTTTTTTCTTACTAGTGAGTAGCCATGCCTCTTTTTGAGGAATATTTCAGAGGGATAAATGATAATGCCATGGAGTAGATCCTAACATAAAAGGCATGTTGTTGCTTATTCTCAGTGTAAGAATAGCAATATGAAGGTGGGTGTTCGTGTTTCTCGGTCATGAGAATATGACTAGTTTCTCTACTATGATTCACAAAAGTTTGACAAGGCTCAACATAAAAATAGGCAGCAATGTGGAGTTTTCCTATCTAACAAATACGGCTCTGGTAGGTGTTCTCTTTTGCCACAGAAGATCTTAAGCAAGTTTTATCATCATTTTAAAGAAATTCTCCATAGATTAACCTTGCTCATGACAGGATAGAAACTTACTCATTTCTTTGCTAAATCAATGATACTCAAATTTTTCAAGTCTTGTTCTAGCATTTGCAACCCACAGAGTTCAAGTTCATGGTATAAGTAAAATCACATTAACAGTCAAATCATCAGCGAATTACTAACTTGAAGTAATTATAAGCAATAAACATTTTCATTCTCTTGTTTCTAGTAGTGTGACAGTGTGGGTGTTTATTTTTCAAGCATAACAATACTAACATAACCAATACTACTATATAATTATTATTTATTACTATTTTTTTATTTTTTAACATGCTGGAAATAAAATAATATAAATCCGTAAATAAAAGGATGGGACTATGTGTACTTACCTTCGCGGGGGACCTCCCCCAAACTGGTTCTGAAAGCATCACTGGAAATCCCACCCCTGGCGACGATAGATATCATCCCAGCAGCGGTCATTGCGACGAGTCAGGTTGTGCATATCCCTTGTCTCCTCCTCATTCTCTTGCCTGTATTGCCGGAACTCATATGACAGATCTTGTAATCCTTGGTGAAGCTGGTCTTGGCCAATCTGCAGGCCCTCTATCTGATGATGGACATAGCCAAGGTCTCGCTCCCATCCATGCACTGAAATTGAGTGTCTCGGTAGAGGGTATCCTTCAGTGTTGGATGAGTGTGAACCTTCCACATAGTGTATCTGTAAGAGCCACCCAAGGGTTGGGTACTCCCAGAACGGCTGATGTGTGCAGATGCTTGGCCATAGGAATCCCATGGGCCAGTCGACTGGTGTTGCTGCTGCGGGGTTGGCTGGTACCAGTTGGAACCTCCTGCTTGTTGAGAGCCAAGAGCCGGCCATGCACCCCACTGACTAGTGTGTGGCATGGCTCCTTGCTAGAATGCTTCTTGTGCCGCCCGCTCTGCTTGCACTTGTGCTGCAGCCTGAGCAGCTCTCGTCTGGCCCCTTGTTCTTCATCCTGCAACCTACACAGCATGTTCTTGTGCCAGCCTTGTGGCGTGCTGTTCCTCGGTTTCGAGGGGTAAGTGCAAAGAGTTCACATTTCTTAACCATAGACTCATGTCAGGCAATGGAATTTCATTAATAAAACCTTGATATGTCATGATATATTTTTTATTTTCCGCATCATATTTCATCATGTGTGCTTGCCTGAAATGCTCTATGTCTAAAATTACCCTCTCAGTGTTTATGAAGTTAATTTGTGCACTGCCTAGCAAACCCATGTTACTGACTATCCTAGTCATAAGTGAAGTCAGTTCAATGGTTGTATCAGTTACCCGTGTAGACACTATAGTACCAATAATCCATCATAGTTTTAACTGGTGATACACGAATTCCTTTTAGTGCGGCAAACAAGATTTGCATTCCATCGGTTCTAACCTTCCTGGGGTCATGTCTAGGATAAAAGGATATAACAATAAATCTTTGCAACATCCTAAGTGTTGGGTTATGTATCTGAGAAGTTCTAGGATATGCTGCATCATGGCGGCCAAAAATTTCATACCAAAAGGTTTTCTTATTAAAATCTTTACAGGCTTTATTTAAGTCTACTACACAATTTTTATTAAATTCTAGCAGCTCACTAAATTGTGTCCATGTATAAGAATATTTTTTCATTAAACACACAAAAGTTGCAGTGGCTTCTAGTGACTTCTAGGGTGCATAAAAATTCTAAAGTAAGTTCTCTACACCCCAGTTCATTAACTATCCATGCATTTCTCCACCCTAAAGTATGAAATATAGATTGAAATTCAGTAATCATACCTGTTGCGTTGAGCAAGTCACGGTCGATTTCAGGGGTGTGGATGAATGCGCGCTCGCGTAGCATGCGGAAGGCTTCTTTTTCCTGATTATTTAGCCAAATAATCTGGGCCTCATCCACAAGAATACGGATGGGTGGATGTTGAGTGCCTTGTTCTTCGGGAGGTTCACCATGGCTCGATTGGTCAACAGACATGTTGCTTGTTCGGGAGTGCTGACTTCTTGAACTTGAATGGCTTCCGGACGAGAAGCGCAGATGTTGGTTCGGTCTTCCACCACTGCTTCCATCACTACTCCCTCCTGTCTTCTTCTTCTCGAATAAATTCTTCAACATGATGAAACACAAAAGCACTAACAAAGGAAGGATTAAGGTTAGTAAAACAAACCACTCCTCTCGGGAGTGTGTGTGCTACCTTCCCGTGGCCCTCCTTGCTTTACCTTGCTTAGTGATTAGTGGCTAGCGCTTACGAGGTTGCTCGGAAGAAGAAAAATGGAAGTGAAGCAAGAGTGAGAGCTTGGATTCCTGGTGGAGCACTTGCTTGTGCATGTGAGAGGGTAAATAGACAAGGTAGACAACAGAAGGGACAGGATGGCGACCAGGGACAGGGCGCTCGCCCTAATGGCAGGGCGCCCGCCCTACTAATTCGTCGAAATCCCTTCCTGCTCTTTCACGTGCTAGTGCCTCCACTCTAGTGCATCTTCCATTAATGAAAAGTCTAGCTAGCAGCTAGAGAAATGAGAGGAGAGAGTAGAAGGACTTGAGACAAGATGAGAAAGAAAGTGAAGTGAAGGATGGATGGATATGTCGGCCAACACCTGGTGCCTTGCTTTCTATTTCCATGTGATCATGCTAGTGGAGCAACTAGGGGAGCTAAAAGCCAAAGGGGGCAGGGCGGCCGCCCTATCAAAGTGGACCACCAGCCTTCTAATCCTCTACTTTATTATCCTAAGCAAGATACTAAGCTAGTTCATGAAGGAAAAATAAAATTACTTAATAAAATAAGCGAGATTAGAACATACCTTAGCTTAACTTACCTTGGTTAGGTGGATCGGATGCTTGCATGACGATCAACACTTCACGTTGTCTTCGTGCTCTAGAGAATCTTCATCATGCATGGTGGTGTCGGCAGGTGCGTCCTCCACTAACGAGCACTGCTCCGGACATGGCCTGAAATGAAAGATTTCTTCTTTTCCATTGATGTTGAGTCAGATTTCTCCGGCTCCCACATCAATGGTTGCATTTGCAGTACTTAAAAATGGTCTTTCTTGGATTAGTGGTGTTCTAAAATCAGGATTTATATCTAACACCATGAAATCCACAGGAACGAAACAATTTTTAATTTGAACAGGGATATTCTCCGCTACTCCCACCGGATATCGTATTGATTGATCGGCAAACTGCAAACACATAGTAGTTGGAGATAAAGATGCATGATTAAATTTGTCATATATTACCTTAGGCATGACATTGACGCTTGCTCCAAGATCGCATAGAGCTTGATCAAATTGTTGAGTTCCGATAGAGCATGAGATAGTAGGATTTCCGGGGTCCTTCTTCTCGGGGAAATTATAGAGGATAGCACTACACTGCTCCGTCAATTTCACCATTTCTGTGCTCAGGATTAGCTTCTTTCTAGGATGTCCTTCAAATATTTTGCATAGGTCCGTACCTTTTCTTGAGGCGCAGTGGAGTCTTCTTTTTCAGCTTCTTCTTCTACTACCTTCTTCTTGGGCGTAGAGTCAGGATAAGGGGATCACGAGTGGTCTTACCACCTCTCGTGGTCACAGCATTAACTTTTTCATTATGGCATGAAAGTTTTGAATGAATAACTGCTAATTGCTTTTCTACCATTTTATTAAAGTCAAGTTGTTCCCTTAACAGCTCATGAAATTTATCTATTCTAACATTTATGTCTCCTAGGATTTTATGTTGATCAATCAACACTAAACTTAAACAAGAGTTTATTTTAACTTGATTTAAAACAAGTTCCTTAAGAGAATGATTGCTAGCATGTAAAGAATCATTATCCTCCCTATGTGGATTCCATCTTTGGTAAGGTGAAATTGGTGGGAGATCATATCCGTCACCATTTAAAAGAGATTTAGCATCTTTTATTGGACAGATATCTATGTTATGATTTTTATTTCCACATAATGCACATGGTGTTTTAGCATTTGCATAATATTCTATAGCAGCATGATCTATTTTCCAATTAGCTCTATCTTCTAATTTTTTCAAAAGGCATTCAAAAGATAAAGAATTAACTTCGAAAGCATTAGAATTACCTTTGAGATGATCGTCGGTCCATCCTTGATTATCCACCATCTTCTCAATCAACTTCTTGGCTTGACTCACCTTGAGAGACAAGAATGCACCTCTGGCAGCAGCATCAAGATGTTATCGAGAGTCCATCATGAGTCCATGTAGAAGCTTTGGATTAATAGCCAATCTTCAACGCCATGGTGAGGACAGGCTTGTATGCAGTCTTGCATGTGCTCCCATGCTTCGGGGATGGATTCGCGAATCTCCTGTTGAAAGTTAGAAATCTTGCTATGCAAAAGATTTGTCTTACCAACAGGGAAGAATTTCATCAAGAAGTGGTTGGAGCACTTCTCCCAAGTGTTCACGGATCCCATGTTGATGTAGAATGTAACATAACCGCCTAAATCACGTGGCCCACAGGCACCTGTCATCGCCACTAATGACATCTGACAGCCGGGCCCGTGTTCCAGATGACCTAGGCGGGCTCTGCCGGGCTACATAAGCACCCGTTATCTCCGACAGGATCCCATTGCGAAGCCATTACAGAGTTACAACATTTCATAACAAAATACATCAGAGTAAAATTTGCGGAAGAGTAAATAGTACTTAATATTACATACCAGTGTTTGAATGGAAATTAGGTGCGGTTATTACAGACCATAAATTAAAAGGGTAGTAGTAGCGGTAGAATCAACAGTACAACAGATAGATGAGTATTACACGAACCCTGCCCACGGGTTCAACCTTATTCTTCTTCACTCTCCTGGACGATAGTGACGCAGCACGGAGCGAGAAAGACTTCGGGCTCCTGCTGCCCTCCTGCAACGGGGTTAACAAACCCTGAGTACATGGGTACTCCGCAAGACTTACCCGACTAAGAGTGTAAAATTAGACTCAGGAATGCAGGCTGAGGGGAGTCAAGGTAAGGCTTTAGCAAGAGCTCAAGAGTTTTTGCGGAAAAGCATTACTAGTCCTAATTCAATATTTTAATTCCACAATACTATTAATCATTAACCATATCTCCAAATTATTTCTCATATATCAACATTCTTTCATTTACTTTTTCCATTCAAAAACAATACTAGTTCCGAATCACTATCCGATGTAGGGGTGAGGATCAAGTCTCCATATCCGAGGAGCAACGACGATTCGAATCGATTAATACCCAGCTAGGGATCCCTATCCACACTGTGAATGTAGCACTTAGGCTTGCATACGCCAACCCTGCCTACCACGGCTTTTCATACCCCGGAACCGGTTCCTGCGCCACCCGAGAGCACAGTACTTCTCTCGTCTCCAGGCACGACGGCCACGAGGGTACATGCTACTCTCGCCATCTCTCCACTCTCAGTGCGTGGTTGCGGTTCCAACAGTAGAGCCACCGGAGTTAGAGGCTTCCCGTAGTATGTGGCTAGTTGCAAAGACTCGATCCAGCAGGCCTACAATGAACGGTCCCTAAACCTTTTTCGGACGGCGACAGTGCATTGGGACTCTAACCCAAATACCCCTGTCCCATCGGTTTTCAAATCCCGTTTCCGTCGGTGACAATTGTTGGGACTCTAACCCAATGCCACGATCACCGAGCAGGAAAAACCCTTCCTCGTTGATGACAGTGAACTAGCTAGAAACACTGCCAACCAACAAGGACATAACTAGTCCCATAAAGTGATTCTTGTTCTTTTAGATCATCACAGTTCAAAATAGCATTTTAGCAAATCTAATCATTGAGCATGACTAAGCATTTTTCAATACTTTAATTGAATCAGGTTCTCAGGTATTGATAAGTGGTCAAGGGTGGTCATGCATCAATTGGGTTGTCAATCAACTCCTATTAACCTAATGCAATAGATTAACTCAAGTGATAAACATTTTGAAATAACAAGGAAAGGGGCAAATGCACCGGGGCTTGCCATGGATTGTGTAGAGTATCGGATCCGGGTCAGTGCCATAAATATCAAAACCTTGCACAATTTCCTGAGTAGTCTCCTCAGATGGACCCTCAGACTTTACCTCCGGATTCTCGGTCACTACATGTTTGCAATGAATGAACGTATGAATGCGATGTGCATGAAATGACAGATGAAATTCAAAATAAATAAGGCACATACATGATCAAGACCCTACCATAGACTAGCCATGATTGCTCTAATTCACAGTGCCCTAGGTCATAAAGGTGATTGACCTAGAATCTCAAGCAATCCAAAAATCACACCAATCAATAATCATTTCATTTCCTATCCCTTTTATTAATCATTTAAACCAATATATAATTTAATAAATATTTCAATATTCCCATTTGATGTCAAACTTCACCAACAGTTAGCTCTGGACCTAAAACAGTACCAATTAAATTTTCATGATTTTTGGCCTTACAGAGAATTTATTAAAAATCATCAAAGTTCCTTTTATCATTTAATGTGCTGATTTTAGTTAATATAGAAAGCACTCAAATCCAACCTTTAATATTTTCATTAAATTCTACACATCACAGAGAGTATCCACAAATATTTTCATAATTTTTGGTGCAGCAAATTAATCCACACAAAAAGATTAAAACCTGGCACTAGTCATTGTAATTAAAAAATGAAAAAGCTCTGGTAAATCAATCGGGAAAATGAAAACGGCCAGTCGGCCCAGTTAGGCAAACAGGCCCAGCACGGCCCGGCCGTGCCCGCGCGCGCACGCCCGCTCGCACTCTTCCCCGGACCGGCCGCTGACAGAGGGGCCCAAGCCGTCAGCCCCCGCGAGTCCGCGCTCTCTCCCTCTCGGCCGCTGACAGGCGGGCCACCCTTGTCAGGGTTGGACCCTACCTCCGGCCGAACGCTACCGCGCGCGCGCAGCACGGCGCGGCCTTCACCACCGGCGACCCCAACGGCGAATGCTAACGGACCCACGACTCCCCTAGACCCTAGATGACACCTCTACGCGCCTAGCCCTGGCCCTAGCCGCCTCCGGCGAGTTAGGAACTCGCCCATGGCGGAACGGCGGCACGGCAACCCGCGTTCCGGCCAGTGGGGTGCGGCAACTTTATGGAAAGAGGCATGGATGGACTCAGGGGCTCACCACGGGGTAGATGGATGGATTGATTCGACTAGAGACAAAGCGGAGAGGTGGGCGTGACGACGACGACAGCTGACACGGCTCGGCGACGACGGCGACAACACGTTCCGACGAACCTGGGACGCAAGAAGACAAACCATCTAAAGGATTAGGCTTACCGAGTCACCAAGAACTCGAAACACTCTGCGAGAAGACCAAACCTTCACCACAGCGGCACGGGCTCGACAGTGAGACCTGTGGCGGAGCTCCGGCGGACACCGAGGACAACCGCACGCGTTTCGGGTCCAACAGAGCACTCCAAACTGAACCAAAGGCAGCACTAGATGCGCAAGGGAATGGGCTAACTAACTGGAAGATGGAGATGGTGAAGGAGGACGGAGCACGGCGAATTTTGCCGGACACCGACGAGCTCGAAAGTGGCCGCGGGTGGGAGAAATGAAGGGCGGGGCGGTGCGGTGGTGGCTTATAGGCCGGGCAAGGGAGAGGATAAGCTCGAGCTGGGTCCGGGGCCCCCTCTCGGCTGCTCGACAACGGCCCTTCCCACCCACGCTGGCCGGACGGCGCCCGGCGCCACGCGCGGCACGCGCATACGGTGAGGAAGAAGAACAGGGGGACCCCCCTACTGCTACAGTAGTAGTTCTAGTAGGTCAATTGCTATTTGTTGCCAATTTTATCTGATCTCAAATGAATCCGAGGAAGTGGTGAATAGAAAAGTTGTAGAGTATTTCCAGTAGATCACTTTTGCTTTTGACACCAAATTCAAATTCGGTCAAAATTTCAAATTACAGAAAAGGGGGTAAAAGTAGGGTTTGAATTTCAAACTAAAATTTTAAAATTACTTTTGATTTTTATCAACAACATGAAAATTGGTAAACATGAAAGTTGTTCTACTCAGTGAGCTTGACAACTTCTCTTAAGGAAGTTTTTGAAGATTCTCAATATTTTTGAATTTGAAGTTTCAAATTTAAACATCAACATACTAATTTGAGTTTAATTTGAATTTTTATTATATAACTTCGAAATCTCCAAAAATAAAAGTTGTTCCATTTTAAAAGCCTTACAACTTTCATTAAGACATTCTCCTCAGATTCATTATAGATTTTGAATTGGGGTTTTAAGTCAACTTTAGGGTTTAATTTGATTTCTATTTAATTTTTATCTTTGATTTTTGATTGAGGACTTAATCACACAATCAATACTAGCTGAAATCAAATCACTCTAGGCCCTAAGCAAAATCATATGCAGATGCTTAAATTTAAATATGATGATATGGCAGGTTAATTAAGTTGTAATACCAGGGGTATTACAGCCTTCCCCCTAAAAGAAATCTCGTCCATAGATTTAATATAGAAATATTACTCGAAACAAAGTAATGGAAAAGAAAGTGTCTCAACTAACTAGTTCTAAACTACCCACTAAAAACAGGGGAATGTTTACATATGTCGAGACTAGGAAGTTTACATCTACAAGGTAGCAAAGAACTCGGGGAAATTTTCTGCGAGGTAGTCTTCCGATTCCCATGTGGCTTCTTCCTCGGAATGTGCACTCCACTGGATCTTGTACCATCTGGTTGTATTCCTTCATGTGACACGATCTTTTATGTCCAAGACTCGAATAGGATACTCCGAGTACGTCAGCTTAGGTTCAAGTTCCACTCCTTCCACATCGATGACCTGATCAGGTACTCGAAGACATTTATTAAGTTGTGACACATGGAATACATTGTGCACATCTGAAAGATGCTCTAGCAACTGCAACTTATAAGCTACTTTTTCCACGCGTTCTATGATTAAGAAGGGTCCAACATAACGCGGGGCCAACTTGCCCTTGACGCCAAATCGGCTGACTCCTTTCATTGGCGATACTTTCAAATACACATAGTCTCCTATCTTGAATGCCAAAGATCGACGTCTTTTATCGTCATAACTTTTCTGTTGAGACTGTGCTACTTTCAAATTTTCTTGGATCTGCCTAACCTTTTCTTTGGCTTCATTGACCAAATCCATGCCATAAAACCATCTTTCTCCAGGTTCAAACCAATTCAGTGAGGTTCGGCACCTACGACCGTAGACTGCCTCAAATGGAGCCATCTTGATGCTTTCTTGGTAACTGTTGTTGTACGAGAATTCCGCCAATGCTAAGCACTCGTCCCACTTGTCAGGATAATTGAGTGCACAAGCCCTCAACATATCTTCCAGTACTTGATTGACACTTTTCGTTTGTCCATCAGTCTGTGGATGATATGCAGTGCTATGCAAAAGCTTTGTACCCAAGGACTTGTGAAAAGCCCACCAAAACTTGGAGACGAACTGGGTACCTCGATCAGAAACGATGGTCCTCGGTAAACCATGCAACTTCACTAAGTTCTCAATATAAAGCTTCACATATGCCAGTGCCCTGTACTTCTTCTTGACAGGTAGAAAATGAGCTTGCTTCGTGAGGCGATCCACAATAACCCAGATGGAATCAAAACCTCTAGTTGTCCTGGGTAATCCCACGATAAAATCCATGCTAATGTCTTCCCACTTCCATGCAGGAATAGGCAATGGTTGCAGCTCTCCACCAGGCTTCATGTGAACAGCTTTCACCTTCTGACAGGTGTCACATCTCGCGACATACCGAGCAATCTCTATCTTTATCTTTGTCCACCAGAACTTTTGCTTCAAATCTTGATACATCTTGTTGCTGCCAGGATGGATGGAAAACCATGTCAAATGTGCTTCGTCAAGGATCTTTTGTCGCAACTCCGGCACCTTTGGAACTACCAGACGATCCTTGAACCACACGACACCATCATCATCAATTCTGAAGCAATCTGCCTTGCCAGCTTGAACCTTTTCCTTGATGTGCTTGATTCCCTTACTTTCCCTCTGAGCGGCTATAACCTCATCTCGGATGGGTGTTTCAATACTGATATTGGCCAGGATGCCCTGTGGAACTATCTCTATTCCCAATTTTTCCAACTCATAGCACAAGGATAGATCATACGGCTTGACTGCCAAACAATTGCAGTGCACCTTCCGACTGAGTGCATCGGCGACAACATTCACCTTGCCTGGGTGATAATGTACTTCAATATCAAAATCCTTGATTAGCTCGAGCCATCTTCGCTGTCTCATGTTCAACTCTTCTTGAGTAAAGATTTATTTCAGACTCTTGTGATCTGTAAATACATTGCAGGTACTGCCCAGCAAATAGTGACGCCATATCTTCAAGGCATGTACCACAGCTGCTAACTCCAAATCATGAGTGGGATAGTTCTCTTCATGATGCTTGAGTTGCCATGAGGCATAAGCAATGACTCTTCCTTCTTGCATCAAGACACAACCAAGTCCGGTACCAGAAGCATCACAGTACACATCAAAGGGCTTTTCAATGTCTGGTTGAGCTAGTACTGGTGCAGTGGTCAACAACTTTTCAAGGTTTGAAATGCCTTCTCACATTCTGGTGACCAGACAAATTTGACTTGATTCTTCAACAGTTGGTAATGGGCTTGGCTATTCTTGAGAAGTCCGGAATAAACCGATAATAATACCTCGCCATTCCCATAAAACTACGGACTTGATGAACTGTGGTTGGTGGCTTCCAATTCAAGATCTCTTCCACCTTGCTCGGGTCCATGGATACACCTTCAGCTGATAAAATATGACCAAGAAAAGGAACTCGATCTAGCCAAAACTCACATTTGCTAAACTTGGCATATAGTTGGTGTTCTCTCAAACGGGTTAGGACAATACGAAGGTGGTTGGCATGTTCATCAGGGGTTTTGGAATAAACAAGGATGTCATCGATGAACATGACTACAAACTTGTCAAGCTCGGGCATGAAAATAGAGTTCATGAGATACATGAAATAGGCAGGTGCGTTGGTTAGGCCAAAAGACATGACCAGATACTCATAAAGGCCGTATCTGGTGGTGCATGCTGTTTTAGGAATATCCTTGGGACGGATCTTTATTTGATGGTAACCAGACCTAAGGTCAATTTTGGAAAAGACCTTGGCTCCAGCTAACTGGTCAAAGAGTAGGTCAATGCGAGGTAAAGGATATTTATTTTTAATGGTGACCTCGTTGAGTGGGCGATAATCGACACAGAGTCTGAGTGACTTGTCCTTCTTTTTCACAAATATAGCAGGACGACCCCAAGGAGATGAACTAGGTCTGATGAAACCCTTATCAAGCAGATCTTGCAGTTGAACTTTAAGCTCAGCTAATTCCTTGGGAGGCATCCTATAGGCTCTACGAGATATAGGTGCAGTTCCCGGCTTTAACTCAATGGCGAACTCCACGTCACGATCAGGTGGTAGACCAGGTAGATCATCAGGAAATACATCCGTAAATTCACAGACTACCAGAATATTTTGGATTTCTTGGACTGAGGTGGCACACAATCTCTGCACTATCTTTTCAATCATCCTCACGGGTAGTGGTAATTGGATAAGAAGCTGAGATTGACTACTAGGTATGCTGACCTTTATGGTCCTATTCAGCACATCTATCAGTGCCTTGTGCTGATATATCCAATTCATACCTAAGATGACATCTATGTCCTGATCCTTGAGCACTATCATGGTGGTTGGGAATATATGCCCGCCCAACTCGATAGGTACTCGATGCACTACCTCCTTATTTTTCCTTTATTTCCCCAATTGGAATCTCATGCTTGACAATAAATGTACGATTGATGAATGAATGTGATGTACCAGAATCAAAAAGTGTAATAGCAGGGTGACTGGCGACAGGAAACCTACCCATCATGACGGGTTCTCTTGCAGGGATGTCATCCACATGAGTATAATAGACATGTCCCACCTTCTTGAAAAGTTTAACCTTCTGAGCCTGGTGCTGCTGGCCACGGTGCTGATTCTGATGCTGCTGCTGCTGTCCGGGACCTTTCTGGGCATTTTGATTGTATTTCTTGGAATATGGACAGTCACGAGCCCAATGTCCCATCTTGCCACAGTTGTAGGAAGGATAATTGTAGATGGTCTGAGGTGTATTGATTCGAACGCCCGGGGCATTCGGCTGAGTGGTGCTCTGTTGGTTTGAGGTATGAGAGGTAACCGCGGTGCGTACCACGACTTGCTACTGGGGGTAAGCTGGACGGTTTTGGTGTGTAGGATGATAGATGATCTTCTGGCGTTTTTGACCGCCAGCGAAGCCTGATTTCTTTTTCTTCTTCTAATCTTGATGCTTACGATCATTTTCTTCGTAAGCAATGGCGCTGTTTACAGCTTCATGATATGAGCAGTTAAGGTTGTTAGATAAGCTACGCTGGATCTTGAAGTTTAGGCCCCTGACAAAGCAATCTTTCTTCTTTTGGTCAGTATTGGTGTGTTCCGGAGCATACTGGGCAAGATGGTTGAATTGATTCACATAATGCATAACAGAAGAATCCTTCTGGTGCAAAGCTAAGAACTGATCCAGTTTCATCTTCATTACACCGGCAGGGATGTAATGTGCTCGGAAGCCTTCGCGGAACTCTGCCCAAGTAAGCTGATGCCCCTCAGGCTGTGTAGACAACAGGTTGGCGTACCAGGCACTGGCCGGACCACGCAGCTGGTGAGCCGCGAATAGTGGCTTTTGGATTTTCGTGCAGCGAATCAAGCTGAATTTCTGCTCCATAGTACAGAGCCAGTCATTGGCCTCCAAGGGTTCTTCGGCCTTTGTGAATACTGGTGGACGGGTTTCAGTGAAGTCCACATAGGTGGTTTCCTCATCTTCGCGGTGGCCTCGACGCCCGCCACGATTTTCTCGGTTTTGGGCCATAGCGTTGGCTGCATTAGCCAGGGCTGCGATGGCATCTGCTAAGGTTGGTGGAATGGGTGGTGGGTAGGGAGCAGCTCCTTCGTCAGAAGTACCAGCACCAGTCGAGCGAGTGTTGAGCATCTGTTTTAAGACAACCACTAAGGACTCACATTGCATAATTAAAAACATAGTAGCATTACAACTTAAAACATCAAATATAACAAGGTTCGACACACACGAATCACAACAAGTTCCACCCAGACTACGGTTCTTGGCACTACGATTACGACACTCGGATAACAGAAGACTAAAACTCACTAGTCCTAAGACTAGCCTAGTCGATGACGACAACCTCCTCCTCCTCGTCCTCATCGACGACTACATCCTCCATTGGGTCGACTACCTCAAAGTAACCATCCTCCGTAGCCTCACTGTCATAATACTCCTCATCGGGTCCTATGACAACACCCTCCTCAGGCTCCTCCTCTCGTGGAACCAGAATTGGATTAAGCTGATCGTTCAGCCTATGCACCTCCTCGTGCAGCATGCCGTTGTTCCACTCAAGGTTCTCAACGTACCCCTCCAGCTCCTCAACTCTATCACGTGCCATGCCCTCCTGCTCCAAAGCCTGATCCCTCTCTTGAGTCAGGCGGTCAATCTCCCGCCGTAGGTCTCTGTTGGTCCTCACATCCCGGTAGTGATCAGTCCGGGCCACTTGGAAGTCCTCCCTCATGAGACTTATCTCTCTGTGCAGCTCCTTGATCTCCTTCTTCAATTCCTTACGGCTGTGGCGGGGTGGACGGCTACCGGACGCCTCCTCACCGTCGCGGGGTGCCAACTGGTGGCGCGGAACTCCACGGGGACCAGTCATCTTGTGTGCCGTCAACATAGAACGTGCCAGCTAGAAAGGTAAGTTCGAATTAGTGAGGATATAATAGGATAGCAAGAATAGGTGTGATAGTTCCTAACCCATACACCCACTTTTAAGGAGGAAGTTATTAACATGTGTGATTATCATGATGCATGTACGTACTTACGAATTTCAAAGCATGCAATACAAATCAAAGCATAAACAGTTTGAACATAGGGCTAGTGTTAATAATGTTGTTCCATCTGCTACCATAACCATAATAAGATAATTTACAGAACATGATAAGAACTACCGAGTAAGGTAAGATTGTAAGCAGTTTGGACTTAAAATAACAGTTTAAGTTTTTATGATATAAAACATTTTGACGTTTTCAAAAGGTAACCTGCAATGATTTAGCAATGGAACGCTCTGATACCAGCTATAACAGAACCGCCTAAATCACGTGGCCCACAGGCACCTGTCATCGCCACTAATGACATCTGACAGCCGGGCCCGTGTTCCAGATGACCTAGGCGGGCTCTGCAAGGCTACATAAGCACCCGTTATCTCCGATAGGATCCCATTGCGAAGCCATTACAGAGTTACAACATTTCATAACAAAATACATCAGAGTAAAATTTGCGAAAGAGTAAATAGTACTTAATATTACATACCAGTGTTTGAATGGAAATTAGGTGCGGTTATTACAGACCATAAATTAAAAGGGTAGCAGTAGCGGTAGAATCAACAGTACAACAGATAGATGAGTATTGCACGAACCCTGCCCACGGGTTCAACCTTATTCTTCTTCACTCTCCTGGACGATAGTGACGCAGCACGGAGCGAGACAGACTTCGGGCTCCTGCTGCCCTCCTGCAACGGGGTTAACAAACCCTGAGTACATGGGTACTCCGCAAGACTTACCCGACTAAGAGTATAAAATTAGACTCAGGAATGCAGGCTGAGGGGAGTCAAGGTAAGGCTTTAGCAAGAGTTCAAGAGTTTTTGCGGAAAAGCATTACTAGTCCTAATTCAATATTTTAATTCCATAATACTATTAATCATTAACCATATCTCTAAATTCTTTCTCATATATCAACATTCTTTCATTTACTTTTTCCATTCAAAAACAATCCTAGTTCCGAACCACTATCCGATGTAGGGGTGAGGATCAAGTCTCCTGATATGAACCCACAAGGGTTTGTGGTCGATCTTTCGATGAGAGGCCCGACTACAGCCTTCCAAGACCGCGCCTTAGCGACCGATACACCACTTCCAAAGGCCGTCACGATCTTGTGGAGCACGACAACCAGCCCCTAGGGCTCCCGTCCTGCAAGCAATCGAAGAACTAGCAAGAATGAGGAAACAAGCACTGAAATTGCAAGATGAAATTGAAGGTTTCACACTGAATCTTATTATGAGTGGGGTTCCGAAGACAAGGAGACGGGCGACTGGATCAGCACGCGCGCCTACAAGCAAGTAGCGATGGCTAAACTTGATCTAAACAAAACCCAAGTGTTCCTGGTGGCGGCTAAGGGGTATATGACGTGTGGAGGATGACCACAAGAGAGTTTGGGTCGTGCTCCAACCCTAGGACGCGTCCCTACTGGACTCTAAACGATACAAGCCCATTGGGCTAACTTAAGGTGGCGCAGCACCCTGGACAGAATAGACCTCTCGGTGATTTTTGGACTGTTGATGCCGCTTCTGAGTAGGTATGAGTACGAGGTCAGATCTGTATGAAAGTAGACTTGATTAACTTTCCAACAAGTCCAGAATCACCCAAATCCGACTCCGTATGTAACCGTGGCGACCGTCGCAAGTTGAAGGTGTGCTGCAGTCCAAATCCAGCCTACGCGAGTCCTTTTCCCTTTCGGTCTTCTCCTTGATTCCTAATCAAAACAAGAGTGCACGTGTCTCCAAGATCTAAACAGGATGGACAAGAGTTCAAGAAGGAACTCACTTGATGATTAAGTTTTCTAGCACGAGTACGAGTAATAGGACCAGCAGGTGTCGGCGTGGACGGCTAGGATGTATGATCGGTGTTGATGTCCTCATCATCCTCCCTTTCTTGAATTTGAGTCGTCCTCGACTCAAGCTCATCTTCCTCACCCAAATAAGGCTTCAAATCTGTAATGTTAAATGTGGGACTAACCCCAAAATCTGCAGGAAGATCAAGCTTATATGCATTCTCATTTATTCATTGCATCACTTTAAAAGGACCATCCGCTCTAGGCATCAATTTAGATTTTCTTAATTCAGGAAACCTATCCTTTCGCAAATGCAACCAAACCAAATCTCCAGGTTCAAGAATCAATTCCCTTCTACCTTTATCTCTAGCAAATTTGTACTTAGCATTCATGCGCTCTATGTTTTCTTTAGTGGTTTCATGTAGTTTTAGCATCAATTCAGCACGTTGCTTAGCATCAAAATTCAACTTTTCAGAACTTGGCAATGGCATTAAATCAATAGGAGCACGTGGTAACAAGCCATAAACAATCTCAAAGGGACACATCTTCGTAGTAGAATGCAGCGAACGATTATAAGCAAACTCAATATGAGGCAAACAATCTTCCCACATCTTAATATTCTTCTTTAAAACAGCCCTTAACATAGTAGACAAAGTTCTATTCACAACTTCAGTTTGACCATCAGTTTGGGGGTGACAAGTGGTGGAAAATAAAAGCTTAGTCCCCAATTTAGCCCATAAAGTTCTCCAAAAATGGCTAAGAAATTTAGCATCACAATCAGAAACAATTGTATTTGGCACACCATGCAAGCGAACAACTTCTCGAAAAAACAAATCAGCAATATTTGTAGCATCATCAGTTTTATGACATGGTATGAAATGTGCCATTTTAGAGAATCGATCCACAACCACAAAAACACTATCTCGCCCTTTCCTAGTGCGTGGCAATCCCAACACAAAATCCATAGAAATATCCTCCCAAGGAGCACTAGGAACAGGAAGAGGCATATACAAACCGTGTGGATTCAACCGGGACTTAGCCTTTTGACATGTTGTGCAGCGAGCAACAAATCTCTCCACGTCTCGTCGCATCTTTGGCCAAAAGAAATCACCAGCAAGAATGTCCTCCGTCTTCTTCGCTCCAAAATGCCCCATCAAGCCACCTCCATGCGCTTCCTGCAGCAACAACAAGCGAACGGAGCTAGCTGGAATGCATAGCTTGTTAGCTCTAAACACAAACCCATCATTGATGATGAATTTGTTCCACATTTTCCCATCTTTACAATGCAGCAGCACTTCTTTAAAATCAGCATCATGAGCATATCGGTCTTTAATTGTTTCTAACCCAAAGATATTGTAATCAAGTTGATTCAGCAAAGTATATCTCCTAGACAATGCATCTGCAATGATATTATCCTTCCCTTTCTTGTGTTTGATAATATAAGGAAAAGATTCAATAAATTCAACCCATTTTGCATGTCTACGATTCAGTTTTCCTTGACTACGAATATGCTTCAAAGATTCATGATCAGAATGTATAACAAATTCTTTGGGCCACAAATAATGCTGCCATGTTTCTAAAGTCCGCACTAGAGCATATAATTCCTTATCATATGTAGAATAATTAAGAATAGGCCCGCTCAATTTCTCACTAAAGTATGCAACAGGTTTGCCTTCTTGTAACAAAACACCACCCAATCCGATTTCACTCGCATCACATTCAAGCTCGAAAGTCTTATTAAAATTAGGGAGTTGGAGTAGAGGTGCATGTGTTAACTTATCTTTCAGCACATGGAAGGCGTGCTCTTGTGCTTTGCCCCAAGAAAAGGGCACTCCCTTCTTTGTAAGCTCATTCAATAGTGCAGCAATGGTGCTGAAGTCCTTCACAAAACGGCGATAGAAACCAGCAAGTCCTAGGAAACTCCGCACTTGTGTGACTGTCGTGGGTACAGGCCATCCTTGTATAGCTTCCACCTTGGCTTTATCAACCTCAATTCCCTGTGGAGTGACAACATAGCCAAGAAACAATACTCGATCGGTGCAGAAAGTGCACTTCTCAAGGTTACCAAACAAACGTGCATCACATAGAGCATTGAAAACAGCACGTAAGTGATCAAGGTGTTCATCCATGGATTTGCTATAAATCAGTATATCATCAAAGTAGACAACAACAAATTTCCCAATGAAAGCACGCAAAACCTCGTTCATTAATCTCATGAAAGTACTAGGTGCATTAGTTAACCCAAAAGGCATGACTAACCACTCATATAGACCGAACTTAGTTTTGAAAGCAGTTTTCCATTCATCTCCCAATTTCATACGAATCTGGTGGTACCCACTACGTAAATCAACCTTTGAAAACACAACAGCACCACTCAATTCATCAAGCATATCATCTAATCGTGGAATAGGGTGTCGATATCGAATGGTGATATTATTAATAGCCCTACAATCAACACACATACGCCATGTTCCATCTTTCTTAGGCACTAAAATCACTGGAATAGCACAAGGACTAAGAGACTCACGCACATAACCTTTGTCTAGTAGTTCTTGCACTTGTCGCTGAATTTCCTTCGTTTCTTCCGGATTGGTCCTGTATGGCGCACGGTTTGGCAAAGATGCACCAGGGATAAGATCAATTTGGTGCTCAATCCCGCGTATTGGTGGCAGCCCCGCTGGTATCTCACTGGGGAACACATCAGAATACTCCTGCAAAATGTTAGCAACAGCAGGGGGCAAAGAACGTTGCATATCCTCAAATGAAATCAAAGCATCCTTGCATACCAAAGCATAAGCAACAGAGGTGGATGCATTGAACTCATTAATATCAGATTTTGTAGCAAGCATACAACGTCCTTTCAATTTTATCTCATCTTTGTCATCAACAACAGATTTGTCATTTTTATTGCCCTCGCTCTTTGCTTTTGCAGCCTTAGTAACATCAGATTGCGTAATAGCTTCAGGAGACATAGGATGCAACATAATTTTTCGATCATGGTATAGAAATGAATATTGATTTGATCTACCATGATGCATCGAATCTCTATCAAATTGCCATGGTCTACCTAGCAGAATATTGCAAGCTTGCATAGGCACAACATCACATTCAACAATATCTTTGTATGATCCGATGGCAAAATCAATTCGCACAAGTCTCGTTACCTTTGCCTTACCACTAGTTGTTCAGCCATTGGATGTAGTAGGGATGGGGGTGTGGTTTGGTGGTGAGGGCGAGCTTCTGTACCATGTCGCTGCTTGCCAAGTTGTTGCAGCTACCTCCATCAATGATCATGCGGCACGAACACTCCTTGATGACACACTTTGTTTGGAATAAAGTGTGTCGCTGATTTTGCTCTACCTTCTCCATTTGTGCACTAAGCACTCGCTGTACAATCAAACTCTCATAGTGCTCCGCGTCACCTGCATTAATGTGTTCTTCTATGTGTTCCTCACTACCTGCATAGTCAGCCGCAAGCAATGCAAGTGTATCTTCATCAAAGTCACTAGCAGATGAACACTCACCATCATCTTTGACAATCATAACACGCTTGTTTGGGCAGTCACGCATCACATGGCCATATCCCTTGCACCGATGACATTGTATGTTGCTTGTTCTACCTGTCGATGCCACGGATGAAGTACTCGCAGCCGGCTTTTGCGCTGTCTTCGCTACTGAATTGGTGG
The DNA here is from genome assembly GCA_038502445.1 of Eremochloa ophiuroides. Classification (NCBI taxonomy): domain Eukaryota; kingdom Viridiplantae; phylum Streptophyta; class Magnoliopsida; order Poales; family Poaceae; genus Eremochloa; species Eremochloa ophiuroides. The sequence continues at coordinate 18,676,357 of JAHLJS010000009.1, read as the reverse complement.
AGACAGTTTGAGTCTTGTCACTAGATGATGGCGTAGGAGTACGTGTAGACGGAGTTGTAGACGTGCGCTGCTGCCATGAACTAGCTTTCCCTACAGAAACATTAGTCCTTGCGCTAGCACGTCGTCCCTGCACTTCCCGTTCAGCTTTACAAGCAAGATGAAACAGTTTGGTTACGTTATTGTATTCTTTGTAAGCGAGGATATCCTGAATTTCCCGATTTAACCCACCTAAAAATCTAGCCATAGCAGGTTCCTCATCCTCGTCTAATTTACAACGCAACATACCCGTTTGTAATTCCTGATAGTATTCTTCTACACTTTTAGAACCTTGTCTCAATTGCTGCAACTTATTTATCATATCACGGGCATAGTAAGATGGAACAAATCTAGCTCACATGGCTCGTTTCAGCGCATCCCAAGTTTTAGGTATGTTATTAGGATTTTTCTTGCCATATTCGATCCACCAAACAGAAGCAAAATCTGTGAACTCACTAGTAGCAGCCCTAACACGTGTGTTCTCAGGAAATTCATGGCATGCAAACTTTTGATCAACAGCAATCTCCCAAGTAATGTATGCATCAGGGTCATATTTACCATCAAAAGGAGGTATTTTAAATTTAATCTTACTGAAAGCATCATCATTATTGTGTACCTCGCGTCGGCGGCGGCCACCCATACCTCTACGGTTGTGACGTAGGCGACGTCGATCACGAGTGTCTCGATCATCATGTTCAGTATCACCTGTGTATTCTTCATCATAACTACCATCCTCTCGATCTTCCTCCTTCTTTTCTTCTTTATGCTTGTCTTTATCATCGTTGTGGAGGTCATCAAAACGCCTCAGCAGAGCAGCAAGGCTTTTGTCCACACTAGCAATGGACTTCTCCAAACCTGCAAGCTTGTTGTTTGCGGCAATCTGCGTAGCCTCCAACTGCCCAAGTTTGTCATTTGTCACCTGCAAGTCATTATCAAGTCCCTCCGTGTGCAGCTTCACTTTTCTTTCAAAATGTTGTATGATGCCCTTTGTGCGAGGTGAATGTGGAATTTGGTTATCTTCGTCGGACCCTGGCATGGTTCAAAGACAAAGACAACAAGAAGACAAGTGAAGAAATAAAAGCCCTACAACTACTAGGATGTAGCTACAGCAAGTCGCTCACTCTCCACCTGTTACACAAGTTCTTACCAGTTCTTACCTTGCTCGATAGGAGGGGTCGTTTGCCAACAAGTCTGTAGCAATGGATGAAGTGTATCGGTGCCGCAGCACGAGACCTATCAAGCTGTAGAATATGTGGAGCTATAGGTGGGCTGAAACAAGGAACGAACTAGCACCACGTTAGTTACAAAAAGCAAGCTGAATAATCGTTCAACCGACGATACTATGCTGGTCCTAGCCTAGACCGTGCTAGAGACGCGAGCCTGGACACAAAGGAGAGCACAACACACCACCCGAAGTGAACGAAAAATCTCCAAGATCAGCCCCTTTCTCTTCTTTTCTTTTGCTTCTTTCTCTTTTCTTTTTTTTCTTTTTTTTGAATATTTTTTTTCAGGGGGCACTCAAAACTGATTATATGAACAAGAACACTCCCAAAGAGTAACTCAGCACACACACTTTTTCCCAAAGGCAGGGGTATTTCGGAGTGAACAAGAACACACTTTTTCTCTCTCTCTCTCTCTCTCTCTAGAGTAAGCTACTCGTTTAGATATGAATACTTGCTGCGTGGTTACTTTGATATTTGTAGCACAGGGTGAACTGATTCCTCGTCCGATTGGAACTTCCAATTCTACTCGGACTTGGCCAACAGCGAGGAATAACCGATTCCTTGATCCGACTCAAACTTGAAAACCTACTTGGATTCGGCCAACAGAGAGGAACAGCCGATTCCTTGTCCGATTCAAACTTCAAACCCTACTTGGATTTGGCCAACAGAGAGACTATATGATAGCGCGTGTTGTGATAGAAAAGTGACAAGAACTCGAAACTCTAAGGGAATAAACTAAGACCAGCAATCCGACACACCCGATGCAACCGAATATTCAACAAGCCCTAACTAGGTAGCACTAGCCACGGCTCAAAGGTCTATAGGATTGCAGGAAACTAATCTACTATTTTTTTGGCTTTTCTGGACTATAGGAAAAATAAAACAGTGAAGGATTGGAAGTCTCTCACCGATAAACCTTGCTCTGATTACCAATTGATATGAACCCATAAGGGTTTGTGGTCGATCTTTCGATGAGAGGCGTGAGATAACTCGATTGGTGGATGGAGATGACGTTCACGGCCCGACTATAGCCTTCCAAGACCGCGCCTTAGCGACCGATACACCACTTCCAAAGGCCATCACGATCTTGTGGAGCACGACAACCAGCCCCTAGGGCTCCCGTCCTGCAAGCAATCGAAGAACTAGCAAGAACGAGGAAACAAGCACTGAAACTGCAAGATGAAATTGAAGGTTTCACACTGAATCTTATTATGAGTAGGGTTCCGAAGACAAGGAGACGGGCGACTGGATTAGCACGCGCGCCTACAAGCAAGTAGCGATGGCTAAACTTGATCTAAACAAAACCCAAGTGTTCCTGGTGGCGGCTAAGGGGTATATGAAGTGTGGAGGACAACCACAAGAGAGTTTGGGTCGTGCTCCAACCCTAGGACGCGTCCCTACTGGACTCTAAACGATACAAGCCCATTGGGCTAACTTAAGGTGGCGCAGCACCCTGGACAGAATAGACCTCTCGGTGATTTTTGGACTGTTGATGCCACTTCTGAGCAGGTATGAGTACGAGGTCAGATCTGTATGAAAGTAGACTTGATTAGCTTTCCAACAAGTCCAGAATCACCCGAATCCGACTCCGTATGTAACTGTGGCGACCGTCGCAAGTTGGAGGTGTGTTGCAGTCCAAATCCAGCCTACGCGAGTCCTTTTCCCTTTCGGTCTTCTCCTTGATTCCTAATCAAAACAAGAGTGCACGTGTCTCCAAGATCTAAACAGGATGGACAAGAGTTCAAGAAGGAACTCACTTGATGATTAAGTTTTTGAGCACGAGTACGAGTAATAGGACCAGCAGGTGTCGGCGTGGACGGCGTGGATGTATGATCGGTGTTGATGTCCTCATCATCTCCATATCCGAGGAGCAACGATGATTCGAATCGATTAATACCCAGCTGGGGATCCCTATCCACACTGCGAATGTTGCACTTAAGCTTGCATACGCCAACCCCGCCTACCACGGCTTTTCATACCCCGGAACCGGTCCTACGCCACCCGAGAGCTCAGTACTCCTCTCGTCTCCAGGCACGACGACCACGAGGGTACACGCTACTCTCGTCATCTCTCCACTCCCAGTGCGTGGTTGTCGGTTCCAGCAGTAGAGCCACCGGAGTCAGAGGTTTCCCGTAGTATGTGGCTAGTTGCAAAGTCTCGATCCAGCAGGCCTACAATGAACGGTCCCTAAACCTTTTTCTGACGGTGACAGTGCATTGGGACTCTAACCCAAATACCCCTGTCCCTTCGTTTTTAAATCCTGTTTCCGTCGGTGACAATTGTTGGGACTCTAACCCAATGCCACAATCACCGAGCAGGAAAAACCCTTCCTCGTTGATGACAGTGAACTAGCTAGGAACACTGCCAACCAACAAGGACATAACCAGTCCCATAAAGTAATTCTTGTGCTTTTAGATCATCATAGTTCAAAATAGCATTTTTGCAAATCTAATCATTGAGCATGACTAAGCATTTTTCAATACTTTAATTGAATCAGGCTCTCAGGTATTGATAAGTGGTCAAGGGTGGTCATGCATCAATTGGGTTGTCAATCAACTCCTATTAACCTAATGCAATAGATTAACTCAAGTGATAAACATTTTGAAATAACAAGGAAAGGGGCAAATGCACCGGGGCTTGCCTTGGATTGTGTAGAGTGTCGGATCCGGGTCAGTGCCATAAATATCAAAACCTTGCACAATTTCCTGAGTAGTTTCCTCAGATGGACCCTCAGACTTTACCTCTGGATTCTCGGTCACTACACGTTTGCAATGAATGAACGTATGAATGCGATGTGCATGAAATGACAGATGAAATTCAAAATAAATAAGGCACATACATGATCAAGACCCTACCATAGACTAGCCATGATTGCTCTAATTCACAGTGCCCTAGGTCATAAAGTTGATTGACCTAGAATCTCAAGCAATCCAAAAATCACAACAATCAATAATCATTTCATTTCCTATCCCTTTTATTAATCATTTAAACCAATATATAATTTAATAAATATTTAACTATTCCTATTTGATCTCAAACTTCGCCAACAGTTAGCTCTGGACCTAAAACAGTACCAATTAAATTTTCATGATTTTTGGACTTACAGAGAATTTATTAAAAATCATCAAATTTCCTTTTATTATTTAATGTGCCGATTTTTAATTAACATAGAAAGCACTCAAATCCTACCTTTAATATTTTTATTAAATTCTACACATCACAGAGAGTACCCACAAATATTTTCATAATTTTTGGTGTAGTAAATTAATCCACACAAAAAGATTAAAACCTGACACTATTCATTTTAATTAAAAAATGAAAAAGCTCTGGTAAATCAATCGGGAAAATGAAAACGGCCATTCGGCCCAGTTAGGCAAACAGGCCCAGCACGGCCCGGCCGCGCCCGCGCGCGCACGCCCGCTCGCACTCTTCCCCGGACCGGCCGCTGACAGAGGGGCCCCAGCCGTCAGCCCCCGCGAGTCCGCGCTCTCTCCCTCTCGGCCGCTGACAGGCGGGCCACCCCTGTCAGGGTCGTCCCCTACCTCCGGCCGAACGCTACCGCGCGCGCGTGCGTAGCACGGCGCGGCCTTCGCCGCCGGCGACCCCAACGGCGAATGCTAACGGACCCACGACTCCCCTAGACCCTAGACGACACCTCTACGCGCCTAGCCTTGGCCCTAGCCGCCTCCAGCGAGTTAGGAACTCGCCCATGGCGGAACGGCGGCGCGGCAACCCGCGTTCCGGCCAGTGGTGTGCGGCAACTTTACAAAAAGAGGCATGGATGGACTCAGAGGCTCACCACGGGGTAGATGGACGGATTGATTCGACCAGAGACAGAGCGGAGAGGTGGGCGTGACGACGACGACGGCTGACACGGCTCGGCGACGACGGCGACAACACGTTCCGATGAACCTGGGACGCAAGAAGACAAACCATCTAAAGGATTAGGCTCACCGAGTCACCAAGAACTCGAAACACTCTGCGAGAAGACCAGACCTTCACCACAGCGGCACGGGCTCGACGGTGAGACCTGCGGCGGAGCTCCGGCGGACACCGAGGACAACCGCACGCGTTTCGGGTCCAACAGAGCACTTCAAACCGAACCAAAGGCAGCACTAGATGCGTAAGGGAATGGGCTAACTAACTGGAAGATGGAGATGGTGAAGGAGGACGGAGCACGGCAAATTGTGCCGGACACCGATGAGCTCGAAAGTGGTCGCGGGTGGGAGAAATGAAGGGCGGGGCGGTGCGGTGGTGGCTTATAGGCCAGGCAAGGGAGAGGATAAGCTCGGGCTGGGTCCGGGGCCCCCTCTCGGCTGCTCGACAACGGCCTTGCCCACCCACGCCGGCCGGACGGCGCCCGGCGCCGCGCGCGGCACGCGCGTACGGCGAGGAAGAAGAACAGGGGGACCCCCCTGCTGCTACAGTAGTAGTTCTAGTAGGTCAATTGCTATTTGTTGCCAATTTGATCTGATCTCAAATGAATCTGAGGAAGTGGTGAATAGCAAAGTTGTAGAGTGTTTCCAGTAGATCACTTTTTCTTTTGATACCAAATTCAAATTCGGTCAAAATTTCAAATTACAGAAAAGGGGGTAAAAGTAGGGTTTGAATTTCAAACTAAAATTTTAAAATTACTTTTGATTTTTCTCAACAACATGAAAATTGGTAAACATGAAAGCTGTTCTACTCAGTGAGCTTGACAACTTCTCTTAAGGAAGTTTTTGAAGATTCTCAATATTTTTGAATTTGAAGTTTCAAATTTAAACATCAACATACTAATTTAAGTTTAATTTGAATTTTTATAATATAACTTCAAAATCTCCAAAAATAAAAGTTGTTCCATTTTAAAAGCCTTACAACTTTCATTAAGACATTCTCCTCAGATTCATTATATATTTTGAAATGGGGTTTTAGATCAACTTTAGGGTTTAATTTGATTTCTATTTAATTTTTATCTTTGATTTTTGATTGAGGACTTAATCACACAATCAATACTAGCTGAAATCAAATCACTCTAGGCCCTAAGCACAATCATATGAAGATGCTTAAATTTAATCATGATGACATGGCAGGTTAATTAAGTTGTAATACCAGGGGTATTACATAGAACCACTGTTTCACTTTCTCGAGTAATGAGAAAGGAAACAAGTGAAGACGGATTGTATCGTGCGAAATTCCTGGATTAGAGATTGTATTGCTTATCTCCAGAAAATTCTGGAGGTGAGTATTGGCATCCTCTAAAGGGTTGCCATGAAATGCAATTGCTTGCACCATCATGATCAATGCGGGTTTAAGCTCGAATTCTCTACTTCCGCTATCTGCACTAGGCATAGTAGCAATATTGAAAATAGATGGAGTAGAATACTCACAGATTGTTCTTGATGTAGATGAGCTGGTCGGCTCCAAAGTACTAGGATGCTCGGACTCATCTGATGGATGATCTTACAATGTAGGTTCCCTCGATGAAGATGGACGAGATCCAGAAGTCATTCTTGGAGGAGTGAGATTAGCTCTCGCTCTTCTAAGAATTGACTCAGGGTCTTCATGAAAATCTTCAGGTAGATTGAATCCAGCCATTCTAGCTATCTAGCTTGACAGTCACCACAAAAAGACAGATAGGTGTGATCCCGCTAAACAACGGGGTTAGTTCTATAGCAAACACAAAAGAAAATCTAGGCCAATTGCTTCCCCGGCAACGGCGCCAGAAATGCTTGTTAGCGTTTCTAAGCTCACTACCAAGAATAGATATTCCTGATAACGGCGTTAGAAATGCTTATTGATAATTCCTATGACTATTGCAGAATTCCGTAAGCGCACAAAATCTATCGATGTAGCACTTCACTTGGGAGTAACCAAGTATTATATTTATTTCCATAGGGAAGCTTCTAATGGCTAGAGATATCTAATGGTAAGCTAGAACAATCACGACTTATGATAAGAGTGAACTAGTGTAGTGATAACTAATCCAGATAATCTAGTCTAAGATAGAGCCAAGCAACGGCGTAGACAGTGATGAGCTCAAGAGTGGGATGCAAGACAACACGGTAGGCTAACTCCACTTAGCACTTCGGGGCGAATGCGCGGTCCCAAGGGATTGGGATTACTCACAAACAGGAAAGCCCTACGCCTACTACTAGACCGAATGTGGTGGAATCCAGAGGATCTTAGGGCTGTCACCACCTAAGACCTACCACTACTATCTATGGGTCTAGCCGCAATCGAAGGTAACTTCTAGTCCAAGCACCACGCTTACACTACAGGCTACTACTCTAACCTCGCACTAAGATTAGAGCACCGACTATGCGGCGAAGATCCCGCACTAAGTGTATGAAAACTGATAATTAATCCCCTAGTACTACCGCAACTAGAGCACTCAAAGTAACACTTAAAGTAAATACTAAAATTAAATACAGAAAGTAATGCGGGAAATGTAAGTACTAGAAAGGAAATTATATTACCGAAACAAAGAGTACCTTACAGAGGAAGCGCCCGAGAGAGAGACCATCACAGAGCTCTCCAACTCTTCAGCTTCTCCTCACTCACACTCACACCACTAGCCTTGCTAGGAGGCTCTCACTAGATGAGCTAGGATGGACTATACTCCAAATCTTTCTATTCTTCCTAAGCTGATTACAACTGAAGCATTCCTAGGGTATTTACAACACTTGCAGACCCCTGGGGAACTTGTAGAGGTGGCCGGAGGTCGGTGGCCCTGACTTGTAGGGCGGGCGCCCTGCTAGGGGGCGGGCGCCCGGTGATTTGCACCGCCCAGCCATCCAACGCTCCAGGATCCTCCCCAATGACGGTTGCAAGGTCGGTTGAGCATGTGATGGTGGTTGGAGAGGCGGTTTGTGGCCCTTGGAGGATGAAAAGTGGGTCCATGAATCCTTGACATCACCTTTGATCTCCCTTGGATGAAAACCGACTTCAAATGTACGGCCACAAGTGCTTGGATGCCTCTCCGCCAGATTGTGGACGTGGCAGGCCAAATGGACAGGGCGGGCGCCCTGCCCACCAGGGCTACCGAATCTAGGTGAGGTGAATTTGAGCCATTGATGTTGAATCAATGTGCTAAACTCTGTTTAGGAGGTTGGGGCATGGATCCATGACGTGGCGAAGTGCTGATGGCGCCAAGAGGGGGGCGGGCGCCCTGTCACTTGGGCCCAATGTGGCTCTTGTCACGTGTATTGCTCAAATGTGCCTTTGTTTGCTTCATTTTCACCTGTATTTTACCTGCAACCACAATTCTTCAAGTACAAGTGGAACTCCGTTAGTTTAAACCAAATTCCTACCTTCTATGTGCCATTTCCTTGCTCAATTCTATCAATGTTGATGGTTAAAATATGCATTTAGTGAGCATCAACAACGTGCGAACGAGTTACGATCCCTCGACCAGATTGAAGGCACGGTCCACAGACGAACAACAACCACACTTATGGCAAACAACTCTTTGACCTCTAAACGAGCAGCACACATCCATAGCGACACACAAAGAGAGATAAACCGGCTCAAAGGCACGGCATAGGCAGGCAACAAGGCATAGATAGATCATATATGAACAAGTAAGAGTGCAAACAAGATGACTAGTATGGATGTAAATTTGGATAGGACAACATATAGATTGATGGATAATACGAGCAAGTATGAACACGAATGAAATTGAGGCTTGCCAACGTCGATAATGGCGCCGATTTGGGTTCAAGGGTTCGCCCTTGGAGCAAGGAAGGCGGTGAGGATGCTGCAGCTCATCTCGGACGGCTGTGGCTTGCTGTTGGCCAGCTTCTGCCCGCGTCGGCCAGCTGCAGCTCGCTGTTGGCCTACTGTAGCCTGCTGCGGCTGGCCGTGGCCGGCCGGCGGCTGTCTACAGCTAGCCAAAGATGGCCGGTAGGGGCTATAGCTGGCCAGGCAGGGCTGCGGTGAGCCGAAGGCTGGCCAGAGCGTGGCTAGATTCCCGGCTATGAGGAAGGTGACTAGCACAATGGCGTCAACGGCACTACAGGGTGGCTAGCTTGCCTGCGATGATGAAGATAGGTGGCACGAGGGCCGGTTCTCAGGCAACAGCACAGTAAGAAGGGAAAAGGGCGACTTGGCCAAGGGTGCTCACCGGCGGTTGGTGTTGCTCGCCATGGACGGGGGCAGAATGGGGTGCCATAGGCAGTGCCGCTCCGGTCATTGCTCCCGTGCGCGGTCCAACGCGGTGAGGAGGAGCATGCCACCCGGGGCAGCGAGCAGAGGGATGGTGAAGCTGGATGGCGTCCATGGCCGTCTCGGTCGCGGACGGGGAGGGCGACGTCCTGGAGTCGAAGGTGCAGGTGGACGGCACGGTGAGGAGGGACATCGTCGGCTCGACGATGAGGGAGCCCGGCAGCCTTGCTCGACTATGCAGAAGCCATGCGGCAGGAATGTGGTGGCCCAGAGGCCATCATTGTGGTGGGGCGCTACACAGAGTGGTCGTGGCCACGGGCGAGCACGAACAGGGAGGGCTCTGACGCAGGGAGGAGCTACTCGGCGGCGAGATGGGTGACGTCGTGGCGTGACATGGGCACGACGATGGTGGCTGCTTGACGAGGAACACCACGCAACATCAAGAACGGCCAAGGACGAGGCGAGACCATGGAGTGGATGAGGCTCCAGCTTGGCGCGGGGCTGTGGATGGTGCTACCGGCGAGTGTGGTGAGCACGACCGGCTGGCAGGGCAGCGGCTGGCCACGCCGGCACGTGCACAGGGTAGAGAGGGGCTGCGTGAAGGTGTGTGCTGAGGTCGCAGTGCCCGGTCAGCATGGCCGCACGGCAGAGAGCAGCGGTTGCTGATGCTGGGGTGGAGAAGGTGGGAGGGAGCGGCGGCGGTGGCAGTAGGCGAGAAGAAGGGGGCGGTGGCTGCGCGTGCGCTTTATAGGGTGCCGTGGCTAGGGTTCTAGGAGCTCCCGACCATCCTCGGTGTCCGTGTTGGGGGCGAGACACATGGCGCACATCCAAGACAGCGGGGCATGGAGCAGGGGCACGCACGCCGTCCTGGCGGAGGCTGCGGCGCCTCCCAGGGGCTGGGCGAGCTCACCCCTAGGGTTTGCAGTGGGAGGTGGCCGATTGGGCCTTCTGGGCTAGGCGCTCGCGCACGAGCGGGCCTCTAGGATGTGACGGGGCGCTGCGAGAGAGGAGGTGTGCGCATGGGCCGCGAGGAGTTGGGCCCGGTTGCCTGCTCGGGCCTGAAGCGAGGAGAGGAGAGGAAGGCGCGCTGGGCTGCTGGCCTGTGGTAGCTGGGCCGTGTGCTGGCCCTGGTGGTTCCTGGGCCGAAGCAGGAAGAGGTTGGGCCGAGGAGAAGGGAGTTTTCTGTTATGTGAATTCACAATTTTGAATTGGAATCTAAGTGTAATTGTGGAGGAGTTCGAAAGAAATTTGAGAGGGAAAAGATGAGGTTTCTTTTTATGAATTGAGGAACTTCAATATGAATTCAAAAGAGTGTTGACTCGAACTCGAAAAGAAGTTTGACAAGAATGCTACGGAATCGGAACAAAGAGTTGAAATAATTTGGGAGGGTTTAGAACATGTACGAGGAGAAGTTCAAGATGAGTCAGGGAGAATTGTTATGGAGTTAAAAAGAAACTCGAGGAGAGGATTTAGGTGAGTCTCAAGAAGAGGGGAGAGTATAGGACATAGGATTCCTCCGCTTGTTATTATGGATTGGGATAGAAAAGGAAGGAGAAAGATTTATCTTCCACGAATTACGGATTTTGACTCGAAGAATCGAAAGGATATTCGAGAAGGGTCAAGAGGACTCGCTATGAACTTGTGCTCTCCAATGCAAAACCCTAGGCCATCTAAGGAACTCTCGCAACTCCTACAAACAATTCTACATGAATGCAATGATTCGTTAGTGGGATAGTCATGGTTTTGACCTAGAACTACATGTTGCACACACATTGCAAGAAAAATTTTAAAAAGTTCGTATTTTTGGTTAGTAGAAAACCTGGGTTGTTACAGTCCACCTCCTTACAGGAATCTCGTCCCTGAGATTTCAGGGTTACTGCTCCACGAAGGGTTGTCCTATAGGCTCACTGTAGGTTGATGGTTCCCGGTAGGTAATCTACATGCACTAGTGCTCTTTTCAAAAGGGATTTTGGAAATAGGCTTGAAGGAGTCTCGCTTTTTAGAAAACAATTGGTTCGCAAACCTTTTAAGGGAAGAGAGGGTAGTTGGAACATTTTTGTAGATCAAATTGGTTTTCATAGAAAATCCATTTTCAAACAAGGTGGGGACAGAGACTTTTGAATTTTTCGTAGGCCAGTTTAAAGCATCATTTGAAATTATTTTTCAGAATCTAGGTTTTTGGAAAGGCTGAATTTTTAATGCTAGATGAAATCATTTTACGTCCCAAGATTTCGCAAACGAGTTTTGACGCACTTTTGGAAGAAACTTTTCAAAATTATTTTTATTTGGAACAAAATCCTTTTTGAAACCATTTTGTTTGAAATAGAATCTTAACTCTTTATTATTATTTTTCAAATCCCTTTGAGATCCGAGTTTAGAAATCAAAACATTTTGCCACTTTGCAAACCATTTTAAAGGACACCTTTGAAATTTTAATTTTTCATAAATACTTCCTTTAGAAACGTCATTTTAAAGAAAGATGTTTTCTTAATCTTGTCAAGAGAGGTTAGTAGAGGGTTTTGGAATACGTCTTTTTAATTTGCATTTGAAGTTGGAGCGAGAATTTTTCTCCAAATTCTTGAAACAAATTAGGAGTTTGATGGGAGAGAAGTTCTTAGTATAAAACGATCTTTCTCAAAATCTTGTTTTCTCAAAAAGTATTGTTTTCTCTAAGATGGAGGGGGTTGCCTTTTTGCAAACTTTTTAATAAAAGCATTTGTTTAGAACAAGACAGGGTGTTGAAGGAAGTTTTTTTAAAAAAACTTTAAATCAGGCTTTATTCTATGAAATCTTACTTTTCAAATGGTTGGCTTTTCTAAAAAGGCTTTGTAAAAGAGAGGGAAAGCTTAGGACTCAAGTGACAAGCAGGTACCACTTGGAGCGATTTCGGTCACATTCCTCAATACCAGCATACGCTCGGTAGCAAGCCATGTGGATGCATCACCCTTGGGGCCCCAAGTCTCGTAGCGGCACCATGGATTATGATTGCGACACACCTTCGAGTAAGTTACTAGCGGTAACCCGAAATCCCAAGCTTTAGTGGAGGAAAGTTGTTAGAGAGAAGGGAGATCCTTTATAAAACCTTTCAAAAATCTCGTTAGAATAGATTTGCAAGGGAAGAGGTTACAACCTGCTGGTTTTAAAATCAAGACAAGGATGTTTAAAATGGGTTGTAGCCCATTTTTATTTTTAATTCAAGAGTTTTAAATTTTGGTCAATCTTAGTATAAACCCCCAGAAGAGCTTTAATATATTTTAGAAAGAGTTTTCAAATTGACAACTCAAGAATTTTATGGAAACGTTTTGCTTTCTAAATCTTATCGTGAGATAGTTCTCAAGAGTATTTGAAGCTTTTTTTTTGGAAATGAGACTTCCTTTTTAGAAATAAAATTACTTGCGAGATTTTTGAATGCTGCTTTCGAAATAAAATAGGTTTTGAAACATTAGTGTTTTCGCGGAGTTCAAAACCTTTTTGGTGAAAACATTTACCGTCTCCCAAGAACTTTCTTTATGGAGGAAAGTTTTTAAATCTCATTTGAATCAGAAAGTAAGGGTTTGCAAGACTTAAAAATAGTAGTCAAATAGGATTTTGAGCGGGGAAAATTTTAAAATGCGTAGAGATTGGCACAAGTTTTGAAAACGTAATATTTCAAAATATTTTGTTTATAAAGCAAGGAACACACCTTGGTTTTAAATCAAGTGGTTTTGAAAACACACCTTGGTTTTTGAATCGGGGCGTTGCTCCCCTTACCTTTAAAACTAATTTTGAATTTGGTTTTGAAATCCGCTTTTATTTGAAAAGAACAGCTTTCGCAAACCAGTTCGCATTTTATAAAGCTCTTTTTCAAAGGATCATGTTTGAAGGTAATATTAACAATTTTTTTTGAAGGATCATTTGGGCTTTGCAACATTTTGAAACTGCCGTTTGTATTGAATCATTTGGAGCTTTCACAAATCAAAGTCTTTTCACAAAAATTTTGGTTGATAAAGACTTTGAAAACCATCTTGAAGCTGACATTGGTTTTCGAAAAGGGTTTTGGCTTGAGGGGAAAGGACTAAAGTTTTTGGAAAGCATCCCAAGCCGAGGATCTTCGTTTTGAAAACATTTTTGTTTTGGCAAGACAGAATTTTGCCACATTTTTCAAAGATTAGTTTTTGATTATTTAGATAATACCCTTGAATCTAAAATAGATTTTTGAAATCAAATCAAGTTTTGAATTAAAAGTAAGGTCACTTTCTTTTGGAAAGAAGGAAACTTCAAAAAGTTTTAAAATTGTTTTCTTCCTTTAGAATAAAATTGATCTTTTTGAGGTGACTTATTTTAAATCAGAAGGGGGTTAGGATCATTTTGAATGAAGTTAAGTTAGGAAATCAAAATATAGTTTTCAAAATGGTTTGGTGAAGACATGATGCATCGGCTTTCTACCTCCTGGTCACTAACTAGCCATAGGATGGCCATTGGTTTAGGTAAGTTGGGGTAACTAAGAGTTGGAGCCTCACATATAACACATAAAATAATTATGCTATATCCTACACTCAAACAATAAGAAGCATAAGAAACACAAAACAAAAGATCCAAGCAATTAGGCAGCATTACATTCCTATAAGTAGTGTTGACTTGAGGCGGCTCCTAGGCCTTGAACTCCTACACAACTACCAATCTATTTGTGATGGGAGGTAATTTGGAAGGCCTCTTATAGTTAACTTTGGTAGTAGAAGATTAGAGATGCGATAGCAGACAAATTCAAGGTGGAGGGGAAAAGAGTTTTCACAAATAGCTTTTAAATCGATGTTGGTATAAGATAACTCAAACAAATAAACACTAGGATTATCTGCAAGCGGACAGATACCGATGTAGCACTTCACCCGGGAGTATTCCAGGTTTTGTTATTTATATTTTACCAAAGGGAAAACGGGATGACTAGAATCTAGACTTAACCCCTGAGCTGCTATCAAGGACGGAGAAAATAGGTGATATAGGAGATTGCTAAGGCTTCTAGTTCTAATCCTCACAAGATATGATATGATTGTTCTCAAGGGGAATTACTATAGGAATACACCAACAAAGGGTAAATTCCTTAGTAATGGAATCCTACAGTCTTACTGACGGGAGGTGGACTGTGTAAGACTCAACAAGGCTAGGTCACCCTTGCGATCTACCACTGATCCGGATAATATAGGGCATTTACGAGTAAATATAATCTAAGCACCACGATTAAACTATAAATAACTACTTCAATCAAGGAGCTACCAAGACTAAAGCACTCAAAAGAATCATAAACCTTAAGAACAATAATAGCAACGTTACTCACTTGGATTAGAAGTTGAACTCCAAAGAAATATTCAGAAACAAGTCCCAAAGAAGGACTTGAATCCATGGGTACAAGTCGTAGAGCAGTCACCGACAGGCCGGCAACTCCCCCAACTATCTCCAGCTCTACTACCACACTACTTTTAGAACAAGAACATCCCTAATCTGGAGTGACTACAAGGCTAATCTTCTACTTGATGCTTGGCTCTAGATCCTATCTTGGGTTTCTACTCTATTTGAGATATGTTGGTGGAATTCTAAAACCCTGGATTGATTTCTCTCTGGATCATCTGAAAACCCTGGGGGGTCTAGGGGTCCTTATATAGGCCGGTGGGATGAACCATAGCCCTTGGATCAAACCGACTTCGATGAGCGGCTAGGATTGAGTGAAATTTCGGGATGTGGGTCCACGTCGAAGCGGAGGCCGAGGTGGCTCACTGACAGGTCGGCCGACTGGTCAGTGGGTCGGTCGACCCCCTCTCTCTAAGTTGCGGGTCCCGCTTCAGCAAGCGTGTCTCTGGTGTCTTCTAGAATATTCTTGATGTCCTGCCGCGGTGTAATTCGGTATTTTTCTCTGCGGAGTGGGTCCTCTTTGGTTCTTTTCCTGTATAGTCCCTGGAAAACACATATTCACCAAAACTAGTGGAATTCTATCAGTTTAAACCCTATTCTAAATGTTGGCTCTGATTTATATCTTTTTTCATGATTGGTTGACGGGTAAAATCATACAATAACTACCGTCAACAAGCTCCCCCACACTAGATCTTTGCTCGTCCCGAGTAAAGGATGGAATTAAGCTATCTTAACTTCAGGACTAGACATCAACATTTCACCATTCCTAGTCATACCTGTGCTGCGGGATTTGTTGTGTCTACCATGAAACTTTGAGCGGTTGAAGAATAGAACAGCCAGAAACTGATCACCTTCTTCTATTAATCAAGTAGTTGGAGGTTTTTGAGTATTTTGAAAATAAAGCATAGCTTGCCTTCTCCTTCTGTGTAGTACTCTCATGTCACTCATATGTGGTGGTGTTGATCCTTACCAAGGCATAGATGTTGTTGTCTTCTCTGTTGCCTACTTCTAAAGCTTATGTAGAGCTGAGGTTGGGGTAGAGTGAAAACATACTTTTATTGCATATATTGTAAAGTCAAAACAAGGATCCAAGGAGAAAGATGTCATACTCTTAGATCAAGATGTGCATGTGTGTGGAATAAATGGTGGCTAACCTAATTCTACTATGCTCCTTTTGAGAATTTTCTCTCCCATTTGCTTCTGCAGGACATGTGTTATCTTTCTTCTTCTCTCTCTCTTTTTTTTAGGCAGGCATCAGAGTACCCATGTTTTGGTATTCCGGACACTTATCCATTTTTACCTCTCAGGCGAGCATCTTTGTACCCATTGTTTTCTCTCTTCTCACACATGTATAGCCACATGCCCCTTCTCTGCATACTTTAGAGAGATGATAACAAGAACTTTGGAGCATTTATTCCTGTAACACCCCTGTGTTACTGAACTAAAATTGGGTATGTCATCATGAGAATTGCATTACATGTATGATTTTTGCCAACATTGCCCTACATTAACTAAAATAAATTTAATTTATATTGATGGATTGTGCTTAGGGCAATAGAGTGACTTATCAGTTAATCAATTTTTAAACCCTAGAATGAGCTAAAACCCTAGTTTCAAAACTAAGTAGAATTGGACTTTGGTCCTTAAAGCAAAGCTGTAGCTCTTATTAAATAGAGCAACTTTGGTATACAAAGTTTCTCAGGTTACTGTTCAGAAATTTGAATTAAACTTGAATTTCTATTCTTAAATTTGAATTTAAAACTTCAATTCAAAAAGTAATTGGAATCTGAGGCAGACCCCTAAATAAAAGTTCTAAAGCTCACTGAACTGAGCTACTTTCAACTTATTCAGCAAATTTTTGAGATTTAATTAAAATTAGAAAAGGGCTATTTACCCCTTTTAAATAACTTCAAAAATATTTGAAATTTGAAAATTCCCCAAATATTAAAGTTGTGTAGAATGAAATTCTGCACATTTCATATATTGGATATTTTCAACTTTATACATGAAATCTTGTTTAATTTGGAAATTAGTGTCAGGAAGGGGTTATTGCAAAAGTCACCATCCTAATCCTGTAACTGGACGCCGGCGACACCTTCTGCCTGCATGCCTGCTTCACGGCGTGCCGCTCTTGCGTGCGGGGACGCGTGGTGATGTCGTGGCAACGTTGATTAGTGGCATGGCGACCTTGTAGAGTTCGTCCTTGTGTTTTAAAACGCGAAGTCCTCCTCGTCGAGTAGTGGCATGGCTCGAGCTCCAAATTCGCCGTCTCCGACCACTCTCATGTAAAATTGATCGTGCTCATAGTTTCTCCACCTCCTTGCAAACCTCTAGAGCCCAATCGTGCTTCGATTCGTCACTGGACTCGCTCGGAACAGGGGTTTCTTCCCCGCGGAAGGCAGAAACATCGTCGTGATCTGCTTGCCGTGGCCAGCTTTCTGTGGCAGGTCCTAGCTTAGTTCATCATTTGTTCTCGACCCCCTGTGTTGCCCTGGTGCTTACCGAGTAGACGATCGGTCGTTTGGTTTGCAGGTTCGACGGGAACGTCGTCGTTTGCCATCGGAACGTGCTGCTGGATCCGCTCCAACGTCAACCGAGCTGTCCCGTTCGCCACTGCTCGAACCAACGTGAGCAACGTGTCTCTGTGAGCCTCTAGATGTCGTAGGTGTGGTTGGTTAGGTTCGGAGAGGCCTATATCTGCCGGAACGCCGGCGAGCCGCTGCCGCCATGGCTGCGATGTGCGTGCTTCGGTCACTCTATCATCGAGCAAATCACACTAGGCAATAGATCTCGTCGCAGGGAGCGTTGGGAACCGTTGTGGCCCCTCCGGTCACCGCCGGCCGCTTGCTGCCCTGGCCGGAACCGGCACGGCCGGCCGGCGGCCATGCCTGCCTGTGCTCTGGTCGGCCAGAGTGGGCCGGGATGAGCTGGTCCACCCTGCGCCGAGGTGAGGCTGCGCTGGGCGCAGGCTGAGATGGGGACGAGGTAATTGGCCGGCCCAGCAGTACAGCAAAAATGATTTTCTATTTTTCCTATAATTGAATAGTTGTCAGATTTGTGAATTTTGGGAGAATTTTTGTGTTGCTTCAAAAATCATGAAATAAATTGTGTAGGCTCTCTATGAAATAAATTTTCTATTTTAATTAATAAATGGCTTTTCCATGATTTTTTTAGCCTAAAGTAATGGCCCAAAAATTGTGAAATTAATTGTATAGCTATTTTGATCAGTGAGCTACCTCTACAAAAATCTGTAGCTCATTTGGATAATGTCAAATTATTTTATAATTTACCCCTATATAAATAAATAATTAAAAATGATATTTAATGTTGATCACTTAGGGTTTGAGTGATATTTTGGATTGTGTGAAGCCTTGGGATCAGAAAACCTAAATGATCCTAAGCACCTTCTTTGGTGTGGAAAGTCATGTTAATTGCGGCTTTCTATGACTGTTAAAAATAATTAATGAAATAATTATGAAACAATAATACTGTTAGATGAGGTCTTGATTACAACTTTACCGTGAAGGAAAGTTGTACTCAAGGTCGGTAGATTAATACTTGTTCATTTGTTAATCATGTCATTTGCACCATCATTAAAGCATGCATCATTATCTTGCGAATAGTGACCGAAGGCAAGGAAGTGAAAGTCGAGCAAGTTACCACTGACGAGGCTCCGGGAGTTTCAGTGGTTTCGACATCTGTGGTTCCGATCCTGATCCATCCTCGTCTTGCAACAAGGCAAGCCCCGGTGCATTAGCCCCTCCTTGTTATTTAAAAGTTTATCACCTTGAGTTAATATACTGCATTAGGTGATAGGAGTTGATTATTACCTACTTGCTGCATTTATCTACCTTGATGAATTGATTATCCATCCTTGATACCTGTTTAAAATCTAAATGATTACAAAATGCTTAGCCAGGCTTAATAGTTAAGGTTTTACAAAAAAAGATATTTTGTATGTTTGGGGTATACTACTATGAACTATTATAATTATTCGAGAGGACATTAGACTTGCATTGAGAAAGAGTCTCAATGTAGTGTCTCTGACTGTCTATTAAGAAATGGAATCTATTAGGAACCATTCGTTGTAGGCCTGCTAAGATCATGACCTTTTAACTATCCAATACTCCGGGAAGCCCTATCTCCGGTCGCTCTATTGCTTGAACCGACAACCACGCACTGGGAGTGGAGAGATGGCGAGAGTAGTGTGTACCCTCGTGGCCGGCGTGCCTGGAGACGAGAGGAGTACTAGGCTCTCGAGTGGCGCAGGACCGGTTCAGAGATAGAAAAGCCGTGGTAGATGGGGTTGGCATATGCAAGCTTAGGTGCTACATATGCAGCGTGGATAGGGATCCCCAGCTGGGTATTTCAATCGATTCGAATCGTCGTTACTCCTCGGATAATGGAGACTTGATCCACTAACCATACAGCGAAGAGTGGTTCGGAACTAGGTGAAATGTGGGAGAGGGGGATGATTATGAGATAACTTATTTGAATCCAATCTAGATTCAGGTTAGTTGATAATCTGATGATACAATTTGAAAGTAGATCTATTTTGAGAGCTTTTCTGCAAAAGTGCTTTGATTCTTGCTAAGCCTCTCCTTCAATCCCCTCAGCCTGCATTCCTGAGTTTTCTCCCCAATTTTTAGTCAGGTAAGTCTTGCGGAGTACCCCATGTACTCAGGGTTTGTTAACCCTATGTTGCAGGAAATCAGCAACCCAAGGTCTACTTTGGACCTTGCTGCATGACGGTGTTCGAGGAGGTTGTTGAGGATGATAGTGACAGTGAGTGAGTATTTGATCCCTTCGGCAGGGATGCTATGTAATATATGTTGTATAAGCTACTTACCTACTACCACTACTCGTATTTTGTGTTTGTAATAATCGTACCTATGTTTAATTAAGAACACTGGTTTGTAATAATATGTAATATTTTAAGTTTTCCGCTCTTGTACTCTGAGTTGTATAATTTGTATGGAATGTTGTACTCTGCAATCTCTTCACAATTAAGATCCTATTCAGAGAAAACGGGTTTCCGTGTAAGCCTGGCAGACCCTTTTAGGTTATCTGGGTCACCTGCACGGCTGTCGAAGGTCTTTGGGACGACGACAGATGCATGTGGGCCATGTAGCTTAGGAGGTTCTGTCATAGCTGGTATCGGAGCCTTAGTTGCAAAGACTTGCAGAGCCTTTTTGTAATGATTTGGATCCATTATTAATTTGTATTTTTGTCCAAATTGCTTAGTATCTTGTCTTAATCAATTTAATAAAAGTAAAAATTGATGAGTATTGGCATTGTAGGGAAATAACATCTATGATATACTAGCCCTATGTTTAAAAATTTATTATCAAGTCAATTTACTGTGTTGCTTGTGATTGTTTTGTAAGTACGTTGCATGAATCATAATTGTTTAACTTGATAATAATTACCTTCCTTCTTAAAGGGGCATGGGTTTAGTAGAACCAAACCTATTCTTGCTAACTTGTAGTTTCTTTAAACTAATTCTAGCTTACCTTCTACAGATGGCCCGTACCAAGCGCACCGCTCGCAAGAGGGTTGAACCTCGAGGTGTGCCACAGTACTAGATCGCACCAAGAGTCACTCCCAACAGCAGCCAAGCTGAGCTGTGGGCGGTGATCGAGAGGCTGCACGAGCGTCTCGACAGGATGTTTGACAACCGATGCAGGGGCGCGATTGAAGTGTGCCTATTGAAGACACGTCTGCGGGAGGTGATGGCGGAACGTGACCTCATGGGACAGCAGAGGACCTTGCCCTGATCGAGTTCACGAGTTAGAGGTTAATGCAAGGGACCTCGAGTGGCAGAATGAGGAGGTGCCCGAGGAGATGTACCGACTGTGCCATCAGCTGCACCCTCACGACGCGTCCGAAGAGGTGGACTAGGGTGAACAGGACGAGGGATCCAGCAAGGCCAGCAACATGCCTGCATCGACCAGCACTATTTAGGATAGTTTAAGCCTTAGGTTGGGTATGTAGAATAGTTATCTAAGTTGGGTTAACCACTAAGCTGTGTCGTGCTAGGAGCACGACAAATTTTGGTATTGTAATCTGTAAAGTGCTATGTATTGTTAAGGTTTGAAATATGTATATGTGAATATGGCTTGCTTATATATACAGATGTCGGTGCATACTCGTGCTTTTGATGAGGCTAGAACCTCTCATGGCGGAGATGAGCTTCCTAACCCACCACTAATTCCACCAACATTAGTTGATGCTATCGCCGCACTGGCGAATGCCACTGCTAAACTGGCTCAGAATCAGAATCAAAATAATCAGGGAAATAGTCGTGGGCGTAACAGGGATGAAACCACTTATGTGGATTTCACAGATACCCGTCCACCGGCTTTCACTAAGGCTGATGAGCCGTTGGAGGCTGATGATTGGCTCCACACCATGGAGCAAAAGTTTAGTCTTATTCAATGCACAGAATATCAGAAGCCTCTGTTCGCAGCATAGCAGCTTCGGGGAGCTGCCAGTGGCTGGTGAGCGAACTTTGTTGCCGCCCAGCCGAAAGATCACCGTGTGACATGGGCCAAGTTTTGTGAAGGTTTTCGTGCCCATTAAATTCCTGCTGGAGTGATGAAACTGAAGTTAGATGAGTTTCTTGCACTTCGCCAGAAGGAGGACACCGTGATGCAGTATGTGTCCATGTTCAACCACCTTTCTCAACATGCACCCGATCATGTGAACACTGATCGCAAGAAGAAAGACTACTTTGAAAGGGGTTTGAACTCAAAAATTTAGAGAGCGTTGACCTCAAACCCAGATGCCACTTATCACTAGGCGGTCAATATAGCAATCGCCTATGAAGCTCAGAACTGTGCTCATCAGGCGGAGAAGCGAAAGAAGAATGTGCCGACTGGATCTTCTGGTGGTAAGAAGCGCCAAAAGATTGTGTTCAATCCTATTCAACACCAACGTACCCAGTATCTACAGCCACAATACCCACCCCGGCAACAGGTTGTTATCCGTCCTGCTGTCACACCACAGAACACTAATAAGCCAAATACCACTCAGCGGAACGCCCCTGGTGTTCATATCCAAGCTCCACCACCAAATTACAACGCTCCATGCTTTAATTGTGGGAAGCCCAGGCATTACTCTCGTGATTGCCCATTTCCAAGACAGTATAATCAGAATGTTCCAAGGGTTGCTGGTGGTCAGCAGCAGCAGCAGCAGAATCAAAACCGCAACAACTAGCAGAACCAAAAAGGTAAGGCTGTGAAGAACGTCAGACAAGTCCACTTTACTCAGGTCAATGAGATTCCAAAAGGGGAACCCGTCATGCTTGGTAGGTTTCCTGTTGCAAATCATTCTGCTATTATGCTTTTTGATTCTGGTGCATCTCATACTTTCATCAATCGTACATTTGTCATTGAGCAAGAAATCCCAATTGGGGAAGCTAAAGAAAATATTATAGTGCAGTCACCTGGGGGACGACTGAGTACCAAGGAAATGGTATATTAGGTACCTATAGACTTGGGTGGTCATATTTTCCCCACATCCATGATAGTGTATAAGGATCAAAATATAGATGTGATCCTAGGTATGAATTGGATGTACCAGCGAGGAGCAATTATAGATACTCTGCATAGAACTATAAAGGTGAACTTACCTAATAGTACTTCTCAACTTCTCATCCAACTTCCAACACCTCAGAGGGCTGTTGAAAGAGTTAATGCCACCTTAGTGAAAGAAGTTTAGGACATTCCGGTAGTCTGTGAGTTTCCACATGTGTTTCCTAGAGATCTGCTGTGGACACTAATTATGGCAAGGGGGTAAAACCACAAGCGCACGGTTTTCAAAGTAGCTTTCACTTAGGAGTATTCCGAGGTATCGATTTCCACAGGGAACGTGAGTGTTCTACTAAGAATCAAGGTTGTCCTAAGATAACTAGATGTTTGGGATAAATAGGGTAGAGAGGGTCTTAATGGCAAAGGTACTAGATCAAGGAATGGTCTACAATGGTTGTTGACTTCGGAGCTCTGTTTCGGTCAAGCACCACAAAAGCTAACTTGTGCCGTTACAGCTTTAGGCCCTACGCTTTAAGAACTTGCACAAACACGTGGTGGACTACAGAGACTAGATGGGGCTGTCACCACCCACTAGCTACCACACATCCAAGGAGCAAGCCACACCAACGATAAACGATAGCCTAAGCACCACGCCTACGCTACAGATTACTACTCTAATCTAAGCATGCCAAAGATAGACTAGAGTACTCAATTAAATAATTGAATGATGTACCAATGAACAAGCAAAGTAGAACACTTACAGAGACGAGTACCTTATACCAAGAAGGAGCCAGAGCAGCTCACCCGTAGAAGGCCTACATCCGCAGAGGTACACACCGAAGATGTTGCCGACAAGCCTGGCACTCCTCCAGCTCCCTCCCTCACTCTCTCCCTATCTTCTACTCCTCACTAAGAGAGCTCTAAGGCTATGACTCTCATGTGGAGAGTGTGTATCTAGTGGTTGTCCTTTATAAGTGAGGTAGAGGGTCCTATTTATAGTAGAGAGGTGGAGTAGGGGCTACTCCATCGCCACGTCATCAATCCACGTGATGTCCATCGGCCTTCGTTGGATAAAACCGACCTCCAACTGCCATGGGATCAATGGTGGGGGTAATTGTGTCACATGGGGAGGTGAACCGACTTGAGTAGGGCGGCGGGCGCCGTAGATGCAGGGTGGCCGCCCCCTTGATTTGAGTTAGCTCCTCTGATGCATTCCTGGAGGTCGGTAGAAGGTTGAACCGACTTGGTCCCGATCGGATTGGACACTGACTCCACCGTGGAGGGTCAGTAGCCCCACTTGTCAGGGCTACCGGACCAAAATGTGATCCACTATGGCCCAAATTACATTAACCAGCTTGGATGGGCTCTGGATGATGGTTGGAGAGCAACTGGACTTTGGCCGTGCTGATTTGCTGAGGTGGTCAGGGCGGGTGCCCTCCAACTTGGGTCAAATGAGCTCATATTTGGTGAGCATGTAGGCCTCTCAGTTAGCTTTCCAACACCTGGTTGTTTGCCTGATTCTGAATCCAGATGCATTATGGGTGCTCATTTTACCCGGGACTGCTCCTGCGGTCCATTCTCCAATCTCCAGAAAGCGTAACCTTATCGTCCGACCTCCGATTTGGGTGAACCAAAACTCCATTTCAAACTCCTTGACTTGGTGTAGTCACAAGAAGCATGGATTAATCCTTTTCTCCTTATATATCGCCGTTTTGTACTTACTTTGCACCTACATTCACATAGCCATCACAACTTGTGGAAATGGTTAGAAATAAAAACCTATGACTATGGTTTATATCATTTTTATGACCCAATTAGGCACTATTGATGGTATAAAATGGGGTGTTAAGGACCGTCAACAAGCTCCCCCACACTTGCTCTTTACTCGTCCTCGAGTAAAAGTTAAGGATAAAAGTAAGCATGATCATAGCATCTTAAGACATACAGCTAACACAAAAGTTCTTCCAAGACAAATCTTATACTAGTAGGACATGTGGCATTGGCTAACATATATCCTTCAGTGGTTGAAAAGTGGAATAGTTCTCAAAACAAAGTTATCTTCCCAAATTCTCATCTTAGTGACTTGGAGTTTTTAAATTTTCATAAAAAAAAGCATAGTTCACTTATACTCCTCAAATGGTACTCTCAAGTCACTCAATGGTATATGATTCCTTACCAAAGCATAGTAATGAGTTGCTTTCTTATCCTTTCCTACTTCTAAAAAGCTTATGTGGAGTTCTAGGAATGGAAAGGATATAGCATACTTACCTTGCATGTGTTGTCGAGTCAATGCTTGGATCCAAGGAGAGAAGTACCATACTCTTAGATCAAGATGTGCATGTGTATGGATATTTGGTGACTAAACCTAATTCTACTATACTCCTTTATTTGATATGATCTCTCTCTAACTTTATTTCTTTAGAGACATGGCTATCATCATCATTTTTTTCTCTTTTTTATTTTTTTCATGAGCTTTTGCTCCTCTCTATTTTTTTCTCAGGAGGGCATCTTTGTACCCATTTTTGCATAGCCCATGTCTCTTCTACTATAAACTCATATTAGAGAGAGATCACACCTTTAAAACATGGAGTATTTACTTGATGGAATCCTAATAGGCTTCCTTTTTTTCGTCTACTCCCAGTGTAGGAGTAGAGCATTTTTGGGTGGATCTACATGGAAGGCATGTTTTTGCGCCTACTCCAATGTAGAGTAGTGCATATTTAGGTGGGTAAATGTGATCTTGATCTTAAGAGCATGATAAATCTCTCAATAAGGGTCAACAGGACTTGACAAGACTCAACACAAAGCAAGTAGCTTATGTAGAAAGTTTAATCAAGAAAAGCATATATGGCTGTGGTAGGAATTTATCACCATTGAGGAGTATGTGATACTATGGTTTTAACATTTTATCAAAGGAAAGTTCTCCAAGTACTTAGAGTCGAAAAGGTAGGATTTCTAAGCCAGAACTAAATCACACTCCACAACAACTTAGTCAATATGATTGTCCTATAAGTATTTTCCCACAAGCATAAGTATATGTAAATGGAACAATCTTTATGCAAGCTTCTATCTTAACAATGCCATAAACATGTCACTTTTCAAAATTTTAATCAAAGTGTGGTTTTGGTTTATTTAATTTGCAAGATTAAACCTGTATATTTAGAGCATGAGAAGAATGCATGAAAATGTGTAAAGAGATCAAACCGTGGTATTGGAGCTGTGGATAGGTGGAACCCATGACAGTGGGCGTCATGCATGACATGTTGATGATGAGCTTTGATGAATTTGTGCACAATGTGGTCGCAAGACCCCACACTTCAATGAGACGGTACCTGGCTCTTATTCATAGACAGAAATTGTGAAAATAAAGGGGACTCCACTAGTGGGAAACACCAGAGAGTCAAATTATTCAAATAGAGAAATTATTTAAACTAAATAATATGAAATAAAAAACATAAAAGGTAAATTTTATTATTATTATTATTATTATTATTATTATTATTATTATTATTATTATTATTATTATTATTATTATTATTATTGCTAAACAAAATTTATTGAATTGAAACAGCAGGCAAACGGGTTATCTCCCAGCAATACTTTATTTTAAGTCATAAGCTCGACTTTTGCAGTTTCAGCTGTAGCAACTACGAGCTTTGGAATACTTATGGTAAACAAAAGCATCCGCAACCATCCTTTTAAAGGTTTCATAAAGGAGAAACATATGATGGTTGCAACTCTCATAAGCTCTAACGGTGGAGGGGAAGATTGACTCCAGAGATTTCTCATGAAAGTGTGGATCTGGTGGCTCTTCCAAGATATAACTTTCATGCTCATCCACCTGATCCTCCTTTTTGGACTCCAAAGTTGAATCCTCGAGCATGTCAATAGACCAAACATTATCCATCATCTCTTGGCTATGACATTCTACGAGTAGATTTCCATGCTCTTCCTCCTTTGGGATGAGGATCCACGCCTCTGATGATTTTTGCTCCCTTTCAACCAAAAGATTTTGATTGCCTCCTTGGTTTGAATTATCGATAAAGAAACAAGGAGCGACATATTGGGGATCAAAGTTAGAGATTGATTTGAGGGGCTCTTGGACTACCAAATCTTTAGATGAATAGAGAATATGATGAGATGGGGTCAAGGATGCTAAAGATCTCTCATGAATTGGATGGTTGAAGGTGTTCCCAACATCAAGAGAAAGATCCTCCCCAAATTCAAAAGGAAATTCCGGAGGTGGAATTTCTCCCTTTTTCGGTGGTTCGGGTGTTTGGTTGACAACAGGCTCTATGGTTTGAATAGGCAGGGAATCAGTAGTCGGAACTTCTTCTCGCTTGGGGGTCGGCTCATCGTCTTCCTCAGGGAGTTCTTCATGAATTTCGATGTAGGGAGTGTTTTCAAGGATTTTGTCTAAAATGATCTTCCCTTCACTTGCGGAAACTTGTAAGAAAGATCCTCCCGAGGCAATATCAAGGAATTGTGCAGATTCTTTGCTAAGCCCCATATAAAAATGTTGCAAAAGCATAGAATCAGGTATAGTTAAATTGGGTCCTGATATAGATAATTCTGAAAGACGGGGCCAAGCTATATCTAAAGGTTCCTTGGGTTTTTGTTCGAAGTTGAGCACTTCCTTACGAAGATGAACAACTCGAGAGGTAGGGAAGAAAGCTAAACAGAACTTGCTCTACAATTCTTCCCACTCTCCCTGCACACTATCTACGAATCGAGCATACCAGCGTTTAGCTACTCCCGTCAAAGAGAACGGAAATAGCTTCCACTTTAAGGTTTCTTGTGACATACCATGAATTTTAAGGAATGAACACATTTGTTCGAATTCCCGCAGATGAGTATATGGGTTCTCATCTTCTTCCCCAGCAAAGGGTTGTTCCCGAACCATGGCTATGAAACCAGGCCATAGCTCATAGCCAGGTGTTAGAATTGGCTTTGAAGATTTAGGAGGCCCCAAACAGGCGGCCTTTGGAGCAGCAAGATGACAAATAGGAGTGGAATCCATATGATAAGGATGGTGTTTTTTTTGAAGGTGATGGTTGATGGTGGTGGTAAGAAGAAAAAGGAAAAAGGATACACAGACGACTTGGTTTGATTCTAGAATAGCTACCATTCCCCGGCAACGACGCCAGAAAACTTATCGACACTAATTATGGCATGGGGGTAAAACCGCAAGCGCACGGTTGTCAAAGTAGCTTTCACCTAGGAGTATTCCAAGGTATCGATTTCCACAAGGAACGTGGGTGTTCTACTAAGAATCAAGGTCGTCCTAAGATAGCTAGATGTTTGGGATAAATAGGGTAGAGAGGGTCTTAATGGTAAAGGTACTAGATCAAGGAATGGTCTACAATGGTGGTTGACTTTGGAGCTCTGTGTCGGTCAACCACCGCAAAAGATAACTTGTGCCGTTACAGCTTCGGGCCCTACGCTTTAAGAACTTGCATAAACACGTGGTGGACTACAGAGACTAGATGGGGCTGTCACCACCCACTAGCTACCACACATCTGACGAGCAAGCCACACACAACGGTAAACGATAGCCTAAGCACCACGCCTACGCTACAGATTACTACTCTAATCTAAGCATGCCAAAGATAGACTAGAGTACTCAATTAAATAATTGAACGATGTACCAATGAACAAGCAAAGTAGAACACTTACAGAGCCGAGTACCTTATACCAAGAAGAAGCCAGAGCAGCTCATCCGTACAAGGCCTACATCCACAGAGGTACACACCGAACATGTTGCCGACAAGCCTGGCACTCCTCCAGCTCCCTCCCTCACTCTCTCCCTATCTTCTACTCCTCACTAAGAGAGCTCTAAGGCTATGACTCTCATGTGGAGAGTGTGTATCTAGTGGTTGTCCTTTATAAGTGAGGTAGAGGGTCCTATTTATAGTAGAGAGGTGGAGTAGGGGCTACTCCATCGCCACGTCATCAATCCACGTGATGTCCATCGGCCTTCGTTGGATAAAACCGACCTCCAACCGCCATGGGATCAATGGTGGGGGTAATTGTGTCACATGGGGAGTGAACCGACTTGAGTAGGGCGGCGGGCGCCGTAGATGCAGGGCGACCGCCCCCCTTGATTTGAGTTAGCACCTCTAATGCATTCCTGGAGGTCGGTAGAAGGTTGAACCGACTTGGTCCCGGTCGGATTGGACACCGACTCCACCATGGAGGGTCGGTAGCCCCACTTGTCAGGGCTACCGGACCAAAATGTGATCCACTATGGCCCAAATTACATTAACCAGCTTGGATGGGCTCTGGATGATGGTTGGAGAGCAACTGGACTTCGGCTATGCTGATTTGCTGAGGTGGTCAGGGCGGGTGCCCTGTGGATGGGGTGGGCGCCCTCTAACTTGGGCCAAATGAGCTCATATTTGGTGAGCATGTAGGCCTCTTAGTTAGCTTTCCAAAGCCTAGTCGTTTGCCTGATTCCAAGTCCAGATGCATCGTGGGTGCTCATTTTACCCGGGACTGCTCCTGCGGTCCATTCTCCAATCTCCAGAAAGCGTAACCTTATCGTCCGACCTCGGATTTGGGTGAACCAAAATTCCATTTCAAACTCCTTGACTTGGTGTAGTCACAAGAAGCATGGATTTAGCCTTTTCTCCTTATATATCACTGTTTTGTACTTACTTTGCACCTACACTCACATAGCCATCACAACTTGTGGAAATGGTTAGAAATAAAAACCTATGACTATGGTTTGTATCATTTTTTTGACCAAATTAGGCACTATTGACGGTATAAAATGAGGTGTTAAGGACTGTCAACATCTACCTGGATTACCTCCTGGCCGGGATGTAGAGTTTACCATTGAGTTGAAGCCAGGAACAGCTCTAATTTCCCGAAGGTCCTATAGAATGCCTCCGAATGAGTTGGCAGAACTAAAGATTCAACTGCAAGAGTTGCTTGATAAGGGATTTATCAAACCAAGCTCTTCTCCATTGGGGTTGTCCTACTATCTTTGTGAAGAAGAAGGACAAGACTCTGAGGTTGTGTGTTGACTATAGACCGTTGAATGAAGTCACTATCAAGAACAAGTACCCTGTGCCTCGGATTGATCTTCTTTTTGATCAGCTTGTTGGAGCAAAGGTGTTTTCTAAGATTGACCTTCGCTCTGGGTGCCACCAAATAAAGATTCATCCCGAAGATATTCCTAACACAGCGTTCACCACTTGTTATGGGTTATATGAGTACTTGGTCATGTCTTTTGAATTGACCAATGCTCCTGCTCTTTTCATGTATCTGATGAACTCTGTGTTCATGCCCGAGTTGGACAAGTTTGTAGTTCTGTTCATATATGACATCTTGATATATTCAACGAGCGAGGAGGAGCATGCGGAACATCTTCGCATTGTTCTAACTCGATTAAGGGAGCATAAGTTTTATGCCAAGTTCAGTAAGTGTGCATCTTGGTTAAAGGAAATCTAATTTCTGGGACATATTCTATCAGCTGAAGGTGTAGCTGTCGATCCTAGCAAGGTTGAGGAAGTCCTGAATTGGCAACCGCCAACCACTGTTCATCAAGTCAGAAGTTTCCTGGGAATGGCAGGATACTATCGCCGATTCATCCCTAACTTCTCTAAGATAGCTAAGCCAATCACTGAGTTGCTCAAGAATGATGTGAAGTTCAAATGGTCAACTGAATGTGAAGAAGCTTTTCAAACTCTGAAGAAACTCTTGACCACTGCTCCTGTCTTAGCTTAGCCTGACATCGAGAAGCCATTCGACGTGTATTGCGATGCCTCAGGCATTGGTATTGGTTGTGTGCTCATGCAAGAAGGCTGAGTCATTGCATATGCATCTCGTTAGCTGAAGCGACATGAAGAGCACTATCCAACTCATGATCTGGAGTTAGCCGCTGTTGTTCACGCTCTAAAGATCTGGCGTCATTATCTGCTAGGCAACACTTGTCATATATACAGATCACAAGAGTTTGAAGTATATCATCACTTAGTCAGAATTGAACATGAGGCAAAGAAGATGGCTCGAACTGATAAAGGACTACGATCTGGAAGTGCATTACCATCCTGGTAAAGCGAACGTAGTTGCCGATGCACTTAGTAGAAAGGCTCACTGCCACTGTCTGACTGTGAGGCCGTTAGACATTTCTTTGTGTTATGAGCTTGAAAAGTTGAACATCGAGATGGTTCAACAAGGCAGCTTAACCAACCTCAGCATTGAGTTGACTATACGAGAAGAGATCGTTGCTGCACAGAAAGAGAATAAGGGCATTAAACACATCAAGGAAAAAGTTTTAGCTAGGAAAGCTTACTGTTTCTGAATTGATAATGATGGCGTCATATGGTGCAAGAATCATCTTGTAGTTCCAAAGGTTCCTGAGTTACATCAAAAGATCCTTGATGAAGCGCACTTAATAAGATTTTCTATTCATCCATGAAGCAACAAGATGTATCAGAACCTGAAGCAGAGATTCTGGTGGACCAAAATGAAGATCGAGATTGCCTAGTATGTTGTTGAGTGTGACACCTGTCAGAGAGTAAAGGCTGTGCACATGAAGTCAGCAGGTGAACTCCACCCATTACCTGTTCCTGGAGACAAATGGGAAGATATCAGCATGGATTTCATAGTGGGTTTGCCCATGACATCTAGAAGCTTTGATTCAATCTGGGTTATTGTAGATCGTCTCACCAAACAAGCTCACTTCCTACCTGTTAAGCTCGCATATACTGCAGCAACGTATGCAAGCTTATACATTAATAACGTTATGAAACTTCATGGGATGCCGAAGACTATTATGTCTGACAGAGGTACACAGTTCGTCTCCAACTTTTGGAAATCTTTCCATGTGTCCATGGGTACCAAGCTCCTGCACAGTACTGCTTATCATCCTCAGACTGGGGGTCAAACTGAGAGAGTCAATCAGATGCTCGAGGATATGCTGAGAGCCTGTGTTCTCAATTATTCGGCTAATTGGGATGAATGTTTGCCCTTCATAGAATTTTCTTATAACAATAGCTATTAGGAAAGCGTCAAGATAGCACCATTTGAAGCAGTGTATGGTCGTAGATGTCAAACCCCGCTGAATTGGTCTGAACCTGGTGAACAATGGTTCTTTGGTGTTGACATGGTTAAAGAAGCTGAAGAAAAAGTTCGAACTATTCGGGCTAATATGAAGGCGGCACAGTCTCGCCAAAAGAGTTATGCTGACAGGAGACGTCGACCTCTAGCATTCAAGGTAGGAGAATATGTGTATCTGAAAGTCTCACCTATGAAGGGAGTCAGTCATTTCGGGGTTAAGGGAAAGTTATCCCCCACGCTACATTGGTCCGTTCCAAATTATACAGAGGTGTGGACCTGTAGCGTATCGACTGAAATTGCCTGAGCAATTGTCAGAGGTTCACAATGTGTTTCACGTGTCGCAGTTGAAGAAGTGTCTTCGAGTGCCTGATCAAGTTGTTGAGTTTGAAGGGGTAGAACTCAAGTCAGACTTGACCTATGCAGAGTACCCGATCAGAGTCTTGGACCAAAGGGATCGAGTCACTCGAAGGACAACCACGAAGTGGTACAAAGTTTAGTGGAGCCAGCACACTGAAGAAGAGGCTACATGGGAATCTGAAGATTTTCTATCTGAGAACTTTCTAGAGTTCTATGCTTCTCTATAGCCTGATCTATTTCTTCTGTTTTGTAAAAATGTAAACTTCTCCACTTGTTCTATAGAAATGAAAGAAATGTGTTTGTGTGGCACATTTTCTTTTCCATTACTCAACCCAGGGTTTTTAGCGTTACTCAAATCTCAGGACGAGATTCTTTAAGGGGGAAGGGCTGTAACACCCCTGTGTTACTAAACTAAAATTGGGCATGTCATCATGGCCATTGCATTACATGTATGATTTTTGCCAACATTGCCCTGCATTAACTAAAATAAATTTAATTTATATTGATGGATTGTGCTTAGGGCAATAGAGTGACTTATCTATTAATCAATTTTTAAACCCTAGAATGAGCTAAAACCCTAGTTTCAAAACTAAATAGAATTAGACTTTGGTCCTTAAAGTAAAGTTGTAGCTCTTATTAAATAGAGCAACTTTGGTATACAAAGTTTCTCAGGTTACTGTTCAGAAATTTGAATTAAACTTGAATTTCTATTCTTAAATTTGAATTTAAAACTTCAATTCAAAAAGTAATTGGAATCTAAGGCTGACCCCTAACTAAAAGTTCTAAAGTTCACTGAACTGAGCTACTTTGATGTTTACAGATTTTGAACTTATTCAGTAAATTTTTTAGATTTAAATTCGTCCTTGTGTTTTAAAACGCGAAGTCCTCCTCGTCGAGTAGTGGCATGGCAACCTCACTGCTTGAGCTCCAAATTCGCCGTCTCCAACCACTCTCATGTAAAATTGATCGTGCTCATAGTTTCTCCACCTCCTTGCGAACCTCTAGAGCCCGATCGTGCTTCGAATCGTCGCCGGACTCGCTCGGAACAGGCCCGCGGAAGGCAGAAACGTCGTCGTGATCCGCTCACCGTGGCCAGCTTTCTGTGGCAAGTCCTAGTTTAGTTCATCATTTGTTCTCGACCCCCTGTGCTGCCATGGTGCTTACCGAGTAGACGATCGGTCGTTTGGTTTGCAGGTTCGACGGGAACGTCGCCGTTTGCCGTCGGAACGCGCTGCTAGATCCGCTCCAACGTCAACCGAGCTGTCCCGTTCACCTTCGCTTGAACGAATGTGAGCAATGTGTCTCTGTGAGCCTCTAGATTTCGTAGGTGAGGTTGGTTGGTTCGGGGAGGCCTATATCTGTCGGAACGCCGGCGAGCCACCGCCGCCGGGCCGCCATGGCTGCGGTGTGCGTGCTCCGGTCACTCTATCATCGAGCAAATCACACTGGGAAATAGATCTCATCACGGGGAGCATTGGAAACCGCTGTGGCCCCTTCGGCCACCGCCGGTCGCTCGCTGTCCTGACTGAAACCAGCACGGCCGGCCGGCGGCCGTGCTTGCCTATGCTCTGGTCGGCTAGAGCGGGCCGGGATGAGCTGGTCCACCCTGGGCCGAGGCCAGGCTGCGCTGGGTGGAGGCTGAGATGGGGAGGAGGTAGTGGGCTGGCCCAGCAGTACAGTAGAAATGATTTTCTACTTTTCCTGTAATTGAATAGTTGTCAAATTTGTGAATTTTGGGAGAATTTTTATGTTGCTCCAAAAATCATGAAATAAATTGTGCAGGCTCTCTGTTTTATGTTATATTTATAAAAAATATGAAACTTGCAGTTTGAGTAATTTCTACATGTGATAAAAATGGAAATTTAATTAATAAATGGCTTTTCCATGATTTTTATAGCCTAAAGTAATGGCCCAAAAATTGTGAAATTAATGGTATAGCTGTTTTGAGTAGTGAGCTACCTCCACAAAAATCTGTAGCTCATTTGGATAATGTAAAACTATTTTATAATTTACCCCTAAATAAATAAATAAATAAAAATGATATTTAATGTTGATCACTTAGGGTTTGAGTGATATTTTGGATTGTGTGAAGCCTTGGGATCAGAAAACCTAAATGATCCTAAGAACCTTCTTTGGTGTGTAAAGTCGTGTTAATTGCGGCTTTCTATGACTGTTAAAAATAATTAATGAAATAATTATGAAACAATAACACTGTTAGACTGAGGTCTTGATTACAACTTTACCGTGAAGGAAAGTTGTACTCAAGGTCAGTAGATTAATACTTGTTCATTTGTTAATCATGTCATTTGCACCATCATTAAAGAATGCATCATTATCTTGTGAATAGTGACCGAAGGCGAGGAAGTGAAAGTCGAGCAAGTTGCCACTGACGAGGCCCCGACATTTGTGGTTCTGATCCTAATCCGTCCCTCGCCGTGCAACATGGCAAGCCCCTGTGCATTAGCCCCTTCTTGTTATCTAAAAGTTTATCACCTTGAGTTAATATACTGCATTAGGTGATAGGAGTTGATTGTTACCTACTTGCCGCATTTACCTGCCTTGATGAATTGATTATCCATCCTTGATACCTGTGTAAAATGTAAATGATTACAAAATGCTTAGCCAGGCTTAATAGTTAAGCTTTTACGAAAAAGATATTTTGTATGCTTGGGGTATACTACTATGAACTATTATAATTATTCGACAGGGCAGTAAACTTGCATTGAGAAAGAGTCTCAATGTAGTGTCTTTGACTGTCTATTAAGAAATGGAATCTATTAGGGACCATTCGTTGTAGGCCTGCTAAGATCATGACCTTTTAACTATCCACATACTCTGGGAAGCCCTATCCCCGGTCGCTCTATTGCTTGAACCGACAACTACGCACTGGGAGTGGAGCGATGGCGAGAGTAGCATGTACCC
This sequence comes from Eremochloa ophiuroides, assembly GCA_038502445.1. Taxonomy (NCBI): domain Eukaryota; kingdom Viridiplantae; phylum Streptophyta; class Magnoliopsida; order Poales; family Poaceae; genus Eremochloa; species Eremochloa ophiuroides. Next base: position 18,641,694 of record JAHLJS010000009.1, on the reverse strand, counting down.
TCGTGGCCGGCGTGCCTAGAGACGAGAGGAGTACTATGCTCTCGGGTGGCGCAGAACCGGTTCAGGGATAGAAAAGCCATGGTAGACGGGGTTGGCATATGCAAATTTGGGTGCTACATATGCAGTGTGGATAGGGATCCCCATCTGGGTATTTCAATCGATTCGAATCGTCGTTACTCCTCGGATAATGGAGACTTGATCCACTGACCATATAGCGAAGAGTGGTTCGGAACTAGGTGAAATGTGGGAGAGGGGGATGATTATGAGATAACCTATTTGAATCCAATCTAGATTTAGGTTAGTTGATAATCTGATGATAAAATTTGAAAGTAGATCTATTTTGAGAGCTTTTCTGCAAAAGTGCTTTGATTCTTGCTAAGCTTCTCCTTGAATCCCCTCAGCCTGCATTCCTGAGTCTTCTCCCCAATTTTTAGTCGGATAAGTCTTGCGGAGTACCCCATGTACTCAGGGTTTGTTAACCCTATGTTGCAGGAAATCAACAACCCAAGATCTGCTTTGGACCTTGCTGCATGACGGTGTTCGAGGAGGTTGTTGAGGATGATAGTGACAATGAGTGAGTATTTGATCCCTTTGGCAGGGATGCTATGTAATATATGTTGTATAAGCTACTTACCTACTGTCACTACTCGTATTTTGGGTTTGTAATAATCGTACCTATGTTTAGTTAAGAACACTGGTTTGTAATAATATGTAATATTTTAAGTCTTCCGCTCTTGTACTCTGAGTTGTATAATTTGTATGAAATGTTGTACTCTGCAATCTCTTCGCAATTAAGATCCTATTCGGAGAAAACGGGTTTTTGTGTAAACCCGGCAGACCCTTTTAGGTTATGTGGGTCACCTGCACGGCTGTCGAAGGTCTTTGGGACGACGGCAGGTGCATGTGGGCCATATAGCTTAGGAGGTTCTGTCACAATTCCTAACTTCTTTTTGTGCTTCCTCCAATATTGGAGTGAAACATTTTTTTTGGGTGGAAAGGCATGTTGTTGCGCATTCTCAGTGTAGGAATAGTAGATATATGTGGAGTGTACGTGATCTTGATCTTGGGAGCATTATAAATTTCTCAACAAGGGTCACTCGGTTTGACAAAACTCAAAGCAATAGTAAGTAGTAAATGTAGAAGGTTGATTCTATCCTATATTTGGCTCTGGTAGGTAAATGCTTTTACTACAAAGGAGAAATATAGCGATTGGTTTTAAATTTTGAAATAAAATTCTCCAACAACTAGATATCAAGAATTAAGCTTTCATTCATCTTACTATCTCATATTCCACAACAACTTAAGCAACATGAGGTCCGTAGTTTAAATTCCCAACAGTAGCAAGACTTCCAGGAAAAGTGTTATGCATGTCTATCCTTAAGTCAAAGCCACTTAATTTAATCCTTTCATGTTTTAAGTTGTTTAACCATAAGATATTCAATTCAGTGCAAAACAATCGAGCGGCGTACGAGAAAATGTGAAGCTCAGGGTACGTACCTAGCCGTGGATGAAGATTGCAGTGAGGTGGCACTGGGATGGATCAGCCGACCTAGGGTAGGGATCGGCCGATCCCTCCTAGTGGCCGTTCGTGCCCTGTTTCGTCGTGTGTGATTTTTGCGTCGGTTGCTTCTGTTTTGGTGTACTTTCGTCTTCGGTGTTCGTCGTTCTATCACGTGCTCCTCCCCCACACTTGTTTCCTATTTTCCTTTATGCATAACAAAGTGGAGACAAGCATAAATATATCCAGGCGAGATAATATTGACTCAAACTGACTTTTATTAATAGGGCACTTTTATTACACAAGACTTCCAAACTAAAAACGAACTAAGCAAACTAAAGCGAACTAATCGAGCTAAGCGAACTAAATGAACTAAGGGGTGCCCTATGGATACACAACTCTAATAATTCCTAGAATTTTTCTGGGAGAAAAGCTCAAATTTAATCTCTAACTCCCTTTGCTTTCCGTCCTTCAGATCAATCCTAAGATTAGTATCAACTATAATTCTAGCAAGGAGCCTATCCTGGTTCTTCATGATCTCCTTCTCATGTCTCATCTGGTCCATCTGCTTCTGAAGCTCTGCTGTGGTGACCTTGGAGCACTTCCGTGGAGGTTGCTCTCCACGTGGTGCTTCCTTGGGTGGCACGTACTTGACCTTAGCCAGGTCAGCACGGACTCCGTCGAAGGTGGGGCGAGTGGTGTACTTGGCACGAGACATGGCCATAGTTGTCGAGCTTCACCCCCGTCAGCGTCTCGTTTGGCTTCGGTGGCAGGAGCTTGACATCTTATGGCAGCTTGACGATCGGTTCCTTCCGTGGCGCGTCCTTTAGTTAGAGGGTCTCCGGCGGTGATGGAAGGGCTGATCTTGCACAAGAACGAAAGGATTGTTCATTCTTGTGAGATTGGCTTGGAGCAATGGCGAGAGGCCAGGGAGTTCTAAGAGGGATGATGGCTTGAGAGTTATCGGCAGGAACCTTGCTAGGATCCATCCCGTAGGGGATGATCTTTTTGTCAGACATGGAAGGCTTGGAGGAGAGCTCGCAGGCATGAGGAAGAGAATGGGTTGGATGAGATGAGATGGGAGGCTAGCAAGGGCTGGTTATATAGGCGTCCGGTGGCTGCTAGGGCTTCGAAATTTTCCCTACGAGCTTACGGCGGTGGCGGATGACTTAACAAAAACGAAAGTTGGAAAATATGCGAGAAGAGACCCGAAGGATCACGTCACGAAAAGGTGGCGGCAAATGGGGTCAGGGGGAAGATCGGCCGACCTGGTGGTGGGGTCAGGCGATCTGCCCTCTTGCCCATTCGGCTTCGGTTTTTTCGTGCGGCTTTCTCGCGATATTTAGTTTCCAAAATTTGGACTTTCCCGTGCGAAAATTCAAAAGGAAGGCTTAGGCCCTAATATACTTGGTAATTCAATAAATTCAATAATATCTATTTCATCTGTGCCTTTAATTGCTTCTAGAAAGAGTTTGAGGTGGTGACCATTTACCTTGAATAATGTACCTTCGTCGATTTGAAGTGTGACCGCTCCATGGGACGAAGTGTTCATCACCTTGAATGGTCCTTCCCATTTGCTTCGTAGCTTTCCGTGACCGAATAACTTCACCCTATAATTAAAAAGTAATACCTGATCTCCGGGAGCGAAGTCCTTCTTCTTCAGCCTTTGGTCGTGCCATCTCTTGGTTCTCTCTTTGTAGATCTTGGAGTTGTGATATGCTTTCTCACGCCATTCATCTAGTTCAGAGAGTTGCATCTTTCTTTTTATTCCTGCAGCATCCAGATCCATATTCTATCTCTTAATTGCCCTGTGAGCCTTGAACTCAAGCTCTAATGGTAAGTGACAGGTCTTTCGATAAACAAGCTGGTATGGTGACATTCCAATTGGTGCCTTATAGGCTGTTCTGTAAGCCCATAGTGCTTCTGGTAGTCTGTCTTTCCATGCTGTTCCCATTTCGTTGGCCATCTTCTGCAGAATATTCTTGATCTGCTTGTTTGATGTCTCTGCTTGCCCACTTGTCTGAGGATGATATGGAGTGGCAATGTTGTGGCAGACCCTTCTTTTTGCTAAATATAGTTGGAATCTTTTATCAATGAAGTGGTATCCTCTGTCACTAATTACCATTCTTCGAGTACCAAATCTTGGAAATATTATTTCTTCAAACATCCTCTTTGAGCTTCTGGAATCTGTAGCTTTGCTTGGCATAGCTTCTACCCATTTTGAGACGTAGTCTACTACCACCAAAATGTACTCACACTGCTTTGACTTTGGAAACGGGCCCATGTAGTCAATCCCCCAGACATCGAAGAGCTCTACTTGGAGGTTGTTGACGAGGGGCATGGCATCTCTTGAATTGATGTTTCCATGTCGTTGGCATGCCCTGCATCTCCGGATAAAGCTTTTCGTATCATCATACATGGTGGGCCAAAAGAATCCACTTTCCCAAATCTTTGCATGTGTTCGAAATACACCATAGTGTCCTCCATATGGTGATGAGTGTCATCTTTCAATGACCTTGATCCCCTCTTCCACTGGTACACGTCTCCGGAGCAGTCCATCAGAACATATCCTGAAGAGGTATGGCGGGTCCCACATGTGTTGTCAACTCTCGTAGATGAGCTTTCTTTTGTCTTCCCCTGGTGGTACATATCCTGCAACCATAAAATTCACAATATTTGTGTACCAGGGATCGAATCAGGTGATCTGATAGAGCATGTCGTCCCTCATCGAGTCATTGATGGGCATTTCCTACATATTCTCAAAATGCATTCTAGGCAAGTGATCTGCTACTGGATTTTCTACTCCCTTTTTATCTTTTATTTCTAAGTCAAATTATTGGAGTAGCAAAATCCATCTTATCAATTTAGGTTTAGCATCTTTCTTAGTGAGCAAGTATTTTAAAGCAGGATGATCAGTGTAAACAATCACTTTAGCTCCAACTAAGTAAGATTTAAACTTGTCTATAGCAAAAACAATAGCCAGGAGTTCTTTTTCAGTTGTTGCATAATTAAGTTGTGCTCCTGTCAGAGTTTTACTAGCATAGGCAATTGCATGATGCTTTTTATCTTTAGTTTGTCCCAAAACTGTTCCCACAGCATAATCACTAGCATCACACATAATTTCAAAAGGTAAAGACCAATCAGGGGGTTGAATGATTGGTGTAGAGATGAGTGCTTGCTTAAGGGTGTTAAAAGATTTCATACAAGCATCATCAAAATTAAAGGGAGCATCCTTAGCTGGCCAGTTTGTAAGAGGTCTAGCAATATGTGAAAAGTTTTGAATAAGGCGTCTATAAAAGCCAGCATGACCAAGCAAACTTCTAATCCCTTTAACATTAATAGGAGGAGGTATTTGCTCAATTACTTCAATTTTAGCTCTGTCTACCTCTATCCCTCTTTCATACACTAGGTGTCCTAGCACTATTCCTTCTCTAACCATAAAATGACATTTTCTCAATTAAAGACTAAGTGCTTTTCCTCACATCTTTGCAAAACCTTGTCTAAATTTTCAAGACAATCATCAAAAGTTTTTCCACAAACAGAAAAGTCATCCATGAAAACTTCCATGACTTCTTCAATCATATCAGAAAAGATTGACATCATGCATCTTTGGAAAGAGGCTGGTGCATTACCCAATCTAAAGGACATCCTACGATAGGCATAGGTTCCATAGGGACAGGTAAAGTTGGTTTTTCTCTGATCATCAGGGTGGATAGGAATTTGATGATATCCAGAATATCCATCAAGGAAGCGAAAGAAAGAGTGGTTTGCCAATTGCTCTAACATCTCATCGATAAAGGGCAAAGGGAAGTGATCTTTCCTTGTCGCCTTGTTGAGTTTTCTGTAATCTATGCACATCCGCCATCCAGTGAAGGTTCTCTGAGGGATTAACTCATTCTTATCATTCTTGACAACCGTCATGCCTCCCTTTTTAGGCACAACTTGAACTGGGCTTACCCATCACTATGCGACACAGGATAAATAATCCCAGCGTGCAATAGCTTCAAGACCTCCTTCTTTACAACCTCTCTCATCGAATTGTTGAGCCTACGCTAGGGATCTCTAGATGGTATGATATTAGGATCAGTTGGAATGCGATGGGTGCAAAGAACAGGACTAATTCCTTTCAGATCTTGGAGTGAATAGCCAAAAGCTGATCGATGCTTTTCCAAGACAGTGATCAAGCGAATGGTCTCTACTTGTGAGAGTTTATCACTTATGATCACTGGAGATTGCATATCTCCATTTAGGAAAGCATATCTAAGATCGGCTGGCAATGGCTTGAGCTCAATAGGAGGTTTAGGTGGCACTAGGAATTCATCATGGAGTAAAGGTTCTGAATTTTCGGCTTCTTCCTCGATGAAGAACTCATCATCTTCTTCAAGATGGGATTCTCTCAGAAAGTATAGGGCTGCCACTGTGATCTCACTAATTGGATCAGGCTCTGGACATGGCTCAGTCTTAGCATTTAATGAACTGGTGATGGACAAAGGGAATCTAAAGTTTGGTCCTAAATGAACACGGATTGTCCCTATTTGTCCTTCTTGAATAAGTCTTCCAATGGGCTGGCCTATCAACAGGTCGAACTCCATGACATCAAAGATATAAAAACTTAGATGGAGCATGGTGTCGTTTACCCAGATAGGGAGCACAAATAAAATGCCTAAACTTGGAATAATGTGCCCGGAAGGACTTTTCAAGAGCTTTGTTGTTGGGGTTAGTGGCATGTCTATAGATAACTCTTGAGCAAATGATTCATACATGATATTAACACCCACAACTAGATTGTAGAAAGCTTCAAAAGGGCCTTTATGGATTTGGCATTTGATTAAGACAGAAGGTGAATCCAATCGGATCACATCAGAGGAAACCTTTGATTCTTCTAGCCAATCATTGCAGATTATGGCTATAAGCTCTCTTGCGGTCTTTCTACAGAAGGCTACTTTAGGAGGCTCTAAAGATGGTTTCTTGGACTCCTGAGGCTTCTTAATCATATGGAAGTGAGAGGTGTTTCCAAAATCGGAGAAAAGATCATCTTCTATGTCAAGCATAAAGTTCGAAAACGGAGTATCCTCCTTTTTCATAGGGTTGGAAATCGGGATAGTTGAGGATTGGGATGTTGATGGTAAAGGTTTAGGTTTAGCTACCCTAAGCTGTTCTTCTAACTTCTCCTCGGGTTGGTTATCTAAGATGTTGTCCAAGATCTTGCGTGCTTCAGAATCTGAAACATGAGCAAAAGATCCTCCCGCAGAGTAGTTGAGATGCTTCTTGGATTTCTTTCTCAGACCCACAAAAAAGTGTTGAATAAGAATTAGGTCTGGAATAGATAGGTCTGGTTGTTGACGGTCGCTAACACCCTATTTTACCATCAACATTTCACCCATAATCAAGGTAAAACCACATGAAATGCAAAGAACTCACCTTGAAACTTACCTAGTTCCATATGTCCTTGGAGAAATATTGTGTATGCAGGAAAAATGGTTAAAACAAGGAAAAACAAAGTAAGGCAAGACACCTTAGCACCTCAGCTGCCACATGGGGGCCAGAGGGGGGCGCCCGCCCTACCAAGTAGGGCGCCTACCCTATCAAAAGTTCCAAATGGCACTTGCCACCTCACGGATCCGTGTGCCAACCTCCCAAATGACCTATGGCACGTTGAAACAACATCAACGGCTTAGATACAAGGCACAAGGATCCGGTGGCCCTATCAACAGAACGCCCGTCCTATCCAAATTGAGTGCCACGTCCACAATCCGAGGGAAGGTGTCCAGGAGTCATCTAACCATCAAATGAAGTTGGTTCTCATCCAACGGTGATCAAGTGATGTGCCATGGATCGAAGGACCCACATGTCATCCTCCCGGGGTTGCAAACCGCCAATCCTGAGCTCCAATCGACCTTGCAACCACCCTTGAGGGTGAAGGAGGGCTGTAGGATGCAAGGCGGTGCATCCTAGGGGCACCCGCCCCCATAGGAGGGCGCCCGCCCTGCCTCTTCGCGCCACCGACCTCCAGGACCCCTAGAAGTACCCCTGGAGCACTCCTACACTATAAATAGGACTTGAATCCTCACTTGTAAGGGAAAACACAACTAGACACACCTCTAGAAATCACTAGAGATTCAGCTCATAGTCAGTAGTAGCTCCTCTCTCTCTCTCTAGCGAAGCTCTGCTCTTAGGAATAGTGCTAGCTAGAGAATAGTAGAGTGGTGGAGAGAAGTTGGGAGAAGGAGGAAGTCTATGGAGGAGCCGGGCTTGTCGGCGACCTCCTCTGCGGTGTTCTTCACTCTTATCGGTAATAAAGATCCCCTGCTTCATTTACTTATTGTCATACTTTAAGCAGTTGCATACTTGTCTCATTGCTTGGTTAGAGTGCTCTAATTCCTTGGCCAGAGTTAGAGTAGTAAGCTTTATAGATTAAGCGAGGTGCTTAGGCTATAATCTTACCCTTGAGTGCGGCTAGACCAACGGATAGTAGTGGTAGGTTCTAGGTGGTGACAGCCCTAGAATCCTCTGGATTCCACCACGTTTGGTCTAGTTTTATCATCGTAGGACTTTGGGACGTACGGTGCCTAATCAGTCGAACCCCAGCGAGTTTAGGACTTTGCGTGTCCCGAGTATAGCAATCTCTTTGGTATAACAATCACTTGATCTTTTACTGAGATAGAGTTCTTCCCTAAAACTCCAGAGCTACCTAGTGTATTTCCACCTTAATTATACTTCATTGATTTATCCTTACTAAGGTTATTACCCCATTTATCCATATCTAGATCCTTGATTATCAAATCCTTGGAATCACAAAACCAGCCTTCCTTTGGGAAAATATAAATTCGACACCTGGTACTCCCAGGTAAAGTGCTACACGATAGTTCTGTGCGCTTGCAAAATCCCATCACCTATCCTATAGAGCTACCCATAGCATTTTTTGGCAACAATCATATACTTTGAGCATAGGGATTGATAACCCCAGTGATTGTGTTGAGAAGTATTGTTACCACTGCTAGAGGATAGATTTGGCTACACTCTTTTGATAGCATTAGTAACTGTCAACAAGCATTTTTGGCGCCGTTGCCAGGGAAGGCAACTGTTGAATTCCTCTGATTTGAGTCAAGTCTAGATAGTTATCCTTAGAATCACGAATATGGCCGAAATGACCATCAGTGAATTCTCTGCACCTTCTGCTGCTAATATAGCAACAGGCCATGGTGTCATCGAGGCAAACACTCAGTTTGAGTTAAAGCCCGCATTGATCACAATGGTTCAAGCTAGCCCATTTTGTGGCAAAGCTCACGAGGATGCTAATGCACACCTCCAATACTTCTTGAAGATATGCAGCACCTTTACCATTAAAGGAGTAACCCCAGACACAATTCGTTTGCGACTCCTTCCTTTCTCCTTGTTAGGAAAAGCCAAGCAATGGTTCTATACAAACCAAAATGATGTGGACACATGGGAAAAGTGTTCCAACTCTTTCCTAGTGAAATTCTTTCCTCTAGGCAAGCCAATGCTCTTCGCAATAATATCTCTAGTTTCCGACAACAAACCGATGAATCGATTCTCGAGGCTTGGGAACGAATGCAAGAGTATGTCGCTGCCTGTCCACACCATGGTATGGAGGATTGGATTTTAATCTAAAACTTCTGTCATGGATTAACCCCTCTTGATAGAAGCCATCTAGATGCTGCCACCGGTGGAGCATTCTTTTCTTTTAAAGATTCAGATGCGAAGGCTTCAATAGAGAAGATGGTGTCCAATCAAGGATGGAATGAGGAACGTCTGCAACTGCGCAAGCGAAGTATGCATTCTTTAAAGGAAGTTGACATGATTGCAGTTAAAGTGGACCTACTGGCCAAAAGGCTAGAAAATTGTGAGAGGATGCGTACACCTGAGACCGTGCAAGCCATGGAGACTCACATTGTAACACCCCCGGTGTTAGTCATGAGCTAACAAACGAGTGTGGGCCTAATCAATGATATTGATCATTATCTCACATTCATATCATCTACCATGATCATTGGAAATGGTTCATAAAGATCCGAATCAAGAATTCACATGGAATGACAAGTTATTCACTTAATTGGATTTATTGATTAAGTGAGAATCAACATGCAAAGTCAACCAAACCTTGCAACCTTGCCCAAACAAATCTAGTTGAACTCTACAACAAAAGTCATGAAGGTTTCATGTTGAGCAAATGTCAAGAAAATATCTCAATTGGCCTAAATCTCCAATTTGAGCTCTCAAACCACATTAGTTTGACCAAAGTGGAAATATTATTTTGGAGCAAGATATGAAGTTTGACCCAAAATAAAAGTTACAGATATTTTGGAGTAGAATAAATGTTATTTTTGTACCAAGTCATGATTCAATCCCTAAGTACCTCAAATAGTGGACACAAGATAGAGGAAAAGCTGATTACAGGACTTCAAATATTTCTAAGTCTGAAATCTGCCCCTATTACAATGACGTGTTGCTTTCTCCAAATTTTGTTAAGCAACTCAAATTGGACCAAATATAAAAGTTGAAGGGAATTTGTTAGGGCACAACATATCCAAAGTTGAGGTTAAGCTGACAACGTTTGACAAGGTTTGCCACTCAATCTTTGACCGTAATTAAGCTGCTGACACTCACAAATTGGGACATCATTGTCTCCTAAACCATTGATCAAGAGGTCGAGAGCCCTTAAACAGTTTTGAAGAGCAGCGCGAGGGCAACACGTTTCCTATTCGCGCCCAAGTCGTAATATGCCCGGAAGATGCCGGAATCAGCCGCCATCGTTGCCTGCCACGTGTTCGTCGAAATGCAGCAAAGACGGACGCGTGCTGCCCATGTCCAGAGCTTCGCCCCACCATTGCCAGTGCACCCCACCTCTATTTCCTTCGCCCCAGCGGAAATGGGAAGCACCAGAGCCCCTCCTCGCCTCTCCAACCTCTCTGGCTTCCTCTCCCGCTCTCCATCCCTCTCTGCTGGAGCCGACGGCAATGGCCGCCATGGACGCCGAGCTCGCAGCTGCCGCGTCACCGTCGTCCCTCATCTTCCTGTCTCCTCTCGGCCTTAGAGCCTTGCTCGGTTCTTCATGGCCCAGCTCTGCCCCGTTTCGTAACTTTTTTTTTTTGGCAGGAGTCGTCGCTGCGGTGCCATCCTCCGAGTGCCTCGCCGCCGGCGCTGCTGCGGCTGCTGTTCGCTGCTGTTGGAGCGGGCATGCTGCTGCCGAGCGCAGCTGCGGCTTGCTGCTGCCATGCCGCTGGCTGCCGCAGCCGGCCAAAGCCAGTCGCTGGCCGCGAGTAGCTGGCCGAGGCCGGCCAGGCTCCGTGCCGCTCGCTCCCTCTCTGCTCAGTTCCTGCGAAGAAGACCATCCCTCTCTGTGCTCTCTTGTGGCTGACATGTGGGACCCACGTGGTCAATTGTGCATAAAAATGCAGGATTTGTGTCGTTGTTTAAAAATCCATATCTAGCTCTACGAAGCTCCGAAAATTGTGAAACTTGTTTTGTTAGATTCATGGTGAAGTGCTCTGCATGTTAGATCCATAAAATGTGTTATGTTATTTACATTTATGTGCTGTAGAATTGTTTTGAAATGTGGTTTAAGGATTATGTTAACTTGCTTTTGACTATATTTTGAGAAATATAAATCCAACGAACAGTGATTCCAATTTTGTTAGTCTTCTCATAACATGCACTAGGTAATAGGAATATAACATGTGCTGGTTATTTACTGTTTTAATGATGTTTCACATTTATCTTGTTTAATAGAGATTAAATGCTTGTTTTGTTTGTTTATTTTGTATATGGAGTTGTATGGCTCCAATTGGCATGAAAATTTATGGTAGCTTCTCTGTATGATGTGTGATGCCTAGTTAAAATATCATGATTTATTGTGCAAGTATCACTGAGTTATATATTTATCTTGTTTGATGCCAAATAAGTATATTTAAATGCATTATAAATAATATATAGATGTAAAAATGGAAAATGGTGTTCTACTACCTTTACATGATGTTGTGTTAGCCTGAGAATCAATAATATGATCATATGTTTAAAGAAAATATTGAGTTTTTCATTTATCTTACTTTTCAATGCATTGTTGCATTATAAACTTGTTTATTTTGTAGTAATTAAATTATAATACCTGAGCATGTCAAATTTGTACATTGGTCATGATTGGTATTTAACTAGCTCTCATAAAAACATCAGCTCCATTTAAGATGTTTACCATATATCTTAAATAATTAAATAATGGGCTTTTTCTGCAATAATTAGTGAATAATTAGGGACAAATGAATACATGCATGTTTCTTATGATGCCTTGATGTGTTTGGGTCTGAGCTAAGTGATGTATGATCATGCTATGATTGTTATGTTACATCAATAGCCCATGTATATATGTGTCATTGATTTAAAAAGCAAGCAAACAACTTAATTGTATTTCCTCTGAAAGTGGCTACATGTGTAGTCCCTGTTGTTGTGATATTTTCTCCATTAAAATGATGTTGCACGTAAATTTTTTCTTTACAAAAGTTGTAGTTAACTTCATTTCCTTACTTGTCCTAGAATTTCATGATTTTAGGCTTTATGGTTTTGGAGTTGTTGATTTTATAAGTCTGCTGTCAGGTTTTGCCTGTTTTCTGTCCAGATCTGAAAGATTGCATTGTGTGCCCAATTTAACCTCTGAATCACCTCTTGGTGATAATAGAAGAGTTATAGTACTTTTTCTATACTTTTCAAAATGTCTAGGTTCACCCCTTTTAGTAGTATAAATCAATATTTATGTTTGTTTGAAATGAGGGGACAGAATTTGTCCAAGTCTGGACAGAGGTACTCCTTTTGTATTGTTTGACCTTGTAAAATATTGAATCACCTGAAGATGATAATAATAAAGTTTTAGATAATTTATTATGCTTTTCAGAAAGTCTAGAATCATGCTTGTTAAATGTGTAAAACTGCAGTTATGTTTCTTGGAAGCTACTGTTAGCTTTTCTGTCCATAATTGAACAGACCTGCTTGTTTCTGATTGTCTGACTTAGATAACCTTTGATTTGGCTCTGGTTATTAATAACAAAGTTGTATACAATTTCAATACCTTTCCAAAGAGTCTTAGATCACCCCTGTTGGATGTGTTTAACTTGAGTTATGATTGAATCTTGTGCTTGATGTCCTGCTATCTATAAACTGCATGTGTGAGACTGATTGCTTTCACTTTGCCTTGCTTGATGTGATTGTAGCTCATGGTTGAGTGATAGTAGATTAACATGTCCTATATTACTTCATTTTTGTTCATACATGTGCATCGTGCATCTCATTTAGGTACGCTAGATGATGGACACGTGGACGTGAAGTACGTGATGTTGGAGTTAACCAAAAGACGGTGTGGTGGACTGATCACGAAGACGGAAGGACTTATCGAGTACTTGGATGAGAGATGCTCGTCGAGCGAGTGTCATCTAACAAACACTAACTTAGTGTTGGATTCCAGGCAAGCCCCAGAGCATTCTAAGTCTCCCATGTTTTACAAATAATCATTTGAGTCTTTATTCTTATGTTATGCTGCATTAAGTTATAGGAGTTGATTGGAACCCTCCTTTTGCATATCCCTTCCTTGACTACAAAAGATACCTCATTCCTATTTAGGACCAGGATCGAAACTATGCTTAGCCCTGCTTAGTCCGGTAAAAGTCGGATGATCCCCTGTCATTCGCATGATAGCGATGGGTATTCTTACTTTGACCAGTTCTTGAACAAATGGCCACTGCGGAACTTAACCATGGTGCATAATTAATCGGAAGGTGCAGGAGGAACGTAGAGAACCAACAAGGCATGGCAGTCCTTGCTGCGTATCTACCTCCAATTGTGCCATTAAGGACAAAACGCTGATGCGCGTCCTCGATGTCATGTTGAACCCTACCTTTGCTTAACTGGCCGGATAAGTCGTTCCGACCGTGAAGTAGAGTAGTCCAGCTCAGGGTGATACATCGACTGGTTGAAGTGCGTATCCCAGGAGGTTGCGGATAGGACCATGGGCGGGGACCTAGTGGGCCGGTCAGCGCAACCGGTTTAGGGAAGATCCGAGCATCCTGGCCACCGTTGAATCCCTTGCATATGGTGCCAGGGCGAATTTATACTAACTTTTTACCTGAGCTGTTCGAAAGATCACCTGAAACTGCTCTGACGGGGGTAGGTGTAAGGCGAGCAATTAGTATTTACTCCAGCTGGATAGTAATTCGATTCGAATCGCGGTCTCTCCCTGTTAGTGAGAACTTGACAAGAGCAGCGGCACGGTGTACTCCAAACTAATTTATGAATGGATGTACATGGTTGAAAGGCTGATTGGTAACTTATGAACTGGACATGAATATGACCATTGCTTGATTAGTTGCAGGAGTTCATTGTGCTACACAAAGAACCTAAGTAAAATAATTACTTAATCCTGGTTCCATAATAATGTGATGCTATAATCTAGTTGAATAGGCATTCACCTAGACAGGTATTAATAATGCAATCTAATCAAATTGATGATAAAACTGGTGTAAATATACATAATGAACCTTAAGCTTTTTATGCAAACAATGTCAGCCAGCTCCACCAAACAAAGCCTTGCATTCCTCTCAGTGTCATTTTTTTTCGTTTATGACGGGTAAGTCTAGCTGAGTACATTCTAGTACTCAGGGTTTTATCCCACCATGTTGCAGGTGAAGGTCTAAGCCTGCGGATGATGGTGGATAAGCGCCAGTGGGCTCGGCCTTCTATTAAGTTATCTCATCTATGCTTTGATGGAAGGAATGTCATCTATACTAGCAATGTATTCTGAACTTATGGTTACCAATTATTTCGAAGCTATGTTCTTTTCAAATTAATCTTAATCAAATTCTTGTATTATTATTTGTGAATTCCTTTGTAAATCTATTCCGCTGTAAAGCTCTGTGTATGTGATTGGTGTTTACTTAATCATGCGATCTTGGTTGTTAAGTTGAATTATCGAGGTCTTTCGGGATACTCGGCGGACTACCGGGTTTATATGGGCTTCAAGTATGACGGTTTGATCACTTCGGTGATTGCTTTTGTACTTGTGTTCTTATAAATTGGTCGGTTCCATTACACACATGACGTGTGAAGTCTGTGGAGAAGTTGGCCATTCTGAACTCCATTGTCCTGAGACACATGAAGACCTCAACTTCATCAACAATGACAACAATTTTCGTTCTTCAAATCAAGGATGGACTCAGCGCTCCAATTCTCAAGGTAACACTTTCAATTCTTCGCAACGTCTAAACAACCAAGGTAATAACTACCCTTCTCTTAAAGATCTTGTCTATGGTCAACGTAGAATGACTGATAGCATAAACAAGAAGCTCCATGCTAATGATAGGATGCTAGATCACATAAATGCTAAATTGGATGATTTCTCTTCTGCAATTAAGAATCAACTTAGTTTCAATAAGATGCTTGAAACCCAATTAGCACAACTAGCAGCAGCAATTCCATCTTTTGAAAAAAGGAAGAATACCAGGAAAGCCTGAAACAACCATGGAATCTGCTAATCTTGTTACTATTAGTTATAATGGCTATGAATTAAATGGATGGAATTTTCTAACTAAAAAGGGAGATCCTGGAACCCCTGTCATATCTTATTCTATTCAATCTCAAAAGTTCCATAATGCTATATGTGATCTAAGATCTAGTATTAACATCATGTCTAAAGAACATTATGAAAAGTTGTTTTACACTGAACTAATACCAACTTCTGCATATGTGCAATTAGCTGATCAAACAACTTGCTACATAGAAGGAGTACTTTGTGATGTTCTGGTAAAAGTAAGAAACAACTTTGTGCCTGCCGATTTCATAATTTTAGACATGGGTAATAGGGACAACTTACCCCTCATTCTTGGCCGACCTTTCTTGAATACTGTGAATGCATGCATATTTGTTGCTAGTGGTAGCATGGATTTCTATATAAATGGGAAGAAAGAAAGATTTGTTTTCCCTTGTGCATCGCACCATGCAACTAACATGCAGAAAATAAGAGTCGATCCATGAGGAGGAGAAAACCAAGAATCTGAAGAAACAAGAATGACAGAGATGCGGTTAAAAAGTAACCTTCATCGACAGCCTCTACACCAAACCCCGCTACCGTCAAAGAAGGATAAGATGAGAAGAAGACATCAGTCAAGGAAGAACCTCCTTCTGAGGAAGGACAACTATGGGAGTAAGTATTCTATCTCTCTCTCTTTAATTACTGCATTGGCATATTTTCCTTCTTCGTGCATTAAATCAATTAATTGTTATAAGCATGTTTAAATTTATGTCTTGCATTTAAGACCATTTTAAAAAGGGAGAATAAATAAAAAATAATAATAGTAATAATAATAATAATAAAATAAAATATAAATTTGGTTCATCATAGTAGCAATAAAAAGCAAAGCCTAGTGATCATAATAAGATGCAAAAGAGGAAATAACCTGACCAAGAGGAGAATCTGATCATGAAGAAGAAGCTAGCTTGGGGGAGCCGTCATCCTCACCAAGATATGATCTCTAACCCCAGCGATCCTTTTTCTTAATTATTGTGAGTTATAATATGAAAAGCAATTCTAAATTCTTGCATAACAACAAATAAAAATAATGATAAGATGAGAAAAGATTATGATAAGTCTTTGTTGGAAATTATGAATAATTGCTCTTTGATGATTTGCAAAGTCTTGTTATACAATCCTTACTATGAAAGTTTTGAGTGTGATATCTGAAATCTGTCTTAAATCAAACACTATTGTGGGTTGTACATGCTAATAATCTAAGTTATGCTCTTGCAAGATTGAAATTGGTATAAGTAGAACTTTTACCTGACCTAAGGAATGAGTGAGAACCAACTAGAGATTTTGATTTATAAAATTCAAATTCTTGCTCATGGTTCCTTTATGGAATTAAATACCTACCATCAAGCCATACATCCACAAACAACTAAAACCGCCAAAAGAAAGAGCTCTTGTCTGTTTTGAGCCTGCTTAGACCTTATTTGATCTAGGTAGAGAAACTAGTGATATTCTTTGATCAAGATCACGTACACATCCCACTTATGTATTACTTCTACACTGGAAGTATACATCTATGCTCCATACACCAATTGAGACAACCAACCACAATCGACTTTTGTCCTTTTGATAGATGGGGAGTATAGGTTACTGAAAAAAAGAGATAGAGCAAGTGCTCAAGAAAGACAAAAGAGGACAAATGTCCCATGGGCAGGTGCCCATATATCTCTACTTCATTTATAAAAAAATATGTATTCAGTAACCTTGCTCTCTCCTGTCTAAGGCAAAGGAATAAGTCTCAAGGAGCCCACCAAATAATTTACACTTGCACTTCTTGATCATTTTATATGACTTGTTGCTCCCTGTGATCTAAGAATCTAATCTTGCAATACATTCAGTTCAAGTTTGCTTTAGCTCCAATCCTATAAACCCCACATAAGCTTTAGGATAGACATGAAAAGCTCTTTTGAGCTCTTGTGAGGTCCATCACACTAAGGAGTGGTTGAGAGTACCATTAAAGGAACCAAAGCAAGATTTTCTTTTTCAAAAGAATAAAAACTCTCTAGTAAATGGTTTCACTCTACCAAAGTAAGGGATGAAGTATCTACTTATCTATGCTATCTTGTTTTTGCATGACCCATGGTGAAAAGCTAAAAGCCCCATATAGATAAGGCACAAGATGAATTTATGAATCATGCTCAATACTAGAATAGTGTTGGTTTGTATGCAAGATCCTTGTGAATTGTTACATTAAAGAAATTCTTGATACAACATTGCCATGTTAAAACCACATCTTTGCTTGAGGACAAGCAAAAGGTTAGCTTGGGGGAGTTCGTTGACGGTCGCTAACACCCTATTTTACCATCAACATTTCACCCATAATCAAGGTAAAACCACATGAAATGCAAAGAACTCACCTTGAAACTTACCTAGTTCCACATGTCCTTCGAGAAATATTGTCTACGCAGGAAAAATGGCAAAATCAAGGAAAAACAAAGCAAGGCAAGACACCTCAGCTGCCACATGGGGGCCAGAGGGGGGCGCCCGCCCTATCAAAAGTGCCAAATGGCACTTGCCACCTCACGGATCCGTGTGCCAACCTCCTAAATGGCCTGTGGCACGTTGAAACAACATCAACGGCTTAGATACAAGGCACGAGGATCTGGTGGCCCTATCAACAGGGCGCCCGCCCTGTCCAAATTGAGTGCCATATCCACAATCCGAGGGAAGGTGTCCAGGAGTCATCTACACCATCAAATGAAGTCTGTTTTCATCTAACGGTGATCAAGTGATGTGCCATGGATCAAAGGACCCACATGTCATCCTCCCGGGGTTGCAAACCGCCAATCCTGAGCTCCAACCAACCTTGCAACTGCCCTTGAGGCTGAAAGAGGGCCGTAGGATGCAAGGCGGTGCATCCAAGGGGGCGCCCGCCCCCTAGGAGGGCGCCTGCCCTGCCTCTTCGTGCCACCGACCTCTAGGACCCCTACAAGTACCCCTGGAGTACTCCTACACTATAAATAGGACTTGAATTCTCACTTGTAAGGGAAAAACACAACTAGAAACACCTCTAGAAATCACTAGAGATTCAGCTCATAGTCAGTATTAGCTCATCTCTCTCTCTAGCGAAGCTCTGCTCTTAGGAATAGTGCTTGCAAGAGAAGAGTAGAGTGGTGGAGAGAAGTCGGGAGAAGGAGGAAGTCTGTGGAGGAACCGGGCTTGTCGGCGACCTCCTCTGCGGTGTTCCTCACTTTCATCGGTAATAAAGATCCCCTGCTTCATTTACTTATTGTCATACTTTAAGCAGTTGCATACTTATCTCATTGCTTGATTAGAGTGCTCTAATTCCTTGGCCAGAGATAGAGTAGTAAGCTTTATAGATTAAGCGAGGTGCTTAGGCTATAATCTTACCCTTGAGTGTGGCTAGACCCACGGATAGTAGTGGTAGGTTCTAGGTGGTGACAGCCCTAGAATCCTCTGGATACTACCACGTTCGGTCTAGTTTTATCATCGTAGGACTTTGGGACGTACGCTGCCTAATCAGTCAAAACCCGACGAGTTTAGGACTTTGCGTGTCCCGAGTATAACAATCTCTTTAGTATAACAATCACTTGATCTTTTACTGAGATAGAGTTCTCCCCTAAAACTCCAGAGCTACCTAGTGTGTTTTCACCTTAGTTATACTTCACTGATTTATCCTTACTAAGGTTATTAGCCCATTTATCCATATCTAGATCCTTGATTATCAGATCCTTAGAATCACAAAACCAGCCTTCCTTTGGAAAAATATAAATTCGACACCTGGTACTCCCAGGTAAAGTGCTACATGATAGTTCTGTGCGCTTGTAGAATCCCATCACCTATCCTATAGAGCTACCCATAGCATTTTTTGCCAACAATCATATACTTTAAGCGTAGGGATTGACAACCTCAGTGATTGCGTTGAGAAGTATTGTTACCACTGCTAGAGGATAGATTTGGCTACACTCTTTTGATAGTATTAGTAACTGTCAACATTGGTCCAGATTTTATGAGTTCGTTGAAACGCTCCCAGGATGTGGCCAAAGATTCATTATCTTTCTGTTTGAAATATAGGATCTTGGTTCTGAGGTTGATAATTTTGGAAAGGGGGTAGAATTTGAGACAAAAGTCTGAATGAAGTTTTTCCCAATCTCTTCCTTCTTTCTCTATGGTTCGGTCATACCAGGTTTTAGCTCTCCCTCTCAAAGAGAAAGGAAAAAGCTTCCACCTTAGGGTTTCATCGTACATGCCCTCTATATGGAGGCAGTCACAAGTTTGATCGAACTCTCATAGGTGAAGGTGAGGATTATCATCTTCCTCTCCTGAAAAGGATTGGCTTTGGACCATCTCTATTAGGCACGGGCGTACCTCATAGGTAGGAGTTTGAATAGGTTTTGAGGATTGCCTAAGCCTATGGCTTGTGCTCGTGGATGCAACATATTTATAGATGGGGGTGATTTCAATGGCATCCATAACGGAGATAATAAAGATAAAAGTATGAATACAAGGTTAAGATAGACTCTAGATGTTTCAACTGTTTTCCCCGGCAACGGCACCAGAAATGCTTGTTGGTATAAGATAACTCAAACAAATAAACACTAGGATTATCTGTAAGCGGACAGATACCGTTGTAGCACTTCACCCGGGAGTATTTCAGGTATCGTTATTTATATTTTACCAAAGGGAAAACGGGATGACTAGAATCTGTTCTTAACCCCTGAGCTGCTATCAAGGACGGAGAAAATAAGTGATATAGGAGATTGTTAAGGCTTCTAGTTCTAATCCTCACAAGATATGATATGATTGTTCTCAAGGGGAATTACTAACAAAGGGTAAATTCCTTAGTAATGGAATCCTACGGTCTTACTGACGGGAGGTGGACTGTGTAAGACTCAACAAGGCTAGGTCACCCTTGCGATCTACCACCGATCCGGATAGTATAGGGCATTTATGAATAAATATTAATCTAAGCACCACGCTTAAACTATAAATAACTACTTCAATCAAGGAGCTACCAAGACTAAAGCACTCAAAAGAATCGTAAACCTTAAGAACAATAATAGCAATGTTACTCATTTGGATTAGAAGTTGAACTCTGAAGAAATCTTCAAAAACAAGTCCCAAAGAAGGACTTGAATCCATGGGTACAAGTCGTAGAGCAGTCACCGACAGGCCGGCAACTCCCCCAACTATCTCCAGCTCTACTGCCACACTACTTCTAGAACAAGAATAGCCCTAATCTGGAGAGTCTACAAGGCTAATCTTCTACTTGATGCTTGGCTCTAGATCCTATCTTGGGTTTCTACCCTATTTGAGATATGTCGGTGGAATTCTGAAACGCTAGATTTATTTCTCTCTGGATCATTTGAAAACCCTAGGGGGTCTGGGGGTCCTTATATAGGCCGGTGGGATGAACCGTAGGCCTTGGATCAAACCGACTTCGACGGGCAGCTAGGATTGCGTGAAATTTCGGGATGTGGGTCCACGTCGAAGCGGAGGCTGAGGTGGCTCACTGACAGGTCGACCGACCTGTCAGTGGGTCAGCCGACCCCCTCTCTCTGAGTTGCGGGTCCTGCTTCGGCAGGCGTGTCTCTGGTATCTTCTAGAATATTCTTGATCTCCTGCCGTGGTGTAATTCGGTATTTTCTCTGTGGAGTGGGTCCTCTTTGGTTCTTTTCCTGTATAGTCCCTGGAAAACACAGATTCACCAAAACTAGTGGAATTCTGTCAGTTTAAACCCTATTCTATGTGTTGGCTCTGATTTATATCTTTTTTCGTGATTGGTTGACGGGTAAATCATACAATAACTACCATCAACAATAGACTTGTTGGCTCTTGAACTAGTGTTTGGTCCACACATTTATAATACATTACAGCACTTGTTAAACACACCTATACAGGTATACTAACGCATACGCACACCTAATAGCTGCTGAGTCAGCGTAGCGCGTCATCCAGTGAAGGCTGCTCCTTCGCGGTCAACCTGTCAGAGTCGGCGTAGAACATCTGGGGACGTGGACTTGATCATCTCAACCAAACTTGAGCACAGCATGAGACCACCTAATCCTTTGTTTCTCCGTTGTCGCCGTCATTAGGCGTGGTTGTGACCTTATACCATTCCCAATGATCCTGCAGGTCCATTCTGCACGCCGCCAGATACGTGCAGGCCATGGTTAGCACCTATGAGCTTTGAGTGGCCTACTTCTAAGGGATCTGGCGATCATATTATTTTGGCTGTGGGTTGCATCCTAGCATGCAATATATATAACAATAGTTGTAATCAAGTTTTAATCATAGTTCACCAAATTTAAATCCATCTCATCCACATGTTCTCCCATCCCAACACATCTCACCACACTCTCACTCTCTAGGCGGCAAGGACAACTCCCTCTCGTCACTTGCCTTAGCGGCCAACGCCAGAAACCTGTCAAAACCCAGGGGGAGAAGAGAAGGACACCTCTCACTAGTCAAGTGAAGCGTAGATCATAGGAATGTCCATGACCGAGGACGTGGCTATACGTATAGATCAATAACTCTGCAGAGCTTGTACACTTGGAACCACAAGATCGCCATCATCGGTGCTATACAACGCCTAGGCCGATACTGGGCCGCCGCCCATCCGGGGCAATGCCACTCTATCACTCAACCCTGGGTCACCCCAAAACGAATTTTGGCACACTGAGACTGTGAGACGAAGTACTAGGCCCCCAGGGGTACAACGCTGTCTCAGGGGGTGTGGACCGCAGCCCGTACCTCCCTTCACTATCACCTGTCAACCTAATAGTAGTGGCAATGCTCCGGGGAGGTTGACCTCCCAGATCCCGGCCATTCCGGAACGAGTGGTGTGCACGAAGGGTCCTACAACCCGGTTCTCTCAACATAACAGTTCCTAGGGGGTAACCGGACAGGATATCTTCCCTCTCTGGGATCAAACCGCAGCTTACCCCGATGAAACCTCCATCCCAAAGACTCGTCCCATAGAGTTTCCTCCTGGGTATCTCATCCTCAAACCCACCAAGGGTCTCATGCACCCGCCACAGGTACCTCACATGGGGAATGCCCAGGTCACACTCCCCTGGCATGACTTGCCTCCAAAGCTCGTCGCAGATCCTGTCCAGTTGACTCGACCTCACCACACACCCAAGACTCATGCCAAGATCTCCCCAAGTAGTTACATATTATCGGCATCCAGTGCCTTAGCCCGATTTGTTCCAGTTATCCACTCAATTCAGTTTTAAGTATGTAATAGCGATAGCAGCAAATAAGCAGTAAGTAGCAAGCGAGCCAGTCTAGCCTATCAGTGGGTGTGCAGGGGAAAGGTTGCAACAAGGTAATGGCTTTCAAGCAATTCTAATGCAACCTATCACAGTTCAATTGCATAAAAGTAAAGCACTAGCAATCTACATTATTGCAATGCCTAAATAGGTTTCTAAGAGAATGGTGCTGCCATGACACCTGTTTAGTAGTCGATTCTGGTGTGCTCAGTGTACTTGGTGTTGTCGTCCTCTGAGTCCTGGGCTAGCCCGTGCTCTCCTCCGCCAACGGGTCCCAAACCAGTCATCGCTATCCTCGATGCAATTACCTCGCGAGAGCGAAACACAAGCAAAGGAACAATCAATACACCGAAAAGGATGACAAGACACAGAAGGAACAATGACACCTGGAAGAACTCAAAAAGGAAAGGCAGCATAGCCCTCTCAGCGGATGTCTGATCCTAGGGCCAAAGAAACACAAGTGGCTATTCGCTAAGGACGAGTTAACGTCATAGCCTAGCCGGTACTTCCTGGGTCGAGCGGGTCGACCTGTACGGCTCCAAGTAAAATGGCTTAGACCCTAGCTCATCCTATGCGAACACCACAGCTCGCAGTCTTCTAATCCGAACGTCATTTGAATTGACGAAAATCGAAAGAAGCGCTAAAAGCAGTCCCAGTCTCTCTCGATCCGCACGCCATGGTGAACGGTAGGAACCCAGAGAGGATGGAACGGGGGAGAGAAAAGAGAAGGGGCGGTCTACTTCCCCCAACTCCCACGCCATGGCAAGGACGGGGAATTGGAGAGAAGCGACACACTAAGACGCAAGTGCTCGATCCCTTTGTAGGGTACCCAGACCTAGGTGCACTAAATGTGCTAGAGCATACCCCGGGACCTTCGCAGTGTGGTTGGCACCACAAGGATCCTAAGAATGCTATGGTCGACAATAGGTACAAGCATACAAGGCTCAAGCATGAAGACGCAAAAGAGAGGGGAGAGGGATTCACATTCCTTTGATCCACTCGCCATAGAACGACGGAAATCAAAGGAGTGGAATCAAGAGGGCGATAAACACCAAAAGAGAGAGACTCAATCCACGTCTTGCTAGATCGACAGGGATCGAGTACAAGAGCAAGACAAGAGAAAAGGATCTTCTCTCTTTCAACCAACGTGCCATGGAATGACGGAGGTTGGGAGGAAGGGACACGGCTCCGCGATCCAAACCAACTCATAGGGCTCCACAACTGTGTCGCTAAACGACACAAGGCTATTCCGTCGGCTCGTAGCGATACGGTTGTCACCGCTAGATCCGATGAAACACTAAGGTCTAGGTGGCGCAAGCATATGAGAAGGATAGGATAAGACACGAGCGAGAAAAGGGGGACATAGCCTGATGGCCATAGCGAGCGATCCCGCGGCCATGAGCTAAACCCACACGAGTCAGCTTACGTCGTTCGACGACTGTTATCCCCGATACGTATCCCACTAGACTAGGCTACGGAGGGCTCAAAATGTGCGGATAAGACCCGCATCGAAGATGACATCAACTCATGGTATCCTATCCTAGGGACATGGACAGGGGCTAGCGATCGAAGATGATGAAGTCAACTAAAACACGAGGGACGAGTTACGCTCGGCGTTACGGCCACGACGGGACGAACCCACGACCGAACATGCGAATGAGTTATGATCCCTCAACCAGCACAAAGGCACAGTCCACAGATGAACAACAACCACACTTACGACAAACAACTCTACGACCTCTAAACGAGCGGCACACATCCATAGCGACACAAAAAGAGAGATAAACCGGCTCAAAGGCACGGCATAGGCAGGCAACAAGGTACAGATAGATCATATATGAACAAGTAAGAGTGTGAACAAGATGACCAGTATGGATATAAATTTGGATAGGACAACATATAGATTGATGGATAATACGAGCAAGTATGAACACGAATGAAATTGAGGCTTGCTGATGTCGATAATGGCACCGGTTTGGGTTCAAGGGTTTGACCTTGGAGCGAGGAAGGCAGCGAGGATGCTGCAGCTCATATTGGACGGCTGTGGCTTGCTGTTGGCCAGCTTCTGCCCGCGTCAGCCAGCTGCAGCTCGCTGTTGGCCTGCTGTAGCCTGCTGCGGCTGGCTGTGGCCAGCCGGTGGCTGTCTACAGCTGGCCAAGGATGGCCGGTAGGGGCTATAGCTGGCCAGGCAGGGCTGTGGCGGGCCGAAGGCTGGCCGGAGCATGGCTGGCTTCCCGGCTGTGAGGAAGGTGACCGGCACAATGGTGTCAACAGCACTACAAGGAAAAAGGGCGGCTTGGCCAAGGGTGCTCACCGGCGGTTGGTGCTGCTCGCCGCGGACAGGGGCAGAGTGGGGTGCCATAGGCAGTGCCACTCCGGTCGTTGCTCCTGTGCACGGTCCGACACGGCGAGGAGGAGCATGCCGCCCGGGGCAGCAAGCAGAGGGATGGCGAAGCTGGACGACGTCCATGGCCATCTCGATCGCGATGGGGAGGGTGACATCGTGGAGTCGAAGGTGCAGGTGGCTGGCACGGTGAGGAGGGACATCGTCGGCTCGATGATGAGGGAGGCTGGCAGCCTTGCTCGACTAGGCAGAGGCCGCGCGGTGGGAATGGGGCGGCCTAGAGACCATCGTCGCGGCGGGACGCTGCACAGCGAGGTCGTGGCCACGGGCGAGCATGAACAGGGAGGGCTCCGACGCGAGGAGGAGCTGCTTGGCGGCGAGATGGGTGACGTCGTAGCGTGACATGGGCACGACGATGGTGGTTGCTCGATGAGGAACACCACGCAATGTCGAGAACGGCCAAGGACGAGGCGAGACCATGGTGTGGACGAGGCTCCAGCTTGGCGTGGGGCTATGTATGGTGCTACCGGGGAGTAGGGTGGCCGTGGCCAGCTGGTAGGGCAGCGGCTGGCCATGCCTGCGCGTGCAAAGGGCAGAGAGGGGCTGCATGAAGGTGTGTGGTGAGGTCGTAGTGCCCGGACGGCGTGGCCGCACGGCATCAGAGAGCAGCGGTGGCTGCTGCTGAGGTGGGGAAGGTGGGAGGGAGCGGCGGCAGCAGTTGCAGGCAAGAAGAAGGGGGCGACGGCTGCGTGTGTGCTTTATAGGGCGCCGCGGCTAGGGTTCTAGGAGCTCCCGACCATCCTCGGCGTCCATGTCAGGGGCGAGACATGCGGCGCGCATCCTGGACAGTGGGGCATGGAGCAGGGGTGCGCGCGCCTCCCTGGCGGCGGCTGCAACGGCTCCCAGGGGCCAGGCGAGCTCACCCCTAGGGTTTGCAGTGGGAGGTGGCCGGTTGGGCCTTCTAGGCCAGGCGCGCGCGTGCGAGCAGGCCTGCTGGGCTGCGATGGGGCGCTGCAAGAGAGGAGGTGTGCGCATGGGCCAGTTGGGCCCGGTTGCCTGCTCGGGCCTGAAGTGAGGAGAGGAGAGGGAGGCGCATTGGGTTGCTGGCCTGCGGCAGCTAGGCCACATGCTGGCGCTGGTGGTTCCTCAGCCGAAGCAGGAAGAGGGTGGGCCGAGGAGAAGGGAGTTTTCTATTATGTGAATTCGCGATTTTGAATTGGAATCTAAGTGTAATTGTGGAGGAGTTCGAAAGAAATTTGAGAGGGAAAAGACGAGGTTTCTTTTTTATGAATTGAGGAACTTCAATATGAAATCAAAAGAGTGTCTGGTTAAGGTGCTCTAGTTAGTGATATTCGATTAGAGTAGTAAGTTTATAGATTAAGCAAGGTGCTTAGGACTATATCTTACCTGTGACTGCGGCTAGGCCCACGGATAGTAGTGGTAGGTCTTAGGTGGTGACAGCCCTAAGATGCTTTGGATTCCACCACGTTCGCCCTGCTTTTATCAGCGTAGGGCTTTTAGAGTGTGAGTGACCCCAATAATTTGGGAACAAGCACTGTCCCGTAGTGGCAATTAAAGTCTTCCTTAGTTTTCCCTTAGATAAAGAAACCATATTGATCCTCTCTACCCTGTTTATCTCCTATCTTTGGATATACTTAGTTCTTGACTAGTTTACTTCACGTTCCCTGTGGAAATTCGATACCTAGGAATACTCCTTGGTGAAAACTACCTTACATCTGTACGCTTGCGGATTTCCCTGGGTGCTATATCCAGTGTCAACAAGTTTTCTGGCGCCGTTGCCGGGGATATCTTTAGCCCTTGGTGATTGTGTTAGGAATTGTCAACAAGTTTTCTGGCGCCATTGCCGGGGATATCTTTAGCCTTGGTGATTGCATTAGGAATTGTTAACAAGTTTTCTGACGCCGTTGCCGGGGAACGGTAGCTATTCTAGTTTAGAACCCAATCATCCAAGTATCTTTTACTCTGTTCTCAAAAAAAAATCTTTTACCCGTTACCTATTGTACCATATATCCTCATCCTTTATGGAAGGATTATCTATCTTCCGATTCGCTGCTTCCAAGAGTGCACAATTGGAACCACCTTCATCATCTCAACCTATTATTACCGATGGGTATGAGCTGCGGCCTAGTTTCATAACTATGGTACAAGAGAATACTTTCTCAGGAAATGGGAAAGAAAACCCATATACTCATCTTCGGGAGTTCGAGCAATTGTGTTCATGCCTTCACATTTCTGGTATGTCACATGAAACCCTTAAGTGGAAGCTATTTTCATTGTCTTTGACGGGAGCAGCCAAACTGTGGTATACTCAAACCGTAGATAGTGTAAACGGAGAGTGAGAAGTTCTTCAATCCATGTTTTATTTGACCTTCTTCCCTATCACCCGAGTAACTAAACTCCGAGTCGAGGTGATCAGTTTCTGTCAACAGAAAAGAGAAACTTTAGGTGCTGCATGGGCCCGCTTGATAGACCTTTCCACATCTGGCCCTGATCTTGCTATACCTGATCCTGTACTTTTGCAACACTTCTATATAGGTCTTAGTAAGAAATCTACACAATTCCTTGATATTGCTTCTGGCGGAGCCTTTTTACGCCTTTCCGGTAGTGAGGGGAGAGCTATCCTTGATAGGATCCTAGAAAACTGTCCCAACACCGATGTGCATGATGACTCTCCTAAAGAAAAGGACATTCCAACCCCCGTAACAGAAAAAGAAGTTTTGACAGCTAAATCCTTACCAATTCCATCATCCATATTTTCTGCTGTCACCCCAATTCTTGAACCTTTCGTTGAGACACCAAGGGAAGAAGAAATTCATCCTTTGGAGTTTCCGTTAAAACTTGAGGATGATCTCTCTTTTGATGATGAAGACACCTTCAATCACCCCATCCAAAAAGGATCTCAAGCATCCTTCACCCCAAATCATTGTCTTCCCTTTTCATATGAAGATTTGGTAGTACAAGAATCCCCCAAACCAATATCATCTTCCACCTCTAATTTTGATCCCCCATATAACCATCCTTGCTTCTTTACTAATAATATGAACAAAGGAGGCAATCCAAACCTTTTGGTTGGCATTGAAGGGAAGCAAAAATCATTAGAGGCAGGGAACCCCATTCTAATGGAGGATAAGGATGAAGATTCAACCTTAGAATGTCCTAACCGAGAGATGACGGACAATTATGTCCTCGAGGGATCAACATTGGAATTTACAACTGAAAATCAGGTGGATGAGCATGAAAGATATATTTCAAGGGAGCCACTTGACCCATGCTTGCCTGAGAAATCTTTAGAGTCATTCTCTCCTAGCATTTATGAGCGTTGCAACCCTCTTATGTTCCTTCTTAATGAAACTTACAAAAGAATGGTTGCGGATGCTTTTGTCTATCATAAGTATTCCAAGGCTCGTAATTCAACTGCAAGGGTCAAGCTTATGATTTAAAACAAAGCACTACCGGGAGATAACCCGTTTATTTATTGTTCATCATAGTTTGCTTAGCCTTAATCATCATGTTTCCATTTTCAATTTGCATCTTTAGTTGATAGGTTGCATGTTTACATTTCAATAAAAAGTGCTTATAGAAGCACTATGCATTTAGAATAGGTTTATTTCAAAAAAAAGAGCTTGCATCTTAAATAAATAAAGAATTGAAGGAGACTTATCCACAAGAAGACGTCCAACTCCGTGAAAAGGGCAAGTTTTGCGGGAATACCTCCCCCACTCAGGTATGAAATTATCACGTCACTCTTTACTATATGCATCCATTCCTGTCTATTTTGCATTAAATTGAAATTACACTGTATAGACAAGGTTTGGTAATTTTGAGAGGACATGTAAAAAAATTCATGCAAAAAAGAAGTGATGTTCAACTT
This sequence comes from Eremochloa ophiuroides, assembly GCA_038502445.1. Classification (NCBI taxonomy): domain Eukaryota; kingdom Viridiplantae; phylum Streptophyta; class Magnoliopsida; order Poales; family Poaceae; genus Eremochloa; species Eremochloa ophiuroides. The sequence goes on along the minus strand of JAHLJS010000009.1, from coordinate 18,613,143 downwards.
TCCTTATATACATGTCTTAAGATGGTGCTTTAAGTTTGCTGATGAATAATTGCTCTGCTTAACAAGCCTATGCTCTTGTAAAAATAGAGGTAGTAGATAAACAATGATTTTGTGATATGGGAACAAGAGCATCTTGTGGACACGTATCCTTCGGGTATGCTTGTCACTAATCCTGCAGGATGAAAAAAAAGAAGAAGAATGATAGATCAAAATAACAAAGTGGCAATAATCTGAGCAAGGCATCATTCAACAGTGGAGTACATTTTGAGGGCTGTCCTAACATCCACACTAGGTTTTTAATGTCTAGCGACATAAAAGTCCTAGTGTGGGGGAGGTTGCATCATTGTCTCCACCACTTTTCAAGACTTCGCCACTATGGCACGCTGGTTTGCACTCCCTCTACTCACTCTTGCTTTATATTTATAACGTTCGATGTGTTCAAAGCTTTACATGTTAAAGATCAAACTTAAAAAAAAAGAGAGATAGATAGAAGCCAACTTATGAACATGACTTTAAAAGATTGGCTGGCATAAACTTTATTCCTAGTTCATATACTTGCTACTTGTGGACATAACTATATTAGGAAAAAACATGTCAACTAAGTTGTTGTGAAGTGAGATATAGTAGACTAAAAGAATCCTATCTTACCATGAAAGCTCTTGGAAGTTTTTGTTTCATAAAACATCAAAACAATTAAGCCTTATTTCTCCTTAATGGTGTTAATTCCTACCAAAGCCAAATATCATGCTACATGATGAAAAACTTTCCACTTATGCTACTTGTTTTTGTATTGAGTTTTGTCAAACTTTATTGACCTGTGTTGAGAATTTTATCATACACTTAAGATCAAGATCACATACACTTCACCAAATATATGTTATGCTTCTAAACTAGAAGTAAGCAAAAACATGCCTTTTCCATGTACACCAAATAAATACTCCACATTTGTTAGCATGATCTTTCTCCATCATTCTTTAAGAGATGCATTGTCTAGTATTAAAAAAAGAAAAAGTATTGAAAAAAGAGAGGAGAAAATGTCCCATGAAAAAAAAATTGTGAGGACACAATTTCGGTCCTCAGCAAAAAAAAAACTAGCCATGCTCTCAAATAAAGGATGGAGAAGGAATCGTTGCTATGGAGTAATAATCATCATTCCACATTCACACACATACACACCCTGATCTGAGTGTATGACATTTTTCTCCATAGATCCATTGTTTGACCTAGCAATATATGCATTTCAAGCGTGCTTTACTTTTATCCTACCTAAAACTCCGCATAAGCATGTTAGTAGTAGAAAAACAAAGGCAACAAAAAAATGCCTTGGTGAGGATATATATATACCACTGAGTGATTTGAGAGTCCCATTTGAGGAGAAGTATGAGCTATGCTTTTAATTTCAAAAATCATAAAAAACTCCAAGTGTACTTCATGGAGATAGTGATGACTTGGTGTCATGCTGTTCCACTTTTCAACCACTCAAGGCAACATGGTAGCCACTTCAAAATCCACAGGTATGAGTATGACTTGGAATATCTTTTATGCTTGCATCCTATCTTCATAAGTCTTGCTTTACATCAAAGTTCCATTTGAATCTTTCTGCGTTGCTCGGGACGAGCAAAGGTTTAGTGTGGGGGAGTTTGTTGACGGTCCTTAACACCCCATTTTATACCGTCAATAGTGCCTAATTTGGTCATAAAAATGATACAAACCATAGTCATATGTTTTTATTCCTAACCATTTCCACAATTTGTGATGGCTATGTGAGTGTAGGTGCAAAGTAAGTACAAAACGGTGATATATAAGGATAAAAGGCTTCATCCATGCTTCCTGTGACAACACCAAGTCAAGGAGTTTGAAATGGAGTTTTGGTTCACCCAAATCAGAGGTCGGACGATAAGGTTACGCTTTTCGGAGATTGGAGAACGGGACGCAGGAGCAGTCCCGGGTAAAATGAGGACCCAGGATGCATCTGGACTCGGAATCAGGCAAATGACCAGGCGCTAGAAAGCTAACTGAGAGGCCTACACACTCACAAAAGATGAGCCAATTTGGCCCAAGCTGCAGGGCGCCCACCCTGTCCCTGCCACGTTCCATGTCAGCAATCCGTGGGAGATTCCAAATCAAGTTTGTCCTCCGTCGATCCAAGGTCGGTGCAAGATCTACGGTCCGGTGGCCCTATTATGTGGGGCTACTGACCCTCCACAATGGATTCGGTGTCCAAACCGATCGGGACCAAGTTGATTCAACTTCTACCGACCTCCAGGAGTGCATCTGAGGCGTTAACTCAAAACAAGGGTGCGGCCGCCCTACATCACACGGCGCCCGCCGCCCTACTCAAGCTAGTTCACTTCCCCATGTGACACAATTACCCCCACTATTGATCCCATGGCGGTTGGAGGTCGGTTTGATCCAACGAAGGCCGATGGACATCACGCGGATCGATGATGTGGCAATGGAGTAGCCCCTACTCCACCTCTCACTATAAATAGGACCCTCTACCTTACTTGTAAAGGACAACCACTAGATACACACTCTCCACATAAGAGTCATAGCCTTAGAGCTCTCCTAGTGAGGAGTAGAGGAGAGGGAGAAAATGAGGAGAAGCTGGAGGAGGAGCTAGGCCTGTCGGCGAGCTCTCCACTTGTAGCTCAGAGGATGAAGCTCTTCTCCGAGTAAAGTCTTCTTCAGTGTGGTAACTTTATTCTTTCGCATTACTTAAGTATTACTTTATTGCTTTACTATTGTTCACCATCTGGTTAAGGTGCTCTAGTTAGTGATATCCGATTAGAGTAGTAAGTTTATAGATTAAGCGAGGTGCTTAGGCTATATCTTACCTGTGAATGCGGCTAGGCCCACAGATAGTAGTGGTAGGTCTTAAGTGGTGACAGCCCTAAATCCTCTGGATTCCACCATGTTCGGCCTGGTTTTATCAGCGTAGAGCTTTTAGAGTGTGAGTGACCCCAATAATTTAGGAATAAGCACTGTCCCGTAGTGGCAATTAAAGCCTTCCTTAGTTTTGCCTTAGCTAAAGAAACCACACTAATCATCTCTACCCTGTTTATCTCCTATCTTTGGATATACTTAGTTCTTGACTAGTTTACTTCACGTTCCCTATGGAAATTTGATACCTAGGAATACTCCTTGGTGAAAACTACCTTGACATCCGTACGTTTGCAGATTTCCCTGGGTGCTATATCCAGTGTCAACAAGTTTTCTGGCGCCGTTGCCGGGGATATCTTTAGCCTTGGTGCTTGCGTTAGGAATTGTCAACAAGTTTTCTAGCGCCGTTGCTGGGGATATCTTTAGCCTTGGTGATTGCGTTAGGAATTGTCAACAGTGATCGACGTTCGGTTTAAAAATAAAATCTAGATGGAGCGAACGGGGATATGAACTTCACCTCCTCGAACAAATTATGGTTGGGAAGTTGCTTTGCTAGTGGAATTTCACGGTGAAGGATGGGAGTGATAGAAGTAGTTTTCCCTAAACCCTCATCCAGGCTCCCAAGAGAAGGTTTTTGAAAAAGCTTTTCTAAAGGGAGGCCAATGTGAAGTTCAAAATCGAGGATGGCAAAGATGTGGAAATCCAAGAAAACCTCGGCTTCTTCAATCACGATTGGCACGGCCGTAGCAATCCCACAATACTAAAAAATGAGTCCCGAGGGACTTTTGAAGAGGATTTTGTGGTACATTGCTGAAAAGGGTTTCTGCTAAGAAATGTGACATGATATTTGTCTCGACCGTGGGGTTGTGCAAGGCCTCTATAATAGTTCCCTTTAACGAACAAGGCATGGTTGTCGAAGGTGAAAGAATCTGAATTGCTTCGGAAGAACGTTTCACTTCCATTAGCCATTCCTTTGATGGTTCCGCTATAGGGAAAACTTCCTCAGAAGGAAGTGTAAGATTTTCGTGCCTAAAATGTTTTGAGGTATTACCATAATCCTCAAATTCAATAGGAAACTCCAAAGGATGAATTACTCTTTCCTTCTATGTTCGTGGTTCAGGTGAGGGCTCGAGCCGATCCTGAAGATGGTAATTGGTTGGATTCGACTGATAAGGATTCCTCAACACTCGACATGACTTCTGCCTGGAGGGTTCTATTTCCCATGACAGAGAAAGTGTGCCTTTCTAGGAAGCTTTCAAAGAATTTCACTTGCTTTGTCATACGTTTGTTGTAAAACGATCTGCAACAGTCACGTCTAGGCATAGGTCAGCATCTATGTCAAGACCCATACAAAAGAGATGCAGTAGAATGCCATCGGGTAACGACAGGTCTGGGCCTGAGTATAGTAACACTAAAAACCTGGCCCAGGCTATACCTATAGACTCCTTCTCATTTTGCTCAAAGTCGAGGATCGCCCTGGGTAGAGAGATGATACAGGACATAGGGAAGAATGCAGAATGAAACTTGTCTTGAAGTTCATCCCAGTCCCCATTAGTACTTTCTATGGCATGCGTGTACCATTGCTTCGCTTTCCCTATGAGGGAGAAAGGAAACAACTTCCACCTTAGAGTTTCATGTGTTATGCCTGAGATGCTCAGGCATGAACAAATTTTCTCGAAATCTTGCAAGTGGTGGCAAGGATCTTCATTATCGTGCCATGAGAAGGGTAGTGCCCTGTAACACCCTGGTGTTACGGCAACTAAAACTGGCCATGTCATCATATGCACTACAAATCATCCCGCATACTCATTTTTACTATGCATTCACTAAAATAAAATTTTTATACCACTTGTGATTGTGCATAGGTATCTAGAGTGATATTATTATCTAAGTTCTTGTGGGTAAAAATTCAATTAAAAATATATGATTAATTCAAAAAGGAAATCTATTTATGAAACCCTAATCGGACCTAAAGCCCAAATTCAAAAACTAAAAGAAAATAGATGTTGACCCTTAAACAAAAGCTGTAAATCTTTAAAAGTGGAACAACTTTTATTTTGGGTAAATTTGAAGTTGTTAAATAAAATTTCAAATAAAACCCTATCCCATGTTTGAAAATTCAAAGTTGAAATGCAATTTCGAAAACTATCAAGAATTTGGCCAAACTTCTTTAATGAATGTTGTAAAGCTTGTCAAATTGAACAACTTTTATATTTGGGGATTTTCATGTTATTGAAAAAATTTCAAATAAAACTCAAACTGGTGTTTAAGAATTTAAATTTGAAATGTCATTTCATAAATTATCAAGAATCTAGCAAAACTACTTTAATAAAAATTTAGGGCTTGTCAAGTAGAACAACTTTTATATTTGGAGATTTTTAACTTATTGAGAAAAATTTTGAATTGTGCACTGAATTTGAATTTCAATTCAAAAGAGCTATTTACCCCCTTTCGCATATTTCAAAATCTATTAAAAATTTTAACATGGTCCAATAACCAAAGTTATTTAGATCAAAATTTACCACAACTCTTATTAAGGTAATTTTTCAAGTTACCATGTGAAATGAAAAGTAATTTGAGAAAAACAAAGATGGGTACATGACTTGCTACATAAACAGCATGGCTACCCTTCCCATTCCTTTGTTCCCGAGTAGGGACGGCCACGCCGCCGCACACCGCCGGTCACTCCCTCCGCTGTGGCGCATCCTGCCGCTCGATCGACATCGTGAGGGCCCCAAACACGTCATGAAGCCACCCTTGCCCTTTAAAAGCTCAAGTCAGTCCTCAATCTTGTCTTCTCCTCGTCTCTGCCATTGCCACGAACTCCATTGTTGCCGGTGAAGTTCACCATCACCGTACCACCGATGTCCGATTCATCGTGTCCATAGTTTTCCTGCCTCCTGGATAACCCTTTGAGCTAGCTATTGTGGTCTTTGGCCACCGGAAGTTCCGGTGCGGTTGTTTCATCTCCCAAGCCGGCAGAACGCCACCGCCGCGGGCACCTCACCGTGGCCAGACTGCTCCAGTGAGATTCGTTTATATTCGTTGCATATTTTGGTTCCCCTACGACCCTGTGGTTCTCATGCTCTAGTTGGTTCTCCTCTGGAAGCCGTGTGGCCACCAAAATGCTGCCTTCGTCGTCCAGTTCGCATCGTGGCCATCATCCTCAACCTCGACAAACCCTCTCGGTCACGCCTCTGCTCTTTCTAGCGTGCACGGCAAGTCTCGGTGAGCATCCTGGAGCTTCTTAGACCTTTTCTTTAAACGCTACCGCAATGGTTTCTTTGGAACACGCCATCGCTGCTGTAGCCGAGTCGCCATGGCCGCCTTGGTCGCGGTGGAGTGTATGGCGAACCCTAACCCATCTAACCGGGTCCCGGGGGAGTATGCGAACCCTTCCAGAGCCCGTAGCCACCCTTAATCCCACCGGAGTGCCCGTCGCCGGCAGGCCGCCGCGGTCAGGCCCCCCGCACGCGTGCGCGGTGCCGTTCGATAGAAAGGGGCGGGAGGTAAAAGAGGGAGGCCGGGCAGGCCTCTGTTGGGCCAGCATGTTCACGACCTGGGACGAGCTGGGCTCGTGAGAGCCTGAGAGTTTGAGAGGGAGTGTGGGACTCGGGCTGGGCCGCACTGCTGCGCTGCTGGGCCAAGATGGTCTGCTTTAGGCCCAGAGCGGGATTTTCTTTTTCTAAAACTTTATTAAATGCCTAAATGTGATGATTTTGTTATTTTTATAACTATTTCCTGGCACATGATAAACTTATGGAAATTTTTGTGTGAGCTCTCTGTGTTGATATGTACATGGGAAAAATATTAGGGTAAGTTTGATTAATTTCCATCTGTACTAAAAATTAGTATTTTAACTAAAAAAGGCAACTTTGATGAATTTTAATAAATTCTACACTCATCCAAAAAATCATGAAATTTAATGTGGTACTATTTTGGGCTTAGTACTATCTATTAAAAAAGTTTGGACTCAAATGAAAGTAGTTTACTTATTTGTTAATTAATGCTCAAACTAGGTTTCAGAAGTATTTTTTATAGGAGATAAGTATGAAGATACACTAAAATGGGCTCAAAAGTTCAAGATGACACAACATCCAAACAATTTGGCCCAAGCAAACAAGGAAGAGAAGAAGTGAAGCCCCACCTACCTGATGCAACTGGACCCAAAACCCACAGGACCATGCTCCAAGGGCCCAAGGCCAATCAAGAGTCCACCACAGAAAGGTTGTGGCGAATTGGAGCATGTTAGGGTGTGCCCGTGTAATACCCTGGGTATTACGGCAAATTAATTATACCATGTCATCATGTTTATTATTAAGCACCTGCATATGATTGTGCTTAGGGTCTTTAGAGTGGCTTATTCATGAATATTATGGATGTTACAATTAAATCCCTGATTTGGTAATTAAAAACAAATCAAAAGAAAAATTCAAACTAAGCCCTAATCGGACCCTAAAACCCTAAATCAAAATATACTTGGAATTTGGTGATGGTCCCTTAATAGAAGTTGTAGATCTTTTTATATGGAACAACTTTTATTTTGGGTGTTTTTGAAGTTCTTTAATAGAAATTCAAATTAAACCCTAATTACTACTTTGAAATTCAAATTTGAAATGCTACTTTAAAAACTATTGAGAATCTGCACAAACTTCTTTAATAAAAGTTGTAAAGCTCCTCATATAGGACAACTTTTAATTTGGTAGATTTTGATGTTATTGTGAAAATCCAGAGAATTTGACAGAATTAGAAATGGATTTCAAATAGTGAATTTACCACCTTTTAAATAGTTCAAAATTATTTAAAATTTGGAGTTGGTCCCAAAACCAATGTTGTTCAGAATTTGAAATCCTACAACTTTGGTATTTGTACTTTTTCAAGTTGGTATACAAAATCTTGCGGAATTGATCAAAAACCGTGAGGGAGGCATTGAAACCGCTAGAGTAACTTGCCCCCTCCCCTCTCTGTTCGCGTACAAAGCCGGCAGCCGCCCACGCCACGTGCGCGGCGCCGCCCGTGCCGGCCGGCCGCGCGCTCCTCGCCGTATCCAAGTTTGTCGGGGATCCCGCGCCGCTCCGTATCGCCTCTGTCCCCTTTCCCTTACCCCTTAAAGACGACGACCGCCCCTCCGTTTCTTTTCTCCCCTCCCGGTCACCTTTGAGCTCCCCTCGGTGCTCGGCCAAATTCGCCGTGCTCCGGCTACCTTCACTCGCTCCATCCCACTGCTAGCTACATAGCTCCCTTGCGCGTTGTTTGGGCCTACTGGTGTTAACCGAAGCGCTTTGTTTGCGCCGGAACGCCGTCGTCTTCCTCGCGGGTGGTCAGAGCGCCGCCGCGAGCTCCGCCGTCATCACCAGCCGTCTCAGGTGAGCTCCAGTCTTATTAGCCAAGTGTTTCGGGTGGTTTGTTGTTCTCGTGTGCTTATGCGCGCCTCGGTGATCCTTTTGGTCCCCTAGGGTCGCCGGAACGGGTCGTCATCGTCGAGTCTGTGCCGCTGCAGCCGCCGTTGTCGTCACGCTCGTCACCTTGCTTCGCCTCTGCCTCTGCCAACCGTTGATCTAGCTTTGGGGTGACCACCTGACCCTTTCCGACCATTTCCTTGTGACACTACCGCTCTCTTGTGGCTGGAACAGCTCCGCCGTGTCGTCGCGTCCGCCATGGGCGAGTCTGCACTCGTCGAAGGCGCCTAGTGTTTGGGCTTAGGGTGCTGGGTGGTCCGTGGGGTGCTGGGGAGTGGTCGGATATGGTTGGGTTTGCCGTTGGGGTCACCGGCGGCGAGGTCTGCGGTCGACCGTCGCGTGCGCGCGCGTGCAGGGGCGCGGCATGAGGAAGGAGGAGCTGACAGGCGGGGGCCGCCTGTCAGCGCCTCGGTATGGCGCCTGGGCGCGGGCCGGTGCGGGACGGCCGAGTGGGCCGGCTTGCCTGGCTTTGGGCCGTCCCGGGCTGAATTGCGTTTTTCATTTTCCTATTGGAATTTCAAATAGATTTCTATTTTAAATTACTATGAATAGTTCCCGTGTTTGTTATTTTCGTAGTATTATTTCTTTTGTTCTATAAATCATGAAACATTTTGTGGAAACTCTATGTGTTATGTATTATTTAACAAAAATATGGGATACTGGGTTTGAACAATTTCTGTATGAGGTATGAATTTGTAGATTTAATGATAAATTCAATTTTGTGCAATTTTAATTAAATTTCTGTAGATCCAAAAATCATGAAAATTAATGTGGTACTGTTTTAGGGTGGAACCTATCTGTTGGTTAAGTTTGGGCTCAATTAGAAACTGTTAGGTCACTTGTTAATTAAATATGGGGTTTATTGGATAATAGAATTGATTTAAACAAATAATCCCTGTTGTTTGGTGTGATTTTGGATTGATTGGGTTCATGGATCTTTCACCATAGTGATCCTTGACAAAAGTAATGAAATCACTTGTTGGTTATAGTAAAGCTGTGCAGCGGCTTTCTATGACCGTTAAAATGGTCAATAAAACTAAAGTATGAAAACACCGTTTTACTTTTTGTAAAACGTTTACAACTTTATCGTGAAGGAAAGTTGTACTCAAGGTCTAAATGGTTTACTTTTGAGCATTTCATCCATTATCCTCATACCATGCTAAGCATGCATCATTGCATACGTGTAGTGCCCGTCTCCGAGGAGGTCCAAGACGAGGCCACTGCCGAGGAGGTCACTCCGGAAGTCGTCCAGGGATTCGACATCTGCAGGACCGAGCCCGACCCGACGCTGTACGCAATCCAAGGCAAGCTCCGGTGCATTCAGCCCCGCCTTGTGTTTTATAAAATATTTATAACTTGAGTCTATTATTGTATAAGGTTGTTAGGAGTTGTTTGTCACCTATATTGATGCATTACCTGCCTTGATACATAATATCCCGGAAACCTGTTTAAAAATAAAAGTATTCAAAAATGCTTAGCCCTGCTTAATCAATTTAGATTTGCATAAAAAGGCTATTTTTGACCTATGTGAATGTGATAACTATGAATCATGAGAAAGAAAAAAGGGACAGGAGTCCGTTCGGGGATTGTGTACTTGGGTAGCAGCCCCAATGCACCGTAACCGACGGAAAGGGGTTTTCTGTTCGTTGGTTGTGAATTTAAGTTAGAGTCTCAATGCTTGACCATCGGCGAGAAAGGGATTTGAAAACCGTTGGGACAATTATATTTGCGTTAGAGTCCCAATGCAATGTCGCCGGCAGAAAAGAATTAGGGACCGTTCATTGTAGGCCTGCTGTGATCGAGACTTTGCAACTAGCCACATACTACGGAAAGCTCTGACTCCGGTGACTCTACTACTTCAACCGACAACCACGCACTGAAAGTGCAGAGATGGCGAGAGCAGCGTGTACCCTCGTGGCCGGCGTGCCTGGAGAGGAGAGGAGTAGTGTGTTCTCGGGTGGCGCAGGACCGGTTCAGGGGTAGAAAAGCCGTGGTAGCCGAAGTTGGTATATGCAAGCTTAAGTGCTACATATGCAGTGTGTAACACCTCTGGTGTTACGGTTAATTAAAACCTGCCATGTCATCATGATTGCATGTAATTCATCCAGCATAAAATCATTGTTACTGTGCATCACTATGGCAACTTTTTCATTTTCACATGTGAATGTGCTTAGGAACCTTTGAGTGACTTTATGGTTTAAAATAGTTGTTTGTGTGTATGCCTCTAAATCTAAATAGAAAATAAAAAGGAAAACAATTAAAAATCCTAAGCGGACCCAAAACCCTAATTTGAAAACTTAAGGGAATTATGTGTTGGGCCTTAAACAAAAGTTGTAAATCTTTAAAAGTTGAGCAACTTCTATTTTGGGCAATTTTAAAGTTATTAAAAATAATTTCAAATAAAATCTTAATCTAGGTTTTAAAGTTTAAACTTGAAATATGAATTAAAAAAAACTAGTAGGAATCTGATGATGGTTTTTTTATAAAAGTTTTAGCCCTTTCAAAATGGAACAACTTTCATGTTGGAGGTTTTAAAGTTTACCAGTAGAAATTTAAATTAAAACCCAATTAGTGTTTGTTTATTCAAATGTAAAATGCCCTTTCAAAAATTATCAAGAATTTTGGCAAACTCCTTTAATGAAAGTTGTAAGTCCTTTCAAATTGAACAACTTTTATATTGAAGGATTTTTGATGTTATGTAGTGAGATTTTGAATTAAACCCTAAACAGTGTTTTGAAATTTAAATTTGGAAATGCTATTTCAAATTTTATCAACAATCTGACCAAACCCTAATAATGAAAGTTGTAGGGATTGACAAATAGAACAACTTATATTTTTACAGAAATTCAAGTTGTTTAGTAAAATTTGGAGAATTGAATTGGATTTCATTTAAATTCCAAAACCCACATTTACCCCCTTTTTCGTATTTCAAAATCCATTCAAAATTTGAATGTAGTTCAAAAACCAAACTTGTTCAGCACAAAATTTACTACAACTTTTACATTGGTAATTTTTCAAGTTATTATAGAAAATAAAAATTAATTACAATAAATAGGGTTAGGACCTAGATTTGCTACAGTGTTTGTCAGGGGGGTCCGGTACTGGGCTCTGCCCGCGCGCAGGGCGCGTGCGCGCGCCGGCCGCCAGCGATGCCCGGGGCCGGTCGGCCACGTGTCGTCGTCGGTACGGGCCCGTGGGGGTCCTCCCCATACCGCACTACCTCCATTATCCTTTAAAGGCGATGAGCCTCCCCTCCCGTTTCTTCTTCTTCCTCTCAACTCACCGGAAACCGCTCGGGTTCACCGGTGGAAGTTCGCCGTCCTCGATCTCCCATTTTCCGATTCATCCTACCCGTAGAGTTTCCAAGTCCTGGCGAAGCTTTTGAGTCATTTTGCGCGCTCTGTTACCATCTGAAGCCCTGGGTCGGTGGTCGTCTTCCTCACCGGCAGTCTAGGCGCCGCCGCGGACCATCGACGTTGTGTCCAGGTTGTTCGGGTGGATTCCGTGCTGTGAAAACTAATGTCTCAGATTCACCTTGAGGTAGTGAAGCTCATGCGCACGTTATTTCCTTGTTTCGTGCCCTGCAGACGCCGGAACGGACCTCTCGCCGTCCGGTCCGTGCCGCCGTGGTCATGGCGAACATCGACGGGGCATCTCCGACCCACTTCCGGTCCAACCCGCCTGGGAAATAGCGTCATGGTGAGTTTCCGGATCTTTCTGTGCCATAATCTTAAACTCTACTGGGTCCTCATCACCGGTACGCCGCTCACCGTCGTGATGCTCACTGTCCGGGCCTCCATGGCTGCGGCTAGGCTTGCTCTAGTCTTCAAATCGATCGAACTAGCACGTGTATAGATTCGCCAGGTTGAGGGTTACGCATTGGTGCTCTCGACGTCACCGGAGCCACCGTCGTCGACGAGCCGCCGTGATCGGTGCCACCACCGCGCGCGTGTCTCTGCTCGAGCGGAAGAAGAGGCCGGTTGGGCCTAGCTGGGCCGCGCACGGACGGGTCAGCCGACCCAGTAGCGCGCTGGAATGGCCGGCAGTGAAGGAGAGGGCGCTGGGCTCTGCTGGGCCGCGGTGGGTCTTTCGGTTTTGCTGGCCCGAGTTATTGAACAAGTTTTCATATTATATGAATAGTGCTGAGATTTGGTATTTTTATATAAAAATAAATAGAGCTCCTAAACTTATGCAAAAATTTGTGTAGCCCCTCTGTGATGTACTTTGTTTAGGAAAAATATGAATTAGGCATTTTAGTAATTTTTGCTAAGTATTAAAAATATGTCTTTTAATTAATAAATGGGACTTCTAGGATTTTTACAGGCCAAAATATTTATCTAAAAAATCATAAAATTTAAATTAGATCTATTTTAGGTCAAGATCTATCTGTAGAAAAATTTTGAGCTCAAATAGAACTAATTTAATTATTTCTTATTTATTACTTGATTAATTGATTAATTAAGAAAAGGTTATTAGAATTAAATTTTAATTAAATGTTAAAACCCATGTTATCTACAATCACTTAGGGTTTGTGTGTGATTATGTGAAGACCATGGATCATAAAGTCTTGAATGGTCCTTAGCAATTTGTTTGTTTGATGGGTTTGATATTACTCGATTATTATTAATAATTAACTATGCTTAACAGGTCAATACATGTCATTAGGGTTTTCTAACTTGTTAGCGAACACCTGATGCTATTATGGGTAGATTAACTAGGCTTTCTATGACTGTTAAAATGATCAATAAATCAATTATATAGCCACCAACTTGTCCAATGAAGTTGTTTTATAACTTTATCGTGAAGGAAAGTTGTACTCAACTTTCAAAAGTAAGTTTACTTACCATTGATCAGTGATTTTATGTATCTCCTGCATCATGGCATACATATCATCATGTAAGTGTTTCATTATTATTTCGTGTAGTGCACACGTGGTGATTATTATTATCTGAAGCGTGTCCCGAATAAGGTCTTCACTCGGTAGACGTGGATCCTTCTCGGTGATTGACTTCAGGGTTTCGTCTACTTCAAGCAACAGGCAAGCCCCGGTGCATTTGCCCCTCCTTGTTATTTAAAATATTTATCACTTGAGTTAATCTACTGCATTATGTTAATAGGAGTTGAGTGATAACCTATTGATGCATTACCTTTCCTTGACCACATATTATATCTGAGACCCTAATTTATTTAAAAATATTGAAAAATACTTAGTCATGCTTAATGATAGAGTTGCAAAAATGCTATTTTAAAAACTGTGATCATATGAAACGAATGAATCAATCTATGGGATTGGTATTGTCCTCGTTTGGTGATGGTGTACTTAGCCAGTCCATTATCATCAACGTGGATGGGTTTTCCGTATGGTCGACCATCTGTTTGGGTTAGAGTCCCAACGATCCTCGCCATCGGAAAAGGGATGTGAAAACCGGGTGGTCTCCAGTGTACTTGGGTTAGAGTCCCAATGCATGGTTTCTAACGGAAAAATATTAGGGACCATTCGTTGTCGGCCTGCTGTGATCATGACTTTGCAACTAACCACATACTATGGGAAGCCTCTGACTCCGGTGGCTCTACTGCTGGAACCGACAACCACGCACTGGGAATGGAGAGATGGTGAGAGTAGCGTGTACCCTCGTGGCCGTCGTGCCTGGAGACTAGAGGGGTACTGTGCTCTCGGGTGGCGCAGGACCGGTTCCGGGGTATGAAAAGCCGTGGAAGGCGGGGTTGGCATATGTAAGCTTAAGTGCTACATATGCAGTGTGGATAGGGATCCCCAGCTGGGTACTTCTGGATTCGAATCGACGTTGCTCCTCGGTTAATGGAGACATGATCCTCACCCCTACAGCGAAGAGTGGTTCGGAACTAGGTGTTTTTGAGAATGAATATGAATTTGAAAGTACATAATATACGAGAATTGATATTGGAATTATGTATAGGAATAAAATAATATTGAGATCAAATAATGAAACAGGATAGAAATGCTTTTCTGCAAAATACTTTGACTCTTGCTCAAGCCTTACCTTGACTCCCCTCAGCCTGCATTCCTGAGTCTAATTTTACACCTTTAGTCGGGTAAGTCTTGCGGAGTACCCCATGTACTCAGGGTTTGTTAACCCCCTGTTGCAGGTAAGTTGAGTAAACAGTTCTACGAAGGATCGTGCCGGTCATTGGATCGTACATGGATGAAGATGTGTATATAATGAAACCCTTGGGCAGGGTGTTTAGTTGTATACAGCTACTCCACTGCGAAACTCTGGTTTGGGATAATGTAATTGTAATCTATGTTTAAGTAATACTTCCGCACTCTTTACTCTGATTCAAATTATTTGTGTAAACTGTTGTAATACTTGCAAGGTCTTTACAATGAGATCCTCGGGGAAAGTAGGGTTTCTTATGAGACCCGACGGGCCACCTAAGTCAAAAGGGAACTCGTGCAGACTAGTCAAAGGTCCTTAGGGACGATGACGGGGCACGTGGGCCCTATGATTAAGGCGGTTCTGTCACACAGTGTGGATAGGGATCCCCAGCTGGGTACTAATCGATTCGAATCGTCGTTGCTCCTCGAATATGGAGACTTGATCCTTTGACCTATAACTGAAAAGTGGTTCGGAACTAGGTGTTTTGAGAATGATTAAAGAATTTGAAAGTAGGATGATATATGAGAATGAATTTGGAACTATGAATTATGATTAAAAATAAAATTGAGTAAAATATTGAAATAGGATAGTAATGCTTTTCTGCAAAACCTTTAACTCTTGCTCAAGCCTTACCTTGACTCCCTTCAGCCTGCATTCATGGGCAGGGTTCTTATCATTAAATACTTAATTATGTTGTATCGTCATTCCATTGCTACTTATTTTATTTGTGGTCTGTAATATTTGCACCTTAATCTTATCTGGACAAATGGTTTGTAATCTAAGTACCTTATAATCTTTCCGCGCTTTTACTCTGATGTAATTTATTATAAAATGTTGTAATTCTGTAATGGCTTCGCAATGGGATCCTGTCGGAGGAAATCGAGCGCTAATGTAGCCCGGCAGGACCTTCTAGATCAATTGGGACACGGGCCCGGCTGTCAGAGGTCATTAGTGACAATGACAGGTTCCTGTGGGCCATGTGATTTAGGCGGTTCTGTCACAGCCCGCACGACCCCACCTGGCGCCACTCGTCTAGTCCTTCGTATGTTGGTGTCCAGGAGCCATGTAGAAGCGGTGAATGCTGAGTTTTTGAGAAATATTACCGTGTGAACCGACATAGGAAGGCGATAAAAACAAGGGGAGGTTCTTCACTATTCATTCAATCTAATACACAAGAGAATAAGAGGAAGAATATATGTTCATATTTTTCTAGTTACCGTAGTTTAGGGAGTGATAGAGAAAGAGTTGTAGGAGTACAGTGGTTGTCAGCCACCTTCGCAATTGTACTCGATACAATTAGTGCGAGGAATGCCAGAGCGAATGACTCCTCCACACGTACCTTTACGATCATCTTACTTGTTGAAGTAAGTCGTTCATGTTGAACTCCAGTATTGACTTCTTCATAAATTTATCTATGTTCATTACAATTTGCGAGTTCATTGTATGTCCCTACGGCGAATGCTCTAGTAGAGGACTCCTAATAAGATAAAAGTTCCATGCAAACGATACAGTAGTAACCAACCGCTGAGACATGATGTCTAATTTCGAAGTTACCTTTATTTGCCTCGTTGCCCAGGGGCAGGAGGCAGGCAGTGACGAGTGACGACCCTGTTCGTCCTGTCCGGGCTCAATGTAAAGCTATAGGCCTAGAGGTACTTGCCAGACCAAGTATAAGCCAGCGCCCGAAGTGTGTCAATAATTGCAAAGTTACCTTCACTTAAGTCTTCTATCCTTAGAACAACCTTACTACCTAAATTGCTCTTTTTCTCGTTTCGGTCAGGTAACTACATAAGAGACTTACATGTCCGTTCCTTAAAAAATTTAGATACTCTGAATGCTTTAGCATTGTGCTATTTTTTCATATTTTTGTAGTTATATTTGTGTCATTTGGATGATTCTATAGTCCATTTTATTGAGTGGGATAGTTTCTATGAAGTTAGTGAAGATGATATATTCATGACCTTTATGTCCTTTCGAATGGGCCAAATAAACATTAGAAACATAGCATTATCTCTCTGGTACTCTTTTACGCCTATATTTGAATTATCGGCGTGGCTTTTGAACTATTATATTGTATTTAATGGATAGTTTCAACTTAGTCCATAAATTTAACCTTTACTTAATGCATATATATATATATATATATATATATATATATATATATATATATATATATCAAATCATGTTGTCAATTTTACAATTATTTATCAAATTTCTAAAATGGATTTACCGTACTGTACATGAAAGAAATTTAGTTCTATATCTTAAGATTAAAATCCTAAATTCGTTGCCGATGCTCTAGCCCCGGGCGAAGATGGAGGCCCCACGCCATGTCTACTTTTGGATGGCTTGATCAAAATATGAAGGTGCAAAAAGATGAGACGGCGTTCATCAATTGCAGGCTTGAGGTTCTCGTTTTCAGGTTAAAACCATAACTTTTTTGATCGCAACAAAAAAAGAACTATCAGTATTAAAGAACTCAGTATTAGGTAATGCTCTTCCATCTACTTTTTTGATCGGTTAACAGGACATGCTGCAGTGAGCGTCAGCCTTTGTGCAGCACCTGCTTTATCCTTGCTTTGTGGAAAAGAAACATTGCAGTGTAGGTGCACCAGCTGCCAACGTGGATCTCTCAACCCACACCAAGGTTAGCAACCACTCCTCTTACCAACAAAGAAATATTGTGATATACCTGAGCACGGAACCACATCTCTGCGAACCCATTCTAGCACTTAGCGCTAGGCGCTATACCAACCATGAGCGACCTGTTTTCCTACATTTCCAAGCTGATGTGCATCAAGGCAAGATCGGAGGCAACACAAGCCGACGAGGACGGCGGTTGCCCAACGGATGAGTGCCGCGTCTGCCTGTTCAAGATCCGGCTCGGCGAGGCTACCCGGCGTCTGCCGTGTCGGCATGTTTTCCACCGGGACTGCGTCGATCGATGGCTCTTGTCCTGCAAGCGGACCTGTCCGCTCTGTCGAGTTTATGTGGCCGATGGGAACAAGCAGCCGGTAGCGGCGAAGCACACCAGCCGTGAAGCGCAGGCACTCGCCGACGACCTGGTGATCTGGTTCTCCACCGTGCTTGTCCCCGGTTTCTGATGCCAATTCGTTCTTTTGTTCGCTCGATTGAAAGCATGGGGGGGGGGGGGGGGGGGGGGGGGGGGGGGGTGGGGGTGTGTGTGTGTGTGTGTGTTTATCACTTTATTGCTTAAATACATGTGCCTACCTACGTTATGGTTATCTTTAAAACAGTGTTTAGAAAATGTGTGCATATAGCATCTTGTTGCATGAAGTTCATTGGAACTTTTCTATTTGGAGCTGATTACTGAAAAGAAGTGAGAGAAAATGTTGTCTAAATTTATGCTACTATAACCTGCTATTTGTTTTCGCAAATGTTAACCTGAATGTAGTACAATGATTTGGGAAAAAATAGCGTTTGGTTTTTTTTTTTTTGAAGACAAATATATAGATTAGCAGCAAGCTGCTGCAGAGATGATTACATTGTCAATCATTACATTTGAAAGAGCAACCCTGAAAGGGCAAAGCAATCCTACATGTCTAGGATTGGTACATGAAGAGGTGAAGACAGGATCGGCTGCGGAGATGGCATGAAAAGCCTGTCTAGCTAAAATATGAGCCGTCATGTTGTTGTCTTTAGGGATTTTCACTAGAGAAGCTTGATGAGATGCCTGAAAATTCACAAATAGTTGAGTGAAGTTTTTGATGCGCCAGTCCGGAGGAAAGGATGTATCCTGACTTTGGGGGAAGTCCACCAACACCTGACAATCAGAAAAGAAAGTGGCTTGGTGGAGTCCAAGAGCAGCGGCGATGGAGGTTGCTGCACCTAAGGCAACCGCCTCAACCATGAGAACTGAGCTGGTCCGCTGAAGCATGGCTTTTATATAGAGAGTCTCCGTTGGTTGAACCTGCGTATTGACAAAAAAATTCCAATACCTGCCATCCTGGATTCTGATCCTGATTGAGGCTGATCAGGAGCTATGGAAGCATCAACATAGCATCTGGATCCTGAGATGAGCGTCGGATGGACCTGGGAACCAGCTTGACCTGCAAAGCTTATGTGATCCTGGTTTGTCGTTTGAGGAAAAGGAGGAGGTGCATGAAGAGTAGTCGGCGGCTGCAAAGAGGCACTTTGCTGGATAGGCTGTGGAGTAGCAATATGGGCAGCTACTATGATGCACCTGAGAAATTGTCCACTCTTTCCTAGAGAATCTTTTATCATTCCTTACTTTCCAAATGTACCAGAGGGTAGTGAAGATGACCTGCAAACAATAAGAGCTAGTATTTGCAGTGATTAAGTTTTCTAGGACGACCTGGACACCATCATCTTCCTGAGGTAAAAGATGGGTTAGCTGAAAACCATATGGCTCTGGCAAAGGAGCAATGAAAAAATAAATGCGCATCAGTTTCATCCAAAGCACAAGTAGTACAAGCTGCATTGATATGGACAGAATAGTTTGAGGCCCTTTTACCAGAGGCCAGGGCTCTCCTAATAAGTCTCCAAGCAAAAGTTTTAACAATCGGTGAAATAGTTTTATGTTTCCAAACTCTCATAAGAATGTACTTAGCAGAGTCAGAGATACTACGCGGGCCAGAGGACGGCAGCTGAATGAGATTGTGGGTACTAAGAGTTTTATAAACATTCTTAACAGTGCAGTCACCTTTGGGGGCAGTTTTCCACCTAATAGCATCAGGATCTAGGGAGGGAACAATAGTAATTTGCATAATAGTTTGAACAGCAATGGCATCAAAGATTTGAGCAATGTAGTCTTGGTTTCAATGATGTGTATTGGGAAACCAAAGGTCAGAAATAATGTTAGGAAGAGAGTTGACAGTGATGGGCCAAATCAAGTGACTGTGAATGTCCTTCCAGATAGGACACCAAGGGGTAGACCAAATAGAAGAGTTACCTGCTTGAATTTGAAGATTTGAGTTTTGGATAAGATCTTCTCTAACCTGGAGAATGGAAGACCAGACAGCTGATTTTGTGGTAGAGGGGCTGGCCTTCCAAAAGGTGGTGTTGGGGAAGTATTTGGCCTTGAGAATGCTTGTGAGAAGAGGATTTTTGGAAAGCAACCTGCAGGACTAAACTTTTGTTAACAGTAGGAAGGTCTCTAATGCCAAGTCCTCCATTTTCTTTAGGCTGCCATATGTCGTCCCAAGATCTGAAAGCAATTGGGTTAGTTGGATCATCGTCCTGAACACTAGCCCACCAAAATCTGCGAATAATAGCTGTTAACTTATCCAGAAAAGATTTGGAGAAGATCACAGTAGACATGTAATAGATTGGGATAGAAGCAAGCACAGATTTGATGTAAGTTAAACGGCCAGCGTGATTAAGCTTATTAGCTTTAACAGTTGTGAGTTTGGCTTTGAATTTAGCCAAAATGAATTCATAAGCTTTATTTTTATCCTTGTGCGAAATGATCAAAGGATGGCCCAAGTGCATAGTGTTGGGAAGCAGATCAAGAACTGGGAAGACTGCTTTAATGTTGTTTTGATATTAACATCAACGTTTTTACTAAATAAAATGGCTGATTTTTTAAGATTAGGGGTCTGGCCCGAGAGGAAACAGAAATCGTGGAGGATATTACTAATAGCCTGGGCATCAGTAACAGAAGCATGACAACATAAAATTAGATCATCAGCAAACAGAAGGGAGTGAATGGGGGGCAACCAGGGCCCAAGGAGACACCTCTAAAATTCTTCAGGGTAAGTTCATCTTGTAGACGTTGAGATAATTCATTAATTGCAATCACAAACAGGTAAGGGGACAAAGGACAACCTTGCCGAATTCCTCTTTGAGAAGTAAAAGTAGAAGAAGGTTCCCCATTGACCAGGACCGAGAAGGTAGGAGTAGAAATGCAGGCTTTAATCAGATTAATAAAATTTTGTTGATACCCTAAATGGCAAAGAGCAGAATCAATGAACCCCCATTCCAACCGGTCAAAAGCTTTAGCAAGATCTAGTTTAAGCAGAAAGGCTTTATTATTCCAGGTTTTAAGATTAAAAGAGTGAATAATTTCCTGAGTAATTATCACATTAGTCGATATGTGCCTATTTTTAATGAAAGCTGCTTGAGAAGGGTGAATAGAATCAGGCAGGTGGTGCTTAATTCTATTAGCAAGAGATTTGGCTATAATTTTATAGATGACATTACACAGACTAATAGGCCTAAAATCATGGGGAGTAACCAGCTGAGTTTTCTTAGGAATTAGCGCTATGTGAGTTGAATTGATATCGTCAGGAAGAGCGGCATTAGAGTAGAAGTGGGTTACCAGATTATGGACATCAGTGGAGATCCAATTCTAGGCAGATTTGTAGAAAGCTGCATTAAGGCCATTAGGACCTGGAGAGGCATTATTTCTCATCTCCTTGAGAATGTCATGAAGTTCCTGCATAGAAGGGATAGAGTTTGTGAAAGAATCAGTGCTGGGCTGGGAGGTTGCTTGATTAGGTTGCTGCTAAGTGCCAAAAGGGGGAAAAGTGTTCTGGAGACTAGTAATGTGGGTGTCAGGGTTGCTTCTGATCATGGGCTGATCATTGGTCTGGGTATTCTCGGTAGCAGGGAGACTAGCAGGGAGCTGAGAGGTGAAGATGTTGTGAAAGTAGTTAACTAAAGAGTTTTGTATTTGTTGGTTAGTGGTAGAAGTGGTCCCATCCTAGTTAACTAGATAGGTGATTCTATTCCTGCGGCTTCTTTTGGTTATAGCATGGTAGAAAAAGGAGGTATTACGATCACCACTAGTGGCCCAGAGTTTCTTAGCTCGCTGCAGGTGGAATTCTTCATTTTTGGCTAGCAGGTCTTGGTGTTGATGAGTCAGGTGGTCTTGGAGGGAATGGTTTTGTTGACTAGGAGCAAGGCTTTGGAGATGTAAGAGCTGTTGTTCAATGCTGTCAAGTTGGTCACTAAGTTTGGGTTTGGTTTTGCACCATTTTCGGAGATCATAGGCTAGGAATTTCGTTTTCCCCACAAACCCACAATTATAAGAGCGCTGCCAACTTCTTTTTGCCACCTCTGCATAGTCCTGTTCCATCAACCACCAATTTTTAAAGCGAAAAGGTTTAGCAGTTTTGAAGCGATTAGAATGTAAGACAGCAAGAATGGGAGCATGATCCCCACGCAACATAGGCAAATGATAAACAGTAGTAGTGGGATAAACAGCACACCATTGAGAATTAGCTAAACAACGATCAAGTCTCTGATAAGTAGGGGCAGTGCTAAACCTCTTGTTACACCAAGTGTAAGCTGGACCACTATATCCTCAAAGAGGCCACACTGGTTGACATACTGGCAGAAAGCATTCATACGACTAATATTAGCTATACAAGGTTCTAGCTTCTCACTAGCATGCATAATATTATTCATGTCTCCCATACAGAACATTGGCAAGTTGGGATTATGTACAACAAAATGATGCACTTGCCCCCAGATGTCAGCAGTCACATGATGATGGGGATCACCATAGATGCAAACTAAACCAAACTGCTACGAGTTCTGCTTATGCATGCACAGAGCTAGGATCAGGTGATGAGAGTGTTGGACTACATCTATATGAACATCGTCTGTCCACAGCAGCCAAAGGCCGCCAGATTGGCCTTGAGCAGGAACTACAAAGGCATCAAACATGTTAAAACGGTTTATAAGGGCGTTTCTTTTAATACTGGAATTTCTAGTTTCTAAAATAAAACATACCTGTGTCTGTGTGGATGCTATGAGCCTGGCGAGATGGGTGGATTTGTTACTGCACAGAGTCCCGCCGGAGCCCTGGCAGTTCCAGGCCAGAAGACTCATGGCCCTCCTGGCGCCTTGGAGGCTGGCGCCATTGCCTGTTCCATACCTGCTGGAGCTTGTTGTAGATCTTCCTGGCGACGTGGACCGAGATCTTCGTCATGGCCGCCCACTGGAATCTGGCTTGGATGTTGGCCAGAATGGAAGGAGTACAGATGGTGAAGATCACCACCCACACCTAGCCAGCCGACATCAGGGAGCGGAGGAGGATTACCAACACCTTGGTAGCCATACTCTTGAGGCGGGCCAAAAGTCTCGGTGAGTATTTGTTTTATTTCTAGTTGTTGTTGACTTTAATAATAAAAAAATGAATTAGTAAAATTAAATTTATGTAATTAAGTGCACTACCGCAAATATATCTACTACCAAACCTATTGCAGCGGAATTCAAAAGTCAATCAAACATTCATTAAAGACGACGATGGGAACAGTATGTTTTTATTTGTGTATTATAATAAAATTTATTTAAAAGCTATAATTCATTTTTATGATCATGATATCGTCAATACAATTTAATACTGGTAATAATATTATTATTAGTGTTGACGGTTTGCTTCGTTCAAACATTGGCTAATTTATTAAATTCTAACAAGAATAAGTTAACCAAAATTACATCAACAACGCAATATTATATTTGTTAATATTTTTATGTTTATAGTAAAAATGAAAATTGAAATATGCAGGGAAGAACATAAGAACGGAAAAAAGAGAAGATAATAATAATAAAAAAACAAAATTGGATGGACTAGAGACAAAAAGGGACTTAAAAAACCAACGATACACAGGAAAGGACAAACAATGGAGCAAACAGACAACCAAATAAAGGAAAAAGGAGACGATAGAAAGACACAAAACAGACTCGACCTAAAAACAAATCATGACATAAAGAACCAGGCAGTTTTATTTTTTTAAAAAAAGGAAACCGGAAGATCAGTGTGACGTGAGCAAAATCTATATCTATATACCTATTAATAAAACGAAAAGATTTCTTGCTTCTTTTTTCCTCTAGCTTTTTTTTCTCTGGTCCTTTATCGCGGCGCATAGAATCCAATGTGAACACGCCTGCCTACCATGCCCTCCACCTCCCACTATAGGAAACTGTGCCGTAGGCTTTGCCGAGTGCCAAAATACGGGCACTTGGGAAAGCCACTCTTTGGCAAAGAAAAACACTCGGTAAAGAATAGCTTTGCAGAGTGCTATGAAATTTATTGCACTTGGCAAAACACAGCACTCGGCGAAGGCAGTGGCTCTCTTGTGTCAAAATTAAAAAAAAAATTATTTGCCGAGTGTCACCCAGTGGCTCTCTTATGAAAAAAAAAAAAAAAGCAGTGGCTCTCGGCAAAGATGGCTGAGTGCCAGTGCAGTCGGCGAAGATATTTTTTCAAAAAAATCTAAACAAAATGCCCCAACCGCCCAGCCCCTGACCCTAACTCCAAACCGCCAGGCCCAGTCCCTCGCGCAGCCGCCCGCAGCCGCCGCCAACCCCTGCCCCCCGCCGGAGCGCCGCCGTCCCGGCCACCCGCGGCGGCCCTGCCGGCCGCCCCCGCCCCGGCCCGGCCGCCTGCGCCCTCCCCTGCCGTTCCCGCCCCGGCCGCCGCGGCATCCCCGGCCGGCCGCCCCCTCCCCGGCCCGGCCGCCAGCGCCCGCCGCGGCTGCCGCAATGTACGGAGGAGGTGGCGGTAGTGGACGCGCACGCGCACAGCCTGGTGGAGCACGGCTCTGCGTTCCCTTTCCTCCGCTGCTTCTCCGAGGCCGAGGGGGATGGGCTCGCGCTCGCGCCCCACTCCCTCTCCTTCAAGGTACGCCGCCGCCTGCCGCTTCTCTTGGAGCTTCCTACTACTAAACTCTGTACTAAGCTCAACTCCCGCTCCGCTCCGCCCCGCCCCGCAGCCTACTTCCTACCCGCTCCTGTCCTGTGTGCTCTTGGACCTTGGTACTACTGGTAGCAGTATATTCGAAATCGCGAAATTGATGGGACCCTGCAGGCTGGGTTACCGTGCTAGATCGTGTCGATTGAGGTTTTCGTTGACAATTTTTTAATACTAGTTTTATTGGCGGTCCCTGATGTGCAAACGCTGGTACACGTCTGGTTGAACTCTGTGTTCCTGATTTCACTAGTACTGTGGATGTGGATCGACTAGGGAAATTATCTTAGAAGGTGGCAAGTAGTCATGATTTGATTGCATTAGCAGATTTGCTCATACAGCTAACTAACAGGTGCTACTAGTTGGTTTTGGAGGGTAGTGCATATTGTATTCGGATAGAGATGAATGCAAATTTGCTGCGATTGGGCAGCTTGTTTTAGCAAAATATGCTGAGCTCGTCGTCGTTTTCTGCGGTGCAGATGGCAGCAGCTTTATGGGATGCCTAGCGCCTTGCCATGATCATGCAGTAGTTCATTACATCCTTGGAACCTCATGAAATGCTCAAATGCAGAGAAGCTAGAGGGACATTGCTGCACTGTACAACTGCGAGGCCTCACTTGAAAAGGTGGAAAAGTTCAGAAGTGCTGAAGGATTGAAATATATTGTGTCGAAATGCTTCCAAGCTGCCAACATATCTGTCATACTTATAGATGATGGCATGAATGATGTGAGTGTATTTCTCTTGTTTCTCTCTCAAGGTATTACTTTGTTTTTTTTCTCTATTACTTTTTTTTGTTTGCTTGAAAAGAATTTACTTTAACAAAATAGCATGACCATTCATTACAGAACCAGTGTGACCTATATTACATTTCTTGTACTGAAATATCAGATCAGCTATTTCTAGTTAAAAATCAGTTTTAACTTCTTTTTATGAAGTAATGTTTGGTTGACTTGCACAATTACCATTTTCAGGAGTCATTTAGTGGATCAAGCTGGACACTGGACTCATTTACTGAAAGCTACACAGCTAAGCTGAATTCATATCCTCCGTATTTCCAATATCTTTTGCAAACCAATTGGATTATTTTTCTTTATTTCCTTTCGATTTAGGAATATCTTTAACTTATTGCTCACAGTTTCTAACCAAATTGTTGCATTAAAAAGCATAGCTGCATATAGAAGCGGCTTAGAGATCAATCCCAATGTTATATTTTGGTTGTTTAAATATCTCATGTACATGTACTCCTATACATTTTTCAGTTTGGGAGACAAGGACCTAGACTTGCGGGAAGTGGTATTGTTCTCCTGTTCAGTTTCTGTTTTGGTTTCAGTTTGAACTCTGAGCCTGTAGTTCTTTCATTTCAGCTTAATTTATAGATTCCCCATTTGTGTTGCTGTTCTGCTTTGGACGCTTTGTTGCACTTCCCATTTCTCTTAATGAAACATATGTGCAATGCACATTCTCAAAAAAATTGCTAGTGCTATTACACTACTTGGTTCCTGCCAGTAGTGATTCTTGCATCATAACAAGTAACCTATCCAAGGGTGAGGCCTAAGGGTGAGGGTTTGATTATTAATCTTTTTCTGTGTTCTTCATGTAAGTTTTGATCTATATGCCTCTTGGGGTTCGTTTTGATCCTACACTTTGCATAAATGGGCAAACATTGGCATGTTTATGCATGAATATGAGTAAACCAACACTCATCTTGAACTGCTTACATTTTTATCATGTCACTCACGTACAATATCTTCTCTTTTGTGCAGCATCAATCGGGGGCGGCGTCGAACCAGGTCGGAGGGTCGCCGTCATCGCACGTAGCGCCATACCCACTCGGACCGTCGCCGGGATCGCAAGCTGGGGCGTTGCGACCCTCAGAGATCGCCATGAGCCGCTTGCAGAGTCGTTTTTATGTATTAAACTTGTGAACTTGTGATTTTACGGACTTGAACTTGTGGTTTGTAATATATTGTGGATTTCGGACAAATTTGGATGTTTGTGATATATAAATGTGGTTTGTGATATATTGATGTTCATATGTGGTTTGTGATATATATATATTTATGTATTGTCTGCATGGAAAAGCAAAAAAAAAAAAAGAATTTTGGAGGTGGCTTTGCCGAGTGCAACGGCAAATCTGGAACCTTCGCAAAGAAATTTTTTTTAAAAAATAGGCTTTGCCGAGTGCTTGGGTTGCCTGCACTCGGCAAAGAAATTAAAAAAAATTGAAAAACAGCCTTTAGCGAGTTTTGGAGGTGGCTTTGCCGAGTGCAACGGCAAATCTGGAAACTTCGCAAAGAAAATTTTTTAAAAAATAGGCTTTGCCGAGTGCTTGGGTTGTCCGGCACTCGGCAAAGAAATTAAAAAAATTGAAAAACAGCCTTTACCGAGTGCCGGGGGGCCAGGCACTCGGCAAAGATTTTATTTTTGAAAAAGAAAATTTTTTGCTAAATGTTGCACTCGGCAAAGAAAACTTTCGACGGCGTGGACTGCCGTCGAACGGCGTCATCTCTTTGCCGAGCGCTACCACGACACTCGGTAAAGGCTTTGCCGAGTGCCAAAGGCACTCGGCAAAAAACTCTTTACCGTAAAGAGATACGTCGGAACCTCTTTACCACTCGGCAAAGGCAGTGTCTGCCGAGTGCAGCAGGCACTCGGAACCGCGCGATTCTGTAGCGTCCGTCCGTGCAACCCTCGCGAAGGAAAGGAACCAAATCGGTCTCCTGCTCGGCGCACCTCGCACGAATCGCCTCCTCACTTTGCCGCCGCACGGCGTCCCTCCCTCGGCCGCCACACCGCGCCTCCTCCCTCTGCCGCCACGCCGCCTCTCCCTCCCCCTTCTTGTCCGCTCTTGTTACGGGACGGGAGCGCTTTTCTGCCTTCGTCGCTCATCGCTCATCAATCCAATACAGTAGCAATCAAATTCGTCTCTCCTACTCCTCGCCGCCGCCACCTCCTCCTCCTCCTCCTCCTCCTGTGGGCAAGAAGCGAGCCCCCGCAGATCCCCCTCTCGCCCTCCGCCACCCGCACCGATGAAGACGAGCCCCTCGAGAGTCGTGAATGGTGGGATCCCGCACGACGTCCATCGTCTCGCAGCCGCAGCCAGAGAAGGCCTCCTTTCACAGCTTCGGTTGCTGCATGCAGGGCTGGTACCACCGCTGCATCAGCCTATTCGATTCCACCGATCCCCCTCCTCCCGTCCTGGATCTATTGCTCTTCGTTCTGTTCTCTTTTCAGAGGAAGCAAGCCGGTCGCTCGGGTAGAATGTCGCTGTCCAGGGAGCCGGGCGAATAGGACATGGCGGGCGGGGGCATCTCTACGGTTGGCCTGGCTGGCGAGCTGGGCGGCCACAGGCGACCTCACCCTCGCCGGTGCCGGGGCGGGCAGGCCATGGTGGACGCGGGCGACCCCGCGACACCGGAGCCGGACGGCTAGACCGGCAGAGCCGGCGAGCTTGGCATGATATTATTTTTTTTATTTCAACCCGCCTTACTCCGATGCAGCTCCACGGGCGCACAATAGCCTCTTTCTCGGCGTCTCGGCAAGCCTCGCAGCAGACATGGCAGCATGGCACCCTCGCCCCTCGACGCTGCGCCCAGCCAGCCCAATCCCAGCGGCCGGCGCCCGGTGACGCTCTCCGAAGTTAGAGTCCGGTCTGCGATCTAAATGGTGTCTGTTGAGTATAGGCGTTTGACCAGGAAACCGCAACACCAGCGCCGTGCGCGGTGATCACGCCCACGTCCCGAACGTGCGGCCGAGGCAGTTGTGGGCCCCCTGCGAGGTGAGCCCCAATTGCAACCCCTGTAACATTGTATAAATGGTTATGAGCTCAATACAGAAAAGCCGTTGGCTCCCATTATCTCTTCTTACATGGTATCAGACGCTTAGGTCTCTTCCCCTGTGCACCAGCGCCGTGCGCTGCCGCCGTCGCCACATCTCCGTCGTGGCATCTTGGCCCCTTTCTTTCCGCTGCTTCTCGCGACATCATTGATGCCAACCCTCTGTTTGAAGCCGATCTCTCTGACGGCTCGTCCTCCTTCTCCTCTGATTCCTCAGTCGACATCGCCTCCTTCACTGAAACCGTCATTCAGATTCCCTCTGCCTCCGTTCTTCTGATTGTGAACATCCGCACCCATGTTCCCGTCGAACTCAGCCTTTCCGAGTCCAACTATGCTGAGTGGCAGTGTTTCTTCGACGCCTTCATTGGCAAATTTGGCCTCCGATCTCATCTCACTTCCGTGCCCTCCGCTGACAACCGTTGTGATCTGGAATGGGTCATGGGGGATCAATGCATCTTGTCCTGGCTATACAACTTAGTGTCCAAGGATGTCCGGGCCATCGTCCGCACTCCTAAAGCCACAGCATACAAGATTTGGCGTGCCATTCAAGCCCAGTTCCGCGACAATGAGCTTCACCGCGCTGTCTATCTTGAAGCTGAGTTCCGTACCATGGTTCAAGGCGACATGGATATGACTACCTACACCGGCCGCCTCAAGTACCTCGCTGACGCGTTGCGCAACGTTGGCCAGCCAGTACGTGAGACGTCACAAGTGTTAAATATGCTGCGCGGGCTTTCCTCCAAGTAGAGGCATGCCGTTCCAGCCATCACCAACAAGGATCCACCACACACCTTCCTCTCTGCGTGATCTTACCTTCTGCTGGAGGAGCAGTACGACAAAGAGCACGCCAAGACCTCCGCCCAGCATGCTTTCATGGCGACGGCCGGGTCTGCTTCGGGTGGTGCTCCTTCCGGCACTGCCTCGAGCGGTTCCTCGTCAGGCGGTTCCAGGCCTCCCACGCCTCATGCCGGCGCTGGTGGTCCCACTACCACTGGCAACGGCGGTTTCCGTTCGTTCTCCCCTGGCTCCGGCGCACCAGCACGTCACGACAACAACCGTGGCGGCAAGAAGCGCGGGCGCGGTCGCGGGGGTCCAAGCTCCAACTCCACCCCTCGATCCCCGTGGACGCCTGGCCGGAACCCGTGGACAGGCATGGTTTAGGCTTGGCAGATGCCCTTCAGAGTCCCAGGTGCCGGTGTTCTTGGCCCGCGACCTGGTACTCCGATCAACCAGGCCTACTTCGCCGGGCCTCCTCCTCCAGTCATCGGAACACCTCCGGCTACTGTTGATGTCTGGAACCAGCAGGCTTTGCTCGCTGCTCTGGCCACCGCCACAGTTCCTCCGGCCGGGCCTCAACCTGCGGAGTGGTACATGGACACTGGTGCATCTTCACACATGTCTTCCTCCTCCGGTAATTTCTCCTCACTCCAACCTCTTTCTTCTTCCCCGTCAATCATAGTCGGCAATGGTGCATCGCTGCCCGTCACTCGCCGAGCCACATCCACCATTGCCACACCTCATTCCCAACTTCTCCTTAACAATGTCTTAGTGTCTCCGTCCCTTATTAAGAATTTGATCTCTGTTCGTTCCCTCACTCGTGACAACAACGTGACAATTGAATTTGATCCCTTTGGTTTCTCCATTAAGGACCTCCATACGCGGGCGGAGATTCTCCGCAGTAATAGCAACGGAGAGCTGTATCCCTTGGCGCCTTCCTCCCCACAGGCTCTGGTGACTACCACCATGGACTTGTGGCATCAGCGCCTGGGTCATCCAGGACGTCCTGCTCTTCACAAGATGCTGGCCAACCTCGACCTCCAGTTCACCAAGTCATCACCTCACGCTTGCTCCGCCTGTCAGCTCGGCAAGCATGTTCGCCTGCCCTTTACTAGTTCAGTTTCTAAGACATTTGTTCCCTTTCAGCTTGTACATGCCGATGTGTGGACCTCACCCATCCCTAGTTTTTCTGGTTTCAAGTATTATCTTGTTCTAGTTGATTACACACACTATGTATGGACCTTTCCCTTACGTGCCAAATCCGAAGTCTGTCAATGTCTCATTGCCTTTCATGCGTATGTTAAAACACAATTTCAGATGCCCCTCATGGCTTGGCAAACTGACAATGGCCGTGAGTTTGACAATCAGGCTGTGCGTGCTCATTTTACAGCCCAAGGCACGGTTCTCCGTTTTTCGTGTCCTTACACATCTTCTCAAAACAGGAAAGCCGAGTGGATCATCAGGACTATTAACGACTGTGTCTGCAGCCTCCTATTTCATGCCGGCATGCCTGGTGACTACTGGGTCGAGGCCCTGTCCACTGCCACCCATCTTCTAAACCGACGGCCATGCCAAACCAGCGGTCCTCTAACCCCTTTTCAGCTTCTGCTTGGTGTAGCGCCTGATTACAGTTCTGTGCGGGTGTTTGGTTGTCTTTGCTTTCCAAACCAGGCCGCCACAGCAGTCCACAAACTTGGCCCTCGCTCTGTGCCATGCGTTCTTCTTGGGTATCCATCTGATCACCGCGGATACAGATGCCTCGACATTCAGAACCGCCGAGTCATTACTTCCCGTCATGTAGTCTTTGATGAAACCCAATTTCCGTTCTTATCTAACAAGTTTCAGACACTACCGGCACAAACCGGTTCACCTACAGTGCTTGACACTGAGTCTCCTGTCATTCTTCAGGGACCTGGTCCATCTCATCCACAATATTCATCCACTGTCAGGCCTGTAGTCTCTCCAAATCCCGCCAGCTCCATTTCTCCTCCTTCTGACAGTGGGCCGCTCTCACCATCAGCTGTTATCGCTCCGCTCCCAGAACCTATTGTCGGACCGTCTACAGCCACTACACATACTACAGCAACTACACATCCCATGCTCACCCGGTCTCGTGCCGGCGTTTTCAAACCAAACCCGTGCTACGCCTTAGCCACTGCCACGCCCTCAGTTGCGCCCGCCATCTCCCCCATCCCTAAAACGGCTCGCGCAGCTCTCAAAGATCTGCACTGGCATGCTGCCATGGCTCTCGAATTCGATGCTCTCCAAAAGAACAAGACCTGGCAGCTTGTCGATCGGCCTCCGGGTGCCCACATCGTCACTGGCAAGTGGGTTTTTAAGCATAAGCTTAAACCGGACGGCTCGCTCGATCGCTATAAAGCTCGTTGGGTCGTTCGCGGCTTCACTCGGCGCGGGGGAGTGGACTTCGGCGAAACCTTTACTCCGGTTACCAAGCCAGCCACTATCCGTGCTGTCCTCACCATCGCCGCGTCGCAGTACTGGCCTACTAAACAACTTGACGTGTCCAACGCCTTCCTCCATGGGCACCTCAAGGAACGCGTTCTTTGTCAGCAGCCAATTGGTTTTCTTGACTCTGAACGTCCCGACGCAGTCTGTCTTCTAGACAAGTCCCTATACGGCCTACGCCAGGCGCCGTGCGCATGGTTCGAGCGATTCGCTCTGTTCGTCGTCAAACTCGGCTTCAGTGCTACACGATCCGACTCCTCCCTATTCACACTACATCGTGGCAAAGACGTCGCCTATCTTCTGCTGTACGTCGACGATATTGTCCTCACTGGGTCTAGCGCTGAACTTCTCCAACAAATTACCGCTCAGTTGCAAGGTGAATTCGCCATCAAAGATATGGGCACCCTGAAATTCTTCCTTGGCATCGACATTCGCCGCACCAAGGACGGCTTCTATCCCCCCCAAGAACGGTATGCCGAGGATCTCCTTGACCGTGCCGGCATGTCCTCTTGCAAGGCAGCACAGACTCCAGTTGATCTCAAAGGGAAGCTCCCTTCAGCCGGCGCACCAATTGATGATGCCAAGTCCTACCAGAGCCTGGCTGGGGGGCTTCAGTACTTGACGGTCACAAGACCCGATCTTGCCTTCGCAGTACAGCAAGCTTGCCTTCATATGCATGATCCCCGGGCACCGCACCTTGCGTTGCTCAAACGGATTCTGCGTTATGTCCGTGGCACATCTTCGCTCGGCCTCCACATCCGCGGCACTGCTGACTGGTCTGTGACGGCATACTCTGATGCCGACTGGGTGGGATGCCCGGAGACTCGGCGCTTGACGTCCGGCTTCTGTGTGTTTCTTGGCAACTCACTCGTCTCCTGGTCGTCTAAGCGGCAACCCACAGTGTCGCGATCAAGTGCGGAGGCCGAGTACCGCGCCGTCGCCAACGCCGCTGCAGAGTGCATTTGGCTACGTCAACTACTCGCGGAGCTCCATTGTGGAGTCAACAAGGCCACGGTGGTCTTCTGCGACAACATCTCCGCTGTCTACATGTCATCCAACCCGGTTCACCACAAGCGTACGAAGCATATCAAGCTGGACATTCACTTCGTCCGGGAACGCGTTCAGGTTGGCGATCCTCCGCGTTCTACATGTTCCGACCGGTGAGCAATACGCTGATGTGATGACAAAGGGATTGCCTACGAGTACTTTTGAGACATTTCGTTCCAGTCTTTGTGTAGTTCCCACCACACTTTAGACTGCGGGGGGGGGGGGGGGGGGGTTGAGTATAGGCGTTTGACCAGGCAACCGCAACACCAGCGCCGTGCGCGGTGATCACGCCCACGTCCCGAACGTGCGGCCGAGGCAGTTGTTGGCGCCCTGCGAGGTGAGCTCCAATTGCAACCCCTGTAACATTGTATAAATGGTTATGAGCTCAATACAGAAAAGCCGTTGGCTCCCATTATCTATTCTTACAGTGTCCATTTCTGGTTTGTCTCTTTTCTCTTTTTTTTTTGTCTGTGATCTGCATGATGTGTTGCATGAAGAGAAAGGTCGAAAAAAGATAGGATAAAGCAATAGCCTGAGTTGCAATGGAAAATCCTTATATTAAAGAAATATAATTGATGATGCTGCGAACAGATTTGAAGAGGTTTGCGTAACTTTTGGTTAGGATTTATTAGCAGGCTGTCTTGGACATAGTGTAAGCTATGTCCTGTTTATTTGCATATGTTAAATAAACTTTCTGGAATTTACGGTGGAAGGAAACAGTGGGCAGTGGCGGAGCTTCACGTTAAAGTCAGAAGGGGCAGGAGGGGCCATTAATACTAATAAACATAGATTTTAAACATTTACTGCTCAATAAATACTGGTACCCTTGAGAAACAATAAAAAACAGGGGTGGCCATGGCCCCCTTTGGTCTCAACAATCCTCCGCCACTGACGGTTGGTGATGAAGGCAGGGAATTTGGGAGGTACATGCGAAAGAGAGATTATAGAAAGAGAAGCAGGAAGAGGAGTTGTTCACTAGGACTCATGTAACCAAACGGATAAGCAGATCGAGAAGCACATGAGGAGACTACTACGACGTGAGTATATTCAGATGGTTGATATTTTAGTCTGGACTCCAGGTAGACATTTTCTTTTTGATATACCCTCTATCCTTCAGTTTAAATACCATCTTTGTAGAAATTTAAAATAATGTTTTTTCTTCAGGTTGCTATACATGCAATTGGGGATAAAGCTAATGACATACTACGGGATATGGTTGACAGGGTTGTTGATTTAAATGGAGTGGACCGTAGATTGCGGGTATGTTCTGATGGCTATTTCAGAATTGTTTATTTCCCTCGCACTCTGCCCAGTATTTATTTACTTGTTTTTGGAACGAACTCACTCTGCTTAGTAGAATCTGAATCGAATATTTGCATGTGGAATCAGATTGAGCATGCCCAACATATGGCTCCAGGTGCGGCAAACCGCTTTAGCAAGCATGGTATCATTGCACCTGTGCAGTTAAACTATATTTTGTTCCACTGCTACAATGTACTATATATGGGTATTATGCTTTGCAAAGCAGATTGCGAATTGAAATCTTCCAGTGCTAAAGTATCGGCTTTATTGTTGACATCCAGACCATCTATCGGAAAAAGTATACATCACCCCCAACTATTGGGGGTGGTCTACTTTAACCTCTGAACTATGAAACAGCCTATTTTATCCACCTCTTTCCGAACTTTACGTGTCAAATTACCCCCTCAGGTGGTTTGTACGACGGTTTTGCTACAGTAGCCACGGTTTTACTACAGTACCTGTCGGTTTTGCCTTTTTCATTTTTTAAGAGTAAAACTAGTTTTCTATTTTTTATTTATTTTCGCTAAGTGTTTGAAAAATCATATTAAATTATAGAAAAATTATAAAATAAAAAATTTAAATTTATTGGACTCTACATAATTAGATCTACACAGTGAACATATAATATGGTATGCTTTAGTACAAAGTTTTTATTGTAGATTTATAGTGAACAAATCAAAATTTTTTACGGTAAAAACTTTGTATTAAAGCATACCATATTATATTTTCACTCCGTAGATCTAATCATGTGGAGTTCAAAAGTTGAATTTTTTATTTTATAATTTTTCTATGATTTACCATAATTTTTTAAACACTCAACGAAAATAAATAAAATAGAAAACTGGTTTTACTGTAGCAAACTGCCGTCGAAAACCGCCCAGGCGGTAAAATAAACGGTTTTAGATAGTTCAGTGGATAAATTAGACTGTTTTATAGGTTGGAGGGTCATGTGTTCTAAGCTCCATACTTGATCTAATGAATAGGAAATTTTTATTATAGCTCAAGTATACAATAATTATTCCATCATAAAAATTTCACCACAACTAGACAATTGAAGCTTGTTGACATCTACTAACGTCGCTAAATATAACTTTATAACCTTTAACACTAGAGATAAGATTAGAAGATGTATGGTATTTAATTAACTGATCATTAGCAACTACCCACTTATCTATTACCAACATTCTTTAGCATTAACTAGGTTGTCAATCCTAATTATATATGCTAAGAATAAATAAAGGTTTTACATATTATTCCATGTGACTAGACAGAAATATAAATAAGTATAAACTAAAAACAATTCTGCAAGCGGACAGATAATTATACTATTATAGCATTTTACTTAGAAGTTCTACCAGGTTGTCGATTTATATTTATACAACTGGGAAGGACTACGATAAACTACAATCTAATATATTGATAACAACTATATACATACAATGAATAAGTGATGTTACCGATGTCATATACTCTACTCATAACAGGTAAAGGTCATAAGATAATAAAGATAAATAGGGTGATAAGTATGATCAAACATCATTAATAAAGATAAACATCAGAGCACTTTCTAGTCATAGTAATAGCTAGCCAATAGATAAACTAAGGAATTAATATCTAAGGTAATTCTATAACTACGTCAATGAATAACTCTAATTAGTCAAATTACATCTAGCAATCATAGTCAGATTAGTCCTATACCATGATCACATGTAAAGGGCATCATCTAGGAAATGTGTGAAACAGGGTCATCACCCAACTTCGCGACCGTGCCTGCTTACCTACATACGGGGGATGGACTACAGAGGAATCAACGTAGCTGTCGCCTACGCGAACTACCACACAACCCGGCACATCAGGGTGCACTCGCAGATAAACGAAATATCTAGACACCACGTCTACACATTGTTCATCATCTACCCAAGGATCGTTTGGATAAACGTTATACGAGCAATTACATGAATTCAATCAGATCAAACCAACTATAC
The DNA here is from genome assembly GCA_038502445.1 of Eremochloa ophiuroides. NCBI lineage: Eukaryota > Viridiplantae > Streptophyta > Magnoliopsida > Poales > Poaceae > Eremochloa > Eremochloa ophiuroides. Next base: position 18,577,571 of record JAHLJS010000009.1, on the reverse strand, counting down.
TAGACATATAATTAAAGTAGACAAAGACTAATGTAATCAAGAACATATGAACTATTAAGAACAATGTTTCCCTAATCATAATGAAGAATACAATAATAGAGAAAGAATCAGAACTATACCGGAACTCTGCGCTCCACACGATTGCCGAGGCTCCAGATCCCGCCGAAGAACTAGATCTCCTCTACTCTCTAATCTAACTAGGCTAGAACTATGAACTAGAAGGCTCTTGATGAACTAGTAGGCTCTTGATGGCTTGAAGACTTGTTGCGATGAATGATTCATTGATGCCTCCAGGGGGGCCTGCCCCTCTATTGATAAATGTGAGCTATAAGATCAAACCGACTTAAACATAGGGCCGAGATGACTCCTAAGAGGCAACGGAAGAAGACTCAAGAAGGCGGTGGCGAAACCCTAGGGGGGCACCGCCCGGCCCCACCCCAGGGCCGGTGTATCACCCCTGGTGTTACTGTAACTAAAACCTGCCATGTCATCATGATTGCATGTAAATCATCCCGCATTTGACCCTGTTAAGGTGCATCAACTAAAATCAGTTTTATTCTTGCATTTGATTGTGAATGGGTAAATTATAGTGATTTGATATGTAAATATTTGTATTGGTGTGTAATTATCCAAATCCAATTGGAGAATAAAAAGAAAATCATTTTTAAACCCTAAATCGGACCCAAAACCCTAATTTAAAAACTAAATGGAATTAGAGGTTGGGCCTTAAACCAAAGTTGTAAATACTTAAAAGTTCAGCAACTTCTATTTGGAGCAATTTTGAAGTTATTCAAAAGAATTTCAAATAAAACTCTAATCTATACTTTAAAGTTTAAAATTTGAAATACACGTTCAGAAACTAGCAAGAATCTGGTGATAGTTTTTTAATAAAAGTTTTAGACCTTTCAAAATGGAACAACTTTCATTTTTGAAGATTTTGATGTTTACCAGTGAAAATTTGAATTAAACCCCAATTAGTGTTTGTGTATTCAAATTTAAAATACCCTTTCAAAAACTATTAAGAATTTGGATAAACACCTTTAATAAAAGTTGTAGTTCATTTCAAGTTGAACAACTTTTATATTTGGGGATTTTGAACTTATGTGGTGAGATTTCAAAATAAATCCTAATGAGTGTTTAAAAATTTAAATTTGGAATGCTATTTCAAAGATTATCAAGAATCTGATAAAACTCATTTAATGAAAGTTGTAAAGCTTGACAAATAGAACAACTTTTATATTTGAAGATTTTCAAGTTATTGAGGAAAACTTTGAGAATTTGTCTGGATTTGAAATGAAATTCAAAATCCACTTTTACCCCTTTTTGAATTATTCAAAATCTATTCAAATTTTGGAAATGGCCCAAAAACCAAAGTTGTTCAGCAGGGAATTTTCTACAACTCTTATTAAGGACATTTTTTAAGGTTCTACACAAAATAAAAGGTAATTGTTTGAAAACAGTAATGAGGGGAGTAATGGAGCTACAGTAGCTTGCCCCTGCCTACTGTTCACGTGTGGGGATCGGCATGCCGCGTCGTGCGCCGTCGCCGCTTGGGCCGTCCCTTATAAAGCTCGAAGCCGTTGTTTTTCTCCCTCCTCTCCTCCATTGCCGCCGCCGTCGAGCTTCGATTCATCGGCGAAATTTGTCGTGCACACTCAACCATCACCCCCTCCACCTTAAAGATAATTTCTGCTCTTCCATGCGCGTCGTTTGATCCCGGCCGTGCCCCTGTTGGTCATCGGTGCTGGCCGCGCGGCTCGTTTTTCTTCCCTGCCTCCGGCCAGAGCGCCGCCACGCGCGGGTGCGACGCGGCTAGTCCGTTGCGGTGAGGATCTCCAGGTTCTGTGGGCCGTTTTGAGTTCGCCTAGGCTTATTGATATCATGCTCGCGTTGCTTTTGCCGTTGAAGCACAGGTCGTACCAGAACATGCTCGTGGCAGCCAGAGTGCACAGCCCAAGCCGTTGTCGACATCGACAAGTTGTCTCCGCCCGGCCTTCGCTTTTACCACTCCGCGTATCAGATTTTGGTGAGCATCCTGTAGCGCTGGGGGTAATCTGTTCGTCTCAGGAGGATCCGCCATGGCCGGAACGCGTGGTGCCATGGTGTTCCTCCGTGTCCGAGCCGCCATGGCTGCTCGTGGTCAGGCTCTGGAGGTCTAGTTGTAGGGTAAAGTCCGGGGAAGGGATGCGGGTGCTTGTGGGAAGCTCGTCTGGGCGCTAGACCTCGCCGGGGTGGTCACCGCCCGTCAGCCCGAGCTGGCGCTGCGTCGACGACGCTGTCTGCGCCATCGGGAGGAAGGGGAAGGAGGGGAGAGAGAAAGGCCGAGCCAGGCCGTCGGCTGGGCTGCGCGTGGCCTGTGCTGGGCCGTCCCGGCAGCGCGAGGAGAGAAAGGGAGAGAGCGGGGGAGTGGGGACTGGGCCGCCCTCGGCCTAGATAGCCGGCCCAGTGACTTTGGTTGAGGGAAAATGAGTTTTCCATTTTTTTAGGAATGAATAGTGCTACATCTTATGAATTTTGTACAGAAATATTTATAGCACTAAAAATTATGAAAATACTTACATATACTCTCTGCAGTGTGTAGTATTTAATAAAAATATGAAACATGGATGTTGAATGATTTCTGCAGATGATAAAAATACACCTTTTAATTAATAAATGTAAATTTGATGAATTTTAACTAAATTATATGTTAATCCAAAAATCATGAAATTTAATGGGGCACTGTTTTAGGGTAAGAACTATCAGTTAGAAAAGTTTGGGGTCAAATGGAAGTAGTTTGCTTATTTGTTAAATAACTGCTTAATAAATTGAATAACAAAATAAGTAGAAACCCTAATCATTGTAGATTTGTGTGTTTTTGGATTGGTTGAAGACCATGGATCCTTCACTGTGGTGATCCTGGACAAAAATAATATCGTCACTAGGTAGGGATAGTAAAGCTGTGCAGCGGCTTTCTATGACTGTTAAAATGGTCAATAAAAACGAAATGCGAAAACACCCTTTTACCTTATGAGAAATGTTTTGCAATTTTACCGTGAAGGAAAGTTGTACTCAAGGTTGTTAATTAAATGTTTGATCTATATTTTCCATTCATGTCATTCCGCACCATGTAAGCATGTATCATTATTTTACGTGTAGAGATCAGGTTCTCGGAAGAATTTCATGATTGCTCCCGACGGAAGAATTATTCATCAGGAGAAGTCAAGTGGGTTTCTCTGGTTTTCTGACGGAAGTGATAGACCTACAACACAGGCAAGCCCCGGTGCATTCAGCCCCTCTCCTTGTGATTTGAAAAATATTTATAACTTGAGTTAATCTATTGCATTAAGTTGATAGGAGTTATTGCATTAAGTTGATAGGAGTTGTTTGATAACCCAATTGCTGCATTACCAACCTTGACCACTGAAATATCTAGAACCCATTTTAAAATAAAATGTTTGAAATGCTTAGCCATGCTTGAATAAATTAGATTTGCATAAAATGCTATTTTTGAGCTGTGTGATATACATGTTAATGATTAATTCATGAAAAAGGGAATTGGTAAATTCTCGTTCGGTGGCTGTGCACCTGATCAGTACAGTGTCACCGACGAGAAGGGATTTTCTTGCTCGGTGGTTGTGAATTTGGGTTAGAGTCCCAATGCTTGACCACTAGCGGATAATGGGATTTGAAAACCGTTGGGACACTTGTACTTGGGTTGGAGTCCCAATGCAATGTCGTCAGCAGAAAAAGAATTAGGGACCGTTCGTTGTAGGCCTGCTGTGGTCAAGACTTTGCAACTAGCCACATACTACGGAAAGCCTTTGACTCCGGTGGCTCTACTACTTGAACCGACAACCACACACTGGGAGTGGAGAGATGGCGAGAGTAGCGTGTACCCTCGTGGCTGGCGTGCCTGGAGAGGAGTACTGTGCTCTCGGGTGGCGCAGGACCGGTTCAGGGGTAGAAAAGCCGTGGTAGGCGGGGTTGGCATATGCAAGCTTAAGTGCTACATATGCAGTGTGGATAGGGAACCCTAGCTGGGTACTAATCAATTCGAATCGTCGTTGCTCCTCGGATATGGAGACTTGATCCTTTGACCTACAATTGAAAAGTGGTTCGGAACTAGGTGTTTTTGAGAATAATTAAGAATTTGAAAGTATGATGATATATGAGAATGAATTTGAAATTATGGATTATAATTAAAATAAGATTGAGTAAAATATTGAAATAGGATAGTAATGCTTTTCTGCAAAACCCTTTGACTCTTGCTCAAGCCTTGCCTTGATTCCTGTCAGCCTGCATTCCTGAGTCTTATTCCTTTTTCTTAGTCGGGTAAGTCTTGCGGAGTACCCTAGTACTCAGGGTTTGTTAACCCCTGTTGCAGGTGAGCCGAGTGTACAGTTCGGCTTGGGACCGTGTTGGTTGACGGATCGCACATGATCAAGAATGTGTATATGATATAACCCTTGGGCAAGGGTATAGTTGTACACTGCTTATCCACTATGAAACTCTGGTTCGGGCTAATGTAATACTTCCGCACTCTTTACTCTGATTCATTTTATTTGTGTAAGCTGTTGTAATACTGCAATGCTTACAATGAGATCCTCGGGAAGTTAGGGTTTCCTAGGGAACCCGGCAGGCCACCTAGGTCAAGGGAAACTCGTGCAGACTGATTGTGGGTCCTTAGGGACGATGACGGTGCATGTGGGCCCTATGATTAAGGCGGTTCTGTCTCAGCCGGCCGGCCCCACTTGGCTAGGGTTCGGGCCTCGGTTGCTCGGGTGTGTTCCAGATGCTTCTATTGTTCTCGTGATGATGTTTCCTTCGCGGTTACGTTTCGTGATAATTACGCACTTTAATCCCTCTTTTATGCTTTTCTGGAATAGTCCCTGGAAAATACAGAACATGAAAAACTCGTGGAAACTGTCAGTTAAAACCCTAGACTAGTATGTTTTCATGTATCCTTTTGTATCTAAAGTTCTAATAAAAGTTGACGTTATCGACCGTCAACAACTCCCCCAAGCTTATCTTTGGCCAGTCCCTTGGCAAACAAACTAAGCTTAATTACTAATGTATTTGGATCAGGAGTTGCTACAATACTTTCATTCTTTCCAAGTACACATGCTTTTAAATAGAAATTCTCCTCCAGATTAGACAATAACTGCTCTAACCTTGAGACTTACTCGTTTTACCTTTAACTATGGAGCTTTACAACCCTCGCATAAGTATTGAGCAATTGAAAGATAGAACAATTAAGTCAAGCACTATGTCTCAAATTCTTCACAGTACCAGTATTCTGGAGTTTTGCAAGTTTTCGAAATAAAACTCAGAACTTAATTGTATGACACCCTCATCAATATGTGTGGTATTTATGGATCTCACTTAAGGCATTAATATTATGCCTTTCTATAACTAAAGATTATAATGGAGCTCATAGGAGTGGTAATAACAAGGTTTAAGCATACTTGTAATTCATATGTTGTAAAGTCAAACGATGGATCCACAGAGAATCGAGGCATACAATTAAACCAAGATGTGCATGTGTATGGAATATGGTGGATAGGTGTATATGTGGTGGCTAATCCTAATTCTACTTATGCTCTTTGGAAATGATTCACTCTCCTTTGAAACTTGGAGGAACACATGGGCTATCTTTATTCTTCTTTTCTTCTTCTTCTTCTTCTTCTTCTTCTTTTTTATTCGGGAGGCGGGCATCTAGTACCCATTGTTTTAATGCTGGGACACTTGTCCATCTTTTACTCCCTTTTCTTTTCATACTTTTGCATAGCCACATGCATCCAATATATGAATTGGAGATGATAACAATAGTGAAAACTTAGAGCATTTATAACAGGGCTGTCTTATGGGGTTTATATATTTTTGGTGTTCACTCCCAGTGCAGGAGAAAATATTTTTATGATGAACATAGATAAAAGTGGAAATGGTTGCAATTATTCCCAGGGTAGGAATAATGCATATGTGCCGAAGTGTGTACGTGATCTTGGTTCTAAAAGTATGACAAGACTCTCATATGGTATTCAACAATGGTTGACTAAACTCAATGCAAAGCAAGCAGCATGAATATGCAAAGGTTTCATATCTCTAAATGTATAATATATGGCTTTGGTAGGAATTCACATTCTGTCATAGAAGAGCTCATCATGTAGATTTTAAGTTTTTAAAAATAAATCTCCAGAACTTAGTAATGCTAGGAATAAGATAAACAGTAGCTCAACCTTCATGAATCATATCAATCAAGTACCTAAACTTAGCTTGAGCGTATGCCTCCACAAGTTTCGGGTTCAGAGCAAATTCTCAGATTAAAACAGTAATATCCAAAACTCAGGATAATCTAAGTTTGACAACTAGGCACTTAAAGGGAATTGGGCAGAGTAACTATTCATCATCTCCAAAACAAAATTTTACGTGTTCATCAATTTTAATTTGGTTCTAGCTTAGACTGACTCTAAACAAACATTAATATATAGCTAAATATTTAGTTGGTTTTCAAATTTTATCTTACTAGCTAACTTACGTGAAAAAACGATATAGTGATAATAATAAGATAGGAAACTTATACTTAGCTAGATTTTAATTGGAGGGCGCCCTCCCCAAAGCTTGACGTTTGACAGGGTCTTTGATGTTGCAAATTGAGTGATCCTTCTGGGAGCAGGTGTATCGACAGCGTAGAGGTATCGGGTTGACTAGCTCTTTGATCTTGTATTTTCCTATGAAACTCAATTGCTAATAAAAATACCAAATCTCATAGAGAGGGGTTAGGTTTAGTACCACGTAAGTGATTGATTTTATATTCGCAGCAGAAGCTTCCTAACTGAATGGACCTTCATGTGCCCACATATTTTTGGTATTTTTAGATTTTCCTATGATACTATGGTGAACCTTCATGTGTTCACATATTTTTGGTATTTTGTGCTTGTATAAAGTAGACTCAATAAGTGCATAGGTATAATTACCTGATAACTAGGGGATGCTCCTCCCCCAAGCTTGATGTTTGCAATACTTGGTGCTTGAATGATCCTCAGAGTGAGCTAGTAGTAGTCCTTATGGGTGCCACTAATAGACTCTCTCCTTAGTCATAATATTATTCCTGCATAGTTATACTCCAACAAGAAAACTAAAACTCGAGGCTTGAATTTATCAAGTGGTTAGCGGTCAGCCAATGAGCAATTGATTATTCTTTGAGTTGATTCTAATTAATAGATTTTAGTAGGATTCTAACAGGATTCTCTGTTTGGGGTTTTTCTAAGCTTCTTATGCAGCAATCAAAAAATGTTTGCATGCTAAAATAATTTTTTATGCCACCACAGGGAATATTCATTCCCATGGGGCTTAGGATTTTCATAATGTAACAAAGTAATATAGATTGTTATTTTTATTTTTATTTTTATGCCACCACAATAAATATGCCTACAGGGTTACCATAGGTTCAGTCACATGGGGCTTTAATATTTATGATCCAGTAAATAAAGCAGTAAATATTTTTGTTGGTTTATTTTTAATATGCAAAAATGATTATGCTAAATGTGTTAAAGTAAAATTATTAATGAATGCTAAATTAGTTAGATAACTACCATTCTAACCTTATGGCTAGGGTACGGAATTTAAAGTCTACCGACAGGACTTATATAGAGGAGAGTACTTACTCAGTAGGTTCATCGTCTGAGGTTACTTCAGTCAATTCCCTATTTTGCGGTGGTGTAGCAGGTGCTTCTTCTTTCTCCTTCCATCTCTTTTCTGTCTCTTCTGCTTCTCTCTTTTCTACCTCCAGCTCTTTCTTATATGCTTTTCTTGATTCTTCATCTCTCTTCATCCATTCTTCTACTTGTGCCTAGATATTGTCTTTCTCTACTTTAGCAATCTTGTCCATCCTCTCAGCTTCCGCTTCCCACTCACTCCAGTGTGGTGCTTGTACGGCTTCTTCTTTGTTATTGTTGTTGTTGGCAGCCATCCACTGCAGAATAGCCTGCTGAGTATCCAGGAACTGAGCAAACATCTGCTCTTGCGTGCGTGGTGGAGACGGCGGTAACTCCTCATCCTCGCGCTCATTTCCACCACCACTACCTGACCCACGGCGGGTGTTAGCCGGCATCTGCAGTAAGCACAACAACCATTGTCAGGTGTTAGTTATGCAAACGATAACTGAAAAATCATGCCCAGAGGATATCAATGATTATTTTTGATAACATACAAATGGCACAATAATTCAATAACCATCTCACAACCACACAATAACAAGGCGCAACAAAGAAAAATTCTTCGCGAACCGCACGACGATCATTACTTAATTAAAAGTCTGATGGTTCAAGCTTTGAACATACATGGTTTAAACATTACAAGTCCAACCCAACCATTTAGGGTACATCAAAGTATTTTATTACAAAAGAGTGCCAACATAGCAAGTACACTAGAAAGAGCTACTCATCGTGGTCACTGTGCATACCGGACACTGTTCCCACCAAAGTCATCACTCTCGTCGATAGGCACTATCTCCTCAGGTTCTTCTCCTTTCGAACTTGCCTCACCATCATCAGTTGCTACGAAGATCTCAGGACCGATCTCTGCTGCACCTGGATGGTGAAACGGATCAACACGGTTGTTCAGACGATGAACATCCTGCTGCAGCTCCCAGACCTGCTACTGACTCGCACGCAACTCGCGCAAAAAGTCATCTCGCTGACGTGACAGGTTCATATTGCGATTACCAAGCTAATGACGAAGGTCCGCATTCTGCCTCTCAAGCTCAGTAACACGGCGATCAGCTGCCATCAAAGCATCAGTGCATCGTAGCAACTCATTGCGACAGGCGGTAAGAGCTGCCACCTGTTCGTCTGCACTGCGACGAGCAATGCGTGCAAACTCTTCCGCTTCCAGCCTCTTCTCAACAGCATCATGCAGGGCTTCAATACACTGTATCCAACCATCCTTAGTGGCAAAGTGCATCTTCAGGATAGCAAACATAGCACTCATAGGAGCCCCAGTGCTATGAGCACGCTCATCTCTGCTTCGCACCAAAGGAGCTTGGCTAGACTGAGCCCACTCATCCTGTGAAGCATCTGCACTTGGGAACACATTGGCTGGCCCCAAATCAGCCCTCTTGTTGTACCTGGTGCAAATCTCCATCAACATCTCGAAGGCTGCAAACTGGGCACCACCCCATGGCGTCTTCATGTCTACCTCAACTTTGAGCTCCGGCAAAGACCAATCCCCTTCAAGAGCAGGAATTTCCACCCAAACATCAAACCAAGGCTGCACCATAGTCTCTACTGGCTTCCAGAAATACAGTGGCGGCTCTGGATACCCCACTGACTCCAACAACCTCCACAGCACAGTGGGTGTGCCAAACTGCTCCAGAAACTGACCACTCTGCGGCACACCTTCAATTGCTATCTGGTACAATGCAATATTTTGCAGCATTAGAATAAGACAGGATAGCACCAATTTATTACAGGGAAGGGAACAATACAGAAATTTTAAATTAATTTCATGATCATGATGCATGCACATGCCAACGACCTCACACATTATCATTTAATTAACTAACGTTATAGTCAGTGGCATACCACGTGCTCTCACATACGTAACTAGTCGTACTACACGTTTTGCGTGGTTAGTGTACCTGCAGAAGATTCATTTCAGCCCATTCCCCAATGTATGCATGGCAATAAGAATCATTTTTTGCCGAAAATGCTCCCGTGAGCACTTGCGACCCCGAAAATAATTACTCCCCAATACTTTCATAAGTACACATATGAACCACATGTACTCACTTCAGTAACCATAAGCACTCCCCATAGATCGACGGTTGTTCGATCGTACACTCACATCTCACCTTACCTCATCCGAAGTGGCACACCGGCCCATAAGAAGCAATAAGAAACCGCAACCACACACACACACACACACACACACACACATATATATATATATATATATATTCACGCAACAAAACCAAATGAACCACAGATGGAAACATGATGCAATCCCCAGTTAGTACTTACATAAGCCACCTAATTACCACATATACATATATAGGGCTATAGGACTTGGTCGTTGGTACTCATAATTTTTGCAGACACTCGGTTTAAATCACCTACACCCAACTAATAATTGTCAAATAATTTTCAAAACTCCAAAACCATTTTTGTTTTCAAATAGTCAAGTGATGGTGTATGCTAAATTATGCTCTGGTACCAGCTGTACCAGAACCGACCAATTTATACGAGCACAAGTACGACGATCGCCAATTTAGCAGCAATCAAGTCACACTTGAGCCAATATAAACCCGGTAGTCCGGAAATCTCGAAGGATTTCAAACATTTTAAACAAAACATACCCCAAGGATCTTACAAATTCAGCAACAACCCATCACATGATACATAAGTTCACAACCGAATTAAAACATCAGAGTACAACATAGTGTTTTACATAAATGTAACAGTAGCGGAAATCAACATAGCTTTGAAACAACGTAGTTCACATACGAAGTACCACCAGCTGATCGTGTCACAGCATCTTACAAAAGCTAAAGATGGATAACGACCTTGCCCCAGGTCTAATCTTCTTCGCCCGCAGGGGTGAAGCAGTTCTTGCAATAAGCATAGTAGACCACTCCTTCTACAACAATGGGAATAAAACCCTGAGTACTCAATTATACTCAGCTAGACTTACCCGACAGGAAGTAAATAAAAAGACTCTCAAGAATATGCAGGCTTATTTGGTGGAGCTCAGAGGATAGCAACATTTTGATAAAAAGCATTACTACAATAGTTCCTCAACTTATAAATTTTAGATATGGTTTAGCTTCGATTTCAGTTAAGCTATTAAGCTAAGGTTTGCAGCTATACTAAACAATCACTTGATATTATAGCAAACAATACAACCATATGATTTCCGATATCCACAGATATCAACCTCATCTCACCATAATCAATATGTTCAATTTGTTAACCTCTACCTCACCAGAAGAACAGTTCAGTTTCTCACTAACCAGGAGAGATGGTGATTCGAATCGATTGTACCAGCTGGCAAACATGCCAATCACAAACCCTGTTAGCCTAATCAGTGGCTTCTTGGGTCACTGTTAGATCTTTCTGAGTCATATTATATCGCGAGCTTGACGGGGGCCATATTCTCGGAGGCAAACCCACTCACAGGAAGTGTAGGTCCCTGACCTGACTATGGCAAAATAGTGTCTCCACATATCCTTCCTACCTCCAGAATATGTCTATCCATGTCACACCAATTCTCGGCTTATAAAGAACTACTCGGCTTTGCGGTCAGAATGACTTATCTGGCCAGCTATGTGACGACGTCCTTCAATCTCAACTGATGTCTGGTGGCCTCAGTCCTAGTCGGCCGCAAGCAGCACCGAAGACAGCATGACCTCAACCATGTCATGCGGCTCCCCGCTACCTAGCCTTGATTCTCTCATTATCATTGCGGCATGGTGGCACATATAGTCAACCATGTAAAATCCATCCCCATCAGCAATAGTCACCATCTATGCTCGCGAAGGACAGGAAATCTCTTGACTTCTACCAGTCTAAGCATGGCTAAGCATAAGATCGAACCCATCCCTTGTCTAGTAATATTTCCAGGATAGTAGACAAGTGGACAAGGTATAAATGCAGCAACGGTATCAATTCAACTCCTATACTTAAGTGCACAATCATACGATTTAATAAAGACCAGTACATTTGTAAAAAGAATAGGTGGAGGCTTAGGGATGCTCCGGGGCTTGCCTTTCACGAAGTTAGAGGGCTGGTGGTCAGTGCATTCAGGCAGCTCCGTCTCCTCCTCTCATTCGGGAGCTTCCGGCACCTCGATCTCCGGGGGTACTCCTTCCTCCGGCGGATCGAATTGCAGCTGTGTAACTCCTCCCGGCGATCCTGTATGCATGATTTGCATATATGAGAACTGAGAATGCACATGGAATGCAATATGAGAGATGCACAACTCGAACCATGAGATGCAATAGGCATACTTGTGATTATACAAACAATTTATGAAACATTTACTGAGTATGTGCATATTTCTTCTCTAAACAACAAACACATACTCACCCTTTTTAAGCAAACTATAGAACAATTTCTTGTCCTCAGTAAGAGGCCTACAACCTGCACTAATAATTAACTTGCATCAAACTCACCTAACTACACTTAACTAGTAAAGAAACAAGCATGAACAAGCACCTACATAAAGAGTATTAATCTTGCTGCCTTTATACATAAATAAAGTCAGCAACACAAATGTCCAGCAAGGTTGTTGAACTAAAACATCTCAGAAATGCATGAAAATTACTTGCTAACAACTCATTAATCGATTAAAAGCAATTAATTTAACCTTAGCTTATAACTGGACCCTTTATTTGCTATGCCCAGAAAATTCTAGAAAAATTATAGTAGATAACACATCTCCAGATTAGGCTATTGGCAAAAATTCAAGTCATTTGGACAGATAAAACATTCTACACAAAAATGACAAGCAATCAGCCTTGCAAGTAATGGAAAATGCTTACTACAGTGAAAAGTATCAAACAACAGATTTCTCATTTTTCTTAGCTTCTTTATCACAAAACAAGGCTCAAGAAAAATATTCATAACCATAACTTATTTACACTAAGCATGGTGAATTTATCAAAAAGATAGCATAAATGGCACATTATACAAGATACCATATATAAAACAGTGACAAACTAGCAAACATATTTTTACCAGCTTCTAATACTCCAATCAAGAATAATGCAAGTGGAATCATATTTTTTTAGCACATTTCTACAATTAGTTATGCATTTATCATGTTTAAAAGCATATAAAAATTTAAATAAAGTTGTACAGAAAAGTTATCACAAAGGCACATTTCATATTTTTCTTGCATAGATCACAGAAACACAAGCATAACAAAATTTGGTTCACCCCAATTGGACTCTCCTAACTCCAGATATGATTTTTGGAAGGTTTTACCAATTTTCTGAAAATTCACTTTCTTAATTCCTTTAAAACGAAACCAGACCTAAATGCTACATGCACCTGGTCCACTGAACCAGAGACGCACCCGAGGAGCTGACCGGTGGGACCTCCAGTCAACACGGCCCCACGGGACAGAGAGGGAGGGAGAGCCGCCGGCGCTGACCGGCGATACCTCGCCGACGGCGAGGTCACCGGCGACACCGAGGGTACCAACGTGTTCACGGGAATGAGGCGAACTGGAAGAAATAACTTTCGAGACCTAACCCGCACTGGAGTTGGCTCGTCGGCGGCAATGGCGGACGGCGGAAGTCCGGCGAAGTCACGCCGGCCGATTCCGGCCGTTACCGGCGAAACTGAGCTTCGTTCCACGACCCTAGAACCCTAACGGTTCTTTGTGCACGACTAATCGAACTATTGTGCACGAGAACACGCTAACCGCATGTCTATGGCGACACGGTGGCGAGTGGAACCTCGACGGGCTTGGGTTCTGGCGAACTTAGGGGGCGAACGGCCCAACCAACTCTCTAGGCTAGATCTACAGCTAACGAAGATGCCAAGACAAACAAGAACGGAAGCAAGGGGCTACGGCATTGCGCTCGTCGCTACGAGCAGAGAGCTCGGCGGCGCTCCGGCAATGGCGCAGCGGCGACGAACCTTAGAAGCTTTACCTCTCTATCTCAGACATTGAGAGTAGTTCAAGGAGGTAGAGTAGAGAAAGACGAAGCTATAGGTGGAGGTGGAGCGGTCGGAGACAGTGCGATGGCGGCGGATTTTACCAGCACGCACGCTCGGTGGCCATGGCGACGACGGAGGGGAAAGAGGAGAGCAGAGAGACGAGAGCGAGAAAGAGAGCGAGTGGAGCGCGCAGGGGACAGAATGGCGTGTCACCTTTGCACTGCAGGCCGGCCGAGGGGGCAACGACGGCGTACGGCACCACCTGGCGCGTGATGCTTGACGGCGGCGCCAGCTGTTCGACACGATTCAAACTGAATCAGGTCGATTCAGTTCAGCGAGCAGGGCTTGAAACCCATTTTTGATTGAGCCATAACTCGCGATCTAGGGCGTTTCAGCGAAAACTTCACTAATATGGGTCAAAAGCTACATGAGTACTCCAATCCATATTAGAACACCTTCAACTGAAACGGCTTGGTTTGAGAGATATCGGTTGATGAACATGGGTACTTTGAAACTGGAAGCAGCTTTAGACATAGAGAGAATTTGAAACTTCAAAACAGCTCCCAAACTGCACAATCTTCACAATTTTGACCACCTTACACCCATTTTCATGAGTTGACACAAAAATAAAGTTTGTTGCTTATAAAATTCTACAAAACTTTGATTAAGGGTGCTCTGACATGCAAAGTCTCTAAATTAACTTTCTTGTTTGGTCAAACAAAATAGGTTTAGGAGGGCTTTCTAGTCAACTATGAGCTAGAGGGGTATTTTGGGGATTTCACCAACATGAACATTGTTCCAAATGTTGACCCAAACATGTTTAAGGCATTTATAACAGTAATCCACCATTACACTTGCATGCTAACACATCTATGACATTGTAGGCATATAAGCAAACATATAGCATATAAAGGAATGTAAATCAAATCAAATGGTGATGATGCATGAAATGACATGATCAATGCTTGATATCATGCAAATGTAAGTGTAAAAATAGTAACTAACACTAGGGTGTTACAGCCCTTCCCCCTTAAAAGAATCTTCTCCCCGAGATTAGAGTTAATTACCATTGTTTATAGAAAGAAGGATAAACTTCCTTGAGATAATCTTCGCTTTCCCAAGTCGCATCCCAGTCACTTTGGTTATTCCAAACCACCTTGTAGAACTTGACCACTCGGCTGCGAGTGACTCTTTCCTTGTAATCTACCACTTGTATAGACTAGAGAGTACTATTTGAGGAGTAAGAATGAACTATGTGCTTTCTTTTTGAAACCAATATAAAAAATTCTAAGTACTGAGAAGGTAAAAACTGAGATGATTTTGCCTTGAGAGTTATTCCATTTTTTCAACATCTCAAGGATATGCTAGACAATGCCACATAACCCACTAGCATAAGCTATGTGCTAAATGAAAACTTTGATCACCACTATCTTGGGTATGTCACTTCTACCTCTTTTTCTAACCGTTACTCGAGGACGAGCAAAGACTCAAGTG
Organism: Eremochloa ophiuroides; assembly: GCA_038502445.1. Lineage (NCBI taxonomy): Eukaryota > Viridiplantae > Streptophyta > Magnoliopsida > Poales > Poaceae > Eremochloa > Eremochloa ophiuroides. Next base: position 18,562,431 of record JAHLJS010000009.1, on the reverse strand, counting down.
TGGGGGATCTTGTTGACGGTATTTATACTATGTTTTCTACCATCATAGCCGTCAATAAGATACTCTTTTTAGGAAGAAATAAGCAAACTCATAGTAACATAGGTACAAATAACTTGGTTCCACATGTACATGTTAGTATTTGTTTGCAGGTACCCAAAACAGGTGATTTTAAGAAGCCCAAGATGAAGAAATAATGCAAATCCAATTATGACTAAACGGCAAGACAATGTCACAATCTTCAAGGACTTCACTTCAGGATCGAGTGGGCACTGGATGGACACTATTCATGGTTCGGCCGAACCACGAATAGTGGCCCCGGCACTCCAACTTCAAGGAATCATGTAATGGAGTGATATGCAAGAGAGCAGAGGCAACGTGGCCCCACCCTATGGTTCGGCCGAACCAGGTAGGGAGCCCTCGTGGCCATGTTGACGTGGCACGATCCGTGGCACACCCCCTGGAGTCCATCTCCACCTTTGAATCATAAGTATATCGTCAATCAAAGGCTAGAGAGCAAAGTACATGGATCAAGGCCCCAACCGACAAGATATAAATAGAACAAGCACATGGTCACAGTCCATGACAGGTGGGGACCAGAGAGGTAGACCCACCTTGCTCCAAGTGGGTCGGTCGAACCAGGCATAATGGACCCAAGTCACCAACACATTCCCAGGCAGGTGGGGACGCCTTCTAGAAGCCCCAGCCAGGCCCACCTGCCATAGGGTGGGTCGACCGAACCAGGGGTGGTAGGCCCAGACCACCGCCTCACTCCACCGACTTCCAGCATGCCTCCCACGTGCTCATTTCATCGTTGCCGTCCACCCAAGGCTGTTTCAAAGACGGTGGATCCAAGGGTGGAGGTGGAGAAGCACGCGGATCGCTGACGTGGCGCTGCCCTTCATCCCCCTATAAATACCCCCTAGTCCTTCACTTTAGAACAATCAAGGATCAAGTATCAAGTGTACAATATAGATTAGTGTTAGTGTAAAGAGGGAAGAGAGTGAGGGAAGTCTCTGGAGAAAGCCCCGGGTCTGTCGGGAGTCTTCTTCAAGGTGTACCTCAGCGGATTCAACCTTCTAGTAAGTTTTCCATCCGAGTTCTTCCAGCATTTAATATTCTGGTTCTGCTACTTTAAGTATATACTGTCTTCACCTGCACATTGCTTTACTTTGTGGAATGCTCTAGTCTCTAGCTAAGATTAGAGTAGTAAGTATACTGTAGACGTGGTGTCTAGGCTATATCTTATCAGTGTGGGCCGCTTGTCGCACAGATTGTTTGTGGTATCCAGCAAGTGGTGACAGCCTTGTCTGGTCTTCGTATTCCACCACGTGTGTAAGACAAGTTATTAAAACGGCAAGGCATCAAGACAATAGTACAGCCACCTCGGGTAGGAGTTTTGTCTCCTACTATTTCGCCTTTTGCCTCTTGTGAAGGGAGGAGCTGACTAAGCTCTTTATACTTAGAAAGCTGAGACCAGATATGTTTTGCTGCATAGGAGCCTCTCTATACCGACAAGCTTTTATCCTTGATCACCATCCCCTTTGATTCCTATTGACAACCTTGAATCTAGTTAGTACACTTCACGTTCTCCGTGAAAATACGATACCTGAAATACTCCCAGTGAGAGCTACATTGATTACCGTACGCTTGCAGTATATCCGTTTGCCACCTTTGGTGTCAACAGTAGAACTCCTAGGTAAAATGCTACATTGATATAATTATCTGTTCGCTTGCAGAATTGTTCTTAGTTTATATTTATTTATATTTCTGCCTAGTCACGTGGAATAATATATAAAACCTTTATTTATTCTTAGCATATATAATTAGGATTGACAACCTAGTTCATGCTAAAGAATGTTGGTAATAGATGAGTGGCTAGTTGCTAATGACCAGTTAATTAAATACCATACATCTTCTAATCTCGTCTCTAGTGTTAAAGGTTATAAAGTTATATTAGGCGACGTTAGTAGATGTCAACAAGCATTTTTGGCGCCGTTGCCAGGGAACGCACATTAAATTTAGGAAATATTGATAACACATATGCATCATGGATAAGATTGTATTACCGATTGATCTCTAACTCAAACAGGCACACCCCTATTTTTTATCATTTACTTATCTTATGCAGGGTGATGAATGAATGGTTTTTCTCTTCCAAACAATTTCATTGACAATCCAGAGAAACTCCTGAGAAGAAAGAAGTTTGTAGAAGCGAGGGACAATTTCAAGCTACCATCAACAACACCCATCGCTGCTCAAGTTAGTTCATCAAAGGAGCCAGCTCCAACATTGGAAGAAGAACACTTAGGAGAAGATTTATCTCCTGTGTTTGAAGACATGGCTGAGAAGACACTGCGCGAGTTCTCTGCCCCAACAACAGAAAACATCCGGACTGGACCAGTAGTCAACACGGGGGAGAATAGATTCGAGCTCAAGCCTGCTCTTATCACCATGGTTCAAGCCAGCCAGTTTTGTGGAAAAGCTCATGAAGATGCAAGTGCACACTTACAACACTTTTTAGAGATCTGCAGCACCTTCACGATCAGAGGAGTACCAAGAGATGCTATTTTACTTTGTCTTTTCCCATTTTCACTTTTGGGAAAAGCTAAGCAGTGGTTCTACACCAACAAAGACAAGAACACTACATGGGACCGATGCTCAACTGCTTTCCTGGCAAAGTTCTTTCCTACAGGCAAAACAAATGCTCTGCGTGGGAAAATCTCAAGCTTTCAACAGCAACATGATGAATTATTCACTGAAGCATGAGAGAGATTCCAAGATTATATTGAAGTCCTCATCATGGGATAGAGGATTGGCTATTGATGCAGACCTTCTACCACGGGCTTATCTCAAGCACCCGTGAGTCCATAGATGCTGCAGCTGGAGGAGCTTTCCTGTCACTGAAGCTTCCAGAAGCTCAAGCACTTATGGAGAAGATGGCCTCAAATCCAAGCTGTAATGAAGAATGTACTCAACCTCGCAAGTGAGGAGGAGGCATCCATCATTTGAAGGAGACCGACATGGTCACTTCCAAGCTAGACCTCATCATGAAGAAGCTCGATATAGAGAAGAAGGAAGTCATGCATATTGATGATTCTCGCATGACCTGTGAAGAATGTGGAGATTACGGGCATTCAGTTGTCAACTGCCCTACGTTGCAACAACAACACCTACTATCGTCCTCAGCAAGGTCAAGGATGGAACCAGCCAAACCAAGGATGGAATCAGCAACCTCGACAAGGTAATTACCAAGGTAACAACCAAGGTAATAATTACAATAATTACAATCTTCCACCTTTAAGAGATTTAGTTGCTGGTCAATCTAAATTAATAGATCAAATGTCTAGAAAGGTAGCCTCGAATGATAAAGCTTTAGAAAATATAAATATCAGAATGGATACCTTTACTTCTGCTATAAAGAATCAGCACAGCTTTAATAAAATGTTAGAATCACAATTAGCCCAGTTAGCTACTGCTGTCCCTCCATTTGAGAAAGGTAAGATTCCGAGCCACCCGGAAGATTTGGAAACTGCTAACCTTGTTGATATTCACAATGCAACACAATACCAAATTGAGCCTACAGATATACAGTGGATAGATCACTCACTACCTGAGAAGATGGGAGACCCTGGAAGACCTGTCATTCCTATCTCCATAGGATGTCACAGCTTTCCAGAAGCTATCTGCGATTTTGGCGTGAGTGTCAACATAATTCCTAAGGTAATCTATGAGAGAATATTAGGTGATCCTTTGTTGTACACAGACGTGCATTTGCAGCTTGCAGATCAGTCTATTTGCTACCCCAAGGGAGTACTAGAAGAAGCTGTTATCAGAGTGGGACAATCATATGTCCCAATTGACTATGTGATCATGGATACTGAAGGAGATAAGAAGGCACCCATTATCTTGGGGCGACCATTCTTATGCACAACCAAAGCCATCATTTATGCGGAACACGCCTAGATTATCCTCTCCATCAAGGACAAGAAGGAGAGATTCTCGTTCAAGAACCGCATCCTGAAGAATCCAGCAGTTCCAAAGCAATTCCATCAACAAGAAGAGCAACAACAACACGGGCCCAAGAAGAAGAACAATAGTAGATGGAGAAAGAACAAGCCCCGACATGTACCTGAAGAAACCGCTCAACTAATCAATGCTATCAACACAAAAAAATGATCATATGCTCCCAAAACCATTCCCAAATAAGAGAGGTGACCCAGGTGTACCAATAATTTAATGCACAGTCAGAGACATCACTTTTCCTGACACCGTCTGTGACACTGGATCAGGCGTCAACGTAATGTCTGAAAAGGTATATGATGAATTATTTGATGATTTACCATTATACCCAACATATATTCAGTTGCAGATGGCAGACCAATCACTAAGATTGCCTGAAGGCGTAGTCAAGAACGTCATGGTAAGAATTCAAGATAAATATATACCCGCAGATTTTCTAGTTCTTGACATGCAGGAAGACAACGAATTGCCTATTCTTTTGGGAAGACCGTTCCTCTACACCGCCAATGCTATCATCTACATCGGGTCTGGACAGATCCACTTCAAGCTACCCACTGGAAAGGTACGCTGTCAATTTAGAACACATCTTAACCATGAGCAGAACAGGAAGCAACGCAACAGGAGGAAACACCAAGCCCGCCGTCAGGTTGCCCAGCCTCACTGTGGATGGGAGGAGTTCCCTGGTAAGATCGTGAAGTATGAAGACTACTACAAGGAGCAAGAAGAAGCCGTACAAGCGCCACGCTGGAGTGAGTGGGAAGCGGAAGCTGAGAGGATGGACCAGATTGCTAAGGCAGAGAAAGAAGAGATCCAGGCACAAGTAGAAGAATGGATGAAGAGAGATGAAGAATCAAGAGAAGCATACAAGGAAGAGATGGAGTTAGAAAAGAGAGAAGCAGAAGAGACAGAAAAGAGATGGAAAGAGAAAGAATAAGCACCTACTACACCACCGCAAAATGGGGAATTGATTGAGGTAACCTCAGATGATGAACCTAATGAGTAAGTACTCTCCTCTATCTAAGTCCTGTCGGTAGACTTTAAATTCCGTACCCTAGCCATAAGGTTAGAATGGTAGTTATCTAATTAAGTTAGCATTCATTAGTAATTTTGCTTAGCATATTTATTAGTACAATCATTTTTTTGCATATTAAAAATAAACCAACAAAAAATATTTACTACTTTATTTACTGCATCATAAATATTAAAGCCCCATGTGAATAAACCTATGGTAACCCTGTAGGCATATTTACTGTGGTGGCATAAAAATAAAAATAACAATCTATATTTACTTTATTGCATTATGAAAATCCTAAGCCCCATGGGAATGAATATTCCCTGTGGTGGCATAAGTTTTTTTATATAGCATGCATACATATTTGATTTCTGCATAAGAAACTTAGAAAAACCCCAAAAAGAGAATCCCGTTAGAATCCTACAATTAAAATCAACTCAAAAAATAATCAAAGTGCTCATTGGCTGACCGATAACCCCTTGATAATTCGAGCCTCGATTTTTGGTTTTCTTGTTGGAGTATAACTATCCAGGAATAATATTATGACTAAGGAGAGAGTCTATTAGTGGCACCCACCAGGGCTACTACTAGTTTACTTTGAGGATCATTCAAGCACCAAGTATTGCAAACATCAAGCTTTGGGGAGGAGCATCCCCTAGTTATCAGGTAATTATACCTATGCGCTTATTGAGTCTACTTTATACAAGCACAAAATACCAAAAAATGTGAACACATGAAGGTTCACCATAGTATCATAAAAAAACCCAAAAATATGTGGGCACATGAAGGTCCACTCTGTTAGGAAGCTTTTGCTGGAAATATAAAATCAATCACTTACCATGGAGTAGTACTAAACCTAACCCCTCTCCATAAGATTTGGTATCTTTGTTGGCAATTGAGTTTCACAGAAAAAAATACAAGATCAAAGAGCTAGTCAAACCGACACCTCTACGCTGTTGATACACCTGCTTCCAGAAGGATCACTCAATTTGCAACATCAAAGACCCTGTCAAACATCAAGCTTGGGAGGGCACCCTCCATTTTAAGTCTAGCTAAGTATCAGTTTCCCACACTATTATTCTTATCATTATTACTATATTGCTTTTTCGCGTGAGTTAGCTAGTAAGATAAAATTTGAAAACCAAATAAATATTCAGCTATATATTAGAGTTTGTTTAGAGTCAGTCTAGGCTAGAATCAAAATAAAATTGATGAACATTAAAATTTTGTTTTAGAGATAATGAATAGTTGCTCTGCCACAATTCCTTTCAAGTCCCTAGTTGTCAAACTTAGATTCTCCTGAGTTTTGGATATTAATGTTTTAATCTAAGAATTTACTCTAAACCTGAAACTTGTGGAGGCATATGCTTAAGCTAAGTCTAGGTGATTGATTGATATGATTCATGAAGGTTGAGCTACTATTTATCTTATTTCTAGCATTACTAAGTTCTGGAGATTTATTCTTGAAAACTTAAAATCTACGTGATGAGCTCTTGTATGACCAAATGTAAATTCCTACCAAAGCCATTGTTGGCGCAAAAAGTGGTTCCCTAAGCCCAACACACCAGCGAACCCGGAAACGACCCTTGAAAGCAGTAGAGCTCTCGCAGATCCAGCTAGCTTCGAACCCGGTCTGAGAGTGTCAGTAACACCCAAGCGTGCCAGTCAATTTGACCTGCAATTGACAAGGAAACAGATATAATCAGTAACACAAGGCGGAACTAACTGGTGAGTCCAGATAGTTCCAATTGTACGGCTCAAAGAGCCAGTATAATCGGAGATCGACTAGAAAGCCGATTCCGTCATGTTATGAACCGATAGTATAATAATCAAGTAAAACGGCTATCAGGATACTCATATGAAGACAATAACATGCTAGCCGATCTAATTCAGTTAGTGTGTACAAAAGAAAATAGATCACGTGTACAGATCTGATCTGTACATCAAACAAGCAGAAATCTGCTAAATCTGGTCTAGAAGGCCGGCGGCTTTAGTAAATCCTCTTCGCTAAGTTCACCAAGTTTGCGTTCACCTGGTCTAACGGCCAGCGGGCATCGACAAACCCAGCAAACAAAGCTAGATCGTTTGATATCCAAATAAGTCTATATGCATGATCTATTCGTGAAAGCATAATTGAATTGGCTCTTTAGCTGATGCAGGGTCCTTGAAGCACGAACGAATGCTAGCGTAGTCATAAACAGACCTCAGATTAAAGCAAGTCTAATCTAGCGAACCTGGTTCAGGTTAAACCTGTTCCACTGGATGACACTCAGTTTAACTCAAAGAAGGACACGAAAAATAAGACTTACGATAACCTCAGAATCACTTATGTCTTAACTAGAACCGAACGCACAACATGTAACGAACAAGATTGATAGGGAATTAGCCGATGTAAGCATGGAACCGATCATTATGGTAAGATAAGGATAAAAAAGCATAAACAACGATCAGATTCAAGTAAATCTAAGGCCAAATCTATCAATCTTGATCGGGCAGAGATATTATTATAATAAGGTAAATCAATTTATATAAACAATACTGATAACTTAATGAATCTAACTAAATTGCCATATTTAGTTAGAGCCGATAACTAATCCATGCGTGTAAACTATCTCAATCTATAGCCTGTCTACCGGATGACATTAACTAATAGATTAATCAAGCAAACAAACACGAATCGATAACTAATCCGCGCGTGAAAACCGTCCTAATCTGCACCTCGTCCACCGGATGATGGTTAACACAGATTGATCGGGTAAACCAGCGTGAATCATCCTTGACTCACTGTGCTTCCCACGTCCACCGAATGACGCCAAAGAAACAGAGCTTAGTAAGGACCCTAGTCCACCATGCTTCCACGTCCACCGGATGACGCTAAAAAGACATAGTTTAACAGGGGGTTGACGATACTTACAAGCAAACCTGCGTCCACCGGATGACACCCAGCCTGGATGAAGTAACTCGCCGGACTCGACTGACTCTAGGGTTTGTTGGCCGGAGCCGAAAGTTGTGTTGTATTGATGTTGTTGATTCTCATATTACAATGGCCGGGGGTTTATATTTATACCCTGAGCTTGACAAGATAGAGTCCTAATCGATTTACAACTCATCAATAGATAAGGAAACTAACAAACTATCCTATATCTAAGGTAACTTGGAGTCCCACCTTCCCTTTCATAATGGACTCCGATCGTGATCGCATCTTGGCGGCACGAATTCTGGATGACGTCATCAATACCGACGCTGCACGCCTCCTGTCACCTTGACCCGATAACCGATTCACCGTGCAATCGGCTATTTTCCTTCCTTCCGCTGGACGAAATCTGCTTCCGAGATCGGCTATCTTCCTCTGGTATCGGCTATCGGCTCCCAGCCCAAAATTTGGTGTTAACACATGCCCCCCAATTTTGGAATAAACTGGTTTATTCCGAAATTAGCGCTTGAGCCTTCAAATAGCCAAATCGTAGGTTCCCTCTCGGCGCTTCAAACTTTCGCACCAAAACGAAACCCTAAACCGTCGCAACTTCTGCCACGGGCTTCAATCCGCCGCCGTCAGCTTTGATTCGCCGCCGTTAGCTTCGATTCGCCGCCGTCAAGTCATCCCCGAGCTAATGGCGACTCCTTCCGAGGTCCCTGAGGTATCAATTTCATCGATCCGCCCCCTGATTCGTGAATCCCTCTTCAACCTCACTGAGTACGAGCTTCAAATCCAGGTGCTGAGGAACGATATTCTGATTCCACTGAAGGACATCCCCGACACCTACTACCTGGGTCCGATGGGCGATCCGGTCCCCAAGGATTTCATTGTTCAAGAAACCAACCAGTTCCCATTCCGAAGCTCCATGATAGGCGCCTCTTCTTGGGCCAAATCCTTTAGAAACTGGCCAAGTGTACCTGCTGGATGGAGGAACTGGTTCCGCCGCGTCGTGGCGAAGAAACGCGCGGACTGGGAGATGCGTCATCTGAGCCAATGTCTTGACCTATCATTATCAGAGATGGCAAGGAATGAGCCGCTCCTGATAGCCGCCAGTCACTTTTGGTCCAACTCCCGAATGCTTTCGTGTTCGGAGACGGTCCAAAAACCATTACCCTGGGCGACATCTATATGCTAACCGGGCTTCAGATCACTGGATCATATGACTTCTGGGATCTCTGCTCCAGTGGCAAGAAGGACCCGTACTTCCCGAAGCTGGACACATACAAAGGGTGGAGTGGCTATGTTCAATACCACCAGAAAAACTCCTCTTCTGTCAGCGAGAAAGAACACGTCGCATTCTTGACCATGTGGCTTGAGAGGTTCGTGTTCTGTGGCGCCACTACCGGGCCAGCATATCCTTATCGGGTCTTAGCAGAGAAACTGGCTCAAGGGCACTCCATCCCCCTGGGCAAACTCTTGTTAGGTGCAGCATACAGGCTTATGAACCGGGCGTTCAGTTCCTTGATTATAGGTGAAGAAGTGCAATGCATAACAGGCCCTTGGTGGCTAGTACAGTTATGGCTCAACCTGTATCTGCATAAGCTGGTAAGAACACAACTCCAGGGCCTCAACTTTCCATCCACCGAGTATTCAGAGGAGGAGGACCAAAAACCAGAGGCTGTCAAAGTTTTGGTGAAGCTGCCTCTGCCATAACCATCCCAACTTCAAAGGGCAACATGCTGGAAACATTATACAGGGGCTTGGGACCAAATGTTACTACCTGGTTCCCCTACGAGGATGAAGATGAATTTCCAGTGCCCTCCAGCTTCAAGTTCAACAATGGGTGCTCTGACGACGAGGCTATCAGCATCTTGAATGCAATCATAAAACCCTGTGCCTTGCCAGTAGACTTCAAGCACCTTCGGAGCGCAAGCGGCAAGGCAACTAGCTATCCTTCTTATGAATTTTATCACCCAAACATAGCAGCAAGACAGTTAGGTTTCAGCCAATTGCCCCCTCGGCTCCCTTTTTTTGAATACCTTGAAACCCAGGGAGAACATTACAGAGCACCTTCAGGCTGGCAGAATTTTTCAACTAGGAGCAAACCTGCCCACATTCTCGCCGAAGCCGTGGAATCAAATTTGCATCGCCCATCAGAGTTTTGATGACTGGTGGCAGCGATGGCACGCTCACTTGTTCTGCCAAACTGTCCACGACAAATGCAGAGCCCTGGACTCAAACTTTCAATCTCCCCGAGCAGTAAGTGTTCTCAGCCGATTCCAGTACAAACGGCTTTAGTTAAACATGTTACTTAACAGATATTTCTCGCAGGACCCATCATCCAATCCACTAGAGCGAGTGGAATATTATCCTCCTTGTCCGATAGCGAGGCTAGGCTCTTGAGCACCGACGCTGCGACAACTAATGCTAGGCCCTGCCGTACTGACGCCCCCTTCTGCTTCAAAACGACCAGCTGCATCCCAGCTTCAAAAGCAAGCTCCCAAGAAACGCCGTTCGATAAGAAAAGTTCAGGTACCCAGTAGCATCTTCCTTTACTGCAGTACACTCCGACTCTTAAATCGGCTTTCTATCAAGTGAATCCCCAACCAACTCAAGATACCTTGGGAGAGAAACAGGCCGAAGAACCACCAGAATCCACTGGCCATGAGGAGTCAGCTGCTCAAGAAGAAGGGATCCAGGAAGAAGGAGCCAAAACTCAGGTACTACTCGTTGGGCTTTTCTTTCCTCGACACAAATGTCCTGATTGACCAAATCTTCTTTTCAAAAATACAGCCAAACAGCCCTTCCGACGAAGTATGGGCGAACCTTGAAGAAGAGGAGTTGCCCCCTGAGAGGAATCCAGGTAACTCCTATTCGGCTGTTAGCAATTATCCTTGCTTCCATACTTCTTACTTCTGGTTTGCAGAAACTCAACTGCCCGAGGCAGTGACAGCCGAGGATCCGCATGCCGCAAGAGACACAACTGACTTAGTCGAACAAACAATATCGGCATCAACCCTACAACCTTTAGGCCTCATTCAGGTATCCCATCTCTGCCAGAAAACAATTAATCTATATTGTATCTTTTCTGATGAGAGAATGCATGTATTGTAGGCACCGAAGCCTTCGTCTCCCGGCTATTCATTCGACATAGAAGAATTCTGTGATAGAGACGAACTGGCCTCCTCCTCCGAAAAACTTTCAGAGCCAGATTTCAACAATCGGCTAAGTGCACTGCTACCCCATCTAGAGGGTGATCTAGTTGTTCTGGCCTCGAATCCCGGACTGATCGATCAAATAATGGAACTTGTCCAGCAACAACCCAATCTGACAGCCTTGAAATCCCTGCAAAGACTCGGTGATCTTAAAGTTACAGCATCAGGGATTTTCACTGCTCATGAGAACCTGGCAGAGCTTGAACAGCTGAGGAGCAACAAATCAGTCTACAGACAAGAGGCCACCGGATTAGCCGATCGAGCCAGGCTGCTCAAATCTTCAATCAGCACAGCCGCGACAGAACTGGAGACATTGAAAACAAGACGAGACCAGCTGAGAAAAGAACTGGAAGCAGTTGAGTCGGCTATCAGTGAGCGCGAAATCACCATCTCCACTAGCACGATCGAGCTCTCCCAGAAAAAGAAGGAAATCAGCAGCTTGGTCATTGCAGGCAGGAAGACATGCCAACGCCTAGACCTGTTGCAGTTCACTGAAAACCGAGATCAACAATTGGTGCAGGCTGGCCATGCGCTTCGTGCTGAATTAGTAGAACTGATTCGATCTTTATTAACTTTGTAACATGATGGGTGTACTGCTTGGCATGTTCTCTTCCATTTGCAACTTTGTCTTCGTGCTGTTTCACCCTGAATTTGAAAATTTAGCCTGATCTGCCTTTGATTTCATACTTTAAAAATTAGCTTTGTCCTGTTTTGAATTGACTTTGTTCAGCCTGATACGTTTCTGCATGCGAATCGGCTCTCAGGCTCGCATTGTACCTTAGAATCGATTACTCAGCCTCATCCGTTCTACATACGAATCGGCTTTCGGGCCTGCTTCTTAGCATCGGCTTTGTTCTGCTTTCCCTTAGAATCAACCCCTCAGCCAGATTCACTACGAATCGACTTGTGGGCACTCACAATAGGATCGGCTAAACAGCCTGACCCAAAAAGCCGATCGGTGTGCGACCAATTGATGGCGGCGCTTCGTCTCCCTGATTTGGCAACTGTTCCGGATTCAAGAAACACGGATTAACCGCAACCTAAAATCCGCCGTGTCGTCTCACTTCCCAAAGAAACCGCCTCGGTGCCTGTGTTGTCTTATAAATAGTTGGCAGACTTGAGGCAATATCACATGCCATCGTATCCGTCTCGCCGACCAACTCTTCCGGCCGCCTCCTTGTATCTATTTCGCTTCCGCTCTCCCAATCTTCGTCCACGACCATGGCCTAGCAATGGAGACCGTGGGAAGCGCCCGGCGTCCGAGCCCGCCGACGGCGACTAGATGGGACGGAGCATCCGCCGCATCTGGGCGTCGCTCGAACCGAGCAGACGTTAGGGTAAGTTCAACCGTCAACCTACCATCTCCTCGCTGTTTCCGTCTGATTTGATCTGTTTCTGCAGTCACCAGCCATCTCTCGTCAGCGGCATTGCTGGCTCCTTAGCCGGCCTGAACACCCCTGCCCCCGGCGCTGATCTTCCTCGGGCAGCCCCGGCGGATGGTGACGCCGTTCCTGCAACTGGGGCGGCCGCCCCGGAAACCCCCGCCGCTGGTGATGCCGTCGGGCCCTCTGCTCCTGTAAGGGCTCCAATCAGGCGTATGATGCAAGTCAGCGGACGGGGAGTCCATAGCAGGCATCTTATTCGCCCTTTTCGCCAATCTTTAAATCTGGCTAAACCTGGGTGTCTGATCTGATGATTCCTTTCAGCCAACGTCCTCCGCGCCATCTGCCTTCCGGCGCACCGATCGGCGCCAGTTCCTCAATGCGTCGCACGGCGCCACAACCGAACCTCCCTCACGCTCCGGCTCGCAGCACCACCTCCGGAGCAGAATCGAACTCGGAATCATCTTCGAGTTCCCGTGACTCCTACACCGCCGCCGACGGCCGCCACTTCCACCATGAGATGGTGCGGTACCGCAATCTCTACTCCGAGGCTACCAAAGAAGCCGGTCGGCTGGATAAGGAGAATGAGGACCAGGCCGTCGCGCTCGTTGCCGCCAGCATCGATTTGGCGGAGGCGCGGGCTAACCTCACGGAGTCGCAGGCCGCCGTGGCAGGTAATCTCTCGCTTTGTCCAATGGCGTGCACGGCGCGTTTTCCAGCACTAACCTTCCTTGTTTATGCAGCCCTGACGGCGCAGCTGCATGAACTGCGTGTGGCTGCGGCGAGTATCACCGACGTCCTCCGCGCGCGGGGCCAAACGCAGGTGGAGCAGCTTGCGGACGTGCACCACCGTGTCCGCCAGGTGGCGATGAGCGGCGTCCGTCACGGTGCAGCGGGAGCTCTGGCCGCTGCCCAGATCAACTCCAGCATCGTGCTGGAGAACGTCGAACCGGGGATCCGGGCAGGCCAAGACATGGAGGAGTTCGGCACGCTGATGGTCGCTTTCGTTCCCCATGCCGACGGTCTCTCCGTGTCCATCGACGCCGAAGACGTGATCCGGGATGGCGTCGATAATCCAAACTAGATTGTATTAGGCATTTTGATGTGTATGATACTTCTGAACTCGTTATGCCCGAAACAATCCAATCTGCAAGGCTGTATATTTTGTTTTTTATGTATTTTTTGCTCTAAAGGCGATGCTTATCGCATCGGCTGTTACACCCCATCGAGGGTATTTCATTTTTTGCGCTAAGGGCGACTCGTTACTACGATGTCGGCCATTTTTGTCCTGAAGGCGACCCGCTTGCACGGCATCGGCTGTTAGAGCCAGATTCACATGAATCGGCTATCACCCCCAACTGGGATGCTAGGGTAGTATTTCTTCAGATGCTTCCCGTTGATGGCTCTGGCGAGTCTCTTTCCTTCTAAATCTTCAAGGATGTAAGCATTACCCAGGGCGCATTCAACCACCTGATACGGGCCTTCCCAGTTTGGCGACCATTTACCGAATCGGCTATCTTTTGTACCAATAGGCAGAATGACTTTTCATACTAGCTCTGATTCGGTGAAGCTCTTGCTTCTTACCTTAGTGTTGTAATACTTGGCCACCCGTACCTTGTTCTTTTCAATGTATTCCAAAGCCCTAAGCCGATGACAGTGCAAATCTTCTAAACTATCCATCATAATGTCTTTGTATTCACCGGCTGTAAGCTTGTTTTGCAACGTGACGCGCCGTGTCTCAGACTGAATCTCCCATGGCAAGACAGCAGCGTGTCCATAGACTAGCTCATAAGGTGAAGCCTTGATCGATCCAAGTTGTGCCATGCGATATGCCCATAGCGCCTCGCTCAGATGCAAATACCATTTTCTGGGGTTCTGCTCAATCTTTTTCTTGATGACCTTGATCAAAATTTTATTGGAGGCTTCTGCTTGTCCATTGGCTTGGGCATAATACGACGATGAATTATAAATCTTGATGCCCATGTCGTCGGCAAAGGTCATAAACTCCTCTGAAGTGAACATTGTCCCCTGATTGGTTGTGATCGTCTGATGTATGCCAAACCTGTAAATAATGTGCTCCTTTACAAATTCGATCACAGTCAGCTGAAGTGGCGTTCCTCAAAGGAATGGCTTCTACCCACTTAGTGAAGTAATCAGTCGCCACCAGGATCCATTTGTGACCCTTGCTCGATGGTGGGTAGATTTGGCCGATTAGATCGATACCCCATCCTCTAAACGGCCATGGCTTGATTATAGGATTCATAGCAGAGGCTGGAGACTTTTGTATATTTCCGAACTTCTAGCATTCTTGACACCCTTTATAATATTTGAAACAATCTTCCAGCATCTAGGCCAATAGTAACCAGTCCTCCTGATAATCCACTTCATCTTGTGAGCTGACTGATGTGCACCGCAGACTCCATCATGTACTTCGCTCATCAGCTTCACTGATTCCTCTGTCCCCAGGCATTTGAGCAGCACTCCTCCAACAGTCTTGTAATACAATTGACCATCCAGCAACACGTACTTGGTGGCTTTGTACCTTAGCTTTCTGTTGACCCGTTGTGAAGGATTTGCCAGGTAACCTGCTATCTCGCCCCTCTAGTCATCAGCTGATTGCTCGCTGTTACAAATCTCCTGCATCGGCCGGTAACCCGACGCGTTCTGCGCCAGTTGATTAGCTTCCTGGTTCTGGGCCCTGGGGATGTGACAAAGAGATACCGTCATGAACTTCTTGATGAGAGCCTGGCACTGATCATAATAGCCTCTGAGTATCTCGTCTTTACACTCATACAGGCCGAGCAATTGGTTGATGACTAGTTGTGAATCGCCAAATACTTCAACTGCATCGGCTTTTGCTTCATGCAGAAGCTGAAAACCCTTCCACGCGGCTTCATATTC
This sequence comes from Eremochloa ophiuroides, assembly GCA_038502445.1. Classification (NCBI taxonomy): domain Eukaryota; kingdom Viridiplantae; phylum Streptophyta; class Magnoliopsida; order Poales; family Poaceae; genus Eremochloa; species Eremochloa ophiuroides. Next base: position 18,546,984 of record JAHLJS010000009.1, on the reverse strand, counting down.
AGCCTGATTGTTTGTGACAATCGGCCCGATCTGGAAAGCATACTCAAAGCGCACACCCCGCGGCGAGATGAGCACTACTCCGGTGCCACCACCTTGCTTACACGAAGAGCCGTCGAAGAACATAGTCCATGGCGCTATATCCGCTACATTAGCCGATCCTCTGTGATGCTGCGTGATGAAATCGGCTATCGCCTGGCCTTTGACTGCCTTAGCCGATTCGATCCTCAAGTCAAACTCTGAGAGCGCCAGGATCCATTTGCCGATCCGACCATTTAAAATTGGCATCGAAAGCATGTGCTTGATGACATCCTCCTTGGACACCACCACACACTCTGAGGCAAGTAGGTAGTGCCTCAACTTGGTGCATGAATAGAATAGGCATAAGCACAACTTCTCGGTCGGTGTATATCTTGTCTCCGGGTCAAGAAGCCGCCTACTTAGGTAGAAAACTGCTCTCTCCTTCCCTTCAAACTCTTGAAAAAGGGCCGATCCAATAGTATGGCTTTCGGCCATCACGTACAACTTAAAAGGCCTCCCTGTCCGTGGCGGTACTAAGACAGGTGGAGTTTTTATGTATTCTCTGATTTCGTCAAAAGTCTTCTGTTGCACGTCACCCCATTTGAACTCTTGATCGTTCTTGAGCTTCAACAATGGCGAGAACGGCAGCACCTTCTCTGATAAGTTGGCGATGAACCTTCTGATAAAGTTAATCTTACCGAGCAAAGATTGCAATTCCTTCTTACTCGTTGGAGGTACAAGCTCATCGATCGCCTTCTTGCTCTTGCTGCCGATCTCTATCCCTTTGCGGTGGACCATGAACCCCAGAAATTCGCCAGCCGCCACGCCGAACGCACACTTGTTAGGATTCATCTTCAAACCATATCTCCTTGTGCACTCCAGAGTGGCCCTCAGATTGGCCAGTTGATCTTTGTAGCTCTTGGATTTCACCACCACGTCATCTATTTAGATTTCAACGATTTTGCCGATCAACTTGTGAAATATATAATTCATAGCTCTCTGATAGGTTGCACCGGCATTCTTCAAACCAAACGTCATGACCACCCATTCAAACAAACCAAGCGCACCAGGGCACCTGAAGGCAGTCTTCGGGATGTCTTCATCAGCCATAAAAATTTAATTATAACCAGCATTGCCATCCATGAAGCTAATAACCTGGTGCACAGCAGCCGAGTCTACCAACATATCGGCTATTGGCATAGGATAGCCATCCATCGGTGTAGCTCTATTTAAATCCCTGAAGTCAATACAGACTCGCAATTTACCATTTTTCTTGTATACGGGGACGATGTTCGATATCCACTCGGCATATCGGCAAGCTCGAATGAGCTTGGCTTCTAACAGCCTCGTGATTTCGGCCTTAATGTCGGGTAGAGCGTCCTCTCTAAACCGACGTGGAGGCTGCTTGTGTGGCCGAAACCCTGGCTTGATAGGTAGCCTGTGCTCAACAATAGATTTGTCCAATCCAGGCATCTCATAATATTCCCAGGCGAAGCAATCTTTGTACTCCTTCAGCAGTTGAATCAGCTCCTGCCTGAACTCCGGGTCTAAGTTGGCGGCAATAAACGTCGGCCTTGGCCTATCGCCGGGCCCAACATCTACTTCTTCGAGCTTGTCGGCCGACGTGAATCCTTGCCCCAACTTACCCTCTGTGCCGTCGATCGGATTCTCCATTTAATAAAAAGACTCAGAGCCGATTGCCCTGATCGGCTGTTGACTCTCATCGCTGACCTTGATGGAGCCTCCTTCCCAAACCTTGCCAGAGAAACAATCATGATCCCCAGCTTCCCAGTATGTGGCATCTGCCGTCGCCATGCTGACCGAGTCGTCGGCCGGGACCACTTCGACCTCATCGCCATGCCACTGAATGAGGCACTGATGCATGGTGGATGGCACGCAGCAGTTTGCATGAATCCAGTCACGTCCGAGCAGCAAGCTGTAGGCACCCTTACTGTCGATCACAAAAAAGGTAGTAAGCAGTGTCTTCTTCCCCACTGTCAGCTCGACGTTGATTGCCCCCCGAGTGTTGGAAGAATTGCCCCCGAAATCCTTCAACATCAGATCAGTTTCTATTAGATCATCGGGACCCTTGCCTAACTTGCAGAATGTAGTGTAGGGCATGAGATTGACAGTGGCGCCACCGTCCACCAGCATCTTCGTCATGGGCATGTCGTCGACATAACCTTTGAGATAGAGGGCCTTCAGATGTCGATTCTTAGCCGGCTTATCAAAAGTAGCTTGCTGTGCGAGCACTAACTTGGCCACTCCTTCTTCTGATCCCGAATCGTCTGAGTCAGAATCGGTATCGTACTTCTTGGCTCTGAACTCTGCAGGTAGTACAAACACCATCTGTGCATCGGCTACAGCTTTTTCATTATTTTGTGAACGCTTTTTGTGCCACACCTGTTTGGCGCGCCCCTCAGCCTGGAGCTCCCTGTTCCTAAGCCGCTGCACCCGGCGCCTTTGGCTTCTAGTTAGATCTCCCGGGCACCACTGGTTCTCCTGCCAAACCGGCTGTCGGCGTTCAACTACCGCCTCATCAAGCCGATCGCGCAGGTCCCTTTTTTCACGCCGATCCCACGGGCTATGGGGGCTCCCTAGCCTCTGGTGCACGGACCGGCGGTTGACCTGGGACTGCCTGTACTCTCGGTACTAATCGCTGCATTCTGGACAGTTGCGCAGCGTTGGACAGTCTCAAGCCTTCGTTCCAACAGTGTCGGAAGAACGGGCAATGCCAGTGATCTTCCTCACCTTCCCGGTGGCGAGCCATTTCTTCGTGATAGCGCGCCTCTTCTTCCTCACGGAGCCACCTGCGGTACTCCTCTTCTTCGTGCTGCAGCTGCCTCTGATGATCTTTCTCTTTCTGTCGCCGCCACTTACTCAGAAGGTGCTGGTGCATGGGCCTCCTGCTCTTGGTGCCACTGGACTCTCCCTGCTCTAGCTGCCTCTGGTTCTGCTCCCTCCTTCCTTTGATCAGTGCTAGCTCCTCAGCTATGATCTGTGCATCGGTATCAACTGAGGAGTTCTTCTTGGCCCGTTCGGAGGTTAACACCTTTACTTTGGTCGGAGGGTTTGCGATCTGGACCATGTTCTACCTCTTCGGGAATGGAAATTTGTCAATCTTCATCTTCCCCTTGGGAGGGGCCCCAAATTTCAACAGGTCGAGCCTAATAGCATTCTGGATTGCTGCTTTGAAATTGCGGCAGTTGTTTGTGGAGTGTGAGGTGAGGCCGTGGTATTGGCAGAACGGTTTCCCCTGCAAATCTTCAAGAGACGGCTTGACGTAATCAGCCGGGAAGGTGATGTGGCCCACACTGACTAACAGGTCGAAGAGCTTGTCCAGCTTGCGTGTATCAAAGTCGTATTGATCTTCCGCGCTCCAACCCTTTAGCACGGCCATGGGCTTTGTACCCCATTTGAGCTCAACAGTAGCCACTTCCTCATTCTCCCCATCCTCTGAGTCGGAATTACAGACGTAGGCTGACTGCTTGTATTTCGATTCCCTCTTGAAGCTTTGGGCCTGCTGCTAATGCGGCCACCCTCTGCATTACCTCGCTGATGCTGTTGAAGTTGGTGCCCACCAGCTTCTTTTGGACGTGTGAGAGCAACCCACTGACCACTATCTTGGCGAGCTGTTTGTCGTTCAGATTCAAAGAGTAGCACATGTTCCTGGTTTCCCTGAATCGCCTGATGAAAACCGATCCAAGTTCATTCGGCTTTTGGCGCATGTTGGTGAGATCTGTGATGTCTTTCTCCCCGGTGCCAGAGAAGAAGTAATTATGGAACTTGGTCTCCAGATCCTCCCAACCTTGAATCGAGCCAGGCTCCATGGACGCGAACCAGCTAAACGCTGGCCCTGTCAGTGATAGCGGAAAGAGCCGGACCCTGTGAGCTACCTCATATGAAGCTTCGCCGAGCTGGGTCAGGTAACGGCTAATGTGTTCCATGGTGGTGATGCGTCCTGCCCACTGAACTTGGAGAAGTCGGGCAAGCGATACCTGGGTGGCAACGTCACTCGGTCGTACCACTCGGGGTAAGGACGTCTATACTTGATTCCAGTCCCGGTCTTCGGCTGCAAACCGAACTTATCACTGAGCATGGCACTCATCTGCTCCAGCAGCTGATTTTTGGGCGTCTGGGCGTACCCCGGATGCGGCGCTGCCTGAAGGTCTTGATATGTATTCCCCTCGTGGTATCCAGGAGTTGGGTTGGCCGTGTCTGCCGCCGGTGTATTTCTAGCCGTCGGGTTCACCGCTGATGAGTTCATCGAGTTCACCGTCTGCCCAGTGGCCTGCATGAAAGCGGCGAGCTCCTCCGGAGTATGATCTTTGTATAATCTAGGAGAAGCTGCTATTTTTTGAGCCGAACCGGCCGCAGTGGCACCTTGCACTAGCGTTTTCGGCTGGCTCGACTGTTGCGGTGAGGAATTGGAGGTCCCTGCCGCGCTTTTGGATCTGCATCTTCTGCGGGTATGTTGAAGTAAACTGGACCCAAAGACTCCCAATCCTGCCGCTTGAGAACGGTTTTCATGATGTTATAGAATGTCTGCAGGAAGGATTTGTGGTGGTGGCCGACTGCTGAATAGGCGGCCTCCCAGGTCGCTTCTTCCAGCATCTGTTTGAGATCGGCCTTGCACTCCTCTTCAGATTTATCAGAATGGCCGTCCATGATCCACCTTGGGAATGCATTCTTCTTCACTATGGAGCCATCACACTGCTTGCTGAATGAAAGCAGGTAGGCATCAGCGAATTCTTCAACGATCTTGTTCAGCACTGCCGCGTCCTCCTCGTTGAGATCTTCGTCCCTGACCCTGAGGACACCATCATCCCTGGAGGAGCCGTCTGCCGCAGTCTTCCCTTTTGCCATGGTCTTCAGTGAATGGTCCCACCGAGCATGCCAAAAGGTGTGTTGGCGCAAAAAGTGGTTCCCTAAGCCCAACACACCAGCAAAGCCGGAAACGACCCTTGAAAGCAGTAGAGCTCTCGCAGATCCAGCTAGCTTCGAACCCGGTCTGAGAGTGTCAGTAACACCCAAGCGTGCCAGTCAATTTGACCCGCAATTGACAAGGAAACAGATATAATCAGTAACCCAAAGCGGAACTAACTGGTGAGTCCAGATAGTTCCAACTGTACGGCTCAAAGAGCCAGTATAATCGGAGATCGACTAGAAAGTCGATTCTGTCATGTTATGAACCGATAGTATAATAATGAAGTAAAACGGCTATCAGGATACTCATATGAAGACAATAACGTGCTAGCCGATCTAATTCAGTTAATGTGTATAAAATAAAATAGATCATGTGGACAGATCTAATCTGTACATCAAACAAGCAGAGATCTGCTAAAGCTGGTCCAGAAGGCCGGCGGCTTTAGTAAATCCTCTTCGCTAGGTTCACCAAGTTTGCGTTCACCTGGTCTAACGGCCAGCGGGCTTCGACAAACCCAGCAAACAAAACTAGATCGTTTGATATCCAAATAAGTCTATATGCACGATCTATTCGTGAAAGCATAACTGAATCGGCTCTTTAGCCGATGCAGGGTCCATGAAGCACGAACGAATGCTAGCGTAGTCATAAACAGACCTCAGATTAAAGCAAGTCTAATCTAGCGAACCTGGTTCAGGTTAAACCTGTTCCACCGGATGACACTCAGTTTAACTCAAACAAGGACACGAAAAATAATACTTACGATAACCTCAGAATCACTTATGTCTCAACTAGAACCGAACGCACAACATGTAACGAACAAGGTTGATAGGGAATTAGCCGATGTAAGCATGGAACCGATCATCATGGTAAGATAAGCATAAAAAAGCATAAACGACAATCAGATTCAAGTAAATCTAAGGCCAAATCTATCAATCTTGATCGGGCAGAGATATTGTTATAATAAGGTAAATCAATTTATATAAACAATACTGATAACTTAATGAATCTAACTAAATTGCCATATTTAGCTAGAGCCGATAACTAATCCATGCGTGTAAACTATCTCAATCTATAGCCTGTCTACCGGATGACATTAACTAATAGATTAATCAAGCAAAGAAACACGAATCGATAACTAATCCGCGCGTGAAAACCGTCCTAATCTGCATCTCGTCCACCGAATGACGGTTAACACAGATTGATCGGGTAAACCAGCGTGAATCATCCTTGACTCACTGTGCTTCCCACGTCCACTGGATGACGCCAAAGAAACAAAGCTTAGCAAGGACCCTAGTCCACCATGCTTCCACGTCCACCGGATGACGCTAAAAAGACATAGTTTAACAAGGGGTTGACGATACTTACAAGCAAACCTGCGTCCATTGGATGACACCCAGCCTGGATGAAGTAACTCACCGGACTCGACTGACTCTAGGGTTTGTTGGCCGGAGCTGAAAGTTGTGTTGTATTGATGTTGTTGATTCTCATATTACAATGGCCGGGGGTTTATATTTATACCCTGGGCTTGACAAGATAGAGTCCTAATCAATTTACAACTCATCAATAGATAAGGAAACTAACAAACTATCCTATATCTAAGGTAACTTGGAGTCCCACCTTCCCTTTCATAACGGACTCTGATCGTGATCGCATCTTGGCGGCACGGATTCTGGATGACATCATCAATACCGACGCTGCACGCCTCCTGTCACCTTGACCCGATAACCGATTCACCGTGCAATCAGCTATTTTCCTTCCTTCCGCTGGACGGAATCTGCTTCCGAGATCGGCTATCTTCCTCTGGTATCGGCTATCGGCTCCCAGCCCAAAATTTGGTGTTAACAGCCATATATTATAGATTTAGAGATAGGAAACTTTTGCACATTCATGCTGCTTGCTTTGCATTGAGTTTAGTCAACCTTTGTTGAATACCATATGATAGTCTTGTCATGCTTTTAAAACCAAGATCACGTACACACTTCAGCACATATGCATTATTCCTACCCTGGGAGTAATCGCAACCATTTCCACTTTCATCTATGTTCATCATAAAATTGTTTTCTCCTGCACTGGGAGTGAACACCAAAAATATATAAACCCCATAGGACAGCCCTGTTATAAATGTTCTAAGTTTTCACTATTGTTATCTCTTCAAATCATGTATTGGATGCATGTGGCTATGCAAAAGTATTAAAAGAAAAGGGAGTAAAAGATGGACAAGTGTCCCAGCATTAAAACAATGGGTACTAGATGCCGGCCTCCCGAATGAAAAAAAGAGAGAGAAAGAGAAAGAATAAAGATGGCCCATGTGTTCCTCCAAGTTCCAAAGGAGAGTGAATCATTTCCAAAGAGCATAAGTAGAATTAGAGTTAGCCACTAAATACCACATATACACCTATCCACTATATTCCATACACATGCACATCTTGGTTTGATTATATGCCTCGATTCTCTGTGGATCTATTATTTGACTTTACAACATATGAATTGCAAGTATGCTTAAACTTTGTTATTGCCACTCCTATGAGCTCCACTATAATCTTTAGTTATGGGAAGGCATAATATTAATGCCTTAAGTGAGATCCACAATACCATATATACTGAGAGACTTGAGGGTGTAATACAATTAAGCTCTGAGTTTTATTTCGAAAACATGCAAAACTCCGGAATACTAGTACTGTGAAGAATTTGAGACATAGTGCTTGACTTAATTGTTCTATCTTTCAATTGCTCAAGAATTATGCGAGGGTTGTAAAGCTCCATAGTTAAAAGTAAAACGAGTAAGTCTAAAGGTTAGAGCAGTTATTATCTAATCTGGAGGAGAATTTCTGTTTGAAAACATGTGTACTTGGAAAGAATGAAAGCATTGTAGCAACTCCTGATCGAAATACATTAGTAATTAGGCTTAGTTTGTTTGCCAAGGGACTGGCAAAAGGTAAGCTTGGGGAGTTGTTGACGGTCGATAACGTCAACTTTTATTAGAACTTTAGACACAAAAGAATACATGAAAACATACTAGTTTAGGGTTTTAACTGACAATTTCCACGAGTTTTGCATGTTCTGTATTTTCCAGGGGTCATTCCAAAAAAGCATAGAAGAGGGATTAAAATGCATAATTATCATGAAACGTAACCGCGAAGGAAACATCATCATCGGGATACTAGAAGCCTCTGGAACACACCCGAAGCGACCGGGGTCCGCACCCTGCCAGGGTAGGGCCGGCCGGCGCCCCCCGGCTAGGGTTTGGCCCCGCCTTGTGGGGTCTTCTTCCGCCGCCTCTTAGGAGTCATCTCGGCCCTCTGTTTAAGTCAGTTTGATCCTACAACGCACGTTCATCCCACTGGGCTATAAATAGAGAGGCAGACCCCCTGGCGGCATCAATCAATCATTCATCGAAGGCAACAAGTCTTCAAGCCATCAAGAGCCTACTAGTTCATCAAGAGCCTTCTAGTTCATAGTTCTAGCCTAGTTAGATTATAGAGTAGAGGAGATCTAGTTCTTTGGTGGGATCTGGAGCCCCGACATCCGTCTGGAGCGCAAAGTTCGGTATAGTTCTGGTTCTTTCTCTATTATTGTATTCTTCATTATGATTAGGGAAACATTGTTCTTAATAGTTCATATATTCTTGATTACATTAGTCTTTGTCTACTTTAATTATATGTCTAGTATAGTTTGTTTGATCTTATTGAATTCATGTAATTTCTTGTATAGCGTTTATCCAAACGATCGTTGGGTAGATGATGAACAATGTGTAGATGTGGTGTCTTGATATTTCGTTTATCTGCGAGTGCACCCTGATGTGCCGGGTCGTGTGGTAGTTCGTGTAGGTGACAGCTACGTTGATTCCTCTGTAGTCCACCCCCATATGTAGGCAAGCAGGCACGGTCACGAAGTTGGGTGATGACTCTATTTCACACCTTTCCTAGATGATGCCCTTTGCTTGTGATCATGATATAGGACTAATCTGACAATGATTACAAGATGTAATTGTACTAGTTAGAGTTATTCATTGACGGAACTACCTTAGATATTAATTCCTTAGTTTATACATTGGCTAGCTATTACTATGACTAGAAAGTGCTATGATGTTTATCTTTATTAATGATGCTTGATCATACTTATCACCCTATTTATTATCTTGTGACCTCTACATGTTATGAGTAGAGTATATGACATTGGAAACATCACTTATTCATTGTATGTATATATTTGTTATCAATATAATAGATTGTAGTTTAACCAAGTCCTTCCTAGTGGTATAAATATAAATTGATAACCTGGTAGAACTCCTAGGTAAAATGCTACAATGGTATAATTATCTGTCCGCTTGCAGAATTGTTCTTTGTTTATATTTATTTATATTTCTGCCTAGTCACGTGGAATAATATATGAAACCTTTATTTATTCTTAGCATATATAATTAGGATTTACAACCCAGTTCATGCTAAAGAATGTTGGTAATAGATTTGTGGCTAGTTGCTAATGACCAGTTAATTAAATACCATACATCTTCTAATCTCGTCTCTAGTGTTAAAGGCGATGTTAGTAGATGTCAACCGGGGGTATAAACCCGTATACCCGCATGACTATACATGGGCCAAGTCATCCAATTAGGCCCGGACTGTCATGGACGCATCGTCTACGTGATCTCCAGAAGATCGCGTATATCCGCCGGTATGAAGACTTGGCGGTTAAGAAATAGTGTTCCTAGTATCTAGCCGATTAGTTTCTTTGTTCGGCTAGGATTGTAATCTGTTATATATGGTAAACCAACTTGTAACCCTACCCCCCGGACTATATAGGGCGGGCAGGGGATCCCCTCAAAACATCTCATCTACTAGCAATACAATACAACAACACACAAGACGTAGGGTATTATATCTCGCGGTGGCCTGAGCCTGTATAAACTTCGTATCTTGCGCTTACTGCGCAACTCTTGCTCGTCTCAGGCGCACCTTCACCGATCAATCTACTACCTCGGGGTGGTAGACCGCCGACGATATTTCATTGACATTTGGCACACCAGGTAGGGGGTGTGCTCCCTGATTTCATGACGAACAAGATGGTGGTTTTTTCAAGCTCCATCGAGCTCCCGACGCCGGGCCAGATCTTCACGGTGGGATCCATCACCTAGGTCATCGGTCCCGACGGCGAAGGAAAGATCCTAGATGCGGCCTAGATCGCATCTACTTTGACTTCTCCAATGACCTCCGCCCCAGCCAGAAGACTGCCACGCTACGTCCAGAAGACCATCGACAATGACGACCCGATCAGATCCATAGATCGGGTTTCCCAAGGCCTGTCCGTGAGTCTTTAGATTTTGGAGACGACCACAGATCGCCTTCAGCGCCCATCAATGGCACGTCGACCTTGTTCGCCCCGCCAGGATATGACTCTGGCCATCGCCGTCACTCCTCAGGGACGCGTCGTCAAACTGCGACCCTGAGCAGTTGCGGCTCCGAAGGCCTTCGATCACGACCTCCTGAGTGGCTATATGCCATTCGGTCTGCGGAACGCGGTCTCCAGTTTCGCACATCTACTGCGCCGTCCCGATCACGCCTCCTCCGATCACGTCGGCACCAGCTCTACCTTCATCATCGCTGACAACGACCACTCTGGCTCCGACGGTGTAGAAGACGGCGACCTAGCAGATCTGCCTCCTCCCACTGGTCGATTTATTGGTGGGCCCATCCTCGTCATTAGTGATGACAGCGCTCCGGTCCCAAACGAGAGCAAAGAAGCCCGGACAGCTCGCGAGGCGAGAAACGCCGACCGAAGACGGCACCGCGAGCAGCGAGCTGAGGCAAGAAAGAGCACCGTGCGGAACCTAGAGCTGGAATTCGATCTGGTCAGAAAACATCAGGTCTACAAGACTTCAAATGTGAATGTCGCCATTGCAATAGCAGAGGCCAAAAGACTGGCCCAAACTCCAGAAGTTCAGCACCTTACGGCTTACCTCCAGGCTGCACAAGTCCAAATCAATGAAGAACGCCAGCTACCGCCACCTTCACATTCCACTGCGTCGGCCACCGAGATTATTCACGAAGACGGTGGCCACTCCTGTGATGGCCGGAGACATCATCGCCAAGATGGAGATCAGGAGGTGAATCAGTCCGACCTCCGTGAGAAGCTGAAGAGCAGAGATCTCCGGGTGCGCATCGAAAATTGGAGGAAAGCCAGGCACTCAGCAGAGACTGAGCCGCAAGGAGTATGATGAAGCGCATGGCCCTCCAGCCAACGACAAGAACGCCCCTGGCTCCCATTCATGATAGAACTCCAGGCAGTGCGCTGGCCGACGAACTTCAAGGTTGTCGGCGTTGAGACCTATGACGGCACCGCCGACCCCATCAAATGGCTTACCGTCTACGAGATTGCGATCAAAGCTGCTGGAGGGAACTCTGACGTCATGGCAAATTACTTGCCCGTCATGCTCAATGCCCAATAATTGGCTGTTGAGTCTGAAGCCGAACTCCATCGACACTTGGGACTAGCTGAGGGAGCAGTGCATGAACAACTACAGCGCCACCTGCAAGCAGCCAGGCACAAAGTTCGATCTTGAGAAGCTCCAGCAGGCATCATAAGAATCTACTGCAGGATTATATTTGGCACTTCTCAGAGACTAGAAACAACATCCCAGGTGTCACGGATACTGAAGCCATCTCTGCTTTCATACGTGGCCTCTAACCTGATGAGGAGCTTCAGAGGAAACTGTACCGCAGCAAACCAAGCTCCATCGCCGAGATGCTGCCCGTCGCCAACAAGTATGCCGAGGGGAACGAGGCGGCCCGCCACTCCATCCATAGCCGTCTCCACTTCCCTGACCGGTCACACCACGAGGACGCCGACCGCCGATCTGACCGGCTCCATGATGACCGAGCAGCCCGGCGAGACTACCGCCACGGTGAACGCGACCACCGCGACCAGCACCGCTCCGATCGACGTCGCCGCGATGAGCCAGCAGGCTCCAGAGCTAGAGAGAGGCGTCGCCATTACCAGGTCTACAACACCCGACCAGCTTCGAAGCGCAATTATGAAGAAGCGTATGATAAGCTCCTCGACAGCCAATGCCCCATCCACAAGTTCCACAAGCATACCATAAGAGAATGCTACGGTTTCTCCAGGGCATTCAAAGAGGAAGACAAGAAGAAGGCTCGCATCGACTCCAACAACAACAAGCGCGACGGCAATGACGACCTGCCTCCAGGCTACACCAAGGCTCACTGCGCGATCTCCACCATCATTGGCGGCAGCATAGCCATGGAGTCGAAGAGGGAGCAGAAGCTCGTCGCCAGACGAGTCAACTCCGTCACCAACTACGACACCTCCATCGCCGATCCAAAGTTTCCACCCTGGTTGCACAAAGCTATCACCTTCAGCAGAGACAACCAGTGGATGGAGATCCCGTCCTTGGGCCATTTCCCACTGATCCTCGATCCAGTTATACGCACGACCCGCTTCCGCAAGGTGCTGATCGATGGCGGCATCGGCCTTGACATTCTCTTCTCCGGAGCCGCCAAAGAGCTCGGGCTCCGAGCAGAAGGCCTGGAGCCGACCACGGCTCTATTTTGGGGAATCATCCCGGGGCAGCCCTCCGACCCCCAGGGAGAGATCAATCTGCCGTCCATTTCGGAACACCGCAGTGCTTTCGCATTGAGCACATCGACTTCCTGGTGGCCGACTTCGACGCCGCGTATCACGCCATACTCGACCGCCCAGCTACACCAACCTCGTCATGAAGATGCCTATAGAGACCGGTATCCTCACGGTTCGCTCCAACCTCCAGATCGCGTATGACTGCGAGAAGGAAGCCATCGCCATGGCAGAAGCCATCGATGTCTCCATCCTGATGAACACGTGCGCAATGGACGCATAGAAGCTGGCGCCTAAAGAACAAGTCATCCCAGAGAAGACCCTGTCCAGAGCTACTACTAAGAACAAGGAGACAAAGGACGTCGTCCTTGTTCCCGGTGACTCGAGTAAGATTACTCATATCGGGACAGATCTCAACCCCAAATAGGAAGACGTGCTTGTCAGCTTCCTCAGAAAGCACATCGGCGTTTTCGCATGGAAACCTGCAAACATGCCCGGCGTACCTAGGGAGCTGACCGAGCACTCCTTAAACGTCTCGAAGACCGCCAAGCCCGTCAAGCAGAAGTTCCAGCGATTCTCTCCAGACAAGAAGGAGGCTATTAGGGTAGAAATAGCTCGGCTCCTAGCTGCTGGCTTTATCAAAGAGGTGTATCATCCTGGTTGGTTAGCCAATCCAGTCTTTGTAAGAAAAAAGAATAATGAATAGGGAATGTGCGTTGATTACACCGATCTCAACAAACACTGCCCTAAAGACCCCTTCGGTCTCCCCCGCATTGATGAAGTCGTCGACTCCACAGCCGGCTGCGAGCTACTCAGTTTCCTCAACAGCTACTCCGGCTACCACCAGATCGCCTTGAATGAAGAAGACCAGGAGAAAACCTCCCTCATCACCCCCTTCGGGGCCTATTGCTACAAGACTATGTCCTTCAGCTGAAGAACGCCGGTGCAACATACCAGCGGGCCATCTAGGTGTGCCTCAAGGATCTCATCCCCGACATCACTGCAACTTATGTTGACGATGTTGTCATAAAAACCCAAAAGGCCAAAGACCTCATCTCCAATCTCGAAGCAGTCTTCGAGAAGTTGGATGCTTTCCAATGGAAATTGAATCCCTCCAAGTGCATCTTCGGTGTTTCGTCGGGCAACCTGCTCGGCAACATCGTCAGCAAGCATGGCATCCGTCCCAATCTAGAAAAAATAGAGGCCATCATGAGAATGAAGCCCCCGACTAACGTCAAGGATGTCCAGAAGCTAACTGGGTGCATGGTGGCCCTGAGTTGATTCATCTCTAGACTAGGCGAAAAAGGCCTCCCATTCTTCAAGCTGCTCAGGGCAGGCAAAAATTCATCTGGTTGGAAGAGGCTGATCGGGCCTTCATGGAGTTAAAACAGTTCCTGGTATATCCCCCGCTCCTTACAGCTCCTGTAAGGGACGAAACCCTACTGCTCTACATCGCCGTGACCAGCAATGTCGTCAGTACGGCAATAGTTATCGAACGGGACGAAGACGGTCATGCATATCCAGTCCAGCGACCAGTCTATTTCATCAGTGAAGTCCCGAACGAGTCCAAAACTCGCTATCTGACAGTGCAGAAGTTGATCTACGCCATCCTCGTCACATCACGCAAGCTCCGTCACTATTTTGAAGGCCATCCAATTGTAGTGGTCACCCAACATCCTCTCGGCAACATCCTTCGCAACAAAGATGCCAATGGCAGAATCATGAAGTGGGCTGTGGAGTTGGGAGCTTATTCTTTGGAGTTCCGCAGCCGAACGACGATCAAGTCACTGGTTTTGGCTGATTTCATCGCTGAATGGACAGAAATGCAGGAACAAGTACCCACGGAGCAGGATGAACATTGGACGATGTACTTTGATGGGTCCCTCAGCATCAGAGGTGCAGGCGCCTGTGTACTTCTCATATAACCTTTGGGCAAATGCCTCCGCTATGTGTTGAGAATATATTTCAAAGTCTCCAATAACGTTGCCGAATACGAAGCCGCCATCCATGGCCTACAGATCGCCTCTGAGCTCGGCATCCATCGACTGATGATGTACGGGGACTCTGCCTTGGTTATCAACCAGGTGAATAAAGATTGGGACTGCAACAGCGAGAAGATGGACGCCTATGTCGCTATGATCAGAAAGATTGAAGGAAAATTCTTGGGCATTGAGTTTCACCACATCGTCCGAGCTAAAAACCAGGCAGCCAACGAGTTATCTAAGCTCGGTTCATCACGAGCTGATATCCCTCCTGGCGTCTTCGTCCAAGACTTGGTCCACTCCTCTATCCCAGAAGAAGAAGAGGCTGGAGCACCCCCGTCCGATCAGATGGTGGCATGCATCTCTAATTCTGAAGAGGATTGGGAGCACCCTTCATCGCTTATCTGCTCGAAGCCAAAATCCCCGAAGACAAAATAGAAGCGAAGCGTCTCATGAGACGGTTGAAGAATTACGTCCTAGTCGACAACAAGCTCATGCGTAAAAATGCCAAGAGTAAAGTCTTTTAGAAGTGCCTCACACGCAAAGAGGGCATCAAGATACTCCATGAAGTGCATGGAGGCATGTGTGGTAACCATGTAGCTTCACTCTGGTCGGCAAAGCTTTCTGAGCAGGATTTTATTGGCCTACCGCTGTCCAGGACGCTGAAAAGATTGTGCGCCACTGCGAGGCGTGCCAGTTTTTTGCAAAGCAGATACATGTGCCAGCACAAGAGCTACAGACCATACCTGCATCCTGGCCCTTCACCACATGGGGACTCGACATGATAGGCCCTTTCAAGGTGGCTAAAGGGGGCTACCGTTATGTGTACATTGCCATTGACAAATTCTCTAAATGGATCGAGCACAAGCCATTGGTGAAAGCAACAGCGGCCAAAGCCGCGGAGTTCTTCAATGACATCTCTCACCATTTTAGCCTCTCGAACAGCATCATCACCGACCTCGGTACCACCTTCACCGGAAGCGATTTCTGGGATTTCTGCGACGAAAGAGGCATCATGGTAAAGTATGTCTCGGTGGCTCACCCTCGAGCTAACGGGAAAGTAGAAAGAGCAAACGGAATGTTGCTCAACGTCCTCAAGAAGCGCCTACACGAAGTCATTGAAAGAAGTCCAGGAAACTGGATCCAGGAGTTGCCAGCGGTCATCTGGGGCCTGCGAACCCAGCCTAGCCGGAATACTGGCGTATCTCCATATTTTATGGTCTACGGATCAGAAGCAGTGCTACCAGCCGACATCGCCTTCCGAGCTCCTATAGTTGAGAACTACAATGAAGAGAGATCCAATGGCGCACGAGCAGAAGACATCGACAGACTCAAAGCAGAGCGCCTGGCCTCCTGCGTACGCACGGCCAAGTACCTAGAAGGGCTATGGCGATATTGTAACCGGAACGTCAATGGTGGGTTCTTCGTGGTCGGTGACGTTGTCCTCCACCGCAAGCAGAGCAAGGAGGGCATGCACAAGTTTTCTTCTCCATGGGAAGGGCCATTGTTGATAGTTATTAACGCAATTGTTGATGGTGGATATACCATGAAAATCCACATTCAAACATCGTCAATAGGCCTTGGATTCAAGGGAAGATAAACATATCATGAACATATTTTATGAATAACAGGTTCCACTTGTACTCTTAAGCTTGTGAATGCAGCAAAGATCAAATAGGCCAAGAAACATCAAGAAATGGTGCACAACATCACTTAGAAAAGAGGAGAGCCCAGGGTGGGCCCATGTATGGGTCGACCGAACCCTACATGGGGCCCACCTGGCTCTGGTGACATGGCATGATCCATGTGAGCATCCACCCATCTCATTTCATCCATCAGATCAACATGTGTTTCTATTCAACGGTGGAGAAACAAAGCACAAGGATTCAACATGACAAACGTGCAACCGAGGTGGAACCAACACATAGGGACAATCAATGACAGATGGGGACCATAGTGGTGGGCCCAACTCACCAGAAGTGGTTCGGCCAAACCACCCAAGGTGGGACCAGGCCACTGCTGTACTCCATGACAGGTGGGGACTCCTTCTAGAAGACCTTGGCTAGGCCCACCTGCCATAGGGGGTCGGCCGAACCCCCTGGTGCCCAGCCAGGTCGGTTGGCCTCCACCGCCTTCCAGCATGTTTCCCATGTGCTGAAATCGCCACGGCGGTCCATCTTATGGCGGTTCAAGGGTGGTTTATCCAAGGGTGGAGAGGCAAGGAGCACATGGATCGCTGACTTGGCGCCCCTCAACTCTCCCCTATAAATAGAGGCTGCCATCACCCTCTTCAAGACATCCAAGATACACAAGAGCCACAAGTCACAAGAGTTCTACTCTTTAGTAGTAGTATTTGTCTAGTGTGGGAGTTAGAGTCGAGTCGAGCTACGCTTGGAGTCTCCGGAGTCATCTGCTGGAGAGTCTGGTATAGCTCTTATACCTTTCCTTCTGTAAGACTTTATCTTTATCAATATATTATCTTTACTTTACTAAGTCTCTACTTAGTGCATTACTATTCTTTATAGTATTATTGTGTTTTGTCTTAACTTATAGTTGAGTTATATTAGATAGTGATCCTGTAACCAGCTCACGTGTGTAGTTCATCGCCTGTCATAGGGTGCTTTAGTTGTTGGTACGCAACTAGAGTAGTAAGTCTTAGTGTAAGCGTGGTGCTTAGACTAGATCTTGCCTTTGAATGCCGCTTGTCGCACGGATTGTTTGTGGGTGCTAGCAGGTGGTGACAGCCCTGTCTAGTCATAGTATCCCTCCATGTGTTTTAGGCAAGTTCTTAGAAGGTAGGCTCCCATAAGAGAATAGCCGCTTCGGGTAGAGGTTATATCCCCTACTATCTCGCCAATCCCCTACACACCAGAAGTAAGGTAGCTGTCTTAGTATAATTCATCCATTTGATAAGATAGTTCACAAGAGTAAAGTAAGTGTCATAGGAGTCTTTTACTCACTCGTTGTCCTCCCACCTAGCTATACTCTACTAGTTATCTTTAGTTATCCTAAACCTTGTCGTGTCTTGGTGTCATTACCCTTTCCTCTATATATCGATTTACCCCCCTATAACTGGTTGATACTAAGTTGCCATAGACTTAAGGATCTCTCTCTTTTTATTAATTATTCCTAGCAACCGCTTTCCTTTGGGATAAAAATAAATAACGATACCTTGGAATACTCCCAGGTGAAGTGCAACAGCGGTATATTCTGTGCGCTTGCGGAATTATCCAATAGACATAAGAAATACCCCCAGGCACTTCTGGTGCCGTTATCAGAGATAGCCTAACACCCTGTCTCTCGTGGTTGCGCTAAGAAGTGTCAACAGCTATCAAAAGAAGGTAACCAAATCTATCCTCTAGCAACGATAACAATACTTCTCAACGCAATCACGGGGGTTGTCAATCCCTATGCTCAAAGTATGTGGTTGTTGACACTTCTAGCGTTGCTACTAGGAATAAAGGAATTTCTAGCAACGGCGCCAAAAATGCTATGGGTAGCTCTAAAGGATAGGTGATGGGATTCTGCAAGCACACAGAACTATCGTGTAGCACTTTACCTGGGAGTACCAGGTGTCAAATTTATATTTTCCCAAAGGAAGGCTGGGTTTGTGATTCCAAGGATATGATAGTCAAGGAACTAGATATGGATAAATAGGGTAATAACCTTAGTAAAGATAAATCAATAAAGTATAACTAAGGTGGAAACACGCACTAGGTAGCTCCGGAGTTTTGGGGGAGAACTCTATCTCAGTAAAAGATCAAATGATTGTTGTACCAAAGAGACTACTATACTTGGGACACGCAAAGTCCTAAACTCGCCGGGGTTCGACTGATTAGGCACCGTACGTCCCGAAGTCCTACGCTTATACCGGATACTAGGCCGAACGTGGTGGAATACAGAGGATCCTGGGGCTGTCACCACCTAGCACCTACCACTACTATCCGTGGGCCTAGCGGCACTCAAGGGTCAGCTATAGCCTAAGCACCTCGCTTAATCTATAAAACTTACTACTCTAACTCTGGCCAAGGAATTAGAGCACTCTAACCAAGCAATGAGCAAGTATAGAGCTACTTAAAGTAAAACTAATAGTAAATGAAGAAGGGGATCTTTATTACCGATAAGAGTGAAGAACGCCGCAGAGGAGATCACCAACAAGCCCGGCTCCACCACAGACTTCTTCCTTCTCCCGACTTCTCTCCAACACTCTACTCTTCTCTAGCTAGCACTATTCCTAAGAGCAGAGCTTCGCTAGAGAGAGAGAGAGGAGCTAATGATCTGAATCTCAGGTGTATCTCTAGTGTTTCTTTGTGTTCTCTAGTGGTGTTTCTGCTTACAAGTGAGGATCCTTCCCCTATTTATAGTGTAGGAGTGCACCAAGGGTACTTGTAGGCTTGCTGGAAGGCGGTGGCATGAAGGAGAGGGGCGGGCGCCCAGTTGGATGCACCGCCTTGCATCCAACGGCCGTCCTTGCTCCCCTATGGCGGTTGCATGGTTGGTTTGTGCCTGGGAAAGGCGGTTTGCAACCCCTGGGAGGATGACATGTGGGCCCTTCAATCCATGGCACTTCACTTGATCACCGTTGAACGAAAACCGGCTTCAATGGATGGTGTAGATGACTCCTGGACACCTTCCCTCAGATTGTGGATGTGGCACCCAACTTTGACAGGGTGGGCGCCTTGTTGATAGGGCCACCAGATCCCCGTGCCTTGTATCTGAGCCGTTGATGATGTTTCAACGTGCCACAGACCATTTGGGAGGTTGGCACACGGATCAATGAGGTGGCATGTGCCATTTGGCACTTTGGACACCCCCTCTAGCTCCCATGTGGCAGCTGAGGTGCTGAGGTGTCTTGCCATGCTTTGGTTTTGCTTGATTTCACCATTTTTCCTCCATACACAAGATTTCTCCAAGTACATGTGGAACTAGGTAGGTTTCAAGGTGGATTCTTTGCTTTTCATGTGGTTTTACCTTGATTATGGGTGAAATGTTGACAGTAAAACATGGTGTTAGCGACCGTCAACAAACTCCCCCAAGGTAACCTTTTGCTTGTCCTCAAGCAAAGACATGATTTTAACATGGCAATGTTGGATCAACAATTTCTTTAATGTAACAATTCACACAGATCTTGCATACAAACCAACACTAATCTAGTATTGAGCATGATTTATAAATTCATCTTATGTCTTAACAATATGGGGCTTATAGCTTTTTCACCATGGGTTATGCAAAAACAAGATAGCATAGATAAGTAGATACTTCATCCCTTACTTTGGTAGAGTGAGACCATTTACTAGAGAGTTTTTATTCTTTTTGAAAAAGAAAATCTTGCTTTGGTTCCTTTAATGGCTCTCTCAACCACTCCTTAGTGTGATGGACCTCACAAAAGCTCAAAAAGAGTTTTTCATGTCTATCCTAAGCTTATGTGGGGTTTATAAGATTGGAGCATAGCATACTTGAACTGAATATATTGCAAGATTAGACTCTTAGATCACAGGGAGCAACAAGCCATAAAACATGATCAAGAAGTGCAAGTGTAAATTATTTGGTGAGCTCCTTGAGACTTATTTCTTTGCCTTAGATAGGGGAGAGTAAGGTTACTGAATACATAGTTTTTTTTGAAGATATATATGGGCACCTGTCCATGGGACATTTGTCCTCTTTTGTTTTCCTTGAGCACTTGCTCTCTCTTTTTTTCCAGTAACCTATACTCCCCATCTATCAAAAGGACAAAAGTTGATTGTGGTTGGCTGTCTCAATTGGTGTGTGGAGCATAGATGTATACTTCTAGTGTAGAAGTAATACATAGGTGGCATATGTACGTGATCTTGATCAAAGAATATGACTAGTTTCTCTACCTAGATAAAATAAGGTCTATGGAAGCTCAAAGCAGACAAAGGCTCTTTCTTTTGGTGGTTTTAGTAGTTTATGGATGCATGGCTTGATGATAGGTATTTAATTCCATAGAGGAACCATGAGCAAGAATTTAATTTTTATAAATCAAAATCTCTAGTTGGTTCTCACTCATTCCTTAGATCAGGTAAAAGTTCTACTTATACCAATTTTAATCTTGCAAGAGCATAACTTAGGTTATTAGCATGTGCAACCCACAATAGTGTTTGACTTAAGACAAAATTTAGATATCACACTGAATTTCATAGCAAGGATTGCATAACAAGATTTTGCAAATCATCATTGAGCAATTGTTCATTATTTCCAACAAAGACATAGCATATTCTTTTTCTTATCATTATTTTCATTTATTTATTGTTATGCAAGAACATTATAACTCATAGTAATCAAGAAAAAGAATTGCTGGGGTTAGAAACCATACCTTAGCGAGGATGACGGCTCCCCCAAGCTAGCTTCTTCTCCAGGATTGGATTCTCCTCTTGGTCGGGTTGTTTCCTCTTTTGCATCTTATTATGATCACTAGGCTTTGCTTTTTATTCTACTTTTATTTATTGCTACTATGAGAAACCAAATTTATTTATTTATTATTATTATTATTATTATTATTTTATTATTATTATTATTATTATTTTATTATTATTATTATTATTTTAATCTCTCTTTTACTATGGTTTTTAAATGCAGGGCATAAATTTAAACATGCTTCTAACAATTAATTGATTTAATGCATGAAGAAGGGAAATATGCCAATACAATAATTAAAGAGAGAGATAGAATACTTACTCCCATAGTTGTCCTTCCTCGGAAGGAGGTTCTTCCTTGATCGATGTCTTCTTCTCATCTTGTCCTTCTTTAACGGTAGCGGGGTCTGGTGTAGAGGCTGCAGATGATGGTTCCCTCTTTACCGCATCTCTATCTTTCTTGTTTCTCTAGATTTTTGGTTTTCTCCTCATGGATCGACTCTTATTTTCCTGCATGTTAGTTGCATGGTGCGGTGCACAAGAGAAAACAAATCTTTCTTTCTTCCCTTTTATATAGAAATCCATGCTACGACTAGCAACAAATATGCATGCATTCACAGTATTCAAGAAAGGTCGGCCAAGAATGAGGGGTAAGTTGTCCCTATTACCCATGTCTAAAATCATGAAATCGGCAGGCACAATGTTGTTTCTTACTTTTACCAAAACATCACAAAGTACTCCTTCTATGTAGCAAGTTGTTTGATTAGCTAATTGCACATATGCAGAAGTTGGTACTAGCTCAGTGTAAAACAACTTTTCATAATGTTCTTTAGACATGATGTTAATGCTAGATCCTAGAACATATATAGCATTATGGAACTTTTGAGATTGAATAGAGAAAGATATGACAGGGGTTCCAGGATCTCCCTTTTTAGTTGGAAAATTCCATCCATCTAGTTCATAGCTATGATAACTAATAGTGACAAGAATAGCAGATTCCATGGTTGTTTCAGGCTTTCCTGGTATTCTATCTTTTTCAAAAGATGGAATTGCAGCAGCAAGTTGTGCTAATTGGGTTTCAAGCATCTTATTGAAACTAAGTTGATTCTTAATTGCAGAAGAGAAATCATCCAATTTAGCATTTATGCTATCTAGCATCCTATCATTAGCATGAGCTTCTTGTTTATACTATCAGTCTTTCTACCTTGACCATAGACAAGATCTTTAAGAGAAGGGTAGTTATTACCTTGGTTGTTTGGACGTTGCGAAGAATTGAAAGTGTTACCTTGAGAATTGGAGCATTGAGTCCATCCTTGATTTGAAGAACGAAAACTGCCATCATTGCTGATGAAGTTGAGGTCTTCATGTGTCTCGGGACAATGGAGTCCAGAATGGCCAACTTCTCCACAGACTTCACACGTCATGTGAGTCTCCATGGCTTGCACGGTCTCAGGTGTACGCATCCTCTCGCAATTTTCTAGCCTCTTGGCTAGTAGGTCCACTTTAGCTACAATCATGTCAGCTTCCTTTAACGAATGCATTCCTCGCTTGCGTGGTTGCAGACGTTCCTCGTTCCATTCTTGATTGGACACCATATTTTTGATCAAATCCTTCGCATCTGAAACTTTAAGAGAAAAGAATGCTCCACCGGCGGCAGCATCTAGATGGCTTCTATCAAGAGGGGTTAATCCATGGTAGAAGTTTTGGATCAAAAGCCAATCCTCCATACCATGCTGTAGACAGGCAGCGACATACTCTTGCATTCGTTCCCAAGCCTTGGGAATCGATTCATTGGCTTGTTGTTGGAAACTAGAGATCTTATTGCGAAGAGCATTGGTCTTGCCTAGAGGAAAGAATTTCACTAGGAAAGAGTTGGAACACTTTTCCCATGTGTCCACATCATTTCGGTTCGTATAGAACCATTGCTTAGCTTTTCCTAACAAGGAGAAAGGAAAGAGTCGCAAACGAATTGCGTCTGGGGTTACTCCTTCAATGGTAAAGGTGCTGCATATCTCCAAGAAGTGTTGGAGGTGTGCATTAGCATCCTCATGAGTTTTGCCACAAAATGGGCTAGCTTGAACCATTGTGATTAATGCGGGCTTTAACTCAAACTGAGTGTTTGCCTCGATGACACTAGGGCTTGTTGCTATATTAGCAGCAGAAGGTGCAGAGAATTCTCCTTTCGGCCATATTCATGATTCTAAGGATAACTATCTAGACTTGACTCAATCAAAGGAATTCAACAGTTGCCTTCCCCGGCAACGGCGCCAAAAATGCTTGTTGACAGTTACTAACGCTATCAAAAGAAGGTAGCCAAATCTATCCTCTAGCAATGATAACAATACTTCTCAACACAATCACGGGGGTTGTCAATCCCTATGCTCAAAGTATGTGGTTGTTGACACTTCTAGTGTTGCTACTACGAATAAAGGAATTTCTAGCAACGGCGCCAAAAATGCTATGGGTAGCTCTAAAGGATAGGTGATGGGATTCTGCAAGCGCACAGAACTATAGTGTAGCACTTTACCTGGGAGTACTAGGTGTCGAATTTATATTTTTCCCAAAGGAAGGCTGGGTTTGTGATTCCAAGGATATGATAGTCAAGGATCTAGATATGGTTAAATAGGGTAATAACCTTAGTAAGGATAAATCAATAAAGTATAACTAAGGTGGAAACACGCACTAGGTAGCTCTGGAGTTTTGGGGGAGAACTCTATCTCAGTAAAAGATCAATGATTGTTATACCAAAGAGACTGCTATACTTGGGACACGCAAAGTCCTAAACTCGCCGGGGTTCGACTGATTAGGCACCGTACGTCCCGAAGTCCTACGCTTATACCGGATACTAGGCCGAACGTGGTGGAATACAGAGGATCCTAGGGATGTCACCACCTAGCACCTACCACTACTATCCGTGGGCCTAGCGGCACTAAAGGGTAAGCTATAGCCTAAGCACCTCGCTTAATCTATAAAACTTACTACTCTAACTGTGGCCAAGGAATTAGATCACTCTAACCAAGCAATGAGCATGTATAGAGCTACTTAAAGTAAAACAATAGTAAATGAAGAAGGGGATCTTTATTACCGATAAGAGTGAAGAACGCCGCAGAGGAGGTCGCCGACAAGCCGGGCTCCACCACCGACTTCTTCCTTCTCCCGACTTCTCTCCAACACTCTACTCTTCTCTAGCTAGCACTATTCCTAAAAGCAAAGCTTCGCTAGAGAGAGCGAGGAGCTAATGAGCTAAATCTCAAGTGTATATCTAGTGTTTCTTTGTGTTCTCTAGTGGTGTTTCTGCTTACAAGTGAGGATCCTACCCCTATTTATAGTGTAGGAGTGCACCAAGGGTACTTGTAGGCTTGCTGGAAGGCGGTGGCATGAAGGAGTGGGAGGGCGCTCCTAGGGGGCGGGCGCCCAGTTGGATGCACCACCTTGCATCCAACGGCCGTCTTTGCTCCCCTATGGCAGTTGCATGGTTGGTTTGTGGCTTGGAAAGGCGGTTTGCAACCCCTGGGAAGATGACATATGGGCCCTTCAATTCATGGCACTTCACTTGAGCACCGTTGGATGGAAACCGACTTCAATTGATGGTGTAGATGACTTCTGGACACCTTCCCTCGGATTGTGGACGTGGCACCCAACTTTGACAGGGCGGGCGCCCTGTTGATAGGGCCACTGGATCCCCGTGCCTTGTATCTGAGCCATTGATGATGTTTCAACATGCCACAGACCATTTGGGAGGTTGGCACACGGATCAGTGAGGTGGCAAGTGCCATTTGGCACTTTGGACAGGGCGGGCGCCCTGTTGGCAGGGCGGGCGCCCCCCTCTGGCTCCCATGTGGCAGCTGAGGTGCTGAGGTGTCATTCTATGCTTTGTTTTTGCTTGATTTCACCATTTTTCCTGCATACATAAGATTTCTCCAAGGACATGTGGAACTAGGTAAGTTTCAAGGTGGGTTCTTTGCTTTTCATGTGGTTTTACCTTGATTATGGGTGAAATATTGACGGTAAAACAGGGTGTTAGCGACCGTCAACAGCCATACATGGTCAAAGCCATAACTCGGCTAGGCTCATACAGACTGTGTGACCTCGATGGCATCAACATCCCCAACTCCTGGAACATCGAACACCTCCGTCGCTTCTATCCTTGATAGCGTGTCAAGGCAGATATGTGTATTTTTGTTTTACTATTTCAATAAAAGCCATACTGTTTCGATACACATGTATGTCCACATTTGCACATTAGCAAATCACTAACATCCGTCGCCGATGCATAAGCCCTGCACCTGATCGGGCAACATGACTTCGTAAATTCGTAAGCTCCGCACCTGCTTGGGCAGCACGACTTCGCCAATGCGTAAGCCCCGCACCTGCTCGGGTAGCACGATTTTGCCAATGTGTAAGCCCCGCACCTGCTCGAGCCGCACGACTGCACCAATGCGTAAGCCCCATACCTGCTCAGGCAGCACGACTTCGTGCAACGCGTAAGCCCCGCACCCGTCCGGGCAGCCTAGTCACGTCGACGCATAAGCCCTGCATTCTGCAGGCCGCCTAATATCGCCCCTTCACCGATTGCCCCTATAGATTCGGGAAGCCATCGCCCACGATAAGCGTAAGCCCCGCCACGCATGGGCAGCTTCACCACCACGTAAGCCCTAGGGACGCCTGGGCCGTTAAGTCTTCGCTATTACGTAAGCCTCGGGGACGCTTGGGCAGTTTTAGCAGCGTCTCCACAAGCCCCGTCGAAAGGAACGGACACCGGTCGTCGATCACTCTAATGAGCCGCATGCTCTGGCTTCCCGCCGGTCAACACAAAAGCGCCTCGAACACGTTCGAGTACTCCACATCGCACACGATTGACTAGGACGCTCCAAAAAATCGACGAACGCAATAAGAGCAAGAACAAATTTACACAAACTTCGTCCAGAACGGTTTCCGATCACATTAACCAGCGTTTGTCGCACAAGCAATCCACAATTCCCTTGCAGGTATCTTCAAGTGTTCTCTGTCGGGAACAGCTGCATATCTACCGCCAAGAGTTCCGCTGCGGGCTTCGCCTCTTCTTCCAATTGATCCTCCTGCTGCTCGATGGTGCCACGGGCGTAACCCCCCTTCACCCTGTCGTTATTCATGCCAGGTAATGGGAGCACACCACGCCGAGCACATGAGCTGCCGCGTTCTCTGCCACGTTAGTGCAGAATGCCTTAAAGTGCCACAATGCTTCACGGCTCCGATGAATAATATCGAAAGGCCCTGGCGCCCCCGCAGGAGGATCGGCAGGCGCATACTCGATGATGTCCAAGACGGGTTTGATACCTTCCGTCACGGTGTCATAACGGCTCTCGGCGGCTTCCAGGCGCTACGACAAATCATTCATCTGCGCCCGAGTCCTCCGCTCAATATCTGTTCATGCCAAAAGGCAAAGATCAAAGGTCTAAACAAGAAGCAATGAAGCATCCTACAGGCAGAAGAAACTCACCCCAGCGTGCCTCTTCGTTCCTCCGAGCAGCTTCCCGTAGCATGGACACTTCATCTTCCAGCTCTTTAACTATACCAAGAAAGACGACGAATTAGCATCACTAGCAGAGTGAATTAGACAAGGTTGGAAGTCTGACGAGGCATATACCTCGGCGCGCGGCACCCTCCAACAAATCGGACAGATCTGCAAGTCAAGACTTCGAAGCTTAGCAATAAGAAGGAGCTGAGATATAATAACTAACACCACAATGGCCTCCGTACCTCTTTTAGCCTGCATTAGCTTCTGCTCGGACTCCATGAAGTCGTTGCAGTGCAATTGCAATGTGTCACGCTGCTCGCGAAGATCTTCCATCGCTTTCTCTAGACGCATAGTCTCCTTCTCCAACCTTGCGTTCTCCACCGCGAGTCCAGCAGCGCGTTGTTGGCGCTTCTTAGCGTCAGCAGAAAAGTCTGCAAGTGCACGGAAGTACCGTTGTACCCTTCACCCAGAAGTATTCAGGGTATCGTAATTTTCCAGAGAAACGGTCTTTGTACTTAGTCTCTTAAACTAGTTTACTCAGAAGAGACGGAAGGGATAGCTTGGGTAGAGAGGTTCT
Source organism: Eremochloa ophiuroides (assembly GCA_038502445.1). NCBI lineage: Eukaryota > Viridiplantae > Streptophyta > Magnoliopsida > Poales > Poaceae > Eremochloa > Eremochloa ophiuroides. Next base: position 18,520,019 of record JAHLJS010000009.1, on the reverse strand, counting down.
TCTAAGGTCAAACGCATATAAGCGATGGTAACTTCCCCACTACTTGTCTGCTTCAGGCCCACTGACGCAGCTGGTCTGCCAGCCGATACCAGTATCAGCGCTACTCCATGGCCGAACGTGGGGGAATTCAGATACGAGTGGACAGGGCTGTCACCACCTGCCAACTACCCCTCTGCCCGTGGGCACGCGCAACATACGAAGGTAGACCCCGACTTAGACACCACGTCTACGACGGCGACTACTACTCTAGCGGCGTACAGTAACATCCGTCTCTATCAGGAGTCCTCTACTAGAGCATCCGTCCAAAGGACGAACGACGATCCCACAAACAAGTAGCTTTACGAAAGTAACATGCTTAATGAATCAAACCAAAGTTGAACAAGAACTTCTTACTTCAAGTAGCAAGGCGATCATAGAGGTACAAGATGGATCAAGAGCCGACAAGCCTGGCACTTCGTCCACCCGGAGGCAGAACTGCTTCGATTCCACTCTTTCTCCATCTCTTGTCCCTCTCTCACTCCCTATACTAAATTAGCTAGAAGCTAATGGAATGGGGCTTGCTCTTCCTCTCTACATTGTGACCTCTTGTGTTGGTGAATCAATTGATCCCTTCTATTGAATAGGTGTAGAGAGGAGGCCTCCTTTTATAGCTTGAGAGGAGGGGGTTCTATGCAAAAGGTTCATCCCCACATGGAAAGACCCAAACCGACCTCCAAAGGGCAGTTTCCACTTTTCATCTGTGTTGATCGTAGGTGGGACCGTCCTTGGGGAACCGCGCTACAACCGCCAGAAGAAAACTGGGCCCGAGAGGCCCCACCAGGGGGCGGCCGCCCCCGGGACCGGTCGGTCCCCTGGTGGGCCCGTTTGGCCACCGCCTTCTCGCGGTTGGTTGTTGGCAGTCCTTAGCAACATAAATATAACATCATTTTAATACTAAAACAAATAGAGAATAGGACTTTATCTAACCTTTGCACGAGTTTTGTTGTGCACCTAACTTATAGAGGTAGCACGTGGAAATGTACCAAAATATCAAGGAAAGCGGACTTCCAGGAAACGCATTTCGAAAAGGCACAAATCAAGAATAAAAGAGAAAAGCCCATCAAAGCATCAAACGGGATCCATCCGTAACCGCGGGGGAGGCCCAGGCCCAGAGAACAACCAACCACCCGAAGGCGGTGGCCAGTTGCCGCCTGCCAGGGACTGACCGCCCCCGGGGGTGGCCGCCCCCGAGATGGCACTTACCGGGCCCAGTTTTCAGCCAGAGTGCTCAAGGCCATTCCCTGATGGCGGTTTCACCTCCTACCATACTTAGAACGCCCAAACCACCCTTGATCAACTATAAATAGATGTGCTTCACCCCCTCCAACACACACACCAACATTTGGAGCACTACACCTCATAATTCTTACTTGTTCTCTAGTTTAGTAGTAGTAGTAGAGCAAGGCAAAGCTATCAAGGAGAGCTTGTCTCCTTGGAGGAATCAAGAACTTCTTGGTATGAATACACATCGGTTCTCCTCTATGAGCAAGCTCTTATCTTATTTATATAGCAATGCATCTAAATTAGAGTATAGTCTTGTCCATATTATGATCATAACATGTAAACTAGTTCATAGTCTATGTGTTATGTTCTTGATATGTTCATCAAAGTTCTTCATCGTTCATCAAATTAGTATGAATAGAGGAAGAACTAAGGATGGGATAATAGCTCATTCTGCTGTCATGGTTGCTCCTAGCCGAGCCTGTCAATCCGAAGGGTTGGGGTCCCGGGGGGCTAGGAGTTGTTTCCAATTACATGGGCGTGGTGCTCGGGTATGCGGGAATCAGCGGATATGTCGATACCCCACGGGCAGAGGGGTAGGTGGGCAGGTGGTGATAGCCCTGTCCATCCCTACCATTCTCCCACGTTCGGGTATTGAGTAGGAGTTCGTAAAGTCTCTATCGACTGGCAGACCAGCTGCGGGGATCTCCCTATAATCCCAGACTTAGTCCTGATCCTAGTCTTATTAATTTGATGTAATTACTATTCGTTGCATAGCTGTATATGACCAATGCCTACTCTCGCAGTTATTCTTTATTCTTTATTTTATCTTTTATCCTTGTGGTTGCTCCGATATGTGTGTCCACTATCTTATAAACATGTTTTAACCCCTGCCTATGCTATGCCTACCTATGCATCCAATAAGTGATCATGTTTATACGAAAAGCTAGATGGAATACATCATGCCCTCCTACGGGAAATTATAAATACGACACCCTTGAATACTCACGGGTTGAAATGCTACAATGATAGTTCTGTGCGCTTGCAGAGTAATCTTATTCCTTATTGAGCTATCGATTGGCATACCTAAGTACCATTACTTAAGGATTGTAATTCTTGTGCACCCCATGGCGCCGTGTCACAGTTTTGCATATCGTAAGTAATGACGGTTAGGAAGGCTAATCCGGACTTCTAACTGCTATTACCAGACTGCATTACCTAGGCCGGCGCCACTAAGGGCCAAGGATTATCTTTCTGAAGTAATGGTGGTTGGGAATGCCAACAAGCGTTTCTAGCGCCGTTGCTGGGGATGGACTTTTAGTCTATCTTTTGTAATGACGTTAAGAAATGCCAACAAGCATTTCTGGCGCCGTTGCCGGGGAGGGCAAAAAGAAAATATAAATATCTAGTTTTGGCATAAACTTTGATTACAAAATAAGCATCAGTAGCCATAGCTTATGCAGGCTAACTTTGCTCTTTTCTTCCTCTTTTTATTGGAATGAAAACAGGATAGTGTATGAGCAATTTCAATCTGCCGGAAAACTTCGTTAAAATCCAGAGGCACTCCTAAGGAAGAGAAGGCCTCGTACCATCTCTTCTTCTGCTACTCAGCCGGCAAACGAACCGGTCACTTCCGCATCATCCGCTACTAACACCATGGCCATGTCACTCCGCGAGTATTCCACCCCCGCTATTGCCAATGTGCCTGTTGGGCCCGCTGCCAATATCGGGAAAGGAAACTTTGAACCCCACACTGGCCTACTCACGATGGTGCAGGTGAACCAGTTTAGTGGTTTGCCAAGTGAGGACGCAAACGTGCACCTGCAGAATTTCCTTGAGCTATGCGAGACCATCATCATCAAAGATGTCGCACAGGACACCATCAAACTCCGGTTGTTTCCCTTCTCCCTTTCGGGGAAGGCGAAGCAATGGTTTTATCAAAGTAAGGAAGCAGTCAACACGTGGAACAAATGTTCCACGGCGTTCCTCGCTAAATTCTTCCCCATAAGCAAAACAAATGCTCTACGGAGAAAAATATCAAACTTCCAGCAGACTACACTCGAGTCCATTCCCGAGGCTTGGGATAGGCTTCAAGAATACATCCAGGCCTACCCCCACCACGGGATGGAAGACTGGTTTGTGCTCCAAAATTTTTATGAAGGCCTCACGGCCATGTCTAAGGGGCACATAGATGCCGCTGCTGGAGGCGCATTCCTCTCCCTCACCATCGAGAATGCCATAGTGTTAATCGAGAAGATGGTGTCCAACCAAAGTGGGGAGAGGGACGCAAAACACAAAAAGGCATGCACACCGTGAAGGAGACGGATCTGCTTGCCGCAAAAATAGAATTAATAATGAAGAAACTTGAAGGACGTGCCACCGATCCTACCACCGGCACTGTCCAGGCCATGGACTCGCACATGACGTGTGAGGTCTGTGCAGATGTTGGCCATTCGGGGAACAACTGTCTCGAAACCCATGAAGAAGCTTCCTATGTTAACAACGGGTTTCGCCAACATCAACAAACAGGTAATGGGTGGAACAACCAGAATCGCTCCCAAGGTAATTCTACCAATTTTAATTCAAATTTCAATTCCTCCCAACCTTCATTAAAAGATCTTATTATAGGACAAGCTAAAATAAATGAAAATCTTACAAACAAGCTTTCTTGTAATGATAAAATGTTTGAAACTATAAATACTAAGCTTGATAGCCTGTCCTCATCTGTTAAAAATCAAGTAAATTTTAATAAAAGAATTAAAATTCAAATCACCCAACTTGCCTCTGTTGCAAAATCTGCCATTCAAATTTCTAGTTCTGTTGAGAATATAAATTCGGTGACCACGAGAGAGGGTAAGACCACTCGTGATCTCCCACATCCTAACCAAAGAATAGGCAAAACACCAAGACAGCAAGAGGAAGTACCGGTGGACTCGGCACAACCACATGAAGAATCGATGGAAGAAGAGCCGACACCGGAGGGCTATGGGGACACCACGATGTTGCCTTTTCCCACAAGGATGAGAAGAAAGAAGAAGGCCGGAGATGAACAGTTTCTCCGATTCGTGGAGATGGTCGAGAAGACACACGTCAGCGTTCCGCTGATGGATGTCTTGCACATATCATCATACGCTAAGTTCATCAGAGGTATCATCAACAACAAGTGACCATTACCGTCCTCAGAAATTGTCAAGCTGACGGAAGAGTGTAGCGCAGCTATATCATCTACCTAAGAAGAAACAAGACCCTGGGTGCCCCACAATCACATGCTCTATAGGCACCTAGCAATTTGACCACGCCTTATGCGATCTTGGGGCGAGTGTGAACGTAATGCCAAAATCAGTCTTTGATAGACTGAATTTCACCAACTTGGAGCCTACCAACATGACACTTTAGTTGGCCGACTCCTCAATTCAGTACCCAGCAGGGATTGCACAAGACATCCCTGTAAAAATTAGAGGGTATTATGTTCCGGTGGATTTTATGGTGCTCAACATGGAACTCACCAAAGAAACACCACTCATCCTCGGAAGGCCATTCTTGAGCACGGCAGGAGCACAAATTGATGTTGGAGCTGGAGAAATCCGTTTCAATATCAATGGACAAGAAGAGAAGTTCGAGTTTAGGCCTCGCCGTCGAGAAGAATGCAACATGATACGTATTCGATATGGGCCGAATCCCCAAGGCATCAAGGAGGTAGAGATTCAGCCTCAGCTTTTGAAAAATATGTTAAAAATCTTAAAAGAATCAAAGAAAAAGCCGGAGCCAAAAGAAAAGGCGGCTCCCAAACAAAATATAAAGGAGCAGAAAAACAAAATGGCTCCTAAAAAGAGGGAAGAAATCCCCAAGCCTTCACCAAAGAAGACGGTGCGGAAACCCAAGGTAAAAATTGAAAATACTACCACACCACCCAAAACTACTCACAAAGTATGGAGGCCCAAGCAAGCGGAGCCGTCTACCTCTCCCAAGACGGATGCACCATCATCAAGAAAATAATGGAGGGGGAAAAGTCCTGCTCAACGGACTTAAAAAGCTGAGCCCTTGCCGAAGGTAAATCGATAAGTTATCCATAATATTTACCTTAAATATTTTGAAATTTATTTTCAATAAATGCTTAATTGATTCCTCTAATAAAATAAAATTAATAATAATAATAATATATAAAATAATATTAAATTAAATATATGAATGCTTGAAGATAATGTTGCATTTATGTTTTGACTAAAATAACCCTATGTTTAAACATGAATCTTTGAGATCATAGGGATATTCCTTCATAAATGCATGATAGTGTGATCTTAAACAAATTTTCAAAAATTTCAATCAAATCCACTTCCACATCTTACACATGATCACACTAATGTACTTCGCATCAAGCCTGATCGTAACTGGGATAAGATTCTACATAGTCAGCTTGACACGTGGCCAAAAGACAGAGGCTGGCAGGCGGGCCAAGGGGACTGACCGCCCCCCTGTCCAGGCCAATCCATTCCAATCTTTTTCGTACCTCACTTTGATCACCTCAGCATCACGTCCCTGGTTACGATCAAATTGTTTCCTTGCCAAAGACCTCGATAGCACCTATTTAAACTTCTAAAGGTCTCTCTTTTCCTTACACCAACCTTGTTCTTCTCCCTCTAGCAAAGCTTGCTTAGCTCTCTCATCTTTTAGTGTCAACCATGTCTAGCTATGCTCTCTCGCTGATCAATGCTCCAAAGGCCATAGCAAACCTAGACATAGCACCCTATCAAGAGAGTTCTTTAGCGAGGGAAGAAGCCCGTGTTGTGAAGGAAAAGCCTCTAGCGATCTTGCCAGCATGCTCTTATGCACCCGAAGGTGGCGCCAAGAAGAAAACCGCTGCTGCCCATCCTACTAGCACTCTAGGCCTCAAGAGAAAAACACCTAGCGGTAGTAGGCCGTAGCAAGCACGTTGAAGAAAAGTCTGCTAGCAAGCCCGCGTTTTCGGCCAAGGAGGCAGAATCATCTAGCACTTTTCCTAGGATTAGAAGGCATCTACCTCGGCCTCCCATCAAACGTCGTGCAGGGCAGTACGAAAGCGGTGAAGATGAAGACGACTCAAAGATCCTCACTGACCTTAGAGCTAAACATGCCAGCTTGCGTACTCTTCTAAGGGCTTTAGGAGAAGACTTAGAAACTAAGAATATAGAGATTAAAAACCTTAGCGATGACATCAATAGCTTCCGCTTCAAGTCCAATTCCAAGCTAAGGAAAGTCGCTATAGCCCTAGGTGTTGAGCATCATCTTGAGTATCTTTAGGCTGCACCTGCTGCACGAATAATCAGGCACACATTTTTACCTTCAACTATCAATGCAAATGTGCCTATTTGAGTTCATCAATAAAATAAGGTTTTATGTTGAGCACTTGTTTTCACCATATATATATTGTGACTAACCAAGACAGGGAAGAAAACAAGTGTGGGGGAGGATTCTCCAAGACGATTGCACAATAAAAATCAAAATTCGGTTTGTGCAACCCTTACCCCTCTCTCATTCTAAAAAAGCTTTTAAGATAAAATTTAAAATGATGTTTCCTACATACTTCATCAAACATGTCTTCCAATATTCGAAATGTTTGCGTACTTTTTATTCCCTGCTAAAATTCCTACAGATTTATGAACACTGTTTAGGGACCCCATTTCGATCTAAGTAATTGATGGATGAGATATAGTAGGATGACATGATACTTGCTCGTTCTTGCAAAAGTACTTGGGATTTATCTTACAAAAACAAAAACTCAATAGCATGCTCCTTGAATGATTGACAAATACCTACCAAGGCCATATATGATTCTATTTGATGAAACCTTCTACATATGCCGCTTATTCTGTGTTGAGTTTGGTCAAATTCCTAACCGCTGTTGAGAGATGTTTCATGCTCCCAAGATCAGAATTCACTTGCACCCACCAAATAAAGCCAATTCTCACCCTGAGAGTTGCGCAAAACATGCATCCATCCACCAAATAAAATTGTCAGTTTTCATCCTAAGAACCGTGCATTCCTTCTACAAAATTTTACTCCATCATGATATCTCCTTAGTTTTTCATATGCCAACAAAAGATATGAGGCTATGATATAAAAAAAAGAAAAGAGATCATGCCAAGGGGCATAAGAAAATAACAGGAAAGAAAAAGTTTAAATACCCGTTCAAAAAAATGAATAAGATAAAATAAAGATCCTATAGCCCATATCTTCTTAAAGTTTTATCCAAAGAGAATCATGATGCATGGAGTACCAAAAAGATTTAGAATTAGGTTTCCACCTTCATTCTCTCCACACACATGCACATTCTGATCTAAGAGTATGACGCACTCCCTCCGGTATGGTCTGGGTTTTGACTCGACAACATATGCAGGGTAAGTGTGCCTCATCATTTCTCATTCCTACCTAAAACTCCAAATAAGCCTTCTTAGAGGTAGGATGATCAAAGTGAAGGCATCACCTTTTCATGCCTTGGTGAGGAACCACTTACAAAAAAAATGAGCAACTTGAGAGAATCATTCAAGGAACATAAGCTATCTTTATGTTTTCAAAATCTTGCAAAAACCCAAGCATCTACGCAAGGACAAGAGTAAGAAGATTTGATGCTAAGCTATACCATTTTTCAATTACTCAAGGAGACTTGGTAGACACTTTAAAGTTCATAAATCCTGGTGAAGCTTGGAATATCCTGTATGCAGATTTCTTTTGACAAGGAAGATGAACCCATTTGGTCCTTAGCACTTTACTCGAGGACGAGTAAAGGACCAAGTGTGGGGGAGTTGTTGGCGGTCCTTAGCAACATAAATATAACATCATTTTAATACTAAAACAAATAGAGAATAGGGCTTTATCTAACCTTTCCATGAGTTTTGTTGTGCACCTAACTTACAAAGATAGCATGTGGAAATGCATCAAAATATCAAGGAAAGCGCACTTCCAGGAAACGCATTTAGAAAAGGCGCAAATCAAGAATAAAAGAGAAAAGCCCATCAAAGCATCAAACAGGATCCATCCGTAACCGTGGGGGAGGCCCAGGCCCAGAGAACAACCGACCACCCGAAGGCGGTGGCCAGTTGCCTCCTGCCAGGGACCGACCGCCCCCGGGGGCGGCCGCCCCCCAGATGGCACTTACCGGGCCCAGTTTTCAGCCAGAGTGCTCAAGGCGGTTCCCTGATGGCGGTTTCACCTCCTACCATACTTAGAATGCCCAAACCGCCCTTGATCAACTATAAATAGATGTGCTTCACCCCCTCCAACACACACACCAACATTTGGAGTACTACACCTCATATTTCTTACTTGTTCTCTAGTTTAGTAGTAGTAGTAGAGCAAGGCAAAGCTATCAAGGAGAGCTTGTCTCCTTGGAGAAATCAAGAACATCTTGGTATGAATACACATCGGTTCTCCTCTATGAGCAAGCTCTTATCTTATTTATATAGCAATGCATCTGAATTAGAGTATAGTCTTGTCCATATTATGATCATAACATGTAAACTAGTTCATAGTCTATGTGTTATGTTCTTGATATGTTCATCAAAGTTCTTCATCGTTCATCAAATTAGTATGAATAGAGGAAGAACTAAGGATGGGATAATAGTTCATTGTGCTGTCATGGTTGCTCCTAGCCGAACCTGTCAATCCGAAGGGTTGGGGTCCCGGGGGGCTAGGAGTTGTTTCCAATTACACGGGCGTGGTCCTCGGGTATGCGGGAATTAGCGGATATGTCGATACCCCACGGGCAGAGGGGTAGGTGGGCAGGTGGTGACAGCCCTGTCCATCCCTAGCATTCCCCCACGTTCGGGTATTGAGTAGGAGTTTGTAAAGTCTCTATCGGCTGGCAGACCAGCTGCGGGGATCTCCCTATAATCCCAGACTTAGTCCTGATCCTAGTCTTATTAATTCGATGTAATTACTATTCATTGCATAGCTGTATATGACCAATGCCTGCTCTCGCAGTTATTCTTTATTCTTTATTTTATCTTTTATCCTTGAGGTTGCTCCGATGTGTGTGTCCACTATCATATAAACATGTTTTAACCCCTGCCTATGCTATGCCTACCTATGCATCCAATAAGTGATCATGTTTATACCAAAAGCTAGATGGAATACATCATGCCCTCCTACGGGAAATTATAAATACGACACCCTTGAATACTCACGGGTTGAAATGCTACAATGATAGTTTTATGCGTTTGCAGAGTAATCTTATTCCTTATTGAGCTATCGATTGGCATACCTAAGTACCATTACTTAAGGATTGTAATTCTTGTGCACCCCACGGCACCGTGTCACAGTTTTGCATATCATAAGTAATGACGGTTAGGAAGGCCAATCCGGCACTTCTAACTGCTATTACCAGACTGCATTGCCTAGGCCAGCGCCACTAAGGGCCAAGGGTTACCTTTCTGAAGTAATGGTGGTTGGGAATGCCAACAAGCATTTCTAGCGCTGTTGCCGGGGATGGACTTTTAGTCTATCTTTTGTAATGACGTTAAGAAATGCCAACATTGGTTCTCCTCTGGGCCTAGACCCCTCCTATGGTTACGAATGGGCAAGGTGGGCTTCTTTGTTATTCTTGGTTGTGCATTCTCTGAATTCATATTTCTCCTTTACGCTTTCCAATTGGTGTTGTGCACTTCCACTTGTTTCACCATAAATCCTGCAAAAACATAAACACTAGGGGTACAAGTGGAACTCTGTTAATAGCATATGTCTATGTGTTAAAGTATGATAGTTTCTCTCCCTTTAGGCATAAGTTGGCAGTTAAAAATGATCTATAAGGACCGCCAACAAGAGCCCCAAGCTTAACCTTTGCTCATCCCGAGCAAATAGCTAAGTATGGTTATTGATCAGGAGGTGCAACAAGGTCGATCATATTTCAAATGTACCAAGTTTATAACAAAATTTTCCACCGTAATTTGAATAAATCAGCATGCTATCCTCCCTGCTATTATCTTGAAACAAATGGGGCTTTTTAGCCATCTCAAGTCTTGGGTGATTGCAAGACCGAACAGATTCATAGACATTGCTTATCATTCATCCCAAGATGAACCATCTTTCCGGAGGTTTTTGAAAATTTTTGCAAAGAAATGTAAGTTCCTCAAATGATTCTCTCGATCGCTCAAAGTCTATGAATACCTCACCAAAGGCATTGTAATGTTGCCTTTCATATCCTACCACTAGGGCTTATGAGTGGAGTTTTGGGCAGGTATAAAGGTGGGCATACTTGCATCACATATATTGCTAAGTCAAAAACCGAACCACAAGGAGACACAAGTCATATACTTTGATTGAGATGTGCAAGTGTGTGGAGTATGAAGATGGTGGAATCCTAATTTCTAAATATTTTGGCACTCCATGCATCATGAATTTCTCCTTTATTGGATGGAATGAAACTTTTTTGAGGGATATGGGCTATAAGATCATATATCCATATTATTATTATTTTTCTTCTTCTTCTTTTTTTTGAGCGGGTATCATTTTTTTCTGTTTGTTTATTGCATGCCCCTTGGCATTTTTTTTAAGCATAACCCATATCTCTTGTTAGTATTTAAAGAACTTTGGCTGGAGAGATGTCATGATGGAATGCGAGGAGTAATTATATGGTGAAAAATGAATGCGCAGCTTCTCAGGGTAAGAGTCGGCATTTTTATTTGGTTGAAGAGTGTGCAACTCTCAAGGTAAGAGTTGGCATATTATTTGGTGGATGGATGGGTGCATGTTGTGCGCAACTCTCGGGGTGAGCGTTGGCTTTATTTGGTGGGTGCATGTGAATCTCAATCATGGGTGCATGACCATAATCTCACTTAGGTCACAACAATTTGAACTAAATCAATGTTCCACAAGCAGCATATGACTAAAAGGTTTGCATAATTGAAACATGTCATATGGCCTTTGTAGGTATTTCATAATCATTGAGGAGCTTTTGTTTTTGAAAGTTTTCGAAAATAAAACTCCGGATGTCAAGTTTCTCTCAGAACAAAGTTATAGCACAGCCCATGTCACCATATCATATCAGGCAATAACTTAGACAAGATTAAGCATGTGCAACCCATTAGCCCAAGTTTTTAGGATGAGACATTTTTAGCTGATAAACCCAAACCTTAGAGAAAGCTTGATTATAAAATGGGTACAGGTGAAACATAAGACAGAGCAACTGTTCATCATTTCAATAAGGGTAGAAACTAACACATCTTAACACATATGAGAGAGGAGAACATATCTCACCATTTTTTAAGTTGGAGAATTTTAAAAAGAAATATGAGATACAAGTTACCTTTGTGGGAGCCCTCCCCCAAGCTTGCTTTTGACTTACCAATGTGGTTCAGCTGGGGGTGCCGCTAACTGGTGTTGCCTCAGCTTGATGTGCAGTTCGTGGCCTCTCTTGAGCGTGCTAGGAAGCTCCCCCCCCAAGCTTGTTTTTATGATGGTATTGAGATAACAAGACAACAAAACTTGGGGTCGAAAGATAAATTACTCTTTTTCAAGATTTTATTTATCATTATATTTTTTATTTTCAAGGTTCACCTAAGAAATTCTTGTGTCTGTTGTCATCTCAAAGACTTACCCTCATGGAGTTGATAAATTTCTGCAAGGGGTTAGTCCATAAGATTAACCAAAATCTATACTAGCAGCTTTGGTTCCAAGATCAAACTAGACACCACGTCTAATTTGTCAAGGTAGGCTTAAGAATCTAAGCACCATGCTTACTATTAAAAACCCTATAGAGGCACGATCTCACATCCCAGCTTCAAACTAAACACCGTGTTTAGTTAAAAAGATGTAGGACCAACACTTTCAAACCAAAACTTACTAGCATAGAGAAAAGAAATATGACAAGATAACCAAGAATCATTCAAAGGAGACAGATTTTTGAACAAAGGAACCTAGTCAGAAGTTTGCTCAGCCAATCTATTCAAACTCAAATAAGGCTAGGATAAGAGAGCAAAGAAAGACATGCCTTGCTTCATCTCTAACATGAATTTCTTCCATTATTCATGATAACAACTCAAAGTTCATTAATCAAAATGCAACACCATGTCACAATTTTGATTAAAGAAGGCTAGTTTAACCTAAGCACCATGCTTAAATTAAAAAGCCTATGGATGTACCACAAGTGTACTCATGTGAATACACCCAAACTCAGAGCATATGGCATGAACAGAGGAAGAGCATGATATTATATTTTCATGGAGACAAATATGAGTGAATGAGTTGGTCAACATTACCTTGACATACCTGAATGTGTGTACCAACAGCATGTATGGATGAAGCATCAGAGTTGTCGTTGGGGTGGCTCAGTTTCCATCTCAGGTGAGTACCAAGGCGTGGGTTGGAGTCCATCACTTTTAGTAGAATGTCGTCGTGTAGCAAGTCGTTTATTGGTAACTCCTGCATATTAGTGACTCGCATACACAACAAATGTAGGAGGAACACTTCATGCAGGCTTCTAACTAAAAGGAATATTGCGACCATGACTCCCCTTTGTTGTGTGTTTTTTTAGAATCTTTAAACAAAGTGTGATCCAAGATATGCATGGAGTCATGGTTGGTCAAAGGAGTGAGAGAGGTGTTGCACAAACCATCGGTGTAGAAGAAGGAGTTCATGGAAGTCATGTGGCTTGTCCCTCCATATGATGGCCTGCTTGATGTTTGTGCAATATCCAGGGGAGATCTTGAAGGGTGTAACACCCGGAAATTTTTAATTTTTGAAAATAGGAATTTAATTTGATTTACTTATGCAATTGATTGAGCATTTAATATATAGAATAATATTTTTTGTGAATTAAAATAAACCCTTGGGCATAGAAACATGTTATGTTGCATACATGCTGCTGCACATATTTATTTCCTGAGATTTGTTTGGATTTGCAAGGGTTCAAATCTTAGTTTGAAAAGCTATTTGGAAAATAAATTTGAAAATGAGTTTTAAAAAGAAAAGGGAAAAGAATAGAAATCCTCACCCCTTTTCTCTTTCGGCCCGAGGCCAGCCCATTCCTTTCCTTGGCCCAGGCCGCAGCCAGGGAGCCGCCCCTTTCTTCCTTCCCCGCGTGGGCCGAGCCTAGCAGCAGTGCCGGCCCAGCTCCCCTCTCAGGTGTGCCCTGCCCTCTCCCTTCTGTGGTTGCCGCCCGAGGCCTGCATGGCAGAGCCTTCTCCTTCCCCGGCTCGTATGCGAGCGGGACTCCCGTCGGAGTCGTGGCCGACCCGGCCACCAGGCACCTTGCCGCCTCCACCGGCCCATAAAAGGAAGCCGCGACCCTCTTCCCCCTCCTACTGGCACTGACGCGTCGGGCCCACGGCACAGCGCCGTCCCCTTCCTCCGGACAGAGCCCGAACCGAGCACGGTTGCCGCCTCCGACCGTATCCTAACCACCGAATCTCCCGAGTCCGGATCTCCTACGCCTCCCTCGCGCCCCTATATAAGTGGGCCGAGCTCTGCCGTCCCTCCCCACAATTTCCCGAGCAAGCCGCCGCCTCCAATCGTGCCCTTGCCGCAGCCATAGAGCCGCCGCCGCCCCGAGCTCCGCCGTCGCCGTCGATTTCGCCAACGAGAAGTCTCTCCGTCGAAATTGGTTGCCCTCCAAGCTTCGCAGCAAGGTCAGGGATCTTCCCGACCCCTTCTCCCTCGGTTTTCTGCACTGTAGCCATGATGCCGAGCTTCGCCGCCGCCATAGTTCCGCCACCGAGCTCGCCGCATCCTCTCCGAGCTATCTCTGTGGCAACCGAAACCATAGATAGGTTTAGCTTGAGCTTCTCTTGCTCCCCGACCAGATTCCAAGGTGAACCGAGCTTCCAAGCCCCGAAAACGCCGTCTCCGGCCATCCTCCGGCGAGAGCGCCGCCGTTGGCCACCCGACTCCGGCGACTAGGGCCGCCCCTTTTTCCCCCCGATCTAACCTACGCCGTCCACGGCCGATCCAACGGCTCACAGTGAGAGATACCCCTTCGCCGGCAATTTTGCAAAAAACCCCCTAAGCTTTTTAATGTTCTAACCCACAGTCTCTTGGCGTCTTTGGTCAAATATGCTTTTGTATTCGGAAAACGTATTTTCCTCGGGTTAGATTCAAAAATACGTTTTCAATATTTACAGATTTGCCACTCAGTTTATTTCGGCCATATTTTATTCGTTTTAGCTCCGATTTGATCCGTTCAAGTCTCGTTAGATTCGTAATTTTGTAATCTACCTAATGATGCTACTGTTGTACATGTTTTCAACTTTTAAAATTCGAGATTAGACTTAATCTATTATTTTATTAAAGTAAAACTTATTTCATAACTTCTCCATTTGAACTCCGATTTTCGTGATCTTTATATCGTTGGAATCGTAGCGACGCGTAGATTATTTTTATACGCCTTTTCAATCTATTTTTCCACTGTTGGTGTACTGTTTCTAATATAGATCTTGTTTGCTTCATGTATGATTGCCTCGATGATTGTGTGGTGATTTTATGATCGAGTTCAGACGGTGAGCAATACGTTGGTGATCAAGAGTACACTGAGGATCCAAGTTCTCTAGAGCACTTTGATCAAGGCAAGTATAGCATGGACCATCCTTGTTGCCTATTCACCTTAATCACTAAATTCATGATGCATGTGTCTACCTTGGCAACCATAGTGTTTATTCCAAGTTTTGATGACTTGATCCTTGTTACCTATGAGATTGCATTTGAGTAGTGATGCTAGTGCTTGATGATGCCATGATCTTATGAACTTGAATAATTAATTATGAGATAAAGATTAAAAGATGCTCTTTAGCAACATGGACTAAGGACTTAACTGTAAGTATGACACCGGGACTTACAGCACAACCATGAGGGTCATATGGCTCTGACTTTAGTTAAGTATGAAGTTACTTTCTATCATGTTGTTAGTCTTGAAAGGTTCCTTACCGAGCTGGTTGTTTTGCGGCTCCTGTCTTTGTGTGTACTGCTGCGTGTGTGTGCCACTGGAAGGAGGGCTCTACCACCCCTTGCCATTGCGCCCAGATTGATTAGTGGCATGTTAGGAAGGCTTTTGAAAGACTTCATAGTGTATCCCTGCCACACTTCCTTGGTGAGGTGACATGGGAGTCATGACCCTTGGCATATGGGAATCACGACTTATGGTGAAAGTGTGCAACCTCTGCAGAGTGTAAAACTGATATATCAGCCGCGCTCACGGTCACGAGCGGCCTTGGACGTCTTACAGGAATTTAACTAATTAAATATTGATTTATTTGAAGCTTCTATTGATGTTTATTCCATATTAATTATCATGTTTATATGATCATGCAAATCTTGTTCCTTGGTATGTTCTATTGCTGCTACTCAAATTGCTAAAACATGATCAACTAAAAGCAACCGCTGTCAAACCAGTGTCATGCCTTATTTGAGCCTCATAAATCCATGCTATTTTTGTTGAGTACGACATGTACTTACGCTTGCTTTATTTTTCATATTTGGATAAAAATCCCGGATGGGTAACAGATGACTATGATGATTCCTCTGAGGATTACTAGGATTGTGGTTCACCAGTTAACTATTTCCCTGTGAATTGGAGCTTCCGCGAGAGATTATATTTATTAGTCCGCCGCTATATATATGTAAAGACTCTGTGATATTATTCGTTATATATTAAACCTTGTGATGGTACTATGTAATTTGTCACTTATGTGTGTGATTGATCTCTGGGCGCACATAAGTTGGTTCATTCAATTTTATCCTTAAAATTGGGTGTGACAGATTGGTATCGGAGCATAGGTTGACTGTAGGACGCAAACCTAGAAATTCTAGAGATGTTTTTCTCACCTTATTCATGCTTTCCACCTTCACTGCCAACTGCTAAAATTTGTATGCTTCCCTTACCCTTATTCCATTATAAAAATATTCAGTCTAAACTAAATCTAACTTTGTCTTGATCTATATTGGAGAAGATGGTTCGTGGTCCCAAAACTGCACGTATGAGCACCAGAGGCTACTACCCACCGCGAGCTTTGGACATTCCAGCTGAAGACAACGTGGTGATCGCCCCGGAAAATGAAAGTGAAGAGGAAGCTATGTACATGGAAGATGTTGAAGAGATCCTTCCGTCGCCGACGCCTGCTACTCCGTCACCTACACCGCCTGTTGCACCACCCGCACCCGAAGCCCCCGCCAGAGGTGAACCGCCCAGGAGGATGGGATGGATCCAGGAGGAATATACTAAGTATCCAGAAGAAGATGCATTTTTCCACACAACGCTCGTTAACATGCTGACCCTCTACTACGCCGACCTGCAACCTACTCTCAACTACTATAGCATGGAGCACACGCATCCTCTACGAGACACCTACTGAACCACAGAGTTGAATATCAAGGTTTGGGATGCACAGCATAGAGCCTACAAGACGGAATCTGTTCACAAGAGCGCCGCTCCACGTGGGACCGTGGAAGAGAGCATGGAAGATGCCGCTACTCATGCCTGCCTCTACTACCATGGTCGCCGCTATGAAGATATGGGAGGAGATGTCCATAGATTCTACCCTCGCGTGGTGACTGAAGAAGGTGACGTCGCCATGGCTATGCCCGAAGTGGATCAGCCCGCTCTTAGAGCTCTAGCAAGATTGTCGTGGGCACTTATGGGAAGAGTCCAAGGTTTGGAACGCGATTTGGCAAGAGCCAAGAGTGCCAACGCACAAGTAGATCAAGAGATTGATGGATATCGAGCAAGACTCAACCAACCAAAGCTATTCCAAGAGATTCCCACACCTCCACCATTCAAGGATTCCGCTCCATAGGGTTAGGAAATTCCCTTAGCAATAAAAGACGCTTGTAGCGCTAAGTTGAGTCGAGTCTTGTGTGCGTATGAAACTCTATGTGTTAGTTGCTTTGTTCTTATGAAATATTTGTGATTTGGTTCTTTGTAATGAGTGCTGAGAATTATGGGCATGACTACAACTCTCTTAGTTAGGGTCTAAGATTTGAGAATTATTGAATCAATAGTTGTTTTGGTTAAATCTGTGTTTCACCAAATCTGTTTTTCAGACCTCTCTGTCTTGTTAATTATTCTTAATTAATTTTGTAATTCCAAAAATTATGACAATTTAATGGGGAACAGTAGACTTCCAGACCTTTCCATTGCCGCAAGAATCAAGTTAATATCCATTATGGTTTGAGAGATGTAGCTGTTGCAAATTGAAGTTTCTGCGCAGTCTGGCAGCCTGGACAGTTTCTGTTCATGTCTGTTTTTGGTTAATTTAACTTCCGAATCTGGAGAAGTGATCAACATGGAAGTTGTAGAAAATTTTCTGATCTTTTCAATGGTGTATAGAATGTCTCTGTTTGATTTCAGAAACTCCAGATATGATCGTTTTTCTTCACTACTGTTATCGGATCTCGCCCAGAAAATTCAGATTCGTTATTTATAAGTGATTGCATAATGGTAAAAATACTAAAACTCATTTATGTGTTGAAAAACAGATGGCCGGTAATAGGAGGAATGCCAATCCACCACCACCACCGCAACCTAGCATTCAAGATATCATCGCTTCGCTGAACCAGCTGATGCAAACTATGATGCAGTTCATTCAGCACTAACCAGCTGGAGGACCGCAGCCTGTTCAAGCTCCTGCTAGAGATAAGCGAGGAGAATTTCTGAAGGGTCGTCCACCTGTGTTCAACCATGCCGCTGACCCGCTAGATGCTGATGACTGGCTTCGCGCTGTGGAGAGGCAACTCAACATTGCGCAGTGCAACGATCAAGAGAAGGTGTTATATGCATCTGGACAGTTGCAAGGAGCTGCTCAAGACTGGTGGGAATCATTCCAGTATGGTCGTTCCAACAATGCACCTGCTATCACCTTGCAAGAGTTTTGTGAAAACTTCAGGATCATATCATATCCCTGAAGGTCTGATCGAGCTGAAGCAGGCAGAGTTCAGATCTCTGAAACAAGGACGGATGTCTGTGCCAGAATTCCGTGATCATTTTGTTCAATTGTCACGGTATGCTCCTGATGATGTTGCTAATGACAAGGACAAGCAACATCTCTTCCTCAAGGGACTTCATGATAGATTGCAACTCCAACTCATGACAACCATCTACCCCAATTTCCAAGAGCTTGTGAACCGTGCTATCGTGATTGACAACAAGCGCCAGGAGATGGCTGATAACAAAAGGAAGAAGCAAGGACCAGGTTTTACCAGGAACAACCGTCAGCGTCCCAATACCGCTCAGCAAAAATTTCAGCAGAAACACCAGGGGCCACCCAACCAGTGAAACCAAGGGGGATCTAGTCAGTGGAACCGTAATCAGAACCAACCTCGTTCCCCCTATCCTCAGCAGCAGCAGAAAACTCCCTCTCAAACACCCCAGCAAGCTACCCCGAGTAAGACTCCTATGAGGACTAATACACCGGGCACCCCCATCAAGTGTTTTGGTTGTGGAGAAACTGGACATCTCTCTTACAACTGCCCCAAGAAGCCGAACCAGCAGACTCCCCAGGGAAGCAACCCAAAGAGCAGATATCAGCCACCATCTAATCAAGGAAGGGTGAATCATGTGTCCACAGAGACAGCTCAGGAGGCACCAGAAGTTATGATGGGTACATTCAGTGTCAACTCCATCCTCGCTACTGTTCTTTTTGATTCCGGTGCTTCGCATTCTTTTGTATCGCAAAGTTTTGTTAGAGTATGGAGTAAACCACTTTTAGCTCTACAAAACCCAATATTAGTAAATTCACCGGGTAGGGCTATGCAAGCTCAATATTATTGTCCTTCGGGTAATATTGCTCTAAGGGGGGTAGACTTTAAAGTGAACCTTACCGTAATAAGAACAGCTGGGATTGATGTCATATTGGGTCTGGATTGGATGAAGAAAAATAAGACAGTTATTCAGTGTGAGGAGAAGGTCGTTGTGTTAACTACGCCTAAAGGAGACAAAGTCAGTGTTGATGTATTAATGCAACCACCACCTGCAGCGACAGTTACTCAACTCCAGGAGGATGACAGCCAGCTAGATCACGTTGTGGATGAGTTTCCGGACGTATTCCCTGATGAATTGCCAGGTATGCCACCCGATCGCGACATTGAATTTATTATTGAATTATTGCCTGGAACTGCACCCATAGCTAAGCGTCCATATAGAATGGGAGTAAATGAGTTAGAAGAACTTACGAAACAAATTAAAGAATTATTAGACAAAGGTTTTATTCAGCCTAGTTCTTCACCTTGGGGGCACCAGTTATTTTTGTTGATAAGAAAGATGGAAGTCAGCGGATGTGTGTGGATTATCGGTCACTTAATGAGGTTACTATCAAGAATAAATATCCATTGCCTAGAATTGATTATTTGTTTGACCAATTGAGAGGAGCCTGTGTATTTTCCAAGATTGATCTTCGTTCCGGTTACCATCAACTAAAAATTCGTGCTACAGATATACCTAAGACAGCTTTTACTACACGGTATGGATTATATGAGTACACCGTGATGTCCTTTGGACTGACCAATGCACCTACCTACTTTATGTATCTGATGAATAAAGTGTTTATGGAGTACCTAGACAAGTTTGTTGTGGTATTTATTGATGATATTTTAATTTATTCGAAAAATGAGGAGGAACATGCTGAACATTTAAGATTGGCGCTACAAAAATTATGGGAGCATAAGTTGTATGCTAAGCGGAGCAAGTGTGAATTTTGGTTAAAAGAAGTTGCCTTTCTTGGTCATATTGTCTCCAATGGTGGTATAGCGGTTGATCCTAGCAAAGTAGAAGATGTTCTGAATTGGAAGCCACCAACAACTGTTAGCGAGATTCGTAGTTTTCTGGGATTAGCAGGGTATTACAGGAGATTTATTGAAGGGTTCTCAAAGCTTGCTAAGTCTATGACTGCTTTATTAGAAAAGAATGCTAAGTTTGTTTGGTCGGAAAAATGTCAAAAGAATTTTGAAGAATTGAAGAAAAGATTAACCACAGCCCCCGTGTTGACTTTGCCGGATTTGAGCAAGAGATTTGCTATATATTGCGATGCATCTCGTCAAGGCTTGGGTTGTGTTCTTATGCAAGAAAGAAGAGTTGTGGCCTATGCGTCAAGACAGCTGAGGAAACATGAATTGAATTATCCTACTCATGACCTTGAGTTAGCTGCAGTTGTGCATTCGTTAAAAATTTGGAGACACTATATTATTGGGAAAAAGTGTGATATCTACACCGACCACAAGAGCTTGAAATATATTTTTACTCAGTCAGATTTGAATTTGAGGCAACGTCGCTGGTTAGAATTGATCAAGGATTATGATTTGGAGGTACATTATCATCCGGGAAAGGCGAATGTTGTCGCCGATGCCCTTAGTAGAAAGAGCTATGCTAATGAGATGCGAGTAACACCTATGCCAGAGGAGCTATGTGCTGAATTTGAGCGTCTCAATTTAAGTTTGGTTACTAATAGTGGTTGAACCTACACTAGAGCAGGATATACGCAAAGGGCAGCTGCAAGATGAGAAGCTCAGAGAGATAGCTGAAAATGTAGTGGTTGGTAAGTCACCCGGATTTAGAATAGATGAACAGGGTACTCTATGGTTTGGAAAAAGGTTATGTGTACCCGAGATAAGATCTATTCGCGACGCGATACTCCGAGAAGCTCATGACTCAGCCTACTCTATACATCCCGGCAGCACGAAAATGTATTTAGATCTTAAAGAAAGGTATTGGTGGGTTGGACTTAAAAGAGATGTGGCAGAATATGTAGCAATATGTGACACCTGTCAGAGAGTTAAAGCTGAACATCAGAGGCCTGTAGGTTTGCTACAACCTATGAAGATACCTGAATGGAAGTGGGATGAAGTTGGTATGGATTTCATAGTTGGTTTGCCACGTATTCAGTCAGGGTATGATTCTATTTCGGTAATTGTTGATCGTTTAACTAAAGTTGCTCACTTTATATCGGTTAAGACTACCTATGCCGGAGCAAAGCTAGCTGAATTATATATGGCAAGAATTGTGTGTCTGCATGGGGTTCCTAAGAAAATTGTGTCTGACAGAGGTACTCAATTCACGTCTCACTTTTGGAAGAAAATACATGAATCTTTGGGAACTGAGCTGAATTTTAGTACTGCCTATCACCCTTAGACAGATGGACGAACAGAAAGGACCAATCAAATATTAGAAGACATGTTGAGAGCCTGTGCATTGCAAAAGGGTGATAGTTGGGATAAGAGTTTGCCATATGCAGAGTTCTCTTATAATAATAGTTACCAAAAGAGTCTCAAGATGGCACCGTTCGAGGCTTTGTATGGTCGTAAATGTAGAACACCTTTATTTTTGAACCAAACCGGAGAAACTCAAGTGTTTGGACCAACAGTGTTGAGAGATGCAGAGGAACAAGTTGCGAAAATTAGAGAAAACTTGAGAGTGGCTCAGTCGCGAAAAAAGAGTTATGCAGACACAAGAAGAAGAGAACTAACATTTGAAGTAGGAGATTACGTCTACCTAAAAGTGTCACCTATGCGAGGTGTAAAAAGGTTCAATATGAAAGGTAAATTAGCACCAAGGTATATTGGCCCATTCAAGATTCTAGCAAGACACGGAGAAGTAGCTTATCAGCTAGAACTACCCGAAAGTTTGTCGGGTGTTCATGATGTGTTTCATATATCCCAACGTAGAAAGTGTTTGCGAGTGCCCGAAGAGCAAATACCATTGAAGGAATTGGTTGTTAAAGAAGATCTCACGTATGAGGAATACCCAATTAAAATATTGGAAACAGCAGAGCGAGTCACAAGGAGTAGAGTTATAAAAATGTGCAAGGTTCAGTGGAATCAGTATACAGAGGATGAGGCAACCTGGGAAAGAGAGGAAGAATTGAGAAAGTCATATCCCCAATTATTTGAGTAAGCTAATCTAATCTCGAGGATGAGATTAATTTTAAGGGGGGTAGAATTGTAACACCTGGAAATTTTTAATTTTTGAAAATAGGAATTTAATTTGATTTACTTATGCAATTGATTGAGCATTTAATATATAGTATAATATTTTTTGTGAATTAAAATAAACCCTTGGGCATAGAAACATGTTATGTTGCATACATGCTGCTGCACATATTTATTTCCTGAGATTTGTTTGGATTTGCAAGGGTTCAAATCTTAGTTTGAAAAGCTATTTGGAAAATAAATTTGAAAATGAGTTTTAAAAAGAAAAGGGAAAAGAATAGAAATCCTCACCCCTTCTCTCTTTTGGCCCGAGGCCAGCCCATTCCTTTCCTTGGCCCAGGCTGCAGCCAGGGCGCTGCCCCTTTCTTCCTTCCCCGCGTGGGCCGAGCCCAGCAGCAGTGCCGGCCCAGCTCCCCTCTCAGGTGTGCCCTGCCCTCTCCCTTCTGTGACTGCCGCCCGGGGCCCGCATGGCAGAGCCTTCTCCTTCCCCGGCTCGTATGCGAGCGGGACTCCCGTCGGAGTCGTGGCCGACCCGGCCACCAGGCACCTTGCCGCCTCCACCGGCCCATAAAAGGAAGCCGCGACCCTCTTGCCCCTCCTACTGGCACTGACGCATCGGGCCCACGGCATAGCGTCGTCCCCTTCCTCCGGACAGAGCCCGAACCGAGCACGGTTGCCGCCTCCGACCGTATCCTAACCACCGAATCTCCCGAGTCCGGATCTCCTACGCCTCCCTCGCGCCCCTATATAAGTCGGCCGAGCTCTGCCGTCCCTCCCCACAAGTTCCCGAGCAAGCCGCCGCCTCCAATCGTGCCCTTGCCGCAGCCACAGAGCCGCCGCCGCCCCGAGCTCCGCCGTCGCCGTCGATTTCGCCAACGAGAAGTCACTCCGTCGAAATTGGTTGCCCTCCAAGCTTCGCAGCAAGGTCAGGGATCTTCCCGACCCCTTCTCCCTCGATTTTGTGCACTGTAGCCATGATGCCGAGCTTCGCCGCCGCCATAGTTCCGCCACCGAGCTCGCCGCATCCTCTCCGAGCTATCTCTGTGGCAACCAAAACCATAGATAGGTTTAGCTTGAGCTTCTCTTGCTCCCCGACCAGATCCCGAGGTGAACCGAGCTTCCAAGCCCCGAAAACGCCATCTCTGGCCATCCTCCGACGAGAGCGCCGCCGTTGGCCGCCCGACTCCGGCGACCAGGGCCTGCCCCTTTTCCCCCCGATCTAACCTACGCCGTCCACGGCCGATCCAATGGCTCACAGTGAGAGATACCCCTTCGCCGGCAATTTTGCAGAAAACCCCCTGAGCTTTTTAATGTTCTAACCCGCAGTCCCTTGGCGTCTTTGGTCAAATACGCTTTTGTTTTCGGAAAACGTATTTTCCTCGGGTTAGATTCAAAAATACGTTTTCAATATTTACAGATTTGCCACTCAGTTTATTTCGGCCATATTTTACTCGTTTTAGCACCGATTTGATCCGTTCAAGTCTCGTTAGATTCGTAATTTGGTAATCTACCTAATGATGCTACTGTTGTACATGTTTTCAACTTTTAAAATTCGAGATTAGATTTAATCTATTATTTTATTAAAGTAAAACTTATTTCATAACTTCTCCGTTTGAACTCCGATTTTCGTGATCTTTATATCGTTGGAATCGTAGCGACGCGTAGATTATTTTTATACCCCTTTTCAATCTGTTTTTCCACTATTGGTGTACTGTTTCTAATATAGATCTTGTTTGCTTCGTGTATGATTGCCTCGATGATTGTGTGGTGATTTTATGATCGAGTTCAGACGGTGAGCAATACGTTGGTGATCAAGAGTACACTGAGGATCCAAGTTCTCTAGAGCACTTTGATCAAGGCAAGTATAGCATTGACCATCCTTGTTGCCTATTCACCTTAATCACTAAATTCATGATGCATGTGTCTACCTTGGCAACCATAGTGTTTATTCCTAGTTTCGATGACTTGATCCTTGTTACCTATGAGATTGCATTTGAGTAGTGATGCTAGTGCTTGATGATGCCATGATCTTATGAACTTGAATAATTAATTATGAGATAAAGATTAAAAGATGCTTTTTAGCAACATGGACTAGGGACTTAACTGTAAGTATGACACCGGGACTTACAGCGCAACCATGAGGGTCATATGGCTCTGACTTTAGTTAAGTATGAAGTTACTTTCTATCATGTTGTTAGTCTTGAAAGGTTCCTTGCCGAGCTGGTTGTTTTGCAGCTCCTGTCTTTGTGTGTACTGCTGCGTGTGTGTACCACTAGAAGGAGGGCTCTACCACCCCTTGCCATTGCGCCCGGATTGATTAGTGGCATGTTAGGAAGGCTTTTGAAAGACTTCATAGTGTACCCTGCCACACTTCTTTGGTGAGGTGACATGGGAGTCATGACCCTTGACATATGGGAATCACGACTTGTGGTGAAAGTGTGCAACCTCTGCAGAGTGTAAAACTGATATATCAGCCGCGCTCACGGTCACGAGCGGCCTTGGACGTCTTACAGGAATTTAACTAATTGAATATTGATTTATTTGAAGTTTCTATTGATGTTTATTCCATATTAATTATCATGTTTATATGATCATGCAAATCTTGTTCCTTGGTATGTTCTATTGCTGCTACTCAAATTGCTAAAACATGATCAACTAAAAGCAACCGCTGTCAAACCAGTGTCATGCCTTATTTGAGCCTCATAAATCCATGCTATTTTTGTTGAGTACGACATGTACTTACGCTTGCTTTATTTTTCATATTTGGATAAAAATCCCGGATGAGTAACAGATGACTATGATGATTCCTCTGAGGATTACTAGGATTGTGGTTCACCAGTCAACTATTTCCCTGTGAATTGGAGCTTCCGCGAGAGATTATATTTATTAGTCTGCCACTATATATATGTAAAGACTCTGTGATATTATTCATTATATATTAAACCTTGTGATAGTACTATGTAATTTGTCACTTATGTGTGTGATTGATCTCTGGGCGCACATAAGTTGGTTCATTCAATTTTATCCTTAAAATTGGGTGTGACAAAGGGCATGTTCGTTGTACTTAAGAGATCTCCCCCAAAAAAATTTTTACCTATTTTTAATTTTAACAGTGAACAAGCAAGGGCTCTACTAGGTTGAACCCTAGAGAGCCTAAAGCTTATTATGATTTTTTTTACTTATTAACTATTTTTTTATTATATAAATTTTTATTTGTTCATCCAACTCGCATAACTCAAACAAGGCCAAACTTAAGATGCAATGTAAAAAAACCTTGGCTTGTCTCCATATCAGATTATCTCCATTGTTTATGATGCCATAAAGAAGCGTGAATGATCAAGCTATGGAGACAAGTATGAGCAAAAGAGTTGGGGATCATTACCTTTGCATACCTGAGTGTAGTTACCGGCAGCATGGATGGATGAAACATCAGAGTTGTTACTGCGGTTCGCATGGTGACTTTTCTCAGGTGAATCACCAGGCCAGGCCATTCTCATGGCTTAGTGTGTGTGGGCCATGGCCCTGATGATAGTAGCAAAGGCTTTGGGTGAGCCCTTCTTGCTTATGCAAAATAATGATGGGCAGAGTCAGGCAACCCATAAGTGTTCCTCTTCTAACATGTGAGGCCAACCTGCTCCTTCTCTCTCCTTCAATATTATATATATTTTTTTACTATTCTCTTTTTTTAACAATCTCTTCTCTTGTTTTTTTTTATTTTTACTTCCCATTTTTTTAAGCAAGGTAGAGCCAACATCTCTTTTTCTTTTGAACCAAGGTGATCTTGAGGTGAGACTCGCACCGTCCTCCCCCACACTTGGACTTTGTTGAAAGTCAAGTGTGCAAGGTCAGGGTCTCCTTTTGAGTTTGTTCCATCACCAAAGATCATCAATGTGTGTTGTTGATGTTGCTCTCATGTTCTCAAGCTTCGTATGTCCTTTCTTTGTTAACTTGAAATGGTTAGTGACAAGAATACCCGAAGGTGCATACTAACTTGACAACATGTGCTTACATTTATTAAAAAAGGAATTTTTTTATTATTTTTTTTTCATTTCTCTTTTTTTTTGCAAGGTAACAAAATGATATGAGAGGGATAGAGATACATGTTACCTTGTTATGGTCCTCCCCCAAGCTAACTCAAAGCCAAAGGATCAGGGTTGCACCTAGCATTTCTGGTTTGCCTGCATGGTTATGGTTTGGTAGATCGCAAGGGCTCTTACCTTTCTCTTGTGATCACCGAATTGGAAAAGATATGCAGGAAGCAAATTGAGCTAGTTGGTTTTTTTCAAAAATTTATCAAAACTTTATTATGCAAGGGAGGACATTATTAACAAATTTCTTTTAATGAAGATTCATTTTTATTCTGTAAGAACAAAAAAAGAACTTATTTTAAAGATAAAGTTTTTAAATTTTAGATTTTCAAAATATCTCTTTATTTTTAACCATTTTATAGAATATTTTCATTGATAAATAAAATAACTCAATTTTTTTATTTAAAGCCTACACCCAGCAGTTTTTGAACAATGATTAGACATGTCGTTTAATCAAGGTAGGCAATTTTAACCTAAGCTCCATGCTTAAATTAAAATGCTTATGAAGATATGATGATCAATCATACTTCAAACCAAAACATGCTGTATGTAAAACTTTAAAAGCAAACTAGCATTTATTAAAAATATTTTAGCAAAAATTTATTTATATTTAAGAGGACAACAACTTATAAATAATTTTAATATATATATATTTTTAAAAAAATCTAGGGTATCTCCCGGTAGTGCTTTCTTTATGGTCATAGGCTTGACCGCCAAAGCTAGGGCAAAGATTGAAGCCAGAAGCTATGGTTGGCTTCGATGGTGGCTACAAGAACTCGTCCCTAGGAGAAATATTTTGATTTTAAATTTTGAAAGGGCATTACTGTAGAAAGAGAGAACAAGAATAATAAAAACTATTTATTTTTTAAAATGCTTTTTGAAAATAAGAGAAGATGATACGAGAGTGAATAGAAATCTTTTTGTCCATGTGTAAAAATTTGAACGTGCAATTTTAAAAATAATAATGCCCTTTTTCTTTTTGAAAGATAGGCTTCATGGAGGGTCATGAACATAGAAGAAATATTTTTTTTGATAAGACACAAGGACACACGAGTGAACTAGGTTCAAAGATAAATACGACAACCGTTCCCCGGCAACGGCGCTAGAAAGCTTGTTGGCGCTTCTTAGCGTCAGCAGAAAAGTCCGCAAGCGCACGGAAGTACCGTTGTAGCCTTCGCCCGAAAGTATTTAGGGTATCGTAATTTTCCAGAGGAACGGTCTTTGTACTTAGTCTCTTAAACTAGTTTACTCAGAAGAGACGGAAGGGATAGCTTGGGTAGAGAGGTTCTTCTAAGGTCAAACGCATATAAGCGATGGTAACTTCCCCACTACTTGTCTGCTTCAGGCCCACTGACGCAGCTGGTCTGCCAGCCAATACTAGTATCAGCGCTACTCCATGGCCGAACGTGGGGGAATTCAGATATGAGTGGACAGGGCTGTCACCACCTGCCACCTACCCCTCTGCCCATGGGCATGCGCAACATACGAAGGTAGACCCCGACTTAGACACCACGTCTACGACGGTGACTACTACTCTAATGGCGTACAGGAACATCTATCTCTATGAGGAGTCCTCTTACTAGAGCATCCTTCCAAAGGACGAACGACGATCCCACAAACAGGTAGCTTTATGAAAGTAACATGCTTAATGAATCAAACCAAAGTTGTAATACCCTTGGTATTACAATTTAATTAATCTGCCATGTCATCATATTTAAATTTAAGCATCTGCATATGATTGTGCTTAGGGCTCCTAGAGTGGTTTGATTTCAGCTAGTATTGACTGTGTAATTAAGTCCTCAATCAAAAATCAAAAACAAAATTAAATAGAAATCAAATTAAATCCTAGAGTTGACCTAAAACCCAATTCAAAATCTATAATGAATCTAATGAAAGTGTCTTAATGAAAGTTGTAGATATCCTAAAATGGGACAACTTTTATTTTTGGCGATTTTGAAATTATATTATAGAAATTCAAATTAAACTCAAATTAGTATGTTGATATTTAAATTTGAAACTTCAATTTCAAAAATATTGAGAATCTTCCAAAACTCCCTTAATAGAAGTTGTCAAGCTCACTGAGTAGAAAAACTTTCATGTTGACCATTTTTCAAGTTGTTGAGAAAAATCAAAAGTAATTTTAAAATTTCAGTTTGAAATTCAAACCCTACTTTTACCCCCTTTGCTGTAGTTTGAAAATTTGGTCCAAATTTGAATTTCATGTCAAAAGAAAAAATGATCTACACAAAATTCTCTACAACTTTTGTATTCATCACTTCCTCAGATTCTGGCTGGATCAGATCGAATTGGAATCAAATAGCGTTTGACCTACTTAGCCTACTACTGTAGCTAGAGGGGGGTCCCCCTGTTCATTGTCTCGGCCGTACATGCGCGAGCCGTGTCCGGCGTCGAGCGCCGTCCGGCCAGCGTGGGCACGCCGCGGCGTTGTCGAGCGGCCGAGGAGGGGGCCCCGGACGCTCCGATCTTATCCCACCCCTTCCCTGCCCTTTAAAGACGACGAGCCCCTCCGTTTTCCCAGTTCTTCCCGAGCGGCCGCCGGCAACCACCTCATCGTTCCTGGCCAAATTCACAGCCACCGAGCCATCTCCACCCTCTCCATCTCCCAGATAGGTAGCCAAGCTCGTGGCGCATCGATTGGTGCCCGTCGCGTGAGCCGTGGTACCCTGTGTAGCTCGCGGTGAGCATCTTCGTCTTCGGGTTGTCACCGGAGCTCCGCCGCGGCCATCCTCTTCTCGTCCGGTCTGTTAGAGTGAGCGTCTTTCTTCTCGGGGTAGCGTTCTAAGCTCCCGTGGTGGTGTAGTTTCTGATGCGCACGGTGGGTTGTGATGTGGTGCACCAGGTTCGTCGGAACAGATCTTCGTCGCCGACGGCCGAGCCGTGTCCGCCACCATCGTCGTCAAGCCATCCTCACCGCACCGCCTCTTCATCAACTAACTCGTCCGTTAGCTTTGTGGTGAGCCTCTGATTCTCCCTGATGCTTTTCCCGTGACCTTACCGTGTCCCCTCGGCCGGAACGGCCTTGCCGTGCCGCCGAGATCCGCCATGGGCGAGCTCCCGCTCGTCGGAGGCGATTAGAGCTAGGGCTAGGTTCTTAGGGAGTCGGCTAGGGTCTTGGGGTAGGTGTTCGGCCGATTGCGCTCGCTATTAGGGCCGCCAGCGGCGAGGTCCGCGGCGTGCCATGCGCACGCGCGCGCGCGGGAGTGACGGCCGGAGATAGGAGACAATGCTGATAGGGGTGGCCGCCTGTCAGCACCCGGGTGAGGGAGAGCGCGCGTGCGCGCGGGGGCTGACGGCTGGGGCCGGCCTGTCAGCGGCCCGGCTCGGAGGCGTGCGCGTGCGGGCGCGTGCTGGCCGTGCTGGGCCTGTGCGTTTTAATGGGCCGGCTCGGTGTGAATTGGTATTCCAATTTCCGGTAGGATTTCTAAAGGTTTTTCTCTATTAATTTCCAATGAATAGTACTGTTATTTCACATTTTTGTGTGAATTTATTTGATGCTCCTAAAATCACCAATATCTTGGAGGATGCTCTCTGTAACATGTAGTATTTAATAAAAATACTACACTTGATTTTTGGGTAGATTCTGTAGTAGGTAAAAATCAGCACCTTAATTGATAAATGAAACTTGGGTGATTTTTAATAATTTCTGTGTTGTTTCAAAAATCTTGAAATTTATTGTGCCACTGTTTGGTTCTGAAATCTATCTGTTGGTGGAATTTGGCATCAAATGGAAATAGTTAAATATTTATTAAATTATATGTTGGTTTAAATGATTAATAATAGGAATAGGAAATGGAATAATTATTGAATGGTGTGATTTTGGATTGATTGAGATTCTAGGTCAATCACGTTTATGACCTAGGGAATTATGAATTAGAGAAATCATGGCTAGCCTATGGCAGGGTCTTGATCATGTGTGTGCATTATTTATTATTTAATTTTTATCTGTCATTTCATGTGCATTGCATTCATACATTCATTATTGCAAACGTGTACTGACCGAGAATTCGGAGATAAAGTCTAAGGGTGCATCTGAGGAGACTGCTCAGGAAATTGTGCAAGGTTTTGATATTTGTGGCACCGACCCGGATCGACACTCTACACCATCCAAGGCAAGCCCCGGTGCATTTGCCCCTCTCCTTGTTGTTTCAAAAATGTTTATCACTTGAGTTAATTAATTGCATTAGGTTAATAGGAGTTGGGTGACAACCTATTGATGCATTACCAACCTTGAATACCTGACAATACTTGAGAACCTAATTTATTAAAAAGTATTGAAAAATGCTTAGTCATGCTAAATGATTAGATTTGCAAAAATGCTATTTTCAACTGTGAGGATACAAAATGAATGAATCACTTCATGGGACTGGTTTTGTCCTTGTTGGTTGACAGTGTTTCTAGCTAGTTCAGTGTCATCAACGGGGATGGGTTTTTTCCCGTTTGGTTGGCCAACTGTTTGGGTTAGAGTCCCAATTTTCGTGGCCATCGGGAAAGGGATGTGAAAACCGGGTAGTTACCAGTGTACTTGGGTTAGAGTCCCCATGCATGGTTTCTAACGGAAAAATATTAGGGACCGTTCGTTGTCAGGCCTGCTGGATCGAGACTTTGCAACTAGCCACATACTACGGGAAGCCTCTGACTCCGGTGGCTCTACTGCTGGAACCGACAACCACGCACTGGGAGTGGAGAGATGGCAAGAGTAGCGTGTACCCTCATGGCCGTTGTGCCTGGAGACGAGAGGAGTACTGTGCTCTCGGGTGGCGCAGGACCGGTTCCGGGGTATGAAAAGCTGTGGTAGGTGGGGTTGGCGTATGCAAGCTTAAATGCTACATACGCAGTGTGGATAGGGATCCCCAGCTGGGTATTAATCGATTCGAATCGTCGTTGCTCCTCGGTTATGGAGACTTGTTCCTCACGTCTACATCGAAGAGTGGTTCGAAACTAGGATGTTTTTGAATGGATGAAGTAAATGAAAGAATGTTGATATATGAGAAAGAACTTGGAGATATGGTTAATGATTAATAATATTATTGAGATAAAATACTGAAAATAGGATTAGTATTGCTTTTCTGCAAAATCCATTGACTCTTGCTAAGCCTTACCTTGACTCCCCTCAGCCTGCATTCCTGAGTTTAATTTTACACTCTCAGCCGGGTAAGTTTTGCGGAGTACCCCATGTACTCAGGATTTGTTAACCCCGTTGCAGGAGGGCAGCAGGAGCCCGAAGTCTATCTCACTCCGTGATGCGTCACTATCGTCCAGGAGAGTGAAGAAGATTAAGGTTGAACCCGTGGGTAGGGTTCGTGTATTATTTATGTATCTGTTGTACTGTTGATTCTACCGCTACTGCTACCCTTTTAATTTATGGTCTGTAATAACTACACCTAATTCTATTCAAACACTGGTCTGTAATATTAAGTACTATTTACTCTTCCGCAAATTTTACTCTGATGTATTTTGTTATGAAATATTGTAACTCTGTAATGGCTTCGCAATGGGATCCTGTCGGAGATAACGGGTGCTTATGTAGCCCGGCAGAGCCCGCCTAGGTCATCTGGAACACGGGCCCGGCTGTCAGATGTCATTAGTGACGATGACAGGTGCCTGTGGGCCACGTGATTTAGGCGGTTCTGTTACAGCTGGTATCAGAGCATTCCATTGCTAAATCATTGCAGGTTACTTTTCGAAAACTTCAAAATGTTTTGAATCATAAAAACTTAAACTGTTATTTTGAGTCCAAACTGCTTACAATCTTACCTTACTCAGTAGTTCTTATCTTGTTCTGTAATTTATCTTGTTATGGTTATGGTAGCAGGTGGAACAACATCATTAACACTAGCCCTATGTTCAAACTAATTATGCTTTGATTTGTATTGCATGATTTAAAATTCGTAAGTACGTGCATGCATCATGATAATCACCCATGTTAATAACTTCCTCCTTAAAAGTGGGTATATGGGTTTGGAATTATCACACCTATTCTTGCTAGCCTATTATATCCTCACTAATTCAAACTTACCTTTCCAGCTGGCACGATCTAAGTTGACGGCGCGCAAGAAGACTGGCCCTCGTGGAGTCCCGCGTCACCAGTTGGCACCCCGCGACCGTGAAGAGGCGTCCGGCAGCCGTCCACCCCGCCGCAGCCGCAAGGAATTGAAGAAGGAAATCAAGGAGCTGCACCGAGAGATAAGCTTCATGAGGGAGGACTTCCAAGTGGCCCGGGCTGATCACTACCGGGATGTGAGGACCAACAGAGACCTACGGCGGGAGATCGACCGCCTGACTCAAGAGAGGGATCAGGCTTTGGAGTAGGAGGGCTTGGCACGTGATAGGGTTGAGGAGCTGGAGGGGTACATTGAGAACCTTGAGTGGAACAATGGCATGCTGCACGAGGAGGTGCATAGGCTGAACGATCAGCTTAATCTGATTCTGATTCCACGAGAGGAGGAGCCTGAGGAGGGTGTGGTCATAGGACCCGATGAGGAGTATTATGATAGTGAGGCTACAGAGGACGGTTACTTTGAGGCATTCGACCCAATGGAGGATGTAGTCGTCGAGGAGGACGACGAGGAGGAGGTTGTCGTTATCGACTAAGCTAGTCTTAGGACTAGTGGTTTTTAGTCTTCTGTTATCCGAATGTCGTAATCATAGTGCCAAGAACCGTAGTCTGGGTAGAACTTGTTGTGATTTGTGTGTGTTGAACCTTATTATATTCGATGTTTTAAGTTGTAATGCTACTATGTTTTTAATTATGCAATGTGAGTCCTTAGTGGTTGTCCTAAAACAGATGGTCAACACTCGCTTGACTGGGGCTGGTACTTCTGACGAAGGAGCTGCTCCCTACCCACCACCCATTCCACCAACCTTAGCAGATGCCATCGCGGCCCTGGCTAATGCAGCCAACTCTATGGCCCAGAACCGAGAAAATCGTGGCAGGCGTCGAGGCCGCCGCGAAGATGAGGAAACCACCTATGTGGACTTCACTGAAACTCGTCCACCAGTATTCACAAAAGCCGAAGAACCCTTGGAGGCCGATGACTGGCTCCGTACTTATGGAGCAGAAATTCAGTTTGATCCGCTGCGCGGAAATCCAAAAGCCACTATTCGCGACTCAGCAGCTGCGTGGTCCGGCCAGTGCCTGGTACGCCAACCTGTTGTCTGCACAGCCCGAGGGGCACTAGCTTACTTGGGCAGAGTTCCGTGAAGCCTTCCGAGCACATTACATTCCAGCAGGTGTAATGAAAATGAAACTGGACCAGTTCTTAGCTCTGCAGCAGAAGGATTCTTCAGTGATGCAATATGTGAACCAATTCAACCATCTTGCCCAGTATGCTCCTGAGCACACCAATACTAACCAAAAGAAGAAAGATTGCTTTGTCAGGGGCCTAAACTTCAAGATCCAGCGCAGCTTATCTAACAACCTCAACTGCTCTTACCACGAAGCTGTAAACAGCGCCATTGCTTACGAAGAAAGTGATCGTAAGCATCAGGATGAGAAGAAGAAAAAGAAATCAGGCTTTTCTGGTGGTCAAAAATGCCAGAAGATCATCTATCATCCTACACACCACAACCGTCCAGCTTACCCCCAGCAGCAAGTCGTGGTACGCACCGCGGCTACCTCTCATACCTCAAACCAACAGAACACCACTCAGCCGAATGCCCCAGGCGTTCGTATCAATACACCTCAGACCATCTACAATCATCCTTGCTACAACTGTGGCAAAATGGGACATTGGGCTCGTGACTGTCCATATCCCAATAAGGACAATCAAAATGCCCAGAAAGGCCCTGGACAGCAGCAGCAGCATCAGAATCAGCACCGTGGCTAGCAGCACCAGGCTCAGAAGGTCAAACTTGTCAAAAAGGCAGGACATGTCTATTATACTCATGTGGATGACATCTCTACAGGAGAACCTGTCATGATGGGTAGGTTTCCTATCGCTTGTCACCCTGCTATTACACTTTTTGATTCTGGTGCATCACATTCATTCATCAATCGTACATTTGTGGTAAAGCATGAGATTCCAATTGGAGAAATAAAGGAAAACTTCCTTATACATTCGCCCGGAGGGCGTATAAATACTAAGGAGGTAGTGCATTGAGTACCTATCGAGTTGGGCGGGCATATATTCCCAACCACCATGATAGTACTCAAGGATCAGGACATAGATGTCATATTAGGTATGAATTGGATGTATCAGCACAAGGCACTGATAGATGTGCTGAATAGGACCATAAAGGTCAGCATACCTGGTAGTCAATCTCAACTTCTTATCCAATTACCACTACCCGTGAGAATGATTGAGAAGACAGTGCAGAGATTGTGTGCCACCTCAGTCCAAGAAATCCAAAATATTCCGGTAGTCTGTGAATTTCTGGATGTATTTCCTGATGATCTACCCGGTCTGCCACCAGACCGTGACGTGGAGTTCGCTATTGAGATGAAGCCAGGAACTGCACCTATATCCCGTAGAGCCTATAGGATGCCTCCCAAGGAATTGGCTGAGCTTAAAATTCAACTGCAAGATCTACTTGATAAGGGTTTCATCAAACCTAGTTCATCTCCTTGGGGTTGTCCTGCTATATTCGTGAAAAAGAAGGACAAGTCACTCAGACTCTGTGTCGATTATCGCCCACTCAACGAGGTCACCATTAAAAATAAATATCCTTTACCTCGCATTGACCTACCCTTTGACCAGTTAGCTGGAGCCAAGGTCTTTTCCAAAATTGACCTTAGGTCTAGTTACCACCAAATAAAGATCCGTCCCGAGGATATTCCTAAAACAGCATTCACTACCAGATACGGACTTTATGAGTATCTGGTCATGTCTTTTGTGACAGAACTGCCTTAATCATAGGGCCCACGTGCACCGTCATCGTCCCTAAGGACTCACAATCAGTCTACACGAGTTCTCCTTGACCAAGGTGGCCTGTCGGGTCCCCTAGGAAACCCTAACCTCCTGAGGATCTCATTGTAAGCATTGCAGTATTACAACAGTTTACGCAAATAAATTGAATCAGAGTAAAGAGTGCGGAAGAATTACATTAATATAGGTTTTACAAATAGAAGTTACATGCTCCCGAACCAGAGTTTCGTAGTGGGGTAGCAGCATACAACAATACACCCTACCCAAGGGTTATATCATACACTTCATCATCCAAGCCCGATCCGCCAACCGGCACGGTCTCAAGTAGAACCGTACTCTCGGCTCACCATAAGATAATAAGGGAAGTTTGTACCGACTACAACCAGAAACTTTACATTTACAATGTAGCAAAGAATTCGGGGAAGTTTTCGATGAGATAGTCTTCAGATTCCCAGGTGGCTTCATCCTCGGAATGTTCGCTCCATTGAATCTTGTACCATCTTGTAGTGGTTCTCCGAGTGACGCGATCCTTCCGATCCAAGACTCGGATGGGATACTCGGAGTACGTTAGGTCAGGTTGGAGTTCTATTCCCTCAATATCAACGACTTGATCTGGCACTCGAAGACACTTTTTGAGTTATGATACATGAAAGACATTGTGTACGGCTGAGAGATGATCTGGCAACCTCAACTTATAAGCTACTTTCCCATGACGAGCTTTGATTTGAAATGGTCCAATGTATCAAGGAGCTAATTTGCCTTTAACTCCAAATCGATTAATTCCCTTCATGGATGAGACTTTGAGATAGACATAATCTCCTGTCTTAAACACCAAGGGACGACGCCTTTGATCGGCATAACTCTTCTGTCGCGACTGTGCAACCTTTGGGTTATCTTGTATTTGCCGGACCTTTTCTTCAGTCTCTTCCACCAAGTCAACGCCGAAGTACCATCTCTCCCCAGGCTCAGACCAATTCAGGGGTGTTCGACACCTACAACCATACACCGCCTCAAACGGTGCCATTTTGATACTTTCTTGATAACTGTTATTGTACAAAAATTCTGCCAGTGCCAAACACTCATCCCAAGATTCTGTGTAATTGAGTGCACATGCCCTCAACATGTCCTCCAACACCTGGTTGACTCTCTCAGTCTGCCCGTCAGTCTGCGGATGGTATGCCGTGCTATGTAGAAGCTTTGTTCCTAGTGACTTATGGAAAGCCCTCCAAAAGTTGGAAATGAATTGAGAACCTCGATCTGAGACAATGGTCTTGGGCACACCATGAAGCTTCATCAAATTCTGGATATACAGCTTTGCATAGTTCACTGCAGTGTAAATGGTTTTGACGGGGATGAAGTGGGCTTGCTTAGTGAGGCGATCAACCACAACCCATATTGAGTCAAAACCCCTGGGTGTTTTCGGCAGACCCACGATGAAATCCATGCTAATGTCCTCCCATTTCCATGCAGGAACAGGCAGTGGTTGCAGTTCTCCACCGGGCTTCATGTGTACAGCTTTCACTTTCTGACAGGTGTCACACTTCGCTACATATCGAGCGATCTCTATTTTCATTTTGGTCCACCAGAACTTTTGCCTCAAATCCTGGTACATTTTATTGCTCCCAGGGTGAATGGAGAATCTAGTCAAATGTGCTTCATCCAAAATCCTTTGTCGCAACTCGGGTACCTTTGGAACTACTAGCTGACCCTTGAACCATACGATATGATAGCCAAGCTACATAACCAACACTTGATATAGTTCTCAAACCATACTAAGGTTTTCATGGCAACACTGACATTACAATACCCTAAAGAGTGCGAATACTGATATCGCTAGTCCTACAGCTAATCTAGACGTCGTCTCCCACGGTCCCGTCAGAGACGACACCGTCCTCGTCAACCTCCACCACGTGCTCCTCAACACCCTCCTCGACGTCCTCGTCGGCGTCCTCTTCGACGATCACCTGGAGTGGCTCAACCTCCTCGTCAACGTCCTCCATGTCCTGATCCTCAGGACCAACAACCACCCCATCCTCGGGGTCCTCAACATGCGGCTGCAGGATCGGGTTAAGTTCGTTGTTGAGCCTATGCACCTCCTCGTGCAATGTGTTGTTGTAGGCCTCGATCTGCTCTACGTAGATCTCTAGCTCGTGCAGTCTCGCCCTGGTCGCATCCTCACGCGCCCAGGTGGCATCCCTCTACTCGATCAGACGAGCCACAGAAGTCCGCAGTCGGTCGATCGTCGCTACGTCCTGGTAGTGCTCCCGACGAGCAGTGGTGAAATCCTCCACCATCCTCCTCATCTCCTCCCTCATCCTCTCTATCTCCTCCAGCAACTAAGCGCGGCTGCGGCAGGGGCGACGACTGCTAGAGGCCTCCCCGTCGCGCGGCGCCAGCTGGTGACGCGGCACACCCCTGGGTCCCATCATCTTGTGCGCAGTCTGCTTGCAGCGTGCCATGCTGGAGAAGATAAGTTGGGATTAGCGAGGATATAATACAGGCTAACAAGAATAGATTTGATAGATCCTAACCCATAACCCATTTTAAGGAGGAAGTTATTTATAATGTGAATTAATCATGATGCATGAATCGTACTTACGAAATTTCGAAATCAATGCAAAAATGAATAACTGCATATTTAATTTTTAACATAGGGCTAGTAATAGCACTATTCCACTGGCTACCATAACTATAATACAGATTTAGACAAGAATGAGCAATTTGGACCAAAATAGCAATTTAAAGTTTATGATCCAAAACATTTTAAAGTTTTGTAAAGTAATACGGTAATGATTTAGCAATGGAAGGCTCTGATACCACTTGTGACAGAACCGCCTTAATCATAGGGCCCACGTGCACCATCATCGTCCCTAAGGACTCACGATCAGTCTACACGAGTTCTCCTTGACCAAGGTGGCCTGTCGGGTCTCCTAGGAAACCCTAACCTCCCGAGGATCTCATTGTAAGCATTGCAGTATTACAACAGTTTACGCAAATAAATTGAATCAGAGTAAAGAGTGCGGAAGAATTACATTAATATAGGTTTTACAAATATAAGTTACATGCTTCCGAACCAGAGTTTTGTAGTGGGGTAGCAGCATACAACAATACACCCTGCCCAAGGGTTATATCATACACTTCATCATCCAAGCCCGATCCGCCAACCGGCACGGTCTCAAGTAGAACCGTACTCTCGGCTCACCATAAGATAATAAGGGAAGTTTATACCGACTACAACCAGAAACTTTACATTTACAATGTAGCAAAGAATTTGGGGAAGTTTTTGGCGAGATAGTCTTCAGATTCCCAGGTGGCTTCATCCTTGGAATGTTCGCTCCATTGAATCTTGTACCATCTTGTAGTGGTTCTCCGAGTGACGTGATCCTTCCGATCCAAGACTCGGATGGGATACTCGGAGTACGTTAGGTCGGGTTAGAGTTCTATTCCCTCAATATCAACGACTTGATCTGGCACCCAAAGACACTTTTTGAGTTGTGATACATGAAAGACATTGTGTACGGCTGAGAGATGATCTGGCAACCTCAACTTATAAGCTACTTTCCCATGACGAGCTATGATTTGAAATGGTCCAATGTATCGAGGAGCTAATTTGCCTTTAACTCCAAATCGATTAATTCCCTTCATGGGTGAGACTTTGAGATAGACATAATCTCCTGTCTTAAACACCAAGGGACGGCGCCTTTGATCGGCGTAACTCTTGTGTCGCGACTGTGCAACCTTTGGGTTATCTTGTATTTGCCGGACCTTTTCTTCAGTCTCTTCCACCAAGTCAACGCCCAAGTACCATCTCTCCCCAGGCTCAGACCAATTCAGGGGTGTTCGACGCCTACGACCATACACCGCCTCAAACGGTGCCATTTTAATACTTTCTTGATAACTGTTATTGTACGAAAATTCTGGCAGTGCCACACACTCATCCCAAGATTCTGTGTAATTGAGTGCACATGCCCTCAAGGTTTCCTCCAACACCTGGTTGACTCTCTCAGTCTGCCCGTCAGTCTGCGGATGGTATGCCGTGCTATGTAGAAGCTTTGTTCCTAGTGACTTATGGAAAGCCCTCCAAAAGTTGGAAATGAATTGAGAACCTCGATCTGAGACAATGGTCTTGGGCGCACCATGTAAGCATGCATCATTATTTTACGTGTAGTGATCGGGTGCTCGGAAGGAATTCTTGATTGCTCCCCGACGGAAGAATTATTCGTCAGGAGAAGGCAAGAGGGTTTCTCTGGTTTTCTAAAGGAAGTGACAGACCTGCAACCCAGGCAAGCCCCAGTGCATTCAGCCCCTTCCTTGGGATTTACAATATATTTACAACTTGAGTTAATCTACTGCATTAGGTTCATAGGAGTTGATTGATAACCCAATTGCTGCACTACCAACCTTGACCACTGAAATATCTGGAACCCATTTTAAAATAAAATGTTTGAAAATGCTTAGCACTGCTTGAATAAATTAAATTCGCATAAAATGCTACTTTTGAGTTATTGTGATACCTATGTGCCATTGATTAATTCATGAAAAAGGGAATTGGTATATTCTCGTTCGGTGGCCGTGCACCTGATCAGTACATTGTCACCAACGAGAAGGGATTTTCCGTTCGTTGGTTGTGAATTTGGGTTAGAGTCCCAATGCTTGACCACCGGCGGAAAAGGGATTTGAAAACCGTTGGGACACTTGTATTTGGGTTAGAGTCCCAATGCAATGTCGCCGGTGGAAAAAGAATTAGGGACCGTTCATTGTAGGCCTACTGTGATTGGGACTTTGCAACTAGCCACATACTACGGAAAGCCTCTCACTCCGGTGGCCCTACTGCTTGAACCGACAACCACGCACTGGGAGTGGAGAGATGGCGAGAGTAGCGTGTACCCTCGTGGCCGGCGTGTCTGGAGAGGAGAGGAGTACTGTGCTCTCGGGTGGCGCAGGACCGGTTTAGGGGTAGGATAAGCCGTGGTAGGTGGGGTTGGCATATGCAAGCTTAAGTGCTACATATGCAGTGTGGATAGGGATCCCCAGCTGGGTACTAATCGATTCGAATCATCGTTGCTCCTCGAATATGGAGACTTGATCCTTTGACCTACAATTGAAAAGTGGTTCGGAACTAGGTGTTTATGAGAATAATTAAGAATTTGAAGGTATGATGATACTTGGGAATGAATTTGGAATTATGGATATGATTAAAATAAGATTGAGTTAAAATATTGAAATAGGATAGTAATGCTTTTCTGCAAAACTTTTGACTCTTGCTCAAGCCTTACCTTGACTCCCCTCAGCCTGCATTCCTGAGTCTCATTCCTTTTTCTTAGTCGGGTAAGTCTTGTGGAGTAGCCCAGTACTCAGGGTTTGTTAACCCCACGTTGCAGGGACACAACAGCCGGAGGTTTGTCTCGCCCCCTGCTGTGTGACAGTGGTACAGGAGGGAAGTGAGAAGGAGTAAAGTTGAACCCGTGGGCTAGGGTTCTTATCATTAAATACTTAATATTGTTGTATCGTCATTCCACTGCTACTTATTTTATTTATGGTCTGTAATATTTGCACTTTAATCCTATTTGGACAAATGGTTTGTAATCTAAGTACCTTATAATCTTTCTGCGCTTTCACTCTGATGTAATTTGTTATGAAATGTTGTAATTCTGTAATGGCTTCGCAATGGGATCCTGTCGGAGGAAATCGGGTGCTAATGTAGCCCGGCAGAACCTTCTAGATCATTTGGGACATGGGCCCGGCTGTCAGAGGTCATTAGTGACAATGACAGGTGCCTGTGGGCCATGGGATTTAGGCGGTTCTGTCACATCTTTTGGCCTAACCAACGCACCTGCCTATTTCATGTATCTCATGAACTCTGTTTTCATGCCCGAGCTTGACAAGTTTGTAGTCGTGTTCATCGATGACATCCTTGTTTATTCCAAAACCCCTGATAAACATGCCAATCACCTTCGTATTGTCCTAACCCGTTTGAGAGAACACCAACTATATGCCAAGTTTAGCAAATGTGAGTTTTGGCTAGATCGAGTTCCTTTTCTTGGTCATATTTTATCAGCTGAAGGTGTATCCGTGGATCCGAGCAAGGTGGAAGAAATCTTGAATTGGAAGCCACCAACCACAGTTCATCAAGTCCGTAGTTTTATGGGAATGGCGGGGTATTACCGTCGGTTTATTCCAGACTTCTCAAGAATAGCCAAGCCCATTACCAACCTGTTGAAGAATCAAGTCAAATTCGTCTGGTCACCAGAATGTGAGAAGGCATTTCAAACCTTGAAAAAGTTGTTGACCACTGCACCAGTACTAGCTCAACCAGACATTGAAAAGCCCTTTGATGTGTACTGTGATGCTTCTGGTACCGGACTTGGTTGTGTCTTGATGCAAGAAGGAAGAGTCATTGCTTATGCTTCATGGCAACTCAAGTGTCATGAGGAGAACTATCCCACTCATGATTTGGAGTTAGCAGCTGTGGTACATGCCTTGAAGATATGACGTCACTATTTGCTGGGCAGTACCTGCAATGTATATACAGATCACAAGAGTCTGAAATACATTTTCACTCAAGAAGAGTTGAACATGAGACAGCGAAGATGGCTCGAACTAATCAAGGATTATGATATTGAAGTGCATTATCACCCTGGCAAGGCGAATGTGGTCGCCGATGCACTCAGTCGGAAGGTGCACTGCAATTGTTTGACATTCAAGCCATATATCCTTGTGCTATGAGTTGGAAAAATTAAGAATAGAGATAATTCCACAAGGCAGTCTGACCAATATTAGTATTGAAACACCCATCCGAGATGAGGTTATTGCCGCTCAGCGGAAAAGTAAAGGAATCAACCAAATCAAGGAAAAGGTTCAAGCTGGCAAGACAGATTGCTTCCAGATTGATGATGATGGTGTCGTGTGGTTCAAGGATCGTCTGGTAGTTCCAAAGGTGCCGGAGTTGCGACAAAAGATTCTTGACGAAGCACATTTGAAAAGGTTTTCCATCCATCCTGGCAACAACAAGATGTATCAGGATTTGAGGCAAAAATTCTGGTGGACAAAGATGAAGATAGAGATTGCTCGGTATGTCGCGAGATGTGACACTTGCCAGAAAGTGAAAGCTGTCCATATGAAGCCTGGAGGAGAGTTGCAACCATTGCCTATTCCTGCATGGAAGTGGAAAGACATCAGCATGGATTTGATCATGGGATTACCCAGGACAACTAGAGGTTTTGATTCCATCTGGGTTATTGTGGACCGCCTCACGAAGCAGGCTCATTTTCTACTAGTCAAGAAAGATTTCAGGGCACCGACATACGTGAAGCTTTATATTGAGAACTTAGTGAAGTTGCATGGTGTACCGAGGACCATCGTTTCTGATCGAGGTACCAAGTTTTGGTGGGCTTTCCACAAGTCCTTAGGTACAAAGCTTCTGCATAGCACTGCCTACCATCCGCAGACGGATGGGCAGACGGAAAGAGTCAATCAAGTATTGGAGAATATATTGAGGGCTTGTGCGCTCAATTACCCTGACAAGTGGGATGACTGTCTGGCATTGGCAGAATTCTCGTACAACAACAGTTATCAAGAAAGCATGCAGATGGCTCCATTTGAGGCAGTCTACGGTCGTAGGTGCCGAACCTCATTGAATTGGTCTGAATCTGGAGAAAGATGGTTTTATGGCATGGATTTGGTCAATGAGGCCGAAGAAAAGGTTAGGCAGATCCAAGAAAATTTAAAAGTAGCACAAGTCTCGACAGAAAAGTTATGCCGATAAAAGGCGTCGACCTTTGACATTCAAGATAGGAGACTATGTGTATTTGAAAGTATCGCCAATGAAAGGAGTCAGTCGATTTTGCGTCAAGGGCAAGTTGTCCCCGCGTTATGTTGGACCCTTCTTAATCATAGAACGCGTGGGAAAAGTAGTTTATAAGCTGCAGTTGCCAGAGCATCTTTCGGAGGTACACAATGTATTCCATGTGTCACAACTCAAAGAAATGTCTGCGAGTACCTGATCAGGTCATCGATGTGGAAGGAGTGGAACTTGAACCTGAGCTGACATACTCGGAGTATCCTATTCGAGTCTTGGACATAAAATATCGTGTCACGCGAAGGAATACAACCAGATGGTACAAGATCCAGTGGAGTGCACATTCCGAGGAAGAAGCCACTTGGGAATCGGAAGACTACCTCGTAGAAAATTTCCCCGAGTTCTTGCTACCTTGTAGAATGTAAACTTCCCTAGTCTTGACATATGTAAACGTTCCCCTATTTTTAGCGGATAGTTTAGAACAAGTTAGTTGAGACATTTTCTTTTCCATTACTTTGTTTCGAGTAATATTTCTATATTTATATTAAATCTCGGGACGAGATTTCTTTTTAGGGGGAAGGCTGTAATACCCTTGGTATTACAATTTAATTAATCTGCAATGTCATCATATTTAAATTGAAGCATCTGCATATGATTGTGCTTAGGGCTCCTAGAGTGGTTTGATTTCAGCTAGTATTGATTGTGTAATTAAGTCCTCAATTAAAAATTAAAAATAAAATTAAATAGAAATCAAATTAAGCCCTAGAGTTGACCTAAAACCCAATTCAAAATATATAATGAATCTGATGAAAGTATCTTAATGAAAGTTGTAGACCTTTTAAAATGGGACAACTTTTATTTTTGGAGATTTTGAAGTTATATTATAGAAATTCAAATTAAACTCAAATTAGTATGTTGATATTTAAATTTGAAACTTCAATTTCAAAAATATTGAGAATCTTCAAAAACTCCCTTAATAGAAGTTGTCAAGCTCACTGAGTAGAACAACTTTCATGTTGACCATTTTTCAAGTTGTTGAGAAAAATCAAAAGTAATTTTAAAATTTCAGTTTGAAATTCAAACCCTACTTTTACCCCCTTTGCTGTAGTTTGAAAATTTGGTCGAATTTGAATTTCATGTCAAAAGCAAAAATGATGTACACAAAATTCTCTACAACTTTTGTACTCATTGCTTCCTCGGATTCTGGCTGGATCAGATCGAATTGGAATCAAATAGCGTTTGACCTACTTAGCCTACTACTGTAGCTAGAGGGAGGGTCCCCCTGTTCATCGTCTCGGCCGTACGTGAGCGTGCCGTGTCCGGCGCCGAGCGCCGTCCGGCCGGCGTGGGCACGCCGCGGCGTTGTCGAGCGGTCGAGGAAGGGGCCCCGGATGCCCCGATCTTATCCCACCCCTTCCCTGCCCTTTAAAGACGACGAGCCCCTCCGTTTTCCCAGTTCTTCCCGAGCGGCCGCCGGCAACCACCTCGTCGTTCGTGGCCAAATTCATAGCCACCGAGCCATCTCCACCCTCTCCATCTCCCAGATAGGTAGCCAAGCTCGTGGCGCATCGATTGGTGCTCATCGCGTGAGCCGTGGTACCCTGTGTAGCTCGCAGTGAGCATCTTCGTCTTCGGGTTGTCACCGGAGCTCCGCCGCGGCCATCCTCTTCTCGTCCGGTCTGTTAGAGTAAGCGTCTTTCTTCTCGGGGTAGCGTTCTAAGCTCCCGTGGTGGTGTAGTTTCTGATGCGCAAGGTGGATTGTGATTGGTGCACCAGGTTCGTCGGAACAGATCTT
Organism: Eremochloa ophiuroides; assembly: GCA_038502445.1. Taxonomy (NCBI): domain Eukaryota; kingdom Viridiplantae; phylum Streptophyta; class Magnoliopsida; order Poales; family Poaceae; genus Eremochloa; species Eremochloa ophiuroides. The sequence goes on along the minus strand of JAHLJS010000009.1, from coordinate 18,475,319 downwards.
CGTCGCCGACGGCCGAGCCGTGTCCGCCGCCGCCGTCGTCAAGCCATCCTTACCGCACCGCCTCTTCGTCAACTAACTCGCCCGATAGCTTCGTGGTGAAGCCTCTGATTCTGCCTGATGCTTTTCCCGTGACCTTACCATGTCCCCTCGGCCAGAACGGCCTTGCCGTGCCGCCGAGATCCGCCATGGGCGAGCTCCCACTCGTCGGAGGCGATTAGAGCTAGGGCTAGGTTCTTAGGGAGTCAGGCTAGGGTCTTGGGGTAGGTGTTCGGCCGATTGCGCTCGCTGTTAGGGCCGCCGGTGGCGAGGTCCGCGACATGCCATGCGCACGCGCACGCGCGGGAGCGACGGCCGGAGATAGGAGACGATCCTGACAGGGGTGGCCTGCCTGTCAGCGCCCGGGTGAGGGAGAGGGCGCGTGCGCGCGGGGGCTGACAGCTGGGGCCGGTTTGTCAGCGGGCCGGCTCGGAGGCGTGCGCGCGCGGGCGCGTGCTGGCCATGCTGGGCCTGTGCGTTTTAATGGGCTGGCTCGGTGTGAATTGGTTTTCCAATTTCCGGTAGGATTTCTAAAGGTTTTTCTTTATTAATTTCCATTGAATAGTACTGTTGTTTCACAATTTTGTGTGAATTTATTTAATGCTCCTAAAATCACCAAAATTTTGGAGGATGCTATCTGTAACATGTAGTATTTAATAAAAATACTAAAATTAATTTTTGGGTAGATTCTATAGTAGGTAAAAATCAGCACTTTAATTGATAAATGAAACTTTGGTGATTTTTAATAATTTCTGTGTTGTTCTAAAAATCATGAAATTTATTGTGCCACTGTTTGGTACTGAAATCTATCTGTTGATGGAATTTGGCATCAAATGGAAATAGTTAAATATTTATTAAATTATATGTTGTTTTAAATGATTAATAATAGGAATAGGAAATGGAATAATTATTGAATGGTGTGATTTTTGGATTGATTGAGATTCTAGGTCAATCACCTTTATGACCCAGGGCATTATGAATTAGAGTAATCATGGCTAGCCTATGGTAGGGTCTTGATCACGTGTGTGCATTATTTATTATTTAATTTTTATCTGTCATTTCATGTGCATTGCATTCATACATTCATTATTGCAAACGTGTAGTGACCGAGAATCCGGAGATAAAGTCTGAGGGTGCATCTGAGGAGACTGCTCAGGAAATTGTGCAAGGTTTTGATATTTGCGGCACCGACCCGGATCCGACACTCTACACCATCCAAGGCAAGCTCCGGTGCATTTGCCCCTCTCCTTGTTGTTTTAAAAATGTTTATCACTTGAGTTAATTAATTGCATTAGGTTAATAGGAGTTGGGTGACAACCAATTGATGCATTACCATCCTTGAATACCTGACAATAGTTGAGAACCTAATTTATTAAAAAGTATTGAAAAATGCTTAGTCATGCTAAATGATTAGATTTGCAAAAATGCTATTTTCAACTGTGAGGATACAAAATGAATGAATCACTTCATGGGACTGGTTTTGTCCTTGTTGGTTGATAGTGTTTCTAGCTAGTTCATTGTCATCAACGGGGATGGGTTTTTTCCCGTTTGGTTGGCCGACTATTTGGGTTAGAGTCCCAATTTTCGTCGCCATCAGGAAAGGGATGTGAAAACCGGGTAGTTACCAGTGTACTTGGGTTAGAGTCCCAATGCATGGTTTCTAACGGAAAAATATTAGGGACCGTTCGTTGTCAGGCCTGCTGGATCGAGACTTTGTAACTAGCCACATACTACGGGAAGCCTCTGACTCCGGTGGCTCTACTGCTGGAACCGACAACCACGCACTGGGAGTGGAGAGATGGCAAGTGTAGCGTGTACCCTCATGGCCGTCGTGCCTGGAGACGAGAGGAGTACTGTGCTCTTGGGTGGCGCAGGACCGGTTCTGGGGTATGAAAAGCCGTGGTAGGCGGGGTTGGCGTATGCAAGCTTAAGTGCTACATACGCAGTATGGATAGGGATCCCCAGCTGGGTATTAATCGATTCGAATCGTCGTTGCTCCTCGGTTATGGAGACTTGATCCTCACGTCTACATCGAAGAGTGGTTCGAAACTAGGATGTTTTTGAATGGATGAAGTAAATGAAAAAATGTTGATATATGAGAAAGAACTTGGAGATATGGTTAATGATTAATAATATTATTAAGATAAAATACTGAAAATAGGATTAGTATTGCTTTTCTGCAAAATCCGTTGACTCTTGCTAAGCCTTACCTTGACTCCCCTCAGCCTGCATTCCTGAGTTTAATTTTACACTCTCAGCCGTGTAAGTCTTGCGGAGTACCCCATGTACTCAGGGTTTGTTAACCCCGTTGCAGGAGGGCAGCAGGAGCCCGAAGTCTATCTCGCTCCGTGCTGCGTCACTATCATCCAAGAGAGTGAAGAAGATTAAGGTTGAACCCGTGGGCAGGGTTCATGTATTATTTATCTATCTGTTGTACTGTTATTAACACCAAATTTTGGGCTGGTAGCCGATAGCCGATACCAGAGGAAGATAGCCGATACCGGAGGAAGATAGCCGATTTTGGAAGCAGATTCCGTCCAGCGGAAGGAAGGAAATAGCCGATTGCACAGTGAATCGGTTATCGGGCCAAGGTGACATGAGGCGCGTAGCGTCGGTATTGATGACGTCATCCAGAGTCCGCGCCGCTAGGATGCGATCACGATCGGAGTCCGTTATGGAAAAGGAAGGTTGGACTCCAAATTACGTTAGATATAGGATAGTTTGTTAGTTTCCTTATCTATTGATGAGTTATAATTCGACTAGGACTCTATCTACGCTCAGGGTATAAATATAAGCCCTCAGCCATTGAAAAAACACAACAACATCAATACAACACAACTTTCGGCTCCGGCCAACAAACCCTAGAGTCAGTCGAGTCCGGCGAGTTACTTCATCCCGGCTGGGTGTCATCCGGTGGACGCAGGCTTGCTTGTAAGTATCGTCAACCCCCTGTTAAACTATGTCCTTTAAGCGTCATCCGGTGGACGTGGAAGCATGGCGGACCAGGGTCCTTGCTAAGCTCTGTTTCTTTGGCATCATCCGGTGGACGTGGGAAGCACAGTGAGTCAGGGATGATTCACGCTGGTTTACCCGATCAATCTATGTTAACCGTCATCCGGTGGACGAGATGCAGATTAGGACGGTTTTCACGCGCGGATTAGTTATCGATTCAGTGTTTGTTTGCTTGATTAATCTATTAGTTAATGTCATCCGGTAGACAGGCTATAGATTGAGATAGTTTGCACACATGGATTAGTTACCGGCTCTAGCTAAATATGGCAATTTAGTTAGATTCATTAAGTTATCAAGATGTCATTTGTTGTTTATTGTTTATTTATCAATATAACATCTCTCTGCTCGATCAAGATTGATAGATTTGGCCTTAGATTCACTTGAATCTGATCGTCGTTTATGCTTTCTTATGCTTATTTTACCGTGATGATCGGTTCCATGCTTACATCGGCTAATTCCCTATCAATCTTGTTCGTTACATGTTGTGCATTCGGTGCTAGTTGAGACAAAAGTAGTCCTGAGGTTATCGTAAGTCTTATTTTCGTGTCCTTGTTTAAGTTAAACTGAGTGTCATCCAGTGTGACAGAACCTCCTAAGCTATATGGCCCACATGCACCTGTCGTCGTCCCAAAGACCTCCGACAGCCGTGCAGGTGACCCGTATAACCTAAAAGGGTCTGCCAGGTTTACGAGTAAACCCGTTTCCTCCAAACAGGATCTTAATTGCGAAGAAATTGCAGAGTACAACATTTCATACAAATTATTCAACTCGGAGTACAAGAGCGGAAGACTCAAAATATTACATAGGATTACAAACCCGTGTTCTTAATTATACATTAAGTACGATTATTACAAACCAAAATATTTGTAGTGGCAGTAGGTAAGTAGCTTATACAACACTTATATTACATAACATCCCTGCCCAGGGATCAAATACTCACTCACTATCACTATCCTCCTGGACCACTTCCTCGAACACCGTCATACAGCAAGGTCCAACGCAGACCTTGGGTTGCTGATTGCCTGCAACATGGGGTTAACAAACCCTGAGTACAAGGGGTACTCCGCAAGACTTACCCGACTAAAAATTGGGAAGAAGACTCAGGAATGCAAGCTAAGGGGAATCAAGGAGAGGCTTTAGCAAGAATCAAAGAGTTTTGTAGAAAAGCTCTCTAAATTAGCTTAACATTTAATCTCAAGCTAGATTGTTTCATTCAGTTACCTCGTCATCAATACCCTTTCCCATATTTACCTAGTTCCGAACCACTCTTCGCTGTAAGTCAAAGGATCAAGTCTCCATTGACCGAGGAGCAACGACGATTTGAATCGATTGAAAACCCAGCTGGGGATCCCTATCCACACTGCATATGTAGCGCCTAATCTTGCAAATGCCAACCCCGCCTACCACGGCTTTTCCAAAACTTGAACCGGTCCTACGCCACCCGAGAGCACAGTACTCCTCTCCTCTCCAGGCACTGCCGGCCACGAGGGTACACGCTTCTCTCGCCATCTCTCCACTCCCAGTGCGTGGTTGTCGGTTCAAGTAGAGGAGCGACCAGAGTCAGAGGCTTACCGTAGTATGTGGCTAGTTGCAAAGCCTTGATCCAGCAGGCCGACAACGAATGGTCCCTAATGGATTCCATTTCGTTTTCTTAATAGACAGTCAGAGACACTACATTGAGATTCCTTTCTCAATGCAAGTCTACTGCCCTGTCAAACAATTATAATAGTTCATAATAGTATACCCAAAGCATACAAAATATCTTTTTCATAAAAGCTTAACTATTAAGCAAGGCTAAGCATTTTATAAACATTTTCCTTTAAATCAGGTTTCAAGGATAATATATCAAGGCAGGTAAATACAGCAAGTAGGTGACAATCAATTCCTATCAACTTAATGCAGTAGATTAACTCAAGTGATAAAAATTTGTAAATACAAGGAGGGGTTGATGATCCAGGGCTTGCCTTGTTGCACGGCGAGGGACGGATCAGGATCAGAACCGCAAATATCAAAACCACAGACAACTCCTGGGGCTTCGTCAGCGGTGACTTGCTCGACTTTTACTTCCTCGCCTTCGGTCACTATACGTGATAATGATGCATGCTTAATGATGGTGCAAATATCATGATTAACAATAAACAAGTATTAAATTAATAACCTTGAGTATAACTTTCCTTCACGGTAAAGTTGAAATCAAGATCTCACCTAACAGTGCTATTGTTGCATAATTAATTCATTAATTATTTTTAAGTCATAGAAAGTCGCAACTAACACGACTTTCAACACTAAGGAAAGTGCTTAGGACCAGTTAGGGTTTACTGATCCTAAGTCTTCACACTATCCCAAAATATCACAAAAACCCTAAGTGATTAACACTAACCATCATTTTTATTTAATTACTTAATTAGGAATAAATTGCAAATAATAAAACTTTATCCAACTGAGCTACAAATTTTTGTGGAGGTAGCTCACTAGTCAAAATAGCTACCCAATTAATTTCATAATTTTTGGATTTATATTTTGAGCGATAAAAATCATAGAAGTGTTATTTATTAATTAAAATATGCATTTTTACAGTCTACAGAAAGTCCTCAAAATACAAATTTCATATTTTTCATAAATTCTACATTACTCAGAGAGACCCCACAATTTATTTCAGAATTTTTGGAGCTATAAATTAATTCATTCAAAATTAGCAAAATTGGTAACTATTCATTCTCAGAAAAATGGAAAAAGTTAATTTGCACTTCACTGAAGTCTAGCTGGGCCGATTCAGCTCGGCCCAGACAGGCCCAACCGGTTTGGCCGGCACTGGCCGGCTCTGGCCAGCTAGAGCCATGGCGACAACGGTTGCCGACCGGCCGGGCTGGCGACAGTAGGCTACCAGTACCCCCACGACGAGCTCTATCCACTGATGCCCTTTCCTCGATGAGAAATGGACCGGAGCACGCACAGCCGTAGCCATGGCGGCCCGGCGGCGGCGACGATGGCGGCTTGCCGTGTTCCGGCCAGCCGGAGCCCTCTCCGGCCAACACAACAGCTCAAAAAGTTTCCTAAGCTCACCTAGATTCTCGTGCGCACGGTGGTTGAAACAGGTGATGGCTGGAGACTAGAGATGGACGGTGGCAGCGGCTCCGGCGACGAGCTCCAACGGCACGGGGGCTTTTCCGACGGGTCCTGTGGATGAAAACCGAAACGGTCGAAAGCATAAGCTTTGGGATAACTAGGCGGGCACAAAACATGCTACATATAGACCCGTAGGTCACTGGACTGAGCTGGCGGCGTCGAGCAGATCACGGCGGCGGTTTCGTCGGCCGCGAGGAAGAAGCGCTCGCTCCGGCCGACTTCGGCAACTACAAGTTACAAGGCCGGTCCAGCAGATGCGCAAGGGGATAGCAAACGCACTAGTTCACTCGATTGGATATGAAGGTGAGTAGGGATGACGAATTTGGCCGGCGGCCGAACTCGACGGCGACAAACACCGGCAGCAAAGGGGAGGGAAGCGAGCTTGCCTTCGAGCCTATAAGGAGGTGAGCGACTACCGGGCGATTGCCACGACACCACGCTCGTGCCACGTCTCAGGGCAACGTGCCCGCGCGCGCTGCGGCGCTGAGGGACGGCGGCGGCCGAAGCAGGCAGGCAGCTCGGTGGCATGCTCTGCTTCTCCGATTACTGTAGCCAGGTATTATCCCGGTTTCGGTTTTTACAAAATTACTTTCGTTTTTATGTAACAAGTCAAAAATATCCCAAAATAAGATATGAGGGAAATTAAATTCTGAACAACTTTCGTATTTAAAGCATTTTCAGATTTCAAATATTTTTGAAATTATAGAAAAGGGGGTAAATGGCCCTTTTCTAATCCCATTTAAATCTTAGATTTTTATTGAACAAGTTCAAAATATATGAACATCAAAGTTGTTCAACTTAGAGAGTTTTACAACTTTTGTTTAAAGACCATCTTCAGATTCCATATAATTTTTGAACTGGAGTTTTAAATTCAAATTTGAATGTAGTAATTCAAGTTTAATTTGAATTTCCAAATGGAAACTTGAAAAACTTTGAATACCAAAGTTGCTCTATTTAATAAGAGCCACAACTTTGCTTTTGGGACCAAAGTCCAATTCTACTTAGTTTTGAAACTAGATTTTTAGTCCGATTTAGGGTTTAAAAATTAAATTGCTAGTAAATCCACTCTATTGCCCTAAGCACAAGCCTTTAGAGAAAAGTAAACTTGTTCTTAGTTGATGCAGGTCAAGATTGACAAAAATTCATACATGCTGTGCAATGCTCATGATGACATGCTCAGTTTTAAATGTTCCGTAACACAGGAGTGTTACAGCCTTCCCCCTTAAAGAAATCTCGTCCCGAGATTTAGCACGCTAAAAACCCTGGGTTAAGTAATGGAAAAGAAAATGTCTCACACAAACATACTTCTTTTCATACTATGGAACAGGTGGGGAAGTTGCATTTTACAAAACAGAAGAAATAGATCAGACTACAGGGAAGCATAGAACTCTGGAAAATTTTCAGATAGAAAATCCTCGGATTCCCAAGTAGCCTCTTCTTCGGAGTGCTGACTCCACTGAACCTTATACCACTTCGTGGTCGTCCTTCGTGTGACTCGATCTCTTTGATCCAAGACTCTGATCGGGTACTCTGGATAGATCAAGTCTGACTTAAGTTCTACCCCTTCCAGGTCAATGATTCGATCAGGCACTCGAAGATATTTCTTCAACTGTGACACATGAAACACATTGTGAACTTCTGACAATTGCTCAGGCAATTTTAACTTATAGGCTACAGGTCCACACCTCTATACGATTTGGAACGGGCCAATGTAGCACGGGGATAACTTTCCCTTAACCCCGAAACGACTGACTCCCTTCATAGGTGAGACTTTCAGGTATACATATTCTCCTACTTCGAATGCTAGAGGTCGACGTCTTTTATCAGCATAACTCTTTTGGCGAGATTGGGCCGCTTTCATATTAGCTCGAATAGTTCGAACTTTCTCTTCGGCTTCTTTAACCATGTCGACTCCAAAGAACCATCGTTCCCCAGGTTCGGACCAATTTAACGGAGTTCGACATCTGCGACCATATACCGCTTCGAATGGTGCCATCTTGATGCTGTCCTAATAGCTGTTATTATATGAAAATTCTATCAAGGGCAAACATTCATCCCAACTAGTTGAATAATTGAGAACACAAGCTCTCAACATATCCTCGAGAATCTGATTGACTCTCTCCGTTTGACCCCCAGACTGAGGATGATAAGCAGTACTGTGCAGAAGCTTAGTACCCAAGGATTCATGAAAAGATTTCCAAAAATTGGAGACAAACTGTGTACCTCTGTCAGATACAATAGTCTTTGGCACCCCATGAAGTTTCATAATGTTATTAATGTATAACTTTGCATAGGTTGATGCGGGATAAAGGATTTTGACGGGTATAAAATGAGCCTGTTTGGTGAGGCGATCCACTATTACCCAGATGGAATCAAACCCTCGGGTTGTCTTGGGCAAACCCACTATAAAATCCATACTAATATCCTCCCATTTACCTCCAGGAATAGGTAATGGGTGGAGTTCACCTGCTGATTTCATATGCACCGCTTTTACTCTCTGGCAGGTGTCACACTCAGCAACATATTGGGCAATCTCGATCTTCATTTTGGTCCACCAGAATCTCTGTTTCAGGTCCTGATACATCTTATTACTTCCTGGATGAATAGAAAACCTTGTTAAGTGTGCTTCATCAAGGATTTTTCGACGTAACTCAGGAACCTTTGGAACTACTAAGCGATTCTTGAACCATACAACACCATCATAATCAATTCGGAAGCAGTCGGCCTTTCTAGCTAGAACTTTTTCCTTGATGTGTTTAATGCCTTTATTCTTTTTCTGGGCAGCAATATTCTCTTCTCGGATAGTCGACTCAATGCTAAGGTTGGTTAAACTGCCTCGTTGACCCATTTCAATGTTTAACTTTTCAAGCTCATAGCACAAAGAAAGGTCTAACGGCCTCACTGTCAGACAATGGCAGTGAGCCTTTCTACTAAGTGCATCGGCAACCACGTTTGCCTTACCAGGATGGTAGTGCACTTCCAGATCATAATCCTTTATCAGTTCAAGCCATCTTCTTTGCCTCATATTTAACTCAGATTGAGTGAAAATATACTTCAAACTCTTGTGATCTGTGTATATATGACAAGTGTTGCCCAGCAAATAATGACGTCAGATCTTTAGAGCGTGAACAACAGCGGCTAATTCCAAATCATGAGTTGGATAGTGCTCTTCATGTCGCTTCAGCTGACGAGATGCATATGCAATGACTCGGCCTTCTTGCATCAGCACGCAACCAATACCAATACCTGAGGCATCGCAATACACATCAAACGGCTTCTCGATGTCAGGCTGAGCTAAGACAGGAGCAGTGGTCAAGAGTTTCTTTAGAGTTTGGAAAGCTTCTTCACATTCAGCTGACCATTTGAACTTCACATCATTCTTAAGCAACTCAGTGATTGGCTTAGCTATCTTAGAGAAGTTGGGGATGAACCGACGATAGTATCCTGCCATTCCTAGAAAACTTCTAACTTGATGAACAGTGGTCGGCGGTTGCCAATTCAAGACTTCCTCAACCTTGCTAGGATCGACAGCTACGCCTTGAGCTGATAAAATGTGTCCCAAAAATTGGATTTCCTTCAACCAAAATGCACACTTGCTGAACTTGGCATACAACTTATGCTCCCTTAATCGAGTTAGAACAATGCGAAGATGTTTCGCATGCTCCTCCTCGCTCCTTGAATATATCAAGATGTCATCTATAAACACTACTACAAACTTGTCCAACTCTGGCATGAACACAGAATTCATCAGATATGTAACACCCTAGTGTTAGTTACTATTTTCACACTTGCATTTGCATGTCATCAAGCATAGATCATGTCATTTCATGCATTATTATCATTGCATTTTATTTGATTCCCTTTTATTGCTATATGTTTGTTTATATGTCCATATTATGCAAAATGTGTTGACATGCAAATGTGATGCTTGTTTACGGTTCTAAATGCTTTATACATGTTTAGGATAACATTTGGAACAATGTTCATGTTGGTGAAATCCCCAAAATACCCCTCTAGCTCATAGTTGACTAGAGAGCCCTTTAAAAGCTATTCTGTTTGACCAAACAAGAAGGGCATTTTAGAGATTCTGCATGTCAGTGCACCCTTAATCAAAGTTGTGTAGAAGTTTATAAGAAACAAACTTTATTTTTGGGTCAACTCATGAAAATGAGTGGAAGAAGGTCAAAAAGTTGAATTAGTGCAGATTTGGAGCTGTTTTGGAAGTTTTCAAATTTTCCTAAGTCTAAACCGGTTTTCAGTTTCGGTGTACCCCTGTTCATCGACTTGTATCTCTCAATCCAGGCCGAACTAGAGTAAAGTGCCTTAATATGAAATGATCTACTCGTATAGCTCTTCAACCCATATTAGTGAAGTTTTCGCTGAAACGCTCTGGATCACGAGTTATAGATCGATGAAAAATCGAGTTTCAGTCGGGTCCACGGAGACTGAATCGGAGTCGATTCAGTTCGACCCTCGGGCGAATCGCGCGACCGCGTCAGGCCTCGGCCGCCAGGTGGCGCCGTACGCCGTCGTTGCTGCCGCGCGGTCGGCTTACAAAGGGGAACACGCAATCCTGTCTCCCGCACGCTCGCCCTCACTCTCCCCGCTCTCTCGCCCTCTGTTCGCTCGCTGCTCTCCTCTTTCCCCTCCGCCGTCGCCATTTCCGCCGCGCCGCCGCCGCGGTGAAATCCGCCGCCACCGAGCCGTCTCCGACCGCTCCAACCTCGGCGCAGCTTCGGCTTACTCTGCTCTTCGTTTCCGACCCGTTGCCGACCTCAGCCGACCTAAGGTACAGCTCCAGCGAGCTTCTCGCCGTCCGCCATTGCCGGAGCGCCGCCGAGCTCTCGGGTCGCCGCGACGAGGGCGATGCCGGGGTCGGCTTCCCTCTCTTTTGCTCGTCTAAGAGTCCCCTGTTAGCCGTAGATCCATTCCACACCGTCGGTTAGGTCTATCCCGCCGTAGTTTCGCCGGAACCCGAGTTCGCCGTGAATCCGCTCGCCACCGTGCCGCCATGCGAGCGCGGTCAGTGAGCTCCCGTGCGCAATAGTTCGATTCGTCGCACGCACAGGTCCGCTAGAGTTCTAGAAACACGGAACGAGGCCGAGCCGCGCGAGCAACGGCCGGAATCGGCCGACGCAAGTTCGCCGGACCACCGCCCTCCGCCATTGCCGCCGTCGAGCTCGCTCCGGTGGAGTACGACCCTCGGCAGTTGGTCCATCGGATTCGTCTCGTTGCCACGAGTCGGTAGGTAGCCTCGGCGTCGCCGGAGACCTCGCCGTCGGCGAGCTCTCGCCGATCAGCGCCGGCGGCTCTGTTCCGCTCTCTGACGCGTGGGGTCGGGTCGACCCCGGGGCCCGTGAGTCAGCCGTTCGGGTGCGCCTCTGGTTCACTGAGCCGGGTGCACGTAGCAGTTCTATCGGGTTTAGGTTTTTGATTTATAAAATGAATTTCCAGAAAATGTGTAAAACCTTCCAAAATTCATATCTGGAGCTAGGAATGTCCAATTGGGGTGAACCAAATTTTGTTGTGTTTGTATTTCTGAGCTATATCAAGGAAAAATATAAAATGTACTTTTTGAATAGTTTTTGTGTGCAGTTAAAATTAAATTGTTAATTGCTTGTAAACTTGATAAATGCATAAGTAATTGTAGGAATGTGCTAAAAATGTGATTCCACTTGCATTCATCTTGTTTAGGGAAGTAGAATCTATGAAAAATATGTTTGCTAGGTGTTTCACTATTATTTATATGATGTCTAGTATAATGTGCCTTTTATGCTTTAATCTTGCAAAAATCACCATGCTTAATGTGTTAAGGTTATGGACATGAATATTTTTCCTGGGCTATGTTATGTTGGAAAGAAGCTAAGAAAATTAGGAAATCTGTTGTTTGATACTTTTCACTGTGTTAAGTATTTTCCATTGCTTAAAAGGCTGGTTGCTTGTTATTTTTGTGTAGACTGTTATACTTGTCCAAATGACTTGAAATTTTGTCAGTAGGCTAATCTGGATGTGTAATAGCTACTGTAATTTCTATGGATTTTTCTGGTCACAGTAAACAGTAGGTCCAGTTATAGGCTAGGGTTTATTTAATTGTTTCTAAGCAAATATCTTTTGGTTGTGGTAGGTTAGTTGATGCATGTTAATTATTAAGTGCAGGTTGTAGACCTCTCACCCGGGACGAGAAATTGTTCTATGCTTTGCTTAAGAAGGGTGAGTATGAGTTGGTTGTCTAGGAAAGAAATAAATGAGTGTGGATTGTTAAACTGATTGCATATCATGGGTTAATTCGTGCATCTCTATCTTGCATTTCATGTGCATTCTCAGTTCTCATATATGCATATCATGCATACAGGATCGCCGGGAGGCGTGACGCTGTTGCAGTTCGATCCACCGGAGGAGGGAGTTCCGCCGGAGATTGAAGTGCCAGAGGTTCCCGAAGGTCAGGAAGAAGAAGCTAAACTTCCGGAGTGCCCGGATCACCAACCCACTAACTTTGTGAAAGGCAAGCCCCGGAGCATTTCTAAGTCTCCACCTACTCTTTTTACAAATACACTGGTCTTTATTAAATCGTATGATTGTGCACTTAAGTATAGGAGTTGATATGATACCGTTGCTGCACTTATTCCTTGTCCACTTATATTTGATCCTGAAGTTATTACTAGACAAGGGGATGGGTTCAATCTTATGCTTAGCCATGCTTAGACCGGTAGAAGTCAAGGGATTTCCTGTCCTTCGCGAGCATAGGTGGTTACTAATGATGATGGGGTTGGATTCCACATGATGGACTATATGTGCCACCATGCCACAGTGTCTAATGAGAGAATCAAGGCTAGGTAGCGGGGAGCCGCATGACATGGTTGAGGTCATGCCGTCTTCGGTGCTGCTTGCGGCCGACTAGGACTGAGGCCACCGGACATCAGTTGAGATTGAAAGACGTCGTCACATAGCTGGCCAGATAAGTCGTTCTGACCGCGAAGCCGAGTATTTCTTTCTGAGCCGAGAATTGGGCGTGATAAGGCAGACATATTCTGGAGGTAGGAAGGATGTGCGGAGACACCATCTTACCAAGGGCAGGTCAGGGACCTGATGCATCCTGGAAGTGGGTTTGTCTCTGAGAATATGGACCCCTCCAAGCCCGCCATACATATTATGTCTCAGAAAGATTTAACGGTGGCCCAAGAAGCCAGTGGCTCGGCTGACAGGGTTTGTGATTGGCATATTTGCCAGCTGGTACAATCTATTCGAATCGCCATCTCTCCTGGTTAGTGAGAAACTGAACTGATCTTCTGGTGAGGTAGAGGCTAATAACTTGAACATAATGATTATGGTGAGATGAGGTTGATATCTGTGGATATCGGAAATCATATGGTTTTATTGATTGCTACAATATTCAGTGAATGCTTAGTATAGTGGCTAATCCTAGCAAATAGTTTAACTGAAATCGAAGCTTATCACAATTAAAATGAATAAGTTGAGGTTCTACTGTAGTAATGCTTTTGATGCAAAAATGATGCTACCCTCTGAGCTCCACCAAATAAGCCTTGCATATCCTTGAGAGTCTTTTTATTTACTCCCTGTCGGGTAAGTCTAGCTGAGTACAATTGAGTACTCAGGGTTTTATTCCCATTGTTGCAGATGGTGTAGTCTACTACGCGTATTGCAGGAATTGCTTCACCCCTGCGGGCGAAGAAGACTAGACCCGAGGGCAGGGTCATTATCTATCTTTAGTTGTTGTAAGAATGCTATGACAGGGTCATGTGATGGTACTCGTATTTGAACTCTGTGGTGTAAAACTATGTTGACTTCCGCTACTACCCTATTTGTGTAAAAGACAATGTTGTACTCTGATGTTTAAATTCGGTTGCGAATTTATGTGTCATGTGATCGGGTATTGCTGAATGAACGATCCTTGGGGTATGAAATGTTTGAAATCCTTCGAGATTTCTGGACTACCGGGTTTATATTGGCTCAAGTGCGACTGGATTGCGGCTAAAATGCGATCGTTGTACTTGTTCTCGTATAAATTGGTCGGTTCTGTGACAGCTGGTACCAGAGCATAATTCAGCATATACCGTCACTTGACTATTTAAAAACTAAAAGAGTTTTGAGTTTTACAAACTAATTGCCAACTGATAGTGTGTATAGGTGATTTAAACCAAGTGTTTGCAAAACTTATGAGTACCAATGAGCAAGTCCTATAGCCCTATGTATATATGGTAATTAGGTGGCTTATGTAAGTACTGACTTGGGGGAAATTGCATCATATTTCTATTTGTGGTTCATTTGGTTTTATCGTGCGGATAATCATGAACTGTCAGTTTCTTATTGCTTCTTATGGGTCAATGTACCACGTCGCCTAAGGTAAGGTGAGATGTGAGTGTAAGATCGAACAACCATCGATCGATGGTGAGAGTATGTTACTGAAGTGAGTACATGTGATCCATATGTGTACTTATGGAAGTAAGGTGGAGTAATTAATTTTTGGGGTCGCAAATGTTCATGGGAACATTTCCGACAAAAAGTGCTTCTTGTTGCCCTGCATACATTGGGATTGGGCTGAAATGAATCTTCTGCAGGTACACTAACCACGCAAAACATATAGCACGGTTAGTTACGTATATGAGAGCACGTGGTATGCCACCGACTATAACGTTAGTTAAAATATATTATGTGTGAGGTCGTTGGTACGTGCATGCATCATGATCATGAAATTAATTTAAGCTATTTGTACTATTTCCTTTCCTATGGTAAAATTTGTGCTGTCCTATCTTGTTCTAAATGCTGAAAGATGTTGTAATGTACCAGATGGCAGCTGAAGGTGAGCCGCAGAGTGGTCAGTTTCTGGAGCAGTTTGGCACACCCACTGTGCTATGGAGGTTGTTGAAGTCGGTGGGATATGCAGAGCCACCAATGTATTTCTGGAAGCCAGCGAAAACCATGGTGCAGCCTTGGTTCGATGTTTGGGTGACTATCCCTGTGCTTGAAAGGGGTTGGTTGTTTCCAGGAATAAAGGTGGAAGTTGACATGAGGACACCATGGGATGGTGCGCAGCTTGCAGCTTTCGAGGTGTTGACGGATATTTGCAGCCGGTTCAACAAGCGAGCTGATTTGGGGCCAGCAAATGTTTTTCCCAGGGTGGATGCTTCTCAGGGTGAGTGGGCTCAGTCTAGCCAAGCTTCTTTAGAGCGAGGCAGGGACGAGCGTGCTCATAGCACGGGTGCTTCTATGAGTGCTATGTTTGCTGTCCTGAGGATGCACTATTCCACTAGGGATGGTTGGATGAAGTGCGTTGAAGCCCTGCATGATGCTGTTGAGAAGAAGTTAGAAGCTGAAGAGTGGGCACGTATGGCTCGTCGTAGCTCAGATGACTTGGTGGTAGCTCTCACTGCCTGTCGCAATGAGTTGTTACGATGCACTGGCGCCTTGTTGGCAGCTGATCGCCGTGTCGAGGTGCTTGAGAGGGAGGCAAGAGGCCATTTGAAGGAAGCTCTTCTCAGTCAAGGACTCCAGCAGCTAGTCGTGCGGTGGCAAATCGCCCGGCTTACCGTCCGGCTGTTCCTGGAGCAAAATTCAGACCCCCTCCAAAGAAGCAGCCAGCGCCTCAGCGCTACAAGAAAGGTTTCACAGTGCCTTTGAACAAGAACAACGCTCCTCCAAGCAACGCCGTTCCAGTGAGGACCAACCAAGGTCTAGGGCCATGCTTTAACTGCGGTCAACAGGGGCACCTTGCTCGCTATTGCCCTCATCCAAAGCAGGCTCGAGTGCATCACACCACTATTGAAGAAATTCCAGAAGGTGAACCAGTCACCGCGGGTATGTTTTCTGTGAATCAGCATCCTGCTATTGTTTTGTTCGACTCTGGATCATCACATTCTTTCATAAGTCAAGCATTTGCACAAAGGCATGCCTTTCAGATCGTTGATTTGGGCTGTAACTTCCGGATAACCTCAGCTGGGGCTGAAATATGCACACATGAGGGTATCAAGCAGGCGAGTATTGAGATTAATGATAGGAGTTTTATCAGTCATCTCATTATGTTGCCTGGGCTAGGTCTGGATGTAATTCTAGGGGTTAGCTGGATGAACAAATGGGGTGCGGTATTGGACGTTGCTAACCGAACTTTGACGTTGAAGGCGCCCCAGGGTGGGGGTACCTTTCAAGTTTCCTTACCTCGAAGAGGGGATCTTTTAATCTCTCTTTCGCAGTTGAGGGCAAGACCGTCCAAGGTATTCCGGTAGTGTGTGAGTTTCCTGATGTCTTTCCTGATGATCTACCTGGACTTCCTCCTGATCGAGATGTGGAGTTTGCGATAGAACTTATTCCCAGTACGGCACCTATTTCTCGAAGGCCATATAGAATGCCTCCTCATGAATTAGCTGAACTCAAGAAACAACTCCAGGAGTTATTGGACAAAGGGTTCATTCGCCCTAGTTCTTCTCCGTGGGGCTGCCCTGCAATCTTTGTTAAGAAGAAGGATGAAACTTTACGTATGTGTGTGGACTATAGGCCACTAAATGCTGTGACAATTAAGAACAAGTATCCTCTACCTCGTATTGATATCTTGTTTGATCAATTGTCCAAGGCCAAGGTTTTCCTCCAAAAATTGATCTGAGATCTGGGTATCATCAAATTAAAATCAGACCACAAGATATTCCCAAGACGGCTTTCTCCACTCGGTATGGATTGTATGAGTATTTGGTAATGTCTTTTGGATTAACCAATGCTCCTGCACATTTCATGTATCTAATGAATTCGGTATTCATGCCTGAGTTGGATAAGTTCGTGGTAGTCTTTATTGACGATATTCTGGTGTACTCTGAGAGCATGGAGGATCATGCTGAACATTTGAGGATAGTCTTGACTAGACTCAGGGAGCATAAGCTGTATGCTAAGTTCAGCAAGTGTGAGTTTTGGTTGACTAAGGTACCTTTTCTGGCCATATCTTATCTGCTGAAGGTATTTCTGTAGATCCGTCAAAAGTTCAGCAGGTGTTGGATTGGCAGTCACCAACAAATGTGTCTGAGGTTCGTAGCTTTCTGGGATTAGCCGGGTATTATCACCGCTTTATTCAGGATTTCTCTGAAATAGCTAAACCTATGACCAAGCTATTGCACAAAGATACCAGGTTTGTGTGGAGTGAGGAGTGTGAAATAGCTTTTCGCACCTTGCAAACGTTGTTGACCACTGCTCCAGTTCTCGCACAACCGGATATTGAAAAGCCTTTTGATGTGTATTGTGATGCTTGTGGCACTGGGTTAGGATGTGTTCTCATGCAAGAAGGCCGAGTCATTGCTTATGCCTCGCGTCAATTGAGAAAACATGAGCAAAACTACCCTACTCATGATTTGGAACTTGCCGCTGTAGTTCATACATTGAAGATTTGGCGCCACTATTTGATGGGTCACAAATGTCATATCTATTCCGATCACAAGAGTCTCAAGTACATTTTCACTCAGCCTGAGTTGAACATGAGGCAAAGAAGGTGGTTGGAGTTGATCAAAGACTATGATCTAGAAGTACACTATCATCCGGGCAAGGCCAATGTCGTAGCCGATGCTTTGAGCCGAAAGTCTCATTGCAATATATTGCAGCCTTTGCTAGCAGATGGATTCAATCTTGTGCATCCAGTGGTGTTGAATAATATTACTCTCAGTTGTACTTTGGAAAGCAAGATTATTGAAGGTCAGAAAACAGATCCCGGCATATATCATATCAAAAGGAAGATGAAAGAACAAGAAATGCTTCATTTCCGAGTAGATGAAAAAGGTATATTGTGGTTCAAAGATCGATTGGTAGTACCGAAAGACCGTGAGTTGAGGAATCAGATTATGGACGAGGCTCATTTGTCCAAGTTGTCTATCCATCCTGGTAGTAGTAAGATGTATCAAGACTTGAAACCTAGGTTCTGGTGGACCAAAATGAAGAAGAAAATTGCAGCCTATGTGGCCAGGTGTGATACCTGTTGTCGCGTGAAGGCTATTCATCTTAAGCCAGCAGGCCTATTGCAACCCTTACCAGTTCCAGGTTGGAAATGGGATGAGATAACCATGGATTTCATATCTGGGTTACCTCTAACGCAAAAGGGCCACGATTCTATTTGGGTGATCGTAGATCGATTGACTAAGATTGCACATTTCTTACCAGTTCGAACTACAGATCGTCCTCATCAGTTGGCACAGCTCTACTTTGCTCAGATACTTCGGTTACATGGTGTGCTGAGGACGATAGTTTCCGACAGAGGCCCGCAATTTATTGCACGCTTCTGGGAGCATCTACACAAGTGTTTGGGGACCAATTTGGTTCGCAGCTCAGCTTATCATCCTCAAACTTCTGGTCAGACTGAAAGGGTAAATCAAATTCTTGAAGATATGTTGAGAGCTTGTGTTCTATCATCCAAAGGTTCGTGGGAAGAATGGTTGCCTTTGGCCGAGTTCTCATACAACAATAGCTATCAAGAGAGTATTCAAATGGCTCCTTTTGAAGCTTTGTATGGGCGCAAATGTAGAACTCCTCTCAATTGGATTGAATCAGGCGAAAGGAGATATTACGGGATTGACTTTGTGAAAGAGGCCGAAGAGAGAGTGCATACCATTCAAACACATCTCAAAGCCGCTCAGACTCGTCAAAAGAGCTATGCGGACAAGCGAAGATGGCCATTGGAATACTTGAAAGTGTCACCTATGAAAGGCGTGCAACGCTTTGGAGTGAAACGAAAGTTAGCTCCAAGGTTTGTAGGTCCTTTTCAAATTCTGGAAAGAAGTGGGAAGGTAGCATACAAGTTACGGTTGCCACCACACATGTCCACTATCTTCAATGTGTTTCATGTATCTCAACTCAAGAAATGTTTACGAGTACCGGAAGAGCAAGTGGATTTTGGTGATATCAAGTTGAAATCAGATTTGACCTATGAAGAAAAGCCTATTGAAGTAATAGATTACAAAGAAAGAATCACCCGTAGCCGAGTGATCAAGTTCTATAAGGTGGTGTGGAACAACCAAAGTTATTGGGATGCGACTTGGGAGCGAGAAGATTACCTCAAGGAAGTCTATCCGTCTTTCTTTAAACAATGGTAATTAACTCTAATCTCGGGGACGAGATTTTTCTAAGGGGGGAGGGCTGTAACACCCTAGTGTTAGTTACTATTTTCACACTTGCATTTGCATGTCATCAAGCATAGATCATGTCATTTCATGCATTATTATCATTGCATTTTATTTGATTCCCTTTTATTGCTATATGTTTGTTTATATGTCCATATTATGCAAAATGTGTTGACATGCAAATGTGATGCTTGTTTACGGTTCTAAATGCTTTATACATGTTTAGGATAACATTTGGAACAATGTTCATGTTGGTGAAATCCCCAAAATACCCCTCTAGCTCATAGTTGACTAGAGAGCCCTTTAAAAGCTATTCTGTTTGACCAAACAAGAAGGGCATTTTAGAGATTCTGCATGTCAGTGCACCCTTAATCAAAGTTGTGTAGAATTTTATAAGCAACAAACTTTATTTTTGGGTCAACTCATGAAAATGAGTGGAAGAAGGTCAAAAAGTTGAATTAGTGCAGATTTGGAGCTGTTTTGGAAGTTTTCAAATTTTCCTAAGTCTAAACCGGTTTTCAGTTTCGGTGTACCCCTGTTCATCGACTTGTATCTCTCAATCCAGGCCGAACTAGAGTAAAGTGCCTTAATATGAAATGATCTACTCGTATAGCTCTTCAACCCATATTAGTGAAGTTTTCGCTGAAACGCTCTGGATCGCGAGTTATAGATCGATGAAAAATCGAGTTTCAGTCGGGTCCGCGGAGACTGAATCGGAGTCGATTCAGTTCCACCCTAGGGCGAATCGCACGACCGCGTCAGGCCTCGGCCGCCAGGTGGCGCCGTACGCCGTCGTTGCTGCCGCGCGGTCGGCTTACAAAGGGGAACACGCAATCCTGTCTCCCGCACGCTCGCCCTCACTCTCCCCGCTCTCTCGCCCTCTGTTCGCTCGCTGCTCTCCTCTTTCCCCTCCGCCGTCGCCATTTCCGCCGCGCCGCCGCCGCGGTGAAATCCGCCGCCACCGAGCCGTCTCCGACCGCTCCACCCTCGGCGCAGCTTCGGCTTACTCTGCTCTTCGTTTCCGACCCGTTGCCGACCTCAGCCGACCTAAGGTACAGCTCCAGCGAGCTTCTCGCCGTCCGCCACTGCCGGAGCACCGCCGAGCTCTCGGGTCGCCGCGACGAGGGCGATGCCGGGGTCGGCTTCCCTCTCTTTTGCTCGTCTAAGAGTCCCCGTTAGCCGTAGATCCATTCCACACCGTCGGTTAGGTCTATCTCACCGTAGTTTCGCCGGAACCCGAGTTCGCCGTGAATCCACTCGCCACCGTGCCGCCATGCGAGCGCGGTCAGTGAGCTCCCGTGCGCAATAGTTCGATTCGTCGCACGCACAGGTCCGCTAGAGTTCCAGAAACACGGAACGAAGCCGAGCCGCGCGAGCAACGGCCGGAATCGGCCGGCGCAAGTTCGCCGGACCACCGCCGTCCGCCATTGCCGCCGTCGAGCTCGCTCCGGTGGAGTACGACCCTCGGCAGTTGGTCCATCGGATTCGTCTCGTTGCCACGAGTCGGTAGGTAGCCTCGGCGTCGCCGGAGACCTCGCCGTCGGCGAGCTCTCGCCGGTCAGCGCCGGCGGCTCTGTTCCGCTCTCTGACGCGTGGGGTCAGGTCGACCCCGGGGCCCGTGAGTCAGCCGTTCGGGTGCGCCTCTGGTTCACTGAGCCGGGTGCACGTAGCAGTTCTATCGGGTTTAGGTTTTTGATTTATAAAATGAATTTCCAGAAAATGTGTAAAACCTTCCAAAATTCATATCTGGAGCTAGGAATGTCCAATTGGGGTGAACCAAATTTTGTTGTGTTTGTATTTCTGAGCTCTATCAAGGAAAAATATAAAATGTACTTTTTGAATACTTTTTGTGTGCAGTTAAAATTAAATTGTTAATTACTTGTAAACTTGATAAATGCATAAGTAATTGTAGGAATGTGCTAAAAATATGATTCCACTTGCATTCATCTTGTTTAGGGAAGTAGAATCTATGAAAAATATGTTTGCTGGTGTTTCACTATTATTTATATGATGTCTAGTATAATGTGCCTTTTATGCTTTAATCTTGCAAAAATCACCATGCTTAATGTGTTAAGGTTATGGACATGAATATTTTTCCTGGGCTATGTTATGTTGGAAAGAAGCTAAGAAAATTAGGAAATCTGTTGTTTGATACTTTTCACTGTGTTAAGTATTTTCCATTGCTTAAAAGGCTGGTTGCTTGTTATTTTTGTGTAGACTGTTATACTTGTCCAAATGACTTGAAATTTTGTCAGTAGGCTAATCTGGATGTGTAATAGCTACTGTAATTTCTATGGATTTTTCTGGTCACAGTAAATAGTAGGTCCAGTTATAGGCTAGGGTTTATTTAATTGTTTCTAAGCAAATATCTTTTGGTTGTGGTAGGTTAGTTGATGCATGTTAATTATTAAGTGCAGGTTGTAGAACTCTCACCCGGGACGAGAAATTGTTCTATGCT
The DNA here is from genome assembly GCA_038502445.1 of Eremochloa ophiuroides. NCBI lineage: Eukaryota > Viridiplantae > Streptophyta > Magnoliopsida > Poales > Poaceae > Eremochloa > Eremochloa ophiuroides. The sequence goes on along the minus strand of JAHLJS010000009.1, from coordinate 18,453,587 downwards.
TTGCTTAAGAAGGGTGAGTATGAGTTGGTTGTCTAGGAAAGAAATAAATGAGTGTGGATTGTTAAACTGATTGCATATCATGGGTTAATTCGTGCATCTCTATCTTGCATTTCATGTGCATTCTCAGTTCTCATATATGCATATCATGCATACAGGATCGCCAGGGAGGCAGTGACGCTATTGCAGTTCGATCCACCGGAGGAGGGAGTTCCGCCGGAGATTGAAGTGCCAGAGGTTCCCGAAGGTCAGGAAGAAGAAGCTGAACTTCCGGAGTGCCCGGATCACCAACCCACTAACTTTGTGAAAGGCAAGCCCCGGAGCATTCCTAAGTCTCCACCTACTCTTTTTACAAATACACTGGTCTTTATTAAATCGTATGATTGTGCACTTAAGTATAGGAGTTGATATGATACCGTTGCTGCACTTATTCCTTGTCCACTTATATTTGATCCTGAAGTTATTACTAGACAAGGGGATGGGTTCGATCTTATGCTTAGCCATGCTTAGACCGGTAGAAGTCGAGGGATTTCCTGTCCTTCGCGAGCATAGGTGGTTACTAATGATGATGGGGTTGGATTCCACATGATGGACTATATGTGCCACCATGCCACAGTGTCTAATGAGAGAATCAAGGCTAGGTAGCGGGGAGCCGCATGACATGGTTGAGGTCATGCTGTCTTCGGTGCTGCTTGCGGCCGACTAGGACTGAGGCCACCAGACATCAGTTGAGATTGAAAGACGTCGTCACATAGCTGGCCAGATAAGTCGTTCTGACCGCGAAGCCGAGTATTTCTTTCTGAGCCGGGAATTGGGCGTGATAAGGCAGACATATTCTGGAGGTAGGAAGGATGTGCGGAGACACCATCTTACCAAGGGCAGGTCAGGGACCTGATGCATCCTGGAAGTGGGTTTGTCTCTGAGAATATGGACCCCTCCAAGCCCGCGATACATATTATGTCTCAGAAAGATTTAACGGTGGCCCAAAAAGCCAGTGGCTCGGCTGACAGGGTTTGTGATTGGCATATTTGCCAGCTGGTACAATCGATTCGAATCGCCATCTCTCCTGGTTAGTGAGAAACTGAACTGATCTTCTGGTGAGGTAGAGGCTAATAACTTGAACATAATGATTATGGTGAGATGAGGTTGATATCTGTGGATATCGGAAATCATATGGTTTTATTGATTGCTACAATATTCAGTGAATGCTTAGTATAGTGGCTAATCCTAGTAAATAGTTTAACTGAAATCGAAGCTTATCACAATTAAAATGAATAAGTTGAGGTTCTACTGTAGTAATGCTTTTGATGCAAAAATGATGCTACCCTCTGAGCTCCACCAAATAAGCCTTGCATATCCTTGAGAGTCTTTTTATTTACTCCCTGTCGGGTAAGTCTAGCTGAGTACAATTGAGTACTCAGGGTTTTATTCCCATTGTTGCAGATGGTGTAGTCTACTACGCGTATTGCAGGAATTGCTTCACCCCTGCGGGCGAAGAAGACTAGACCCGAGGGCAGGGTCATTATCTATCTTTAGTTGTTGTAAGAATGCTGTGACAGGGTCATGTGATGATACTCGTATTTGAACTCTGTGGTGTAAAACTATGTTGACTTCCGCTACTACCCTATTTGTGTAAAAGACTATGTTGTACTCTGATGTTTAAATTCGGTTGCGAATTTATGTGTCATGTGATCGGGTATTGCTGAATGAACGATCCTTGGGGTATGAAATGTTTGAAATCCTTCGAGATTTCCGGACTACCGGGTTTATATTGGCTCAAGTGCGACTGGATTGCGGCTAAAATGCGATCGTTGTACTTGTGCTCGTATAAATTGGTCGGTTCTGTGACAAGATACATGAAATGAGCAGGAGCATTGGTCAGACCAAAAGACATGACCAAATATTCATATAACCCATAACGAGTAGTGAAAGCTGTCTTAGGGATATCCTTGGGACGAATCTTTATTTGGTGATACCCCGAGCGAAGGTCAATCTTGGAAAACACCCTTGCTCTAGCAAGCTGATCAAAAAGAAGATCAATTCGAGGCAGAGGGTACTTGTTCTTGATAGTGACTTCATTCAACGGTCTATAGTCAACACACAACCTTAGAGTTTTGTCCTTCTTCTTTACAAAAATAGCAGGACAACCCCATGGAGAAGAGCTTGGTCTGATAAATCCCTTATCAAGCAACTCTTGTAGCTGAATCTTCAGTTCTGCCAACTCATTCGGAGGCATTCTATAAGATCTTCGGGAAATTGGGGCTGTTCCCGGCTTCAACTCAATGGTAAACTCTACATCCCGGTCAGGAGGTAATCCAGGCAGATCTTCAGGAAACACGTCTGGAAACTCGCAAACTACCGGAATGTCCTGAACTTCTTTCACTGAGGTGGCATTAACTCTTTCAACAGCCCTCTGAGGTGTTGGAAGTTGGATGAAAAGTTGAGAAGTATTATTAGGTAAGTTCACCTTTATGGTTCTATTCAAAGTATCAATAATAGCTGCTCTCTGGTACATCCAATTCATACCTAAGATCACATCTATATCTTGATCCTTTAACACTATCATGGATGTGGGGAAAAGATGACCACCTAAGTCTATAGGTACTTGATATACCATTTCCTTGGTACTCAGTCGTCCCCCAGGCGACTGCACTATAATACTTTCCTTAGCTTCCCCAATTGGAATATCATGCTCAATGATGAATGTACGATTGATAAAAGTATGAGATGCACCAGAATCAAAAAGCATAACAGCAGGATGATTTGCAACACGAAACCTACCAAGCATGACGGGTTCTCCTTCCAGAATCTCATTGACCTGAGTATAGTGGACTTGTCCAACTTTCTTCACGGCCTTACCCTTTGGTTCTGCTGGTTGTTACGGTTCTGATTCTGCTGCTGCTGTTGACCACCAACAACCCTCGGAACATTCTGATTATACTGTCTTGGAAATGGACAATCACGAGAGTAATGTCCGGGCTTTCCATAGTTAAAGCATGGAGCGTTGTAGTTTGGTGGTGGAGCTTGGATACGAACACCAGGGGCGTTCGGCTGAGTGGTATTTGGCTTATTAATATTTTGTGGTGCGGTAGTAGGGCAATGAAAACCTGTTGCCGAGGTGGATATTGCGGCTGTGGATAATGGGTATGTTGGTGTTGAATAGGATGGAACACAATCTTCTGGCGCTTCTTACCACCAGAAGGTCTGGTCGAAACAATCTTCGTCTTTCGTTTCTCCGCCTGATGAACAAGATTCTTAGCTTCATATGCAATTGCTATGTTGACCGCCTGATGATAAGTAGCATCTGGGTTGGAGGTCAATGCTCTCTGAATTTTTGAGTTCAAACCCCTCTCAAAGCAGTCTTTCTTTTTGTGATCAGTGCTCACATGATCAGGTGCATATTGAGAAAGGTGGTTGAATTTGGACACATACTGCATCACGGTGTCCTCCCTCTGGCGAAGTGCTAGAAACTCGTCTAACTTCAGCTTCATTACTCCAGCCGGAATATAATGGGCACGAAAACCTTCACGGAACTCGGCCCATGTCACACGGTGACCTTCCGGCCGGGCGGCAACAAAGTTCGCCCACCAGCTGCTGGCGGCTCCCCGAAGCTGTTGCGCTGCAAACAGCGGCTTCTGATAGTCGGTGCACTGAATAAGACTAAACTTTTGCTCCATAGTGTGGAGCCAATCGTCAGCCTCCAACGGCTTATCAGCTTTGGTGAAAACCGGTGGACGAGTATCTGTGAAATCCACATAAGTGGTTTCGTCCCGGTTATTACGCCCACGACGGTTTCCCTGATTATTCTGATTTTGATTCTGTACCAGATGAGCAGTGGCATTCGCCAGTGCGGCGATAGCATCCGCTAATGTTGGTGGAATCGGTGGCGGGTTAGGAAGCTCATCACCGCCATGAGAGGTTCCAGCCTCATCAGAAGCACGAGTACGCATCGGCATCTGTATATACAAGCAAGCCATATTCACATATAATTATTCTAAGCTTTAGCAGTACATAGCATTTTTCGGATTACAATACCAAAATTTGTCGCGCTCTCAGCACGACACAGCTTAGTGGTTAGCCTTGCTTAGTTACTTATTTTACATACCCAACCTCAAGTTTAAGCTATCCTAGGTAGTGCTAGGGGATGCAGGCATGTTGCTGCCCTCGCTGGATTCCGTGTCCTGTTCGTCCTAGTCCGCTTCATCAGACGCGCCGTGAGGATGCAGCTGATGATAAAGGTGGTACATCTCCTCGCGCACCTCCTCATTCTGGCGCTCGAGATCTCTTGCATAAACCTCTAACTCGCGAACTCGAGTCAGAGCGCGGTCCTCCTGCTGTCCCGCAAGTTCACGTTCCACCATCACCTCCCGCTGCAGCTGGTTGTCAAACACCCTGTCAAGACGCTCATGCAGCCTCTCGATCTCCGCCCACAGCTCAGCTTGACTGCTAGTTGGGAGTGACCCTTGATGCGATCTGATGGTGTGGCACACCTTGAGGTCCAACCATCTTGCGAGCGGTACGCTTGGTACGAGCCATCTGAAGAAGGTGAGTTAGGATTAGCTTAACAAAATTACAGGTCAGCAAGAATAGGTTTGGTTTCTACTAATCCCATACCCCTTCAAGAAGGAAGGTGATTATTATCAAGTTAACAATTATGATGCATGTACGTACTTACGAAACAATCACAAACAAAACAATAAATTGACTTGATAATAAAATTTTAAACATAGGGCTAGTATATCATAAATGCTATTTCCCTACTATGCCAATACTCATCAATATTTGCCTTTATTAAAATGATTAAGACAAGATAATAAGCAATTTGGACCAAATTACAAATTAATAATGGATCCAAATCATTTTGAAATTTTGCAAAAAGGCCCTGCAAGTCTTTGCAAATTAAGCTCCGGTACCAACTGTGACAGAACCTCCTAAGCTATATGGCCCACATGCACCTGTCATCGTCCCAAAGACCTCCGACAGCCGTGCAGGTGACCTGTATAACCTAAAAGGGTCTGCCGGATTTACGAGTAAACCCGTTTCCTCCGAACAGGATCTTAATTGCGAAGAAATTGCAGAGTACAACATTTCATACAAATTATTCAACTCGGAGTACAAGAGCGGAAGACTTAAAATATTACATAGGATTACAAACCCGTGTTCTTAATTATACATTAAGTACGATTATTACAAACCAAAATATGAGTAGTGGCAGTAGGTAAGTAGCTTATACAACACTTATATTACATAACATCCCTGCCCAAGGATCAAATACTCACTCACTATCACTATCCTCCTGGACCACTTCCTCGAACACCGTCATACAGCAAGGTCCAACGCAGACCTTGGGTTGCTGATTGCCTGCAACATGGGGTTAACAAACCCTGAGTATAAGGGGTACTCCGCAAGACTTACCCGACTAAAAATTGGGAAGAAGACTCAGGAATGCAGGCTAAGGGGAATCAAGGAGAGGCTTTAGCAAGAATCAAAGAGTTTTGCAGAAAAGCTCTCTAAATCAGCTTAACATTTAATCTCAAGCTAGATTGTTTCATTCAGTTACCTCGTCATCAATACCCTTTCCCATATTTACCTAGTTCCAAACCACTCTTCGCTGTAAGTCGAAGGATCAAGTCTCCATTGACCGAGGAGCAACGACGATTCGAATCGATTGAAAACCTAGCTGGGGATCCCTATCCACACTGCATATGTAGCTCCTAAGCTTGCATATGCCAACCCCGCCTACCACGGCTTTTCCAAAACTTGAACCGGTCCTGCGCCACCCGAGAGCCAAGTAATCCTCTCCTCTCCAGGCACGCCGGCCACGAGGGTACACGCTTCTCTCGCCGTCTCTCCACTCCCAGTGCATGGTTGTCGGTTCAAGTAGAGGAGCGACCGGTGTCAGAGGCTTTCCGTAGTATGTGGCTAGTTGCAAAGCCTTGATCCAGCAGGCCGACAACGAATGGTCCCTAATGGATTCCATTTCGTTTTCTTAATAGACAATCAGAGACACTACATTGAGATTCCTTTCTCAATGCAAGTCTACTGCCCTGTCAAACAATTATAATAGTTCATAATAGTATACCCAAAGCATACAAAATATCTTTTTCATAAAAGCTTAACTATTAAGCAAGGCTAAGCATTTTATAAACATTTTCCTTTAAATCAGGTTTCAAGGATAATAAATCAAGGCAGGTAATGCAGCAAGTAGGTGACAATCAATTCCTATCAACTTAATGCAGTAGATTAACTCAAGTGATAAAAATTTGTAAATACAAGGAGGGGTTGATGCTCCGAGGCTTGCCTTGTTGCACGGCGAGGGACGGATTAGGATCAGAACCGCAAATATCAAAACCACCGACAACTCCTGGGGCTTCGTCAGCGGTGACTTGCTCGACTTTTACTTCCTCGCCTTCGGTCACTATACGTGATAATGATGCATGCTTAATGATGGTGCAAATATCATGATTAACAATAAACAAGTATTAAATTAATAACCTTGAGTACAACTTTCCTTCACGGTAAAGTTAAAATCAAGATCTCACCTAACAGTGTTATTGTTGCATAATTAATTCATTAATTACTTTTAAGTCATAGAAAGCCGCAACTAACACGACTTTCAACACTAAGGAAAGTGCTTAGGACCAGTTAGGGTTTGCTGATCCTAAGTCTTCACACAATCCCAAAATATCACAAAAACCCTAAGTGATTAACACTAACCATCATTTTTATTTAATTACTTAATTAGGAATAAATCACAAATAATAAAACTTTATCCATCTGAGCTACAAATTTTTGTGGAGGTAGCTCACTGGTCAATATAGCTACCCAATTAATATCATAATTTTTGGATTTATATTTTGAGCTATAAAAATCATAGAAGTGTTATTTATTAATTAAAATATGCATTTTTACAGTCTATAGAAAGTGCTCAAAATACAAATTTCATATTTTTCATAAATTCTACATTACTTAGAGAGACCCCACAATTTATTTCAGAATTTTTGGAGCTATAAATTAATTCATTCAAAATTAGCAAAATTGGTAACTATTCATTCTCAGAAAAATGGAAAAAATTAATTTGCACTTCACTGAAGTCTAGCTGGGCCGATTCAGCTCGGCCCAGACAGGCCCAACCGGTTTGGCCGGCACTAACCGGCTCTGGCCAGCCAGAGCCACGGCGACAACGGTTGCCGGTCGGCCGGGCTAGCTCCGGCCATGGCCGAGAGCGGCCGGCGGCGGCCGGGCTGGCGACAGTAGGCTACCAGTACCCCCACGACGAGCTCTATCCACTGATGCCCTTTCCTCGATGAGAAATGGACCGGAGCACGCACAGCCGTAGCCATGGCGGCCTGGCGGCGGCGACGATGGCGGCTTGCCGTGTTCCGGCCAGCCGGAGCCCTCTCCGGCCAACACAACAGCTCAAAAAGTTTCCTAAGCTCACCTAGGTTCTCGTGCGCATGGTGGTTGAAACAGGTGATGGCTGGAGACTAGAGATGGACAGTGGCAGCGGCTCCGGCGACGAGCTCCAACGGCACGGGGGCTGTTCCGGCGGGTCCTGTGGATGAAAACCGAAACAGTCGAAAGCATAAGCTTTGGGATAACTAGGCGGGCACAAAACATGCTACATATAGACTCGTAGGTCACTGGACCGAGCTGGCAGCGTCGAGCAGATCACGGCGGCGGCTTCGTCGGCCGCGAGGAAGAAGCGCTCGCTCCGGCCGACTCCGGCAACTGCAAGTTACAGGGCTGGTCCAGCAGATGCGCAAGGGGATAGCAAACGCACTGGTTCACTCGATTGGGTATCAAGGTGAGTAGGGATGACGAATTTGGCCGGCGGCCGAACTCGACGGCGGCGAACACGGGCAGCAAAGGGGAGGGAAGCGAGCTCGCCTTCGAGCCTATAAGGAGGTGAGCGACTACCGGGCGATTGCCACGACACCACGCTCGTGCCACGTCTCAGGGCAACGTGCCCGCGCGCGCTGCGGCGCTGAGGGCGGCAGCGGCCGAAGCAGGCAGGCAGCTCGGTGGCATGCTCTGCTTCTCCGATTACTGTAGCTAGGTATTATCCCGGTTTCGGTTTTTACAAAATTACTTTCGTTTTTATGTAACAAGTCGAAAATATCCCAAAATAAGATATGAGGGAAATTAAATTCTGAACAACTTTCGTATTTAAAGCATTTTTAGATTTCAAATATTTTTGAAATTATAGAAAAGGGGGTAAATGGCCCTTTTCTAATCCCATTTAAATCTCAGATTTTTATTGAACAAGTTCAAAATCTATGAACATCAAAGTTGTTCAACTCAGAGAGCTTTACAACTTTTGTTTAAAGACCATCTTCAGATTCCATATAATTTTTGAACTGGAGTTTTAAATTCAAATTTGAATGTAGTAATTCAAGTTTAATTCAAATTTCCGAATGGAAACTTGAAAAACTTTGAATACCAAAGTTGCTCTATTTAATAAGAGCCACAACTTTGCTTTTGGGACCAAAGTCCAATTCTACTTAGTTTTGAAACTAGATTTTTAGCCCGATTTAGGGTTTAAAAATTAAATTGCTAGTAAATCCACTCTATTGCCCTAAGCACAAGCCTTTAGAGAAAAGTAAACTTGTTCTTAGTTGATGCAAGTCAAGATTGACAAAAATTCATACATGCTATGCAATGCTCATGATGACATGCTCAGTTTTAAATGTTCCGTAACACAGGAGTGTTACATCCGGTGGAACAGGTTTAACCTAAACAAGTGTCGCTAGATTAGACTTGCTTTAATTTGAGGTCTGTTTATGACTGCGCTAGCATTCGTTCATGCTTCATGGACCCTGCATCGGCTAAAGAGCCGATTCAGTTATGCTTTCATGAATAGATCGTGCATATAGACTTATTTGGATATCAAACGATCTAGTTTTGTTTGCTGGGTTTGTTGAAGCCCGCTGGCGGTTAGACCGGGTGAACGCAGACTTGGTGAACTTAGCGAAGAGGATTTACTAAAGCCGCCGGCCTTCTAGACCAGCTTTAGCCGATCTCTGCTTGTTTGATGTACAGATCAGATCTGTACACATGATCTATTTTCTTTTATACACATTAATTGAATTAGATCGGCTAGCACGTTATTATCTTCATATGAGTATCCTGATAGCCGTTTTACTTCATTATTATACTATCGGTTCATAACACGACGGAATCGGCTTTCTAGTCGATCTCCGATTATACTGGCTCTTTGAGCCGTACAGTTGGAACTATCTGGACTCACCAGTTAGTTCCGCCTTGGGTTACTGATTATATCTGTTTCCTTGTCAATTACAGGTCAAATTGACTGGCACGCTTGGGTGTTACCGACACTCTCAGACCGGGTTCGAAGCTAGCTGGATCTGCGAGAGCTCTACTGCCTTCAAGGGTCATTTCCGGCTTCAGTTGGTGTGTTGGGCTTAGGGAACCACTTTTTGCGCCAACACACTTTTTGGCACGCCCGGTGGGATGATTCACTGAAGACCATGGCAAAAGGGAAGACCGCGGAAGACGGCTCCTCCAAGGATGATGGTGTCCTCAGGGTCAGGATCGAAGACCTCAACGAGGAGGATGCGGCAGTGCTGAATAAGATCGTCGAAGAATTCGTTGATGCCTACCTGCTTTCATTCAGCAAGCAGCGTGACGGCTCCATAGTGAAGATGAATGCATTCCCGAGATGGATCATGGACGGCCATTCTGATAAATCTGAAGAGGAATGCAAGGCCGACCTCAAACAGATGCTAGAAGAAGCGACCTGGGAGGCCGCCTATTCAGCAGTCGGCCACCTCCACAAATCCTTCCTGCAAACGTTCTATAACATCATGAAGACCGTTCTCAAGCGGCAGGATTGGGAGTCTTTAGGTCCAGTTTACTTCAACATACCCGCAGAAGACGTAGATCCAAAAGCAACGGCAGGGACCTCCAATTCCTCACCGCAACAGTCGAGCCAGCCGAAAGCGCCAGTGCAAGGTGCCACGGTGGCCAGTTCGGCTCAAAAAATAGCAGCTTCTCCCAGATTATACAAAGATCATACTCCAGTGGAGATCGCCGCTTTCATGCAGGCCACCGGGCAGACGGTGAACTCGATGAACTCATCAGCGGTGAATCCGGCAGCTAGAAATATGCCGGCGGCAGACACGGCCAACCCTACTCCTGGATACCACGAGGGGATTACATATCAAGACCTTCAGGCAGCGCCGCATCTGGGGTACGCCCAGACGTCCAAGAATCAGCTGTTGGAGCAGATGAGTGACATGCTCCGTGACACGTTCGGTTTGCAGCCGAAGACTAGGACTGGAATCAAGTACAGACGTCCTTACCCCGAGTGGTACGACCGAGTGACGTTGCCGCCCAGGTATCGGTTGCCCGACTTCTCCAAGTTCAGTGGGCAGGACGACATCACCACCATGGAACACATCAGCCGCTACCTGACCCAGCTCGGCGAAGCTTCATATGAGGTAGCTCACAGGGTTCGGCTCATTCCGCTATCACTGACAGGGCCGGTGTTTAGCTAGTTCGCATCCATGGAGCCTGGCTCGATTCAAGGTTAGGAAGATCTAGAGACCAAGTTCCATAACTACTTCTTCTCTGGCACCGGGGAGAAAGACATCACAGATCTCACCAACATGCGCCAAAGGCTAAATGAACTTGGATCGGCTTTCATCAGGCAATTCAGGGAAACCAGGAACATGTGCTACTCTTTGAACCTAAACGACAAATAGCTCACCAAGATAGTGATCAGTGGGCTGCTCCCACACATCCAAGAAAAGCTGGTGGGCACCAATTTCAACAGCATCAGCGAAGTGATGCAGAGGGTGGCCGCATTAGAACAGCAGGCCCAGAGCTTCAAGAAGGAATCGAAATACAAGCAGTCGGCTTACGTCTGTAATTCCGACTTAGAGGATGGGGAGAATGAAGAAGTGGCTGCTGTTGAGCTCAAATGGGGTACAAAGCCCATGGCCGTGCCAAAAGGTTGGAGCGCGGAGGATCAATACGACTTTGACACGTGCAAGCTGGACAAGCTCATCGACCTGTTAGTCAGCGCGGGCCACATCACCTTCCCGGCTGACTACGTCAAGCTGTCTCCTGAAGATTTGCTGGGGAAACCGTTCTGCCAGTACCACGACCTCACCTCACACTCCACAAACAACTGCCGCAATTTCAAAGCAGCAATCCAGAATGCCATTAGGCGCGGCCTGTTGAAATTTGAGGCCCCTCCCAAGGGGAAGATGAAGATCGACAAATTCCCATTCCCGAAGGGGCAGAACATGGTCCAGATCGCAAACCCCCCTGACCAAAGTAAAGGTGTTGACCTCCAAACGGGTCAAGAAGAACTCCTCGGTTGATACCGATGCGCAGATCATAGCTGAGGAGCTGGCGCTGATCAAAGAATGGAGGAAGCAGAACCAGAGGCAGCTGGAGAAGGGAGAGTCCAGCGGCATCAAGAGCAGGAGGCCCACGAACCAGCATCTCCTGAATAAGTGGCGGCGACAGAAAGAGAAGGACCATCAGAGGCAGCTGCAGCGCGAAGAGGAGGAATACCGCAGGTGGCTCCGCGAGGAAGAAGAGGCGCGCTATCACGAAGAAATGGCTCGCCACCGGGAAGGTAAGGAGGATCACTGGCATTGCCCGTTCTTCCGACACTGCTGGACCGAAGGCTTGAGACTACTAACGCTGCGCAACTGTCCAGAGTGCAGCGATCAATACCGAGAGTACAGGTAGTCCCAGGTCAACCGCCGGTCCGTGCACCAGAGGCTAGGGAGCCCCCGTAGCCCGTGGGATCAGCGTGAAAAAAGGGACCTGCGTGATCGGCTTGATGAGGCGGTGGTTGAACGCCGATAGCTGGTTTGGCAGGAGAACCAGTGGTGCCCAGGAGATCTAACTAGAAGCCAAAGGCACCGGGTGCAGCGGCTCAGGAACAAGGAGCTCCAGGCTAAGGGGCGTGCCAAGCAGGTGTGGCGTGAAAAGCCTTCACAAAGTAATGGGAAAGCTGTAGTCGACGCACAGATGGTGTTTGTGCTACCTGCAGGGTTCAGAGCCAAGAAGTACGATACCGATTCCGACTCAGACGATTCGGGATCAGAAGAAGGAGTGGCCAAGTTAGTGCTCGCACAGCAAGCTACTTTTGACAAGCCAGCCAAGAATCGACATCTGAAAGCCCTCTACCTCAAAGGTTATGTTGACGGCATGCCCATGACGAAGATGCTGGTGGACGGCGGCGCCACGGTCAATCTCATGCCCTACACCACATTCTGCAAGCTAGGCAAGGGTCCCGATAATCTGATAGAAACCGATCTAATGCTCAAGGATTTCGGGGGAAATTCTTCCAACACTCGGGGGGGGGGGGCAATCATCGTCGAGCTGATAGTGGGAAAGAAGACGCTGCTTACCACCTTTTTCGTGATCGACAGTAAGGGCGCCTACAGCTTGTTGCTTGGACGTGACTGGATCCATGCCAACTGCTGTGTGCCATCCACCATGCATCAGTGTCTCATTCAGTGGCATGGCGATGAGGTCGAAGTGGTTCCGGCCGACGACTCGGTCAGCGTGGCGACAACGGATGCCACGTACTGGGAAGCTGGGGATCATGATTGTTTCTCTGGCAAGATTTGGGAAGGAGGCTCCATCAAGGTCAGCGATGAGAGTCAACAGCCGATCAGGGCAATCGGCTCTGAGTCTTTTTATTAAATGGAGAACCCGCTCGACGGCACAGAGGGTAAGTTGGGGCAAGGATTCACGTCGGCCGACAAGCTCGAAGAAGTAGATGTTGGACCCGGCGACAGGCCAAGGCCGACGTTTATTGCCGCCAACCTAGACCCGGATTTTAGGCAGGAGCTGATTCAACTGCTGAAGGAGTACAAAGATTGCTTCGCCTGGGAATATTATGGGATGCCTGGATTGGACAAATCTATTGTTGAGCATAGGCTACCTATCAAGCCGGGGTTTTGGCCACACAAGCAGCCTCCACGTCGATTTAGAGAGGACGCTCTGCCCGACATTAAGGCCGAAATCACGAGGCTGTTAGAAGCCAAGTTCATTCGAGCTTGCCGATATGCCGAGTGGATATCGAATATCATCCCTGTGTACAAGAAAAATGGTAAATTGCGAGTCTGCATTGACTTCAGGGATTTAAATAGAGCTACACCGATGGATGGTTACCCTATGCCAATAGCCGATATGTTGGTAGACTCGGCTGCTGAGCACCAGGTTATTAGCTTCATGGATGGCAATGCTGGTTATAATCAAATTTTTATGGCTGTTGAAGACATCCCGAAGACTGCTTTCAGGTGTCCTGGTGCGCTTGGTTTGTTCGAATGGGTGGTCATGACGTTTGGTTTGAAGAATGCCGGTGCAACTTATCAGAGAGCTATGAATTACATATTTCACAAGTTGATCGGCAAAATCATTGAAATCTATATAGATGACGTGGTGGTGAAATCCAAGAGCTATAAAGATCACCTGGCCGACCTGAGGGCCACTCTGGAGTGCACAAGGAGACATGGTTTGAAGATGAATCCTAACAAGTGTGCATTCAGCGTGTCGGCTGGTCCTGGGATTCATGGTCCACCGCAAAGGGATAGAGATCGGCAGCAAGAGCAAGAAGGCGATCGATGAACTTGTACCTCCATCCAACAAGAAAGAATTGCAATCCTTGCTCGGTAAGATTAACTTTATCAGAAGGTTCATCGCCAACTTATCGGAGAAGGTGCTGCTGTTCTCGCCATTGTTGAAGCTCAAGAATGATCAAGAGTTCAAATGCGGTGATGTGCAACAGAGGTCTTTTGACGAAATTAGAGAATACATGAAAACTCCACCTGTCTTAGTACCACCACGGATAGGGAAGCCTTTTAAGTTGTACGTGACGGCCGAAAGCCATACTATTGGATCGGCCCTTTTTCAAGAGTTCGAAGGGAAGGAGAGAGCAGTTTCCTACCTGAGCAGGCGGCTCCTTGACCTCGAGACAAGATATACACCGACCGAGAAGTTGTGATTGTGCTTATTCTATTCATGCACCAAGTTGAGGCACTACTTGCTTGCCTCGGAGTGTGTGGTGGTGTCCAAGGAGGATGTCATCAAGCACATGCTTTCGATGCCAATTTTAAATGGTCGGATCGGCAAATGGATCCTGGCGCTCTCAGAGTTTGACTTGAGGTTCGAATCGGTTAAGGCAGTCAAAGGCCAGGCGATAGCCGATTTCATCACACAGCATCACGGAGGATCGGCTAATGTAGCGGATATAGCGCCATGGACTATGTTCTTTGACGGCTCTTCGTGCAAGCAAGGTGGTGGCGCCGGAGTAGTGCTCATCTCGCCGCGGGGTGTGCACTTTGAGTATGCTTTCCAGATCGGGCCGATTGTCACAAACAATCAGGCTGAATATGAAGCCGCGTGGAAAGGTTTTCAGCTTCTGCATGAAGCAAAAGCCGATGCAGTTGAAGTATTTGGCGATTCACAACTAGTCATCAACCAATTGCTCGGCCTGTATGAGTGTAAAGACAAGATACTCAGAGGCTACTATGATCAGTGCCAGGCTCTCATCAAGAAGTTCATGACGGTATCTCTCTGTCACATCCACAGGGCCCAGAACCAGGAAGCTAATCGGCTGGCGCAGAATGCGTCGGGTTATCGGCCGATGCAGGAGATTTGTAACAGCGAGCAATCAGCTGATGACTGGAGGGGCGAGATAGCATGTTACCTGGCAAATCCTTCACAACGAGTCAACAGAAAGCTAAGGTACAAAGCCACCAAGTATGTGTTGCTGGATGGTCAGTTGTATTACAAGACTATTGAAGGAGTGCTGCTCAAATGCCTGGGGACAGAGGAATCAGTGAAGCTGATGAGCGAAGTACATGATGGAGTCTGCGGTGCACACCAATCGGCTCACAAGATGAAGTGGATCATCAGGAGGACTGGTTACTATTGGCCTACGATGCTGGAAGATTATTTCAAATATTATAAAGGGTGTCAAGAATGCCAGAAGTTCAGAAATATACAAAAGTCTCCAGCCTCTGCTATGAATCCTATAATCAAGCCATGGCCGTTTAGAGGATGGGGTATTGATCTAATCGGCCAAATCTACCCACCATCGAGCAAGGGTCACAAATGGATCCTGGTGGCGACTGATTACTTCACCAAGTGGGTAGAAGCCATTCCTTTGAGGAACGCCACTTCAGCTGACGTGATCGAATTTGTAAAGGAGCACATTATTTACAGGTTTGGCATACCTCAGACGATCACAACCGATCAGGGGACAATGTTCACTTCAGAGGAGTTTATGACCTTTGCCGACGACATTGGCATCAAGATTTATAATTCATCGCCATATTATGCCCAAGCCAACGGACAAGCAGAAGCCTCCAATAAAATTTTGATCAAGGTCATCAAGAAAATGATTGAGCAGAACCCCAGAAAGTGGTATTTGCATCTGAGCGAGGCGCTATGGGCATATCGCATGGCACAACATGGATCGATCAAAGCTTCACCTTATGAGCTAGTTTATGGACACGCTGCTGTCCTGCCATGGGAGATTCAGTCTGAGACACGGCGCGTCACGTTGCAAAACAAGCTTACAGCCGGTGAATACAAAGACATTATGATGGACAGTTTAGAGGATTTGCACTGTCATCGGCTTAGGGCTTTGGAATACATTGAAAGGAACAAGGTACGGGTGGCCAAGTATTACAACACTAAGGTAAGAAGCAAGAGCTTCACCGAATCAGAGCTAGTATGGAAAGTCATTCTGCCTATTGGTACAAAAGATAGCCGATTCGGTAAGTGGTCGCCAAACTGGGAAGGCCCGTATCGTGTGGTTGAATGCGCCCCGGGTAATGCTTACATCCTTGAGGATTTAGAAGGACAGAGACTCGCCAGGGCCATCAACGGGAAGCATCTGAAGAAATACTACCCTAGCATCCCAGTTGGGGGGTGATAGCCGATTCATGTGAATCTGGCTCTAACAGCTGATGCCGTGCAAGCGGGACGCCCTCAGGACAAAAATGGCCGACATCGTAGTAACGAGTCGCCCTTAGCACAAAAATGAAATACCCTCGATGGGGTGTAACAGCCGATGCGATAAGCATCACCTTTAGTCTAAAAAAAAGAAAAATAATAAAGGGAATATATATGTATCCAGACACATATGGAAGTCAGATTGATGCTCTTGGAGGAAGTTTTATTTACAGGAGCCCTATTACATTCTAATCATGCGTGGCTTTATCTATGATGTCCTGAGCGTCAGTGACAGCCACGACCTCGTCGGCGTGAGGGAAGAAGTTCGCCAGTTGGGCGCTGGCCTCCTCCATATTCTGGCCCTCTGGGAACCCAGGCTCGATGGCTTCCAGAGCAATGCCGGAGCAGAGTCGCGCGGCTGTAAGAGCCCCAGTGGCGCCATGACGAACGCAGGCCATGGCCACCTGGGAGACGCGGTGTTGAACATCCAGGAGCCGCTCCGCCTGCGTGTTGCCATGGGCATTAACGGCATTGGCGGCGGCCTCGGTGGCCACACGCAACTCTTCAAGCTGCGCGGTCAGGGCTGTAAAAGAAAGAAGTGTCAGCATGAAGGTGATCGTTAGCACGCCACAATTCAAGATATTACCGGCCACTACAGCGTCCGATTCGGCGAGTTGGGCTTGCACCCTGGCCACCTCGGTTTCGGTGGCCTGAAGGGCAGCGGCTTGGGCTTCGGTGACGCCCTGCAGCCAGCCATTCTCCTTTGTAGCCTCTGAGTAGAGGTTACGGTACTCCACCATCTGGTGATGGAATCGGCGACCGTCGGCGGCGGTGTAGGACCCGTCAGAAGACCCCGATTCTGATCCAGCGCTCGGGGCCAGGATCTTGAGGGGGTTCCTGAGGAGGCGCAGTTCTGAGAGGCCGGGTGTCCACGCCAATCGGTGCTCCCGGTGGGAAAGGAATCACGCGGGCCTGACTGAAGGTTGACAAAGAAGCAGATGCGTCAGAATCGAAAGAAAACCAATGTTTTGGGTACAAACTGATTTACCTGCTGTAGATGGCTAACTGCCGGGGCGTCACCCAGCGACGACGGCCGTGATGCAGGTCAGCAGTGGCATCCGCGCCAGGGGTGGCTCCAGCGGCTGCAGGGACGGCTTGAGACGGCCCGGCACCGGTTCCAGAACCTCCGACGCCGGCAGTGCCCGCATCGCTGCGCAGGACGGTGATGGTCAGATTAGATCAGGTCAATCTATCAAGAAGTGAGCAGCAGCCTTACCCTAACCAGGCTCGCAGGCGATGCCTCTGTTCACCCACGGCTCGCAGGCTCCGGGTGAAGTTGTCACCTTCGGCGGAACTTGAGGCCGGCCGCTTGCCGTGGTTTCCGTCGCTAGCCATGGATTTGGGGGATTTTGTTTTCTCTGATCTGAGGAGAGAAGGCCGGGTGAGCGAATGCTTCGATGTTGCGGTTGCTCACTTAGGCCGAGCGTGTATTTATAAAGATGAGGGCATCGAGACGGTTCCTTCTCGGAAGGCGAGACGACGCGGCGGATTTTAGGTTGCGGTTAATCCGTGTTTCTTGAATCCGGAACAGTTGCCAGATCAGGGAGACGAAGCGCCGCCATCAATGGTCGCACACCGATTGGCTTTTTGTGTCAGGCTGTTTAGCCGATCCTATTGTGAGTGCCCACAAGCTGATTCGTAGTGAATCAGGCTGAGGGGTTAATTCTAAGAGAAAGCAGAACAAAGCCGATGCTAAGAAGCAGGCCCGTAAGCCAATTCATATGTAGAACGGATCAGGCTAAGTAATCGATTCTAA
The DNA here is from genome assembly GCA_038502445.1 of Eremochloa ophiuroides. Taxonomy (NCBI): domain Eukaryota; kingdom Viridiplantae; phylum Streptophyta; class Magnoliopsida; order Poales; family Poaceae; genus Eremochloa; species Eremochloa ophiuroides. Next base: position 18,435,820 of record JAHLJS010000009.1, on the reverse strand, counting down.
GGTACAATGCAAGCCTGAGAGCCGATTCGCATGCAGAAACGTATCAGACTGAACAAAGTCAATTCGAAACAAGACAAAGCCAATATTAAGGTATGAAATCAAAGGCAGATCAGGCTAAATTTTCAAACTCAGGGTGAAACAGCACGAAGACAAAGTTGCAAATAGAAAAGAACATGCCAAGTAGTACACCCATCATGTTACAAAGTCAATAAAGATCAGATCAGTTCTACTAATTTAGCACGGAGCGCATGGCCAGCCTGCAGCAATTGTTGATCTCGATTTTCAGTGGACCGCAATAGGTCCAGGCATTGGCATGTCTTCCTGCCTGCGACGACCAAGCTGCTGATTTCCTTCTTTTTCTAGGAGAGCTCGATCGTGCTGGTGGAAATGATGGTTTCGTGCTCACTGATAGCCGACTCAATTGTTGCCAGTTCTTTTCTCAGCTGGTCTCGTCTCGTTTTCAATGTCTCCAGTTCTGTTTTGGCTGTGCTGATTAAAGATTTGAGCAGCCTGGCTCGATCGGCTAATCCGGTGGCCTCTTGTCTGTTGGCCGATTTGTTGCTCCTCAGCTGTTCAAGCTCTGCCAGGTTCCCATGAGCAGTGATAATCCCTGATGCTGTAACTTTAAGATCACCAAGTCTCTGCAGGGATTTCAAGGCTGCCAGATTGGGTTGCTGCTGGACAAGTTCGATTATTTGATCAACCAGTCCGGGATTGGAGGCCAGAGCATCTAGATCACCCTCTAGATGGGGTAGAAGTGCACTCAGCCGATTGCTGAAATCTGGCTCTGAAAGTTTCTCAGAGGAGGAGGCAAGTTCGTCTCTATCACAGAATTCTTCTATGTCGAATGAATAGCCCGGAGACGAAGGCTTCGGTACCTGCAATACATACATTCTCTCATCAGAAAAGGTACAATATAGGTTAATTGTTTTTTGGCAGAGACAGGATACCTGAATGAGGCCTGAGGGTTGTAGGGTTGATGCCGATGTTGCTTGTTCGACTAAGGTAGTTTTGTCTCTTGCGGCAAGCGGATCCTCAGCTGTCATTGCCCCAGGCAGATGGGTTTCTGCAAACCAGAAGTAAGAGCAGTATGGAAGCAAGGATAATTGCTAACAGCCGAATAGGAGTTACCTGGATTCCTCTCATGGGGCAACTCCTCTTCTTCAAGGTTCGCCCAGACTTCGTTGGAAGGGCTGTTCGGCTGTATTTTTGAAAAGAAGATTTGGTCAATCAAGGCATTTGTGTCGAGGAAAGAAAAGCCCAACGAGTAGTACCTGAGTTTTGGCTCCTTCTTCCTGGATCCCTTCTTCTTGTGCAGCTGACACCTCATGGCCAGTGGATTCTGGTGGTTCTTCGGCCTGTTTCTCTCTCAAGGTATCTTGAATTGGCTGGGGTTTCACCTGGTAGAAAGCCGATTTAAGAGTCGGAGCTTACTGCAGTAAAGGAAGATGCTACTTCTGGATACCTGATCTTTTCTTATCGAACGGCGTTTCTTGGTTGCTTGCTTTTGAAGCTGAGATGCAGCTGGCCGTTTTGAAGCAGAAGGGGGCGTCAGTACAGCAGGGCCTAACATTAGTTGTCGCAGCGTCGGTGCTCGAGAACCTAGCCTCGCTGTCGGACAAGGGGGATAGTATTCCACTCGCTCTGGTGGATTGGATGATGGGTCCTGCGAGAAACATCTATTAAGTAACATGTTTGACTAAAGCCATTTTTACTGGAATCGGCTGAGAACACTTACTGCTCGGGAAGATTGGAAGTTCGAGTTCTGGGCTCTGCATTTGTCGTGGACAGTCTGGCAGAACAAGTGAGCGTGCCATCGCTGCCACCAGTCATCAAAACTCTGATGGGTGATGCAGATTTGATTCCACGGCTTCGGCGAGAATGTGGGCAGGTTTGCTCCGAGTTGAAAAATTCTGCCGGCCTGAAGGAGCTCTATAATGTTCTCCCTGGGTTTTAAGGTATTCAAGAAAGGGAGCCGAGGGGGCAATTGGCCAAAGCCTAGCTGTCTTCCCGCTATATTTGGGTGATAAAATTCATAAGAGGGATAGCTAGTTGGCTTGCCGCTCGCGCTCCGAAGGTGTTTGAAATCTACTGGCAAGGCAAAAGGTTTTATGATTGCATTCAAGATTCTAATGGCCTCATCATCAGAGCACCCGTTGTTGAACTTGAAGCTGGAGGGCGCTGGAAATTCATCTTCATCCTCATAGGGGAACCAGGTCGTAACCTTTGGTCCCAAGCCCCTGTATAATGTTTCCAGCATGTTGCCCTTTGAAGTTGGGATGGTTATGGCAGAAGCAGCTTCACCAAAACTTTGACAGCCTCTGGTTTTTGGATCCTCCTCCTCTGAGTACTCGGTGGATGGAAAGTTGAGGCCCTGGAGTTGTGCTCTTACCAGCTTGTGCAGATATAGGTTGAGCCACAGCTGTACTAGCCACCAAGGGCCTGTTATGCATTGTACTTCTTCACCTATGATCAAGGAGCAGAACACCCGGTTCATAAGCCTGTATGCTGCACCCAACAGGAGTTTGCCTAGGGGGATGGAGTGCCCTTGAGCCAGTTTCTCTGCCAAGACCTGATAAGGGTATGCTGGTCCAGCAGTGACACCACAGAACACGAATCTCTCAAGCCACATGGTCAAAAATACGACGTGTTCTTTCTCATTGATGGAAGAAGAAATCTTCTGGTGGTGTTGAACATAGCCGCTCCACCTTTTGTATGTGTCCAGCTTCGGGAAGTACGGGTCCTTCTTGCCACTGGAGCAGAGATCCCAGAAGTCATATGATCCAGTGATCTGAAGCCCGGTGAGCATATGGATATCGCCCAGGGTAATGGTTTTTGCACCGTCTCCGAATACAAAAGCATTTAGGGAGTTGGACCAAAAGTGACTGGCGGCTATCAGGAGCGGCTCATTCCTTGCCATCTCTGATAATGATAGGTCAAGACATTGGCTCAGATGGCGCATCTCCTAGTCCGCGCGTTTCTTCGCCGCGACGCGGCGGAACCAGTTCCTCCATCCAGCAGGTACGCTTGGCCAGTTTCTGAAGGATTTGGCCCAAGAAGAGGCGCCCATCATGGAGCTTCGGAATGGGAACTGGTTGGTTTCTTGAACGATGAAATCTTTGGGGACCGGATCGCCCATCGGACCCAGGTAGTAGGTGTCGGGGATGTCCTTCAGCAGAATCAGAATATCAATCCTTAGTACCTGGATTTGAAACTCGTACTCAGTGGGGTTGAAGAGGGATTCACAAATCAGGAGGTGGATCGATGAAATTGATACCTCAGGGACCTCAGAAGGAGTCGCCATTAGCTCGGGGATGGCTTGACAGCGGCGAATCGAAGCTGACGGCGGTGGATTGAAGCCCGTGGTGGAAATTACGACGGTTTAGGGTTTCGTTTTGGTGCGAAAGTTTGAAGCGCTGAGAGGAAAGCTGCAGTTTGACTATTTGAAGGCTCAAGCGCTAATTTCTGAATAAACCAGTTTATTCCAAAATTGGGGAGCATGTGTTTACACCAAATTTTGGGCTGGGAGCCGATAGCCGATACCAGAGGAAGATAGCTGAAACCGGAGGAAGATAGCCGATTTCGGAAGCAGATTCCGTCCAGCGGAAGGAAGGAAATAGCCGATTGCACGGTGAATCGGTTATCGGGCCAAAGTGACAGGAGGCGCGTAGCGTCGGTATTGATGACGTCATCCAGAGTCCGCGCCGCCAGGATGCGATCACGATCGGAGTCCGTTATGGAAAGGAAAGGTTGGACTCCAAGTTACCTTAGATATATGATAGTTTGTTAGTTTCCTTATCTATTGATGAGTTGTAATTCGACTAGGACTCTATCTACGCTCAGGGTATAAATATAAGCCCTCAGCCATTGAAAAAACACAACAACATCAATACAACACAACTTTCGGCTCTGGCCAACAAACCCTAGAGTCAGTCGAGTCCGGTGAGTTACTTCATCCAGGCTGGGTGTCATCCGGTGGACGCAGGCTTGCTTGTAAGTATCGTCAACCCCCTGTTAAACTATGTCCTTTTAGCGTCATCCGGTGGACGTGGAAGCATTGCGGACCAGGGTCCTTGCTAAGCTCTGTTTCTTTGGCGTCATCCGGTGGACGTGGGAAGCACAGTGAGTCAAGGATGATTCATGCTGGTTTACCTAATCAATCTGTGTTAACCGTCATCCGGTGGACGAGATGCAGATTAGGACGGTTTTCACGCGCGGATTAGTTATCGATTCGTGTTTGTTTGCTTGATTAATCTATTAGTTAATGTCATCCGGTAGACAGGCTATAGATTGAGATAGTTTACACACATGGATTAGTTATCGGCTCTAGCTAAATATGGCAATTTAGTTAGATTCATTAAGTTATCAAGATGTTATTTGTTGTTTATTGTTTATTTATCAATATAACATCTCTCTGCCCGATCAAGATTGATAGATTTGGCCTTAGATTCACTTGAATCTGATCGTCGTTTATGCTTTCTTATGCTTATTTTACCGTGATGATTGGTTCCATGCTTACATCGGCTAATTCCCTATCAATCTTGTTCGTTACATGTTGTGCGTTCGGTGCTAGTTGAGACACCAGTAGTTCTGAGGTTATCGTAAGTCTTATTTTCGTGTCCTTGTTTAAGTTAAACTGAGTGTCATCCGGTGGAACAGGTTTAACCTAAACAAGTGTCGCTAGATTAGACTTGCTTTAATTTGAGGTCTGTTTATGACTGCGCTAGCATTCGTTCGTGCTTCATGGACCCTGCATCGGCTAAAGAGCCGATTCAGTTATGCTTTCACGAATAGATCGTGTATATAGACTTATTTGGATATCAAACGATCTAGCTTTGTTTGCTGGGTTTGTTGAAGCCCGCTGGCCGTTAGACCAGGTGAACGCAGACTTGGTGAACTTAGCGAAGATGATTTACTAAAGCCGCCGGCCTTCTAGACCAGCTTTAGCCGATCTCTGCTTGTTTGATGTACAGATCAGATCTGTACACATGATCTATTTTCTTTTATACACATTAACTGAATTAGATCGGCTAGCACGTTATTATCTTCATATGAGTATCCGGATAGCCGTTTTACTTTGTTATTATACTATCGGTTCATAACATGACGGAATCGGCTTTCTAGTCGATCTCCGATTATACTGGCTCTTTGAGCCGTACAGTTGAAACTATCTGAACTCACCAGTTAGTTCCGCCTTGGATTACTGATTATATCTGTTTCCTTGTCAATTGCAGGTCAAATTGACTGGCACACTTGGGTGTTACCGACACTCTCAGACCGGGTTTGAAGCTAGCTGGATCTGCGAGAGCTCTACTGCCTTCAAGGGTCGTTTCCGGCTTCGCTGGTGTGTTGGGCTTAGGGAACCACTTTTTGCGCCAACAACTGTTGATTCTACCGCTACTGCTACCCTTTTAATTTATGGTCTGTAATAACTGCACCAAATTCTATTCAAACACTGGTCTGTAATATTAAGTACTATTTACTCTTCCGCAAATTTTACTCTGATGTATTTTGTTATGAAATGTTGTAACTCTGTAATGGCTTTGCAATGGGATCCTGTCGGAGATAACGGGTGCTTATGTAGCCCGGCAGAGCCTGCCTAGGTCATCCGGAACACGGGCCCGGCTGTCAGATGTCATTAGTGACGATGACAGGTGCCTGTGGGCCACGTGATTGAGGCGGTTCTGTTACAAAAGTTGAACATGAACTTCTTACTTCAAGTAGCAAGACAATCGTAGAGGTACAAGGTGGATCGAGAGCCGACAAGCCCGGCACTTCGTCCACCCGGAGGCAGGACTGCTTCGACTCTGCTCTTTCTCCAGCTCTTGTCCCTCTCTCATTCCCTATACTAAATTAGCTAGAAGCTAATGGAATGGGGCTTGCTCTTCCTCTCTACATTGTGACCTCTTGTGTTGGTGAATCAATTGATCCCTTCTATTGAATAGGTGTAGAGAGGAGGCCTCCTTTTATAGCTTGAGAGGAGGGGGTTCTATGCAAAAGGTTCATCCCCACATGGAAAGACCCAAACCAACCTCCAAAGGGCGGTTTCCACTTTCCATCTGTGTTGATCGTAGGTGGGACCGTCCTTCGGGAACCGCCGTACAACCGCCAGAAGAAAACTAGGCCCGAGAGACCCCACCAGAGGGGCGGCCGCCCTCGGGACCGGTCGGTCCCCTGGTGGGCCCGTTTGGCCACCGCCTTCTCGTGGTTGGTTCTCCTCTGGGCCTAGACCCCTCCTATGGTTACGAATGGGCCCAGATTTGTAATAAAGGTGGGCTTCTTTGTTATTCTTGGTTGCGCATTCTCTGAATTCACATTTCTCCTTTACGCTTTCCAATTGGTGTTGTGCACTTCCACTTGTTTCACTGTAAATCCTGCAAAAACATAAACACTAGGGGTACAAGTGGAACTCTATTAATAGCATATGTCTATGTGTTAAAGTATGATAGTTTCTCTCCCTTTAGGCATAAGTTGGCGGTTAAAAATGATCTATAAGGACCGCCAACACGCGTTGAAGAGATTTTCGGCGATCTTCGGCCGTATCATGAACGGCCTGATCAACAATAATAGAACATGACAAAGAGCAAGTAGAGAAGCCTCAAGCAAATTCAAGAAGGGTGCACTTACCTGAAATCGTGAAGATAATTGCCCCAGCCGGCGGAGCACATTTGTTAGGTTGGCACGGGTACTTGTTACATCAGCCTTCAAAGCCTCAAGCTCTTCGTCCGCCGTTTCCTCCTCCATGACGACGGCGTACTGATCGCCGATCCGCCTTAAAGTCCTGAGCACCACTGGCGGAGCCTCACCTGCAGCTTGATGGGTGATCTCCTCGACATCGTGCTCCGGAGGAGCAGCGCCTGCAGGTCATTGCTCGGGAATGTCCTAGCTTGATCCCGATACTCCTCCAAAAGAGGGCCGCCGGTCTGCGCGTTCGCTCCTTGATCGGAACCAGTGGGCGGCACTGTGCCATGGGAGTCGTGTCTCGAAGAAGGGCCTTCTCCAGTGTCCTCAGGCTGCCGTTCCACGTCTTGGTTTGAGGACGGGGATGGTGGCGGCGGGTCGCTTCACGCGGCCGGTCAATTGGTGGCGGCTGCTCCTGCGAGCCCAAATCCGGCTGCTGATCAGGCGGATTCTTTGGCGACTCATGGTCAGAAGGCCAACTGGCGGCAACATCCCCTTCATCTCCATCCCTCGCCGACGCACCACCACCAACTTCTCCACTCGCCATCCCCTCGATGTCTTCAGCTGAAGGGTCCCTGGATAATAATGCGGACTTCATGACTAAATATAACAGAACATGCCATTCAGCAAAAGACAGCAACAAGAAGACATAAATACTCACAACTCCGAACAGCGACGTTTTCGTGCGAAGCGTTTCTTCTGACCAGAAGTCCCCTCATCATTACTAGGGTTTTTGGTCGAAGGGACCTCTCCTTTCTGACGTTTCAGCGGCGGTCCTTCATCATCACTTGACCTTGGGAACACCGCTTGGCAATGGGCTCGCTCCTCGGATAGCTTCACCGACTTCTCAGATTTTTGAACTCTACTCGACGAGCCAGATTTACCAGGCGTGGGCTGCTTACCATGAGCCACCCATTGAGAAGGGGTCTCATGATCCTCTTCCTCTTCATCGGCTCTAGCTTCATCATTGGAGGGCACTGCGAAGTCTTCATCTTCGCTATCGGGCTGGTAGCGGTGTCGAGAGTCAACTCCTTCGGGCCACTCTGTAGTGGGTACCTCCGAAAAGTATACCTTTTAGTCCTGGCAATGTATCTTCAACAGATCAAATGAGATGTAAAGGATCAACATTCGAACAGAAGGCACAAAGAAGAAATCTACAAAAGGCATATCTCGGGTGTTGGATTCCCAATGTGCAGCGCTTTCTGCTGTCCTCGATTGTTCATTTGTGTCTTGTTATCAAATAGCTCCTTTAGTCTTATCGTAGCTTTGGAGGACAACATAAGATCGGGGACTTCTCTGGTCGGATCAGTTTCACCGACCCATTCATATGCTGGATGAACTCTCTCTTTACAGGGCAGAACTCGGCGCTTCACGAAATAGGTAGCAACTCCAACTCCGTTCAGATTCATGCCCTTTAGAATTTCCAATAGCTTGTTTACTTGTTCCATCTCGTCAGATTTGGACCTCTCTGACCAGCTCGGTTTCCTCTCTGGTATCTGCTCGACGGCACACCGAATAGGAGGATCTTGATTTGGCAGATAAAACCACCTCTTATTCCAATCACGAAGACTAGTATTTAGGGGGATAGAAAGATAATGGGCAGACACGCCATCTTGGAGTTTGAGGTACACTTACACTCCCCCGGCAATTCGAGAGCCTCCGCCGCTCGATTTCACGAGCATGTACAGATGACGAAATAAATTGAAATGGGGAAGAATTCCGGCAAAGGCTTGACAAAAGTGGATGAAAATAGAGACTTGGAAGATGGAGTTGGGATGCAAATGGCACAGTGAAATCTCATAATAATCAAGGAGCCTGCGAAGAAAGGGATGGCAAGGAACACCAAACCCGCGGAGGAAGTAGTCGGCGAAGATAGTCATCTCGCTGGTATTAGGCATGGGGTATGGTTCATCTTCAGACGGCCTCCATCTAGTGGTGGCACGGTTCGGTAGTAGCCCTTTCGCCACCAACTTCAAAATGGCTTTTTCTGTCATTGTGGAAGGTTGCCATTCGTTGTCCAGGCGGAGTTCTCCGGGTTCCGGTTCTTTCTCCTTCTTCAGGGGCACTCGCACACTCTTTCTAGGTGCCATTTTCCTCGAAATTGCTTGTGGATTTGGGTTGAAGGAAGAATGAATCGAACGGATTCAAGCGGAATTGGATTTTGGTTTAGTGAATCAGAAACCCTAGATGTCGGCGGCTAGGGCGAGCGAGAGCGGCTGTTTGCTTGAAATGGGTTCTGCACGTCAAAGGAAGAAGGCGAACCATTCCCCATGTGCACTATATAGTAAAGCACGTCGGTTCTCATACTCGCCAAAGGGCCACAGTGTACTTAAAAGCTTGAGTGGCATCGAATCCGCTAGGGAGCCTCGTCAGCATTTCCGAGCACTGGAGCTACTCGGAGGCTTTGTCGTTTCGTCAACATTTCCGAGCACAGGAGGTGCTCGAGGACTTCATCATCGGTACGTCAGCGCTTCTGAGCACTGGGGCTGCTCGGAGTTTTCGTCGTTTCGTCAACATTTCTGAGCACAGGAGGTGCTCGGGGACTTCGTCATCGCTACGTCAGCGCTTCCGAGCACTGGAGCTGCTCGGAGGTTTCGTCGTTTCATCAACATTTCCGAGCACAGAAGGTGCCCAGGAACTTCTTCATCGATACTTCAGCGGTTCCGAACACTGGAGCTGCTCGGAGTTTTCGTCATTTCGTCAACATTTCCGAGCACAGGAGGTGCTCGGGGACTTCATCATCGCTACGTCAGCGCTTCCGAGCACTGGAGCTGCTCGGAGGCTTCATCGTTTCGTCAACATTTTTGAGCACAGGAGGTGCTCGGGGACTTCGTCATTGCTACATCAGCACTTCTGAGCAATGGAGCTGCTCGGAGGCTTCATCATTTCGTCAACATTTCCGAGCACAGGAGGTGCTCGGGGACTTTGTCATCGCTACGTCAGCGCTTCCGAGCACTAGAGCTGCTCGGAGGCTTTGTCGTTTTGTCAACATTTCCAAGCACAGGAGGTGCTCGTGGACTTCGTCATCGCTACGTCAGCGCTTCCGGGCACTGGAGCTGCTCGGAGGCTTCGTCGTTTTGTCAACATTTCCAAGCACAGGAGGTGCTCGGGGACTTCGTCATCGCTACGTCAGCGCCTCCGAGCACTGGAGCTGCTCGGAGGCTTCGTCGTTTCATCAACATTTCTGAGCACAGGAGGTGCTCGGGGACTTCGTCATCGCAACGTCAGCGCTTCTGAGCACTGAACTGCTCGGAGGCTTTGTCGCTTCGCCAGTATTTCCGAGCACTGGAGATGCTCGGGGACTTCATCGATACTTCACATGACTACCAAGAATAAAGACTTTGACGCTGACACTACGTGCCTGCGTCACCTACTATCTGGCTCGGGGACTAAGTGGATACACTTCACCTGACGGTAAAGGTATTATTTCCGAAGAACCAAAAGTGGATACACTTCACCAAAGAGAAGGCCCTTTTCAAATTTTTCTGAGCTCCTTGCATCCGACTGGTCAAGCAACTCTGAAGATTTGCACTTCCCGACGAATGCAAGGTGCTCGGGGACAAGCTGTGGGGTATAAACCCATATACTCGCATGACTATACATGGGCAAGTCATCCAATCAGGCCCGGACTGTCAAGGACGCGTCGTCTACGCGATCTCCAGAAGACCGTGTATATCTGCCAGTATGAAGACTTGGTGGTTAAGAATTATATATGGTAAACTGACTTGTAACCCTGCCCCCCGGACTGTATAAGGCGGGTAGGGGATCCCCTCAAAACATCTCATCTACTAGCAATACAATACAGCAACACACAGGACGTAGGGTATTACGCCTCGCGGAGGCCTGAACCTGTATAAACTTCGTGTCTTGCGCTTACTACGCAACTCTTGCTCGTCTCAAGCGCACCTTCACCGATCAATCTACTACCTCGGGTATACCCCTCGGTAGACTGCCGACGATATCTCGTCGACAGCAGGCAATTAAATTAAACATGATGACATGGCAGTTTTTAATTAACCGTAATACCAGAGGTATTACAGCCTTCCCCCCTAAAAGAATTCTCGTCCCAATATTTGATACACAACTAAGACTTAAGACTAAGCAATAAAAAAGAAAATGTGTCAAGGCAACTAATTCATACTTGACCATTAAACAAGTGGAAAAGGACTCATATTACACGACCTTCAAATTTACATCTACAAGGTAGCAAAAAATTCGGGAGAAGTTTTCTGAGAGATAGTCCTCCGACTCCCAGATGGCTTCATCTTTGGAATGCTAACTCCATTGGATCATATACCACATGGTTGTAGTTCTTCGGGTAAGACGATCCTTTCGATCCAAGACTCGGATCGGATACTCGGAGCATGTCAAATCCGGTTCTAGTTCCACTCCTTCAACATCAATAACTTGATCGGGCACTCGAAGACATTTCTTCAATTGTGACACGTGGAACACATTGTGCACATCAGAGAGGTGCTCCAGTAATTGCAGCTTGTAAGTTACTTTTTCCAACGTTCTGTGATCAGAAATGGCCCGATATAACGTGGGGCTAACTTGCCTTTGACTCCAAAACGATTGACCCCTTTCATTGGTGAAACCTTCAGGTAAACATAATCTCCAGTCTTAAATACTAATGTTCGGCACCTTTGATCGGCATAACTTTTCTGTCGTGATTGTGCCACCTTCAAATTGTCTTGTATCAGTCGAACCTTTTCTTGGCTTCATTAACCAAGTCAACTCCATAAAACCATCTTTCTCCATTTCAAACCAATTCAATGGGGTACAACACCTACGACCATAAATGGCCTCAAACGGAGCCATCTTGATGCTTTTTTGATAGCTGTTGTTGTACGAGAACTATGCCAATGCTAAACACTTGTCCCATGTGTTGGTGTAATTGAGTGCACAAGCCCTCAACATGTCTTCCAGCAGTTGATTGACCCTTTCTGTCTGTCCATCAGTCTGTGGGTGGTAGGCTATACTATGCAGAAGTTTTGTCCCCATTGACTTGTGAAAAGCCTTCCAAAAATTGGAGACAAACTGGGTACCTCGATCGGAGATAATGGTCTTCGGCACTCCATGCAGCTTCATCAGGTTTTCTATATAAATCTTTGCGTATGTCGGTGCCCTGTAATCCTTCTTGAATGGTAGGAAATGAGCTTGTTTCGTGAGACGGTCCACAATAACCCAGATTGAATCAAAGCCTCTGGATGTCTTGGGCAAACCCACGATAAAATCCATACTGATGTCTTCCCACTTCCATGCAGGAATAGGCAATGGTTGCAGTTCTCCACCTGGCTTCATATGCACAGCTTTTACCTTCTGACATGTGTCACATTTGGCTACATACTAAGCAATCTCTATCTTCTCTTAGTCCACCAAAATTTCTGTTTCAAGTCCTGGTACATCTTAATTCTTCCTGGATGAATGGAGAATATTGTCAAATGTGCTTCATTGAGGATCATTTGATGTAACTCAGGAACTTTCGGAACCACAAGCCGATTCTTGAACCATACCACACCTTCATCATCAATTCTGAAACAATCTGTCTTTCCAGCTTGGACTTTCTCCTTGATATGCTTGATTCTCTTGTTTCCCTTTTGAGCAACAATGATTTGCTCACAAATAGGTGTTTCAATACTGATGTTGGCCAGACTGCCCTGTGGAACTATTTCTATGTCTAACTTTTCTAGCTCGTAGCACAAAGATAGATCATAAGGCTTCACGCTCAGACAATTGCAATGAACTTTCCGACTGAGTGCATCGGCAACCACATTAGCTTTACCTGGATGGTAGTGCACTTCAATATCGTAAACCTTGATCAACTCGAGCCATGTTTTTTGTCTCATGTTCAACTCTTCTTGAGTAAAGATGTACTTTAGGCTCTTGTGATCAGTATAGATGTTACAAGTACTGCCTAGCAGATAATGATGCCATATCTTCAAGGCATGTACCATAGCTGCCAATTCCAAGTCATGAGTGGGATAATTCTCTTCATGTCGCTTGAGTAGCCGTGAAGCATAAGCAATCACTCGTCTCTCTTGCATCAGGACACAACCCAAACAAGTGCCAGAAGCATCACAATACACATCAAACAACTTTTCAATATCCGACTGAGCTAAGACTGGTGCTGTGGTCAATAACTTCTTCAAAGTCTGAAAGGTTTTCTCGCACTCGGGCGACCAAACAAATTTAACTTGATTCTTTAGCAAATTGGTAATAGGCTTGGATATTCTGGAAAAGTCTAGGAATAAAACGATGATAGTATCCCACCATTCCCATGAAACTACGGACTTAATGTACAGTGGTCGGTGGCTTCCAATTCAAGATTTCTTCCACCTTGCTCGGATCAACAGATAAACCTTCTGCCGATAGAATATGTCCGAGGAATGGGACTCTGTCTAACCAAAACTCACATTTGCTGAACTTGGCATAAAGTTGATGTTCTCTCAAGTTAGTTAGGACAACATGGAGATGTTTGGCATGTTCTTCAGGTGTTTTGGAATAGACGAGGATGTCGTCTATGAACACAACTACGAATTTGTCGAGATCCGGCTTGAAGACGGAGCTCATGAGGTACATGAAATAGGCAGGGGCATTGGTTAGGCCGAAATACATAACTAGGTATTCATATAGGCCATATCTGGTGGTGAAGGATGTTTTCGGAATGTCTTCGGAACGGATTTTTATTTTGTGGTAGCCAGATCTAAGGTCAATTTTAGAAAAGACTTTGGCTCTAGCTAGCTGGTCAAAGAGTAGGTCAATATGAGGCAAAGGGTATTTGTTCTTGATGGTTACCTCATTGAGTTGGTGGTAGTCAACACAGAGTCTGAGAGAATTATCCTTCTTTTTCACAAAAATAGCAGGACAACCCCAAGGAGATGAACTAGGTCTCATGAACCCTTATCCAATAGATCTTGCAACTGAATCTTAAGCTCTGCCAATTCCTTGGGAGGCATCCTATAGGCTCTATGAGAAATAGGTGTGTTCCAGGCTTTAACTCAATGGTAAACTCCACATCATGGTTAGGAGGTAAGCGAGGCAGATCGTTAGGGAACACATCCAGAAATTCATAGACCACCAGAATATTCTGCACTTCTTTGACTGAGGTAGCACATATTCTACCAACTGCTCTTTGAGGGATTGGAAGCTGAATGAGATTTTGGGTTTGGCTATTAGGCAAATTTACCCTGATGGTTCTATTCAGCACGTCAATGAGAGCCTTGTGCTGATACATCCAATTCATGCCTAAAATCGCATCTATGTCTTGGTCTTTCAGCACTATCATTGAGGTCGGGAATATATGCCCACCCAGTTCTATTGGCACTCGATGCACTACTTCCATAGTACTGATACGCCCCCCGGGCGATAGTATAAGGAAATTCTCCTTTATCTCCCCCAATTGGAATATCATGCTTGACGACAAATGTACGATTGATGAATGAATGTGATGCACCGGAATCGAAAAGCATGATAGCAGGATGACTTGCGACAGGGAATCTACCCAACATGACGGGTTCACCCTCGGGAATATCACCAACTTGAGTGTAGTAGACTTGACCTGCTTGCTTCACAACTTTTCCCTTTTGGGCATCTTGCTGATGCCCGCGGTGCTGAACTTGCTGCTGCTGCTGACCACCCGGACCCTTCTCTGCATTCTGGTTATACTGCTTTGGGAACGGACAGCTGCGGGACCAGTGTCCCATCTTGCCATAATTGTAGGAAGGGAGGTTATAGTTGGTCTATGGAGTAGTGACACGAACGCCAGAGGCATTCGGCTGAGTAGTGTTTTGTTGGTTGGAGGTATGGGAAGTAGCCGCAGTGCGAATCATGACCTGCTTGTAACACCTCGGCCCAGGGCTTAATAGGATTGATAGGATACTCATACCAACAAGTTGTAACTTCTTTTCCGGAAGCCCATCTGCAAAGAACTCTGAGGTCAAGCGAGCTTGGCCCTAGAGAGATGGGTGACTGACCGGGAAGTCCTTCCCCGGTGCGCATGAGTGAGTACAAAGTGCGCAGAAAAGACTGACATTGGTCTGTGAGGGTAGTCTATATCCTAGTTAAGCTGCCAGATGTAAGCGGGCCTGGCCTAGGAGAAGCGGGATGTTATAGAATGGTATCAGAGCTGACTCTCGTGGTTTCATGAGCGCGTGTGTCGTAGTTGTGCAGGCATGATGCGCATGGCTGGTGTGGATCCGGCGTGGTCACATAGCATGGCACATGCGCTGGCACTGGACACATGGACGTGGCCAAGAGGGGACGTTCCTGGCTTAGGATTGATCGACGAGGACGTCGATCTCTTAAGGAGTTGAGGATGTAACACCCCGGCCCAGGGCTTAATAGGATTGATAGGATACTCATACCAATGTTGACGGTGGATATACCCTAAAATTCCACATTCAAACACCGTCAAGAGGCCTCGGATTCAAGGGAAGATAAACATATCATGAGCATATTTTATCAATAACTAGTTCCACATGTACTCTTAAGCTTGTGATTGCAGAAAACACCAAAACAGTGCAAAAGTGAGCAACTAGGGGCTAATTACATGGTTCGGCCGAACCATGTAATGTTGCCCCAGGCCACTACCTTTCAACACAGTGCAAACAACATCAAATGGAAGAGATCAGAGCCAAGGGTGGGCCCACCCATGGGTTGACCGAACTGCCCATGGGGCCCACCTGGCTCTGGTGACGTGGCAGGATCCGTGTGACACTCCAACCAAGTCATTTCATCCATCGGATCAACTTGTGCTTTCATTCAACGAAGGAGATCAAAGGCACATGGATTGAGGCATGAAACGAAGCAACCAAGACAGAACCAACACATAGGAAGAGTCTATGACTTGTGGGGAACACACCTAGCCTGGCCCCACCCATCATAGGGGTCGGTCGAACCATGGCGTGTGGCCCCCAGCCACCTACACACTCAGTGACAAGTGGGGATCCTTCTAGAAGACCCTGGCTGGGCCCACCAGTCATAGGGGGGTCGGCCGAACCCCCCTGTGCCCAGCCAGGTCGGTTGGCTTCTACTTACTGCAAGCATGCTTCCCATGTGCTCAAATTGCCAAGACCGCCCATTTTGAGGCGGTTACAAGGCGGTGGATCCAAGGGTGGAGAGTTGAGGAGCACACGAATCGATGACGTGGCATCCCTCCACTCTCCACTATAAATAGAGGCTGTCCACTCCTCTTCAAGACACACCATACACCATACAACTCAAGAAGCAAGCTAGAGTTCTACTCTTTAGTAGTAGTATTAGTCTAGTATGGGAGATAGAGTCGAGTCGAGCTGCGCTCGGAGTCTCCGGAGTCGTCGACTGGAGAGTCTGGTATACCTCTTGTACCTTTTCTTCTGTAAGACTTTATCCTTATCAATATATATTATCTTTACTTTACTTCACTAAGTTCTTACTTATTGTTGGCGGTCCTTAAGTCACATTTCATACCGCATAAATCCATGGAACATTATAGAAAAATATTCTTTAATTAACAAGTTCCACGAGTTTTGGTGTTTTCCACTATGTTGCAGGAATATCCGAGTTTTCACAACATAAAAGTATCTCAAATAATAAAATGGACTACACCATTGTGGAGAGCTCGTCACGCTGATCAAAATGCATATATTATTTGTATTATTTGGAGTTCCCAATAAAATGATATATAAGTTCGAATCCAATTTAGGACTCCACGAGTAGGCATGAGTATTTTGGCCATAACTCACTCATCCGAACTCCGATTAGGCTGAATCACCGGTCAAAATAAAGCTATCAACGAGACCCATGGGCTCACAAAAGGCGATGGCTAGAAGGCCCAGCCAGGGGACCGGCTGCCCCCAGGACTGGCCGCCCCCCTGGTGGGGCCTCTCGGGCCCAGTTTTCTTCTGACAGGTATAGGGCGGTTCCCCAAGGACGGTCCCACCTATGATCAACACAGATGGCAAGTGGAAACCGCCCTTTGGAGGTCAGTTTGGGTCCTTCCATGTGGGGATGATCCTTTTGCATAGAACCCCTGCTCTCAAGCTATAAAAGGAGGCCTCCTCTCTACACCTATTCATCAATTGATTCACCAACACAAGAGGTCACAATGTAGAGAGGAAGAGCAAGCTCCATTCCATTAGCTTATAGCTAATTTAGTATAGGGAGTGAGAGAGGGACAAGAGCTGGAGAAAGAGCGGAGTCGAAGCAGTTCTACCTCCGGGTGGACGAAGTGCCAGGCTTGTCGGCTCTCAATCCAACTTGTACCTCTACGATCGTCTTGTTACTTGAAGTAAGAAGTTCGTGTTCAACTTTGGTTTGATTCATTAAGCATGTTACTTCCATAAAGCTACTTGTTTTTTGGATCGTCGTTTGTCCTTTGGACGGATGCTCTAGTAAGAGGACTCCTGATAGAGACGGATGTTCCTGTACGGCGCTAGAGTAGTAGTCGCCTTCGTATACGTGGTGTCTAGGTCAGAGTCTGCCTTCGTATGTTGCATGCGCCCATGGGAAGAGGGGTAGGTGGCAGGTGGTGACAGTCCTGTCCACTCGTACCAGCATCCCCCCACATTCGGACACGGAATGGCGCTGATACTGGTATCGCCTGACAGACCAGGTGCAAGTAGTGGGGAAGTTTCCATCGCTTATATGCGTTTGACCTTAGAAGAACCTCTCTACCCAAGCTATCCCTTCCGTCTCTTCTGAGTAAACAAGTTTAAGAGATAAAGTACAAAGACCGTTCCTCTGGGAAATTATGATACCCTGAATACTTCCGGGTGAAGGCTACAACGGCACTTCCGTGCGCTTGCGGACTTTTCTGCTGACGCTAAGAAGCGCCAACAAGCTTTCAGGCGCCGTTGCCGAGGAACGGTTGTTGTATTTATCTCGAACCTAGTTCACCCGTGTATCCTTGTGTTTTATCAAAAAAATCTTTTATCTTTTCTTTTTATAAAAACAAAATATTCCTTTTTATCCGATCCTTTCACCATGTTGCCAGCTCCAAATTCAAAATCCTTCTGCTTCAAAGGGGGAGTTCTTTGAACCACATTATTTTTCAAAACCAAAATTTCCATCCAGTTGTGAACTCCACCCGAGATTCAAAGCTATGGTTCGGACAAAACCCTTCTTTGGTCACGACAATGAAAATTCTTTTGACCATTTGCAAAAATTCGAGGAATTGTATTCATGCCTAAGCATTCTTGACATGACACAAGAAATTCTTAAGTGAAAGTTATTTCTGTTCTCCCTCAATAGGAGGCAAAACAATGGTACACTGATGCCGTAGAAAGTACGAATGGAGAATGGGATGAACTTAAGATCAAGTTTTATCTTGCATTCTTACCCATGTCTCGTATCGCCGCTCTACCAAGTGCAAACCTCGATTTTGAGCAAAAAGAGAAGAAGTCCACAGGTGCAGCCTAGGCCAGGTTTACAATGTTTATACAAGCTAACCTAGACTTTTCTTTATCCGATAATGTGCTTTTGCATATCCTTTGTTTGGATCTAGACATAGATGCTGCCCTATGCTTTGATATAATCGTTGGAGGGCCGTTTTCATAAAAACCATGACGGAATAGAGGAAAATCCTTGTTTGCATCCTAGAGAAGCACGCTTCTCCCGTCATCATACCCAAACCCCTCCATACAAGGGCATGTCAAGTTCTGAAGAGGCCTCAGCAGCCGAATCCTTTCCCTCGCCACCCTTTGATTCGTCTGTTGAGCCCTTACCCGAACCATGAACACCGAAGGAAGGAATGTTTTATCCTTCAGAGTTCGCTATCAAAATTTGAGGATTATGGCAAAACTTTGAAACATTTCTTGGCACAAAATTCTGACATTTCTTAGGAAGTATCCCCTAATGCTGAGTCATCGAAAATATGGTTGTTGCTTGTTGGAAGTGAAACGTTCTTCTGAAGAAATTCATATTCTTTCACCTCCCACAACCATGTCTTGCTCATTAAGGGGGACTTCTGTGAAAGCCCTACACAACCTCACAGTTGGGACTACTTTCATTCCAGCGGAAACCCTTTTAGGGCGATATGCCGCTAGTCCCGACCGACAAACTTTTCAGAAGTTCATCCGGACTCATTTTTGAGTTTTGTGGGATTGTTAGGGTAGTGCCATTGGAAATTAACAAAATCAAAGTTTCTTATACTTCCTCATCTATGCCATCCTCGAGTTTGATCTTCTCATAGGGCACCTTCTTGAAAATCTCATTTATATATATATAAAAAAAAGAAGGGAGCCCCGATGAGAAGTTTGAAAGTTTTGCTTCTAGCACTTGCTCAAAAACCTAAAGGCGAAGCAAAGCTACTTGTTTGAGCATGCGAATCCTTCTCCTGCGCCCTTGCTCGAACAAGATGCATGTCCCTCTGGCCATCAATAACATTGTTCTTGATAATGGTCAAGGTTAAGTGATCATCCTCCATGATATATCTTTTGAGAATGAAAACTTTCGTGCCACGGACATGCCCGAAGCAACAACTTTAGAGCCAAGAAGGGGCCCGCTAACAAACATGGTTTTGAGGTCCCTCACATTTATGCTAAAGGTCTCTAGAGTTTGTTTCGCTTCGGACCACCTGCTTCTACGAGGATCTCGCAACCATCTCTTGATTCTAGTTGTTCAACTTTTTGAGAGAATGGTTGTGAATGCTTACATTTGCCATAAACATTGCAAATCCTGTAGTAGTACGATGGTGCATACCTTGCAGCTTGAATATTAATGCCTATGATTGGTGGTAAAGCTGGGAACTAGACCACCATTGATTGCTGCGAGAAGAAGTTCCCATGGTCAAGCTTAAGACCATAACTTAAACACTGCCGGGAGATACCCCGGATTATCCTTAAAAATAAATATATATATTTTATTATTATTACTATTGTTATTTTCAAAAAAATATATATCTTCTTTAAATGGTGAGGGCATGTTGTCAAGTTATTATGCACCTTCGGGTGTGTCGCTAACCATTTCAGGAAAGATTAAGAAGAACTCGAGTCATATGATGCTTGACGACATGGAATGACATCAACTACAAAAGCTTGATGCACTCCTAGGTAATGGAACACACTCATAAGAAGGCCCTAACTCTGCACTTGACTTTTATGCAAAACTCCTAGTGTGGGGGTGGACGGTGAGAAACCCAAGTTCCATGCACACCAAAGGGTCATTCAAACAAATGATGATGAAGATGTCAGACTCGCCTTGCAAAAGAAAGAAGAGAGAGTTAAAATATATATATTGAAAAAAGAGAGAGATGATATAAAAAAAAGAGAAGAAAAAAAAGGAATGAAAGAAAAAAAAAAGAGAGATGAGGGAGACTAAAAAAAAGAAAAAAAAGAAAGAGAACTAAAAGATTGGGAGTCACCCTCTTCTGAACCTTTGCTAGTATCATCAAGGCCCATGGCCCATGCTCATTGATGTGTGTGTGGCCTAGCTTCGGAGATCACCTGAGTAGAACCATCATGCTAGCTGCAACAACAACTTCAATGCCTCATACATATATGTTGCCGGTACATATACTCAGGTATGCGAAAGTAAATAAATGTTCACCAACTTCTTATAATTGTCTTCATTTGATCATACAAATTCATGCTTCCTTTGCTTGTGTTATAAACTCTGGTTTGGGTGTAGTCTTATAAGGTACATCCATAGGTCTTTTTTTAAATTAAGCATGGTGCTTAGGTTAAAATGGCCTTCTTTGATCAAAATTTGACATGGTGTCGAAATTTGATCAATGAACTTTGAGTTGTTGACATAATCAATGAAAGTAATCTGATATGGAGATAAACCAAGGCATATCTTTCTCTGCATCTTTATCTTGGCCTTGTTTATAAAAAGTTGAGTGAACAAGTTTTCAATAAAAAAGAAATAATAATCATATCTTTCTTGCTCTCTGGTCTTATAGCCAATAGAGTCCTTGCTTGTTGTTGTTGCTCTTGTTTTGTTTTCTTTTTATCAAAATAAAGCAGGTACAAGAATAAGTGTGGGGGAGATCTCTCAAGCAAACCTAACACACCTTCAAGATCTCCCATGCACGTTGCACAACACCGAGTGACTCATCACGCAACAAGAACAGGACACGTGACTTCCATAAACCTCGTTCATCTTCAACGGTGGTTTGTGCACCTCTACCCTCACATCTCCCTAAGTTGTGAAGTTTTAAATCTGATAATCTAAAAATACAAAACTTCTGACACGCCATCTCCATGGTATCCTTTGATAAAATTTGCATACTCCTTATTCCTCGCCAACATTCCTATAACTTCTGAACAACTATGATAGGGACCCCATGTTGTCTAAGTAATTGGAGTATGTGATATAGCTGGATGATTTGAACCTTGCTCTTTTTATGATGGACTTGGGATTTATTTTACAAAATCAAAATGAGATGGCATGCTCCTTAATGATAATGAATTTCCCACCAAGGCCATATGACATGTTTAACTTCTGCAAACCTTTAGTCATATGCTGCTTGTCGGATCATTGAGTTTGGTCAAATTGTTGTGACCTATGTGAGATTATGGTCATGCACCCATGATTGAGATTCACACGCACCCACCAATAAAATGCCGACTCTTACACTAAGAGTTGCGCACAACATGTACCCTGTCATCCACCAAAAATGCCAACTCTTACCCTAAGAGTTGTACACTCTTCCACCAAATAAAAATGCCGACTCTTACCCTAAGAGTCACACATTCATCCTCCACCATATAATTACTCTTCGCATTCCATCATGATATCTCTCCATTCAAAGTTTGCATTAAGAAGAGATATGGGCTATGTTTAAAAAAAAAGTATGCCAAGGGACACAAAAAAAGAGAAAAATATATATATATATACACATGCCAAGGGGCACGAAAAGAGAGAAAAATTTTAGCAATAAACAAACGGGAAAGTCCAAAGCCCCGTTCAAGAAAAAAAATACATATATGAATATTTCCTTTTATAGCCCATACTTTTCAAAGAATCATCCATCTATCCAATAAAGAGAGTCATGATGCATGAAGTACCAAAAACAGTTAGAATTAGGAATCATCTTCCATGCCACACACTTGCACATCTCAATCTAGTGTATGACTTGTATTTCCGTGTGGTTCGGTTTTTGACTTGACAATATATGTGACGGAAGTATGCCCACTTTCATACCTACCCAAAACTCCACTCAAAATCTTTAGAGATGGGTTATGAAAGAAGGCAATTGTAACAGAACCGCCTAAATCACGTGGCCCACATCCACCTGTCAAAGTCACTAATGACATCTGGCAGCCGGACCCGTGTTCCGTATGACCTAAGCGGGCTCTGCCGGGCTACATAAGCACCCGTTATCTCCGACAGGATCCCATTGCGAAGCCATCACAGAGTTACAACATTTCATAACAAAATACATCAGAGTAGAATTTGCGGAAGAGTAAATAGTACTTAATATTACAGACCAGTGTTCGAATAAGATTAAGTGTAATTATTACAGACCATAAATATAAAAGAGTAGCAGTAGAGTTTGGAACAACAGTTCGACAGATAGTTTAATATTACACGAACCCTGCCCAAGGGTTTAACTTTAGTCTTCTTCACTCTCCTGGACGATGGTGACACAGCACGGAGCAAGACAAACGTCAGTCTCCTGCTGCCCTCCTACAATGGGGTTAACAAACCCTGAGTACATGGGGTACTCCGCAAGACTTACCCGACTAAAGGTGTAAGATTAGACTCAGGAATGCAGGCTAAAGGGAGTCAAGGTAAGGCTTAGCAAGAGTTCAAGAATTTTGCGGAAAAGCATTACTAATCCTAAATCAATATTTTATTTCAATAATACTATTCATCATTATCCATTTCTCCAAATACTTTCTCATATATCAACGTTCTTTCATTTACTTAATCCATTCAAAAACAATCCTAGTTCCGAACCACTTTCCGATGTAGGGGTGAGGATCAAGTCTCCATATTCGAGGAGCAACGACGATTCGAATCGATTAATACCCAGCTGGGGATCTCTATCCACACTGCGTATGTAGCACTTAAGCTTGCATACGCCAACCCCGCCTACCACGGCTTTTCATACCCCAGAACCGGTCCTGCGCCACCCGAGAGCACAGTACTCCTCTCATCTCCAGGCATGACGGCCACGAGGGTACACGCTACTCTCGCCATCTCTCCACTCCCAGTGCGTGGTTGTCGGTTCCAGCAGTAGAGCCACCGGAGTCAGAGGCTTTCCGTAGTATGTGGCTAGTTGCAAAATCTTGATCACAGCAGGCCTGACAACGAACGGTCCCTAATATTTTTCCGTTGGAAACCATGCATTGGGACTCTAACCCAAGTACACTGATAACTACCCGGTTTTCACATCCCTTCCCGATGGCGAGGATCGCTGGGACTCTAGCCCAACAGATGGTCGACCAAACGGAACAACCCATCCATGTGGTTGACAATGAACTAGCTAGGCACACTGCCAACCAACAAGGACATAACCAATCCCATAAAGTGATTCGTTTGTTTCATATTATCACAGTTTTCAAAATAGCATTTTTGCAATTCTATCATTAAGCATGACTAAGCATTTTTCAATACCTTTAAATAAATCAGGGTCTTAGGTATAATATGTGGTCAAGGAAAGGTAATGCATCAATAGGTTATCACTCAACTCCTAATAACCTAATGCAGTAGATTAACTCAAGTGATAAATATTTTAAATAACAAGGAGGGGCTGAATGCACCGGGGCTTGCCTTGAATTGCGTAGAGTGTCGGATCCGGGTCAGTTCCACAAATATCAAATCCTTGTATAACTTCCTGAGTAGTCTCCTCAGATGGACCCTCAGACTTTACCTCTGGATTCTCGGTCACTACATGTTTGCAATGAATGAATGTATGAATGTGATGCACATGAAATGACAGACGAAATTTAATAACAAATAAACCACACATGTGTATAAGACCCTACCTTAGCTAGACATGAATAATCTAATTCATACTGCCCTAGGTCATAAAGGTGTTTGACCTAAAATCTCAATCAATCCAAAAATCACACCAATCAATAATCATTCCATTTATTATTCCTAATATTATCATTTAAACCAACATATAATTTAATAAATATTTAACTATTTCCATTTGATGTCAAAATGCACCAACAGATAGATTTTAGTACCAAACAGTGACACAATAAATTTCAAGATTTTTGGAACATCACAGAAATTATTAAAAATCATCAAAGTTCCTTTTAACATTTAATGTGCTGATTTTTAATTAATACAGAAAACACCAAAATCCTATATTTAATATTTTTATTAAATTCTACACATCACAGAGAGTATCTAGAAATATTTTCATACTTTTTGGTGCAGTAAATTAATCCATACAAAAATATCAAAACTTCACACTATTCATTTTAATTAAAATGAAAAAGCAATTAGAAAATCGCTGGAAAAAAAGAAACGGCCATTCGGCCCACTAAGGCCCAACAGCGCAGGCCGCGGCCGCGTGCGCGCGCCACCGAGCCGGCCCGCAACCCCGCACCGGCCCAGCACGGCCCAGCCGCGCGCGCTCGCGCACTCGCCCGCGCGCTCGCCCCGGATCGGCCGCTGACAGAGGGGTCCCAGCCGTCAGCCCCGCGCGCGCGCGCTCTCGCTCTCGACCGCTGACAGGCGGGCCACCCCTGTCAGGGTCGTCCCCGACCTCCAGTCGGACGCTCCCGCGCGCACGCGCGAACGGCACGGCGCGGGCTTCGCCGCCGGCGACCCCAACGGTAAACTCTATCGACACTACGACACCCTCAGACCCTAGCCGACCACCCTACAAGCACATCTTACGCCCTACCGCCTCCGACGAGCTCGTCGGGAACAATGGCGGCTCGGCGGCGGCGGCAAGCCACACGCCGGCGAGCTCAAGCTATAATCGTCCGAGATGGATCGTGTTAAGGCTTCAGGGGCTCACCACGGTTCGGTCTGGCTAGGAGACTCGGACTACGACGGTCCAGGTAGACGAGAACGGCGACGAAGGTTGACGGGGCGGTGCGGATTCCACGGCGAGGTCCTGTTCCGAGGTACCGGGACGGGTTAGCCGCGCTGATGCCAGCCGCGGCGGCATTCGGCCGGAGCGGAGGAAGAAAAGCGAACGAGCGGCGCACTCCGACCACAAACTACCACCACAAGCGGTCCAGAAGACGCGCAAGGAACCTAATCAGACTACTGCACGAGGGGAGAGGTGGAGATGACCGGAGCGGCGGCAATTTTGGCCGGCGACCGAATGGGAGCGGGTGAGAAGAATGGACGCGGCTGTCGCTTTTAAGCCGACGAAACGTGGGGATAAGGTCGGGAGGGGTCCCGGGGCCCTCAGGCGATCATGGGTTGATGGCGATGGGGCCATGCCCTGGCCGGACGTCGCCGGCGTGCGGCGCGGCACGCGCGCGTACGCGCGGCCACGCGGCCGGAACAGGGGGGCGGTACTGTAGCAGGCAGGGGGGTCAACAGCTAGAGATTTAAAATTCCTCCCAAACCGTGCAGCTACAGTAGGTGCTCCCAAAATAAAAGTTGTGCCAAATTTTATGTAGAACATCTTTGCTTTTTACACCATGTTCAAATTTTGCACCAATTTGAATTTATACAAAAGGGGGTAGAATTAGGTTTTGAATTTCAAACTGAATTTTTAAAATTACTTTTGATTCTTCTCAACAACTTGAAAATTGGTAAACATGAAAGTTGTCCTACTCAGAGAGCTTGACAACTTATATTTAGGAAGTTTTTGAATATTCTTAATATTTTTTGAATTTAAAGTTTCAAATGTAAATTTCAATATAGTAATTTGAGTTTAATTTGAATTTTTATAATATTACTTCAAAATCTCCAAAAATAAAAGTTGTTCCATTTTTAAAACTCTACAACTTTTATTAAGACACTTTTCCCATATTCCATATAGATTTTGAATTGGGTTTTTAGGTCAACTTTAGGGTTTAATTTAATTTCTATTTAATTTCATTTTTGATTTTTGATTAAGGACTTAATTACACAATCAGTACTTAGCTGAAATCAAATCACTCTAGGCCCTAAGCTCAATCATATGTAGATGCTTAAATTTAAATATGATGACATGGCTGATTAATTGAATTGTAATACCAGAGGTATTACGGCCTTCCCCCCTAAAAGAAATCTCGTCCCGAGATTTAATAGAAATATTAACTGAAACAAAGTAATGGACAAAGACAGGTCTCAACTAACTAATTCTAAAATCTGCTAAAAATAGAAGAACGTTTACATATGTCGAGACTAAAAAGTTTACATTCTACAAGGTAGCAAAGAACTCAGGGAAATTCTCTGCGAGGTAATCTTCCGATTCCCAAGTGGCTTCTTCTTCGGAATGTGCACTCCACTGGATTTTGTACCATCTGGTTGTATTCCTTCGCGTGACACGATCTTTTATGTCCAAGACTCGAATAGGATACTCTGAGTATGTCAGCTCAGGTTCAAGTTCCACTCCTTCCACTTCGACGACTTGATCAGGTACTCGAAGACATTTCTTGAGCTGTGACACATGGAATACATTGCGTACCTCCGAAAGATGCTCTGGCAACTGCAGCTTATAAGCTACTTTTCCCACGCGTTCTATGATTAAGAAAGGTCCAACATAACGCGGAGCCAACTTGCCTTTAACGCCAAATCGACTGACTCCTTTCTTTGGCGATACCTTTAAATACACATAGTCTCCTATCTTGAATGCCAAAGGTCGACGCCTTTTATCGGCATAACTTTTCTGCCGAGACTGTGCTACTTTCAAATTTTCTTGAATCTGCTTAACCTTTTCTTCGGCTTCGTTGACCAAATCCACACCATAAAACCATCTCTCTCCCGGTTCAGACCAATTCAATGAGGTTCGGCACCTTCGACCATAGACTGCCTCAAATGGGGCCATCTTGATGCTTTCTTGATAACTGTTGTTATACGAGAATTCAGCCAATGCCAGACAATCATCCCACTTGTCAGGGTAATTGAGCGCACAAGCCCTCAACATATCCTCCAAAACTTGATTGACTCTTTCCGTCTGCCCATCCGTCTGCGGATGGTAGGCAGTGCTATGCAAAAGCTTTGTACCTAAGGACTTGTGGAAAGCTCGCCAAAACTTGGAGACGAACTGGGTACCTCGATCAGAAACGATGGTCCTCGGTACACCATGTAACTTCACCAAGTTCTCAATATAAAGCTTTGCATATGCCAGTGCCCTGTAGTTCTTCTTGACAGGTAGAAAATGAGCTTGCTTGGTGAGGCGATCCACAATAACCCAGATGGAATCAAAACCTCTTGAAGTCTTGGGTAATCCCACGATGAAGTCCATGCTGATGTCTTCCCACTTCCATGCAGGGACAGGCAATGGCTGCAGCTCTCCGCCAGGCCTCATGTGAACAGCCTTCACTTTCTGACACGTGTCACATCTCGCGACATACCGGGCAATCTCTATCTTCATCTTTGTCCACCAGAACTTTTGTCTCAAATCCTGATACATCTTGTTGCTGCCGGGATGGATAGAAAACCTTGTCAAATGTGCTTCATCAAGGATCTTTTGTCGCAACTCCGGCACCTTTGGAACTACCAGACGATCCTTGAACCACACGACACCATCATCATCAATCCGGAAACAATCTGCCTTGCCAGCCTGAACCTTTTCCTTGATGTGCTTGATTCCATTACTTTCCCGTTGAGCGGCAATAATCTCATCCCGGATGGGTGTTTCAATACTAATATTGGTCAGACTGCCTTGTGGAATTATTTCTACCCCTAATTTTTCCAACTCATAGCACAAGGACATATCATATGGCTTGACTGTCAAACAATTGCAGTGCACTTTACGACTGAGTGCATCAGCGACCACATTCGCCTTGCCAGGGTGATAATGCACTTCAATATCATAATCCTTGATTAACTCGAGCCGTCTTCGCTGTCACATGTTCAGCTCTTCTTGAGTGAAAATATATTTCAGACTCTTGTGGTCTGTATATACATTACAGGTACTGCCCAGCAAATAGTGACGCCATATCTTCAAGGCATGTACCACAGCTACTAACTCTAAATCATGAGTGGGATAATTCTCCTCATGACGCTTGAGTTGCCGTGAGGCATAAGCAATGACTCTTCCTTCTTGCATCAAGACACAACCAAGTCCGGTACCAGAAGCATCACAGTACACATCAAAAGGCTTTTCTATATCTGGTTGGGCCAGCACTGGTGCCGTGGTCAACAACTTTTTCAAGGTTTGAAATGCCTTTTCACATTCGGGTGACCAGATGAACTTGACATGATTCTTCAGCAGGTTGGTAATGGGCTTGGCTATTCTTGAGAAGTCTGGAATAAACCGACGGTAATACCCTGCCATTCCCATAAAACTCCGGACTTGATGAACTGTGGTTGGTGGCTTCCAATTCAAGATTTCTTCCACCTTACTGGGATCCACGGATACACCTTCAGCTGATAGAATGTGTCCGAGGAAAGGAACTCGATCTAGCCAAAACTCACATTTGCTATACTTTGCATATAGTTGGTGCTCTCTCAAATGGGTTAGGACAATACGAAGGTGGTTGGCATGTTCATCAGGGGTTTTAGAATAAACAAGGATGTCATCGATGAACACGACTACAAACTTGTCAAGATCGGGCATGAAAACAGAGTTCATGAGATACATGAAATAGGCAGGTGCATTGGTTAGGCCAAAAGACATGACCAGATACTCATAAAGGCCGTATCTGGTGGTGAATGCTGTTTTCGGAATGTCCTCAGGACGGATCTTTATTTGGTGATAACCAGACCTAAGGTCAATTTTGGAAAAGACCTTGGCTCCAGCTAGTTGGTCAAAGAGTAGGTCAATGCGAGGCAAAGGATATTTATTTTTAATGGTGACCTCGTTGAGTGGGCGATAATCGACACAGAGTCTGAGTGACTTGTCCTTCTTTTTCACGAATATAGCAGGACAACCCCAAGGAGATGAACTTGGTCTGATGAAACCCTTATCAAGCAGATCTTGCAGTTGAATTTTAAGCTCAGCCAATTCCTTGGGAGGCATCCTATAGGCTCTGCGGGATATAGGTGCAGTTCCTGGCTTCAACTCAATAGCGAACTCTACATCACTGTCAGGTGGCAGACCGGGTAGATCATCAGGGAATACATTCGGAAATTCACAAACTACCGGAATATTTTGGATTTCTTGAACTGAGGTGGCACACAATCTCTGCACTGTCTTCTCAATCATTCTCACGGGTAGTGGCAGTTGGATAAGAAGTTGAGATTGACTACCAGGTATGCTGACCTTTATGGTCCTATTCAGCACGTCTATCAGTGCCTTGTGCTGATACATCCAATTCATACCTAATATGACATCTATGTCCTGATCCTTGAGTACTATCATGGTGGTTGGGAATATATGCCCGCCCAATTCGATAGGTACTCGATGCACTACCTCCTTAGTATTTATACGCCCTCCGGGTGAATGTATAAGGAAGTTTTCCTTTATTTCCCCAATTGGAATCTCATGTTTTACCACAAATGTACGATTGATGAATGAATGTGATGCACCAGAATCAAAAAGTGTAATAGCGGGGTGACTGGCGACAGGAAACCTACCCATCATGACGGGCTCTCCTGCAGGGATGTCGTCCACATGAGTATAATAGACGTGTCCAGCCTTCTTGACAAGATTGACCTTCTGAACCTGGTGCTGCTGACCACGGTGCTGATTCTGATGCTGCTGTTGCTGTTGCCTAGGACCCTTCTGGGCATTTTGATTGTACTTCTTGGGATATGGACAGTCACGAGCCCAATGTCCCAATTTGCCACAGTTGTAGCAAGGATGATTATAGGTGGTCTGAGGTGTATTGATACGAACGCCTGGGGCATTCGGCTGAGTGGTGTTCTGTTGATTAGAGGTATGGGAGGTAGCCGCGGTGCGTACCACGACTTGCTGCTGAGGGTAAGCGGGACGATTGTGGTGTGTAGGATGATAGATGATCTTCTGGCGTTTTTGACCGCCAGAAAGGCCTGACTTCTTTTTCTTCTTCTCATCCTGATGCTTACGATCACTTTCTTCGTAAGCAATGGCACTGTTTACAGCTTCGTGATAAGAGCAGTTGAGGTTGTTAGATAAACTACGCTGGATCTTGAAGTTTAGGCCCCTGACAAAGCAATCTTTCTTCTTTTGATTGGTATTGGTGTGTTCAGGAGCATACTGGGCAAGATGGTTGAATTGGTTCACATATTGCATCACCGAAGAATCTTTCTGTTGCAGAGCTAAGAACTAGTCCAGTTTCATCTTCATTACGCCTGCTGGGATGTAATGTGCTCGGAAAGCTTCGCGGAACTCTACCCAAGTAAGCTGATGCCCCTCGGGCTGTGCAGACAATAGGTTGCCGTACCAGGCACTGGCCGGACCACGCAGCTGCTGAGCCGCGAATAGTGGCTTTTGGATTTCTGTACAGCGGATCAAACTGAATTTCTGCTCCATAGTACGAAGCCAGTCATCGGCCTCCAAAGGTTCTTCGGCTTTGGTGAATACTGGTGGACGGGTTTCAGTGAAGTCTACATAGGTGGTTTCTTCATCTTCACGGCGGCCTCGACGCCCGCCACGGTTTTCTCGGTTTTGAGCCATAGCGTTGGCTGCATTAGCCAGGGCCGCGATGGCATCTGCTAAAGTTGGTGGAATGGGTGGTGGATAGGGAGCAGCTCCTTCGTCAGAAGTACCAGCACCATTTGAGCGAGTGTTGACCATCTGTTTCAGGACAACCACTAAGGACTCACATTGCATAATTAAAACATAGTAGCATTACAACTTAGAATACCAAATTTAACAAGGTTCAACACACACAAACGGAACAAGTCCCGCCCAGGCTATGGTTCTTGGCACTATGATTACAATACTCGGATACAGAAGACTAAACCCCACTAGTCCTAAGACTAGCTTAGTCGATAACGACAACCTCCTCCTCCTCGTCCTCCTCGACGACTACATCCTCCATTGGGTCGGCTGCCTCAAGGTAACCATCCTCTGAAGTCTCACTATCATAATACTCATCATCTGGTCCTATGACCACACCCTCCTCATGCTCCTCTCGTAGAATCAGAATCGGGTTAAGCTGATCGTTCAGCCTATGCACTTCCTCGTGCAGCATCCTGTTGTTCCACTCAAGGTTCTCAATGTACCCCTCCAGCTCCTCAACGCGATCACGTGCCGCGCCAACTTGCTCCAAAGCTTCCTCCCTCTCTTGAGTCAGGCGGTCGATCTCCCGCCGTAGGTCTCTGTTGGTCCTCACATCCCGGTAATGATCAGCCCGGGCCACCTGGAAGTCCTCCCTCAAGAGGCTCATCTCACGGTGCAGCTCCTTGATTTCTTTCTTTAATTCCTTGCGGCTGCGGCGGGGCGGACGGCTGCCAGACGCCTCGTCACTGTCGCGGGGTGCCAACTGGTGACGTGGAACTCCACGAGGACCAGTCATCTTGCGCGCCGTTAACCTAGTTCGTGCCAGCTGGAAAGGTAAGTTTGAATTAATAAGGATATACAAGGCTAGCAAGAATAGGTGTGATAATTCCTAACCCATATACCCACTTTTAAGGAGGAAGTTATTAACATGGGTAATTATCATGATGCATGCACGTACTTACGAATTTTAAACCATGCAATACAAGTCAAAGCATAATTAGTTTAAACATAGGGCTAGTGTTAATAATGTTGTTCCACCTGCTACCATAATAAGATAGATTACAGAACGAGATAAGAGCTACTGAGTAAGGCAAGATTGTAAGCAGTTTGGACTCAAAATAGCAGTTTAAGTTTTTATGATCCAAAACATTTTGAAGTTTTCGAAAGGTAGCCTGCAATGATTTAGCAATGGAACGCTCTGATACCAGCTGTAACAGAACCGCCTAAATCACGTGGCCCACATGCACCTGTCAAAGTCACTAATGACATCTGGCAGCCGGACCCGTGTTCCGTATGACCTAAGCGGGCTCTGCCGGGCTACATAAGCACCTGTTATCTCCGACAGGATCCCATTGCGAAGCCATCACAGAGTTACAACATTTCATAACAAAATACATCAGAGTAGAATTTGCGGAAGAGTAAATAGTACTTAATATTATAGACCAGTGTTCGAATAAGATTAAGTGTAGTTATTACAGACCATAAATATAAAAGAGTAGCAGTAGAGTTTGGAACAACAGTTCGACAGATAGTTTAATATTACACGAACCCTGCCCAAGGGTTTAACTTTAGTCTTCTTCACTCTCCTGGACGATGGTGACGCAGCACGGAGCGAGACAAACGTCAGTCTCCTGCTGCCCTCCTGCAACGGGGTTAACAAACCCTGAGTACATGGGGTACTCCGCAAGACTTACCCGACTAAAGGTGTAAGATTAGACTCAGGAATGCAGGCTAAGGGGAGTCAAGGTAAGGCTTAGCAAGAGTTCAAGAATTTTGCGGAAAAGCATTACTAATCCTAAATCAATATTTTATTTCAATAATACTATTCATCATTATCCATTTCTCCAAATACTTTCTCATATATCAACGTTCTTTCATTTACTTAATCCATTCAAAAACAATCCTAGTTCCGAACCACTTTCCGATGTAGGGGTGAGGATCAAGTCTCCATATTCGAGGAGCAACGACGATTCGAATCGATTAATACCCAGCTGGGGATCTCTATCCACACTGCGTATGTAGCACTTAAGCTTGCATACACCAACCCCGCCTACCACGGCTTTTCATACCCCGGAACCGGTCCTGCGCCACCCGAGAGCACAGTACTCCTCTCATCTCCTGGCACGACTGCCACGAGGGTACACGCTACTCTCGCCATCTCTCCACTCCCAGTGCGTGGTTGTCGGTTCCAGCAGTAGAGCCACCGGAGTCAGAGGCTTTCTGTAGTATGTGGCTAGTTGCAAAGTCTTGATCACAGCAGGCCTGACAACGAACGGTCCCTAATATTTTTCCGTTGGAAACCATGCATTGGGACTCTAACCCAAGTACACTGGTAACTACCCGGTTTTCACATCCCTTCCCGATGGCGAGGATCGCTGGGACTCTAGCCCAACAGATGGTCGACCAAACGGAACAACCCATCCATGTGGTTGACAATGAACTAGCTAGGCACACTGCCAACCAACAAGGACATAACCAATCCCATAAAGTGATTCGTTTGTTTCATATTATCACAGTTTTCAAAATAGCATTTTTGCAATTCTATCATTAAGCATGACTAAGCATTTTTCAATACCTTTAAATAAATCAGGGTCTTAGGTTTAATATGTGGTCAAGGAAAGGTAATGCATCAATAGGTTATCACTCAACTCCTAATAACCTAATGCAGTAGATTAACTCAAGTGATAAATATTTTAAATAACAAGGAGGGGCTGAATGCACCGGGGCTTGCCTTGAATTGCGTAGAGTGTCGGATCCGGGTCAGTTCCACAAATATCAAATCCTTGTATAACTTCCTGAGTAGTCTCCTCAGATGGACCCTCAGACTTTACCTCTGGATTCTCGGTCACTACATGTTTGCAATGAATGAATGTATGAATGTGATGCACATGAAATGACAGACGAAATTTAATAACAAATAAACCACACATGTGTATAAGACCCTACCTTAGCTAGACATGAATAATCTAATTCATACTGCCCTAGGTCATAAAGGTGTTTGACCTAGAATCTCAATCAATCCAAAAATCACACCAATCAATAATCATTCCATTTATTATTCCTAATATTATCATTTAAACCAACATATAATTTAATAAATATTTAACTATTTCCATTTGATGTCAAAATGCACCAACAGATAGATTTTAATACCAAACAGTGACACAATAAATTTCATGATTTTTGGAACATCACAGAAATTATTAAAAATCATCAAAGTTCCTTTTAACATTTAATGTGCTGATTTTTAATTAATACAGAAAACACCCAAATCCTGTATTTAATATTTTTATTAAATTCTACACATCACAGAGAGTATCTAGAAATATTTTCATACTTTTTGGTGCAGTAAATTAATCCATACAAAAATATCAAAACCTCACACTATTCATTTTAATTAAAATGAAAAAGCAATTAGAAAATCGCTGGAAAAAAAGAAACGGCCATTCGGCCCACTAAGGCCCAACAGCGCAGGCCGCGGCCGTGTGCGCGTGCCACCGAGCCGGCCCGCAACCCCACACCGGCCCAGCACGGCCCAGCCGCGCGCGCTCGCGCACTCGCCCGCGCGCTCGCCCCGGATCGGCCGCTGACAGAGGGGTCCCAGCCGTCAGCCCCGCGCGCGCGCGCTGTCTCGCTCTCGGCCGCTGACAGGCGGGCCACCCCTGTCAGGGTCATCCCCGACCTCCGGTCGGACGCTCCCGCGCGCGCGCGCGAACGGCACGGCGCGGGCTTCGCCGCCGGCGACCCCAACGGTGAACTCTATCGACACTACGACACCCTCAGACCCTAGCCGACCACCCTACAAGCACATCTTACGCCCTACCGCCTCCGGCGAGCTCGTCGGGAACAATGGCGGCTCGGCGGCGGCGGCAAGCCACATGCCGGCGAGCTCAAGCTATAATCGTCCGAGATGGATCGTGTTAAGGCTTCAGGGGCTCACCACGGTTTGGTCTGGCTAGGAGACTCGGACTACGACGGTCCGGGTAGACGAGAACGGCGACCAAGGTTGACGGGGCGGTGCGGATTCCACGGCGAGGTCCTGTTCCGAGGTACCGGGACGGGTTAGCCGCGCTGATGCCGGCCGCGGCGGCGTTCGGCCGGAGCGGAGGAAGAAAAGCGAACGAGCGGCGCACTCCGACCACAAACTACCACCACAAGCGGTCCAGAAGACGCGCAAGGAACCTAATCAGACTACTGCACGAGGGGAGACGTGGAGATGACCAGAGCGGCGGCAATTTTGGCCGGCGACCGAATGGGAGCGGGTGAGAAGAATGGACGCGGCCGTCGCTTTTAAGCCGACGAAACGTGGGGATAAGGTCGGGAGGGGTCCCGGGGCCCTCAGGCGATCATGGGTTGATGGCGATGGGGCCATGCCCTGGCCGGACGTCGCCGGCGTGCGGCGCGGCACGCGCGCGTACGCGCGGCCACGCGGCCGGAACAGGGGGGGCGGTACTGTAGCAGGCAGGGGGGGTCAACAGCTAGAGATTTGAAATTCCTCCCAAACCGTGCAGCTACAGTAGGTGCTCCCAAAATAAAAGTTGTGCCAAATTTTATGTAGAACATCTTTGCTTTTTACACCATGTTCAAATTCTGCACCAATTTGAATTTATACAAAAGGGGGTAGAATTAGGTTTTGAATTTCATACTGAATTTTTAAAATTACTTTTGATTCTTCTCAACAACTTGAAAATTGGTAAACATAAAAGTTGTCCTACTCAGAGAGCTTGACAACTTATATTTAGGAAGTTTTTGAAGATTCTTAATATTTTTTGAATTTAAAGTTTCAAATGTAAATTTCAAATATAGTAATTTGAGTTTAATTTGAATTTTTATAATATTACTTCAAAATCTACAAAAATAAAAGTTGTTCCATTTTTAAAACTCTACAACTTTTATTAAGACACTTTTCCCATATTCCATATAGATTTTGAATTGGGTTTTTAGGTCAACTTTAGGGTTTAATTTAATTTCTATTTAATTTCATTTTTGATTTTTGATTAAGGACTTAATTACACAATCAATACTTAGCTGAAATCAAATCACTCTAGGCCCTAAGCTCAATCATATGCAGATGCTTAAATTTAAATATGATGACATGGCAGATTAATTGAATTGTAATACCAGAGGTATTACAGCAATTCCAAAATGCCTTGGTGAGGAACCAGACACATACATGAGCGATTTGAGAGTATCATTTGATGAGCAAGGCTATCTTTTCTTTTTCAAAAATCTTATAATAACCCAAGTTTCTGAGCTAACTAATGCAAGGGGATTTGAATCCATGTAGTTCCATTATTCAATTACCCAAGAAAATGTGGTAGACACTTTGAAGTTCACAAGTGCAAGTGAAGGTTGGAATTTCTTGTATGCAGGTTATATATCAAGGAGATGACCCATCTTAGTCCTTTAAACCTTTACTCGAGGACGAGCAAAGGACTAAGTGTGGGGGTCTTGTTGGCGGTCCTTAAGTCGCATTTTATACCGCCAATAATAATATAAATCCATGGAACATCATAGAAAAATATTCTTTAATTAACAAGTTCCACGAGTTTTGGTGTTTTCCACTATGTTACAGGAGTATCCGAGTTTTCACAACATAAAAGTATCTCAAATAATAAAATGGACTACACCATTGCGGAGAGCTCGTCGCGCTGATCAAAATACATATATTATTTGCATTATTTGGAGTTCCTAATAAAAAGATATATAAGTTCGAATCCAATTTAGGACTCCACGAGTAGGCTTGAGTATTTTGGCCATAACTCACTCATCCGAACTCCGATTGGGCTGAATCACCAGTCAAAACGAACCTATCGACGAGGCCCACGTGCTCCAAAAGGCGGTGGCTAGAAGGCCCAGCCAGGGGACCGGCCGCCCCCTTGGTGGGGCGTCTCGGGCCTAGTTTTCTTCTCACAGGTGTAGGGCGGTTCCCCAAGGACGGTCCCACCTACGATCAACACAAATGGCAAGTGGAAACCACCCTTTGGAGGTCGGTTTGGGTCCTTCCATGTGGGGATGATCCTTTTGCATAGAACCCCCTCCTCTCAAGCTATAAAAGGAGGCCTCCTCTCTACACCTATTCATCAATTGATTCACCAACACAAGAGGTCACAATGTAGAGAGAAAGAGCAAGCTCCATTCCATTAGCTTATAGCTAATTTAGTATAGGGAGTGAGAGAGGGACAAGAGCTGGAGAAAGAGCGGAGTCGAAGCAGTTCTACCTCCGGGTGGACGAAGTGCCGGGCTTGTCGGCTCTCGATCCAACTTGTACCTCTACGATCGTCTTGCTACTTGAAGTAAGAAGTTCGTGTTCAACTTTGGTTTGATTCATTAAGCATGTTACTTCCATAAAGCTACTTGTTTGTGGGATTGTTGTTCGTCCTTTGGACGGATGCTCTAGTAAGAGGACTCCGGATAGAGACGGATGTTCCTGTACGCCGCTAGAGTAGTAGTGGCCTTCGTAGACGTGGTGTCTAGGTTGAAGTCTACCTTCGTATGTTGCACGTGCCCACGGGCAGAGGGGTAGGTGGCAGGTGGTGACAGCCCTATCCACTCGTACCAGCATCCCCCCACGTTCAGACGTGGAATAGTGCTGATACTGGTATCGCCTGGCAGACCAGGTGAGTCAGTGGGCCTGAAGCAAGCAAGTAGTGGGGAAGTTTCCATCGCTTATATGCTTTTGACCTTAGAAGAACCTCTCTACGCAAGCTATCCCTTCCGTCTCTTCTGAGTAAACTAGTTTAAGAGACTTAGTACAAAGATCGTTCCTCTGGGAAATTACGATACCCTGAATACTTCCGGGTGAAGGCTACAACGGTACTTCCGTGCGCTTGCGGACTTTTCTGCTGACGCTAAGAAGCACCAACACTTAGTCATTACTATTCTTTATAGTATTATTGTGTCTTGTCTTCTTCTATTAGATGTTTTATACTTGATAGTGATCTTGTCCCAACTCAACGTGTGTTAGTTCATCGCCTGTCATAGGGTGTTCTAGTTGTTGGTACGCAGTTAGAATAGTGACACTTAGTGTAAGCGTGGTGCTTAGACTAGATCTTACCTTTGATTACTGCTTGTCGCACGGATTGTTTGTGGGTGCTAGCAGGTGGTGACAGCCCTATCTAATCTTAGTATCCCTCTATGTGTTTTAGGCAAGTTCTTAAAAGGTAGGCTCCCATAAGAGTGTAGGCGCTTCGGGTAGAGGTTTTGTTCTTTATTGTCTCGCACTACCCCCTGCACACCGGTAGTAAGGTAACTATCTTAGTATAAGTCATCTATTTAATAGGATAAGTCACAAGAGTAAAGTAAGTGTCATAGGAGTCTTATACTCACTCGTTGTCCTTCCCACCTAGCTATACTCTACTAGTTATCTTTTAGTTATCTTAATACTTGTTGTGTGTTGGTGTCATTACCTTTTCCTCTACCTATTGATTTACCCCCCTACCACTAGCTGGTACTAAGTTGGTATAGACTTAAGGATCTCTCTTTATTTTTATTAATTATTCCTAGCAACTGCTTTTCCTTGGGATAAAAATAAATAACGATACCTTGGAATACTCTTGGGTGAAGTGCTACAGCGGTATATTCTGTGCGCTTGCGGAATTATCCAATAGACATAAGAAATAGCCTCAGGGCACTTCTGGCGCCGTTATCAGAGATAGCCTAACACCCTGTCTCTGGTGGTTGCGCTAAGAAGTGTCAACAAGCATTACTGGCGCAGTTGCCGGGGAAAGCATCAGTGTAGGAATATTAATAAAAAAAATTGAATCCGGAGTCTATTATCAATTTAGTTATCGATTAGTGTTAGGGGCTTACCCCCTGTCTGTGTTTCTCGTTATCATGAAGCTAGACAGTGTATGAGCGGTTTCCAATTGCCGTCGAATTATATTGAAGATCCCGAGCAATTATTGAGAAGAACTAGACGCCGTCAAGTTCCACCTCAAAAGTTCATCTCAAACCTGAATCCATTCGAGGAAAGAGGCTCCGCATTATAAATCAAGAAAGCTATGGCCCAAAAGACCATCTCTGAGTTCTCTGCGCCGTCCGCTGACAACATTGCCACCGGACCACAGCTCAACTTTGGAGATGCTACCTTTGAGCTCAAGCCTGCACTCATCAACATGGTGCAAGCTAATCCATTCTGTGGAAAGCCACACGAAGACGCCAATGCCCACCTCCAGCACTTTGTGGAGGTGTGTGGGACTTTCACCATCAAGAATGTCTCAGCTGACGCCATCCTTCTTTGCCTGTTCCAATTCTCACTGCTTGGGAAGGCGAAGCAATGGTTCTATGCCAACAAGAGTGAAGTCACCACCTGGGAGAAGTGTGCCAATTCTTTTCTCAAGAAGTTCTTCCCAATGGGAAAAACAAGCGCTCTCCGTGGTAAAATTTCAAGGTTCCAACAACAAGCGGACGAGATGATTTCCGAAGCATGGGAATGTCTCCAGGAGTACATTCGTGCCTGTCCTCGTCATGGGATTGAATAATGGCTCCTAATCCAAGGTTTCTACCATGGGCTAACCGGATTAGCCCGTAGTCACCTTGATGCTGCAGCCAGAGGAGCATTCCTACAACACAATGTCAAGGATGCTAAGGACCTCATTGAGAAAATGGTTATCAACTAAGGATGGAATGAGGAACGCCTCCAGCCCAAGAAAAGGGGTATGCACACCGTTCATGAGGTGGACATGCTCTCAGCAAAAATGGACCCCTTGATGAAAAGATCAAGGAAAGTTCCAAGAAGGAACAAGAGGCCATTAGACCCACTGCCACCGCACGAGCAATCGAAGCTGATCCATGGTGCGAGGTATGTGGTGGAGAAGATCATTCGGGCAACAACTGTTCCGAGACGAAGGAGGAAGTGAGCTTCATCAACAACAGCAACAACAATGGGTATCGACCCCAGCAACAAGGAGGATGGAACTCGCGCCCCTTCTACCAAGAAAATCAAGGTAATGGTTACAACAATAATTTCAATAATTCTTATGGTAATCAACCTTCTCATAAAGATCTTGTCTTAGGCCAATCTAAAACAATGCTAGCATAAATAAGAAAATAATGGCTAATGATAAGATTCTTGAAAATCTTAATGAGAAAATGGATAGCTTCAACACTGCTATGAAAAATCAATTGAGGTTTAATAAAATGTTAGAAACCCAATTAGCTCAAATAGCAGCAGCTGTCCCATCATTCGAACAAGGTAAGAACCCAGGGAAACCTGAGGAACCAATTGAGGGTGTTAAGTTAATTTCCACGAGATTTGGTAAGCCTCCGGTTAGGCAAAACCCGGGTTGTCTTCTTGATCCGCCATTCATGGCCAAGAAGAGTGACCCCGGTCATCATACCATCACCTGCGAGATCGGGCCACACACCTTCAACAATGCCTTCTGCGACCTTGGATCTGGAGTGAACATCATGTCCAAGGTACTGTACGAGAACTTGCTAGGGGGACCTTTGTACCCCACTTTTGTCAAATTACAGATGGCCGATCAATCAATCCGGTTCCCCGAGGGATTGGCAAGGGACATTCTTGTCAAAGTTCAAGATGAGTACATCCCCGCCGACTTCATCATTCTTGACATGGGAGCCGATGACGAAGTCCCCGTCATCCTGGGAAGGCCGTTCCTCAACACCGTGAATGCCATCATCTACGTGGGATCCGGCCAAGTCCACTTCCAACTCCCAGGTAAGAGAATTAAATGTCCTTTCAATGGTTATAAATCAATGCAACAGGTGTTGGCATTTCTTAACATCGTTACAAAAGATAGACTAAAAGTCCATCCCCGGCAACGGTGCCAGAAATGCTTGTTGGCATTTCTTAACATCGTTACAAAGGATAGACTAAAAGTCCATCCTAGGCAACGGCGCTAGAAATGCTTGTTGGCATCCCCAACCACCATTAATTTAGAAAGGTAACCCTTGGCCCTTAAAGGCGCCGGCCTAGGTAGTGCAGTCTGGTAATAGCATTTAGAAGTGCCGGATTGGCCTTCCTAACCGTCATTACTTACGATATGCAAAACTGTGACATGGCGCTGTGGGGTGCATAAGAATTACAATCCTCAAGTAATGGTACTTAGGTACGCCAACTGATAGCTCAGAAAGAAATAAGATAACTCTGCAAGCGCACTAGAACTATCATTGTAGCATTTCAACCCGTGAGTAGGGTGTCGTATTTATAATTTTCCGTAGGAGGGCAATATAGATCAAGCGTGGTGTAAACATGATCACTTATTGAGTGCAATGGTAGGCATAGAGTAAACAGGAATAAGACATGATTTCAAGATAGTGGACACACATATGGATCAACCTCAAGGATAAAAGGAAAATAAAGAATAAAAGAATATATCTAACTGAGCAGGCATTGGTCATATATAATTATGCAAAGAACTGTTAGTAGATCACCTAATTAGTAATTCTAGTATCAGGATTAAGTCTGGGGTGATAGGGAGATCCCCACAGCTGGTCTGCCAGCCGATAGAGACTTTATGAACTCCTACTCAATATCCGAATGTGGAGGAATGCTAGGGATGGACAGGGCTATCACCACCTGTCCACCTACCCCTCTGCCCGTGGGATACCGACATATTCACTGATCTCCACATACCCAAGCTCCATTCTTGCTTACTTGGAAATAACTCCTAAACCCCGCGGACCCCAACCCTTCGGATTGATAGGCTAGGTTAAGAGCAGCCATGACAGAACGATGAACCATCACCTCATTCCTAGTTCTTCCTCTATTCATACTAATTCGATGAACAATGAAGAACGATGATGAACAAGTCAAGAACATGATATATAAACTATATTCTAGCTCATATACTATGCTCATAACAAGATCATAACTAGATTCTAGTTCATATGCACAATCATATAAGTATGATAAGAACTTGCTCATGGAAGAAGACCGAATTGTATTCATACCAAGATGATCCTTTTCTCCCAAGGAGACAAGCTCTCCTTGATAGCTTTTGCCTTGCTCACTACTACAACTACTCTAAAGATACAAGTGAGAGGTGTGAGGTAGATGACTCCAAATGATGTGTGTATTGAAGGGGATGGAGCACCATCTATTTATAGTGAAACTATGACGGTTTGGAGCATCTAAACTTGGAAGGAGGTGAAACCGCCATGGCCAAACCGCCATCAGTACCACCTCTGAAGCTGGGCCCGAGAGGCTCCACCTGGGGGGCGGCCGCCCCCGGGGGCGGTCGGTCCCTGGGGAGCACCATCTGGCCACCGCCTTCGGGTAGTCAGTTGCTCCCTGGGCCTGGGCCTCTCCCTTGGTTGCGAATGGATCCAGTTACGCTTTGAAGGTGGGCTTCTTTGGTATTCTTTGGTTGCGTATTTGTCGGATTCGTCTTTTGATTTTGCGCTTTCTTCATGTTGATGCGTATTTCCACTTGTTATGCCATAAAACCTGTAAAACATGAATGCTAGGGGTACAAGTGGAACTTGTTAGTAGTAAAGGCATATGTGCTAGAATATGATTGTTAACCCTCTTTTTAGTCTAAGTTGGTGGTATAAAATTTATCCGTAAGGACCACCTGTCACAGAACCGACCAATTTATACGAGCACAAGTACAACGATCGCATTTTCGCCGCAATCCAGTCGCACTTGAGCCAATATAAACCCGGTAGTCCAGAAATCTCGAAGGATTTCAAACATTTCATACCCCAAGGATCATTCATTCAGCAATACCCGATCACATGACACATAAGTTCGCAACCGAATTTAAACATCAGAGTACAACATAGTCTTTTACACAAATAGGGTAGTAGCGGAAGTCAACATAGTTTTACACCACAGAGTTCGAATACGAGTACCATCACATGACCCCGTCACAGCATTCTTACAACAACTAAAGATAGATAATGACCCTGCCCTCGGGTCTAGTCTTCTTCGCCCGCGGGGGTGAAGCAGTTCCTGCAATACGCGTAGAAAACTACACCATCTGCAACAATGGGAATAAAACCCTAAGTACTCAATTGTACTCAGCTAGACTTACCCGACAGGGAGTAAATAAAAAGACTCTCAAGGATATGCAAGGCTTGTTTGGTGGAGCTCAGAGGGTAGCATCATTTTGCATCAAAAGCATTACTACAGTAGAACCTCAACTTATTCATTTTAATTGTGATAAGCTTCGATTTCAGTTAAACTATTTACTAGGATTAGCCACTATACTAAGCATTCACTGAATATTGTAGCAATCAATAAAACCATATGATTTCCGATATCCACAGATATCAACCTCATCTCACCATAATCATTATGTTCAAGTTATTAGGCTCTACCTCACCAGAAGATCAGTTCAGTTTCTCACTAACCAGGAGAGATGGCGATTCGAATCGATTGTACCAGCTGGCAAATATGCCAATCACAAACCCTGTCAGCCGAGCCACTGGCTTCTTGGGCCACCGTTAAATCTTTCTGAGACATAATATGTATCGCGGGCTTGGAGGGGTCCATATTCTCAGAGACAAACCCACTTCCAGGATGCATCAGGTCCCTGACCTGCCCTTGGTAAGATGGTGTCTCCGCACATCCTTCCTACCTCCAGAATATGTCTGCCTTATCACGCCCAATTCCCGGCTCAGAAAGAAATACTCGGCTTCGCGGTCAGAACGACTTATCTGGCCAGCTATGTGACGACGTCTTTCAATCTCAACTGATGTCTGGTGGCCTCAGTCCTAGTCGGCCACAAGCAGCACCGAAGACGGCATGACCTCAACCATGTCATGCGGCTCTCCGCTACCTAGCCTTGATTCTCTCATTAGACACTGTGGCATGGTGGCACATATAGTCCATCATGTGGAATCCAACCCCATCATCATTAGTAACCACCTATGCTCGCGAAGGACAGGAAATCCCTCGACTTCTACCGGTCTAGGC
Source organism: Eremochloa ophiuroides (assembly GCA_038502445.1). Lineage (NCBI taxonomy): Eukaryota > Viridiplantae > Streptophyta > Magnoliopsida > Poales > Poaceae > Eremochloa > Eremochloa ophiuroides. The sequence continues at coordinate 18,392,609 of JAHLJS010000009.1, read as the reverse complement.
ATGGCTAAGCATAAGATCGAACCCATCCCCATTGTCTAGTAATAACTTCAGGATCAAGTATAAGTGGACAAGGAATAAATGCAGCAACGGTATCATATCAACTCCTATACTTAAGTGCACAATCATACGATTTAATAAAGACCAGTGTATTTGTAAAAAGAGTAGGTGGAGACTTAGGAATGCTCCTGGGGCTTGCCTTTCACAAAGTTAGCGGGTTGGTGATCCGGGCACTCCGGAAGTTCAGCCTCTTCTTCTTGTCCTTCGGAAACCTCGGGCACTTCAATCTCCGGTGGAACTCCCTCCTCCGGTGGATCGAATTGCAACAGTGTCACGCCTCCCGGCGATCCTGTATGCATGATATGCATATATGAGAACTGAGAATGCACATGAAATGCAAGATAGAGATGCACGAATTAACCCATGATATGCAATCAGTTTCACAATCCACACTCATTTATTTCTTTCCTAGACAACCAACTCATACTCACCCTTCTTAAGCAAAGCATAGAACAATTTCTCGTCCCGGGCGAGAGGTCTACAACCTGCACTTAATAATCAACATGCATCAACTAACCTACCACAACCAGAAGATATTTGCTTAGAAACAATTAAATAAACCCTAGCCTATAACTGGACCTACTACTTACTGCGACCAAAAAAATCCATAGAAATTACAGTAGCTATTACACATCCAGATTAGCCTACTGACAAAATTTCAAGTCATTTGGACAAGTATAACAGTCTACACAAAAATAACAAGCAACCAGCCTTTTAAACAATGGAAAATACTTAACACAGTGAAAAGTATCAAACAATAGATTTCCTAATTTTCTTAGCTTCTTTCCAACATAACATAGCCCAGGAAAAATATTCATGTCCATAACCTTAACACATTAAGCATGGTGATTTTTGCAAGATTAAAACATAAAAGGCACATTATACTAGACATCATATAAATAACAGTGAAACACCAGCAAACATATTTTTCATAGATTCTACTTCCCTAAACAAGATGAATGCAAGTGGAATCACATTTTTAGCACATTCCTGCAATTACTTATGCATTTATCAAGTTTACAAGCAATTAACAATTTAATTATAACTGCACACAAAAAGTATTCAAAAAGTACATTTTATATTTTTCCTTGATAGAGCTCAGAAATACAAACACAACAAAATTTGGTTCACCCCCATTGGACATTCCTAGCTCCAGATATGAATTTTGGAAGGTTTTACACATTTTCTGAAAATTCATTTTATAAAATCACAAACCTAAACCCGATAGAACTGCTACGTGCACCCGGCTCAGTGAACCAGAGGCGCACCCGAACGGCTGACTCGCGGGCCTCGGGGTCGACCCGACCCCACGCGTCAGAGAGAGGAAACAGAGCCGCCGGCGCTGACCGGCGAGAGCTCGCCGACGGCGAGGTCTCCGGCGACGCCGAGGCTACCTACCGACTCGCTGCAACGAGACGAACCCGATGGACCAACTGCCGAGGGTCGTACTCCACCGGAGCGAGCTCGACGGCGGCAATGGCGGACGGCGGTGGTCCGGCGAACTTGCGCCGGCCGATTCCGGCCGTTGCTCGCGCGGCTCGGCCTCGTTCCGTGTTCCTGCAACCCTAGCGGACCTGTGCGCGCGACTAATCGAAATATTGCGCACGGAAACTCACTGACCGCGCTCACATGGCGGCACGGTGGCGAGCGGTTTCACGGCGAACTCGGGTTCCGGCGAAACCACGGCGAGATAGACCTAACCGACGGTGTGGAAAGGATCTACGGCTAACGGAGACTCTTAGACGAGCAAAAGAGAGGGAAGCCGACCCCGGCATCGCCCTCGTCGCGGCGACCCGAGAGCTCGGCGGCGCTCCGGCAATGGCGGACGGCGGGAAGCTTGCTGGAGCTGTACCTTAGGTCGGCTGAGGTCGGCAACGGGTCGGAAACGAAGAGCAGAGCAAGCCGCAGCTGCGCCGAGGGTGGCGCGGTCGGAGACGGCTCGGTGGCGGCGGATTTCACCGCGGCGGTCGCGGCGGAAATGGCGACGGCGGAGGGGAAAGAGGAGAGCAGCGAGCGAACAGAGGGCGAGAGAGCGGGGAGAGTGAGGGCGAGCGTGCGGGAGACAGCATTGCGTGTTCCCCTTTGTAAGCCGACCGCGCGGCAGCAACGACGGCGTACGGCGCCATCTGGCGGCCGAGGCCTGACGCGGTCGCGCGATTCGCCCGCGATTCGCCCGAGGGTCGAACTGAATCGGCTCCGATTGAGTTTCCGCGGACCCGACTGAAACTCGATTTTTATCGATCTATAACTCGCGATCCAAGGCGTTTCAGCGAAAACTTCACTAATATGGATTGAAGAGCTATACGAGTAGATCATTTCATATTAAGGAACTTTACTCTAGTTCGGCCTGGATTGAGAGATACAAGTCGATGAATAGGGGTACACCGAAACTGAAAACCGGTTTAGACTTAGGAAAAATTTGAAAACTTCCAAAACAGCTCTAAATCTGCACTAATTCAACTTTTTGACCTTCTTCCACTCATTTTCATGAGTTGACCCAAAAATAAAGTTTGTTGCTTATAAAATTCTACACAACTTTGATTAAGGGTGCACTAACATGCAGAATCTCTAAAATGCCCTTCTTGTTTGGTCAAACAGAATAGCTTTTAAAGGGCTCTCTAGTCAACTATGAGCTAGAGGGGTATTTTGGGGATTTCACCAACATGAACATTGTTCCAAATGTTATCCTAAACATGTACAAAGCATTTAGAACCGTAAACAAGCATCACATTTGCATGACAACACATTTTGCATAATATGGACATATAAACAAACATATAGCAATAAAAGGGAATCAAATCAAATGCAATGTTAATAATGCATGAAATGACATGATCTATGCTTGATGACATGCAAATGCAAGTGTGAAAATAGTAACTAACACTAGGGTGTTACAGCCCTCCCCCCTTAAAAGAATCTCGTCCCCGAGATTAGAGTTAATTACCATTGTTTAAAGAAAGACGGATAGACTTCCTTGAGGTAATCTTCTCGCTCCCAAGTCGCATCCCAATAACTTTGGTTGTTCCACACCACCTTATAGAACTTGATCACTCGGCTACGGGTGATTCTTTCTTTGTAATCTATTACTTTAATAGGCTTTTCTTCATAGGTCAAATCTGATTTCAACTTGATATCACCAAAATCCACTTGCTCTTCCGGTACTCGTAAACATTTCTTGAGTTGAGATACATGAAACACATTGAAGATAGTGGACATGTGTGGTGGCAACCGTAACTTGTATGCTACCTTCCCACTTCTTTCCAGAATTTGAAAAGGACCTACAAACCTTGGAGCTAACTTTCGTTTCACTCCGAAGCGTTGCACGCCTTTCATGGGTGACACTTTCAAGTATACATAGTCACCCACTTCAAACTCCAATGGCCTTCTTCGCTTGTCCGCATAGCTCTTTTGACGAGTCTGAGCGGCTTTGAGATGTGTTTGAATGGTATGCACTCTCTCTTCGGCCTCTTTCACAAAGTCAATCCCGTAATATCTCCTTTCGCCTGATTCAACCCAATTGAGAGGAGTTCTACATTTGCGCCCATACAAAGCTTCAAAAGGAGCCATTTGAATACTCTCTTGATAGCTATTGTTGTATGAGAACTCGGCCAAAGGCAACCATTCTTCCCACGAACCTTTAGACGATAGAACACAAGCTCTCAACATATCTTCAAGAATTTGATTTACCCTTTCAGTTTGACCAGAAGTTTGAGGATGATAAGCTGAGCTGCGAACCAAATTGGTTCCCAAACACTTGTGTAGATGCTCCCAGAAGCGTGCAATAAATTGCGGGCCTCTGTCGGAAACTATCGTCCTCGGCACACCATGTAACCGAAGTATCTGAGCAAAGTAGAGCTGTGCCAACTGATGAGGACGATCTGTAGTTCGAACTGGTAAGAAATGTGCAATCTTAGTCAATCGATCTACGATCACCCAAATAGAATCGTGGCCTTTTTGCGTTAGAGGTAACCCAGATATGAAATCCATGGTTATCTCATCCCATTTCCAACCTGGAACTGGTAAGGGTTGCAATAGGCCTGCTGGCTTAAGATGAATAGCCTTCACGCGACAACAGGTATCACACCTGGCCACATAGGCTGCAATTTCCTTCATCATTTTGGTCCACCAGAACCTAGGTTTCAAGTCTTGATACATCTTACTACTACCAGGATGGATAGACAACTTGGACAAATGAGCCTCATCCATAATCTGATTCCTCAACTCACGGTCTTTCGGTACTACCAATCGATCCTTGAACCACAATATACCTTTTTCATCTACTCGAAAATGAAGCATTTCTTGTTCTTTCATCTTCCTCTTGATATGATATATGCCGGGATCTGTTTTCTGACCTTCAATAATCTTGCTTTCCAAAGTACAACTGAGAGTAATATTATTCAACACCACTGGATGCACAAGATTGAACCCGTCTGCTAGCAAAGGCTGCAATACATTGCAATGAGACTTTCGGCTCAAGGCATCGGCTACGACATTGGCCTTGCCCGGATGATAGTGTACTTCTAGATCATAGTCTTTGATCAACTCCAACCACCTTCTTTGCCTCATGTTCAACTCAGGCTGAGTGAAAATGTACTTGAGACTCTTGTGATCGGAATAGATATGACATTTGTGACCCATCAAATAGTGGCGCCAAATCTTCAATGCATGAACTACAGCGGCAAGTTCCAAATCATGAGTAGGATAGTTTTGCTCATGTTTTCTCAGTTGACGCGAGGCACAAGCAATGACTCGGCCTTCTTGCATGAGAACACATCCTAACCCAGTGCCACAAGCATCGCAGTACACATCAAAAGGTCTTTCAATATCAGGTTGTGCAAGAACTGGAGCAGTGGTCAACAATGTTTGCAAGGTGCGAAAAGCTGTTTCACACTCCTCACTCCACACAAACTTGGTATCTTTGTGCAATAGCTTGGTCATAGGTTTAGCTATTTTAGAGAAATCCTGAATAAAGCGGCGATAATACCCAGCTAATCCCAGAAAGCTACGAACCTCAGACACATTTGTTGGTGACTGCCAATCCAATACCTGCTGAACTTTTGACGGATCTACAGAAATACCTTCAGCAGATAAGATATGGCCCAGAAAAGGTACCTTAGTCAACCAAAATTCACACTTGCTGAACTTAGCATACAGCTTATGCTCCCTGAGTCTAGTCAAGACTATCCTCAAGTGTTCAGCATGATCTTCCATGCTCTCAGAGTACACCAGAATATCGTCAATAAAGACTACCACGAACTTATCCAACTCAGGCATGAATACCGAATTCATTAGATACATGAAATGTGCAGGAGCATTGGTTAATCCAAAAGACATAACCAAATACTCATACAAGCCATACCGAGTGGAGAAAGCCGTCTTGGGAATATCTTGTGGTCTGATCTTAATTTGGTGATACCCAGATCTCAGATCAATTTTGGAGAAAACCTTGGCCTTGGACAATTGATCAAACAAGACATCAATACGAGGTAGAGGATACTTGTTCTTAATTGTCACAGCATTTAGTGGCCTATAGTCCACACACATACGTAAAGTTTCATCTTTCTTCTTAACAAAGATTGCAGGACAGCCCCACGGAGAAGAACTAGGGCGAATGAACCCTTTGTCCAATAACTCCTGGAGTTGTTTCTTGAGTTCAGCTAATTCATGAGGAGGCATTCTATATGGCCTTCGAGAAATAGGCGCCGTACCGGGAATAAGTTCTATTGCAAACTCCACATCTCGATCAGGAGGAAGTCTAGGTAGATCATCAGGAAAGACATCAGGAAACTCACACACTACCGGAATACCTTGGACGGTCTTGCCCTCAACTGCGAAAGAGAGATTAAAAAGATCCCCTCTTCGAGGTAAGGAAACTTGAAAGGTACCCCCACCCTGGGGCGCCTTCAACGTCAAAGTTCGGTTAGCAACGTCCAATATCGCACCCCATTTGTTCATCCAGCTAACCCCTAGAATTACATCCAGACCTAGCCCAGGCAACACAATGAGATGACTGATAAAACTCCTATCATTAATCTCAATACTCGCCTGCTTGATACCCTCACGTGTGCATATTTTAGCCCCAGCTGAGGTTATCCGGAAATTACAGCCCAAATCAACGATCTGAAAGGCATGCCTTTGTGCAAATGCTTGACTTATGAAAGAATGCGATGATCCAGAATCGAACAAAACAATAGCAGGATGCTGATTCACAGAAAACATACCCGCGGTGACTGGTTCACCTTCTGGAATTTCTTCAATAGTGGTGTGATGCACTCGAGCCTGCTTTGGATGAGGGCAATAGCGAGCAAGGTGCCCCTATTGACCGCAGTTAAAGCATGGCCCCAGACCTTGGTTGGTCCTCACTGGAACGGCGTTGCTTGGAGGAGCGTTGTTCTTGTTCAAAGGCACTGTGAAACCTTTCTTGTAGCGCTGAGGCGCTGGCTGCTTCTTTGGAGGGGGTCTAAATTTTGCTCCAGGAACAGCCGGACGGTAAGCAGGGCGATTTGCCACCGCACGACTAGCTGCTGGAGTCCTTGACTGAGAAGAGCTTCCTTCAAATGGCCTTTTGCCTCCCTTGGAAGCAGTGTGCAAGTTGTTCTGTTTCTCTTGGATATAAGCTTCACTGATGAACTCGTTAAAAGTTGTACGAGCGTTGTTCGCCAGAGTCTTCATTAGCTTGGTACTAAGACCTCTCTTGAAGGTTTCAATCTTCTTTTCATCTGTATCTACCATCCACGAGGCATACCTCGACAGATTGTTAAAGGCATGATGATACTGAGTGAGGGTCTTGGTACCCTGAGTAAGCTGCATGAATTCATTGACCTTCATCTTGATCAAGCCTGCTGGAATGAAATGCCCCCTGAAATCCCTGGTGAACTGCTCCCAGGTGATATCAGCGACCACAGGGTAGGCGGTCTTACGATTGGCCCACCATATTCCAGCTTGGCCTTGCAGTAACATAGCAGCAAAGCTAGCCTTCATGGTTTCAGTCAATCGCAGCACAGAGAATGACTGTTCAATAGTATTTAACCACTCATCAGCTTCCAGCGGCTCTACGGCCTGCTTGAATACCGGAGGCTTAGTGTCCATGAAGTCCTTATAGTTACTGTATTGGTCCTCATCGTTTCCGCGGCGTCCACCTCGATCGCGATTGTGGTTGTTACTAGCAACCATCTGCTGCAAAATCGCTTGCTGGGTGTCCAAGAACTGAGCAAACATTTGTTCCTGGGTACGTGGTGGAGGAGGCGGCAACTCCTCATCTTCATGTTCGTTCCCACCACCACTGGTTGACCCATGACGACGGGTATGAGGTGCCATATGTAGCAACACGCAACAACCATTGTTAAGTGTCAGTTATGTCAAAGATAACCGAAAGATTATGCCCAAAAGATATCAATGATCATTTTTGATAACCAACAAACGGCACAATAATTCAATAATCATCACACAACCGCACAATAACAAGGCGCAACCAAAAAGGGTTTCCAAGCTGCATAAGTTACCATTACTTAATTAAAAGTTTGATGGTTCCAGCCCTGAACACACAGGGTTCTCTCATTACAATTCAGGTTCTACCCATTACATGACATTAAAGGTTTTCCCAATACAAAAGGGTGCCGATCATGGCAAGATCACTAGAAAAAGCCTAGTCATCGTGGTCACTGTCCACGCCGGACACGTTCCCACCATGGTCATCACTCTTGTCAATAGGCACGATCTCCTCGGGGTCTTCTTCCTCTTCTTCCTCACTTGCTTCACCATCATCAGCTGCAATGAAGATCTCAGGAGCAAACTCCGCTGCACCCGGAGGATGAAACGGATCAGCACGGTTGTTCAGACGATGAACATCCTGCTGCAACTCCCAGACTTGCTGCTGACTAGCACGCAACTCTTGCAGAAACTCATTGCGCTGACGTGTCAAACTCATATTACGATTGTCAAGCTGGCGGTGAAGATCTGCATTCTCCCTCTCAAGCACCTCGACACGGCGATCAGCTGCCAACAAGGCGCCAGTGCATCGTAACAACTCATTGCGACAGGCAGTGAGAGCTACCACCAAGTCATCTGAGCTACGACGAGCCATACGTGCCCACTCTTCAGCTTCTAACTTCTTCTCCACAGCATCATGCAGGGCTTCAACGCACTTCATCCAACCATCCCTAGTGGAATAGTGCATCCTCAGGACAGCAAACATAGCACTCATAGAAGCACCCGTGCTATGAGCACGCTCGTCCCTGCCTCGCTCTAAAGAAGCTTGGCTAGACTGAGCCCACTCACCCTGAGAAGCGTCCACCCTGGGAAAAACATTTGCTGGCCCCAAATCAGCTCTCTTGTTGAACCGGCTGCAAATATCCGTCAACATCTCAAAAGCTGCAAGCTGCGCACCATCCCATGGCGTCCTCATGTCAACTTCCACCTTTATTGCTGGAAACGGCCAACCCCTTTCAAGCACAGGGATAGTCACCCAAACATCAAACCAAGGCTGCACCATGGTTTGCGCTGGCTTCCAGAAATACAGTGGTGGCTCTGCATATCCCACCGACTGCAACAACCTCCATAGCACAGTGGGTGTGCCAAACTGCTCCAGAAACTGACCACTCTGCGGCTCACCTTCAGCTGCCATCTGGTATATTACAACATCTTTCAGCATTTAGAATAAGATAGGACAGCACAAATTTTACCATAGGGAAGGAAATAGTATAGATAGCTTAAATTAATTTCATGATCATGATGCATGCACGTGCCAACGACCTCACACATAATATTTTTTTAACTAACGTTATAGTCGGTGGCATACCACATGCTCTCATATACGTAACTAACCGTGCTATACGTTTTGCGTGGTTAGTGTACCTGCAGAAGATTCATTTCAGCCCAATCCCAATGTATGCAGGGCAACAAGAAGCACTTTTTGCCGGAAATGTTCCCATGAACATTTGCGACCCCAAAAATTAATTACTCCACCTTACTTCCATAAGTACACATATGGATAACATGTACTCACTTCAGTAATCATACACTCACCATCGATCGATGGTTGTTCGATCTTACACTCACATCTCACCTCACCTTAGGCGACGTGGTACATTGACCCATAAGAAGCAATAAGAAACCGACAGTTCATGATTATCCGCACGATAAAACCAAATAAACCACAAATAGAAATATGATGCAATTTCCCCCAAGTCAGTACTTACATAAGCCACCTAATTACCACATATACATAGGGCTATAGGACTTGGTCATTGGTACTCATAAGTTTTGCAAACACTTGGTTTAAATCACCTATACACACTATCAGTTGGCAATTAGTTTGTAAAACTCAAAACTCTTTTAGTTTTTAAATAGTCAAGTGACGGTATATGCTGAATTATGCTCTGGTACCAGCTGTCACAGAACCGACCAATTAATACGAGCACAAGTACAACGATCGCATTTTCGCCGCAATCCAGTCGCACTTGAGCCAATATAAACCCGGTAGTCCGGAAATCTCGAAGGATTTCAAACATTTCATACCCCAAGGATCATTCATTCAGCAATACCCGATCACATGACACATAAGTTCGCAACCGAATTTAAACATCAGAGTACAACATAGTCTTTTACACAAATAGGGTAGTAGCGGAAGTCAACATAGTTTTACACCACAGAGTTCGAATACGAGTACCATCACATGACCCCGTCACAGCATTCTTACAACAACTAAAGATAGATAATGACCCTGCCCTCGGGTCTAGTCTTCTTCGCCCGCGGGGGTGAAGCAGTTCCTGCAATACGCGTAGAAAACTACACCATCTGCAACAATGGGAATAAAACCCTGAGTACTCAATTGTACTCAGCTAGACTTACCCGACAGGGAGTAAATAAAAAGACTCTCAAGGATATGCAAGGCTTGTTTGGTGGAGCTCAGAGGGTAGCATCATTTTGCATCAAAAGCATTACTACAGTAGAACCTCAACTTATTCATTTTAATTGTGATAAGCTTCGATTTCAGTTAAACTATTTACTAGGATTAGCCACTATACTAAGCATTCACTGAATATTGTAGCAATCAATAAAACCATATGATTTCCGATATCCACAGATATCAACCTCATCTCACCATAATCATTATGTTCAAGTTATTAGGCTCTACCTCACCAGAAGATCAGTTCAGTTTCTCACTAACCAGGAGAGATGGCGATTCGAATCGATTGTACCAGCTGGCAAATATGCCAATCACAAACCCTGTCAGCCGAGCCACTGGCTTCTTGGGCCACCGTTAAATCTTTCTGAGACATAATATGTATCGCGGGCTTGGAGGGGTCCATATTCTCAGAGACAAACCCACTTCCAGGATGCATCAGGTCCCTGACCTGCCCTTGGTAAGATGGTGTCTCCGCACATCCTTCCTACCTCCAGAATATGTCTGCCTTATCACGCCCAATTCCCGGCTCAGAAAGAAATACTCGGCTTCGCGGTCAGAACGACTTATCTGGCCAGCTATGTGACGACGTCTTTCAATCTCAACTGATGTCTGGTGGCCTCAGTCCTAGTCGGCCGCAAGCAGCACCGAAGACGGCATGACCTCAACCATGTCATGCGGCTCTCCGCTACCTAGCCTTGATTCTCTCATTAGACACTGTGGCATGGTGGCACATATAGTCCATCATGTGGAATCCAACCCCATCATCATTAGTAACCACCTATGCTCGCGAAGGACAGGAAATCCCTCGACTTCTACCGGTCTAGGCATGGCTAAGCATAAGATCGAACCCATCCCCTTGTCTAGTAATAACTTCAGGATCAAGTATAAGTGGACAAGGAATAAATGCAGCAACGGTATCATATCAACTCCTATACTTAAGTGCACAATCATACGATTTAATAAAGACCAGTGTATTTGTAAAAAGAGTAGGTGGAGACTTAGGAATGCTCCGGGGCTTGCCTTTCACAAAGTTAGCGGGTTGGTGATCCGGGCACTCCGGAAGTTCAGCCTCTTCTTCTTGTCCTTCGGAAACCTCGGGCACTTCAATCTCCGGTGGAACTCCCTCCTCCGGTGGATCGAATTGCAACAGTGTCACGCCTCCCGGTGATCCTGTATGCATGATATGCATATATGAGAACTGAGAATGCACATGAAATGCAAGATAGAGATGCACGAATTAACCCATGATATGCAATCAGTTTAACAATCCACACTCATTTATTTCTTTCCTAGACAACCAACTCATACTCACCCTTCTTAAGCAAAGCATAGAACAATTTCTCGTCCCGGGCGAGAGGTCTACAACCTGCACTTAATAATCAACATGCATCAACTAACCTACCACAACCAGAAGATATTTGCTTAGAAACAATTAAATAAACCCTAGCCTATAACTGGACCTACTACTTACTGCGACCAGAAAAATCCATAGAAATTACAGTAGCTATTACACATCCAGATTAGCCTACTGACAAAATTTCAAGTCATTTGGACAAGTATAACAGTCTACACAAAAATAACAAGCAACCAGCCTTTTAAACAATGGAAAATACTTAACACAGTGAAAAGTATCAAACAACAGATTTCCTAATTTTCTTAGCTTCTTTCCAACATAACATAGCCCAGGAAAAATATTCATGTCCATAACCTTAACACATTAAGCATGGTGATTTTTGCAAGATTAAAACATAAAAGGCACATTATACTAGACATCATATAAATAACAGTGAAACACCAGCAAACATATTTTTCATAGATTCTACTTCCCTAAACAAGATGAATGCAAGTGGAATCACATTTTTAGCACATTCCTGCAATTACTTATGCATTTATCAAGTTTACAAGCAATTAACAATTTAATTATAACTGCACACAAAAAGTATTCAAAAAGTACATTTTATATTTTTCCTTGATAGAGCTCAGAAATACAAACACAACAAAATTTGGTTCACCCCCATTGGACATTCCTAGCTCCAGATATGAATTTTGGAAGGTTTTACACATTTTCTGAAAATTCATTTTATAAAATCACAAACCTAAACCCGATAGAACTGCTACGTGCACCCGGCTCAGTGAACCAGAGGCGCACCCGAACGGCTCACTCGCGGGCCTCGGGGTCGACCCGACCCCACGCGTCAGAGAGAGGAAACAGAGCCGCCGGCGCTGACCGGCGAGAGCTCGCCGACGGCGAGGTCTCCGGCGACGCCGAGGCTACCTACCGACTCGCTGCAACGAGACGAACCCGATGGACCAACTGCCGAGGGTCGTACTCCACCGGAGCGAGCTCGACGGCGGCAATGGCGGACGGCGGTGGTCCGGCGAACTTGCGCCGGCCGATTCCGGCCGTTGCTCGCGCGGCTCGGCCTCGTTCCGTGTTCCTGCAACCCTAGCGGACCTGTGCGCGCGACTAATCGAAATATTGCGCACGGAAACTCACTGACCGCGCTCACATGGCGGCACGGTGGCGAGCGGTTTCACGGCGAACTCGGGTTCCGGCGAAACCACGGCGAGATAGACCTAACCGACGGTGTGGAAAGGATCTACGGCTAACGGAGACTCTTAGACGAGCAAAAGAGAGGGAAGCCGACCCCGGCATCGCCCTCGTCGCGGCGACCCGAGAGCTCGGCGGCGCTCCGGCAATGGCGGACGGCGGGAAGCTTGCTGGAGCTGTACCTTAGTCGGCTGAGGTCGGCAACGGGTCGGAAACGAAGAGCAGAGCAAGCCGCAGCTGCGCCGAGGGTGGCGCGGTCGGAGACGGCTCGGTGGCGGCGGATTTCACCGCGGCGGTCGCGGCGGAAATGGCGACGGCGGAGGGGAAAGAGGAGAGCAGCGAGCGAACAGAGGGCGAGAGAGCGGGGAGAGTGAGGGCGAGCGTGCGGGAGACAGCATTGCGTGTTCCCCTTTGTAAGCCGACCGCGCGGCAGCAACGACGGCGTACGGCGCCATCTGGCGGCCGAGGCCTGACGCGGTCGCGCGATTCGCCCGCGATTCGCCCGAGGGTCGAACTGAATCGGCTCCGATTCAGTTTCCGCGGACCCGACTGAAACTCGATTTTTATCGATCTATAACTCGCGATCCAGGGCGTTTCAGCGAAAACTTCACTAATATGGATTGAAGAGCTATACGAGTAGATCATTTCATATTAAGGAACTTTACTCTAGTTCGGCCTGGATTGAGAGATACAAGTCGATGAACAGGGGTACACCGAAACTGAAAACCGGTTTAGACTTAGGAAAAATTTGAAAACTTCCAAAACAGCTCTAAATCTGCACTAATTCAACTTTTTGACCTTCTTCCACTCATTTTCATGAGTTGACCCAAAAATAAAGTTTGTTGCTTATAAAATTCTACACAACTTTGATTAAGGGTGCACTGACATGCAGAATCTCTAAAATGCCCTTCTTGTTTGGTCAAACAGAATAGCTTTTAAAGGGCTCTCTAGTCAACTATGAGCTAGAGGGGTATTTTGGGGATTTCACCAACATGAACATTGTTCCAAATGTTATCCTAAACATGTACAAAGCATTTAGAACCATAAACAAGCATCACATTTGCATGACAACACATTTTGCATAATATGGACATATAAACAAACATATAGCAATAAAAGGGAATCAAATCAAATGCAATGTTAATAATGCATGAAATGACATGATCTATGCTTGATGACATGCAAATGCAAGTGTGAAAATAGTAACTAACACTAGGGTGTTACACCACCAACAACAGGCAAGGAAGAATCTGTGGAGAAACAAGCCACAATATGCACCCCGCCGAAAGAATCAACCGCCAAGGTCCAAAAAGGCCGAACTAGTAAGTAAGGCTGAGGTGATAAACAAGGCTAACTCCACCGAATCACAAGCATCAACCAAGAAGGAATGGCGGAAGAAAGAGGTGCGATCATCACGGTCCCCATCTCCAGGACAGATCGAAGCACCCAAAGAATGAACCTGAACTGGAGAGGTCCTGCTCTACGGACCTAAAACATGGAGCCCTTGCTGGCAAGGTAAATCAGTATTTACCCAATATTTAATTCTTGCATTTCAATTTTTAATTTTCCTCATTGCATTTCATGTTTGAATTTGGCAATAATTTAATTCAACAAAATAAAACAAGTAGATGAATAAAACTTGAAATAGATTATCTTTGCTCACACCTGAGGTGGTGGGACCACCTAGGTCGGGTCGGTCGACCCCACCAACCCCACCATGAGCCCACCCACCTCTGGTGGTGTTGGTCTGGTGTCCTGATCATGCTCCTAAAATTTGAACACCAGCTCCTTTTGAATTTTGGTCGACCGTTCTTTTGTCATGACCATTCCCATATGCTTCAAGGAGAATCCAACACCCACATCCATCCAAATTTTGAAAAGTGGACACTTTGGCATGCATAAGTGCTCCCATGGTCCATGAGAATCACTTTAAACATGTCCCCACTTTTGTAATACACTTTTTACCTTCACAAAACACTAGACAAGGGAATCTATGAAAATTTCAAAACTTCTGGTCCACCACTAGTTTGTGCTTTGCTGAACAAAGTAACACACATTGTTTAAAGCTCAAAAGTGGACCAAGGGTGGTTCGGCCGACCCATGACCAGAGCCCTATCTACAGGATTGTGTTTGAATTGAACTAGATTCCCTGTCCAAACGAACAAGCAAGTCTGATCCTGTAATAACTGGTTCGGCCGACCCATCAATAAAGCCCTGTTGGCAAATTTGAATTTGAAATCACCTAGATTCCATGTCCAAGGGAGAAAACAACAAAAATCTAGCCAAGGGGGGGCCGACTGAACTGGTCCTAGTGACCTGGCCACCAACCCTTCTCCCCCTATAAATACCCTTCCAATGTCTGTTCAAATCCACACCCAAACCAGCTGATTTCTGCCAAGCACACAATCTCACCTCTTCTCTCCATTCGAGCAAGATCTTTCTCAAGTTTAGTTTAAGTTTAGCCACTCAAACCAAAAACCTAAAAATATTGTAGTAGTAGAAGCTTGTCTCACTCTCATTTTTGCTCTCAAAATCTTGTTTGTGGAGGTAACCATACCCTGCAAGGACTACTAACAGTGGGATAGCTAATGCTAACGCTAACGCTAATCCCTATTGTTGTAGTGTGTTCTTGTGTTAGCTCATTATTGCAGGATGAAGAAGTTCTCCTCCGCACTCAAGAAGACAAAGAGTGTCGTAGGAAGTTCCTCCCGATGACCCCGCCATGATGAAGATGAAGGTAGAGAAGCTCCACCAAGAAGAAACTTCGGAGTGCCTTCCGAGAGGACGTTCGAGCCCGAGAGCGACCTCATGCTAAATCAAGAAGAGTACCAAAGGTACATCTCCATCCGACACCGAGGGTATGAACATACCGGCATTATCGACCCTGTCCTTTTGGACAGCACAGGTATGACCGCGGAATTCAATACTATTTTCAATACAATCGGTTGGGGAAGTTTTTGGGAAGTGCAAGAACTTGGAATAGAAAAGCTCACCATTGAATTTCTATGCTCTTTACAAGCCACTGAAAATAATGTTTACTTCCGCATGTTTAATCAAGACTATAATTTAACATGGGGAGTTTTTAGCATGGCACTTGGTTTTGATAATGACTGTCATCTAGATCTTGTTAATGCAACAAGAAGATTTGATAAAGCTAAATTTTGGAAAGCTATAACAGGATCTAATGATTGCTCTGACCCTAAAACCGATGAAATGCATAATCCTACTTTGCGCTTGATCCGATATTGGATGGCTATAACTTTTCTTCCTGGCTCTAATGTGCAAGTTCTTTACAATGATGAATTAAGACTGCTCTATGCCATGACAAAGAAAATAAAAGTTTCACCTGCTAAGATGTTAGTGCACTTTTGGCGTGGTATTTTCTATAGAAGCGAGCCTATATTCTTCACTTCTTTTATCACTCGCATTGCGGAAACAATGGACTTGCTAGATGGAAAACATTACTTTGAATACATTGCTTCTCCTAGAGATGTTGTAACCGAAGATTTCTTCATAAGCACTCAGGTCCTAAAAAGAGATGAAAATGGCGATATAAAAATGATTTATCCCGGCCATACAGCCGAAATCTCTCTCCCTTGTGAGAGGCGTCGGTTGTATGCGCTGCGCACGCTAACCAAAAATTGGGACCGAGAGGCAAGAAGTCAAAATGTTGCAGGACCAAGAAGGGTGATAAGGAGCATGTCACAAGACGCTCAATTTGGGCAAGGCGGCACATCACGAGCTGCAGGGAGATATGAAGAAGAAGGCGATGAGGCAAGTTCCATGGACATTTCAAGGTCCACAGAACGGCCTTAACAGCACACTCTAAGAGTGCGCACTCCCTGTCCGTCCACACGGGCGAGGGGTCGTCAAAGCCAAGGATCAGGAATGGACCAACTCATCAATGACATGGGCGCAATGCAAGTTGAGCAAGACGCAACTCTGAATATGGCACAACAAAATGCTCAACTATTGCAAGCTATCCAAGACGAAGAAGCACAACGCTGGGCGATATGGTTCCAATACTACCCACCACCACAATGAGCAAAAGGACAAGCTTGGGGGAGATCCTCTCCCCCACCAAGGTAAGTATTCTGTCCTAGCTATTTACATTATTTTAATTTATTGCATATAAAAAATTGCATAAGATAAAAATACCAAAAATATTTCCCTTATTTCCATATGTCTCATGAATATTTGTCTTCCTCATGGAAATAATGAATAGTTGCTCTGTTAATGTTTCTTTAATGCCTAGTTTACAACTTAGTATTTGTTTGAGTATGGATCACATGGCTCGTTTAAATTATCATGAACCTGAAAACTTTATGGATGATAAGTGCTAGAACTAAGTCTAAGTTGTTGTGAGATATGATATAGTGAAACAAGAGCTACTATAAGATTGTTCTAAGCATGCATGATTACTGGAGATTTATTTTTTAAGAACAAAACCTTGTTGTTCCTCAATGGTGATAAATTCCTACCACAGCCATATATGCTATACATGTCTAAAACCTTCCACATAAGCTACTTGCTTTGTATTGAGTGTTGTCAAGTCTTGTTGACCCTTATTGAGAGTCTTATCATGCTCCCAAGATCAAGATCACAGTACACATCATATATACATGCTGCTTCTACACTGAAAGTACGCAACCACATGCTTTTCATTTCCACCAAATAAATGCTCCATGTGTTAAAGTCATAGAAAATCTCTCTTAGTCATTATGGTAGTAGAGACAAAAGGCTATGCAAAATGAAAATAAAAGAAAGAAAGATGGACACAAGAGGGCCCATAGAAAAGAAAAGAAAAATATTTGAGCAAATCTAGGCTCATAAATAAAAGAAAAATGATAGCCATGTCTCTAAAATTTGTTAGAGAGAGATACAATTCAAATAGGGAGCATTATATTCCATCATCATCCACACACTTGCACATCTTGATCTAAGGGCATGACAATTCTCTCTTTGGATCCAAGCTTTGACTCTACAACATATGCAAAGTAAGTATGCTATATTCTTTCATTCCTACCTTAAACTCCATAGAAGCCATTTTTAGAAGTAGGATGATAAAAAGAAGGCAACATTTACTGTATGCCTTGGTAAGGAATCATACACCATTCGAGCGACATGAGAGAACCATATGAGGAACATTAAGTTTTCTTTTGCAAAACATTGCTAAAACCTCCAGTATGAAACTTGCAAAGAATGAGAAAAGTAGTACTCAAGTTAAACTATTCTGTCTCTCAACCACCTAAGGCAAAGGGAAAGTCATTAGCCCCATAAAGGACTAAGGTAAAATGGGTGAATTTCTATAGCCAATTTTTCCATTCAAAAGAGAAGTATTTAGTTGTACACATGGTATTATTGAAATATGAACATAGTAGCAACTCCTGATCCACCGAGGCTAAGTTTAATTATGTGCTCGGGATGAGCAAAGGTTAAGCTTGGGGGATCTTGTTGACGGTGGCTATACCCTAAAATTCCATATTCAAACACCGTCAACAGGCCTCGGATTCAAGGGAAGATAAACATATCATGGGCATATTTTATCAATAACTAGTTCCACATGTACTCTTAAGATTGTGATTGCAGGAAACACCAAAACAGTGCAAAAGTGAGCAACTAGGGGTTAATTACATGGTTCGGCCGAACCATGTAATGTTGCCCCAGGCCACCACCTTTCAACACAGTACAAACAACATCGAATGGAAGAGATCAGAGCCAAGGGTGGGCCCACCCATCGGTCGGCCGAACTACCCATGGGGCCCACCTGGATCTAGTGATGTGGCAGGATCCATGTGACACTCCAACCAAGTCATTTCATCCATCGGATCAACTTGTGCTTTCATTCAATGAAGGAGATCAAAGGCACACGGATTGAGGCATGAAACGAAGCAACCAAGACAGAACCAACACATAGGAAGAGTCTATGACTTGTGGGGACCACACCTGGCCTGGCCCCACCCATCATAGGGGTCGGCCGAACAATGGGGTGTGGCCCCCAACCACCTACACACTCAGTGACAAGTGGGGACTCCTTCTAGAAGACCCTGGCTGGGCCCACCAGTCATAGGGGGGTCGGCCGAACCCCCCTGGTGCCCAGCCAGGTCGGTTGGCTTCCACTGACTGCAAGCATGCTTCCCATGTGCTCAAATTGCCAAGACCGTCCATTTCGAGGCGGTTACAAGGCGGTGGATCCAAGGGTGGAGAGTTGAGGAGCACACGGATCGATGACGTGGCATCCCTCCACTCTCCACTATAAATAGAGGCTGCCCACTCCTCTTCAAGACACACCATACACCATACAACTCAAGAAGCAAGCTAGAGTTCTACTCTTTAGTAGTAGTATTAGTCTAGTGTGGGAGTGAGAGTCGAGTCAAGCTGCGCTCGGAGTATCCGGAGTCGTCTACTGGAGAGTCTGGTATAGCTCTTGTACCTTTCCTTCGGTAAGACTTTATCCTTATCAATATATATTATCTTTACTTTACTTCACTAAGTTCTTACTTAGTCTTTACTATTCTTTATAGTATTATTGTGTCTTGTCTTCTTCTATAGATGTTTTATACTTGATAGTGATCTTGTCCCAACTCAACGTGTGTTAGTTCATCGCATGTCATAGGGTGTTCTAGTTGTTGGTACGCAGCTAGAATAGTGAGACTTAGTGTAAGCGTGGTGCTTAGACTAGATCTTGCCTTTGATTACCGCTTGTCACACGGATTGTTTGTGGATGCTAGCAGGTGGTGACAGCCCTATCTAGTCTTAGTATCCCTCCACGTGTTTTAGGCAAGTTCTTAAAAGGTGGGCTCCCAAGAGAGTGTAGGCGCTTCGGATAGAGGTTTTTTCCTCTATTGTCTTGCACTACCCCCTGCACACCGGTAGTAAGGTACCTATCTTAGTATAAGTCATCTATTTGATAGGGTAAGTCACAAGAGTACAGTAAGTGTCATAGGAGTCTTATACTCACTCGTTGTCCTCGCACCTAGCTATACTCTACTAGTTATCTTTTAGTTATCTTAATACTTGTTGTGTGTTGGTGTCATTACCTTTTCCTCTACCTATCGATTTATTCCCCTACCACTAGCTAGTACCAAGTTGGTATAGACTTAAGGATCTCTCTTTCTTTTTATTAATTATTCCTAGCAACCGCTTTCCCTTGGGATAAAAATAAATAACGATACCTTCGAATACTCCCAGGTGAAGTTCTACAGCGGTATATTCTATGCGCTTGCGGAATTATCCAATAGACATAAGAAATACCCTCAGGGCACTTCTGGCGCCGTTATCAGAGATAGCCTAACACCCTGTGTCTGGTGGTTGCGCTAAGAAGTGTCAACAACCAACAAGTTGCAACTTCTTTTCTGGAAGCCCATCTGCAAAGAACTATGAGGTTAAGCGAGCTTGGCTCCAGAGAGATGGGTGACCGACCAGGAAGTCCTTCCCGGGTGCCCATGAGTGAGGACAGAGTGCGCAGAAAAGACTGGTGTTGGTCTGCTAGGGTAGTCTATATCCTAGTTAAGCTACCAGATGTATGTGGGCCCGGCCTAGGAGAGGCGGGATGTTACACTGCTATTGGGGGTATGGTGGACGAGAGTGGTGAGTGGAGTGATAGATTTTCTGATGCTTCTGACTGCCAAAAAAACCTAGCTTTCTTCTTTTCTTCTCATCCTGGTGCTTACAATTTCTTTCCTCAACGTCGTCCTCCTCGGCCTCCTCCTCCTCAGGACCAAGGACAACTCCCATCTCGGAATCCTCAACACGTGGCTCCAGGATAGGGTTAAGCTGATCATTCAGCCTATTCACCTCCTCATGCAGAGCATCATTGTAGTCCTCAATCTGCTCCACATAGATCTCCAACTCGTGGACCGTTGCCCGGGCCACGTCCTCACATGCCCAAGCCTCCTCCTTCTCATGGGTCAAACGGTCCACCTGACGCTGCAACTCAGCGACCATCTTCACATCCCTGTAGTGGTCCCTACGTGCTGCCTTGAAGTCCTCAGTGAGCAGCTTGATCTCCTCCTTGAGCTTCGCTCGGCTGCGGCGGGGACGGCGGCTGCCCGAAGCCTCTCCGTCGCGTGGCGCCAGCTGGTGGCGCGGAACTCCTTTAGGACCAGTCATCTTGCAAGCGGTCAACTTGGTGCATGCCAGCTGGAGAAGGTGAGTTTGGATTAGTAAAGATATTACAGGCTAGCAAGAATAGGTTTGATAGATCCTAACCCGTATACCACTATTAAGGAGGAAGTTAATTAACATGTGAATTAATCATGATGCATGAATCGTATTTACAAATTTTAAACCAATGCAAGGTAAATAAATGCATAATAATTTTTAACATAGGGCGAGTAAACAGGTTACTCCACTTGCTACCATGGCTATATTACAGAATAAGGTAAGAACAAGCAATTTGGACCAAAATATCAATTTAGATTTTTATGATCCAAAATATTTTTAAGTTTTGCAAATTAATACTGTAATGATTTAGCAATGGAACGCTCTGATACCAGCTGTAACAGAACCGCCTAAATCATATGGCCCACAGGCACCTGTCATTGTCACTAATGACCTCTGACAGCCGGGGCCATGTCCCATATGATCTAGAAGGTCCTACCGGGCTACATCAGCGCCCGTTTTCTCCAACAGGATCCCATTGCGAAGCCATTACAGGATTACAATATTTCATAATAAAATACATCAGAGTAAAAGTGCAGAAAGATTACATAGTACTTAGATTACAAACCAGTTGTCCAAATAGAATTTAATTGCAGTGATTACAAACCATAATTTAAAAGATAGTAGCAATGGAACAACGATACAACATACTTAGATAAATGATAACAGGAACCCTGCCCATGGGTCCAACTTCACTCTTTCTCACTTCCTTCCTGAACAATGGTCACGCAGTAGGGAGCAAGATAAATTTTCGGCTGCTGATCTCCTGCAATAGGGGTTAACAAACCCTGAGTACTAGGGTACTTCGCAAGACTTACCCAACTAAAGAAAAAGATGAGACTCGGGAATGCAGGCTGAGGGGAGTCAAGGTAAGGCTTTAGCAAGAGTCAATGATTTTGCAAAAAAGCAATACTAATCTTTAATTCTACTTTCAATATTTTAACTCCATATTATTTTCATCAATAACTATAGACCTCAGTTCTTTCACATGTATTCTTCAATTTCAATTACTTATTCATTGTTAAAAACATCCTAGTTCCAAACCACTTTTTGATGTAGGTGTGAGGATCAAGTCTCCATAACCGAGGAGCAACGACGATTCAAATCGATTAAGTACCCAGCTAGGGATCCCTAACCACACTGTATATGTAGCACCTAAGCTTGCATATACCAACCCCGTCTACCATGGCTTTTCCATCCCTGAACCGGTCCTGCGCCACTCGGGAGTACAGTACACCTCCAATCCGGGACTCTAACCCACGAGGGTGCATGGTACTCTCGCCATCTCTCCACTCCTAGTGCGTGGTCGTCGGTTCAAGCAATGGAGCCACCAGAGACAGGGCTTCCCGTATGTTGACGGTGGATAACGTCAACTTTTATTTGAACTTTAGACATGAAAGGACACATGAATACACACTAGTCTAGGGTTTTAACTAACAATTTCCATGAGTTTTGCATGTTCTGTATTTTCCAGGGGCTATTCCAGAAAAGCATAAAAGAGGGGTTAAAGAGCATAAAAGACACGAAACTTAACCGCCAAGGAAACATCATCACGAAGACCCTGGAAGGATCTAGAACACACCCGAGCAACCGGGGCCCCGGATCCCATAAAGTGGGGCCGACCGGCCCTAGGGTGGGGCTGGCCAATGCCCCCCTGCTGGACTACGGGCTCTGCCTTCTGGAATCTTCCTTCCATGCTTCCTTGGCACCCAAGTAAAGCATCCCTATGTCGATCTAAGGTCGGTTAGATCCGACGGTGCACATAACATGAGATGCGGATCGATGACGTGGCGGTTCCTTGCCCCCTACTCCACCTCGGCCTATATAAGGACGCCCCAGGCCCCCTCCAGAAGGCATTCTACACCCTGGTGCTTCATATTCTCTACATAAATTAGGGTTAGGGTCCCTCTAGTTGATCTAGTTCTAGTTCATCTAGTTCTAGTTCATCTAGTTTTAGCAGTTAGGAGAGACTAGTTCATCTAGATCTAGTCTTGTTTAGAGATTAGAGAGATAGAGTAGGAGAGTAGAGATTCTGGAGGAGTTCCGGCCTGTCGGTGCTTCTTCGTGGCTGTATTCTTCTGGATTCAGCTTCCTCGCCCGGAGCTGCGTTGTGAGGTACTTTTGTATTCAACTTCTAATTCAAGTAAGCATTTGTTCTTATTCGTTCTTAAGTTTGCAACTCTTATTGAGTGCTTTGATCTTGGTTATTACTTGATTGAAGTAGTATTTCATAGTGTAGGCGTGGTGCCTAGGCTAGGTTTACTTGTGAATGTCCCCTGATTGGCCTGGATAGTGGTAGATCGCGTAGGTGACAGCTGCGTTGAGTCCTCTGTAGTCCACATTCCGTTGATAGGATCCATAGGTGTATAAGTGTCTGGTAGGAGGGAACTCTGATTTCGCTTCTTATTGATGTCACTGCCCAGTCAGAACAATATTATTCAAAGTTTACCGGTTGTTGCAACTAGATAGTCATTAGTTATTTCCTCTTTCTTGATATTATCTAGCCTAATTGTAGGGTTAAGTCATCGGCTTGGTCATTATCACCTATTGTTCCTTGTGGATTCGATATTTAAAACCTCCGGGTGAAATGTGACAGTGGTATTATATCTATGCGCTTGCGAATAATCTGAACAATCTTATTTAAGTAGAGTGCAGTTAATTTATACCAACAAGCATTTCTGGCGCCGTTGCCGGTGAACGGTTTGCTGATTTTGACTAAGTTTAGCTTAATCTTTTATTATACTTTTATCTTTTCTATTTTATCCCTACTTTTTCATCATTTTATGTTCATCCTTATGGATGCTTTAAATTCCACGCCTATCTATCTATTTGGCATGCGCAAAAGCTTCGGGCCACCAAAATCTGTAGAGCCTATCATAACACCTAGCTATGAGCTGCGGCCATGTCTAATTAATATGATTTGGGATAAACCCTTCTCGGGAGAAGAAAACGAAAACCCGTACTTACACCTACGAGAATTCGAGCAGACCTGTGCATGCTTGCACATTGTTGGCATGTCTGATAAGACCTTAAGATGGAAGCTTTTTCCGTTCTCTTTGACCAGAAGAGCTAAACATTGGTATAATAGAGCCGTAGGAAGTATGCAAGGGGATTGGGAAACTTTATGCTCTGAATTTTGTTTATATTTCTTTCCCATCCATAGAATAGTTAACCTTCGAAAAGAGGTTCTAACTTTTAGGCAACTAGAACAAGAATCTCTTAGTACATCATGGGATCGTTTTAATGAACTTGTTGCTACTGGCTCTGACCTTGGTTTTCCAGACCCTGTGCTTATTCAACATTTCTATTTGGGTCTTACCAAGAACTCTAGGGAATCCCTTGATTTATCCTCTGGAGGAGCCTTTCCTCATTTGCCTTTAAGTAAAGCAAGAGCAATGATTAACAAGATTGCTCTAGCTAATTCTAAGCTCCCTAAGGAAGAGAAGGAATCATACCCCGGACAAGAAGAGGAAGTTTTGGTAGCTAAAACGCAATCACTCCAATCCCAAGATTTAGCTGTCAATCCTAAACCATCGAAACCCCACTTTGATGATTTAGACTTACAATTAGTTAAGATGCTTATCAATCAATGTACACCAGATCTTCTCGGAAGAGCATCTTGGAAAAAGTATCGTCAACTTCCTTTCCCCCCTGAAGGACATAGGGAAGAATGCAAGGATGGCATATCTAGTGATGCCATAGAAGGAGAGTGTTGGTGGATATACCATAAAATTCTAAATTCAAACACCGTCAACAGGCCTCGGATTCAAAGGAGAATAAACATATCATGAGCATATTTTATCAATAACTAGTTCCACATATACTCTTAAGCTTGTGAACCCAGGGAAGATGAAACAGAGCAGAAATGAACACTTGGAGCCCAATAATGTGGTTCGGCCGAACCATGTATTTGGGAACCAAGTCATCACACATCAAGACATGGTGCAAAACATCACTTGGAAGAGAGGAGAGCCAAGGGTGGGCCCACCCATTGGTCGGCCGAACTGCCCATGGGGCCCACCTGGCTCTGGTGACGTGGCAGGATCCGTGTGACCTTCCGCTCAGCCCATTTTAGCCCTCAGATCAACATGTGTTTCCATTCAACAGCAGAGAAGCAAAGCACAAGGATTCAACATGACAACATGCAAACGAAGTGGAACCAACACAAGGGGACAGTCTGTGATAGATGGGACCACGGTGGTGGGCCCAACCCACCAGGTGTGGGTCGGCCGAACCACTATTTGTGGGCCCAAGCCACCTACACCTTTCCTGACAGGTGGGGACTCCTTCTAGAAGACCCTGACTGGGCCCACCTGTCATAGGGGGTCGGCCGAACCCCGCGGTGCCTAGCCGGGTTGGTTGGTCTCCACCGCCTCCCGGCATGATGTCCACGTGATGAATTCACCTCTGCCGTCCATGCTGAGGCGGTAATGAGGCGGTTCATCCAAGGGTGGAGAGGCATGGAGCACAGGGATCGCTGACGGGGCACCCCCTCACTCTCCCCTATAAATAGAGGCTGCCCACTCCTCTCCAAGACATACAAGACACACAAGATACACAAGAGTCACAAGTCACAAGAGTTTTGCTCTTTAGTAGTAGTATTAGTCTAGTGTGGGAGTTAGAGTCGAGTCGAGCTACCCTCGAGTCTCTGGAGTCATCTACTAGAGAGTCTGGTATAGCTCTTGTACCTTTCATTCTGTAAGACTTTACCTTTATCAATATATATTATCTTTACTTTACTTTACTAAGTCTCTACTTAGTGCATTACTATTCTTTATAGTATTGTTGTGTTTTGTCTTAACTTATAGTTGAGTTATATTGGATAGTGATCCTGTAACCAGATCACGTGTGTAGTTCATTGCCTGTCTTAGGGTACTTTAGTTGTTGGTACGCAACTAGAGTAGTAAGGCTTAGTGTAAGCGTGGTGCTTAGACTAGATCTTGCATTTGAATGCCGCTTGTCGCACGGATTGTTTGTGGGTGCTAGCAGGCGGTGATAGCCCTGTCTAGTCTTAGTATCCCTCCACATGTTTTAGGCAGGTTCTTAAAAGGTAGGCTCCTATAAGAGAATAGCCGCTTCGGGTAGAGGTTATATCCCCTACTGTCTCGCGTATTCCCGTCTTGATATACTTCATCTATTTGATAAGATAAGTTCACAAGAGTAAAGTAAGTGTCCTAGGAGTCTTAAACTCACTCGTTGTCCTCCCACCAAGCTATACTCTACTAGTTACCTTAGTTATCTCAAAACCTTGTCGTGTCTTGGTGTCATTACCTTTTTCTCTATATATCAATTTACCCTCCTATCACTAGTTGATACTAAGTTGCTATAGACTTAAGGATGTCTCTTTTTATTAATTATTCCTAGCAACCGCTTTCCCTTGGGATAAAAATAAATAACGATACCTTGGAATACTCCTGGGGGAAGTGCTACAGGGGTATATTCTGTGCGTTTGCGGAATTATCCAATAGACATAAGAAATACCCCAGGCACTTCTGGCGCCGTTATCGTAGATAGCCTAACACCCTGTCTCCGGTGGTTGCGCTAAGAAGTGTCAACAAGCATTTCTGACGCAGTTGCCAGGGAAAGCATCAGTCTAGGAATATTAATAAAAAAATTGAATCCAGAGTCTATTATCAATTTAATTATCGATTAGTGTTAGGGGCTTACCCCTGTCTGTGTTTCTCGTTATCGTGAAGCTAGACAGTGCATGAACGGTTTCCAATTGCCGTTAAATTTCATTGAAGACCCTGAGCAATTGTTGAGGAGTACTAGATGCTGTCAAGTTCCACCTCAAAGGTTCATCTCAAACCTGAATCCGTTCGAGGAAAGAGGCTCCACACTATCAACCAAGGAAGCTATGGCCCAAAAGACCATCTCTGAGTTCTCTGCATCGTTGGCTGACAACATTGCCACAGGTGTGCAGCTCAACTTGGGGGATGCTACCTTTGAGCTTAAGCTAGCTCTAATGAACATGGTGCAAGCCAATCCATTCTGTGGGAAGCCGCATGAAGACACCAATGCCCATCTCCAGCACTTCCTGGAGGTGTGTGGTACCTTCACTATCAAAAATGTTTCGGCTGACGCCTTCCGTCTTCGCCTGTTCCCATTCTCACTGCTTGGGAAGGCAAAGCAATGGTTTTATGCCAACAAGAATGAAGCTACCATCTGGGAGAAGTGCGCCAATGCATTTCTCAAGAAATTCTTCCCAATAGGTAAAACTAGCGCTCTCCGTGGAAAGATCTCAAGCTTCCAACAGCAAGTTGACGAGACAATTCCCGAAGCATGGGAATGTCTCCAGGAGTACATTCGAGCTTGTCCTCATCATGGGATCGAAGAATGGCTCCTAATCCAAGGTTTCTACCATGGGCTGACTGGATTAGCCCGTAGTCACCATTGATGCTGTCGCTGGAGGAGCATTCCTGCAACACAATGTCAAAGACGCCAAAGACCTCATTGAAAAGATGGTTATCAATCAAGGATGGAATGAGGAGCGTCTCCAGACCAAGAAAAGGGGTATGCACACCGATCATGAGGTGGACATGCTCTCAGAAAAAATGGACCTCTTGATGAAAAAGATTGAGGAAGGTTCCAAGAAGGAACAAGAGGCCATTCGAACCACTGCCACTGCACGAGGAATCAAAGCTGATCCATGGCGAGGCGAGGTATGTGGTGGAGAAGATCACTCGGGCAACAACTGTCTCGAGATGAAGGAGGAAGTGAGCTTCATCAACAACAGCAACAACAATGGGTATCGACCCCAGCAACAAGGAGGATTGAACTCGCGCCCCTTCTACCAAGGAAATCAAGGTAATGGTTACAACAATAATTTTAATAATTCTTATGGTAACCAACCTTCTCTTAAATATCTTGTCTTAGGCCAATCTAAAATTAATGATAGCATAAACAACAAAAATAATGGTTAATGATAAGATCCTTGAAAATCTTAATGAGAAAATGGATAGCTTTAACACTGCTATGAAAAACCAATTGAGCTTTAATAAAATGTTAGAAACCCAATTAGCTCAAATAGCAGCAGCTGTCCCATCCTTCGAACAAGGTAAGATCCTAGGGAAACCTGAGGAACCAATTGAGGGTGTTAAGTTAATTTCCATGAGGTTTGGTAAGCCTCCGGTTAGACAAAACCCAGGTTGTCTTCTTGATCCGCCATTCATGGCCAAGAAGAGTGACCCCGGCCATCCTACCATCACCTGCGAGATTGGGCCACACACCTTCAACAACGCCTTCTGCGACCTTGGATCTGGAGCAAACATCATGTCCAAGGTAATGTACGAGAACTTGCTAGGGGGACCTTTGTACCCCACTTTTATCAAATTGTAGATGGCCGATCAATCCATCCGGTTCCCCGAGAGAATGGCAAGGGACATCCTTGTCAAAGTTCAAGAAGAATACATCCCCGCCGATTTCATCATTCTTGACATGAGGGCCGATGACGAAGTCCCCATCATCCTGGGAAGGCCGTTCCTCGACACTGTGAATGCCATCATCTACGTGGGATCCTGCCAAGTCCACTTCCAACTCCCAGGTAAGAGAATTAAATGTCCTTTCAATGGTTATAAATCGATGCAACAGGCAAGGAAGAATCTATGGAGAAACAAGCCACAATATGCACCCCGCCGAAAGAATCAACCGCCAAGGTCCAAAAAGGCCGAACTGGTAAGTAAGGCTGAGGTGGTAAATAAGGCTGACTCCGCTGAATCACAAGCGTCAACCAAGAAGGAATGGCGGAAGAAAGAGGTGCGATCATCACGGTCTCCATCTCCGGGACCGATCGAAGCACCCGAAGAATAAACCCGAAATGGAGAGGTCCTGCTTTATGGACCTAAAACATGGAGCCCTTGCTGGTAAGGTAAATCAGTATTTATCTCATATTTAATTCCTGCATTTCAATTTTTGCATTTTCTTCATTGCATTTCATATTTAAATTTTGCAATAATTTATTTCGACAAAATAAAATATTTAGATGAATAAAACTTGAGAATGAACAGTAGTGCTCACACCTGAGGTGGTGGGATCACCTAGGTGGGGTCGACCGACACCACCATGGGGCCCACCCACCTCTGGTGGTGTTGGCATGGTGCAGTAAATTACTTCCTGAATTTTGAGCACCATCTCCTTTTGAATTTGGTCGACCATATTTGGTTATGACCACTTTCACTTGCTCCAAGGAGAATCCAACATCCACTACCATCTAATTCTAAAAAGTGGACACTTTGGCATGCATTAGTGTTCCCATGGTCCATGGGAATCACTTTAAACATGTCCCCACTTTTGTCATACACATCTTCTCTTTCATCAAACACTAGACAAGGGAATCTCTGAAATTTTCAAAACTTTTGGTCCACCACTAGTCTCTGATTTGCTGTATAAAGTGAAACACACTATTTAAAGCTGAAAAGGGGACAAGACCTAGTTTGGCCGAACCATGTTTTGGCTCCCCTCAAGAAAGTGGTGTTTGAATTCGAATAGATTCCCGGTGCAAAGGTAAAAGCAACACTGAACCTTTCATAAGTGGTTCGGCCAACCCATAACTGAGGTCCTCTCTGCAGAGTTGTGTTTGAATTCAAATAGATTCCCTTGTCCAAAGGCAAAAGCAACTCTGATCATGTCATAATGGGTTCGGCCGACCCATCAATGGAGAGCTGTCAGCAAGGTCGAGTTTGAATTCAAATAGATTCCCTGTCCAAAGTTGAAAACAACAAAGACCAGTCCTAGGGGGGTCGGCTGAACTGGCCATGGTGGCCTGGTCACCAGCCCTTCTCCCCCTATAAATACCCTTGCATTGTGTGCTCAAATCCACACCCAAACCAGCTGATTTCTGCCGAGCACACAATCTCTCTTCTTCTCTCCATTTGAGCAAGTTCTTTCCCAAGTTTAGTTTAAGTTTAGCCACTCAAACCAAAAACCCAAAAATATTGTAGTAGTAGAAGCTTGTCTCACTCTCATCTTTGCTCTCAAATTCTTGTTTGTGGGGGTAAACATACCCCGCAAGGACTACTAATAGTGGGATAGCTAACGCTAACGCTAATGCTAATCCCGGTTGTTGTAGTGTGTTCTTGTGTTAGCTCATTGTTGTAGGATGAAGAAGTTCTCCTCTGCGCTCAAGAAGGCCAAGAGTGTTGTAGGGAGTTCCTCCCGACGATCCCGCCATGATGAAGATGAAGGAAGAGATGCCCCACCAAGAAAAAGGTTTGGAATGCCTTCTGAAAGGACGTTCTATCCCGAGAGCGGCCTCATGCTAAATCAAGAAGAGTACCAAAGGTACACCTCCATCCGACACCGAGGGTATGAACATACCGGCATCATCGACCCTGTCCTTTTGGACAGCACAGGTATGACCGCGGAATTTAATACTATTTTTAATACAATCGGTTGGGGAAGTTTCTGGGAAGTGCAAGAACTTGGAATAGAAAAACTCACCATTGAATTTCTATGCTCTTTACAAGCCACTGATAACAATGTCTACTTTCGCATGTTCAACCAAGAGTATAATTTAACTTGGGGAGTTTTTAACATGGCACTTGGTTTTGATAATGACAGTCATCTAGACCTTGTTAACACAACAAGAAGCTTTGATAAAGCTGAATTTTGGAAAGCTATAACAGGATCTAATGATTGCTCTGATCCTAAAACCGATGAAATCCATAATCCTATTTTGTGCTTGATCCGCAATTGGATGGCTATAACTTTTCTTCCTGGCTCTAATGTGCAAGCTCTTTACAATGATGAATTAAGACTGCTCTATGCCATGACAAAGAAAATAAAAGTTTCACCTGCTAAGATGTTAGTCCACTTTTGGCTTGGTATTTTCCATAGAAGCGAGCCCATATTCTTTACTTCTTTTATCACGCCCATTGCTGAAACAATGGACTTGCTAGATGGAAAACATTACTTTGAGTACATTGCTTCTCCTAGAGATATTGTAACCGAAGATTTCTTCATAAGTGCTCAAGTCCTTAAAAGAAATGAAAATGGTGATATAAAAATGATTTATCCCGGCCATACAGCCGAAATCTCTCTCCCTTGTGAGAGGCGTCGGTTGTATGCGCTGCGCACACTAACCATAAATTGGGACCGAGAGGCAAGAAGCCAAAATATTGCAGGATCAAGAAGGGTGACAAGAAGCATGTCACAAGCCGCCCAATTTGAGCAAGGCGGCACATCACGAGCTGCAGGGAGATATGAAGAAGAAGGCGATGAGGCAAGTTCCATGGACATTTCAAGGTCCACGGAACGGCCTCAGCAGCACACTCCAAGAGTGCGCACTCCCCGTCCGTCCGCACGGGCGAGGGGTCGTCGAAGCCAAGGATCGGAAATGGACCAACTCATCAATGACATGGGCGCAATGCAAGTTGAGCAAGACGCAACTCTGAATATGGCACAACAAAATGCTCAACTATTGCAAGCTATTCCAGACGAAGAAGCACAACGCTGGGCGGGATGGTTCCAATACTACCCGCCACCACAATGAGAAAAAGGACAAGCTTGGGGGAGATCCTCTCCCCCACCAAGGTAAGTATTTTATCCTAGCTATTTACATTATTTTAATTTATTGCATATAAAAAAACTACATAAGATAAAAATACCAAAAATATTTCCCTTATTTCCATATGTCTCATGAATATTTATCTTCCTCATGGAAATTATGAATAGTTGCTCTGTTAATGTTCCTTTAATGCCTAGTTTACAACTTAGTATTTCTTTGAGTATGGATTACTTGGCTCATTTAAATCATCATGAACCTAAAAACTTTATGGATGCTAAGTGCTTGAACTAAGTCTAAGTTGTTGTGAGATATGATATGGTGAAACAAGAGCTGGTATAATATTGTTCTAAGCATGCATGATTACTGGAGACTTATTTCTTAAATCAATGAAAATCTTATTGTTCCTCAATGGTGATAAATTCCTACCACAGCTATATGTGCTATACATGTCTAAAACCTTCCACTTAAGCTATTTGCTTTGTATTGAGTGTTGTCAAGTCCTGTTGACCCTTATTGGGAGTCTTATCATGCTCCCAAGATCAAGATCATGTACACACCACACATATATGCTACTTCTACACTGGAAGTATGCAACCACATGCCTTTCATTTTCACCAAATAAATGCTCCATGTGTTAAAGATATAAAAGATCTCTCTCATTTAATTTGGTAGAAGAGACAAAAGGCTATGCAAAATGAAAAGAGAAATGGGCACAAGAAAGTCCATAGAAAAGAAGAGAAAAAATATGAGCAAGTCTAGGCTCATGAATAAAGAAAGGAAAATGATAGCCATGTCTCTAAATTTTAGAGAGAGATACAATTTCAAATAAGAGGAGCACTATAGTTCATATTTTCCACACACTTGCACATCTTGATCTAGGGGCATGACACTTCTCTCTTTGGATCTAAGCTTTGACTTTACAACATATGCAAAGTAAGTATGCTATATTCTTTTATTCCTACCTTAAGCTCCACATAAGCCATTTTTAGAAGTAGGATGATAAAGAGAAGGCAACATTTACTGTATGCCTTGGTAAGGAATCATACAACATTTGAGCGACATGAGAGAACCATATCAGGAACATTAAGTTGTCTTTTGCAAAACATTGCTAAAACCTCTAGTATGAAACTTGCAAAGAATGAGAAAAGTAGTGCTCAACTCAAACTGTTTTGTCTCTCAACCACCTAAGGCAAAGGAAAAGTCATTAGCCCCATAAAGGACTAAGGTGAAATGGGTGAATTTTTATAGCCAATTTTTCCATTCAAAAGAGAAGTATTTAGTTGTACACATGGTATTATTGAAACATGAACATTGTAGCAACTCCTGATCCACCGAGGCTAAGTTTAATTATTTGCTCGGGATGAGCAAAGGTTAAGCTTGGGGGATCTTGTTGACGGTGGATATACCATAAAATTCCACATTCAAACACCATCAACAGGCCTCGGATTCAAAGGAGAATAAACATATCATGAGCATATTTTATCAATAACTAGTTTCACATGTACTCTTAAGCTAGTGAATGCAGGGAAGATGAAACAGAGCAGAAATGAACACTTGGAGCCCAATAATGTGGTTCGGTCGAACCATGTATTTGGGAACCAAGTCATCACACATCAAGACATGGTGCAAAACATCAAATGGAAGAGATCAGAGCCAAGGGTAGGCCGACCCATGGGTCGGCCGAAATGCCCATGGGGCCCACCTGGCTCTGGTGATGTGGCAGGATCTGCGTGACCTTCCACTTAGCCCATTTCAGCCCTCAGATCAACATGTGTTTCCATTCAACAGTTGAGAAGCAAAGCACAAGGATTCAACGTGGCAACATGCAAACGAAGTGGAACCAACACAAGGGGACAGTCGGTGACAGATGGGGACCACGGTGGTGGGCCCAACCCACCAGGTGTGGGTCGTCCGAACCACTATTTGTGGGCCTAGGCTACCTACACCTTCCCTGACAGGTGGGGACTCCTTCTAGAAGACCCTGGCTGGGCCCACCTGTCATAGGGGGGTCGGCCGAACCCCCCTGGTGCCCAGCCAGCTCGGTTGGCCTCCACCGGCTCCCAGCATGATGTCCACGTTATGAATTCATCTCTGCCGTCCATCTTGAGGCAGTAATGAGGCGGTTCATCCAAGGGTGGAGAGGCATGGAGCACACGGATCGCTGACGTGGCACCCCCTCACTCTCCCCTATAAATAGAGGCTGCCCACTCCTCTCCAAGACACACAAGACACACAAGATACACAAGAGTCACAAGTCACAAGAGTTTTGCTCTTTAGTAGTAGTATTAGTCTAGTGTGGGAGTTAGAGTCGAGTCAAGCTATGCTCGGAGTCTCCGGAGTCGTCTGCTGGAGAGTCTGGTATAACTCTTGTGCCTTTCCTTCTGTAAGACTTTACCTTTATCAATATATATTATCTTTACTTTACTTTACTAGGTCTCTACTTGGTGCATTACTATTCTTTATAGTATTGTTGTGTTTTGTCTTAACTTATAGTTGATTATATTGGATAGTGATCCTGTAACCAGCTCACGTGTGTAGTTCTTCGCCTGTCTTAGGGTACTTTAGTTGTTGGTACGCAACTAGAGTAGTAAGGCTTAGTGTAAGCGTGGTGCTTAGACTAGATCTTGCCTTTGAATGCCGCTTGTCGAACGGATTGTTTGTGGGTCCTAGCAGGTGGTGACAGCCCTGTCTAGTCTTAGTATCCCTCCATGTGTTTTAGGCAAGTTCTTAAAAGGTAGGCTCCCATAAGAGAATAGCCGCTTCAGGTAGAGGTTATATCCCCTACTGTCTCGCCTATCCCCTACACACCGGAAGTAAGGTAGCAGTCTTGATATACTTCATCTATTTGATAAGATAAGTTCACAAGAGTAAAGTAAGTGTCATAGGAGTCTTATACTCACTCGTTGTCCTCCCACCTAGCTATACTCTACTAGTTATCGTTAGTTATCTCAAAACCTTGTCGTGTCTTAGTGTCATTACCTTTTCCTCTACACATCAATTTACCCCCCTATCACTAGTTGATACTAAGTTTCTATAGACTTAAGGATCTCTCTCTTTTTATTAATTATTCCTAGCAACCGCTTTCTCTTGGGATAAAAATAAATAACGATACCTTGGTATACTCCCGGGTGAAGTGCTACAGCAGTATATTCTGTGCGCTTGCGGAATTATCCAATAGACATAAGAAATACCCCAGGCACTTCTGGCACCGTTATCAGAGATAGCCTAACACCCTGTCTCTGGTGGTTGCGCTAAGAAGTGTCAACAGAGAGCCAAGCCACTTAGGAATCAACTCTATCTTCTCCCCTTCTATGCCCAAATTAAATGTCTCATCTGAACCCATCTCTAAACCCATCCTTGACCCTGATGATCCTTCTTATGCTCTCTCTCCTAAGTCTCATAATGACCCTAGGATCCCATTAAGACATCCCAAGAATAGGAGTCATGAAGATTTTTGGAATGACCAAGAAGAGCTACGACAATGGCAGGAATGCATAGAACATAATAGAAACACAGATGCTATTGTCAAAGAATGGATGAAAGAGGACGAAGCCTTAGTGCTAGCATCTAAACTTAGTCTAGATTCAAATGGTGAGCTTAAATCAATTTCTGTAGTAAACATAACTCATCCAAGTTTATAGAAAGCCTTAGACAAGACCAAACTTAGAGACACCAATCCATAGAAAATCCTAGAAAATAAAACATCCAATGAATGTCGTAGACATGAAATAATAGAGACAAACTTGTTGCCTATAGACATCCATGAAGAAACACCCTTGGAGTTTGAAAAGGGAGATCATATCGATGAGCATGGGAATTACTTCATTAACACCTCATCGAATCCATGCTCATATGAGAAATCTCCTGGATCAATTGGTCTCTCTAATATTATCACACACGAGATCTTCAACCCCCTCATTCTACCTATTCATAAATTTTTCAAAAGGGTGGCTATAGATGCATATGTTTATCATAAATATTGTAGATCTCGTTGTAATCTTGATATAGGTGCACAAAGACTGGTGTTCTAGAGGAAACCACCCCATGAACGAAGGTTTCCCAAGAGCGACTTTGTGTCTTAAATTGCCACTCTTGAAAGATGAATTGAGCTTGCACCTTTAATGCCCTTATGAATTGAGCATAGAATTATAATTATGAAAATATTCCCTTGGGTATTTTTGTCACTAACTATTTCAGGTTTGATGTAGATGAGTAACAGCGCAAGGTATGTCCAACCAATCATCATGCAATATTGAATTACATCCATCCGAGTTTAACTTTACTTTGCAAAATTCCAGCTTGGGGGAATGGTCTTACTTAGAAAATCTTATGTTGCTAATATTGGTTGTCTCTACCTTTCTAATCCATGTTCAATTGTTCACCTTTTCGTCTCTAAATGAATAAATCCCTATAAGTGTTTTCATGTCACCTTTGTTTACCATAGTAAGATTTGGTTTGGAAGTACTGCAAATACTTCCATTGGCATTTAAATTGAGCGTGGTGCTCAGGTTAAAAACGCCTTCCTTAATTAAAACTAGATATGGAGTTTGGTTTGGTTATTGAACTAAAAATGGATATTTTATTGGACTAACCCTTGCAGAAAATTTTCACAATTAATCTGGGTAAGTCATGAGGTGAATTCGAATCAGAGATGAGACAGGGGACATGCTGAACTTTCATAACTTTGCAGAGGAAGACGTAGCTCATTCATTATGGATGGAAGAACTGTGAGCATTAATAATTCATTCACTTTATCTTCTGCTGCAAGTTATTTGGACTCAAGCCATGCCAATATAGAACATGACCTATGCTAACATAATATCAAACCTATCTTCTTAGTAGCATAGATGGAATATGATAAAATTCTGGACAAACAACCTATGTTCCAAAATTGTACATTCCTTTGGGTATGTGTGGCCCACTAATATGTTGCAGGCATAATAATGAATGGACTGACAAGGTGTCATAAAACCAAAGAAGCAAAAGATGGCAAAGAGGATAAGCAACAAAGGAGACAAGATGCTCATGAACAACTCAAGATGCAAGAGAAGGAAAGGACCACCAGTCATCTACCCTTCATTACTTAGTGCCATCACGCTCCAATAATGAAGGTAATATCTTAAGGTAAGTGGTCACTATTCTCCTCTTGATCTTGGTATGCACATAAATGAAGATGCAAACATGTTAGAGTTACAACTTTAATTGATTAATCTAATTAACTCAACATGCTTTGTCCTTTAAGATTGTTCATGACATCATTCTTTTGATCTCAGTCTTAACCAAATGTGCTAAAACATTGTATTCTATATTTAGAAGATGATAGTCATACTCATGTGAAAATTTATATATTATGTAGAGATGGATAACCCTTCCATTGGTTAAGCAATTTAAAATTTTTCTGCCATATGAACTTAAATGCAACATAAATGCTTAATCTTCAGATCTTACCACTCATGTCATAAGTAAACAAATTATGCAACACTAATTTCGTCTTGTTCAATGTGCCTAAGGCTAGAGAAGAATAAATAAAGAAATAGATTTGGTTCTGTTGGTGTTTTTCCACCAACAAAGCCCATGCACTTGATGTCTACCTTGGTTTTGCAAACAGGACAACACTTCAAGCAAAGTTTACTCCAACCTGCTGACCAAACAAAGGATAAAAGTGACATCATCATCACAAGGGGTGCAACCATCAAGACCTCCATCTCTAAGACAGAGAGATACACAAGAGTGGAAGAAAAAGTCCTATCGGTAGACTTTAAATCCCGCACCCTTGCCATAAGGTAATATGGTAGTTATCTAATTAATTAGTATTCATTATTTACATTAGTAATTTTACTTTAGCATATTCATGCATATCAAAAGAAAAAGAAAAATCTTTATTGTCTTATTTACTAAATCGAATAAACTTATGGTAACCCTGTAGGAGTATTTACTGTGGTGGCATAAAAAAATGATAATAGCATTGTATTTACTTTCTTGCATTATGAAAATCCTAAGCCCATGAGAATAAATATTCTCCATGGTGGCATAAAAATAAAATATATATCATGCATACATATTTACTTTTCTGCATAAGAAAATCAGAAAATCCTAAAAAGAATCCTGCTAGAATCTGTTAATTGAAATCAACTCAAAAGAATAATCAATTACTTATTGGCTGGCCGCTAACCCCTTATCACATTCGAGCCTCGAGTTTTGATTTTCTTGTTGGAGTATAATTCTGCAGGAATGACACTATGACTGAAGAGTGAGTCCATCAGTGGAGCCCACTAGGACTGTTGCTGACAAGCTTGCTCTAAAAGATCATGAACGCTAAGCATTGCAGACATCAAGCTTGGGGGAGGAGCATCCCCTAGTTATTAGGTAACTATACCTATGCGATTATCGAGTCTATTTTATAAAGTCGTAAAATACCAAAAATATGTGGGCACATGAAGGTCCACACTTTTTTAGAAAAAATCAAAAATATGTGGGCACATGAAGGTCCATACTCTTAGAGAAGTTTCCTAATTGGGTAAAGAAGCTTAAACTTCTGCTGGAAATATAAAATCAATCACTTACCATGGAGTGGTACTAAACCTAACCCCTCTCCATGAGATTTGGTATTTTTGTTGGCAATTGAGTTTCACAGGAAAATACAAGATCAAAGAGCTAGTCAACCTGATGCCCTTACACTGCCGATACACCTGCTCCCAGAAGGATCACTCAATTTGCAACATCAAAAACCTGTCAAACATTTAGCTTGGGGGAGGGCACCCTCCATTTAAAATCTAGCTAAGTATAAGTTTCCCAACTTATTATTATTGTACCCTATCGCTTTTTTTCGTGTGAGTTAGCTAGTAAGATAAAATTTGAAAACCAAATAAATACTTAGCTATATATTAGAGTGCTCTTAGAGTGTGTCTATAGTCAGTTTAGGTTAGAGTCGAATAAAAACTAGAGAACATTAAAATTTTATCTTGGAGATGATGAATAGTTGCTCTGCCGTAATTCCTTTCAAGTGTCTAGTTTTCAACCTTAAATTCTCCCGAGTTTTGGATACTACTGTTTTGGCTTAAGAATTTACTCTGAACCTGAAACTTGTGGAGACATATGCTTGAGCTAAGTCTAGGTGATTGATTGATATGATACATGAAGGTTGAGCTGCTTTTTATCTTATTCCTAGCAATACTAAGTTCTGGAGATTTATTTTAAATTTAAAATCTTCCATGATGAGCTCTTGTATGACAAAGTGTAAATTCCTACCAAAGCCATATATGATACATTTAGAGATAGGAAAACCTTTGCACATTTATGGTGCTTGCTTTACATTGAGTTTAGTCAACCTTTGTTGTATACCTTATGAGAGTCTTGTCATGCTTTTAAAATCAAGATCACTTACACACTCCACTCACATATGCATTACTCCTACTCTGGGAGTAAGCGCAATCAATTTTCACTTCCAACCGGATCCACCTTAAAAATGTTTTTCTCCTACACTGGGAGTAAACACCCAAAAATATACCCTATAGGACAGCCGATGTTTAATTGTTCTAAGTTCTTATCATTATCTCTCCAATTATTTATATTCAAAGGCCGCATGTGGCTATGCAAAAGTATTGAAGAAAAAGAGAAAAGGGAGTAAAAGATGGACAAGTGTCCCAACAATTAAAACAATGGGTACTTAGATGCCCGCCTCCCTATGAAAAAAAGAAAAAAAAGAGAGAGAAAGAAAAGAAGAAAAAGAAAATAAAGATAGCTCATGTTTTCCCACGAAAGTTCTAAGTTCCAAGAGAGAGATCTATTTTTAAAAAGAAAAAGTAGAATTAGGATTGGCCACCTTATATACACCTATCCACCATATTCCATACACATGCATATCTTGGTTTGATTGTATGACTTGACTCTCTATGGATCCATTGTTTGACTTTACAATATATGAATTGCAAGTATGCTCATCTTTGTTATTGCCACTCCTATAAGCTCCACTATAATCCTTAGTTGTAGGAAGGCAAAACATCATTAATACCTCAGTAAGATCCATAAATACCACATATATTAAGAGACTTGAGGGTGTCGTACAATTAAGCTCTGAGTTTTATTTCGAAAACTTGCGAAACTCCGGAATATTGGTGCTGTGAAGAATTTGAGACATAATGCTTGACTTGATTGTTCTATCTTTCAATTGTTCAAGACTTATGTAAAAGCTGAGAAGCTCCATAGTTAAAGGTACAATGGGTAAGTTTGAAAGTTAGAGCAGTTTTGTCTAAACCGGAGGAGAATTTCTGTTTGAAAGGATGTGTACTTGGAAAGTATGAAAGCATTGTAGCAATTCCTGATCCAAATACTTTGGTAAATTAGGCTTAGTTTGTTTGCCAAGGGACTGGCAAACAGGTAAGCTTGGGGGTTTGTTGACGGTGGATAACGTCAACTTTTATTAGAACTTTAGACATGAAAGGACACATGAATACACACTAGTCTAGGGTTTTAACTAACAATTTCCACGAGTTTTGCATGTTTTGTATTTTCCAGGGGCTATTCCAGAAAAGCATAAAAGAGGGGGTTAAAGAGCATACAAGACACGAAACTTAACCGCTAAGGAAACATCATCACGAAGACCCTGGAAGAATCTAGAACACACCCGAGCAACCGGAGCCCTAGATCCCAAAAAGTGGGGCCGGCCGGCGCCCCCTACTGGACTACTGGGCCCCGCCTTCTGAAATTTTTCTTCCACGCTTCCTTGGCACCCAAGTAAAGCATCCCTACGTCGATCTACGGTCGGTTAGATCCGACGGTGCACATAACATGATGCGGATCGATGACGTGACGGTTCCTTGCCCCCTACTCCACCTCAGCCTATATAAGGACGCCCCAGGCCCCCTCCAGAAGGCATTCTACACCCCGGTGCTTCATATTCTCTACATAAATTAGGGTTAGGGTCCCTCTAGTTGATCTAGTTCTAGTTCATCTAGTTCTAGTTCATCTAGTTTTAGCAGTTAGGAGAGACTAGTTCATCTAGATCTAGTCTTGTTTAGAGATTAGAGAGATAGAGTAGGAGAGTAGAGATTCTGGAGGAGTTCCGGCCTATCGGTGCTTCTTCGTGGCTGTATTCTTCTGGATTCAGCTTCCTCGCCCGGAGCTGCGTTCTGAGGTACTTTTGTATTCAACTTCTAATTCAAGTAAGCATTTGTTCTTAAGTTTGCAACTCATATTGAGTGCTTTGATCTTGGTCATTACTTGATTGAAGTAGTATTTCGTGGTGTAGGCGTGGTGCCTAGGCTAGGTTTACTTGTTAATGTCCCCTGATTGGCCGGATAGTGGTAGATCGCGTAGGTGACAGCTGCGTTGAGTCCTCTGTAGTCCACTTCCCGTTGATAGGATCGATAGGTGTATAAGTGTCTGGTAGGAGGGAACTCTGATTTCGCCTCTTATTCATGTCACTGCCCAATTAGAACGATATTATTCAAAGTTTACTGGTTGTTGTAACTAGATAGTCATTAGCTATTTTCTCTTTCTTGATATTATCTCGCCTAATTGTAGGGTTAAGTCATCGGCTAGGTCATTATCACCTACTGTTCCTTGTGGATTCGATATTTAAAACCTCCGGGTGAAATGTGACAGCGGTATTATATCTGTGCGCTTGCGGATAATCTGAATACAATCTTATTTAAGTAGAGTGCAGTTAATTTATACCAACACCGTAGTATGAGGCCAATTGCAAAGTCTCGATCACAACAGGCCGACAACGAACGGTCCCTAATTCTTTTTCTGTTGGAAACCATGCATTGGGACTCTAACCCAAGTACACTGGCGACCACCCAATTTTAACGTCCCTTTTCTGCTGGCGACGATAAGTTGGGACTCTAACCCAAACATATGACCACCAAACGGAAAACCCATCCCCGCTAATGACAATGGACTGGCCAAGTGCACTACCACCGACGAGGACAATACCATTCCCTTTTAATGATTCATTCATTTCACATCATCATAGCTTAAAATAGTATTTTTGCAAAATCTAACAATTAAGCATGACTAGGCATTTTTCAATACTTTTTAATAAATCAGGTTCTCTATTTATGGTAAGTGGTCAAGGATGGTAATGCATCAATTGGTTATCACTCAACTCCTATTAACTTAATGCAATTGATAACTCAAGTGATAAACATTTATAAATCACAAGGAGAGGGCTGAATGCACCGGGGCTTGCCTTACAGTGCGAAGAGAGTAGGGTCAGGATCAGTCCCACAGATGTCAAACCCCTGAACCTCCTCCTGAGCAGCCACCTCAGCTTTCACTCCTTGGTTCTCGGTCGCTACACGTATGCAATGATGAATGGCTTTAATGCGATACAATAGATAAACTAGAATACCAACACTACTATCCTTCATACTAGTTAAAGTAACTTACCAAAAAATGCCCTAGGTCATAAGGGTGTTTGACCTAAGATCACGGCCAACCATAAAATCACACAAACCCTAAATCAATGTCACTTAATCACCTTTTAATTAATCAATTATCCTAATATTAATTAACCAGGAATTAAATTACTTCAAAATGAGCCCAAACTTTACCAACAACTAGAACTTGAGCTAGAATAGTACCACAATAAATTTTAAATTTCATGATTTTTGGAATTACAGAGAATTAATTAAATTTGCTCAAAGTTACATGTATCAATTAATGTAGTGATTTTTAGTCCCTGCAGAAAGTGTCCAAAACATACATTTAGTATTTTTATTAAATACTACATATTACAGAGAGCATCCGAAATTATTTTCATAATTTCTAGAGTAGCACATTAATTCATACAAAAAGATTAAAGTGCAGAACTATTCATACCAAAACATAATAGGAAATGCTTTGGAAATTCCCAGAAAATAGAAAACATCATTTCGGCCCAAGAAAGCCCACAAAAGAGCAGACCGGCCTGTTCCCCCGCGCGCGCTGGCACTTTTGCGCAGAGCACCCTGCAAGAACCAAACCTCAACCCGCAGTCCAAACGATACTATTCATATGAGTCATGAGCTTCCCACTTAACCCCCTGAAGTCTCTTATCTTCTAACCCGAGGTCCGTCACCCCTCTCATCAGTTGACCGACGAGCCGCCGGGGGTGGACCGGCCCTTGGTCACCGCCGGCGAGACCTCCAACCAATCCGAGACCACCAACGCGCTCCTGAGATCCTAGCGCATCTATAGAGCTAAGAAAAAGGGGCTTCTAGGACCTAGAGCTTCGCCCAGCGGTGGACATGGCGGCTCAGCCGAGACGGTGCCTCGCGCT
Organism: Eremochloa ophiuroides; assembly: GCA_038502445.1. NCBI lineage: Eukaryota > Viridiplantae > Streptophyta > Magnoliopsida > Poales > Poaceae > Eremochloa > Eremochloa ophiuroides. The sequence goes on along the minus strand of JAHLJS010000009.1, from coordinate 18,350,164 downwards.
CTGGCGAGCACGGAGCTACAGGGAGTGAAGCTAAAGGCGCCATCGATCCAGAGGCTCACCGCGATTCGATTTGGCGAGAATGTCGGGACCGAGGCGGTGCAGGGACCCGGGTGCGGCGGTGACCGCGACTGCAGTGGCGACCAACGGTGATTTGCTCCCCGTTCCGGCGACCCTAAGACACCGGGTGAGAAACCACCATGCGCACAAGTATTAGAAAAGACTAGAGATTTCAAAACATGAAACTGTGAGGGGAGAAATTCACCGTAGTGAGCTGGCCGCGTCGAGATGGCACGCGGCGAAGCTCCGGTCGGGCCCGAGGACGATGACACTCGTTCCGGGCTCTAAGAGACACTAAGGCTTGCACAAATGGAAGCAATCGGTGTGCAATGGAGTCAATTTAACAGACTGCAAGATGGAGAGCCTTGAAGTGACTTGGGATGGGCGAATTCGGCCAAGGCAGTGAGATACCCGCCGGCGTCCGCGTAGGAGAGGAAGAAAAGGAGAGGGTGTGTCATCGTCTTTACCATGCCAGGGGAGGAGAGGATAAGGGCAACGGGTGGCCAGGGCCCCCAATGACCGCACACCGGTGCTTGAGGCCTGGCCAGGCCAGACGGTAGCTAGCGCGCTCCGCACGCATGCGCGCACGGTCGGCCGGCGACAGTAGGGGCCTGGGCACTATAGGTTTCCCCCATAAAGGACAAACCCTATTTGTGTAATGATCCCCTATTCCAAATAGAACCAAATTTTGTGAAGAACAATCTTGCTTTTTGAACCGTGTTCAAATTCTGTCCATATTTGAAAATATTCAAAAGGGGGTAAAAAGGGTTTTTAAAATTCAAATACAATCCAGTTAAATTCTGCAAAATTTCCTCAATAACATGAAAATCTGTAAAAATAGAAATTTTTCACTTTGTCAAGCTCTACAACTTTCATTAATAGAGCTTGGCCAGATTCTTGATAATTTTGAAATAGCATTTCAAATTCAAATTTCTACACACTGTTTTGAGTTTAATTTTGAATTTCCACTGTATAACTTCACAATCTCCAAAAATAAAAGTTGTTCCATTTTAAAAGATCTACAACTTTTATTAAGACACTTCCCCAGATTCCTTATAGTTTTTGACTTAGGTTTTTGGGGCCCAATTAGGGTTTAAATTTGATTTTCTTTTTGAATTTATTTTTGAGATTTCAATTATGGATTTAACTACACAATCATCATCAATCGTAATCAAACCACACTAAGATCCCAAGCACAATCATATGCAGGCAATTAAATTAAACATGATGACATGGCAGTTTTTAATTAACTATAATACCAGAGGTATTACACCTGCAGAGCGCTTGATCCTAGACGAATCATTGAAAGTTAAGTCTCTTTCGATCGTTATTTCAATGCCAAGCTCTCCCCGCAAATGGATTTGTCTCTCTAACGGACGAACACACAGGCATACAATTATGCTACCTACGCCTGCTTCCTGGAGCATGCCGTGGCAGCCTTTCTAAAGAGAAGTATGCCGAATTTTATGCCTATGAATAGGTGTTTTTTAGGACAACTAAAGCAAAAATGAATAAGAAGGATGTGGACAAGGTCAAAGCTAAAATGGGGATATGTTTGCAACTTAAATGTGGTATTGTAAATTTGACATAAAGTTGCTATCTAAAACATCCTTGCCATAACCTTATGATATTGATCTCACAGAGATGTATGTTATTTTTTCTGTAGCAACGCACGGGCATATGTGCTAGTATAGACTAAATAAAGAAGATGTTGGCGATCAAATTTGCCCACGTCGCGAAACTAGGCTAGGCCGGGTATTGAACCCGTCTAGGCCGGGTTTTGGCCCCTGTGCCGAGCCCCGCCAGCAGGACACGTGTTGCCTCGAGAGACCCTGTGAAACCTGGCTTGGCCGGGTTTGGATGAGTCCGAGCTGACTAAGAGATTAGATTGGTTTTTAGCAATATTTTGACGTGGGAAACTTGGATACCTACCCTAATACGTGTTTCCTATTGAGATAAGACCACCCCCTCTATATATATGAGAGGATCATGACTGACTGAGATCTTAACCATCTAATCGTCAAAACACATCTACCAAGTAGATTCTCGCGGTGGTTCATCTCTCTCCTGCTGTCGGCTCAACTCTCCGTGAGTTTAGTCGGCGTTCTAGGCGGCCTCCGTGGTCCCTAGGGCAACCTCCACGTGCATCTCTCCGACGGATCTTTCCGAGAGGTGTTCGGCAGTTCTCCGGCGAAGGATGGGAGCAACATCAACCACCAAACATCCTCTACTGCAGTTACCGATCGTCCCGACGGCGAAGTACCTCAAGCCTTAGCCTCCTCGGCGTCACTCCAAAAAATTGGCCCAGCCGGTTCCCAGAACCGGCCAAGCCGAAAAGTCAGCTAGGCCAGGTCCAAGAACCTGCCAGGCCGGTTTCATGGCCCCTGCTGTTCGCTTTGTTTCACTCCGTGCAAGACTCGTGCAACCTAGCACCTGTTGTGTGCATCAACAGAAGAAAAAAAAGAAAAGTTAAAAAAAGCATGGCAAAAGAGACTCTTGGTAGTGTAATAAGAGAGATATATACACAAATTTATATACTCTTATTTTTCTTATTTCGATTATATGATTTCTCTTTAGTTTGGATAGATATAGATTATTTCCATTATGAGTCAAAGTTGAAAGCAGGAGCGATCAATGGAAATGAACGATTGATCTTGTCTTGAACAATATTTGAAGTATAAATGGTGTTCCCACGGGGAACTGTATTAGTGGTAGTTAATGATGGGATTTTAAAATTGATCACAAACATTATCTAATCTTAACGCTCCCCCTTGATCAATTGGTTTTCGTAGATGGCTTTGCTTGTTCAATAGTCAGTCTTGAAGCTTTGGAAAACCATGTGAGAAAACCAAAGTATATCGATATACCAGGCAAACCTGCTTAAAACCCAGTCAGAAAAATAAAGAGAAACACCATGATATATATAAATCTGAAGTTAATAGATCCTTTAGGTGATCTCAAAGATTGTGGGGGTATAGACCCGCATACCCACATGGCATCACATGGGCCACATCATCAGATCAGGCCCAAACTGCCAAGGACGCGTCGCCTACACGTTCTCCAGAAGATCATGTATATCCGCCGATCGGGAGCCTTGGCAGCTAAGGAAACAGCTTTCCTAATATTTAGTTGATTAGTTGCCATATCCAGCAGATCATGTAATCGATTGTACAAGGTAACAAACAGACTTGTAACCCTGCTCCCCATACTATATAAGGCAAGCAAGGGATCCCCTCAAAACACATCATCCCATAGCAATACAATCCATAGAACACAGGACGTAGGGTATGATGCCTCGTGACGGCCTGAACCTGTCAAAATCATGTGTCCTATGCTCTTTGTGTTACACTCCTCTGTCTCGAGTGCACCTCCATCGATTCATCTACTACCGTGGGCATACCCCTCGGTAGACAGTGGCGCGCCAGGTAGGAGGTGTGTAGTCTGAATTCATGACGGGCAAGATGGTGATTTTTTCAAGCTCCGTGGTTGTTGACGCTTGTTAACGTCTAATTTTTATTACCAATTATCCCTGCATTACATATGAATATCTAGTAGAATAGGCTTATTACTAATAATTTCCACGAGTTTTGGTGAATTGTATATTTTCTAGGGGATTATGTAGAAAAGCTTAAAAGAGGGATTAAAGTGCTTAATTATCATGAAACTTGAACGCCAAGACAACATACGTCATCGACAAGCTAGAAGCCTCTGTAAGCCACCCGAAGCAACCGGGGCCCCACCTGGCAGGATCGATAGGTGTATAAGTGTCTGGTAGGAGGGAACTCTGATTTCGCCTCTTATTCATTTCACAGCCCGATTAGAACGTTATTATTCAAAGTTTATCGGTTGTCGGATCTAGATAATCATTTGTTATCTCCTCGTTCTTGATATTCTCTAGATTGATTGCATTATCGGGTTAAGAGCCAATAGACTTAGTCAGTATCATCTACTATTCCTTTGGGTTCGATATTAAAATTAGGATTGTCTGGTGAAGTGCTACATCGGTGTTTTATCTGTGTGCTTGCGGATACCTTGATATTATTAATCTTTAATAGAGTGCAGTTAATTTATACCAACAAGCATTTCTGGCGCCGTTGCCGGGGAACGGTTTGCTGATTTTGGCTTAGTCTATCTTAATCTTGTATTATACTTTTGTCTTTCATCTTTTATCTTTTACCTTTTAAAGTATGGAACCCACGTCCCAACTTTTATATCAATATGGAGCACCATCGGGATCGTATCTCCAACCAAAAGAATCATCTTTACCCATCACATTATCTGGCTATGAGTTACGCCCGGGATTAATTAAGTTAGTTCAGGATCACATTTTTTCTGGTAGTTCTAGCGAAAACCCCTATTCCCATTTAGCCGATTTTGAGTAGACATTTTCACGTTTGCACATTAAGGGCATGGCAGATGAAACTTTAAGATGGAAACTCTTTCCGTTTTCATTAACGGGAAAAGCAAAGAAATGGTATAATCGCAATGTTGGGAGTAGCCAAGGAAATTGGAAAGTATTGCGTGCTAATTTTTGTCTTAAATTTTTCCCTATCGAAAAGGTCGCTAAACATTGTTTTGAATTTATTGGATTTAAACAATTAGATAACGAATCATTAGGCAAGGCTTGGGAACGCTTTGATGGATTTATAAATTCTAGACATAATCTTGCTTTTGCAGAACCTATGCTTTTGCAACATTTCTTTTTAGGCCTTAATGATAAAAATAAAGAATATCTTAATTTGGCCGCGGGTGGAGCATTTATGCATATTACTGCTACACATGGTAAAACTATTCTTACTAATATATTAAATGGTCTCCCTGAAGAAAAAAAGAGTTGTTAGAAAATGAATCTTTGTTACCTAATTCTAAATTTTTGTCTGATTCATTTCAACCTTTATCTGAACTACCTAATGATAAGGAGATTCCAATTTCTGATTTTATGCTTGAATTTAAGCATGAACTTTTCGATGATTATGGAAATACCTCATATCATCATAAAATTATAAAACCTCAAGAGTCTATGAATTTTAAAAGCTTTAATGTTTCATATCCTGCTGATTTAAAATTCCTTAGAGAAATGACAAGAGAATTGATTTTTGTTATGAGTAATGAGTAGTTGATAGAATCTGAACTTTCAAATGATATAATTCATTTAAATTCTCCCACCATTACTATTAAATGTCAAATTGATGCATATCCTTTCGATGTCTTTTATAATCCTATAGTAGGTGTCCATATAATGTCTCTTATGTTTGCTAAAAAGTTCTTGAGAGATATGCCTTTAATTTCTACGAATAAATTATTGAAAATTCATTCAGGACATATTATTCCTAGTTTAGGAGTTTTATGTGCCATTCCTATTGTGATTAATGAATTCTGAATTTTGCTGAATTTTTATATCTTTGATGTTTGGGATTTTGATGTGATGATTGGACCACCAATAGGAAAACTTTTGCGAGAAGGTTGTATGGGCAATTTAGATATTAAACTTGGAAAAGGATTTAATCTCTCTGTGCGTAGAGCGCATGCATTAAGAGCTAAGGCAGAGCTACTTCCTGAGTTAGATTCAATAGAAGAGGTTAAGGCTGTGCCATTTGAAGAATTTATTGAACCTGATTTAGAAGATGATACCCAGTTCTTCATTAATGAAGAGGAGGAGGATCCCAAACTTTCTGATAAAGAATCTTTTAGATTATTAACTGTTTTAAAAAAACATCGTGCTGCTTTTGGTTATTCACTCCAAGACCTTAAGGGGATTAGTCCTGTTTTGTGCACCCATCGCATTCCAACCAACCTAGAAATTTCACCTTCTAGAGAGCCCCAGCGTAGGCTTCAAAATGTGATGAGAGAAGTTCTTAAGAAAGAGGTCTTAAAACTTTTGCATACTGGGATTATTTATCCTGTGCCGCATAGTGAGTGGGTAAGCCCTGTTCAAGTTGTACCTAAAGAAAGTGGAATGACTGTAGTTCAAAATGATAAAAATGAATTAATACCCATAGAACTATCACTGGATGGCGAATATGCATATATTATAGAAAACTTAATAAAGTAACAAAGAAAGATCATTTTTCGCTACCCTTCATTGATGAGATGTTAGAGCGTTTGGCGAATAATTCTTTCTTTTTTTTCCTTGATGGTTATTCTAGATATCACCAAATTCCTATCCACCCTGATGATCAAAGCAAAACCACTTTTACATGTCCTTATGAAACCTATGCTTATTGTAGAATGTCTTTTGGATTATGTAATGCACCTGCTTCTTTTCAAAGATGTATGATGTCAATATTTTTTGAAATAATAGAAGAAATCATGGAAGTTTTTATGGATGATTTTTCAGTTTATGGAAAAACTTTTGATGATTGTCTAGAAAATCTAGATAAGGTTTTGCAAAGATGTGAAAAAAGCACTTAGTCCTTAATCAGGGAAAATGTCATTTTATGGTTAGAGAAGGAATAGTGCTAGGGCACCTAGTGTCTGAAAGAGGTATAGAGGTAGACAAGGCAAAAATTAAAGTAGTTGAACAGCTACCTCCACCTGTTAATATAAAAGGAATCCAAAGTTTTTTTGGTCATTGTCGTTTTTATCGTAGATTTATAAAAGATTTTTCACATATTACTAGACCACTGACTAACTTATTAGCTAAGGATGTTCCTTTTGAATTTGATGACGCATGTTTAAAATCTTTTAATATTCTTAAAGAAGCACTTATATTAGCACCAATCATTCAACCCCTGATTGGTCTTTACCTTTTGAAATTATGTGTGATGCTAGTGATTACGCTGTAGGGGAAGTATTAGGACAAACAAAGAATAAGAAGCGTCATGCAATTGCTTATGCTAGTAAAACTATGACAGGGGCGCAACTAAATTATGCAACAACTGAAAAAGAGCTCCTGGCTGTTATTTTTGCTATTGATAAATTTAGATCTTACTTAGTAGGAGCAAAGTAATTGTCTATTCTGATCATGCTGCTTTAATCTATTTGCTTACTAAGAAAGATGCTAAACCTCATTTGATAAGATGGATTTTGTTACTTCAAGAATTTGACTTAGAAATTAAAGATAGAAAAGGAATAGAAAATCCAGTTGCTGATCACTTGTCTAGAATACACTTTGAGACACCTCAGGAACTACCTATTAATGACTCATTAAGAGATGACATGTTGTTTAAAGTAACCAAGTCAGACCCTTGGTATGCGAATATTGTCAACTTTACGGTTGCAGGTTATATACCACCAGGGAAAAATAAAAAGAAGCTCATTTATGAAAGTCGTCTCCACATATGGGATCTACCATACCTCTTTAGAATCTGCTCAGATAGGTTACTTAGAAGATGTGTACCAGTAGAAGAAGTCATGCAGATCATTCAGAAATGCCATGCATCACCGTATGGAGTTCATTATGGGGCATTCCGCACTCATGTTAAAATCTGGCAGAGTGGGTTCTTTTGGCCAACTATGTATGAAGACACCAAAGATTTTGTCTGGAGATGTGGTGTGACACCCGAAAAATTGCATTCTTTTAAATAGTGGGAATTTATTTAATTATGCAATTAGTTAATCATTCCAATATAGGAAAATAATAATTTTTCTCAAATATAAAATCAAACCTAAGTCATACACATGTATAATGCACTCATGCTGGAGCATTTCTTCTTTGTACTGTTGTAGCTTATTTGAATTTCTCAAATATTTCAAAACCCAATTTGAAAATCCTTTTGGAAAATGAAATTGGAAAATGGAAAAGGAAATAGAGAAGAGCCCTTCCCCTCTCCTCCCTGGCCCCAGCCGGCCCAGGTCGGATGGCCCGAGGCCAGCTCGGCCGACCAGCTCCTTACCCCTTCTGACTGACGAGCGGGACCCATGGGTCAGCCCCTTCCTTCTCCACCTCCCTCGCCGCGCGAACAGAGACGCCGCTGCCGTGTTCATCCGCCGCGGCCGAGCACGCACGCGCGAAGCGTCCCTCTGCCGTGACTGCCAGCTCGACCCCAGCGCTCGGTGCTACCGACCTGTGGACCCACAGGACAGCCCCTCCCCTGTTTCCCTCTACTGCTCGCCGAGAGTCCGACGCGGGCAAGAAAGAAACGGCTGAAGCCGAGTTCGTCGCCGCGCCGAGAGTCCGAAGCAAAGAAGAAACGGCCGAAGCCGATTTCTCCGCTCGCCGAGTCTGTTTCAATCTCCGAGATTGTCGTCACGCCTCGGGAGTACTTAAGCAGCGCCACATCCCCTCGTAGCCGTCACCTAACCCTAGCCGCCTCTTCTCGCCGCCACTGCCGAGCTTCCGCGAGAACCGAGCAGCCGCCGCCGCGAGCAATTAAGCTCGATTCGCCACCAATTTCCTCGCGGTAAGCCTTTGAGGAGCTTCGCGATGATCTTATGAAGTTCCCGAGCACTTCCCCCCTTCGATTTGTGCACTGACACACCTCCACCGTCGTTGCAGAGAGCCACCGTCCGCTGGGTCACGCCGCGAGCTATCTCCGAGTCGATTTCCGACCTTCCCATCACCCTAGGTGAGCTTGCGATGCTCTTCCCAATCTATGGGTACCCTTCCCAACCTATTTCATGCACCGAGGGCCGAGTTCACCTTCTTCGGCGGCCCTCCGGCCATGGCGCCGCCGTCGGCCTCTGTTTTCCGGCCGAGAGCACCGCCACCCCTGCTCTCTGTTAATCTGATCCGCCGATTTTGAATCGGACGGCCGAAGAGCAGCCCATACCGATTCGGCCGGCGTTTTTGCGAATAACCCCCTGCAGTTTTTAATGCTTAGCCCGCAGCCCTTAGCGTATTCAGTAGATTACGTTTGAAGGCGTATTTATTTTCAGTATATATGAAAATGTGTTTTCAGATTTGAATTCAAAATTGTTTCATTTATAATTTCCACGTTTTAGCTCTGATTTGAACGATTCAAATTGCGTTAGATTCGTAATTTCATAATCTATCTGATGGTACCACTGTTTCATATATTTTCCACTCTTAAAATTCGAGATTATATTTTATCTATTATTATTCTATTATAAATCTTGTAAAATTCATGTCTTCCTCGTTTTAAATCTGATTTGCGCAAACTTTATATCGATGTGATCGTAGCAACGCGTAGATTTGTTTTATAACCTTTTTAATTTATTTTCTCTCTGTTGGTGTACTGTTCTAATGAAAACTCTTATTGTATGCATGATTGCCCCTGTATGCGTGTGTGTTGTTATGATGGATCGAGTATAGACGGTGAGCCATACGTGGGTGATCAAGATCAGTACTGCGACAACCCGGATCACCAGGAGTTTGCTGATCAAGGCAAGTATTAGCATGGATCATCCTTGTTGTCCTATTCACCAAATAAATAATTGCATTTGCATGTGTCTTCCTTGTTAACCATAGTTACTTCCTAGTTTTGTTATCCTGTTCCTTGCAACCTATGGGTTCATGCATGTGGTAACTGATGCTAGTGCGTTATTGATATCATGATCATGTAAACTGATTAATTGAATATGCAATAAGGAATTAAAAGATGCCTTTTTAGCAACATGGAACTACGGGATTGGGGCATAGTTTTGTGATGCACCATATCCTTCCCCCTTGGTAATGATCTGTCAGCAAAAGCTGGGACTTACAGTGCAACTATGAGGGCTATATGGCTCTGGTTTTAGCTCAGTATGAGGACCTTTTCTAGCTTGTTAGAGGTTACCGAAAGGCGCAAGAGGGGCTTTGATGACTCGGGTATAGTGCGGCCTCTGTCCATTTGTGTATAACTTGCGTGACCTTGTGCCATATGGAAGGGGGGCTCTACATCTGCTTGCCGAGGAAACCTCACGGCCCTAACATGTTAGACGAACCTTTGAAAGGCTTCATAGTGAAACCCTGCTCTCTCACCTTGGTAGTGTTATGGGAGTAATTAACCCGAGCAAATGGGAATCACGGCTCATAGTGAAAGTGCACAACCTCTGCAGAGTGTAAAACTGGTATACTAGCCGCGCTCACGGTCACGAGTGGCCCGGAAAACTCACGGAGTAGTTATCTTACAGGGTGATGTTTACTTGTTGCTAATCTATTTGTTGCTACTCATTAATTGTGTTTACTATGATCATGAGAATGGGTTTATTAACTTGTTGCTATCCAACTGCATAAAAGATGATTAATTAAAAGCAACCTGCTGTTAAACCGTGTCAACCTTTTGAGCCTCATGAACCCATGCTAGTCTTGTTGAGTACGACATGTACTTACGCTTATTTATTTTTCATTATTTGGTTAAAAATCCCGGATGGGAAACAGATGGTGATAGTGATGAGGACTACCCAGAGGACTACTAGACTTGTGCTTCACCAGTCGACGTCCCTGTGCTATGGAGCTACCGCGAGAGTTATCTTTATTTTTCCGCTGTGTAATGACTTTGATATTATTCGCTATGTATTAAACATTGGTTATGATACAATTTATGTAATTTGTTGGCTTATGTGTGTGACTGCTCTCTGGGCGCACATAAGATTATGCATCCCATTTTATCCTTAAAATTGGGTGTGACAAATTGGTATCAGAGCCGTGTTGACTGTAGGACGCAAGCCTAGTTAGCACTGGATAGCCCTTAGCTTTATTATCTCTTTTACTTGTTATATTAATTTGTTACAAGTTTTTGCTGATATCCTACCCTTGTCCATTGCAAAATTTTGACTTAATCTTAATTCTTGTAGATGGCCAACCTTAAGCGCACTGCCCGCAAGCGTGTCATGCCACCTAAGAGGTACCTGCAGCGCTTCATCTCTAGCGGACGTGTATCCCGACCAGAGGAGCCCAGTGAAGAGCCCTTGGAAGACAGCACTGAAGACGTACCTATGGAGGACCCTCAGGAAGATGAACCCGAGAAGGTGGAGCCGCAGGGTGACCAGGATTGTGCTGGTGACCCTGATGATGAAGATGATGAAGGCGACTCGGATGACTCCGACGACCCCGATGACGATGGCGACGATGATGGAGACCAAGGTGGAAAACCCTGGGTGGGAATGATTCACTATGATCATCATGGTGATGACTACTACCACCCGCTGCTTCTTGACTTGGTGCACCGCTTCTACCCCAACGCCTCGGTGCTGTACAAGACGGAGCACTGGAAGCACCCTGACTACGCCGACTACTATGAGACGAGGGTGTACATCAAGGAGGGAAGCCAGGTGAAGAATATCCACTATGTTGTCTCCATTCGACTCTCCAAAGCTGCCGCCATCAAGGATGCCGCACGACAAGCTCTTATGGTGCACCGCCATGAGAATTGGGACATCATCAAGTAGGAGATGCACCGCTACCTTCCCCGCCGACAGAGTGGCCAAGCTAACTGCAGCATCGCCGGTCCACTTGGAGAAGTGAACGCCCGACTCCACGCTGCCTTGGAATGTTTGGCCCAGACCAACACTTTTCTGGACCAGACACTGGATGAGCTGAACACCAGGACTGAAGCTAACTACAAGCTTAGCCGGGTGGTGGATGAGTTGAACAGGCAACTCGGTGTTGGACCCTCTCCGCCATCACCAAGGTGCCCAGCTGAATCGCCGCCAAGGAACTGAGGTGACCATGGAGATGCTCACACCCGCACCGACATCGACCCCTAGAGGAGTTACCCCAGTTAGTAGCAAAAGACGCTAGTAGCGCAAGTTGAGTCAAGTCGAGTCTAGTTCGTGTCTTGTGAACTTTTGTGCTAGATTGCTTTTCCTTATATGAACAATGCTGGATTTGGAGTTTGTAATGAGTGCTGAGATTGTGGGCATGTCCGCAAAATCTCTTTATATAAGGTTTGAATTAATGCATAATAGTTTTGGGTTGATTATCTCAGTTTCCAGCAGTGTTGTTTCTCAGACCTCTCTGCCTTAGTTATTTTCCTATTTAATTATATACGACCAAAAATCATGAAATTTTTTTTGTGAAAAACTAGACTTCTGTAGTTTTCTTTGGCCACAAGAATCATCTCAATATCAGTTACGGTTTGGGAGAAACAAATGTCACAAGTCAAAGTATCTGCGCTGTCTGTTACTCTGAAACAGTTTCGAATCAAATCTGTTTTTGCTAAACTTAACGACAGAATCTGGAGAGATGGTCTGAATAAAAGTTGTAGATTTTTTCTCATGTTTTCCAACCATGTATAGCATGTCTCTGTTTGGCTTCAGGAACTCCAGATATGACTGTTTTTCTACTCTGCCGTTGTTTGATCGCGCCCAGAATTTCCTGTTCTAGTCTTTTAAGTGTTATTTTAATGGAAAAGAATTCTAAACCTCACTTCAATGATTTGAACAGCAGATGGCCCACACCAGGAGGAACCCAAGGGGTGATGGTACCTCTGAAGAAAATGCTAATCCACCACCACCTCCGCCACAGCCTAATATGGAGCAACTGATGATGATGCAAACACAGCTGATGCAGCAGATGGCCCAGAACATTCAACTGCTGCAGCGAAGCAATGGCAAAGGGAATCCACCTCCACCACCCCGTGACAAGAGAAGCGAATTCTTAAAGGGACGCCCGCCCACCTTCGATCATTCCAGTGATCCTCTCCAAGCTGATGATTGGCTGCGTGCAATAGAAAGGCAGCTGGAGATCGCCCAATGCAATGACGTAGAGAAGGTTCTCTATGCATCCGGGCAATTGTAGGGAGCTGCTCTGGATTGGTGGGAGTCTTTCCGTTTTGGACGTGCCGACCCCATCTCTTGGCGGCAATTCCGTGAGGGGTTCCGCAATCATCATGTGCCTGTAGGGTTGATGAAGCTAAAGAAGAAGGAGTTTCTTTCTCTGAAGCAGGGAGGTATGCTAGTTGCCGAGTACCATGACAAGTTCATCCAATTGTCGCGGTATGCTCCAAAAGAGGTAGAAGATGATGCCAAGAAGCAAGAGCTCTTCTTGGAGGGACTGAATGATCATCTCCAGTACCAGTTGCTCTCCCACACTTTCGCCAACTTCCAATAGTTGGTGGACAAAACTTTGATCATCGAGAGCAAGCGCCGTGAGATAGATGAGAAGAAGAAGAAGAGGAAGTTTCAAGGGCAGTCGACTAGAAGCAACAGCCACTTCCGTAACAACCAGCAGCAGCCTCAGCAGCAACAACGTTTCCAGGGACAGTCTGGATTCAAGAACAAATTCCAGAATCAACAACGTTCCCAGAACCAGCAGCGTTCCCAGTACCAGCAACAAGGTGGCAACCAGGCGCCACAACTGACTGCTCCCAACAACATCCCAGTGAAGAATGGTGCCCCCAACAAGTGTTTCCGTTGTGGCAAGGAAGGACACTTGTCCTACAATTGTCCTGAGAAGCAGAATCCCCAAGCCTCCCAGAAGCAGAACAACCAGCAGAGAAGGCCACCTCGCACCGGGAAGGTGAACCATGTGTCGGTTGATACGGCATAGGAGACTCCAGAGGTCATGATGGGTACGTTCAATATCGACTCCATCCCCGCTACAGTTCTTTTTGACTCTGGTGCTTCGCATACTTTCATTTCACACACATTTGTTAGAAAGCATGGTATTCCCCTTAGTGTCATGAAACATCCTATTATGGTTTCTTCTCCGGGTGGTGTTATGCAAGCTACTCTTCAGTGTCTCCCGATTACTGTCTCATTAAGGGAGGTAGAATTTGAGATAACCCCTACTGTGCTAAATACTGCCGGAATTGATCTTATCCTGGGTATGGATTGGATGATGAAGAACGACATCAATATAAAGTGCAAGGAGAAGGTCGTGACTATCACTACCCAGAAGGGAGATGAGGTCAGAGTTGAGGTTGCTTTGCAAGTTCAACAGAAAGCCACAGTACATCAGCTCAGAGAAGAAGTGCAGCCGGATAACTCAGTGGTAGATGAGTTTGAAGATGTGTTTCCAGATGAGTTGCCAGGTATGCCGCCTGACCGTGACATTGAATTTATCATTGAGTTGTTACCTGGTACTGCACCTATAGCTAAACGTCCATATAGGATGGGAGTAAAAGAATTAGAAGAACTTAAGAAACAAATTAAAGAACTGTCAGAAAAAGGTTTCATTCGTCCTAGTTCTTCACCATGGGGAGCCCCGGTTATTTTTGTTGATAAGAAAGATGGTAGTCAAAGGATGTGTGTTGATTATCGGTCACTGAATGAGGTCACCATTAAGAACAAGTATCCATTGCCTAGAATCGATGACTTATTTGATCAGTTGAGAGGTGCTTGTGTGTTTTCCAAGATTGATCTCCGTTCAGGTTAACATCAGTTGAAGATTCGTGACTCTGACATACCTAAGACTGCATTCACTACTCGGTATGGATTGTATGAGTATACGGTAATGTCCTTTGGTTTGACTAATGCACGTGCCTAATTCATGTATCTGATGAACAAGGTATTCATGGAATTCTTGGATAAGTTTGTTGTGGTGTTCATTGATGATATCTTGATCTACTCCAAGAATGAAGAAGAGCATGCCGAACATCTGACATTGGTTTTGCAGAAGCTCAGAGAACACAAGCTGTATGCCAAGTGAAGTAAGTGTGAGTTCTGGTTGAGAGAAGTTGCTTTTCTAGGACATATTGTGTCCAATGGTGGAATTTCTGTAGACCCAAGCAAGGTGGCAGACGTGTTGAATTGGAAGCCGCCAACTGATGTGACTGGCATTCGCAGTTTTCTTGGTTTAGCTGGTTACTACCGAAGGTTCATTGAAGGATTCTCCAAGCTTGCGAAGCCAATGACTTCCTTGCTAGAGAAGAATGCCAAGTTTGTGTGGTCTGAGAAGTGTCAAGCTAGTTTCAAAGAATTGAAGAAGAGATTGACAACAGCGCCAGTGTTGGTTTTGCCGGACCTAAGTAAGAAGTTCTCTATCTATTGTGATGCTTCCCGCCTAGGTCTTGGTTGTGTACTCATGCAAGAAGGAAGAGTCATAGCATATGCATCGAGACAGTTGAGGAAGCATGAGTTGAATTATCCTACCCATGATTTGGAGCTAGCGGCTGTGGTTCACGCTCTGAAGTTATGGAGGCATTATCTGATTGGTCATAAGTGCGACATTTATACTGATCATAAGAGCTTGAAGTATATCTTCACCCAATCAGAGTTGAATTTGAGGCAACGTCGTTGGTTGGAATTGATAAAGGATTATGACCTGGAAATGCATTATCATCCAGGCAAAGCAAATGTTGTGGCCGATGCTCTCAGTAGAAAAAGTTATGCTAATGAAATTCGAACAACCACTATTCCAGCAGAGTTGTGTGCAGAGATGGAGCGTCTCAACTTGGGAATTGTGATCAATGCTGTTGAGATGGAGGTTGAACCCACACTAGAGCAGGAGATACGAAAGGCTCAGTTGGAAGATGAGAAGCTCAAAGAAATAGCAGAGAACATTGTGGTTGGAAAATCACCCGGATTCAGGCTAGATGAGAATGTAACCTTATGGTTTGGGAAGAGACTCTGTGTACCTGAAGTGAAATCCATCCGAGACGCTATACTGCGTGAAGCTCATGAGTCAGCATATTCTATACACCCAGGAAGCACCAAGATGTATTTGGATCTGAAGGAAAAATATTGGTGGGTTGGACTGAAGCGTGATGTAGCAGAATATGTGGCTATCTGTGATACCTGTCAGAGAGTTAAAGCTGAACACCAGAGGCCTGCAGGATTGCTACAACCACTAAAGATACCTGAGTGGAAGTGGGAAGAAGTCGGTATAGACTTCATAGTTGGATTGCCACGTACTCAGAGAGGTTATGATTCAATCTGGGTAATTGTGGATCGACTGACTAAAGTTGCTCATTTCCTCTCCGTCAAGACCACCTATACCGGAGCAAGACTTACAGAGTTGTATATGGAAAGGATTGAGTGTCTACATGGAGTTCCAAAGAAGATAGTGTCCGATAGGGGTACGCAGTACACCTCACAGTTTTGGCAACAAGTGCATAGATCATTGGGAACACGGTTGAATTTTAGTTCTGCATATCACCCTCAAACTGACGGTCAAACTGAACGGATTAATCAGATTTTGGAAGATATGTTGAGAGCTTGTGCTTTGCAGTATGGAACGAGTTGGGATAAGAGTCTGCCGTATGCGGAGTTCTCATATAATAATAGTTACCAGAAAAGTCTCAAGATGGCACCCTTCGAAGCATTGTATGGACGCAAGTGCAGGACACCCTTGTTCTGGAATCAAACTGGAGAAAGTCAAGTGTTTGGACCGGATGTGTTGAGAGACGCAGAGGAGCAAGTCCAGACAATAAGAGAGAACTTGAGAATAGCACAATCTAGACAGAAGAGCTATGCGGATACACGGAGAAGAGAACTAGCTTTTAATGTAGGAGACTATGTATATCTTAAAGTGTCCCCGATGAGAAGTGTGAAAAGGTTCAACAGCAAAGGAAAATTGGCACCAAGGTATATTGGTCCTTTCAAGATCCTAGAGAGACGTGGAGAAGTGGCATATCAACTAGAACTTCCGGAAAACTTGTCCGGTGTGCATGATGTGTTCCACATATCTCAGTTGAGAAAGTGTTTGAGAGTACCGGAAGAGCAGGTTCCTGTCGAGGAAATAGTTTTCAAGGAGGGTCTCACTTATGAGGAACATCCAGTGAAAATTTTGGAAACCGCAGAAAGAGTTACAAGAAGTCGAGTTATAAAGATATGCAAGGTGCAGTGGCATCGGTACTCTGAGGAAGAAGCTACTTGGGAAAGAGAGGAAGATCTCAGAGAAAAGTACCCGGAGTTGTTTGAGTAAGCACCAACTGAATCTCGAGGACGAGATTATTTTTAAGGGGGGTAGAATTGTAACACCCGAAAAATTGCATTCTTTTAAATAGTGGAAATTTATTTAATTATGCAATTAGTTAATCATTCCAATATAGGAAAATAATAATTTTTCTCAAATATAAAATCAAACCTAGGTCATACACATGTATGATGCATTCATGCTGGAGCATTTCTTCTTTGTACTGTTGTAGCTTATTTGAATTTCTCAAATATTTCAAAACCCAATTTGAAAATCCTTTTGGAAAATGAAATTGGAAAATGGAAAAGGAAATAGAGAAGAGCCCTTCCCCTCTCCTCCCTGGCCCCAGCCGGCCCAGGTCGGATGGCCCGAGGCCAGCTCGGCCGACCAGCTCCTTACCCCTTCTGACTGACGAGCGGGACCCACGGGTCAGCCCCTTCCTTCTCCACCTCCCTCGCCGCGCCAACAGAGACGCCGCTGCCGTGTTCATCCACCGCGGCCGAGCACGCACGCGCGAAGCGTCCCTCTGCCGTGACTGCCAGCTCGACCCCAGCGCTCGGTGCTACCGACCTGTGGACCCACAAGACAGCCCCTCCCCTGCTTCCCTCTACTGCTCGCCGAGAGTCCGACGCGGGCAAGAAAGAAACGGCCGAAGCCGAGTTCGTCGCCGCGCCAAGAGTCCGAAGCAGAGAAGAAACGGCCGAAGCCGATTTCTCCGCTCGCCGAGTCTGTTTCAATCTCCGAGATTGTCGTCACACCTTGGGAGTACTTAAGCAGTGCCACATCCCCTCGTAGCCGTCACCTAACCCTAGCCGCCTCTTCTCGCCGCCACTGCCGAGCTTCCGCGAGAACCGAGCAGCCGCCGCCGCGAGCAATTAAGCTCGATTCGCCACCAATTTCCTCTCGGTAAGCCTTTGAGGAGCTTCGCGGTGATCTTGTGAAGTTCCCGAGCACTTCCCCCCTTCGATTTGTGCACTGACACACCTCCGCCGCCGTTGCAGAGAGCCACCGTCCACCGGGTCACGCCGCGAGCTATCTCCGAGTCGATTTCCGACCTTCCCATCACCCTAGGTGAGCTTGCGATGCTCTTCCCGATCTATGGGTACCCTTCCCGACCTATTTCATGCACCGAGGGCTGAGTTCACCTTCTTCGGCGGCCCTTCGGCCATGGCGCCGCCGTTGGCCTCTGTTTTCCGGCCGAGAGCACCGCCACCCCTCCTCTCTGTTAATCTGATCCACCGATCTTGAATCGGACGGCCGAAGAGCAGCCCATACCGATTCGGCCGGCGTTTTTGCGAATAACCCCCTGCAGTTTTTAATGCTTAGCCCGCAGCCCTTAGCGTATTCAGTAGATTACGTTTGAAGGCGTATTTATTTTCGGTATATATGAAAATGTGTTTTCAGATTTGAATTCAAAATTGTTTCATTTATAATTTCCACGTTTTAGCTCCGATTTGAACGATTCAAATTGCGTTAGATTCGTAATTTCATAATCTATTTGATGGTACCACTGTTTCATATATTTTCCACTCTTAAAATTTGAGATTATATTTAATCTATTATTATTCTATTATAAATCTTGTAAAATTCATATCTTCCTCGTTTTAAATCCGATTTGCGCAAACTTTATATCGATGTGATCGTAGCAATGCGTAGATTTGTTTTATAACCTTTTTAATTTATTTTCTCTCTGTTGGTGTACTGTTCTAATGAAAACTCTTATTGTATGCATGATTGCCCCTGTATGCGTGTGTGTTGTTATGATGGATCGAGTATAGACGGTGAGCCATACGTGGGTGATCAAGATCAGTACTGCGACAACCCGGATCACCAGGAGTTTGCTGATCAAGGCAAGTATTAGCATGGATCATCCTTTTTGTCCTATTCACTAAATAAATAATTGCATTTGCATGTGTCTTCCTTGTTAACCATAGTTACTTCCTAGTTTTGTTATCCTGTTCCTTGCAACCTATGGGTTCATGCATGTGGTAACTGATGCTAGTGCGTTATTGATATCATGATCATGTAAACTGATTAATTGAATATGCAATAAGGAATTAAAAGATGCCTTTTTAGCAACATGGAACTACGGGATTGGGGCATAGTTTTGTGATGCACCATATCCTTCCCCCTTGGTAATGATCTGTCAGCAAAAGCTGGGACTTACAGTGCAACTATGAGGGCTATATGGCTCTGGTTTTAGCTCAGTATGAGGACCTTTTCTAGCTTGTTAGAGGTTACCG
Organism: Eremochloa ophiuroides; assembly: GCA_038502445.1. NCBI lineage: Eukaryota > Viridiplantae > Streptophyta > Magnoliopsida > Poales > Poaceae > Eremochloa > Eremochloa ophiuroides. The sequence continues at coordinate 18,331,183 of JAHLJS010000009.1, read as the reverse complement.
AAAGGCGCAAGAGGGGCTTTGATGACTCGGGTATAGTGCGGCCTCTGTCCATATGTGTATAACCTGCGTGACCTTGTGCCATATGGAAGGGGGGCTCTACATCTGCTTGCCGAGGAAACCTCGCGGCCCTAACATGTTAGACGAACCTTTGAAAGGCTTCATAGTGAAACCCTGCTCTCTCACCTTGGTAGTGTTATGGGAGTAATTAACCCGAGCAAATGGGAATCACGGCTCATAGTGAAAGTGCACAACCTCTGTAGAGTGTAAAACTGGTATACTAGCCGCGCTCACGGTCACGAGTGGCCCGGAAAACTCACGGAGTAGTTATCTTACAGGGTGATGTTTACTTGTTGCTAATCTATTTGTTGCTACTCATTAATTGTGTTTACTATGATCATGAGAATGGGTTTATTAACTTGTTGCTATCCAACTGCATAAAAGATGATTAATTAAAAGCAACCTGCTGTTAAACCGTGTCAACCTTTTGAGCCTCATGAACCCATGCTAGTCTTGTTGAGTACGACATGTACTTACGCTTGTTTATTTTTCATTACTTGGTTAAAAATCCCGGATGGGTAACAGATGATGATAGTGATGAAGACTACCCAGAGGACTATTAGACTTGTGCTTCACCAGTCGACGTCCCTGTGCTATGGAGCTACCGCGAGAGTTATCTTTATTTTTCCGCTGTGTAATGACTTTGATATTATTCGCTATGTATTAAACATTGGTTATGATACAATTTATGCAATTTGTTGGCTTATGTGTGTGACTGATCTCTGGGCGCACATAAGATTATGCATCCCATTTTATCCTTAAAATTGGGTGTGACATGTGGATCATGTCAGAGGCACAGAAATATCAATGCAAGAGATGCTATGCCACTCACCAACAATCACCAAATCGAGCTCTTCGATATCTGGGGAATTGATTACATGGGACCTATTTGAGAAGTCAAGAAACTATGAATACATTCTGGTGGCAGTAGATTGTGTATCCAAATAGGTAGAAGCTATGCCATGCATGAATGCTAATTCCAAACATTCAAAGAAGATGTTCGAAAAAATTATATTTTCAAGGTTTGGGATACCATGGATGGTCATTAGTGATGGAGGAACACATTTCACTGATAAGAAGATTCACCAATACTTACAAGCCCATGGAATTCGTCATAATGTTGCTACTCCATACCATCCTCAGATAAGTGGCCAGGCAAAAACATCAAACAAACAGATCAAGAATATTCTACAGAAAATAGTAAATGAGATGGGTACTGCATGGAAGGATCGATTACCCGAAGCACTTTGGGCATATCGGACTACCTACAAGACAACCTTAGGGCATGTCACCTTATCAGTTAGTGTATGGTAAGACCAGTCATTTACCAGTGGAATTAGAGCATAAGGCTCACTGGGCTATTAAGAGATGGAATATGGACTTTGAAGCCGCTGGAGAAAAGAGAAAGATGCAATTATCAGAATTAGAAGAATGGAGAGAAAAGGCTTATCGCAATTCAAAGATCTACAAAGAAAGAACAAAAAGATGGCATGACAAGAGGATCAAGAAGAAAGAGTTAGCACTAGGAGATAAGGTATTACTTTTTAATTTCCGGTTTAAATTATTCGGGCTTGGAAAACTATGAAGCAAAAGGGAAGGACCATTTACGGTTGTGTACGCATCGCCACATGGAGCGGTAACTCTACAATCACACGAAGGTACGTTATTCAAGATAAATGGTCACCGACTTAAATTATTTTTAGAGCCATTTAATTCAGAAGTTGTTGATGGGCTGGACTTTGTCCAATTACCAACTTTTTAGTCCCGTCATCATCCGTTACAAAAAATTGTCGCGCAATGCAACTAACAGGAAGTAGATAAAGTCTAAAGGCATCACGACCACGGCCACCCTGGGAGGCCACCTAGTGGGGCCGGGCGGCACCCCCCTTTTCCCTCTCGTCCCGTCTCTAGTTTCCTTTTCTTTCTACATCCTTCCTAAACACTTTAACGTAGATTCCCGAAGCGTGAGGATATTCTTTCGTACAAATCTTGTAGAACCTAGATTTCACCTTATCCTGTCTCCTAAAAACCCATATAAATATGCACCTATACCATCCTCAATTGCATCCCACCAATAGCTGCCTCTCTCTCCTTCAAAGAAGCTCTCTAGTTTAGATCTAATAGTAATGGCAGACGAAGCGGTCTTTGGCGCTGACTCCGGCAAGATCCAAGGCGACGACTTGAAGGCCATTGTCCTCGCGCCGCTGAAGCCTCTCACCACCTCGCTACGGTGCCCCCGCAATACGAGCAAGTCTGCTACGCGCAAGCTCAGCTTGCTCTGCCATCACCACCTGCAAGGCTGTTACTAGAAGACGGTACCAAAGGAAAGAAGGTCGCTATTCCCCGAGGCACCCAGTTTCTTCCACCTAAAGACAATGAACGACTCCTGTCGGTCAGGATCGAAAAGAATAGGATGTTAGTGTGTGCAAAATACACCACTGCTCGCCCTGCCATTAATGGAGTTCGTGCACTTCCAGGACAAGTCCGCTACACCGACTTCATACCACCTCCGCCCAAGAGACAGAGAGCTGCTTCAGCATTATCGCTAGAGAAAGGTCCTAAATAGCCTCCGCTCTCGCTACGAATCCTCAATGAGAAGATTGAAGCCCTCTCTATGGGAATAGAGAAGAATGAAGAATTAAGAACTAAGATTATGGGCGACATGACTAAGCAGATAGACATCAATGCCAAGTTAATCCGTAGCCTCAAGCACGACAAAGATAAGCTTGAAGAAGAGGCTGGGAATCTTAAGAGAGAGATCAGAGATCTCACAAAGAAAGGGCAGCCTTAAGCTACCCTAGTTATCTACCCTAGTTATCTGTGTAATAAAGCACAAGTGTGTTAGGTTTGATTATGTTATTGAGTTTGCTTGGTTATATATTAGGGCAAAGCCTAATGAGCTAGGGCAGTCGTTAGCTCAGTCAGTTGTTAGAGTTATCTATTATTATTGAATGAATAAAGTGCCTTATTCTTATTAATGTTTTAGTATTTCTTTATATACTCTACTCTCTATTTTTGGTACGCATGTTGTCTCCACATGTTGCGCAGAAAAGTATATAGGAAAACAAGTGTGGGGGAGGCTGTTGACGGTCGATATACCATGAAAATCCACATTCAAATACCGTCAACAGGCCTTGGATTCAAGGGAGAATAAACATATCATGAACATATTTTATCAATAACTAATTCCACTTGTACTCTTAGGCTTGTGAATGCAGGGAAGATGAAATAGAGCAGAAATGAACACTTGGAGCCCAATATCATGGTTCGGCCAAACCACATATTTGGGAAACAAGTCACCACACTTCAACAAATGGCACAAGGGACCACACGGAAGAGAATGGAGCTTGAGGTGGGGCCATGCATGGTTCGGCCGAACCATGGATGGGACCCACCTAGCTCTGATGACATGGCACGATCCTCGTGACACTCCACCCAGCTCACTTCATCCATTAGATCAACATGTGTTTCCATTCAACAGTGGAGAAGCAAAGCACAAGGATCAAGGGGTAATTCAATGAGACAAACATGAAGTAAACGAGGAGCCACACTCCATGACAGGTGGGGACACCTTCTAGAAGCCCCTGGCTGGGTCCACCTGCCATAGAGGGGTCGGTCGAACCCTCCTGGTGCCCAGACAGGTCGGTTGGTCTCCACCGCCTTCCTGCCTGATCTCCACGTGCTGGTTTGCTCACGGTCGGTCCATCTTAAGGCGGTTCCAAGGCGATTTATCCAAGGGTGGAGAGGCATGGAGCACACGGATCACTGACGTGGCGCCCCTCAACTCTCCCCTATAAATAGAGGCTGCCATCACCCTCTTCAAAACACTAAAGATACACAAGAGCCACAAGAGACAAGAGAAGCTCCACTCTTTAGTAGTAGTAGTAGTATTAGTCTAGTGTGGGAGTTAGAGTCGAGTCGAGCTACGCTCAGAGTCTCCGGAGTCATCTACTGGAGAGTCTGGTATAGCTCTTGTACCTTTCCTTCTGTAAGACTTTACCTTTATCAATATATTAACTTTACTTTACTTTACTAAGTCTCTACTTAGTGCATTACTATTCTTTATAGTATTGTTGTGTTTTGTCTTAACTTATAGTTGAGTTATATTAGATAGTGATCCTGTAACCAGCTCACTTGTGTAGTTCATCGCCTGTCATAGGGTGCTTTAGTTGTTGGTACGCAACTAGAGTAGTAAGGCTTAGTGTAAGCGTGGTGCTTACACTAGATCTTGCCTTTGAATGCGGCTTGTCGCATGGATTGTTTGTGGGTGCTAGCAGGTGGTGACAGCCCTGCCTAGTCTTAGTATCCCTCTGTTGGTGGTCCTTATTGATAAATTTTATACCACCAACTTAGACTAAAAAGAGGATTAACAATCATATTCTAGCACATATGCCTTTACTACTAACAAGTTCCACTTGTACCCCTAGCATTCATGTTTTATAGGTTTTATGGCATAACAAGTGGAAATACGCATCAACATGAAGAAAGTGCAAAATCAAAAGACGAATCCAACAAATGCGCAACCAAAGAATACCAAAGAAGCCCACCTTCAAAGCGTAACTGGATCCATCCGCAACCAAGGGAGAGGCCCAGGCCCAGGGAGCAACCGACCACCCGAAGGCGGTGGCCAGATGGTGCTCCCCAGGGACCGACCACCCCCGGGGGCGGCCGCCCCCCAGGTGGAGCCTCCCGGGCCCAGCTTCAGAGGTGGTACTAATGGCGGTTTGGCCATGGCGGTTTCACATTCTTCCAAGTTTAGATGCGCCAAACCGTCATAGTTTCACTATAAATAGATGGTGCTCCATCCCCTTCGACACACACATCATTTGGAGTCATCTACCTCACACCTCTCACTTGTATCTTTAGAGTAGTTGTAGTAGTGAGCAAGGCAAAAGCTATCAAGGAGAGCTTGTCTCCTTGGAAGAAAAGGATCATCCTGGTATGAATACAATTCGGTCTTCTTCCATGAGCAAGTTCTTATCATACTTATATGATTATGCATATGAACTAGAGTCTAGTTATGATCTTGTTATGAGCATAGTATATGAGCTAGAATATAGTTTATATATCATGTTCTTGACTTGTTCATCATCGTTCTTCATTGTTCATCGAATTAGTATGAATAGAGGAAGAACTAGGAATGAGGTGATGGTTCATCGTGCTATCATGGCTGCTCTTAACCTAGCCTGTCAATCTGAAGGGCTGGGGTCCGCGGGGGTTAGGAGTTGTTTCCAAGTATGCAAGCATGGAGCTTGGGTATGCGGAGTTCGGCGAATATGTCGGTATCTCACGGGCAGAGGGGTAGGTGGGCAGGTGGTGACAGCCCTGTCCATCCCTAGCATTCCCCCACATTCGGATATTGAGTAGGAGTTCGTAAAGTCTCTATCGGCTGGCAGACCAGCTGCGGGGATCTCCCTATCATCCCAGACTTAGTCCTGATACTAGAATTACTAATTAGAAGATCTGCTAACAGTTCTTTGCGTAATTGTATATGACCAATGCCTGCTCAATTAGATATATTCTTTTATTCTTTATTTTCCTTTTATCTTTGAGGTTGACCCATATGTGTGTCCACTATCTTGAAATCATGTCTTATTGCTGTTTACTCTATGCCTACCATTGCACTCAATAAGTGATCATGTTTACACCACGCTTGATGCATATTGCCCTCCTACAGGAAATTATAAATACGACACCCTACTCACGGGTTGAAATGCTACAATGATAGTTCTGTGCGCTTACAGAGTTATGTTATTTCTTACTGAGCTATCGATTGGTGTACCTAAGTACCATTACTTAAGAATTGTAATTCTTGTGCACCCCACAGCACCGTGTCACAGTTTTGCATATCGTAAGTAATGACGGTTAGGAAGGCCAATCCGGCACTTCTAACTGCTATTACCAGACTGCACTACCTAGGCCAGAGCCTTTAAGGGCCAAGGGGTACCTTTCTAAATTAATGGTGGTTGGGGATGCCAACAAGCATTTCTAGCGCCTGTTGCCTGGGATGGACTTTTAGTCTATCTTTTGTAACGATGTTAAGAAATGCTAACAAGCATTTCTGGTGCTGTTGCCGGGGAGGGCAAAAACATCTAAGCTGGCATAAACATTAATCACAAAATAAGCATTGGTAGACGTAGTTTAAACAGGCTAACTTCGCTGTTTTTTATTTGAATGAAAACAGGATAGTGTATGAGCGGTTTTGCTCTGCCGAACAATTTCATCAGCAATCCGGAAGCACTCCTAAACAAGAAACGGTCTCGTACCATTTCTTCTTCTGCTACTCCGTCGGCAGATGAATCGTTCGTTCCCGCGCCATCCGCTACTACCGCCATGGCCAAGACACTCCGTGACTACTCCATCCCCGCTGTTGCCAACGTGCCCATTGGGCCCGCTGTCAACATCAGAAATGGAAATTTCGAGATCTGTACAGGCCTTATCTCGATGGTGCAGGCAAGCCAATTCTGTGGTTTGCCAAGCGAGGATGCAAACGCTCATTTGCAACACTTCCTTGAGTTGTGCGACACCATTGTCATCAAAGACGTCGCACAAGACAGTATCAGGCTCCGCTTGTTTCCTTTCTCCCTCACGGGGAAAGCGAAACAATGGTTCTATCAAAATAAGGAAGCCATCAACACGTGGGACAAGTGTTCCGCAGCATTCCTCGCCAAGTTCTTCCCCATGAGCAAGACCAGCGCTCTGAGGGGGAAGATCTCAAACTTCCAGCAATCTTCCCTTGAATCTATCCCCGAAGCATGGGAAAGGCTTCAAGAGTACATCCGAGCATGCCCTCACCATGGAATGGAAGATTGACTCGTGCTCCAAAACTTTTATGAAGGCCTCACGGCCATGTCAAAGGGGCACGTAGATGCCGCAGCTGGAGGTGCATTCCTCTCCCTCACCATCGCGGATGCAATTGCACTTATTGAGAAGATGGTGGCCAATCAAAGTTGGGGAGAAGGAAGAAAAATACAAAAAGGCTCGCATACCGTGAAGGAGACGGACTTGCTTGCCGTAAAATTAGACTTGCTGATGCAAAAGCTGGACGATCGTGCTACCAACCCTTCCATGAGTACCGTCCAAGCCATGGATTCACACATGACGTGAGAAGTCTGTGGGAACGTTGGCCACTCGGAGAACAACTGCCCCAAAACCCAAGAAGAAGCTTCATATGTCAACAACGGGTTTCGCCAACCACAGTAAGGTAATAACGGGTGGAACAACCAACACCGCCCGCAAGGTAATAATTTCAATTCAAATTTCAATTCTAACCAACCTTCCTTAAAAGATCTCGTTCTAGGACAAGCTAAAATCAATGAAAATTTGACCAAAAAGCTATCCTTCAACGATAAAATGTTTGAAAACATAAATGCCAAGCTTGAAACTTTGTCTTCTTCTATTCAAAATCAAGCAAGTTTTAATAAAATGATAGAAACACAAATGGCACAAATAGCTGCTTCTATTCCTGTCAACAACATGGGAAAAATCCCGGGGCAACCCGAAACTTCTCCCGAGTTTGCTCATGTAGCTATAGATCAATAAAGGAAGAAGAGTCTCGCCAACAGACTATAAAAGTTGAGCCCTTACGGAAGGACATCGGTAGTTATCTAAAAAATAAATAATAATATAAATATATATATATCTACATTCATATATGTATGCATAATAATTATCTGAAGGGGCCCACACCATCATTCAAGCTTGGGGGAGGTGTCCCCACTCAGGTATTGTATCTTATCCTTTTGAAAAAAATATATATATAAATAATAAAATTATTTTCTTGCATCAAAAGAAATTATTCCCTCTTCCTAAATTTATAAAAATTTATTTTTAGTTCAAAATAAATTCTTCTCCAAAAGTTCTATAAAAATAATTTTCAGAAAGAATAACTTTTGTTGAGTCTAAATATTATTTTTAAATAATTTTTGAAAATCAAAAAGTTTCAAATAAAACTTGTGGAAAATCAAAAACTGGAGCAAAATTTCAAATGGGAGTCATTCGTTAACCGGCTACACATTAGAAATAGCCATTAGAGGGGGCTGGAAAAAAATTGGACCAAGCCGGCCCAGTCAGGGGACCGGCCGGTCCCAGGGGCGACCGCCCCCTAGCCAACAGCTCCAAGGTTCGTCCTTTTGCCAACGGTCACTAGCCGTTGCAAGGAGCACTCCCCCGCCTGCGATCAGCCCTATAAATACCAGAGCATTCGAGTGGAGCTCCTCACCCCTCTCATTCTCACATTTTTCACTCCCTTCATCACTCTCTTGCTCCACCATTCTCTAAGCAATTCTCCACATAGTTCAAGTGCAAGGAAATCCTGCACAAACCTCTTCCACTCCCATGACAAGTCAAGTTCTTGTACCAAGCTTACCATGAGTGGGATCGGAGGTCGGATTTCCGGCATGTTCCAGAAAGGCCGTCGCTCTCGTGGGGAGTCTAGTCAAAGTACCCCCACACATGAGGAGAGCCCGCTGCATGAAGAAGAGGAGGCGCCAAGAGGCCATGCCATTGACGAGACCGACGCTCCCTTCATTGACTTGGAGAGCGAGCGGAAAATGCAAGCATACAACCTCCTCAAGGGACGCGAATTCCTGCGTACACCGGCTTTCGAGCCACACTTCCTACAGCAGACATGTATGAATCATGAATTTAATACCATTTTCAAAAACACCGGATGGAGCCAAGTTGCCCCCATGCACAAACTTGGATCTCGTTTCTTGACCATCCAAATCTTGGGCACTTTACAAATTGTCGATTATGGTATTACTTTTCGTTGCTTTGGGAAAGAACATAGCCTTTACTGGAAAGATTTTGCTACACACTTGGGTTTTCATGAGCGATGCTCTGTTGATTTGGGTTTCACTCTTTCGGGTTATCAGCGTCATGTTTTTTGGCACTTGATAACCGGACAAAATGTGACTGGAAAATTCCAACCCAACATCAACACCATCCACCATCCTTCTCTAAGGATTATGTATAAATGGATTGCAAATTATTTCTTTCCTAGAGAGGACACTCATCATGCTTATGACATTGAGTTGAAGATGCTTTATGCCGTGCTTAAAAAGATTAAAGTTGCTCCTACCTATGACATTGTTAAGCACTGGTTAAACTCTTTTAAAACTTCCACACCAATTATGTGCACTTCACTCATCACACGTCTTGTTGCTAGTGTTGATCCTCATGGTGCTAACACTATTGTTTATCTCTCCATTCTGCGCATTATGATCAATGAGTATTATTTTACTTAAGCTCATACTATAAAACGTGATGACTCGGGAACAAACCTGGTATTTTATTATCCGGGATATATAAATGAGATTCTGTTACCTAACCCGGATCTCGCTTTATATAAATCCCCATCTCTTACCTTCGACCTTGTCAAAAAGGAAGAAGCACGCAGGAGTTCTGTTTCTCAGGAGATCACGGAGGAGGAAAATACAGGAGCAAGAGCCTGCGCAGCCTGTGTAGCCTACACCACACCCGGCCATGCCTACCACGATACCAAGGATGGAATGGTCCCCGGTCATGTCTACACCTGGGTTCACCCCTGGGTATGAATATGGTATGGGACATGTTCCTCATCCTTATGCGGCTGGAGGGTCAGGGTGGCAACACTCGCAGGAGGAAGGAGGATCAAGGCAGCCCGAGCATGACCATTCTCCAGATTCTGAAGGCAGGCCACCTCCGATACACCCACAGCCGGTCACACCAGAGATGCTCAACACACACATGAGAGGACTAGAATTGCAAAATAGACAAATCCAAGGTACACTCAATGCTCACATCCAGACTTCTACCCAATGGCATGAGCAGTACCAGCAGCAGTTCATGGACCTCGAAGATGCGAACCGACGGCGGCATGAGGCACAGATGGCCTACCTTCGGTCCATGGGACAATTCCCGGGACCTAGGCCTTGAACTAGCTTGGGGGAGAAGACCCCTTCAATTTCTTGCACTTATTTCCTTGTTAAAAATAATAAATAAAATATTCCACTCCCATATGTGCTAACATATGTTAGTTTCTCTTCTGTTGAAATGATGAATAGTTGCTCTGTCTATAATTTGTTTGTGTCTAAGTTATAACTTAGTATTCCTCAAGATTTAAGTTTATTGGCTAAAAGTATCTCATTCTGAGAACTTGAAATCTTGTGGGTTGCAATTGCAAGATCCTTTTCTAAGTTGTTGCAAGATATGAGATGGTAGAAATAGACTTTGCTATGACTTTGTTCTAAGAGAAACTTGACATCCAGAGATTTCTTTTCAAAAATTCAAAAATCAAAAGTTCCCCAATGATTATGAAATACCTACCAAGGCCATATGACATGCTCTACTTTTACAAACACTTAGCCATATGCTACCTACGGAACTTTGAGTTGAGTCAAAATACTGAGACCTAGTGAGATTATGGTCATACACCCATGATTGAGATTCACGTACACCCACTAAATAAAGCCAACTCTCATCCTGAGAGTTGCGCAAAACATGCACCTTTTTATCCACCAAATACAAATGCTGACCCTCACTTTGAGAGCCGTGCATACAAAAAAGTTTTTACTCCTTATTCGCCATCATGATGTCTCTCCATCCAAAAGTTTTCATATGTCAAATCAAGATATGGGCTATGCTAAAAAAAAGAAGAGAGCCAAAGGGCATGAGAAAACAAACGGGAAAGAAAATACAAATACCCATTCAAAAAAATGAAATGAGGATATTTCTATGGCCCATATTCCTCCAAAAAGTTTTATTCCATCCAATAAGAGAGAGTCATGATGCATGGAGTGCCAAAAAGTTTAGAGATAGGTTTTTACCATACTCATATTCCACACACTTGCACATCTCAATCAAGGAATATGACTTGTATCTCCTTATGGTCCGGTCTTTGACTCAGCAATATAAGTAATGTAAGTATGCCCACCTTCATACCTAACCAAAAACTCCACTCTCAGCCTTAGTAGTAGGATGAAAAGGCAACACTACAATGCCTTTGGTATGGTAAACCATACACATTGAGCGATTGAGAGAATCATTTGAGGAACTTGGTTTATTTTGCAAAAATTCATAAAACCTCCGGATCAAAGGTCTATCAAAGAATAAATGATTGGTGAGTCTATTATAATCATTCTATCTTGCAACCACCCAAGAAATTGGAGGAACTACAAGCCCCATAAGAAATCAAGGTAAAGAATGAATAGAATGCCAACTTATTTAAATTACGAATGAATGCTATGTTATAGGTATGACATTTATGAATTATATCGGCATTGTAGCAACTCCTGATCAACAACCATACAGCTATTTGCTCGGGACGAGCAAAGGTTAAGCTTGGGGGTCTTGTTGGTGGTCCTTATGGATAAATTTTATACCACCAACTTAGACTAAAAAGAGGATTAACAATCATATTCTAGCACATATGCCTTTACTACTAACAAGTTCCACTTGTACCCCTAGCATTCAAGTTTTACAGGTTTTATGGCATAACAAGTGGAAATACACATCACCATGAAGAAAGCGCAAAATCAAAAGACGAATCCAACAAATGCGCAACCAAAGAATACCAAAGAAGCCCACCTTCAAAGCGTAACTGGATCCATCCGCAACCAAGGGAGAGGCCCAGGCCTAGGTAGCAACCGACCACCCGAAGGTGGTGGCCAGATGGTGCTCCCCAGGGACCGACCGCCCCCGGGGGCGGCCGCCCCCCAGGTGGAGCCTCCCGGGCCCAGCTTCAGAGGTGGTACTGATGGCGGTTTCACCTCCTTCCAAGTTTAGATGCGCCAAATCGTCATAGTTTCACAATAAATATATGGTGCTCCATCCCCTTCGACACACACATCATTTAGAGTCATCTACCTCACACCTCTCACTTGTATCTTTAGAGTAGTTGTAGTAGTGAGCAAGGCAAAAGCTATCAAGGAGAGCTTGTCTCCTTGGAAGAAAAGGATCATCTTGTTATGAATACAATTCGGTCTTCTTCCATAAGCAAGTTCTTATCATACTTATATGATTATGCATATGAACTAGAGTCTAGTTATGATCTTGTTATGAGCATAGTATATGAGCTAGAATATAGTTTATATATGATGTTCTTGACTTGTTCATCATCGTTCTTCATTGCTCATCGAATTAGTATGAATAGAGGAAGAACTAGGAATGAGGTGATGGTTCGTCGTGCTGTCATGGCTGCTCTTAACCTAGACGTGTCACAGTTTTGCATATCGTAAGTAATGACGGTTAGGAAGGCCAATCCGACACTTCTAACTGCTATTACCAGACTGCACTACCTAGGCCAGCGCCTTTGGGGGCCAAGGGGTACCTTTCTAAATTAATGGTGGTTGGGGATGCCAACAAGCATTTCTAGCGCCGTTGCCTGGGATGGACTTTTAGTCTATCTTTTGTAACGATGTTAAGAAATGCCAACACCCTCCACGTGTTTTAGGCAAGTTCTTAAAATGTAGGCTCCCATAAGAGAGTATGCGCTTCAGGTAGAGGTTATATCCTCTATTGTTTCGCACTACCCTACACACTGAAAGTAATGTAGATGTCTTAGTATAATTCATCCATTTGATAAGATAGTTCACAAGAGTAAAGTAAGTGTCATAGGAGTCTTATACTCACTCGTTGTCCTCCCGCCTAGCTATACTCTACTAGTTATCCTTAGTTATCTTAAAACCTTGTTGTGTCTTGGTTTCATTACCCTTTCCTCTATATATCGATTTACCCCCTATTACTAGTTGATACTAAGTTGCTATAGACTTAAGGATCTCTCTGTCTTTTTATCAATTATTCCTAGCAACCGCTTTCCCTTGGGATAAAATAAATAACGATACCTTGGAATACTCCCGGGTGAAGTGCTACAGCGGTATATTCTGTGTGCTTGCGGAATTATCCAGTAGACATAAGAAATACCCCCAGTCACTTTTGGTGCCGTTATCAGAGATAGCCTAACACCCTGTCTTTGGTGGTTGCGCTAAGAAGTGTCAACAAGCATTTCTGGCGCCGTTACCGGGGAACGCATCATTCTAGGAATATTAATAAAAATTGAATCCGGAGTCTACTATCAACTTAGTTATCGATTAGTGTTAGGGGCTTACCCCTGTCTGTGTTTCTCGTTATCGTGAAGCTAGACAGTGCATGAGCGGTTTCCAATTGCCATCAAATATCATTGAAGATCCTGAGTAATTGTTGAGGAGAACTAGATGTCGTCAAGTTCCACCTCAAAGGTTCATCTCAAACCTGAATCTGTTCGAGGAAAGAGGCTCTGCACTATCAACCAAGGAAGCTATAGCCCAGAAGACCATCTCTGAGTTCTCTGCCCCGTCGGCTGACAACATTGCCACCGGTCCGCAGCTCAACTTGGGGGATGCTACCTTTGAGCTCAATGCCACCTCTAATCAACATGGTACAAGCTAGTCCATTCTATGGGAAGCCGCATGAAGACACCAATGCCCATCTCCAGCACTTCCTGGAGGTGTGTGGTACCTTCACTATCAAGAATGTCTCGGCTGACGCCATCCGTCTTCGCCTGTTTCCATTCTCACTGCTTGGGAAGGCGAATCAGTGGTTTTATGCCAACAAGAATGAAGCTACCACCTGGGAGAAGTGCGCCAATGCATTTCTCAAGAAATTCTTCCCAATGGGCAAAACCAGCTGCCTTCGTGGAAAAATCTCAAGCTTCCAACAGCAAGCTGACGAGACAATTCCCGAAGCATGGGAACATCTCCAGGAGTACATTCGCACTTGTCCTCATCATGAAATTGAAGAATGGCTCCTAATCCAAGGTTTCTACCATAGACTGACTAGATTAGCCCGTAGTCACCTTGATGCTGCCGCTAGAGGAGCATTCCGGCAACACAATGTCAAGGATGCCAAAGACCTCATTGAAAAGATAGTTATCAACCAAAAATGGAATGAGGAGCGTCTCCAGCCCAAGAAAAGGGGTATGCACACCGTTCATGAGGTGGACATGCTCTCAGCAGAAATGGACCTCTTGATGAAAAAGATTGAGGAAGGTTTCGAAAAAGAACAAGAGGCCATTCGAACCACTGCCACCGCACGAGCAATCGAAGCTGATTCGTAGTGCGAGGTATGTGGTGGAGAAGATCACTCAGGCAACAATTTTCCTGAGACGAAGGAGGAAGTGAGCTTCATCAACAACAACAACAACAATGGGTATCGACCCCAGCAACAAGGAGGATGGAACTCGCACCCCTTCTACCAAGGAAATCAAGGTAATGGTTATAGAAATAATTTTAATAATTCTTATGCTAACCAACCTTCTCTTAAAGATCTTGTCTTAGGCCAATCTAAAATCAATGATAGTATAAACAAGAAAATAATGGCTAATGATAAGATTCTTGAAAACCTTAGTGAAAAAATGGATAGCTTTAACACTGCTATGAAAAATCAATTGAGCTTTAATAAAATGTTAGAAAACCAATTAGCTCAAATAGCAGCAGTTGTCCCATCCTTCGAAGAAGGTAAGATCTCAGGGAAACCTGAGGAACCAATTGAGGGTGTCAAGTTAATTTCCACGAGGTTTGATAAGCCTCTGGTTAGGCAAAACCCGGGTTGTCTTCTTGACCCGCCATTCATGGCCAAGAAGAGTGACCCTAGTTATCCTATCATCACCTACGAAATCGGGCCGCACACCTTCAACAATGCCTTCTGCGACCTTGGATCTGGAGTGAACATCATGTCCAAGGTAATGTATGAGAATTTGCTAGGGGGACCTTTGTACCCCACCTTTGTCAAATTACAAATGGTCGATCAATCCATTCAGTTCCCGAGGGATTAGCAAGGTACATCCTTGTCAAAGTTCAAGACGAGTACATCCCCGCCGAGTTTATCATTCTTGTTGTGAGATATGATATAGTGAAACAAGAGCTACTATAATATTGTTCTAAGCATGCATGATTACTGAGATTTTTTTCTTAATCAGTCAAAACCTTATTGTTCCTCAATGGTGATAAATTCCTACCACAGCCATAAATGCTATAAATGTCTAAAACCTTCCACATAAGCTATTTGCTTTGTATTGAGTTTTGTCAAGTCTTGTTGACTCTTATTTAGAGTCTTATCATGCTCCCAAGATCAAGATCACGTACACACCACATATATGTGCTGCTTCTACACTGGAAGTACACAATCACATGCCTTTCATTTCTACCAAATAAATGCTCCATGTGTTAAAGTCATAGCAAATCACTCTTAGTTATTATGGTAGAAGAGACAAAAAGGCTATGCAAAATGAAAAGAAAAAGAAAGAAAAATGGACACAAGAGAGTCCGTAGAAAAGAAAAGACAAATTTATGAGCAAGTTTAGGCTCATGAATAAAGAAAGGAAAAATGATAGCCATGTCTCAAAAAATTTATTAGAGAGAGACACAATTTCAAATAGAGGAGCACTATAGTTTATATTTTCCACACACTTGCACATCTTGATCTAAGGGCATGACACTTCTCTCTTTGGATCCAAGCTTTGACTCTACAATATATGCAAAGTGGGTATGCTATACCCTTTCATTCCTACCTTAGGCTCCACAAAAGCCATTTTTAGAAGTAGGATGATAAAGAGAAGGCAACATTTACTTTGTGCCTTGATAAGGAATCATACACCATTTGAGCGACATGAGAGAACCATATGAGGAACATTAAGTTTTCTTTTGCAAAACATTGTTAAAACCTCCAGTATGAAACTTGCAAAGAATGAGAAAAGTAGTGCTCAAGTTAAACTGTTCTGTCTCTCAACTACCTAAGGCAAAGGAAAGGTCATTAGCCCCATAAAGGACTAAGGTAAAATGGGTGAATTTTTATAGCCAATTTTTTCCATTCAAAAGAGAAGTATTCTGTTGTGCATTTGGTACTAAGGAAATATGAACATTGTAGAAACTCCTGATCCACTGAGGCTAAGTTTAATTATTTACTTGGGACAAGTAAAGGTTAAGCTTGGGGGATCTTGTTGATGGTGGATATACCATGAAAATCCACATTCAAACACCGTCAACAGGCCTCAGATTCAAGGGAGAATAAACATATCATAAACATATTTTATCAATAACTAGTTCCACTTATACTCTTAAGCTTGTGGATGCAGGGAAGATGAAACAGAGCAGAAATGAACACTTGGAGCTTAATATCATGGTTCGGCCGAAACCACATATTTGGGAAATAAGTCACCACACTTCAACAAATGACACAAGGGACCACACGGAAGAGAATGGAGCTTGAGGTGGGGTCATGCATGGTTCGGCCGAACCATGGACGGGGCCCACCAGGCTCTGATGACATGGCACGATCCTTGTGACACTCCACCCAGCTCACTTCATCCATAAGATCAACATGTGTTTCCATTCAATGGTGGAGAAGCAAAGCACAAGGATCAAGGGGTAATTCAATGAGACAAACATGAAGTAAACGAGGAGCCACACTCCATGATAGGTGGGGACACCTTCTAGAAGCCCCTGGTTGGGCCCACCTGCCATAGGGGGGTCGACCGAACCCCCTTGGTGCCAGCCAGGTCGGTTGGCCTCCACCGCCTTCCTGCCTGATCTCCACGTGCTGGTTTGCTCACGGCCGTCCATCTTAAGGCGGTTCCAAGGCGGTTTATCCAAGGGTGGAGAGGCATGGAGCACATGGATCGCTGACGTGGCGCTCCTCAACTCTCCCCTATAAATAGATGCTGCCATCACCCTCTTCAAAACACGAAAGATACACAAGAGCCACAAGAGACAAGAGAAGCTCCACTCTTTAGTAGTAGTAGTAGTATTAGTCCAGTGTGGGAGTTAGAGTCGAGTTGAGCTACGCTTAGAGTCTCCAGAGTCATCTACTGGAGAGTCTGGTATAGCTCTTATACCTTTCCTTCTGTAAGACTTTACCTTTATCAATATATTATCTTTAATTTACTTTACTAAGTCTCTACTTAGTTCATTACTATTCTTTATAGTATTGTTGTGTTTTGTCTTAACTTATAGTTGAGTTATATTAGACAGTGGTCCTGTAACCAGCTCGTGTGTGTAGTTCATCACCTGTCATAGGGTGCTTTAGTTGTTGGTACGCAACTAGTGTAGTAAGGCTTAGTGTAAGCGTGGTGCTTAGACTAGATCTTGCCTTTGAATGCCGCTTGTCGTATGGATTGTTTGTGGGTGCTAGCAGGTGGTGACAGCCCAGTCTAGTGTTAGTATTCCTCCACGTGTTTTAGGCAAGTTCTTAAAAGATAGGCTCCCATAAGAGAGTAGGCGCTTCGGGTAGAGGTTATATCCTCTATTGTTTCGCACTACCCCCTACACACTGGAAGTAAGGTAGCTGTCTTAGTATAATTCATCCATTTGATAAGATAGTACACAAGAGTAAAGTAAGTGTTATAGGAGTCTTATACTCTCTCGTTGTCCTCCCACCTAGCTATACTCTACTAGTTATCCTTAGTTATCTTAAAACCTTGCCGTGTCTTGGTGTCATTACCCTTTCCTCTATATATCGATTTACCCCCTATCACTAGTTGATACTAAGTTGGTATAGACTTAAGGATCTCTCTCTTTTTATTAATTATTCCTAGCAACCGCTTTCCCTTGGGATAAAATAAAGAACGATACCTTGGAATACTCCCAGGTGAAGTGCTTGTAGACGGACGCTAACACCCTGTTTTACCGTCAACATTTCACCCATAATCATGGTAAAACCACATGAAAAGCAAAGAACCCACCTTGAAACTTACCTAGTTCCACATGTCCTTGGATAAATGTTGTGTATGCAGGAAAAATGGCGAAATCAAGCAAAACCAAAGCATGGAAAGACACCTTAGCACCTCAGCTGCCACGTGGGAGCCAAAGAGGGGCGCCCACCCTGCCAATAGGGCGCCCGCCCTGTCCAAGTTGCCAAATGGCACTTGCCACCTCACTGATCCTTGTGCCTACCTCCCAAATGGTCTGTGGCACGTTGAAACATCATCAACGGCTCAGGATACAAGGCACGGGGATCCGGTGGCCCTATCAACAGGGCGCCTGCCCTGTCAAAGCTGGGTGCCACGTCCACAATCCGAGGGAAGGTGTCCAAGAGCCATCTACACAATCAATTGAAGTCAGTTTTCATCCAACGGTGATCAAGTGAAGTGCCATGGATTGAAGGGCCCACATGTCGTCCTCCTAGGGGTTGCAAACCGCCTTTCCAAGGCACAAAACTGACCATGCAACTGCCATAGGGGAGCAAGGACGGCCATTGCATGCAAGGCAGTGCATCCAACCGGGCGCCCGCCCCCCTCCTTCGCGCCACCGCCTTCCAGCAAGCCTACAAGTAACCCTGGTGCACTCCTACACTATAAATAGGGGTAGGATCCTCACTTGTAAGTAGAAACACGAAGCAACACTTAGTAGCACGCAAGAAACACTAGAGAGTAGAGTGTTGGAGAGAAGTCGGGAGACGGAAGAAGTCTGTGGTGGAGCCGGGCTTGTCGGCGACCTCCTCTGCGGTGTTCTTCACTCTTATCGGTAATAAAGATCCTCTTCTTCATTTACTAGTATTTTACTTTAAGTAGCTCTATACTTGCTCATTGCTTGGTTAGAGTGCTTTAATTCTGGCCAGAGTTAGAGTAGTAAGTTTTATAGATTAAGCGAGGTGCTTAGGCTATAGCTTACCCTTGAGTGCTTCTAGGCGCACGGATAGTAGTGGTAGGTGCTAGGTGGTGACAGCCCTAGGATCCTCTGTATTCCACCACATTCGGCCTAGTATCCGGTATAAGCGTAGGACTTCGGGACGAACGATGCCTAATCAGTCGAACCCTGGCGAGTTTAGGACTTTGCGTGTCCCAAGTATAGAAGTCTTTTTGGTATAACAACCATTTGATCTTTTACTGAGATAGAGTTCTCCCCCAAAACTCCAGAGCTACCCAGTGCGTGTTTCCACCTTAGTTATACTTCATTGATTTATCCTTACTAAGGTTAATACCCCCATTTATCCATATCTAGATCCTTGACTATCATATCCTTGGAATCACAAACCCCGCCTTCCTTTGGGAAAATAAAAATTCGACACCTGGTACTCTCAGGTAAAGTGCTACACGATAGTTCTATGCACTTGCAGAATCCCATCACCTATCCTTTAGAGCTACCCATAGCATTTTTGGCGCCGTTGCTAGAAATTCCTTTATTCCTAGTAGCAACGCTAGAATTGTCAACAACCACATACTTTGAGCATAGGGATTGACAACCCCCATGACTGCGTTGAGAAGTATTGTTATCTTTGCTGGAGGATGGATTTGGCTTCATTCTTTTGATAGCGTTAGTATCTGTCGACAGTGCTACAGCGGTATATTCTGTGCGCTTACGGAATTATCCAATAGACATAAGAAATACCCCCAGGAACTTCTGGTGCCGTTATCAGAGATAGCCTAACACCCTGTCTCTGGTGGTTGCGCTAAGAAGTGTCAGCAGAGGCATATCGCGACCACGGAAATCAATTCGCTCGAGAAAATCACATAATTCGGAAAACAATCGAACCAAGACCATGTGCACCGAAGTAGGCTGCGAGGGGCCACAGAGGGACACCGCCCGGTGCCCTACTAGGGCCGGCCGGCGCCTCCCTACCTCCTCTACATCCACACCTTGGCCATGGTCAGGTTTGAGTCCAATACAAGTAAAATTGCATATGTTTCAATTCCTGCTTCGATCCGAATCAAAATTTACACAATAAAACACTTTTAAAGAGAGGAATGGATTGTTTAATTCATGACTTAATAATAAATTATATAACACTTTTCTAGGAGTCATGTTACTGTTGAAAACTATTTATAGGGACCCCATGATTGCTTAAGTTGTTGTGGAACATGAGATAGTAGAATAATGAGAACTCAATTCCTGCTGTTTCATCTTTGGAGATTTTATTACGAAAATTAAATAATTAGTTATACCTCTCCTTTATGGTAAAGATAATGTCCTACCAGAGCCATATATAGGATAGAAACCCCTCTACATTTAGTACTTGTTTTTGTGTTGAGTTTGGTCGACCTTTGTAATCCTTTGAAGAAATTTGTCATATTTTCGAATCAAGTGCCACTTCCACATAAGCATTACTCTAATCCGGAGTAATAGAGAATTATTCCACTAAAAATGTTTCTCTCCTACATTAGGAGAAAACACTAAAAATAATCATATAGAATAGCCACCAAATAATTGCTCTATGTTTTGTTAAAATCTCTCAGTTACTAAATCCCAAAAGAGGTATGAGCTATGCAAAAGAAAAAGGGAGTATAAAAAATAGACAAGTGTCCGAAGAAATTAAAACAATGGGTACTTAGATGCTCGCCTCCCTTGAAAAAAAAGAAAGAAAGCTCATACTCTCTGAATAAACTCCATTATTTAAGAGAGATTTATTTTCTCAAGGAGCAAGGTACAATTAGGTTCCACCACATTCCACCAAATAAATCTTGATTCGATTATATGTCTCATTTTTCTGTGGATTCACTGTTTGACTTTACAATAAATGCAATACAAGTATGCTTTCACATTCATACCTACCTGAGATCCACATAAGCTTTTTAGAAGTAGGATAAAGAAGGCAATATCATTAATGCCTTGGTGAGGGTACAAAAATACCAGATATATCAGTGATTCGAGAGTACTACAAAAGGAGAAGGTAAAACTAAGTTTTATTTGCAAAATTAACTTAGCCCCCAATTGACTTAACTAAAGGAAGAGAGTGATCTGTTTCAAGTTGTTTTGTTCTCCAACTACTCAAAGATTTATGGTAGACACTTTGAATTCCGCAGTACATGTATGACTAGACTAGTTTTATATATTACATTCTCAAGTTATATTTAAATGTTCCACTCTCTCTTTCCAAATTTTTATATCATGAAACCAACCTTTTTGTCGGGACAAGTGAATGCCTAAGTGTGCAGGTACTTGTTGACTATTGTTAACGTCTAATTTTTATTACCAATTATCAATTATCCCTGCATTACATATGAATATCTAGTAGAATAGGGTTATTACTAATAATTTCCACGAGTTTTGGCGAATTGTATATTTTCTAGGAGATTATAGAGAAAAGCTTAAAAGAGGGATTAAAGTGCTTAATTATCACGAAACTTGAATGCCAATGCAACACACGTCATCGACAAGCTAGAAGCCTCTGGAAGCCACCCGAAGCAACCGGGACCCCACATGGTAGGTGGTGGGGCCGGCCGGCCCCAAGTGGGCCGGGCAGCGCCCCCCTAGGGTTTCACCGCCGTCTTCGGGAATCTTCTTCCACCGCCTTTGAGGAGTCATCTCGGCCCTTGGTTAAGTCGGTTTCATCCTACGGCACGCATCCATCCCACCGGGCTATAAATAGAGGGCTGTTGGTATAAATTAACTGCACTCTACTTAAATAAGATTGTATTCAGATTATCCGCAAGTGCACAGATATAATACCGCTGTTACATTTCACCCGGAGGTTTTAAATATCATATCCATAAGGAACAGTAGGTGATAATGACCAAGCCGATGAACTTAACCCTACAACTAGGCAAGATAATATCAAGAAAGAGGAAATAGCTAATGATTATCTAGTTCCAACTACCGGTAAACTTTGAATAATATCGTTCTAACTGGGCAGTGACATGAATAAGAGGCAAAATCAGAGTTCCCTCCTACCAGACACTTGTACACCTATTGATCCTATCAACAGGAAGTGGACTACAGAGGACTCAACGCAGCTGTCACCTACGTGATCTACCACTATCCGGCCAATCAGGGGATATTCACAAGTAAACCTAGCCTAGGCACGACACCTACACTACGAAATACTACTTCAATCAAGCAATTACCAAGATCAAAGTACTCAACATGAGTTGCAAACTTAAGAACGAATAAGAACAAATGCTTACTTGAATTAGAAGTTGAATACAAAAGTACCTCAGAACGCAGCTCCGGGCGAGGGAGCTGAATCAGGACGAATACAGCTACGAAGAAGCGCCGACAGGCTGGAACTCCTCCAGAACTCTACTCCTCTATTCTATCTCTCCAATTCTCTAGACAAGACTAGATCTAGAAGAACTAGTCTCTCCTAATTGCTACATCTAACCCTAACTGGAGATATTGAATTGAAGCTCAGGAATAGGGATTGCCTTCAGGGGGGTCTACCCCTTTATTTATAGCCTGGTGGGATAAACGTGCGCCGTTGGATCAAACCGACTTCAACAAAGGGCCGAGATGACTCCTAAGAGGCGACGGAAGAAGACTCCAAAAGCGGGGGCCAAACCCTAATAGGGTGGGGCCATGCGCCGTTGGATCAAACCGACTTCAACAAAGGGCCGAGATGACTCCTAAGAGGCGGCGGAAGAAGACTATAGAAGCAGGGGCCAAACCCTAATAGGGTGGGGCTGGTCAGCCCCGTGGTGGCGCCGCCTGGTTCCCCACTGTGGGCTTTCGGGCCCCGGTTGCTCGGGTGTGTTCCAGACTCTTCCAGAGTCTTCGTGATGATGTTTCCTTGGTGGTTAAGTTTCGTGTCTTTTATGCTCTTTAACCCTTCTTATATGCTTTTCTGGAATAGTTCCTGGAAAATACAGAACATGCAAAACTCATGGTAATTGTCAGTTAAAACCCTAGACTAGTGTGTATTCATGTGTTCTTTCATGTCTAAAGTTCTAATAAAAGTTGACGTTATCCACCGTCAATAACACCCCCAAGCTTACCTGTTTGCCAGTTCCTTGGCAAACAACCTAATCCTAATTACTAATATTTTTGGATCAGGAGTTGCTACAATGCTTTTATGCCTTCCAAGTACACATGCTTTCATACAGAAATTCTCCTCCGGATTAGACAAAACTGCTCTAACTTTCAAACTTACCCATTGTACCTTTAACAACGGGGCTTTACAGCTTTTGTATAAGTCTTGAGCAATGGAAAGATAGAACAATCAAATCGAGCACTATGTCTCAAATTCTTCACAGTACCAACATTCCAGAGTTTTGCAAGTTTTCGAAATAAAACTCAGAGCTTAATTGTATGACACCCTCAAGTCTCTTAATATATGTGGTATTTATGGATCTCACTGAGGCATTAATGATGTTATTATGCCTTCCTACAACTAAGGATTATAGTGGAGCTCATAGGAGTGACAATAACAAGGATGAGCATACTTGCAATTCATATATTGTAAAGTCAAACAATGGATCCACAGAGAGTCAAGTCATACAATCAAACCAAGATGTGCATGTGTATGGAATATGGTGGATAGGTGTATATAAGGTGGCTAATCCTAATTCTACTTTTGCTCTTTAAAAATAGATCTCTCTCTTGGAACTTAGAACTTTTCGGGAAAACATGGGCTATCTTTATTTCCTTTTTCTTCTTTTCTTTGTCTCTCTTTTTTTCAGGGAGGCGGGCATCTCAGTACCCATTGTTTTAATTGCTGGGACACTTGTCCATCTTTTACTCCCTTTTCTTTTTTTTCTTCTTCTCTTTTTTTTCAATACTTTTGCGTAGCCACATGCATCCTTTGAATATAAATAATTGAAGAGATATTGATAAGAACTTAGAGCAATTAAATAGGGGCTGTCCTATAGGGTATATTTTTGGGCGTTTACACCTAGTGTAGGAGAAAAAACATTTTTAAGGTGGATCTAGTTGGAAGTGGGAAATGATTGCGCTTACTCCCAGAGTAGGAGTAATACATATATGGGTGGAGTGTGTAAGTGATCTTCATTTTAAAAGCTTGACAAAACTCTCATAAGGTATACAACAAATGTTGACTAAACTTAATGCAAAGCAAGCAGCATAAATGTGCAAAGGTTTGCCTATCTCTAAATGTATCATATATGGCTTTAGTAGGAATTCACACTTTGTCATACAAGAGCTCATCATGTAAGATTTTAAATTTAAAATAAATTTCCAGAATTTAGTACTGCTAGGAATAAGATAAATAGCAGCTCAACCTTCATGTATCATATCAATCAATCACCTATACTTAGCTCAAGTATATGCCTCCACAAGTTTCAGGTTCAGAGTAAATTCTTAAGTCAAAACAGTAGTATCCAAAACTCGGGAGAATTTAAGGTTGAAAACTAGGCACTTGAAAGGAATTACGGTAGAGCAACTATTCATCATCTCCAAGATAAAATTTTAAGGTTCTCTAGTTTTTATTTGACTCTAACCTAAACTGACTATAGACACACTCTGAGACCACTCCAATATATAGCTAAGTTTTTATTTGGTTTTTAAATTTTATCTTACTAGCTAACTCATGCGAAAAGCGATATGGTAATAATAATAAGGTGGGAAACTTATACTTAGCTGGATTTTAAATGGAGGGTGCCCTCCCCAAAGCTGGATGTTTGACAGGGTCTTTGATGTTACATATTAAGTGATCCTTCTGGGAGCAAGTGTATCGGCAGTGTAAGGGCGTCAGGTTGACTAGCTCTTTGATCTTTTATTTTCCTGTGAAACTCAATTTCCAAAAAAAATACCAAATCTTATGGAGAGGGGTTAGGTTTAGTACCACTCCATGGTAAGTGATTGATTTTATATTTCCAGCAGAAGTTTCCTAATTGGGTGGACCTTCATGTGCCCACATATTTTTGGGTTTTTCTAAAAGGTGTGGACCTTCATGTGCCCACATATTTTTTTGGTATTTTTAGATATTCTTATGATACTATTGTGAACCTTCATGCTCACATATTTTTGGTATTTTATGACTTTATAAAATCGACTCGATAATAGCATAGGTATAGTTATCTGATAACTAGGGGATGCTCCTCTCCCAAGGTAGATGTTGCAATACTTGGTGTTGATGATCTTTTAGAGCAAGCTTGTCAACAACAGTCCTAGTGGGCTCCACTGATGAACTCACTCCTCACACATAGTATTATCCTGCATAATTATACTCCAACAAGAAAACCAAAACTCGAGGCTTGAATGTGATAAGGGGTTAGCGGTCAGCCAAAAGGTAATTGATTATTCTCTGAGTTGATTTTAATTGACAGATTCTAGCAGGATTCCTTTTTTTAGGATTTTCTAGTTTTCTTTTCCAGAAGAGTAAATATGTATGTATGATGTATATTTTATTTTTATGCCACCATTGAGAATATTTATTCTCATGGGGCCTAGGATTTTTATAATGTAAGAAAGTAAATACATATGCTATTATCATTTTTTTTATGCCACCACAGTAAATACTCCTACAGGGTTACCATAAGTTTATTCACGTGGGGCTTTAATATTTTGTGATGCAGTAAATAAGACAATAAAGATTTTTTTGTTTTGATATGCATAAAGATGAATATGCTAAAATGAAATTACTAATGTAGATAGAAATACTAATTAATTAGATAACTACCATATTACCTTATGGCAAAGGTGCAGGATTTAAAGTCTACCGTTAGGACTTTTTCTTCCACTCTTGTGTATCTCTCCGTCTTAGAGATGGAGGTCTTGATGGTTGCACCCCTGGTGATGGTGATGTCACTTTTGTCCTTTGTTTGGCCAGTAGGTTGGAGTAGAGCATTAATAGTTGGATCTGGCAGCATCTTGCTTAGTGTGCATGTTCACAGAACTTTCACTTGTAGAATTTTGTGAATCAATAAACTTTGGTCAAAGTGTTGTCCTGTTTGCAAAACTAAGGTAGAGATCAAGTGCATAGGCTCTGTTGGTGGAAAAACACCAATAGAACCAAATCTATTTCTTTATTTATTCTTCTCTAGCCTTAGGCACATTGAACAAGACGAAATTGGTGTTGCATAATTTGTTTACATATGACATGAGTGGTAAGATCAGAAGATTAAGCATTTATGTTGCATTTAAGTTTATATGACAGAAAAGATTTAAATTGCTTAACGAATAGAAGGGTTGTCAATCTCTACATAATATATAAGTTTTCATATGAGTTTGACTATCATCTTCCAAAGATAGAATACAATATTTAGCACATTTGGTTAAGACTAAGATTAAAAGAATGGTGCCATGAACAATCTTAAAGGACAAAACATGTTGAGTCAATTATGTTAACCCATTAAAGCTATAACTCTAACATGCTTGCATCTTCATTTATGTGCATACCGAGATCAAGAGGAGAATAGTGACCACTTACCTTAAGATATTACCTTCATTATTGGAGCATGATGGCACTAAGTAATGAAGGGTAGATGACTGGTGGTCCTTTCCTTCTCTTGCATCTTGAGTTGTTCATGAGCATCTTGTCTCTTTATTGCTTATCCTCTTTGCCGTCTTTTGCTTCTTTGATCTTATGACACGTTGTCAGTCCATTCCTTATTATGCCTGCAACAGATTAGTGGACAACACATATCCGAAGGAATGTATAATTTTGGAACATAGGTTGTTTGTCCATAATTTTATCATGTTCCATTTATGCTACTAAGAAGATAGGGTTGATATTATGTCATCATAGATCATGTTCTAAACCGGCATGGCTTGAGTCCAAGTAACTTGCAGCAGAAGATAAAGTGAATGAATCATTAATACTCATAGTTCTTCCATCCATGATGAATGAGCTGTGTCTTCCTCTGCAAAGCTATTGAAATTCAGCATGCGCCCTGTCTCATCTCTGATTTGAAATTTATCTCATGACTTACCCAGATTAATTGTAAAAAGTTTCCTGCAGGGGTTAGTCCAACAAAATATCCAATGTCCACTACAGCAATTTCTAGTTCAATAACCAAACCAAACTCCATGTTTAATTTTAATTATGGAAGGCTAATTAACCTAAGCACCACGCTTAATTTAAATGCCAATGAAAGTATTTGCAGTACTTCCAAACCAAATCTTACTATGGCAGACAAAGGTGAAATGAAAGCACTTATAGAGATTTATTCATTTAGAGACGAAAAGGCGAACAATCGAACATGGATTAGAAAGGTAGAGAAAATCAATACTAGCAACATAAGATTTTCTAATTGAGCCCATTCCCCCAAGCTGGAATTTTGCAAAGCAAAGTTAAGCTTGGATGGATATAATTTAATATTGTATGATGATTGGTTGGACATACCTTGCGTTGTTACTCTTCTACTTCAAACCTGAAATGGTTAGTGACAAAAATACCCGAGGGAATATTTTCATAATTATAATTCTATGCTTAATTCATAAGGGTATTATAGTAAAATTAAAGGTGCAAGCTCAATTCATTTTTCAAGAGTGGTTATTTTAGGACACAAAGTTATTCTTGGGAAACCTTCTAATTATTGTACTTTAAATTCATGGGGTGATTTCCTCTAGAACACCAACCTATGTGCACCTATCTCAAGATTACAACGAGATCTACAATATTTATGATAAACATATGCATCTACAACCACCCTTTCAATAAATTTATGAACAGGTAGAATGAGGGGGTTGAGGATCTCGTGTGTGATAATGTTACAGAGACCAATTGATCCAGGAGATTTCTCATATGAGCATGGATTCGATGAGGTTCTAATGAAGTAATTCCCATGCTCAGCGATATGATCTCCCTTTTCAAACTCCAAGGGTGTTTCTTCATGGATGTCTATCGGCAACAAGTTTGACTCTATTATTTCATGTCTACGACATTCATTGGATGTTTTATTTTCTAGGATTTCCCATGGATTGGTGTCTCTAAGTTTGGTCTCATCTAAGGCTTTCTCTAAACTTGGATGAGTCATGTTTACTACAGAAATTGATTTAAGCTCACCATTTGAATCTAGACCAAGTTTAGATGCTAGACTAAGGCTTCATCCTCTTCCATCCATTCTCTGACAATAGCGTATGTGTTTCTATTATGTTCTATGCATTCCTGCCATTGTCGTAGCTTTTCTTGGTCATTCCAAAAATCTTCATGACTCCTATTCTTGGGATGTCTTAATGGGATCCTAGGGTCATTATGAGACTTAGTAGAGAGAGCATAAGAAGGATCATTAGGGTCAAGGATGGATTTAGAGATGGGTTCAGATGAGACACTTAATTTGGGCATAGAAGGGGAGAAGATTGAATTAATTTATAAGTGGCTTGGCTCTCCTTCTATGGCATCACTAGACATGCCATCCCTGTATTCTTCCCAATGTCTTTCAAGGGGGAAAGGAAGTTGACGACTATTTTTTCCAAGATGCTCTTCTAAGAAGATCTGATGTGCATTGATTGATAAGCATCTTAGCTAATTGGAAGTCTAAATCATCAAAGTGGGGTTTCGATGGTTTAGGATTGACAGCTAAATCTTGGGATTGGATGTGATTGTGTTTTAGCTACCAAAGCTTCCTCTGCTTGTTTGGGGTATGATTCCTTCTCTTCCTCGGGGTGCTCGGAATTAGCTAGAGCAACCTTGTTGATCATAGCTCTAGCTTTACTTATAGGTAAATAAGGAAAGGCTCTTCCCGAGGATAAATCAAGGGATTCCCTATAATTCTTGGTAAGACCCAAATAAAAATGTTGAATAAGTATGGGGTCCGGAAAACCAAGGTCAGGGCCAGATGTAACAAGTTCATTAAAATGATCCCATGATGTACTAAGAGATTCTTGTTCTAGTTGCTTAAAAGTTAGAACCTCTTTTCGAAGGTTACTCTATGGATGGGAAAGAAATATAAACAAAATTCATAGCACAAAATTTCCCAATCCCCTTGTATACTTCCTACGGCTCGATTATATCAATGTTTTGCTCTTCCGGTCAAAGAGAACGGAAAAAGCTTCCACCTTAAAGTTTTATCACACATGCCAGCAATGTGCAAGCATGCACAGGTCTGCTTGAATTCTCGTAGGTGTAAGTATGGGTTTTCGTTACCTTCTCTCAAGAAGGGTTTATCTCGAATCATATTAATTAGACATGGGCGCAGCTCACAGCTAGATGTTATGATAGGCTCTACAGATTTTGGTGGCCCGAAGCTTTTGCCTATGCCAAATAGATAGATCGGCGTGGAATTTAAAGCATCCACAAGGATGAACATAAAATGATGAAAAGGTAGGGATAAAATGGGAAAGATAAAAGTATAATACAATATTAAGCTAAATTCAGTCAAAATCAGCAAACCGTTCCCTGGCAACAGTGCCAGAAATGCTTGTTGGTATAAATTAACTGCACACTACTTAAATAGGATTGTATTCAGATTATCTGCAAGCGCACAGATATAATACCGCTGTCACATTTCACTCGGAGGTTTTAAATATCGTATCCACAAGGAACAGTAGGTGATAATGACCAAGCCGATGAACTTAACCCTACAACTAGGCTAGATAATATTAAGAAAGAGAAAATAATTAATGATTATCTAGTTCCAACTACCGGTAAACTTTGAATAATATCGTTCTAACTGGGCAGTGACATGAATAAGAGGCGAAATCAGAGTTCCCTCCTACCAGACACTTATACACCTATCGATCCTATCAACGGGAAGTGGACTACAGAGGACACAACGCAGCTGTCACCGACGTGATCTACCACTATCCGACCAATCAGGGGACATTCACAAGTAAACCTAGTCTAGGCACCACGCCTACACTACAAAATACTACTTCAATCAAGCAATTACCAAGATCAAAGTACTCAATATGAGTTGCAAACTTAAGAACAAATAAGAACAAATGCTTACTTGAATTAGAAGTTGAATACAAAAGTACCTCAGAAGGCAGCTCTTTGCGAGAGAGCTAAATCCAGACGAATACAGCTATGATGAAGCGCCGACAGGCTGGAACACCTCCAGAACTCTACTCCTCTACTCTATCTCTCTACTTCTCTAGACAAGACTAGATCTAGAAGAACTAGTCTCTCCTAATTGCTACATCTTACCCTAACTAGAGATATTGAATTGAAGCTCAGGAATAGGGATTGTCTTCACGGGAGTCTGCCCCTTTATTTATAGCCCGGTGGGATGAATATGCGCCGTTGGATCAAACCAATTTCAACAAAGGGCCGATATGACTCCTAAAAGGTGGTGGAAGAAGACTCCAGAAGTGGGGGCCAAACCCTAATAGGGTGGGGCCGGCCGTCCCCATTGTGGTGCCGCCCGACGCCTCGCTATGGGCTTTCAGGCCCCGGTTGCTCGGGTGTGTTCCAGACTCTTTCAGGGTCTTCGTGATGATGTTTCCTTGGTGGTTATGTTTCATGTCCTTTATGATCTTTAACCCTTCTTTTATGCTTTTCTGCAATAGTCCCTGGAAAATACAGAACATGCAAAACTCGTGAAAATGTCAGTTAAAAACCTAGACTAGTGTGTATTCATGTGTTCTTTCATGTCTAAAGTTCTAATAAAATTTGAAGTTATCCACCGTCAACAAGGGCTAGACCCCCCTGTAGGAGGCCAGATCAAGAGCTGAAGAGCCTGAAGCATTAGATAGATATCCATTAGATCTAGGCTAGCAATCAAGAAAGAGATTAGAGAGATAGAGTAGATGAGTAGAGATTCAGAGGAGTCTGGCCTATCGGAGCTTCTTCATAGTTGTATTCGTCTGGATTTGGCTCCCTCGCCCAGAGTTGTATTCTGAGGTACTTTTGTATTCACA
The DNA here is from genome assembly GCA_038502445.1 of Eremochloa ophiuroides. Lineage (NCBI taxonomy): Eukaryota > Viridiplantae > Streptophyta > Magnoliopsida > Poales > Poaceae > Eremochloa > Eremochloa ophiuroides. The sequence continues at coordinate 18,300,701 of JAHLJS010000009.1, read as the reverse complement.
TTCTGATTCAAGTAAGCATTTGCTCTTATTCGTTCTTAAGTTTGCAACTCGTGTTGAGTGATTTGATCTTGGTAACTCCTAGATTGAAGTAGTAGTTGGTAGTGTAGACGTGGTGTCTAGTCTATAATTACTTGTGAATGTCCCCTGATTAGCCGAATAGTGGTACATCGCGTAGGTGACAGCTACGTTGAGTCCTCTGTAGTCCACTTCCCATTGATAGGATCGATAGGTGTATAAGTGCTCGGTAGGAGAGAACTCTGATTTCTACTCTTATTCGGGTCACTGTCCAATTAGAATGATACTATTCAAAGCTTACCGGTTGTTGGAACTAGATTGTCACTAGTTATTTCCTCATTCTTGATATTCACTGGATTGATTGTGTTATTGAGTTAAGAATCAATAGACTTACTCAGTATCACCTACTATTCTTTTGGGTTCGATATTAAAACTGGGATTGTCTGGTGAAGTGCTACATCAGTATTCTATCTGTGCGCCTGCGGATACTTTGATAATGGAGTGCAGTTAATTTATACCAACAGTGGTACTCCCCGCGCCGAGCCTAATCTTCACGATGGGATCCATCACCTGGGTCATCGGCCCAGACGGTGAAGGAAAGATCATGGATGCGACGCTGATCACATCTACGCCAACTTCACCAGCGCCTTCCACTCTGGCAAGACAGCTACCATGCTACGTCCGGAGGAACACCGACAACAGCAACCTGATCAGATCCATAGATCGGGTCACCAAAGGTTTGTCCGAAAGCGTCTAAATTCTGGAATCAATTTCAAATCAATCTGCTGTGGGACAATGCCTCCAAGACCCTCCAGTGGTGCGACATTCTGCTCCTCGCTCTGATAGGCGAAATTCAACGCTGGTCATCACCGCCACCCCGCTGAGCCGCACCGTCGAGTACCAGCCCCGACCAGCCAAAGGCTTAAGGGCTGCCGACTACGATGACTTCCCGAGGGGCACTATGCCCTTTGGCCTATGGAACGGGGCAGCCAGTTGTCACCGACTGCTGTGTAGCCCCGACCACGCCGGCCGCAGCACTGGCTACTCTGCCACCGACCAAATTGCCGACAACGTCGGCAGCAGCACCAGCTATGTCGTCACTAACAACGATGGCACCGACCACGACGACAGCGACAACGACAACTTCAGTGACGGCCACAACGTACTCCACCGACGCGATATGTCGGTGGGCCCATCCTCACCATCAGCAGCGACAGCCCTCCGCACTCGGGAGAGGACGACAAAGCCCAAGAGGCCCGCGAGCTGAGGAACGCTGACCAAAGGCAGTGTCGCGAGCACTGCATTGAGGGGAAGAAGCAAGCTCCGCCTACCACCCGAAACCTCGAACAAGATTTTGACTTGGTCGGGGACATCCCTGTCTTCAGGACCCCAAGCGTCAACATTGCCGTCGCAACGACGGAAGCGGGGACTCTACGACAAACACCAGAGGTTGTACGCCTCACGGCCCTCCTCAAAGCGGCTCATGTCCAGATGGACGAAGAGCGTAAAGGTGGACCGTCGTACTGTACTGCATCGATGAGCATGCACTGCACCCCACACCGAGACGATGGGGATCATTCCCGCAGTGGACGCAAACACCTGATGGATGCCATCGCCATGTCGAAGGCGAGTAGGAGGTTGATCAATCTGATCTCCACGAACACCTCAAGACCAAGGATCTGCACGGTCACAACAATAGCAGAGCAGCCACTAGACACTCGAAGGGGACCGAGTGCCGAAGGGAGTACGATGCGACTCATGGCCCTCCTCACACCGGGAAGGTCGTCAGCGTCGAGACCTATGACGACACCGCCGATCCTACAAAGGGGCTTACCGTCTACGAGATCGCAGTCAAGGCCACTGGAGGCAACCAGGATGTCATGGCAAACTACTTGCCTATTTTGCTCAACCAGTCCGCCAATAAATTGCTACTCAGCCTACGAGAAGACTCCATCGACACGTGGGACCAGCTGAATAAATGGTTCATCAGAAACTACAGTGCCACTTGCAAGCAACCAGGCACAAAGTATGATCTCGTGAAGCTCCAGCAAGCATCCCGCGAGTCACTGCGGGACTTCATCCAGCGTTTCTCTGAGACCAGAAACAACATCCCCAATGTCACAGACGCCGAGGCTATCACCGCCTTCACACATGGCCTCCGACCAGATGAAGACTTGCAGAGAAAGTCGTTCCACAGCAGGCCAAACACCATCGCCGAGATGAGAGATTTTCTTATAGACAATCCTCAAGTTGCTAAAATGACCCTTTTTTATCGTTTGTTGCTAAAACATTCAATCAAGTCACATGATCATGATCACAGAAAGAAAACCCAAGCTATACTTGCCTGAAACACTTGCCTAAACTTTCGGGTTGTCGATTTATATTTTACCACTAGGAAGGGTTAGCGATAAAGGGGGTAGATAGATAGCTGTCATATGCACATGCAAATATGGAGATAACCATGCATGATCTACTTACTCAAAACAGGGGTTATGTCACAATAATGATAACGATATGTATGATAAGCAAAATGATCAATCAATAGATAATAATGTAATAACTAAGAGCACTTCCTATCTAGGAATTAGCATGGATTAGGCAGAAGCATAAGAATATTCCTAAGTCATTCTAACTATACTACTAAAGACATATTAGATTGGTGCAATTATACTAGTATTGGTATAAGATAACTCAAACAAATAAACACTAGGATTATCTGCAAGCGGACAGATACCGATGTAGCACTTCACCCGGGAGTATTCCAGGTATCGTTATTTATATTTTACCACAGGGAAAACAGGATGACTACAATCTAAACTTAACCCCTGAGCTGCTATCAAGGATGGAGAAAATAGGTGATAAAGGAGATTGCTACGGCTTCTAGTTCCACACAAGATATGATATGATTGTCCTTAAAGGGGTATTACTATAGGAATACACTAGCAAAGGGTAAATTCCTTAGTAAGAGAGACCTATGGTCCTACTGACGGGAGGTGGACTGTGTAAGACTCAACAAGGCTAGGTCACCCTCGCGATCTACCACCGATCCGAACGGTATAGGGCATTTATGAAGAAATATAATCTAGGCACCACGCTTAAACTATAAATAACTACTTCAATCAAGGAGCTACCAAGATTAAAGCACTCAAAAGAATCATAAACCTTAAGAACAATAATAACAACATTACTTACTTGGATTAGAAGTTGAACTCCGAAGAAATCTTCAGAAACAAGTCCCAAAGGACTTAAATCCGCGGGTACAAGTCGTAGAGTAGTCAACGACAGGTCGGCAACTCCTCCAACTATCTCCAGCTCTTTTATTTGATGCTTGGCTCTAGATCCTATCTTGGGTTTCTACTTCTCAATAGATATGTCGGTGGATTTCTGAAACCCTGGATTGATTTCTCTCTGGATCTTATGAAACCCTGCGGGGTCTAGGGGCTATTTATATAGGCCGGTGGGATGAACCGTAGCCCTTGGATCAAATCGACTTCAATGGGTGGTGGAGATTGATCTTCAAAAACGGGTGTGGGTCCACGTCGAAATGCACGCAAAAAGGAGTCCTGGCCTGGTCGGCCGACCTGTCAGGGAGGTTGGCCGACCTCCCCTAGCCGCCAAGTGGGCCCTGCTTCATCAGGTGTGTCTCTGGTGTTCTCTAGAATATTCTTGATCTCCTGTCACGGCGGAATTCGGTATTTTTCTCTGAGATGCGGGTCCTTCTTGGTTCTTTTCCTGTATAGTCCCTGAAAAACACAGATTCACCAAAAATTGTGGAATTCTGTCAGTTTAAACCCTATTCTAGGTGTTGGCTCTCATTTATATCCCTTTTCATGATTGGTTGACGCATAAAATCATACAATAACTACCGTCAACAACAAGCAATCATGGCAAAATTACTTTATACTCATACTTAGCGGAATATTACTAAGGAAGATCAAGATCATAGCCAGCCTTCTATAGTAATAATAACTTCCTACTGCCCTACATTCGAGGTGTGGACTACAAAGGACTTAACGGGAGTGCACATCCGCGATCTACCACAGAACCCAGAATATAAGGTTCTTTTGTAGACAAACCACATCTAAGCACCATGCTTACATGCTGTTGGTCACCCACCCATGACGTCAATGAATGAGAGCTATACAAACCTATGCATGAATATGAATACATCCTAACTATGCCAAGTATACAATCTATATAAGCAATGAATAGCATAATTGTGAACATAATAAATAGTAGAACAATGTCAATCAACTTTATCTAAAGCACTCAAGAGAGGTATTGGATACAAGAGAGACCTTACAATGGCTCCAGGAAGCCTCGCTCCAGACAAGATCTGGAATTCAAGTAGAACTTGTCTCCTTCTACTTCTAAACATATGTAGTTATGCTCTAGATGGTGAAGCTCTAATGATCTAGGGTTTCTGGCTCTACGAACTAGGTATGACCTGATTGATATGAAACCTTGGGGGTCTGGGGCTGTATATATAGGCCGATGGGTGTTGACAGTGAATATACCATAAAATTCCACACTCAGACACAGTCAACAGGCCTCGGATTCAAGGAAGAATAAGCATGACATGAACATATTTTATCAATAACTAGTTCCACTTGTACTCTTAGCTTGTGAATGCAGGAAAGATCAAACAGGCCATGAAACTTCAAGATATGGTGCACAACATCACGTAGAAGAGAGGAGAGCTCAGGGTGGGGCCATGTGTGGGTCGGCCGACCCCACCATGGGGCCCACCTGGCTCTGGTGACGTGGCATGATCCGTGTGACACTCCACCTAGCTCATTTCAACCATTAGATCAACATGTGTTTCCATTCAAGGGTGGAGAATTAAAGCACAAGGATCAAGGGATGAACCAACGTGACAAACACTCAGTAGACGGGAAGCCACTACCTGTGACAAGTGGGGACACCTTCTAGAAGCCCCTGGCTAGGCCCACCTGCCATAGCGGGGTCGGTCAAACCCCCCGAGTGCCCAGCCAGGTCGGTTACCTCCCCACCGACTTGAGCACACTTCCCACGTGCTGGTTTGTCTACTGCCGTCCATCTTGAGGCAGGTTCAATGGCGGTTTATCCAAGGGTGGAGAGGCATGGACCACGTGGATCACTGACGTGGCCCCTCCCCACTCTCCCCTATGAATAGAGGCTGCCATCACCCAACACAAGACACACAAGATACACAAGAGACAAGAAGAGCTCCATTCCTTAGTAGTAGTATTAGTCTAGTGTGGGAGTTAGAGTCGAGTCGAGCTATGCTCGGGGTCTCCAGAGTCGTCTGCTGGAGAGTCTGGTATAGCTCTTGTACCTTTCCTTCTGTAAGACTTTACTTTTATCAATATATTATCTTTATTTTACTTTACTAAGTCTTCACTTAGTGCTTTACTATTCATTATAGTATTGTTTTGTCTTGTCTTGCCTTATAGTTAATTTACACTAGATTGTGATCCCGTAACCAGCTCACGTGTGTAGTTCATTGCCTGTCATAGGGTGCTTTAGCTGTTTGGTACCCATCTAGAGTAGTGAGAATTAGTGTAAGCGTGGTGCTTAGGCTAGATCTTACCGTTGAATGCCGCTTGTCGCACGGATTGTTAGTGGGTGCTAGCAGGTGGTGACAGCCCTGTCTAGTCTTAGTATCTCTCCACGTGTTTTAGGTGAGTTCTTAAAAGGTAGGCTCCCATAAGAGCGTCGGAGCTTCGGGTAGAGGTTATATCCTCTATTGTTTCGCACTACCCCATACACACCGGAAGTAAGGTCGCTGTCTTAGTATAATTCATCCATTTAATAAGATACTTCACAAGAGTAAAGTAAGAGTCGTAGGAGTCTTATACTTACTTGTTGTCCTCCCACCTAGCTATACTCTACTAGTTATCCTTAGTTATCCTAAACCTTGTCGTGTCTTTGTGTCATTACCCTTTCCTCTATTTATCGATTTACCCCCTATCACTAGTTGATACTAAGTTGCTATAGACTTAAGGATCTCTCTCTTTTATTAATTATTCCTAGCAAACACTTTCCCTTGGGATAAATTAAATAACGATATATTGGAATACTCACGGGTGAAGTGCTACAGTGGTATATTCTGTGTGCTTGCTGAATTATCCAATAGATATAAGAAATACCCCTAAGGGCACTTCTGGCGCCGTTTTCAGAGATAGCCTAACACCCTGTCTCAGGTGGTTGCACTAACAAGTGTCAACAAGCATTTCTGGCGTTGTTGCCGGGGAAAGCATCAGCCTAGGAATATTAATAAAATTGAAACCGGAGTCTACTATCAACTTAGTTATCGATTAGTGTTAGGGGCTTAACCCTATCTGTGTTTCTCGTTATCGTGAAGCTAGACAGTGCATGAGCGGTTTCCAATTGCCGTCAAATTTTATTGAAGATCCTGAGCAATTGTTGAGGAGAATTAGACGCCGTCAAGTTCCACCTCAAAGGTTCATCTCAAATTTGAATCCGTTCAAGGAAAGAGGCTCCGCACTATCAATCAAGGAAGCTATGGCCCAAAAGACTATCTCTGAGTTCTCTGCACCGTCGGCTGACAACATTGCCACCGATGCACAGCTCAACTTGGAGGATGCCACTTTTGAGCTTAAGCCGGCACTCATCAATATGGTGCAAGCCAACCCGTTCTGTGAGAAGCCGCATGAAGATGCTAATGTCCATCTCCAGTATTTCCTGGAGGTGTGTGGTACCTTCACTATAAAGAATGTCTCGGCAGACGCCATCCGCCTTCGCCTATTCCCATTCTCATTGCTTGGGAAGGCGAAGCAATGGTTCTATGCCAACAAGAATGAAGCTACCACTTGGGAGAAGTGCCCCAATACATTTCTCAAGAAATTCTTCCCGATGGGCAAAACCAGCGCTCTTCGTGGAAAGATCCCAAGCTTCCAACAGCAAGCTGATGAGACGATTCCCGAAGCATGGGAACGTCTCCAGGAGTACATTCGTGCTTGTCCTCATCATAGGATTGAAGAACGTCTCCAAATCCAAGGTTTCTACCATGGGCTGACTGGATTAGCCCGTAGTCACCTTGATGCTGCCGCTGGAGGAGCATTCCTGCAACACAATGTCAAGGATACTAAAGACCTCATTGAAAAGATGGTTATCAACCAAGGATGGAATAAGGAGTGTCTCCAGCCCAAGAAAAGGGGTATGCACACCATTCATAAGGTGGACATGCTCTCAGCAAAAATGGACCTCTTGATGAAAAAGATTGAGGAAGGTTTCAAAAAAGAACAAGAGGCCATTCGAACCACTGCCACCACACGAGCAATTGAAGCTGATCCACGGTGCGAGGTATGTGGTGGAGAAGATCACTCGGGCAACAACTGTCCCAAGATGAAGGAAGAAGTGAGCTTCATCAACAACAAAAACAACAATGGGTATCGACCCCAGCAACAAGGAGGATGGAACTCGCGCCCCTTCTACCAAGAAAATCAAGGTAATGGTTACAGCAATAATTTTAATAATTCTTATGGTAACCAACCTTCTCTTAAAGATCTTATCTTAGGCCAATCTAAAATCAATGATAGTATAAACAAGAAAATAATGGCTAATGATAAGATTCTTGGAAATCTTAGTGAGAAAATGGATAGCTTTAACATTGCTATGAAAAATCAATTGAGCTTTAATAAAATGCTAGAAACACAATTAGCTCAAATAGCAGCAGCTATCCCATCCTTCGAACAAGATAAGATCCCAGGGAAACCTGATGAACCAATTGAGAGTGTCAAGTTAATTTCCACGAGGCTTGGTAAGCCTCCGGTCAGGCCAAACCCGGGTTGCCTTCTTGACCCGCCATTCATGGCCAAGAAGAGTGACCCTGGCCATCCTACCATCACCTGGGAGATCGGGCCGCACACCTTCAACAATGCCTTCTGCGACCTTGGATCTGGAGTCAACATCATGTCCAAAGTAATGGATGAAAATCTGCTAGGGGGACCTTTGTACCCCACTTTTGTCAAATTGCAGATGGCGGATCAATCCATTCGGTTTCCCGAGGGATTGGCAAGGGACATCCTTGTCAAAGTTCAAGATGAATACAACCCCGCCAACTTCATCATTCTCGATATGGGGGCCGATTACGAAGTTCCCGTCATCCTGGGAAGGTCGTTCCTGAACACCATTAGCGCCATCATCTACGTGGGATCCGGCCAAGTCCACTTCCAACTCCCAGGTAAAAGAATTAAATGTCCTTTCAATGGTTATAAATCTATTCAATAGGCAAGAAAGAACCTTTGGGAGAAGAAGCCTCAATATGCACCCTGCCGGAAGAATTAACCGCCGAAGGCCAAAAAGACCGAACTGGTACGTAAAACTGAGGCCGTGAACAAGGCAAACTCTGCTGAGTCACAACCATCAACCAAGAAGAAATGGTAGAAGAAAGAGGTGCGATCATCACGATCCCCATCTCCGGGACCAATCGATGCACCCGAAGAATGAACCCGAAAAGGAGAGGTCCTGCTCTACGGACCTAAAAAATGGAATCCTTGCTGGTAAGGTAAATTAGTATTTATCTCATATTTAATTCCTGCATTTTCTTCATTGCATTTCATATTTAAATTTTGAAATATTTTATTTTGACAAAATAAAGAACTTAGATAAATAAAACTTGAAAAGAACTGTAGTGCTCACGCCTGAGATGGTAGGACCACCCAAGGTGGGGTCGGCCGACCCCACCATGGGGCCCACTCACCTCTGGTGATGTTGGTCTGGTGTCCTGATCATTATCTCAACTTTAATCACCAGTTCATTTTGAATTTGGTCGACCACTTTTTGGTCATGACCACTTTCACATGCTCCAAGGAGAATCCAACATTCACCACCATCCAAATTCTAAAAAGTGGACACTTTGGCATGCATTAGTGCTCCCATGGTCCATGGGAATCACTTTAAAGCATGTCTCCAATTTTGTCATACACCTTTCTCTTTCACAAAACACTAGACAAGGGAATCTCTAAAAACTTCTCCACTTTTGGTCCACAACTAATCTTTACTTTACTGGACAAAGTGAAACACACTGTTTAAAGCTGAAAAGAGGACCAAACATGGGTCGGCCGACCCATATTTAAAGCCCTTTGTGAAAAATTGTGTTTGAATTCAAATAGATTTCCTGTCCAAAGGTGAAAGCAGCACTGACACTACCATAGTAGGGTCGGCCGACCTGGCCCTAGTGGCCTGGTCACTAGCCCCTGTCCCCCTATATACATCCCTGCATTGTGTGCTCATTTCCACACCCAAACCATCTGAATCATCTCGAGCACACAATCTCTCTTCTCTTCTCTAGTTGAGCAAGTTCTTTCTTAAGTTTAGTTGTAGTTAGCCACTCAAAACAAAAATCCAAAAATATTGTAGTAGTAGAAACTTGTCTTTGCTCTCAAGAGCGGTTTTGTGGAGGTGACCATACCCCACAAGGACTACTAACATTGGGACAACTAACGCTTACGCTAACGCTAATCCTTGTTGTCCTAGTGTGTTCTTGTGTTATCTCATTGCTGCAGGAAGATGAAGAAGTTCTCCTCCGCGTTCAAGAAAGCCAAGGGTGTCGTAGGGAGTTCCTCCTGACGACCCCGTCATGACAAAGAAGAAAGAAGAGAAGCTTCGCCAAGAGAAGGCCAAGAGGTGCTAGACGTACCTCCCGAGAGAACATTCGATCCTGAGAGTGGCCTCACATTGAACCAAGAAGAGTACCAAAGGTATCGCTCCATTCGACACTGCGGGTTTGAACATACTGGTGTCATCGACCCTGTTCTTTTGGACAACATAGGTATAACCGCAGAATTTAATAATGTGTTCAATACAATTGGGTGGGGAAGCTTTTGGGAAGTGCCTGAACTTGGTATTAAAATGCTCACCATGGAATTTCTATGCTCTTTATAAGTCACTGATGATAATGTTTACTTTCAAATGTTTAATAAAGAGTATAACTTAACTTGGGGAGTTCTTAGTGTGGCACTTGGATTTGATAGCTCCTGTCAACTAAACTTAATTAGTGCCACAAGGAAATTTGACAAAGCTGCTTTCTGGAAAGCCATAACTGGGTCCAATGATTGTTTTGATCCCAAAACTGATGAAATTCATAATCCCACTTTGCGCTTTCTCCGCTATTGGTTGGCCATAACTCTTTTTCCTGGATCCAATGTGCAAGTCCTTCATAATGATGAGTTAAGATTGCTTTATGCCATGACTAAGAGAATAAAAGTTTCACCTGCTAAACTCTTAGTCAACTCTTGGATTATTGTGTTCCAAGGAAGAGAGCCTATATACTTTACTTCTTTCATAACTCGCATTGCCGACACAATGGATCTTTTAAATGGAAATCATTACATTGAATACATTGCTTTCCCTCGAGATGTTGTACCTAAAGATTTCTTCATAACTACACAAGTCCTAAAGAGAGGTCCAAATGGCGATCTTAAAATGATTTATCCAGGCCATACAGCCGAAATGTCTCTCCTATGCGAGAGGCGTCGGTTGTATGCACTGCGAACACTAACCATAAATTGGGACCGAGAGGCAAGAAGCCAAAATGTTGCAGGTACAGGCAGGATGACTAGAAGCATGTCACAAGTCGCTCAATTTGAGCAAGCGGCACCTCACGAGCTGCAGGGGGATATGAAGAAGGGGATGAGGCAAGTTCCATGGAAATTTCAGGGTCCATGGAAACGTCCCAACAGCACACTCCAAGAGTGCGCACTCCCCGTCCGTCCACACGAGCGAGGAGTCGTCAGAACCAAAGAACAGAAATGGATCAACTCATCGATGACATGGGCGCGATGCATGTTGAACAAGATGCAACTCTAAGTATGGCACAACAAAATGCCTAATTATTGCAAGGCATACAAGATGAAGAAGCACAACGCTGGGGAGATGGTTCCAATACTATCCGCCACCACAATGAGCAAAAGTCAACCTTGGGCGAGATCCTCTCCCCCACCAAGGTAAGTCCTCTATCCCATTCTTATTGCATTATTCTTCAGTTTTATTATCTCCACTTAAAAAAAAATCCCATATGTCTCATGAATGTTTATCTTCCTCATGGAAATGATGAATAGTTTCTCTGTTAATGTTTCTTTAATGCCTAGTCTACAACTTAGTGTTTCTTTGAGTATGGATCAGTTGGCTCATTTAAAATCATAATGAACCTGAAAACTTTGTGGGTTGCAAGTACTAGAACTAAGTCTAAGTTGTTGTGAGATATGATATAGTGAAACAAGAGCTGCTACAATATTGTTCTAAACATGCATGATTACTGGAGATTGATTTCTTAAAAACAATTAAATCCTTATTGTTCCTCAATGGTAATAAATTCCTACCATAGCCATATATGCTACACATGTCTTAGCCCTTCCACTTAAGCTATTTGCTTTGCATTGAGTGTTGTCAAGTCTTGTTGACCCTTATTGAGAGACATATCATGCTCCTAAGATCAAGATCACGTACACACCACATATATTTGCTACTTCTACATTGGAAGTACACAGCCACAAGCCTTTCATTTCCACCAAAAATAAATGCTCCATGTGTTAAAGTCATAGAATATCATCTCTTAGTTGATATGATATAAGAGACAAAAGGCTATGCAAATTGAAAGAAAAAGAAAAATAAAGAAATATGGACACAAGAAAGTCCATAGAAAAGAAAATAAAATATATGAGCAAAAGTCTAGGCTCATGAATAAAAGAAAGGAAAAATGATAGCCATGTCTCTAAAATTTATTAGGGAGAGATACAATTTCAAATAGAGGAGCATTATAGTCCACTTTTTCCACACACTTGCACATCTTGATCTAAGGGCATGACACTTCTCTCTTTAGATCCAAGCTTTGACTCTACAACATACGCAAGGTAAGTACGCTACATTCTTTGATTCCTACCTTAAGCTTCACATAAGTCATTTTTTTAGAAGTAGGATAACAAAGAGAAGGCAATATTTAATTTATGCTCTGGTAAGGAATCATACACCATTTGAGCGACATGAGAGAACCATATGAGGAACATTAAAGTTTTCTTTTGCAAAACATTGCTAAAACCTGCAGTATGAAACTTGCAAAGAATGAGAAAAGTAGTGCTCAAGTTAAACTGTTCTGTCTCTCAAACACCTAAGACAAAGGAAAGGTCATTAGCCCCATAAAGGACTAAGGTAAAATGGGTGAATTTTTATAGCCAATTTTTCCATTCAAAAGAGACGTATTTTGTTGTGCACTTGGTACTAAGAAAATATGAACATTGTAGCAACTACTGATGCACCGAGACTAAGTTTAATTATTTGCTTAGGACGAGCAAAGGTCAAGCTTAGGGGATCTTGTTGACGGTGAATATACCATAAAATTCCACACTCAGACACCATCAACAGGCCTCCGATTCAAGAAAGAATAAGCATCACATGAACATATTTTATCAATAACTAGTTCCACTTGTACTCTTAGCTTGTGAATGCAGGAAAGATCAAACAGGCCATGAAACTTCAAGATATGGCGCACAACATCACGTAGAAGAGAGGAGAGCTCAGGGTGGGCCCATGTGTGGGTCGGCCGACCCCACTGTTGGCATTTCTTAATGTCGTTACAAAAGATAGACTCAAAGTCCATCCCCGGCAACGGCGCCAGAAATGCTTGTTGGCATTTCTTAACGGCATTACAAAAGATAGATTAAAAGTCCATCCTTGTCAACGGCGCCAGTAATGCTTGTTAGCATTTCTTAGCATCACTACTAAAGATAGACTATGAGTCTGTCCTTAATAATAATACTAGAAACGTAAGTTGACATTCCTAACCACCATTACTTCAGAAAGGTAACTCTTGGCCATTAATGGCACCGGTCCAGGTAATGCAGTCTGGTAATAGCAGTTAGAAATGCCGGATTGGCCTTCCTAACCATCATTACTTACGATATGCAAAACTGTGACACGGCGCCGTGGGGTGCACAGGAATTATAATCCTTAAGTAATGGTACTTAGATACGCCAATTGATAGCTCAGTAAGAAGTAAGATTACGCTGCAAGTGCACAGAACTATCATTGTAGCATTTCAACCCGTGAGTATTCAAGGGTGTCATATTTATAATTTCCCGTAGGTGGGCAATATGCATCAAGCGTGGTGTAAACATGATCACTTATTGAGTGCAATGGTAGGCATAGAGTAAACAGGAATAAAACATGATTTCAAAATAGTCGACACACATCTGGGTCAACCTCAAGGATAAAAAGGAAAAATAAAGAATAAAAGAATATAACTAACTGAGCAGGCATTGGTCATATATAATTATGCAAAGAACTGCTAGCAACACATCTAATTAGCAAGTCTAGCATCAGGGCTAAGTCTGGGGTGATAGGGAGATCCCCGCAGTTGGTCTGCCAGCCGATAGAGACTTTACGAACTCCTACTTCAATATCCGAACGTGGGGGAGTGCTAGGGATGGACAGGGCTGTCACCACCTGCCCACCTACCCCTCTGCCCGTGGGACACCGACATATTCGCCGATCTCCGCATACCTGAGCACCATGCTCACGTACTTGGAAACAATTCCTAACCTCCGCGGACCCCAACCCTTCAGATTGACAGGCTAGGTTAAGAGCAACCAAGAAGGCATGACGAACCATCACCTCATTCCTAGTTCTTCCTCTATTCATACTAATTTGATGAATAATGAAGAACGATAATGAACAAGTCAAGAACATGACACATAAACTATATTCTAGACCATATATTATGCTCATAACAAGATCATAACTTTGCTCTAGTTCATATGCATGATCATATAAATAAGATAAGAACTTGCTCATGGAAGAAGACCGAATTGTATTCATACCAAGATGATCCTTTTCTTCCAAGGAGACAAGCTCTCCTTGATAGCTCTTGCCTTGCTCACAAACTACTAATACTACTCTAAAGATACAAGTGAGAGGTGTAAGGTAGATGACTCAAAAATGATGTGTGTTGAATGGTGAAGGAGCACCATCTATTTATAGCTAGAGTAGGGCGGTTTGGCATCTCTAAGTTTGGAAGGAGGTGAAACCGCCCTTGGGAAACCGCCTAGAGCACCGCCTCCGAAGACTGGGCCCGGGAGGCCTCACCAGGGGGCAGCCGCACTTGGGGGCGATCGGTCCCCTGAGTGGGCCTGCTGGCCACCGCCTTCTGGTGGTTGGTTGCTCTCTGGGCCTGGGCCTCTCCCGTGGTTACGGATGGATCCTATTCAGCTTTTGAGGTAGGCTTTCTTATTATTCTTGGTTTGCGCATTTGCTAAATACATCTTTGGCTTTTGCGCTTTCTTCATGATATTTGTGCATTTCCACTTGTTACACCATTAAACCTGCAAAACATGAATACTAGGGGAACAAGTGGAACTTGTTACTAGTAAAGGCATATGTGCTAGAATATGATTGTCTTTCTTCTTTTTAGTCTAAGTTGGCAGCATAAAAATGATCCATAACGACTGCCAACAAGACCCCCAAGCTTAACCTTTGCTCGTCCTGAGCAAATAGCTAAGTATGGTTGTTGATCAGGAGTTGCTACGATGCTGATATAATTCATAAGTGCCATGCCTATAACAAAGTATTCATTCGTAATTTAAATAGGTTGGCATTGTATCCACTCTTTACCTTGATTTCTCATGGGGCTTGTAGCTTCTCCAATTTCTTGAGCGGTTGCAAGACAGAATGGTTATAACAGATTCACTAATCATTCATTCTTTGATAGACCTTCTATCCGGAGGTTTTATGAATTTTTGTAAGATAAAATAAGTTCCTCAAATGATTCTCTTAATCGCTCAATGTGTATGATTACCTCACCAAAGGCATTGTAGTGTTGCCTTAAAATCCTACCACTAAGGCTGAGAGTGGAGTTTTTAGGTAGGTATGTGGGCATACTTACATCACCTGTGTTGCTGAGTCAAAGACTGGACCATAAGAAGATACAAGTCATATACTTTGATTGAGATGTGCAAGTGTGTGGAATATAAGTATGGTGGAAACCTATCTCTAAAATTTTTTGGCACTCCATGCTTCATGACTCTCTTTTGTTGGATGGAACAAAGTCTTTTGGAGATATATGGGCTATAGAAAGATCATCCTATTTTTTTTTAATGGCCATTTGGATTTTCTTTCCCGTTTGTTTTCTCATGCCCCTTGGTTTTTTTTACATAGCCCATATCTTTTTATTGACGTATGGGAACTTATGGATGGAGAGATGTCATGATGGCGAATGCAAGGAGTGAAAATTTTGCGCGACTCTCATAGTAAGAGTTGGCGTATATTTTTATTTTTGTCGATAGAAGGGTGCATGTTGTGCGCAACTCTTAGGGTGAGAGTTGGTTTTATTTGGTGGGTGTACATGAATCTCAATCATGGGTGCATGACTATAATCTCACTAGGTCTCAGTTTTTTGACTCGACTCAAAGTTCCGTAAGCAGCATATGACTAAGGTTTTGCAAAAGTAGAGCATGTCATATGGCCTTGGTAGGTATTTCATAATCATCGGGGAACTTTTGATTTTTGAATTTTTGAAAAGAAAACTCCGGATGTCAAGTTTATCTTAGAACAAAGTCATAGCAAAGTCTATTTGTACCATCTCATATCTTGCAACAACTTAGAAAAAGATCTTGCAATTGCAACGCACAAGATTTCGAGTTCTCAGAACGAGACATTTTTAGCCAACAAACTTAAATCTTGAGGAATACTAAGTTATAACTTTAGGCACAAACGAATTATAGATAGAACAACTATTCATCATTTCAACAGAAGAGAAACTAACATATATTAGCACATATGGGAGTGGAATATTTTATTTTATTTATTATTATTATATTTATTATTTATTATTATTTATTATTTTTTTAATATGGAAATAATATTGCAGAATTTTAAAAGTGCGAGAAATAAAGTGCAAGAAATTTTAAAGATACATGTTACCTCTGTGGGGTCTCCTCCCCCAAGCTAGTTCAAGGCCTAGGTCCCGGGAATTGTCCCATAGACCGAAGGTAGGCCATCTGTGCCTCGTGCCACCGCCAGTTCGCATCTTCGAGGTCCACGAAGTGCTGCTGGTATTGCTCATGCCATTGAGTGGTAGTTTGGATGTGAGCATTGAGCGTACCTTGGATCTGCCTGTTTTGTAGCTCTAGTCCTCCCATGCGTGTGTTGAGAATCTCTATTGTGACCGGCTATGGGTGAAGTGGAGGTGGCATGCCTTCAGAACCTGAGGTATGCACATGCTCTTGCTGCCTTGATCCTCCTGCCTCGTGTGAGTGTTGCCACCCTAACCCTCCAGCCCCTTCAGGGTGAGGAATGTGTCCCATACCATATCCATACCCAGGGGCGAACCCGGGTGTAGACATGACAGGGGACCATCCCATTCCTGGTGTCATGATGGGCATGGCCGGTGGTGTAGGCTGTACGGATGGTGCAAACTCCTCCTGTACTCCTCCCCTTCGTAATCTCCTGCGGGAAACAGAACTCCTGCGTGCTTCTTCCTTCTCAACAAGGTCGAAGGTGAGAGATGGGGATTTATATAAAGCGAGATCCGGGTTAGGTAATGGTATCTCGTTTATATATCCCGGAAAATAGAATACCAAATTCTGTCCCGATTTGTCATATTTTAGAGTGTGGGCTTGTACGAAATAAAACTCATTGAACATAATGCGAGGAGTGGAGAAATAAACAATAGTATTAGCACCATGAGGATCAATACTAGCGGCAAGACGAGTGATGAGTGAAGTGCACATGATAGGTGTAGAAGTTTTGAAAGAGTTCAACCAGTGCTTAACAATATCATAGACAGGAGCGACTTTAATCTTTTTAAGCATGGCATAAAGCATCTTCAACTCAATATCATAAGCATGATGCATGTCTTCTCTAGGAAAGAAGGAATTAGCAATCCACTTAAGCATAAACCTTAAAGTAGGGTGATGGATTTTGTTGATATTAGGTTGGAATTTTTCAGTCATATTTTGTCCGGTTATCAAGTGCCAAAAAGTATGACGATGATAACCCGAGAGAGAAAAACCCAAGTCAACAGAGCATCGCTCATGAAAGCCTAAGTGGTCAGCAAAATCCTTCCAATAAAGACTATGCTCTTTTCCAAAGCAGTAGAAAGTAATACCACAATCGACAATTTGTAGAGTGCCCAAGACTTGGATGGTCAAAGACGAGATCCAAGTTCGTGTATAGGGGCAACTTGGCTCCAACCAACATTTTCGAAAATGGTATTAAATTCGACGTTCATACCTGTCTGCTGGAGAAAGTATGGGTCGAAGGCCAGTGTATGTAGGAACTCGCGTCCCTTGAGGAGGTTGTATGATTGCATCTCCCGCTCGCTCTCCAAGTCGATGAAGGGGGAGTCGGCCTCGTCTGGCGTGGCCTCTTGGCGCCTCCTCTTCTTCATGCAGCGGGCTCTCCTCACTTGCGGGGGGGCCTTGGCCAAACTCCCCACGAGAGCGACGGCCTTTCCGGAACATGCCGGAAATCCGACCTTCGATCCCACTCATGGTGAGTGAGCTAGCACGAGATCTTGCTTTGTGGTGAATAATGCAAGAGGTTCTTGCAGAATTTTCTTGCACTTGAACTTTGTGGAAAGTATTTGGAGAGTGGTGGAGCAAGAGAGTGATGGAGGGAGTGAAAGAATATGAGTGTGAGAGGGGTGAAGAGCTCCACCCGAATTCTCTGGTATTTATAGGCTTGATCGCAGGCGGGGGAGTGTAGCTTGCAACGGCTAGTAGCCGTTGGCAAAAGGCCGCGCCGCTGAGCCGTTGGGCAGGGGGCGGTCGCCCCTGGGACTAGCCGGTCCCCTGGCGGGGCCGGTTCTGTCCCGTCTTTTTACAGCTCCCTCTAACGGCTACCCCTAAGATGTAGCCGGTTACGAATGACTCCCATTCGGAATTTTGTCCC
Organism: Eremochloa ophiuroides; assembly: GCA_038502445.1. NCBI lineage: Eukaryota > Viridiplantae > Streptophyta > Magnoliopsida > Poales > Poaceae > Eremochloa > Eremochloa ophiuroides. The sequence goes on along the minus strand of JAHLJS010000009.1, from coordinate 18,282,797 downwards.
AAATTTTGATTTTCCACAAATTTATTTGACACTTTTTGATTTTTTAAAAATTAATAAAAAATAAGGTTTTAGATATAACAAAATCTAAACTTTCTAAGAATAATTTTTATAGAATTTTTTGGAGAAGAGTTTATTTTGGACTAAAAATAGAGTTTTATAATACTAGAAAGTGGGAAACTCTTTTTAAATGCATGAAATATAAATTATATAAGTATATATATTTTTATATATATATTTTTCAAAAGGATAAGATACAATACCTGAGTGGGGACACCTCCCCAAGCTTGAAAGATGGTGTGGGGCCCTTCAGATATTTATTTATTTCTTTATATTTATTTACTTTTAGATAACTACCGATGACCTTCGGCAAGGACTCAACGTTTACAGTCCGATGGCAAGACTCTTCTTCCTTTATTGCTCTGCAGCTGCATGAACAAACTCGGGAGAAGCCTCGGGTTGCCCCGGGATTTTTCCCGTATTGTTGACAGGGATAGAAGCAGCTATTTGAGCCATTTGGGTTCCTATCATTTTGTTAAAACTTGCTTGATTTTGAATAGAAGAAGACATAGTTTCAAGCTTTGTATTTATATTTTCAAACATTTTATCGTTGAAGGACAGCTTTTTGGTCAGATTTTCATTGATCTTAGCTTGTCCTAACATGAGGTCTTTTAAGGAAGGTTGATTTGAATTGTAATTTGAATTAAAATTATTACCTTGAGGGCGGTGTTGTTTGTTCCACCCGTTATTACCTTGCTGAGGTTGGCGAAACCCATTGTTGACGTATGAAGCTTCTTCTTGGGTTTCGGGGCAGTTGTTCCCCGAGTGGCCAACATTCTCACAGACTTAACATGTCATGTGTGAGTCCATGGCCTGGACGTTACTCATGGTAGGGTTGGTGGTACGATCATCCAGTTTCTGCATCAGCAAGTCTATTTTTGCGGCTGGCAAGTCCGTCTCCTTCACGGTATGCGTGCCTTTTTGTGTTTTTCTTGCTTCTCCCCAACTCTGGTTGGCCACCATCTTCTCAATGAGTGCAGTTGCATCCGCAATGGTGAGGGAGAGGAATGCACCTCCAGCTGCGGCATCTACGTGCCCTTTTGACATGGCCGTGAGGCCTTCATAGAAGTTTTGGAGCACCAGCCAATCTTCCATTCCATGATGAGGACAGGCTCGAATGTATTCCTGAAGCCTTTCCCATGCTTCGGGGTTGGACTCTAGCAAAGGTTGCTGGAAGTTTGCAATCTTTCCCCTTAGAGCGCTGGTCTTGCTCATGGGGAAGAACTTGGCGAGGAGCGCCGTGGAACATTTGTCCCACGTGTTAACAGCTTCCTTATTTTGGTAGAACCATTGCTTCGCTTCCCCGTGAGGGAGAAAGGAAACAAACGGAGTCTGATGCTGTCCTATGCGACATTCTTGATGACAATGGTGTCGCACAGCTCAAGGAAGTGTTGCAAGTGAGCATTTGCGTCCTCACTTGGCAAGCCACAGAACTGACTCGCCTGCACCATCGAAATAAGGCCCGTACAGATCTCGAAATTTCCATCCCCAACGTTGATAGCGGGCCCAACGGGCACGTTGGCAACAAGGGGAGCGGAGTAGTCACGGAGTGTCTTGGCCATAGCGGTAGTGGCGGATGGTGCGAGAGTGACCGGCTCGTCAACCGATGGGGTAGCAGAGGAAGAAGCGGTACGACCTTTTCGTCCTTAGGAGTGCTTCCGGATTACTGGTGAAATTGTTCGGTAGAGCAAAACCACTCATACACTATTCTGTTTTCATTCCAATAAAAAGAGGAAGAAAATAGCGAAGTTAACCTGTTTAAACTATGTCTACCAATGCTTTATTACGCAATCGATGTTTATGCCAGCTTAGATGTTTTTGCCCTCCCCGGCAATGGCGCCAGAAATGCTTGTTCGCATTTCTTAACATCGTTACAAAAGATAGACTAAAAGTCCATCCTCGGCAACGGTGCCAGAAATGCTTGTTGGCATTTCTTAACATCGTTACAAAAGATAGACTAAAAGTCCATCCCCGGCAACGGCGCCAGAAATGCTTGTTGGCGTTTCTTAGCATCACTACTAAAGATAGACTATGAGTCTGTCCTTAATAATAATACTAGAAACGTAAGTTGACATTCCTAACCACCAGTACTTCAGAAAGGTAACTCTTGGCCCTTAATGGCGCCGGCCTAGGTAATGCAGTCTGGTAATAGCAGTTAGAAGTGCCAGATTGGCCTTCCTAACCGTCATTACTTACGATATGCAAAACTGTGACACAGCGCCGTGGCGTGCACAGGAATTACAATCCTTAAGTAATGGTACTTAGATACGCCAATCGATAGCTCAGTAAGAAGTAAGATTACTCTGCCAGCGTACAGAACAATCATTGTAGCATTTCAACCCGTGAGTATTCAAGGGTGTCGTATTTATAATTTCCCGTAGGAGGGCAATATGCATCAAGCGTGGTGTAAACATGATCACTTATTGAGTGCAGTGGTAGGCATAGAGTAAACAGGAATAAAACATGATTTCAAAATAGTGGACACACATCTGGGTCAACCTGAAGGATAAAAACGAAAAATAAAGAATAAAAGAATATAACTAACTGAGCAGGCATTGGTCATATATAATTATGCAAAGAACTGCTAGCAACACATCTAATTAGCAAGTCTAGCGTCAGAACTAAGTTTAGGGTGATAGGGAGATCCTCGCAGCTGGTCTACCAGCCGATAGAGACTTTATGAACTCCTACTTCAATATCCGAACGTGGGGGAGTGCTAGGGATGGACAGGGCTGTCACCACCTGCCCACCTACCCCTCTGCCCGTGGGATACCGACATATTCGCCGATCTCCGCATACCTGAGCACCATGCTCACGTACTTGGAAACAACTCCTAACCTCCGCGGACCCCAACCCTTCGGATCGACAGGCTAGGTTAAAAGCAACCAAGAAGGCACGACGAACCATCACCTTATTCCTAGTTCTTCCTCTATTCATACTAATTCGATGACACATAAACTATATTCTAGTCCATATATTATGCTCATAACAAGATCATAACTTTGCTCTAGTTCATATCCATGATCATATAAATAAGATAAGAACTTGCTCATGGAAAAAGACCGAATTGTATTCATACCAAGATGATCCTTTTCTTCCAAGGAGACAAGCTCTCCTTGATAGCTCTTACCTTGCTCACAAACTACTAATACTACTCTAAAGATACAAGTGAGAGGTGTGAGGTAGATGACTCCAAAATGATGTGTGTTGAATGGTGAAGGAGCACCATCTATTTATAGCTAGAGTAAGGCGGTTTGGCGTCTCTAAGTTTGGAAGGAGGTGAAACCACCCTTGGGAAACCGCCTAGAGCACCGCCTTCGAAGACTGGGCCTGGGAGGCCTCACCTGGGGGGCGGCCGCACCTGGGGGTGGTCGGTCCCCTGAGTGGGCCCGCTGGCCACCGCCTTCTGGTGGTTGGTTGCTCTCTGGGCCTGGGCCTCTCCCGTGGTTACGGATGGATCCTATTCAGCTTTTGAGGTAGGCTTTCTTATTATTCTTGGTTTGCGCATTTGCTAAATACATCTTTGGCTTTTGCGCTTTCTTCATGATATTTGTGCATTTCCACTTGTTACACCATTAAACCTGCAAAACATGAATACTAGGGGAACAAGTGGAACTTGTTACTAGTAAAGGCATATGTGCTAGAATATGATTGTCTTTCTTCTTTTTAGTCTAAGTTGGCAGCATAAAAATGATCCATAACGACTGCCAACACCCACCATGGGGCCCACCTGGCTCTGGTGACGTGGCATGATCCGTGTGACACTCCACCCAGCTCATTTCAACCATCAGATCAACATGTGTTTCCATTCAAGGGTGGAGAATCAAAGCACAAGAATCAAGGGATGAACCAACGTGACAAACACTCAGTAGACGGGAAGCCACTACCTATGACAAGTGGGGACACCTTCTAGAAGCCCCTGGCTAGGCCCACCTGCCATAGGGGGGTCGGTCGAACCCCCTGGTGCCCAGCCATGTCGATTACCTCCCCACCGACTTGAGCACACTTCCCACATGCTGGTTTGTCTACGGCCGTCCATCTTGAGGTGGTTTAAGGGCGGTTTATCCAAGGGTGGAGAGGCATGGAGCACGCGGATCACTGACATGGCACCTCCCCACTCTCCCCTATAAATAGAGGCTGCCATCACCCTACACAAGACACACAAGATACACAAGAGACAAGAAGAGCTCCATTCCTTAGTAGTAGTATTAGTCTAGTGTGAGAGTTAGAGTCGAGTCGAGCTACGCTCAGGGTCTCCGGAGTCCTCTACTGGAGAGTCTAGTATAGCTCTTGTACCTTTCCATCTGTAAGACTTTACTTTTATCAATATATTATCTTTACTTCACTTTACTAAGTCTTTACTTAGTGCTTTACTATTCATTATAGTATTGTTGTGTCTTGTCTTGCCTTATAGTTGATTTACACTGGATTGTGATTCTATAACCAGCTCATGTGTGTAGTTCATTGCCTGTCATAGGGTGCTTTATCTGTTTGGTACCCAGCTAGAGTGGTGAGAATTAGTGTAAGCGTGGTGCTTAGGCTAGATCTTACCCTTGAATGCCGCTTGTCGCATGGATTGTTAGTGGGTGCTTACAGGTGGTGACAGCCCTGCCTAGTCTTAGTATCTCTCCACGTGTTTTAGGCAAGTTCTTAAAAGGTAGGCTCCCATAAGAACGTAGGCGCTTCGGGTAGAGGTTATATCCTCTATTGTTTCGCACTACCCCCTACACACCGGAAGTAAGGTAGCTGTCTTAGTGTAATTCATCCATTTGATAAGATAGTTCACAAGAGTAAAGTAAGAGTCATAGGAGTCTTATACTCACTAGTTGTCCTCCCACCTAACTATACTCTACTAGTTATCCTTAGTTATCCTAAATCTTGTCGTGTCTTTGTGTCATTACCCTTTGCTCTATTTATCGATTTACCCCCTATCACTAGTTGATACTAAGTTGCTATAGACTTAAGGATCTCTCTCTTTTATTAATTATTCCTAGCAACCTCTTTATCTTGGAATAAAATAAATAACGATACCTTAGAATACTCCCGGGTGAAGTGCCACAGCGGTATATTCTGTGCGCCTGCGGAATTATCCAATAGACATAAGAAATACCCCTCAAGGCACTTCTAACGCCGTTATTAGAGATAGCCTAACACCCTGTCTCTGGTGGTTGCACTAAGAAGTGTCAACAATGGGATGAATCATAGCCCTTGGATCAAACCGACTTCGACGGAGGGTGATGATTGATCCTCAAAGGCGGTGGAGGGTCCACGTCGAAGCGGACGCGGAAAGGTGACCTGGAAGGGTCGGCCGACCTGTCAGGGAAGTCGTTCGACCTCCCCTGGCTATCAACTGGGCCTCGCTTCTGCTAGTGAGTCTCTGGTGTTCTCTAGAATGTTCTTGATGCACTTTTGCGGCGGAATTCGATGTATTAGTCCGACATGTGGGTCTCCTTTGGTTCTTTTCTGATTAACACCCTGCAAAACACTAATTTCCCAAAACTATGGAATTATGTCAGTTAAAACCGTATCCTATGGTGATGTTTGCCTTTATACCCTTATTTCATGTTTGGTTGACGTGTAAAATCATACAATAATTACCATCAACAAGGGGCAGTTTACATAAGAGACCCGCCTCTAATAATGTATCTTCAGAGGCGGTCTTATTAAGACAACCGCGTCTAAATATGTATTTTCAGGGGCGGTTGACATAATGAAACCTGCCGTGATAATAGGGTAGTCAACGATGGCTCTTTCAATGAAACCGCCCCTGAGGCGGCAAAACAAACCGCCTCTAAAAAGAATTTTCAAACTTTTGAAAGTGAGATTTTCCACCATATTTAAAATCTCGTTTAATTTCAGGCCAATCAAAATGATCAATTTAACTACATAAATACACAGCTGTCAAACATCTCCATGTAAGTATTTACATCATAAATTAACTGCACATCGCCATGTAAGTATTTACATGATAGGAGCCAAACAATAGAAACTCCAATTCTTTTTATTACAGGTGCTAGCTCAACGGAAAAAATGAAAATAAGGGCTGCTCACATTTAGCACAAAGATCAGCGAACTTAGTATCTTAGGCATACTTTGAAGTTTCATCGAAGAGTGTGGCCCCCTCGCCAAGAATGTCGGCCAGCAAGAACTTGCAAAAATCATCTTGGAATTCTTGAATATCCTTTTGATCCTGGTGGTTGGCGCTTAAGGATGGCAATGGGGCGGGTTCGGGGTGGGTGGAGCATTTGCGGACCCGCACCTAAAACCCGATAACAAAACCCGAACCCGCCCCAAAACAAGTATCAGGGGAATTTCTACCCCCGCCCTCGAACCCGACGGATCCTCAAAACCCAGCGGGCTCCCCGAAACCCAAAAAAATTACAACACAATAGCTCATTCTAGAGAGTAAGAATAGCACAATAGCACAAACAAACAGCCTTCTAAAAAAACAAACAAACAGCAGCAGGAACACAGGCTAACAGGCCCGGCCACGGCTATCCGGTTCTGCCTTCCGATGATGGGCGATGTGGCCGCAGAGGCACAGACGGCGGAGGGCGAACGTTCGCTCGCGAGGCAACGATGGAGGGCGGCGTGCCGCTGGCAGATTGGTGAAAAGCAGAGAGCGGTGGCAAGCAAGGGCAGGGGCACGCCGAAGCTAGCCTGTGCGGCGATGCAGGCAGTAGGGGCAGAGAGGGACGGCAGACGGGCAAGGGAAAGGCAGGTCTAGGGCCGCAGGGGTGCGCGTGCGCCGTGGTCGGTCGCCGAATCACGAATCTTCACGATGGAGGCATCACGCACCAGGCTGCGGCTTCGCAGGGGGTGTTGGGGAGAGAGAGAGAGAGAGCAGGGTTCCTATTATATATACTAGGGTAAAGGTTAGATGGGCCAAGTTTGTTGAGCTTTTTCTTTGGATTCATAAATTTTGGGTCCCCGAGATGAAACCCACGGGGGAGATTTAAAACCCGCACCCCACCCGACCCGTTTCGGGTCCCCGAACCCACAAACCCGCAGGGGGGGAATCTGGACCTGCCCTCGCCCCCGCTGGGTCTAAACCCCATGGGATTCAGGTCCAGACCCGCCCCATTGCCATCCTTATTGGCACTCAAATACGACCTGCATTGCTGCACAAAATAACAGGGGCAAAATTAAGTACAGATGTTAATTACCAATTGCTTATGATATGGTTCGACAGATCGACATACATTGTCTTTAGGGTCATTGTAGACTCCACCTATTTCCAATGTAGCTACCCTGCCAGGTGTTACTAGTGGAAATAAAGAATTCGAGCTTAAACCATCATTGATCACAATGGTACAAGCTATTGCTTTTCATGGCAACCCTTCCGAGGATGCAAATGCTCGTCTTCGAAATTTTCTGGAGCTAAACAACACAGTCTCTATTCCCGGAATTGCACGAGATGCAATTCATCTCCAACTCTTTCATTTTTCATTGTTCGAGAAGGCAAAACATTGGTATCATACCAATATGGGAATGATGGACACATGGGAAAAATTTTTGAAAAAATTTCTTGTCAAGTTCTTCCCCATCGGTAAGACAAACCTTTTTCGTAGCAAAATTTATAACTTCCAACAGGAATCGAGAAACCGTACCCGAAGCTTGGGAACGTATGCAAGCTTATATTCTAGCATGCCCCCATCACGGTATAGAAGACTGTCTGTTGATCCAAAGCTTCTACCATGGACTCACTATGGAGTCCCGACAACATCTCGAAGCTGCTGCCGAAGGAGCATTCTTTTCTCTCAAGGTAGATCAGGCAAGAGAGTTGATCAATAGGATGGTAGAAAATCAAGGATGGACCGATGAACATCTGCGAGGTAACTCTTTAATTTCTGAAGTTAAATATCTATCTCCAGAAAATCTTTTTCAAAGATTAGAGGAAAGATTAAACTAGGAAAAGCTTGTGTTGCTTTAGACTAAATCACTTTTAAATGATAGCAGGTATGGACCTCCGCCATTTCAACCGTATCAAAGGTGGAATTCACGAGAGAGTTCTGAAAAATCCTTAAACCTAGCCGAAAATTCTTCTATTAGAAATCTTATTGCTAGTCAAAAGAAGATTAATGAAAATTTAAACTAAACGTTGCTTAGACATGATAAGATTTTAGGAGATATTCATGAGAGAATGAATAAATTCCAATCTTCTTTGAGGGAGCAAATTGACTTTAATAAAAAATTAGAAAGACAATTAGCGAAATTAAACACAGAGATTTATGAAAGAGTCAATTCAGTGACCACGAGAGGAGGAAAAACCACTCGTGATGCACCTCATTCCGAATCTACACCTAAAAGAAAAGCTGTGGAAGCTGGCAGAGAAGAAAAAGATTCAACTACACCCCAAGGGAAGGCACCTACTGCCCCTGATACTGAGCATCTACCCTTCCCTGATCGTAATAGAAAACCTAAAGAGGGTGAACAATTTCAGAAATTTGTTGAGATAATACAAAAGTTATATATTAATGTACCTTTTGTTGATGCCATTCAAGTACCAACTTATGCAAAATATTTGAAAGACACCCTTCATAAAAAGAAATCTTACTGAAGTAGTGTAACCGAGCATTGCATTGCAGCTATTTTAAATCGTTTACCTAAGAAAAAGAAAGACCCAGTAGATCCTACAATTTCCTGCTCAATCGGAACCCAACAATTTGACCAAGCCCTTTGTGATTTAGGAGTTAGCGTCAGTGTCATGCCTAAAATAGTGTATGACAAATTAAATCATACATCTCTGTCACCCACACCAATGTGTTTACAACTTGCGGATTAATCCATCAGATATCCCGCGGGAATTGCGGAAGATATCCCGGTCCGGATTAGAGATTGCTTAGTCCTAGTCGATTTTGTGGTCTTAGATATAAACCCCGACTTTAGAACACCACTAATATTAGGGAGGCCATTTTTAAGCACCGCAAATGCAACTATTAATGTTGGGGCCAGGGAAATCCATCTCCACATCAATGGGAAAGAAGAAATATTTCATTTCAAACCACGCCTAGAGCAGTGCTCAACAGTAGACAGCTCATCAGCCTGCAAGACAAGCAATAATGAAGATTCATGATGTCGTGAAGAAAAGCCACTGGCGTGAAAGACACCCGAACCATCGATGCACCTAATTGGGTAAGTTAATGCAAAGGTAAGTCATGATTGCATTGATTTCTTAAATAAATTTAATTTAATTTTTGATTAATGTCGCTTAGAATTATGTTTAGAGTCATGAATCTGATTATAGGAGGATTAAATGCGGTGGGCACCCCTAGCATAGGGCGGTCGCCCTGCCCCCTTGTCCCCTTTTGTTTTGTTCCTTCCCCTCTTTACTCTCACATGACACTACAATGCATCTCAAGCATGAGACACCAACTCAAATCAAGAATATCACTTTACACTCTCTCTCTCTTCACTCAAGGCCAACACTTCTTACCTACCAGCCAAGTAGTGTAGGGTGTCGGCAAGCTAAAAAGGCCATGAGGCCTAGGGCGGCTGCCCCGCTAGCCTGGCCACTCGGCTGGCATTCAGTCATTAAGTGTCCACTTATACTTCCTACACTCACTATCATCTATCTTCATCAATGTACGCTCCTGCAAACACGCAAGAGCACATATTCCTTGCATGCATACTGTGATGAAGTCTAGTAACCAACTTAATAACTTCATAAGGCAAGATCACGGGAAGCCACGAACACCATTCCAGATGTCTAATTCCCGTTAACCCCCACCTCTTTTAATGTTATCTATGGTGCAGGCACGAAGATGAATTTCTTGCAGAGAAAGAAGAAAGAGAGAGCAGTAGTGAGGGAACAAAGGGTAAACCTACTCGCTTTCCGTCCGAGAGTCAATCAAGCTCGGGAGCCAGGCAGACAAGTGATATATCTATTGATCGGCGAAGTCAACAACATTCATCATCGCCCCTCTGTATACTTAATCAAGATGATCAAATTAATTAATTGGCAAAATGATGCGAAAAGGCAGGCATATGAGCAAATCAAAGACCATGCCTATGTCAATGCAAGTACCTTGGACCGTGACCTTCTGCAAGCCACTGGTATGTTCACCGAGCTAAAAAATGCATTTAGAATTCTTGGTTTTGCTACCCTAGGCTCTTCTTGAAAATTCTCCTCGGGTTGATTATCTAGGACTTTGTCTACGATAGATCATTCTTGATCTGAAACATGTGCGAAAGATCCTCCTGTAGAGTAGTTTAGAAGCTTCTTGGATTTTCTCTTCAGACCAACAAAAAAGTTTTGAATGAGAATAGGGTCTAGTATGGATAGGTTTGTTCCAGAATTTATGAGACAGTTAAAGCATTCTCAGGATGTGGCCATTATGTTTTTGATTAAAAGATAGGATCTCTGTTCTGAGTTGTAAAGGGGGCAGAATTTTAAACAAAAGTCAAAACAAAGTGTTCCCCAATCTCTTTTTTCTTTCTCTATGGTTCAGTCATACCACTTCTTAGCTCTACCCTTCAAAGAGAAATGGAAAAATCTTCCACTTTAAGGTTTCAACGAACATGCGCCCCCATCACAGGTCTGTTCGAACTTTTGTAGGTGAAGATAAGGATTATTATCTCCCTCTCCTAAAAAGGATTGGTTTTGAACCATTTCAATCAGACACGAGCGTAGCTCATAGGTAGGGGTTTGGATAGGCTTTGAGGATTGCCTGAGCCTATGGCTTGCGCTCGTGAATGCAACATATTTGTAGATGGGTGTGGTTTCAATGGCATCCATAAGGAAGAAAACAAAAACAAGGAGATAATAATGGTAAAAGTATGAATACAAGGTTAAGATAGACTCTAGATATTTCAACCACTTTCCCTAGCAACGGCGCCAGAAATGCTTGTTGGTATAAGTTTACTGTAGGGTCGAGATGGCGGACTAGAGAGGGGTGAATAGTCCTTCTTAACGACTAATCATAGCGGAATAAAACTTATTCGGTTCTAGCAATGATTCACCCCATTAACTATAACTCTATGCCCCATGTCAAAGATCCTAGCAAGAAACAAAGGTGCAAGCCTAGCTTGAGCTTCCCTAAACCATTCTAGCGCAAGGTCACATAAACCAAAGCACTAGTACTTTAAGCACCGGGGAAATTTCTACCAACTAGCAAGCAAAAGCGCACTAAGCACCTATGCTCACTACGTGCTCAATGACAAGGATATAGAATCCTAATCAAGGAGCACAACTTGCTTAGCTACACAAACTAAGCAAGACACTAGTTCTAAGCTACACAAGCTAAGAACGTGAGTGGTAAGCTACACAAGCTAACCAATCCCACAAGAGCAACTATAACTACACAAGTAAAGTAAAGCAAAAGTAAAAGACTTGTGTAGAAGGGACCGCGAAGGATGGGAAGATGTTGACGCGGTGATTTATTTCCCGGAGGTTCACTTGTCGCCACAAGCTACGTCCTCCGTTGAGACAAGCTCCAAGGTTGCCGCTGGTCCTCTTGCTAGTGGTGAACCGCAAGTCATACTCTCCTACGTGGAGTGCATACCACAAACTCTAGCACTTGACTCGGCCGGACCACTTGTCGCTCTTCACGTCTTGCTCTACTAGCGATGCTCTTCGCGATCTCCCACGGGGTGAGCTCCAACCCCTCACAATCTTGCTCCGGAGCCAAGCACAATCTCCTTGCTTGCTTCCACGGTGACTCGCCACCAAGCCGTCTAGGAGGTGATGATCTCCAAGAGTAACAAGCATCACCATCTTGCAACTCGATCACCTAGTGCCACTCAAAGCAATTCTCACGAAGCAACGCACTAGAATCACACTCACTTGCAATCGGATGCAATCACTATGTGCACAAGTGAGTTGGAGAGCACTAAGCCATGCACAAGCAAGGGAAACACATTCCCAAGGTGCAAGACCCTTGCCCATGGCCGGCTCTCACTCCAATTTATAGCCCCAAACAAATAGAGCCGTTAGCCCCTTCATTGGGCACTCTGCGTGCGCACCGGACGCTCTTTATGTTGCACCAGACGCATCCGGTGCAGCGTCCGGTGCTCAAAACGCCAAGAAAACTAGCCGTTGTGAAGCACCCGAGAGTTCCAGGGTCGCACCGGACGCGTCCGGTGCACCCCCACCGGACGCCGGGAGCGTCCGGTACTCTTTCTCAGCCCGAACAGCCCAAAATGCACTGCGCGTCCGGTGCACTTTAATGCATGTCCGGTGAAGCGTCCTGTGCGAACCACTGCTCATTAAAACGGCGATATCTCTTAGCTCCGAACTCCGATTTTGATGATCTTTGACATTTTGGAAAGCTTATTCAAAGGGCTATCACAATCCATATGATCACATAATCCAAAACTCAAAGGATAAAAGTATTATCCATCCAAGATCAAAACAAGCTTCCCGCGAGCTCGAAACTTTCACCCTTTTGCAAATGTGCCAACTCCAAAGTGTTCCACAACCTTGTGCATGTGAGTTAGAATTTTCACATGCATTTTTCAAAGGGTTTTTGACTCTTTCTTGCCACGCCACTGAATCCTAGCAATGCAAAGTTAGATCACTCCGAATGGCACTAGATGACCGATATGCAAACAAGTTTACCCCTCTTGACAGTATGGCCATTTATCCTAAATCCGGTCAAGCACGTCTCTACTCGATCTTAGACTGGTAAAATGGAAATGCCCTAGGTCATACCTTTGCATTGCGCTTTCCATTACGATCACCGACTTCATCTCCGTCTCTGACACCATCGATGCCGGTGCAACACATGCACCAACACCTCAACAATGATATGATCCACTTCATATCATCACGTGGCTTTTGGTTCATCGATCCTCGACTTCACTTGATCTTCACCATTGCGTTGGTCCATCGGCGCCAAGCCCACTAGCTTGCCCTTCACACTTGCAACCGGTCCGTCGATGCCAAGTCATGTCTTGATCTTCTTCACCTAGTCACATGACTCCATGTCATGTATCATGTGTTTAGCTCCTTCATCTCCATATGTGTGAGCTAAGCATCATGTCCAAGCCATTTTCACCTCCATGGCATAGATGCACACACACATGTATCCGTGGACTAATCTCCTATGTAATCAACACTTAAACATATATTAGTCCACCTAAGTTGTCACTCAATTACCAAAACCAAACAAGGACCTTTCATTTACTCAAACAAATAAACTCCATGATTATCTGCAAGCGGACAGACACCAATGTAGCACTTCACCAGGGAGTATTCCAAGGTATCATTATTTTTATTTTACCATAGGGAAAATGGGATGACTAGAATCTTGATTTAACCCTTGAGCTGCTATCAAGGACAGAGAAACTACTATGATAAAGAAGATTGCCAAGGCTTCTGGTTCTAATCCTCACAAGATGTGATATTATTGCTCTCAATGAGGACATTGCTATAGGAAAATACCAGCAAAGGGAAACCTCCTTAGTAAAGGAGACCCACTGATCCTACTGACGGGAGGTGGACTATGAAAGATTCAACAAGGTAAAGTCACCCTGGTGAGCTACAACCGATCTGAATAGTATGGGACATTTACGAGAAAATATAATCCAAGCACCACGCTTAAACTACAAATTACTACTTCAATCATGAAGCTACCAAGACTAAAGCAGTCAAAAAAATCATAAACCTTAAGAACAACAATAGCAACATTACTCACTTGGATTAGAAGTTTAACACCGAAGAAATCTTCAGAAACAAACCCCGAAGGACTTGAATCTGCGGGTAACTCTCTCTCTCTACTTCAAGATAAGAATAGTCCTAATCTAAAGAGACTACAAGGCTAATCTTCTACTCCATGGTTGGCTCTAGATCCTATCTAGGGTTTCTGCTAGAGCATAGATCATTCTGGTGGAATATGAAACCCTGGACTGAATTCATATGAAACCCTGAGGGGTCTGGGGCTGCTTATACAGGTCATAGTGATGAATCTCAACCCTCGGATCAAACCGACTTAAGATAATGGTCCATATTAATCCTCAAAGGCGGTGAAGAGCCGACGTTGAAGCGGTGAGGCGGACTCCATGGGGCCAGATCGGCCGATGGCGGGTTAGATCAGTCGATCCCCCCAGGCTGACTTGGGGGCCCTCCTTTCGTAGGTGAGTCTCTGGTGTTCTCTAGAATATTCTTGACATGCTTTCGCCACGTAATTCGATGTATTTCTTTGAACTGTGGGTCACCTTTGATTCTTTTTCTGTATAGTCCATGAAAAACACTGATTCACCAAAACTCGTGGAATTCTGTTAGTTTGAACCCCATCCTATGTGGTGGGTTGCATTTATATCTTTCTTCATGATTGGTTGAGGGTAAAATCATACAATAACCACCGTCAATAGTAGTCCAGTCCTCAAGTATAGGGATAGCAGGAATGTATTATTACTATAGAAGTCTTGTTCTATTCTTGATCTTCCTTAGTAATATTTCCTTATGTCTGGATATGAAGTATGCTCACCATGATTGCTAGTATAATTACACTAATCTAAGTATGATTTTGATAATATAGTTTAGAATGACTTAGAAATATTCTTGTACTTCTGCCTAATTCATGCTAGTGCCTAGATGGGGAGTGCTCTAAGTAAAACTGCTTTATATTATATAGAATAATCATTTACCTTTATCATTATCATTATTTGTCTTATGACTTGCCCTATTTTGAGTACATTGAGCATACATGGTTATCTCTCTATTGCATGTGGATATGAGATCTATCTATTTTCTATCATGCTATTCCCTTCCCAGTGGTAAAATATAAATTGACAAACCTGGAATACTCTAGGGTAAAATGCATTAATCCATACGCTTGCACATACTTTTATTCATATTTAGATATATTATATTCTCTCTAGTCACTTGCATAATAACTGTTTGGTATTATTCTATGTAGTTTCTAATAGGTCTCTTATATTCATGCTAGGGATGATAACTTAGTTATTGTAAGAGATATAGGTTTAAGAGAGGGGGCTAAATATCAGTTAAGGAATTGGACAAAGCTTATGTCGCACAAAACTTTTAATTCAAGGCATAGTCCATTGTTCCGTTGTGACCAAGTGGAATCCTGTTTCTAGATGGATTTTTAACTTAACAGTCTCCATCGAAACACTAATATATCAAACAACTCATGAACTGAGAGCATTAACTATGTGCCCTAAGAATTTGTGAGGATTGTTGGAATAGTTGAGCTAGGCCCATGTTTAGTTCAGCAATTAATCACTATAATTCCAAAGGTCCACAAATAGCACTAAGTGGAAGTGGGATAAGTACCACATGGTACAGTCACTGAGAAGGAGTTCAACTTAAATAGGATGTTGGTTAACGCTCCAATGTGTAAGGAAAGAGAAGTAGGAAGACCATGTGCGCGCCACCGTGCTGAGCCGAGCCGAGCCGTGCCGGCGCCCGCGCCCAGGTCTAGGCCGAGGGCTGTGGCTATGTCCATGGCCTTGCTCTACCACTTGCGCTTGGGCACCTTGGGCATTCAGGTCTAGACACTATAAATAAGGCTACTCTTCCCGTTGTTCTCTAACCCTAGCCGCCACACCCTTCCTCACAACTCACTGCATTCTTGAGTTTGAGCTGCTCTCTGCCATCTCCGGCCGAGCCCCTTGCGTGCACAAGGGGTCTCGGCGAGCAGGTCTCTGAAGCTCCGTCCGTCAGCGTACCTGCATATGTAGGCGAGTGATAAAGTTTTCAGGGAGCACACTCACGCGACTACTCACGCCCAGTTAGGCGTTGTTCATCTTCGATCTGAAACTTCTGTTCTTTGTCGAGCATTCACTTTTTTGTGAATTACCCAGTACAGACACAGACGTTCACAACGCATGCACACTCACCGCTGTGAACACACGCACGCAAACCCTACCCCTATGAGCATCTCCGAAAGACTGGACAGCAGGATCTCGAGATTGACGAAGTCACCACAGGCGCCTCGCTGTCGACGGGAACGTCGTCTACCACTGAAAGCACAAGGCCGTTAAGTCCTGGAATAAATCCAGGAAAGGCGCGACAACTAGGATTTAAACCCTGGTGGGTAGCGTCCCACTGGACAGTCCTACCATTGGACCACAGTCCCATTTGCCTTTGTTGAGCATTCACGGGTCGTCACTGCGTATACCTGCCGGCGTTGACTGTAGATTGACTGCTCCAAGCAGGCCACCATGACCGAGACGAGAATCAGAGCTGGGAACAGTGGCAACGGTGGTTCCCAAACCTCCAACTCAAGTTGTACCCAAGGGTATAATCTGATCCCATCTCAAGTACTATTTGCTATGTGTTCTATGATGTTGTGCGTAGAGTTCGTTGGAATCTGTTTAGGTAGTAGGTCTGCATAGGCAATGCTTAATATGATTCCGTTATTATGGTTTTTGTCGAAATTATAGGTTAAAGCATGTTGTAAAATGACTAAATTTACAACAGTCCTAACCGGTGATCATGAATCATTGATTTGAGCATGTATATGATTGATTTTGTATGGCTGGGGAATGGTTATAACTGTTGTATTGAACCGTTAATTTTAATTTAAATGATCAAATTGGATATCTAGTTATTATTTTTATTGAATTGTATGTGGTTTATTATTTGTGGCACATATTTATATGAGCTTGGGCTGTAATATCAGATGCAAATCAGGAAATACTACTGGGCTGGTATAGCAAAAATAATAGTAAAAAGGCGGACAATAATTGGGCCAAAAACAACCAACCAGCTTATGGGCTAGTTGGGCTTAGTTGAATTATAATTGTAGGAACCAGCTATAGGCTGACTAGGCCAAATTTGTTTTCACAAAAATTATTTCCGTCATACTACTTGTGCCATATCACACGTCACGCACCTTACCACGTCACATCCCTAGACACTTATCATTATTCCATCTAATATATAACAAATATAATGACAAATAACATGGTCAATAATTTGGTGACAAACGTTCAATTGTCACTAAGATTAATAACAATAAGTCTGTTAGTCATAGAACGGGATTATGATCCACCTTCTATAACGACAGATATATAGTCCCGGAATGGTACAATGATAAAAAAATACTACAATGGTCACAATTAAATAGTCATAGAAGGACCTTGCAGTGAAAAGTGTATCTCAATATATTGCATATGTTGCAAATTTCAAGAACTATTTCGTATATGTTGCATCGTTGCGGGCGCATAATTGGGGTGTGGGGACGAACAGGGAATAGACTCCTTCTGTTACTTTGGAGCTGAGAGCAGCATGGGATGGGGTCATGTCCAGATAGGTGCTGTTCTGAGATCGAATGCCATATGGTTGCCAAGAAAACCTTTTTCACAGACGTTCACTCATTTCAAATCACGCATACGGTGTTCCATAGCCAAAAGCAGAGAGGGGAAAGGAGAGCAGGTATGGCCCACACCTGTATGCGGCTGCATGGCGCCTGTTGGCAGGTGCATGCTTCTTTTCTGTAACACCCCCTGGTGTTACGATAACTAAAACCGGCCATGTCATCATGATTGCATGTAATTCATCCCGCATAAAATCATTGTTACTGTGCATCACTAAGATAATTTTTATTTTCACACATGAATGTGCTTAGGTACCTTTGATTGACTTTATGCTTTAAATAATTGCTTGTGTGTATGCCTCTAACTCCAAATAGAAAATAAAAAGGAAAACAATTAAAAACCCCAATCGGACCCGAAACCCTAATTTAAAAACTAAAAGGAATTAGGTGTTGGGCCTTAAATAAAAGTTGTAAATCTTTAAAAGTTGAGCAACTTATATTTTGGGTAATTTTGAAGTTATTAAAAATAATTTTGAATAAAACCTTAATCTAGGTTTTAAAGTTTAAACTTGAAATGCAAATTCAAAAACTAGCTAGAATCTGATGATGGTCCCTTAATAAAAATTTTAGCCCTTTTAAAATTGAACAACTTTCATATTTGGAGATTTTGAAGTTTACTAGTGGAAATTTAAATTAAACCCCGATTAGTGTTTGTTGCTTCAAATTTAAAATGCCATTTTAAAAACTATCTAGAATTTGGACAAACTCCTTTAATGAAAGTTGTAAGCATTTTCAAATTGAACAACTTTTATATTTGGGGATTTTAAACTTATGCATTGAGATTTCAAATTAAACCCTAATGAGTGTTTTGGAATTTAAATTTGAAATACTATTTCAAAAACTATGAAGAATCTGGCAAAACTCATTGATTGAAAGTTGTAAAGCTTAACAAATATAACAACTTATATTTTCATAGACTTTCAAGTTGTTCAAAAAACTTTGGAAAATTTGGTTGAATTTGAAATGGTTTTCAAATAGCCCCCTTTTCCATAACTTCAAAAATATTCAAAATTTGAGTATGGTTCAAAAACCAAAGTTGCTCAGAATTAAATGTACTACAATTCTTATTAAGGCAATTTTTCAAGTGGATACACAAAGTATGGAGTAAATTTGCAAAAAAGTCAAAAAGGGATAGATTCTGCTACAGTGCTCGGGAAAGGGGGGTCCGGTCCTTCTCTGCCGTGCGTGCAGCCGCGCGTGCCGCACCGCACGCCGGCGTTGGCCGGGGCTGGTCACCGCGTGTAGAAGTCCGTGGGGACCCCGGACACGGCGTACTCCTGTGTGTCCCCTATATAGAGCCCCGAGGCCACTGTTTCCCTCTCCGTTCCTCCATTGCCGCCGCCGCGGAAGTTTCGGCTCGTCGGGAAATCGGCCGTCGACCATCCACCTCCACCAAATTCCTCAAGCCACCGTGTCCGTCTTATCCTTGCATATCGTTTGAGGCCCTCCTTGCCGCTTGAGACCGACGGAGGCGAGTAGCCGAGTCCTCCGCGGGTGGCGAAAGCGCCGCCGCACCTGGTTCGGCGTAGCTGGAGTTGTACGGTGAGCATTTCTCCCTCTCGTTTGGTGTTCTACGTTTATTTGAGTGTGGTGAAACTCATGCTCGCGCTGCTATTCTTAGTGGGGCTCTGTTGACGCCGGAACACCGTCGTAGTCGTCGGGGAACGCCGCCGCAAGCTCGGATCTTGTCGTCGGGCTACTTCCTGGCCGCCTCTGCTTCAACCAATGTGCGCATCAGCTTCGTGGTAGGCTCCTAGACCTTGTCGTGTTTTGCTTTCCAATGCTACCGTAGCGAGTTCATCAGAACGCGTGCACGCCACCGTGCACTGCGATCCGAGCCGCCATGGCCGTTAGTGAATTCGTGCTCAAGCACTAAATCATGCACTAGAACCCTAGATAGGTTTGCGAAGGTGCTTCTCACGTATGGGTTTCCTTGGCTCGCGGGAGGAGCCGCCGCCGGCAAGCCGACGCGGCCGGACTCACCGCAGCGCGCGCAGTGGTCTGAGTAGGAGGTAGAAGAAAGGAGAAGGGGGCGTGCTGGGCCGTGCTGGGCTAGACTGGGCCAGTCAATAGTGTGGCAGAGTGCGGGAGAGAAGGGGAGAGCGTGCTGGGCCGTGCTGTGGTCGTGTGGGCCGGCCTAGAAGCTGAAAGACCCTAGTTTGGTTTTGGTAATTGATGAAACCTAGTTACTAATCTAAGTGCTAAGTATGTGTAGCCAAGAGTAGATTAGTGATAAGGAGGAAGATGACATGAGCTAAAGTGAAGATCAAGATGAAATGATCAAGGAGAAAGAAAAGGACTTAAAGAAGGAAAGCTAGAGGCTAAGGTATATTCAAATAGGGCTTTTCTTTTAGTGATCAAGACTCTAAGTGGGAGTGATCACATTTAGGATAGATAGCCGACTATCAAGGGGAGAACTAGGCTATTGGATTACTTTCAAGTGCTCTAAGTTGCATCTCATGTGCATTGATCTAACCTAGAGAACCTCTTTGAAAACCCTTGAAAAATGTTTGCAAAATGCTAACACACTGTGCACAAGTGTTGAAGACCTTGAGTGTTAGCACATAGAAGCAAGGGGTTAGAAATAGACTTGAAAAAACGCTGAAAAAGGGGCGTCAGACCGTTTGCCAACGTAGCGTCGGACCATTGGGTAGCGTCCGACGCCTAACTCTAGCTCTGACTATTGCCGAGCGTCAGACGCTCGTTCACCGAGCGTCGGACAATTACCATCTTCTGTCCGACGGTGCCGAGCAGCGAGGTGTGACGCGTGGCACTTTCTGAGAGCGTCGGACGTTGGTGAATCGTCCGACGGCGAGCGTCGGACTAAGAAAGCGTCGGACTCGCTTGGTCCGACGGTACACGCACTGAGAAGTCGACCGCTTGGTCCGACGGTACACGCACTGAGAAGTCGACCGCTTGGTCCGACGGTACACGCACTAAGAAAGCGTCGGACTCGCTTGGTCCGACGGTACTCGCTTGGTCCGACGGTACACGCACAGTGAACTGTGAGAGGGCGTCGGACTCTGTTGTTTAGTCTGATGCCCCCAGTCCGATGGTGTAAAAATTGGCGCGAAGTCAATCGTTGAGATCGGATGAACGGCGTTTAAACCTGTTGACACATGGTGTGCATCCGAGCGTCGGACGCTGGCGTTTAGTCCGACGGACTCAGTCCGACGGTTGCGTCCGATGGTAGAAAAAGAGTGTTAATGGCTATTTTGAAGTGGGTAACGGCAAGATTTGCAGTTGGGGGTATTTATACTCCCTCCCTGGTCACTTGGTGACCCTCTTGCACACTTGGATCATTGTCATACACTTTGTTACATTCTAGCCTCCCACTCTCACTAGTTCATCATCTTGATCATCCTTAGTGAGATTGAGTGAACCTCAAGTGCATCTTTGCTTGTGATTTGCATTCTAGAGCACTTGAGAGCAAGCTTTGGTTCAGTTCTTATTCTCTTGGGATATTGCCGTATCCCTAGACGGCTTGGAGGAGAAGAAGGTGTGGAGGAGCTTGGTGATTGTGCTTGCCCACACCCGGCAATTGTGAGGGGTTCTTGTGCCTTCCCCGAGCGGAGTGCTCAAAGGTAACTCTAGTGGATTGCTCGTTTCTTTGAGTTACTTCCTCCGTGGTAGGTTCTTGTGGCGCCTAGTGTAGGCTCGGTGTGTGATACCGATTAGTCACCGAACCACCGGTTGAAGTCGACACAACGAGGACGTAGCGTGCCGGCAAGC
This sequence comes from Eremochloa ophiuroides, assembly GCA_038502445.1. NCBI lineage: Eukaryota > Viridiplantae > Streptophyta > Magnoliopsida > Poales > Poaceae > Eremochloa > Eremochloa ophiuroides. The sequence continues at coordinate 18,261,723 of JAHLJS010000009.1, read as the reverse complement.
ACGTGAACCTCGGGGATAAATCTTGGTGTCTCTATTGATTTCCTCACCTTCAAGTGAGTGACTTATTGATTGTCCCGGTGATTGGCTTCCTCACAAGGCAAAGGTTTAATCGACGATCATTCCTTTCTTATTCTTGTGCAAAGTAGCTTGTTTTCTTGTCTTATGTAGTTGTGTAGTCTTTTAGCTTTTGCTAGCTTGCTTGTGTGGCTTAGAACTAAAAATTAACTAGAATTGTGTAAGTGGCTTGCCTAGATTAGTAGTTGCACTAGCATTGCACATTTAGCCATATTTGTTACTAACCTCTTGGCCTAAGTTCTTTGTAGAAATTTTATTAGGCTATTCACCCCCCTCTAGCCATACTAGGACCTTTCAAGTGGTATCGGAGCCGTGGTCACCGTTTAGTCAAGGCTTAACATCCTTCGGTGCATTGAAATGGCTCATATCATGTTCAATCATGTTGGGGTCAAACCACCTCACTTTGATGGCACAGGCTCATTTGATTATTGGAAAAGAAAGATGAGGATGTATCTTGGCTCAATTCATGAGAAGGTGTGGGAGGTCACCGAGAATGAATACATTGTGCTTGATCCCGCAAGCCCTACACCTAGAGATCAAGAGAACAGCCAATGTAACACAATGGCTCTCAACACCATTTACAATGGCATTGACTCAAAGGTGTTTGAGCAAATCAAGGATTTGGAAAGAGCATGTGAAGTATGGGCAAGATTAGAGCAAACCTATGAGGGCACTTCAATGGTAAAGAGTGCCAAGTTGTACATGCTCAAGGACAAGCTATCAAACTTCAAGATGGATGATGCAGAGAGCATTCCAGAAATGTTCTATTGGATTCAAGTGATTGTCAATGATCTCAAGGCCTTGGGTGAGAAAACAAGTGATGAGGACTTCTCTCACAAGTTTCTCATGTGCTTGCCCAAGAGGTTCAAGACCTTGAGAACTATCATCTTCCGAGGCGGCTTGAAGGGTGTCACTCCAAATGAGGTTCTTGGTGATGTGATGACCGAGGATCAATACAATGAGAAGAGTGATAGTGAAGAAGTAAGGAAGGAGGATGACAAGAGCAAAAAGACCATGGCATTCAAGTCCACCACCTCTTCTTCCAAGAACAAGGGCAAGGGCAAGAAAGTACAATCTAGTGATGATGATGCATCTAGCCTTGATAGTGATGATGAGGCACTAGCTCTCTTTGTGCGCAAGTTTGGAAGATTCATGAAGAAGAAGGGCTATGGTGCTAGAAAGAGAAAATATAACTTCAAAGGCAAGAATGTAGTAAGGAAGTGCTACAATTGCAAGAGCACGGATCATCTTATGGTGGATTGTCCTAATGCTAGTGATAATGAAGATGATTACAAGAAGAAAGGCATGAAGGACAAGAAGGACAAGGTGGAAAAGAAGGAGAAAAAGAAGTTCAACTTCTCCAAAAAGAAGGGTGGATCCTATGTGGTTACATGGGATAGTGATGCTTCCTCTGATGATGATGAATCTAGTGATGATGATCAGAGGAAGACATCCAAGAAGAAGGTCATGGCTTCTATTGCTATCAACAAGAGGTGTTCATCATTTGATTCATCGTGCTTCATGGCTAAGTCCACCAAGGTAAAATACGATGACACAAGTGATGATGAAAAAGATGATAATGATAGTGATAGTGATGATGATGAGCCTAGTGTAGCACAACTCATGGACATGTTAGAGCAAGCCGAATATCTTATTAGCTCTAAGTCTGAGAAGTGCAAAGAATTGTCCAAGAAATTAAAAACTCTTGAACAATCTTTTGATGAGCTAAGTGCTTCTCATGAGTGTCTAAAGGAAGACCATGAGGATCTCAAACTAGCTCACACCAAGCTTGAGAAAGCTCACTCCTCACTCTTAGAGCTAAGAAAGGTAGAGGATGTTGCTATAACATGTGATGTGGGTGTAACTTGTGATCTAATGAATGAATCAACTAATGAAACACTTGTTGCAACCACACCTAATAACACTAGCTTTTCATCATCATCCACTTCTACTTCTACCTTCACTACTAGTGTTGATCCAACACTAAAAGTTGAAAATGAGAAATTGAAGAAGGAAGTGGACAAGCTAACCCGCGCATTAGGCAATGCCTATGGTGGGGATGCCCGCTTGCTACAATGCTTGGGTAGTCAAAGATATAGTAACTCTAAGGAGGGACTTGGCTACACTCCCAAGAAAGGCAAGGCGGCCTTTGTAACTCCAAAGCCTAGCTTTGTGAGAAGCAATGGTCGGTTTTACTACAAGTGCAAGCAAATTGGGCATATTGAGGCAAATTGCATCACTAACAATAAGAACAAGCAAATAAAATTTGTAAGTGCTAAATCTATTAGACTTGATTCTTGTTACATGCTTACCAAGGGTGAGAAAAGTGTCAAAGTCAAATACATTGGTACACCTAAAGAGAGCCCAAGGTTGAAGGCTATTTCGGTACCAAAGGCTTTGGTTGCTAACCTCCAAGGACCCAAACAAGTATGGGTACCTAAAAGACATTGATTTGTTTGTAGGTAAATTACAAAGCCGGAGGGAGGCATTGGGTTCTTGATAGTGGGTGTTCTCAACACATGACCGGTGATTCAAGAATGTTCAACCAAATCAATTCTAGTGGCAATGAGTATGATAGTATCACATTTGGGAATAATAGCAAAGGCAAGGTCAAGGGTCTTGGAAAGATTGCAATATCAAATGATCTAAGCATCTCCAATGTGCAATTAGTTGAGAGTTTGAACTTTAATCTATTGTCGGTGGCTCAACTTTGTGATCTTGGTTTCAAATGCATCTTTGGTGTTGATGATGTGAAAATCATTAGTGTGGATAGATCAAATTTGATATTCAAGGGATTTAGATATGAGAATCTCTATCTAGTAGACTTTGGTGCTAGAGAATCACAATTGTCAACATGCTTACTCTCTAAGTCAAGCATGGGTTGGTTACGGCATAGAAGGCTTGGTCATGTTGGAATGAAGCAATTGAACAAACTTGTGAAGCATGACTTAGTTAGAGGTTTTAAAGATGTTGAGTTTGAGAAGGATGAGTTGTGTAGTGCATGTCAAGCCGGAAAACAAGTAGGCAACACTCATCCTAAGAAGAGTATGATGAGTACATGCAAACCATTTGAGTTATTGCACATGGACTTGTTTGGACCAACTACATATACAAGCAATGGCGGCAACAAGTATGGTTTGGTGATAGTGGATGACTTCTCAAGATACACATGGGTTTTCTTTATAAATGACAAAAGTGATGTTTATGGTATCTTCAAAACCTTTGTCAAGAGAAGTTGCAATGAATTTGAAACAACCATCAAGAGGGTGAGAAGTGATAATGGTAGTGAGTTCAAGAACACAAGAGTTGATGAGCTATGTGATAACTTAGGAATCAAACAACAATTCTCGGCTAAGTACACACCTCAATCAAATGGCCTAGTTGAAAGAAAGAATAGGACCCTCATTGATATGGCAAGATCTATGCTTAGTGAGTACAATGTGAATCAATCTTTTTGGGCCGAAACAATCAACACGGTATGCTACTACTCAAATAGACTCTATTGCCATCCTATGTTGGAGAATACTCCATATGAGATCTTGAATGGAAGAAAGCCAAATATTGCATATTTTCGAGTGTTTGGTTGTAAGTGCTACATATTGAAGAAAGGAGCTAGATTGAGCAAATTTGAGAAGAAATGTGAGGAGAGGTTCTTGCTTGGTTACTCCACCTCTAGTAAAGCTTATAGAGTTTGGAACTTGGGAAGTGGTCAACTTGAGGAAGTTCATGATGTTGAATTTGATGAAACCAATGGGTCTCAAGATCAAAATGAGAATCTAGATGATGTGAGTGGACCTCAATTGGCAAAGGCTATGCAAGAAATGGACATTGGTGACATAAGGCCGACTCAAGTGGTTGACATAGAAGATGACAAAGATCAAGTGCAAGTTCCTTCAAATGATCAAGCTAGTGACTCTCAAGTGCAAAATAAAGATCAAGCTAGTTCCTCTCAAGCAAATCAATCAAATGCACAATCAAGCTCAAGCAATCAACCTCAAGTGCTTCAACCCACAAACATTGCAAGAGATCATCCTTTGGATCAAATTGTTGGTGATATTCAAAAGGGTGTGCAAATAAGATCAAGACTAGAATCATTTTGTGCTCACTATTCATTTGTGTCATTTGAAGAGCCGGAGAACATTGAGAAGGCATTGAAAGATAGTGATTGGGTAAATGCTATGCATGAAGAACTCAACAATTTTGAAAGAAATGAAGTTTGGGAATTGGTAGAGAGACCAAAGAACTACAATGTTATTGGCACAAAATGGGTATTTAGAAACAAGCAAGATCAAGATGGTGTTGTAATAAGGAACAAGGCAAGATTAGTGGCACAAGGGTACACTCAAGTAGAAGGATTGGACTTTGGTGAAACCTATGCTCCGATTGCAAGATTGGAAGCAATAAGAATTCTTCTAGCATATGCTTGTGCTCACAACATCAAGCTCTACAAAATGGATGTCAAAAGTGCATTTCTCAATAGATTCATCAATAAGTTAGTATATGTTGAACAACCACCCAGTTTTGAAGATGAGAAGAAACCACATCATGTGTACAAGCTAAGGAAAGAACTCTATGGTTTGAAACAAGCACCAAGGGCATGGTATGAGAGGCTAAGGGACTTTCTCCTCTCTAAAGGTTTCAAGATGGGCAAGGTTGACACCACTCTATTCACCAAGAAGGTTGATAATGACTTGTTGATCATGCAAATCTATGTTGATGACATTATCTTTGGATCAACTAGTCAAGCCTTGTGTGCGGAGTTTGAAAAGATTATGGCTAAAGAATTTGAGATGTCTATGATGGGTGAACTCACATACTTCCTTGGACTTCAAATTAAGCAAATGAAGAATGGCACATGTCAACTCTTGAGAAGATCTCTTGTCTCATGGTCATCCAAGAAGCAAAATAGCATTTCACTCTCCACCGCCGAAGCCGAATACATTAGTGCGGGGAGTTGTTGTGCTCAACTCTTGTGGATGATGGCAACTTTGAGAGATTATGGAATTAACTTCAAGAAAGTGCCACTTCTATGTGACAATGAGAGCACCGTCAAGCTAACTCAAAACCTGGTCCAACATTCAAGAACCAAGCATATTGATGTAAGGCACCACTTCATTCGAGATCATCAACAAAAGGGTGACATTGATATTCAAAGCATTGGAACCGATGATCAATTGGCCGACATACTCACAAAGCCACTAGATGAGAAGTGGTTTTGCAAGCTTAGAAATGAATTGAATATTCTTGATTCCTCCAATATGAGTTGAGATCATCCCCACACATATATGACATGCCTCTACTCTGACAAAGCAAGGTAAAATTGTTTGACATAACATCATACTTGCTAGGACATGTTTAGAGCATATAAACATATTCACCTCTTAGGATCATTCGTGGAAATTCAAAAGTTTTTGATGGATATATGCTACCACTATTGCCTTGTTTGATTGTATGATCTAGTGGTAACATATGACATGCATGTGTGCTTAATCCCCTAGTGTTCAATCTAGTTCATTAGCTCAAGGTGTATAACTTAACATGGGCAAGATAACCCCTAGTGGCGTGAAGAAGCTTGTCGTTGGATCAAATTTAGTTATATATCCTAGGCAAGTGCCCTAGATTGAGCCAAAGTGAAAAATCAACTCTCTTTCCACAATCAAATGAACTTGACTAGCTATCTGTACTCCAATTAACCTTTTTGAGCAATTGTTGACAAAGGGGGAGAGAAGGTTACAAAAGAAAGAGAAAGCGCGACGAACCATCATTAGGCTAATGATGGGAGAGCAATAGGCCAAAGGAAAGGGGTGATTAAAATTTTTGAAGCACATAAGTAGGGGGAGCAATCACATATGCAAGTTGTTGCATTTGGATGTGCATTAATCATATGATTGCTCAATGCATTTGTATTTACTTTCTTATACATGCTTGTGTGGTGTATTGCTAGTAGTAGAATTTGAATGATAATTTGAACAACCAGCATGTGTAGGGGTAACTAGTTGGCCGTATTTCCTCATGTGACAACTAGAGCTTGCTTATAATGTGATCTCATGGTATGCTCTAGTATTTGTGACTTTCTAGTTACTAAGGTGCTAAGGATGATGTTCATGGCAACTCCGATGGTATCACGCTTCAAAGGTCCATTCTATACACCATTAGCACAATTTTGGTAGAATTACTCTCTATTCAATACATATGTGCTAGCTTTCAATCCAAACTTGATGCACATATGTATGGGGATCCAATAACCAAAATAGAACTTATGATGGTTGTCCAAATCCTTTCATGATCTACTCATGGACAAGCATGATAAGTTTCAAAATCTTAATGCATATTTCTTTTGTAAAAAGGGTTGTCATCAATTACCAAAAAGGGAGAGATTGAAAGACCCTAGTTTGGTATTGGTAATTGATGAAACCTAGTTACTAATCTAAGTGCTAAGTATGTGTAGCCAAGAGTAGATTAGTGATAAGGAGGAAGATGACATGAGCTAAAGTGAAGATCAAGATGAAATGATCAAGGAGAAAGAAAAGGAATTAAAGAAGGAAAGCTAGAGGCTAAGGTATATTCAAATAGGGCTTTTCTTTTAGTGATCAAGACTCTAAGTGGGAGTGATCACATTTAGGATAGATAGCAGACTATCAAGGGGAGAACTAGGCTATTGGATTACTTTCAAGTGCTCTAGGTTGCATCTCATGTGCATTGATCTAACCAACCTAGAGAACCTCTTTGAAAACCCTTGAAAAATGTTTGCAAAATGCTAACACACTGTGCACAAGTGTTGAAGACCTTGAGTGTTAGCACATAGAAGCAAGGGGTTAGAAATAGACTTGAAAAAACGCTGAAAAAGGGGCGTCAGACCGTTTGCCAACGTAGCGTCGGACCATTGGGTAGCGTCCGACGCCTAACTCTAGCTCTGACTATTGCCGAGCGTCAGACGCTCGTTCACCGAGCGTCGGACAATTACCATCTTCTGTCCGACGGTGCCGAGCAGCGAGGTGTGACGCGTGGCACTTTTTGAGAGCGTCGGATGTTGGTGAATCGTCCGACGGCGAGAGTCGGACTAAGTCTGACGGTGTTTTAGCGCTTCTGAACCTCTCTGGAAGTGTCGGACGCTGAGAATCTTTAGTCCGACGCACTGACTCGCTTGGTCCGATGGTACACGCACAGTGAACTGTGAGAGGGCGTCGGACTCTGTTGTTTGGTCCGACGCCTCCAATCCGACGGTGTAAAAACTGGCACGAAGTCGACCGTTGAGATCGGACGAACGGCGTTTAAACCTGTTGACACGTGGCGCGCATCCGAGCGTCGGACGTTGGCGTTTAGTCCGACGGACTCAGTCCGACGGTTGCGTCTGATGGTAGAAAAAGAGTGTTAATGGCTATTTTGAAGTGGGTAACGGCAAGATTTTTAGTTGGGGGTATTTATACTCCCTCCCTGGTCACTTGGTGACCCTCTTGCACACTTGGATCATTGTCATACACTTTGTTACATTCTAGCCTCCCACTCTCACTAGTTCATCATCTTGATCATCCTTAGTGAGATTGAGTGAACCTCAAGTGCATCTTTGCTTGTGATTTGCATTCTAGAGCACTTGAGAGCAAGCTTTGGTTCAGTTCTTATTCTCTTGGGACATTGCCGTATCCCTAGACGGCTTGGAGGAGAAGAAGGTGTGGAGGAGCTTGGTGATTGTGCTTGCCCACACCCGGCAATTGTGAGGGGTTCTTGTGCCTTCCCCGAGCGGAGTGCTCAAAGGTAACTCTAGTGGATTGCTCGTTTCTTTGAGTTACTTCCTCCGTGGTAGGTTCTTGTGGCGCCTAGTGTAGGCTCGGTGTGTGATACCGATTAGTCACCGAACCACCGGTTGAAGTCGACACAACGAGGACGTAGCGTGCCGGCAAGCACGTGAACCTCGGGGATAAATCTTGGTGTCTCTATTGATTTCCTCACCTTCAAGTGAGTGACTTATTGATTGTCCCGGTGATTGGCTTCCTCACAAGGCAAAGGTTTAATCGACGATCATTCCTTTCTTATTCTTGTGCAAAGTAGCTTGTTTTCTTGTCTTATGTAGTTGTGTAGTCTTTTAGCTTTTGCTAGCTTGCTTGTGTGGCTTAGAACTAAAAATTAACTAGAATTGTGTAAGTGGCTTGCCTAGATTAGTAGTTGCACTAGCATTGCACATTTAGCCATATTTGTTACTAACCTCTTGGCCTAAGTTCTTTGTAGAAATTTTATTAGGCTATTCACCCCCCTCTAGCCATACTAGGACCTTTCAAGTGGTATCGGAGCCGTGGTCACCGTTTAGTCAAGGCTTAACATCCTTCGGTGCATTGAAATGGCTCATATCATGTTCAATCATGTTGGGGTCAAACCACCTCACTTTGATGGCACAGGCTCATTTGATTATTGGAAAAGAAAGATGAGGATGTATCTTGGCTCAATTCATGAGAAGGTGTGGGAGGTCACCGAGAATGAATACATTGTGCTTGATCCCGCAAGCCCTACACCTAGAGATCAAGAGAACAGCCAATGTAACACAATGGCTCTCAACACCATTTACAATGGCATTGACTCAAAGGTGTTTGAGCAAATCAAGGATTTGGAAAGAGCATGTGAAGTATGGGCAAGATTAGAGCAAACCTATGAGGGCACTTCAATGGTAAAGAGTGCCAAGTTGTACATGCTCAAGGACAAGCTATCAAACTTCAAGATGGATGATGCAGAGAGCATTCCAGAAATGTTCTATTGGATTCAAGTGATTGTCAATGATCTCAAGGCCTTGGGTGAGAAAACAAGTGATGAGGACTTCTCTCACAAGTTTCTCATGTGCTTGCCCAAGAGGTTCAAGACCTTGAGAACTATCATCTTCCGAGGCGGCTTGAAGGGTGTCACTCCAAATGAGGTTCTTGGTGATGTGATGACCGAGGATCAGTACAATGAGAAGAGTGATAGTGAAGAAGTAAGGAAGGAGGATGACAAGAGCAAAAAGACCATGGCATTCAAGTCCACCACCTCTTCTTCCAAGAACAAGGGCAAGGGCAAGAAAGTACAATCTAGTGATGATGATGCATCTAGCCTTGATAGTGATGATGAGGCACTAGCTCTCTTTGTGCGCAAGTTTGGAAGATTCATGAAGAAGAAGGGCTATGGTGCTAGAAAGAGAAAATATAACTTCAAAGGCAAGAATGTAGTAAGGAAGTGCTACAATTGCAAGAGCACGGATCATCTTATGGTGGATTGTCCTAATGCTAGTGATAATGAAGATGATTACAAGAAGAAAGGCATGAAGGACAAGAAGGACAAGGTGGAAAAGAAGGAGAAAAAGAAGTTCAACTTCTCCAAAAAGAAGGGTGGATCCTATGTGGTTACATGGGATAGTGATGCTTCCTCTGATGATGATGAATCTAGTGATGATGATCATAGGAAGACATCCAAGAAGAAGGTCATGGCTTCTATTGCTATCAACAAGAGGTGTTCATCATTTGATTCATCGTGCTTCATGGCTAAGTCCACCAAGGTAAAATACGATGACACAAGTGATGATGAAAAAGATGATAATGATAGTGATAGTGATGATGATGAGCCTAGTGTAGCACAACTCATGGACATGTTAGAGCAAGCCGAATATCTTATTAGCTCTAAGTCTGAGAAGTGCAAAGAATTGTCCAAGAAATTAAAAACTCTTGAACAATCTTTTGATGAGCTAAGTGCTTCTCATGAGTGTCTAAAGGAAGACCATGAGGATCTCAAACTAGCTCACACCAAGCTTGAGAAAGCTCACTCCTCACTCTTAGAGCTAAGAAAGGTAGAGGATGTTGCTATAATCAAATGAACTTGACTAGCTATCTGTACTCCAATTAACCTTTTTGAGCAATTGTTGACAAAGGGGGAGAGAAGGTTACAAAAGAAAGAGAAAGCGCGACGAACCATCATTAGGCTAATGATGGGAGAGCAATAGGCCAAAGGAAAGGGGTGATTAAAATTTTTGAAGCACATAAGTAGGGGGAGCAATCACATATGCAAGTTGTTGCATTTGGATGTGCATTAATCATATGATTGCTCAATGCATTTGTATTTACTTTCTTATACATGCTTGTGTGGTGTATTGCTAGTAGTAGAATTTGAATGATAATTTGAACAACCAGCATGTGTAGGGGTAACTAGTTGGCCGTATTTCCTCATGTGACAACTAGAGCTTGCTTATAATGTGATCTCATGGTATGCTCTAGTATTTGTGACTTTCTAGTTACTAAGGTGCTAAGGATGATGTTCATGGCAACTCCGATGGTATCACGCTTCAAAGGTCCATTCTATACACCATTAGCACAATTTTGGTAGAATTACTCTCTATTCAATACATATGTGCTAGCTTTCAATCCAAACTTGATGCACATATGTATGGGGATCCAATAACCAAAATAGAACTTATGATGGTTGTCCAAATCCTTTCATGATCTACTCATGGACAAGCATGATAAGTTTCAAAATCTTAATGCATATTTCTTTTGTAAAAAGGGTTGTCATCAATTACCAAAAAGGGAGAGATTGAAAGACCCTAGTTTGGTATTGGTAATTGATGAAACCTAGTTACTAATCTAAGTGCTAAGTATGTGTAGCCAAGAGTAGATTAGTGATAAGGAGGAAGATGACATGAGCTAAAGTGAAGATCAAGATGAAATGATCAAGGAGAAAGAAAAGGAATTAAAGAAGGAAAGCTAGAGGCTAAGGTATATTCAAATAGGGCTTTTCTTTTAGTGATCAAGACTCTAAGTGGGAGTGATCACATTTAGGATAGATAGCAGACTATCAAGGGGAGAACTAGGCTATTGGATTACTTTCAAGTGCTCTAGGTTGCATCTCATGTGCATTGATCTAACCAACCTAGAGAACCTCTTTGAAAACCCTTGAAAAATGTTTGCAAAATGCTAACACACTGTGCACAAGTGTTGAAGACCTTGAGTGTTAGCACATAGAAGCAAGGGGTGAGAAATAGACTTGAAAAACACTGAAAAAGGGGCGTCGGACCGTTTGCCAACGTAGCGTCGGACCATTGGGTAGCGTCCGACGCCTAACTCTAGCTCTGACTGTTGCTGAGCGTCGGATGCTGGTTCACCGAGCGTCGGACCATTACCTTCTTCAGTCCGACGGTGCCGAGCAGTGAGCTGTGATGTGTGGCACTTTTTGAGAGCGTCGGATGTTGGTGAATCGTCCGACGGCGAGAGTCGGACTAAGTCTGACGGTGTTTTAGCGCTTCTGAACCTCTCTGGAAGTGTCGGACGCTGAGAATCTTTAGTCCGACGCACTGACTCGCTTGGTCCGATGGTACACGCACAGTGAACTGTGAGAGGGCGTCGGACTCTGTTGTTTGGTCCGACGCCTCCAATCCGACGGTGTAAAAACTGGCACGAAGTCGACCGTTGAGATCGGACGAACGGCGTTTAAACCTGTTGACACGTGGCGCGCATCCGAGCGTCGGACGTTGGCGTTTAGTCCGACGGACTCAGTCCGACGGTTGCGTCTGATGGTAGAAAAAGAGTGTTAATGGCTATTTTGAAGTGGGTAACGGCAAGATTTTTAGTTGGGGGTATTTATACTCCCTCCCTGGTCACTTGGTGACCCTCTTGCACACTTGGATCATTGTCATACACTTTGTTATATTCTAGCCTCCCACTCTCACTAGTTCATCATCTTGATCATACTTAGTGAGATTGAGTGAACCTCAAGTGCATCTTTGCTTGTGATTTGCATTCTAGAGCACTTGAGAGCAAGGTTTGGTTCCTTTTTATTCTCTTAGGACATTGCCGTGTCCCTAGACGGCTTGGTGGAGAAGAAGGTATGGAGGAGCTTGGTGATTATGCTTGCCCACACCCAGCAATTGTGAGGGGTTCTTGTGCCTTCCCCGAGCGGAGTGCTCAAAGGTAACTCTAGTGGATTGCTCGTGTCTTTGAGTTACTTCCTCCGTGGTAGGTTCTTGTGGCGCCTAGTGTAGGCTCGGTGTGTGATACCGATTAGCCACCGAACCACCGGTTGAAATTGACACAACGAGGACGTAGCGTGCCGGCAAGCACATGAACCTCGGGATAATTCTTAGTGTCTCTATTGATTTCCTCTCTTCGAGTGAGTGACTTATTGATTGTCCCGGTGATTGGCTTCCTCAAAAGGCAAAGGTTTAATCGACGATCATTCCTTTCTTATTCTTATGCAAAGTAGCTTGTTTTCTTATCTTGTGTAGTTGTGTAGTCTTTTAACTTTTACTAACTTGCTTGTGTGGCTTAGAACTAAGAATTAACTAGAATTGTGTAGGTGGCTTGCCTAGGTTATTAGTTGCACGAGCATTGCACATTTGGCCATATTTGTTACTAACCTCTTGGCCTAAGTTCTTTGTAGAAATTTTATTAGGCTATTCACCCCCTCTAGCCATACTAGGACCTTTCAGAAGCCCTGGCCGTATTGAGTGACACACATTTTCATTTTCAAAACGAGTAAATAGTGCCAAGAATTGACATTTTTGTGTAGAAATAAATGCAGCTCCTAAAATCATGAAACTTTTTGAGTGAGCTCTATATGTTAATGTGAACCCAAGAAAAATATGAAATGTGGATTTTGAGTAGTTTCTGTAGCTAATAAAAATATGTATTTTAATTAATAAATGCCACTTCCATGATTTTTGTAGGCCATAATGTTTATCCAAAAATTGTGAAATTTGTGTGGGTACTGTTTTAGTGAAACGTCTAATTGTAGAAAAAATTTGAGCTCAATTGGAGAAAGTTTAATTAATTCTTATTTTATTCTTAAATGATTAATTAATCGGGAATCTAATTGACCACTAATAAACTAGGTTTTGTGTGACCTTGGGATTGTGTGTTAACCTTGGGTTATTATCATGTGCTGACTCTTGATACTTTGTTAACTTGTTTAAGCTTATGCTAATCTTGTTAATTAAAATGTTTTACTGATATTTCCTGTAAGTAGTTTACTTGTTAAATATGTAATGCTCTAATAGATGATCATTAAATTAAAATGATCTTGGACATCTTTAGTAAATTGCTTAAATTCTTTGTTAACTTGTAGAATGGATTGATTAATGCGGCTTTCTACAGCTGTTAAAGGGAGATCCTAAGTAATAATCAACCAGTTGGTTCTATTGACTTGCAACTTTGTCGTGAAGGAAAGTTATACTCACTTTTTAAATTAAGTTTACTTTATGTACTTCACCATTTAGTACCTCTCTTGCATTATGGCATGCATATCATCATGTTAAGCATTGTATTATTATTACGTGTAGTGATCGGGTTTTCGGAAGAACTATTCGATTGATCCCCGACGGAAGGATTATTCGCCAGGAGAAGTCAAGTGGATTTTCTCTGATTTTCTGGCAAAAGTGACCGACCTGCAACACAGGCAAGCCCCGGTGCATTCAGCCCCTTCCTTGTGATTTACAAAATATTTACAACTTGAGTTAATCTACTGCATTAGGTTTATAGGAGTTGATTGATAACCCAATTGATACATTACCAACCTTGACCACTGAAATATCCGGAAACCGTTTTAAAATAAAATGTTTGAAAAATGCTTACACTGTTTGAATAATTTAGATTTGCACAAATGCAATTTTTGAGCTATTGTAATATACACTATTGATTAATTCGTGAAAAAGGGATATGGTTATGTTCTCGTACGGTGGCCGTGCACCTGATCAGTACATCGTCACCGACGAGAAGGGATTTTTCGTTCGGTGGGCCATATGATTGGGTTAGAGTCCCCACTTATCGTCGCCGATGGAAAAGGGATGTGAAAACCGGGTGGTCACCAGTGTACTTGGGTTAGAGTCCCAATGCATAGTTTCCAACGGAAAAGTAATAGGGACCGTTCGTTGTCGGCCTGCTGTGATCGAGACTTTTTGCAACTAGCCACATACTTCGGGAAGCCCTATCTCCGGTGGCTCTATTGCTTAAATAGACAACAACGCACTGGGAGTGGAGAGATGGCGAGAGTAGCGTGTACCCTCGTGGCCGTCGTGCCTGGAGACGAGAGGAGTACTGTGCTCTCTGGTGGCGCAGGACCTGTTCAGGGATAGAAAAGCCATGGTAGACGGGGTTGGCATATGCAAGCTTAGGTGCTACATATGCAGTGTGGATAGGGATCCCCAGCTGGGTACTAATTGATTCGAATCGTCGTGCTCCTCGGTTATGGAGACTTGATCCTCACACCTACATCGAAAAGTGGTTCGGAATTAGGATGTTTTTGAAAATGAATATGTAATTGGAATTGAAGGAGATATGTGAAAGGATTGAGAGCTATTGATCTTGATTATAATAATATTAATTAAAATACTGAAGATAGGGTTAGTATTGCTTTTCTGCAAAAATACTTTGACTCTTGCTAAAGCCTTACCTTGACTCCCCTTAGCCTGCATTCCTGAGTCTCATTCCTTTTTCTTAATCGGGTAAGTCTTGCGGAGTACCCCAGTACTCAGGGTTTGTTAACCCCTGTTGCAGGTGAGCCGAGAGTACAGTTTTACGTGAGACCATGCCGGTTGACGGATCGTGCATGGATGAAGCTGTGTATAGCCCTTGGGCAAGGTGTCTAGTTGTAGGATGCTACTCCACTATGTAACTCTGGTTGGGATAATGTAATTTATATTTGAAATCTATGTTTATGTATTACTTCCGCACCTTGTACTCTGATTCAAATTATTTGTGTAAACTGTTGTAATACTGCAATACTTACAATGAGATCCTCGGGAGGTTAGGGTTTCCTAGGGAACCCGGCAGGCCACCTAGGTCAAGGGGAACTCGTGCAGACTGATCGTGGGTCCTTAAGGACGATGACGGTGCACGTGGGCCCTATGATTAAGGCGGTTCTGTCACAAGTTGTATCAAAGAATTTCATTGTAAAGTACTTGCAGTATTAGTTTACAAAAACTTCAAAATGATTTGGAATGAATAAAATTAATAGGGTAGTTTGGTCCGAGTTGCTTCTGAACGTTCCTTATTCATTCTATAGAATCGTTCCTTAGTTCTTTCTATAGAGTTGTAGTTAGGTTTTAAGTTTGGTAGTGGATTAGCACATGAAGTATGCCCTATGCTCTAAAATATTGAGTGCATATTACTCTAGTAATTAATTTCCCCAGTATATACATATATATATATATATCGGAGTATTTTGAATCACGTTGGAACGCTCATGCATCATGACATTACAACTACTAATACCCCCGATATGAAATATATCTCTGTTTTCTAAAATAAAATCTATTTCCAAATATATTTTGTTAAAAACAAATTCTTACCTTTCTTCTCAATAGTTGGATCCGCAAGACCCTGCTACTGGAATTGATGAATGCCTGGCTATGTTTAGGACCCCTACAGTGTTGTGGCAGTTACTACAGGAAGTAGGCTACTCGGAACCACCAAAGTATCGTTGGTCCCGTACTGTTGTCCTTGGTCGGCCGTGGTACGAAGTGTCACTTCGGATCTCAACTTGTACCACCGCTCCATTTTGGCCAGCCTGGGAAGCACAGGCTGAAGGAATGAATCCCTGGGAAGGAACTCAGGTTACAGCATTGGAAGTCCTCAGAAAGATCTGCTTTAGGTGTCGGAAAGAGGTCAGAGTCTCTACTCTGAGAATGTTTCCGTCTGAGGTACTAGGAAACTGGGACAACCTTCAATGACAAGCCAAGCAATTGGAAGAAAATTCTGATCAACAGGGTCCCATACTGGTAGCCACTACTCGCGCTATGCTAGCCGTCCTTAACCTACATCTGACCCATGAGCAAGGACGCGAGGAGTGGCAGGAACTTTACTCTGAATGTTATGAAGCACTCAAGAGTACAGAACTCAAGAAAAAGAAGGCCAATAAGAAAGCCTTAAAGTGGCAAGAGGCTGCTCAGATCAGTGATGTGGAAAAGATCGGTCTGGACGTCCAGGTAGAAGCACTCCAAGCACAGGGACAAGCAGACCAGCACCGCATAGAAGAACTGGAGAGTCTGGTGGATAGTCTTTGATGAGGACATGATCATTGATTATAAAGTGAACTCGTTTCTAAATTTATATAATGATTTTTGGTATGATTCACTTGGTTCCACATGTACACGTCCTTATTTGCTTGTAGGTATAAATGTGCTTCAAAGTTCAAATTTATCGAAGTTGAACTTTCGGTTCGTCGGCAGCCCAACAGTGCTTCATTGGAGAGGCCATAACTCATCCATCCGGAGTGCGATTGAGGTCAATGAGATCTTGTTGGAAAGCTTATTTGACAGGTTTTCAAATGGATCAGGTTCCAACTTAGTATCACGTTGGCAAGGCCATGAAATCATCAAGTCACTCTATCACTATTTCTGCCGGATGCAACGACAACATCGTGGGCTTCAACGACGACCTCGTGGGCTTGTTATTCACACTTGGGACCCCGGCCCAAGTTGGAGCACGCCCCAAGAAGATCCAAAACACTTAAGAGATGCCCAAGGACGTCCTCCTTCTTGGCCACCACCTTAAGGGGCAAGTAAGGACGTCCAAATCAAGTTGGAGGCCTAATCCAAGTCCAGTTCGAGTCCATCTTGGGCTCTAGGAGCAGTAGGTAGTAAAACGGACGCCCAGGTCATATACGGACTCCGTTTTCGGTGAACCACATATGGCTGGAAAGATATTTTCATAAGGAATCCAATGGAAGTCATGCCACATCAAAAATACTTCGGAATCAACAGGAATCATCAAAACAAATTGACATCCAGAATCTGTCAGGGCGCTGCATCGCCGTCTTTGGGCCGTTTGGGCCTTGTAATGTGTCAGGACTCCTTGAGGACGCGACTAGTGGTCCTTGGGCGCCCCCTAGACTATATATTATGTAGCCGCCGCCTACGTTAGGGTTTGGGTTTTGCTTTAGATCAATCTGTCATTGAACAGTCGCCGTTATTGGTTTGTGAAACCCTATATTGAGATCTTAATCATATATCTGCAATTGTCACTTCATTTGAGTTGCATTTTATCTTGTTCTTACTTGTGTTCTTTGATTCGCAGCAGGGATTAGCCTTCTCGGCGAGGTTAACCGGATTGTGACACGGTTGATAACCATAGGAGACGTGGTGCTAAGGTTGCAGGGTTCGGGTCTTTGTGATCTGAAACCGGATCGGTGTGTCGCTCTCCGACCAAATCGATAGTTATCATTGAACTGACGGAAGATCGGGACCTCATTCTTATTAAGTGGTATCAGAGCTTCAGATATACCGTCAGATTCACCTCTACCCTAATTTAGTTATTTTTGCCTTCGTCCCATAAATCCAGAAAATTGCCCTACAAAAATATTTGTGTTTATCATTGTTTTCCCCTTGTTTCCCATCACCCGTTGTGCCATTGCAATTTTTATTTCGGATTGCTTTATTGAACGGTTGTCCCTCGTTGTGTCGCTGTGTTTGTTGGTCTATTCAAAATCTTCACCTGATAACAATCGTGTGTTAGTACAGCAACGCAGATCAAAGACAACAAATCCTTTGCGTTTTTCTCTCTCTGCTTTGATCATGTAGCAGGCACCGAACCAAACATATTTTAGCTTTGTCTCTCACGAGAAATACATCTATTATTCTATTGTTTAAGCTGCAAGTGATCACGTTGCCATCCAACAGGCCATGGTCAAGTATAGGTCTCGTGTACACTGTAATATTCAAAATTGATCTCCATGGTTGTATTGCAGCTCATAACTAACTCTTGCTTCCGCTGAAAGAAAGGAAATAATTAATTATATGGTGGTCTTTTCCTTAAATAAAATATTCCCATAAAGTTTGTTGTCGCTGGTTAGTTGCGATTCTTTTGGGTCATCTCCTTCGAAACTTCATTGTGTGGATAGGAAGAAAAGATCGTTCCACCATTTTATCTTGCCCATCTTACTATCAATTTGAGTCCTGTCTTGCATAGAAACCAAGGTCGTCTGCTTTGGTAGTTTGCGGCACTTTCTGATAAAAAAAAAGAAGAAGGCAACGTGCAAAATAAAAAGCCACACCAAAAAAAAAAAGAAGAAAAAAAAGAGAAAAAAGTGATATAAAATTCAGAAGTGTTTGCATCCTTTTGAGTTCTTGTGCTGAGTTATATTGTTGCTTGCTTGAATTACGTCCAGGACGAATTTAGGCCGACGATATAGACTAGCTTGGGACTACTTTTCAATCTTGCATTTCTGAATTAAATTGTTGCTATTCCTTGCTACCATATTGTGCCTTCTAAGCTCCAAATATATACTTCAGATCAGTACAGAAAAAGATCCTTACAATCTTGGTACCACATCCTCACAGGTATCACGAACTAGCCACCGGTTGTACCGTCCACTGCTTTGCGTTGGTAAGATCATTGCAAGAATTTGATAAGACTTCTGTGAGGGTGTGATTCCACAGACCCATGCAATAATTGATAGGGATATATTTTGATTTCTAACAATATCAATCAACAAGTTTTCTGTTTAAGAGTGAATTGCAGGAAATCATGGACCATAAGTTTGTAAGGATGGACCGCATGAAGAGCAATCATCCATCACATATAGACAATCATCGTCGAGGTAAGAGAGGTAAATTTACCATACCATTCTTTGAGGGATTTTATGATGGAGAAAAATATTTGGATTGGGAAATGGCTTTAGAAAAAAATTTAATTCCCACCTAATTTTCGAGAAACATAGAGTTAGACATGTTTCTAGTGAGTTTAAGGACTTTGCATTTATTTGGTGGTATGGGCTAATTTCAGAGGATACTTCACCTAGTACTTGGGAAGAACTTAAAATAGTCATGCGCGATCGTTTTATTCCACCTTCTTATAAACGTGATATGCATAATAAATTGCAGTGCTTAGAATAGGGTAATATGTCTGTGCAAGAATATTATGCAATGTTTTAAAGGTGTACAATATGTTGTAGGATAGTAGAGGACATAGAAGATGAAATTGTTCATTTTTATCGTGGTTTGAGGCGCGAGATCCAGGATATTGTTTATTATAAAGAATTTTACACTGTCAACCGTTTGTTGCAGCTTGCTGTGCTTACAGAAAAAGAATTGCAGGAATGTCAACAAAAGAATCAAAACAATATTGATGACAACCTCACAGCCCAGATAATAGCAAGGGTGGAGCAAGCAATTGCCAATATCAATACCACGACAATGGCTTTAGATGCCACAGCAGCACATTCCTCACCACCACCATCCACACCCACTCAGGAGTCTGGTAAAACTATGATCCATGCTGAAATTATACAACAAGACAGAGAGAATGCTACTAGTGAGAATGAAGATATTGATATTCACTCTAAAAATCACCGAGTACTTAATTTAGAAGAATCTTTTATGCATGCCACAAAATCTGATATTGTTGAAATTGGTGATGATATGCTGAATTTGTCCACCACTGATGCTATAATAGAGCAACCTTTAGTGGATACTAAATCTGAATTTCCTTTGTCACAAAATAGTTGTTCTCATAGTTCTTGTGATAATGCTTGTCTTATACATGTGCCACAACTATTGAATGAGATTGATACTTTTATTTGGGAACAAAATACTTGTGCTAAAAATAAGCAATTATTTACCATTGCGACTATAAATGATGAGCTGAATTTGTTGTCATCTTTAAATACTTTGGGTTATATTGAGTTTGATACTCTATGTGCTCTGAGTAGTTTTGAGGAGAAGTTGAAGTATGCTGAATTGCCATTGTTATCTAGATGTACATATCACTTTATTGGCAAATATAATTGTATAGGTGAGTATATGGTGCATCGTGTCTACCTTTGCTCAAATCTGAAATCTCCTTATGTTATCCAACAATATGATCAAGATCAACTAGAGAGTTACAACGGCTATAAACATGTCATGTCGAGATCCCCAAGTTTTGTTTTAAAGAAACAGGTTAACTTTCAAGAAGGGGAGCAATATTGGCTACAACCTACAATCTGTCACCCAATTAAGCTCAAACCGAGGACGGTTTGTTGTCAAGAAGGGGAGGATGATGAGGACATGATCATTGATTATAAAGTGAACTCGTTTCTAAATTTATATAGTGATTTTTGGTATGATTCACTTGGTTCCACATGTACACGTCCTTATTTTCTTGTAGGTATAAATGTGCTTCAAAGTTCAAATTTATCGAAGTTAAAACTTCCGGTTCGTCGGCAGCCCAACAGTGCTTCATTGGAAAGGCCATAACTCATCCATCCGGAGTGCGATTGAGGTCAATGAGCTCTTGTTGGAAAGCTTATTTGATAGGCTTTCAAATGGATCAGGTTCCAACTTAGTATCACGTTGGCAAGGCCATAAAATCATCAAGTCATTCTATCACTGTTTCTGCCGGGTGCAACGACAACATCGTGAGCTTCAACGACGACGTCGTGGGCTTGTTATTCACACTTAGGACCCGGCCCAAGTTGGAGCACGCCCCAAGAAGATAGAAAACACTTAAGAGATGCCCAAGGACGTCCTCCTCCTTGGCCACCACCTTAAGGGGCAAGCAAGGACGTCCAACCCAAGTTGGAGGCCCAATCCAAGTCAAGTTCGAGTCCATCTCGGGCTCCAGGAGCAGCAGGTAGTAAAACGGACGCCCAGGTCATATACGGACTCTGTTTTTGGTGAATCACATATGGCTGGAAAGATATTTTCATAAGGAATCCAATGGAGGTGGTCCCACATCAAAAAGACTTCGGAATCAACAGGAATCATAAAAACAATTTGACATCCAGAATCTGCCAGGGCGCTGCGTCGTCGTCTTTGGGCCGTTTGCGCCTTGTAACATGTCAGGACTCCTTGAGGACGCGAGTAGTGGTCCTTGGACGCCCCCTAGACTATATATTCTGTAGCCGTCTCCTATGTTAGGGTTTGGGTTTTGCTTTAGATCAATCTGTCATTGAACAGTCACCGTTATCGGTTTGTGAAACCCCATATTGAGATCTTAATCATATATCTGCAATTGTCACTTCACTTGAGTTGCGTTTTATCTTGTTCTTGCTTGTGTTCTTCGATTCACAGCAGGGATTAGCCTTCTCGGCGAGGTTAACCGGATTGTGACATGGTTGATAACCAGAGGAGACATGGTGCTAAGGTTGCAGGGTTCGGGTCTTTGTGATCTGAAACCGGATCGGTGTGTCGCTCTCCGACCAAATCGATAGTTATCATTGAACTGACAGAAGATCGGGACCTCATTCTTATTAGTCTTCACCTTCAGACAGGACTTCTCATCCAGTAGTGTGAAGAAGCTCATTCTTATGCCGTAATGGCAAGAGAAGGTCTTAGAGAGACCGTTGGATATTTGCAGCATCAGGATGCGATGTTTTGGGGCCTGCATAACACCTATCAGCAATAACTTCAAGCAGCCCATCAGAATATCGTCGATCTGCAACTGAGAAGTGCAAATGCTCCATGCCATGAATGATCCAATTACAGATATAGAGGTTCCAGCAGCTGACCGTTCAGCAGAGAATGCCGATGAAGAGTTGGAGGAAGTAGCGAGTGACTCGGAGTCAGGTAGTGAGTGGTCAGGTCAATTAGTTTATGAAGATAGATAGTCTCCTAGACCCAGTGTCAAATCAGGTCAAATCGGAGGTTAAGTGTCCTTGTAATCCAAAACCCTGTGTTGGTAGAAAACTGGTGTAATGGTAGTTCAATAAGTTGGAGTAAGTCGACCTAAGCTAGCAGCTAGTGTGAACTAATGTGTAAACCTCGGATAATCCTTTGTCATCTGTCAGATGGTTTCCTACTTAAGCTTATGAGTGTTAGGTGTGTTTAAAAGTTGGTAAATTTTGCCATAAGACTAGGTTTTTACCAATCCCCGTTAATCTTCGCTCCAAAAGTTTCCAGTCCTTGGGGAACTTCTGGATGCAGTCAACTCAACACTAAAAACTCGATAAATCTTTGACTGTCTAAACATACGTATGTGTCAACATTAATTTCCTCCTTTCACGACACATGATATTTCCTTGAAACCGCTAATCAACACGTGTTGGTTGAAAGCTATTGTAATTGTAGTTTATGGGATATCATGCTTCAAGATCATGACACAGCATCGAAATCTGGGGCCTCCTATGGATCGCAACCATGGGAAATTACTGTCGGACGCTCGCTGTTGTCAGGGTTGATGATCATGATCCTAGCCTGCAATTAATGTGCTTTCACTTTCTTTCAAATACCTTTTACAAAATTCATATCCATATTTCTTCATGAATTTCAAAATTCTTTTGCTCTGTATAACTATATTAAAATCTACTTTAAGAATTCACATCTGAACTCTCCGAATTCTCAAAATTCTTTGTCCTTACAATCATCTTAACCTTATCTGATAAAATAACGGGAACCGATTTGGAAATGATACCTAAGATCCAATTATTTGTAAACGGTATCTATGATCCACTGAGGATTCCCTGTGTTTTATGGATTCCTGGTTATTTATAAATATTTTGACATCTAGTTTGAAAATTTACTTCTTTGGAAAACTTTATGATACACTCCAATTCACCCACATACCCAGTACAAAAAACCTAGCACTGGACCATGACTTTTATCTGTTTACGTGTCATGCCTAGATCTGACACGTGTCACTCACTCAAATCGAACATGTTATTCCAAAATCGTTATGGTTGTGCCTATAGTGGTGTCATGACCTGTGACCACGGTGTCGCGTCGAAACCTAGGGTCTCTCACGTGCCATGGCCACGCCGAGATTCTGCTGGGCACGAGCAGGTATCAAGGTCTAGGGTTGTGACATACTATTGCTTTACAACTAATAAAATTTCTTTGTAATTCATCTCGTTACGATGTAACACGATCCATAGCTGCGATACAATATAGCAACCTGGGATCTCCTGCAACTCACAATCACATGAGATTCTGAAGGGTATATGCTCGTATCAAGGTCTGTGGTCATTTTACATCATAGCCACAATTGATATACTTTCTCTTTTTACTGGGGTTACTTTAATTGTTTTCTATGATGGTATCTCGACCCGTGACTATGGTGCTGTGTCAAAACTTGGAATCTTCTGTGAACTACAGCCGCAAAAGCTCTTACCAGGGTACGCACTAGTATCGTAGTCGGTGCTCCTGAACCATTGAAGATCGCAATTAATGTGCCCTCACTCTCCTTGAAACCCACCCTCAAATGATGTTACACGTAAAGGTTGTTTTTCGAAGAAATAAGGTTTCAAGTTTTAGTGTTGAGAGACAACTGATTAGGTCAAATAAGAATCTTCCTCATAACAGATCGTGAGAGAAGTGTGGGCTAGTAGCTTACCAACTCAAGCGTATGAACACTTGTCAGCTGCACAGCATGTATTTCATGTGTCACCACTTGAGAAGTAACTTCAAGTGTCAAATTGGGTTATTGACTTGGTAGGAGTTGAATTAAACTAGGTCTGACACACTCCGAATACTCACCGTGAGTCATAAGCCAAAAAGAGATCGTGTTACTCAAAGGACTTCAACAGGATGATGCATAAGTATGTTGGAATCAGTCTTCACGAGAAGAAGCTACCCAAGAAACCAGAGAATTTCTCATCTAAGAATTTTCCTAAGTTCTTTGCTCCCCTTTAAAAAAATTATTTACCCATTTCAAGTTTTTACGAAATGTAAAACCCCTACATGCTTTATAGTCAAGTTTAAAAAAAATGTTTACTTGATACATTTTCTTTTCCATTACTAAAACTAAGGCTTTAGCCATAACTGAAATCTCGTAACGAGATTTATTTTTAAGGGGGGGGAGAATGTAACACCCCTAGTGTTACGATAACTAAAACCGGCCGTGTCATCATGATTGCATGTAATTCATCCCGCATAAAATGATTGTTACTGTGCATCACTAAGACAATTTTTATTTTCACACATGAATGTGCTTAGGTACCTTTGATTGACTTTATGCTTTAAATAATTGTTTGTGTGTATGCCTCTAACTCCAAATAGAAAATAAAAAGAAAAATAATTAAAAACCCTAATTTAAAAACTAAAACGAATTAGGTGTTGGGCCTTAAATAAAAGTTGTAAATCTTTAAAAGTAGAGCAACTTCTATTTTGGGTAATTTTAAAGTTATTAAAAATAATTTCGAATAAAACCTTAATCTACGTTTTAAAGTTTAAACTTGAAATGCAAATTCAAAAACTAGCTAGAATCTGACGATGGTCCCTTAATAAAATTTTTAGCCCTTTCAAAATTGAACAACTTTCATTTTTGGAGATTTTGAAGTTTACTAGTAGAAATTTAAATTAAACCCCGATTAGTGTTTGTTGCTTCAAATTTAAAATGCCATTTCAAAAACTATCTAGAATTTGACAAACTCCTTTAATGAAAGTTGTAAGTATTTTCAAATTGAACAACTTTTATATTTGGGGATTTTGAACTTATGCATTGAGATTTCAAATTAAACCCTAACGAGTGTTTTAGAATTTAAATTTGAAATACTATTTCATAAACTATGGAGAATCTGGCAAAACTCATTTATTGAAAGTTGTAAAGCTTAACAAATATAACAACTTCTATTTTCATAGATTTTTAAGTTGTTCAGAAAACTTTGGAGAATTCGGTTGAATTTGAAAAGGTTTTCAAATAGAACTTTTACCCCCTTTCCATAACTTCAAAAATATTCAAAATTTGAGTATGGTTCAAAAACCAAAGTTGCTCAGAATTAAATGTACTACAATTCTTATTAAGGCAATTTTTCAAGTGGATACACAAAGTATGGAGTAAATTTGCAAAAAAGTCAAAAAGGGATAGATTCTGCTACAGTGCTCAGGGAAGGGGGGTCCGGTCCTTCTCTGCCGTGCCTGCAGCCGCGCGTGCCGCACCGCACGCCGGCATTAGCCGGGGCCGGTCACCGCGTGTAGAAGTCCGTGGGGACCCCGGACACGGCGTACTCCTGTGTGTCCCCTATATAGAGCCCCGAGGCCACTGTTTTCCTCTCCGTTCCTCCATTGCCACCGCCGCGGAAGTTTCGGCTCGTCGGGAAATCAGCCGTCGACCATCCACCTCCACCAAATTCCTCGAGCCACCGTGTCCGTCTTATCCTTGCACATCGTTTGAGGCCCTCCTTGCCGCTTGAGACCGACGGAGGCGAGTAGCCGAGTCCTTCTCCGCGGGCGGCGAAAGCGCCACCGCACCCGGTTCAGTGTAGCTGGAGTTGTACGGTGAGCGTTTCTCCCTCCCGTTTGGTGTTCTACGTTCATCTGAGTGTGGTGAAACTCATGCTCGCACTGGTATTCTTAGTGGGGCTCAGTTGACGCTGGAACGCCGTCGTAGTCGTCGGGGAACGCCGCCGCGAGCTCGGATCTCGTCATCGGGCTACTTCCTGGCCGCCTCTGCTTCAACCAATGCGCGCATCAGCTTCGTGGTAGGCTCCTAGACCGTGTCGTGTTTTGCTTTCCAACGCTACCATAGAGAGTTCGTCGGAACGCGTGCACGCCACCGTGCACTGCAATCCGAGCCACCATGGCTGCCAGTGAGTTCGTGCTCGAGCACTAAATCATGCACTAGAACCCTAGATAGGTTTGCGAAGGTGCTTCTCACATATGGGTTTCCTTGGCTTCGCGGGAGGAGCCGCCGCCGGCAAGCCGACGCGGCCGGACTCGCCGCTGCGCGTGTAGTGGTCTGAGTGGGAGGTAGAAGAAAGGAGAAGGGGGTGTGCTGGGCCGTGTTGGGCCGGACTGGGCCAGTCAGCAGCGCGGCAGAGTGCGGGAGAGAAGGGGAGAGTGTGCTGGGCCGCGCTGTGGTCGTGTGGGCCGGCCCAGAAGCTCTGGCCGTATTGAGTGACACACATTTTAATTTTCAAAACGAGTAAATAGTGCTGAGAATTGACATTTTTGTGTAGAAATAAATGCAGCTCCTAAAATCATGAAACTTTTTGAGTGAGCTCTATATGTTAATGTGAACCCAAGAAAAATATGAAATGTGGATTTTTAGTACTTTCTGTAGCTGATAAAAATATGTATTTTAATTAATAAATGCCACTTCCATGATTTTTGTAGGCCATCCAAACATTATGAAATTTGTGTGGGTACTGTTTTAGTAAAAAGTCTAACCGTAGAAATAGTTTGAGCTCAATTGGAGAAAGTTTAATTAATTGTTATTTTATTCTTAAATGATTAATTAATTGGGAATCTAATTGACCCCTAATAAACTAGGTTTTGTGTGACCTTGGGATTGTGTTAATCTTGGGTCATTATCATGTGCTGACCCTTGATACCTTGTTAACTTATTTAAGCTTATGCTAATCTTGTTAATTAAAATGTTTTAATGTTTTTTCATGTAAATACTTTACTTGTTAAATATGTAATGCTCTAATAGATGATCATTAAATTAAAATGATCTTAGATATCTTTAGTAAATTGCTTAAATTATTTGTTAACTTTTAGAATGGATTGATTAATGCGGCTTTCTACAGCTGTTAAAGGGAGATCCTAAGTAATAATCAATCAGTTGGTTCTGTTGACTTGCAACTTTGTCGTAAAGGAAAGTTATACTCACTTTTTAAATTAAGTTTACTTTACGTACTTCACCATTTAGTACCTCTCTTGCATTATGGCATGCATATCATCATGTTAAGCATTGTATTATTATTACGTGTAGTGATCGTGTTTTCGGGAGAACTGTTCGATTGATCCCCGACGGAAGGATTATTCGCCAGGAGAATTCAAGTAGATTTTCTCTGCTTTTCTAGCAGAAGTGACCGACCTGCAACACAGGCAAGCTCCGATGCATTCAGCCCCTTCCTTGTGATTTACAAAATATTTACAACTTGAGTTAATCTACTGCATTAGGTTTATAGAAGTTGATTTATAACCCAATTGATGCATTACCAGCCTTGACCACTGAAATATCCGGAAACCGTTTTAAAATAAAATGTTTGAAAAATGTTTAGCACTGTTTGAATAATTTAGATTTGCACAAATGCTATTTTTGAGCTATTGTGATATACACTATTGATTAATTCATGAAAAAAGGATATGGTTATGTTCTAGTACGGTGGCCGTGCACCTGATCAGTACATCGTCACCGAGGAGAAGGGATTTTCCATTCGGTGGCCCATATGATTGGGTTAGAGTCCCAACTTATCGTCGCCGACGGAAAAGGGATGTGAAAACCGGATGGTCACCAGTGTACTTGGGTTAGAATCCCAATGCATGGTTTCCAACGGAAAGTAATTGGGACCGTTCGTTGTCGGCCTGCTGTGATCGAGACCTTTTGCAACTAGCCACATACTTCGGGAAGCCCTATCTCCGGTGGCTCTATTGCTTGAACCGACAACCACGCACTGAAATGGAGAGATGGCGAGAGTAGCGTGTACCCTCGTGGCCGTCGTGCCTGAAGACGAGAGGAGTACTGTGCTCTCGGGTGGCGCAGGACCGGTTCAGGGATAGAAAAGCCGTGGTAGACGGAGTTGGCATATGCAAGCTTACGTGCTACATATGCAGTGTGGATAGGGATCCCCAACTGGGTTCTAATGGATTCGAATCGTCGTGCTCCTCGGTTATGGAGACTTGATCCTCACACCAACATCGAAAAGTGGTTCGGAATTAGGATGTTTTTGAAAATGAATATGTAATTGGAATTGAAGGAGATATGTGAAAGGATTGAGAGCTATTGATCTTGATTATAATAATATTAATTAAAATACTGAAGATAGGGTTAGTATTGCTTTTCTGCAAAAATACTTTGACTCATGCTAAAGCCTTACCTTGACTCCCCTCAGCCTGCATTCCTGACTCTCATTCCTTTTTCTTAGTCGGGTAAGTCTTGCGGGGTACCCCGGTACTCAGGGTTTGTTAACCCCTATTGTAGCTGAGCCGAGAGTATAGTTTTACGTGAGACCGTGCCAGTTGACGGATCGTGCTTGGATGAAGCTGTGTATAACCCTTGGGCAAGGTGTCTAGTTGTAGGATGCTACTCCACTATGGAACTCTGGTTGGGATAATGTAATTTATATTTGAAATCTATGTTTATGTAATACTTCCGCACCTTGTACTCTGATTCAAATTATTTGTGTAAACTGTTGTAATACTACAATACTTACAATGAGATCCTTGGGAGGTTAGGGTTTCCTAGGGAACCCGGCAGGCCACCTAGGTCAAGGGGAACTTGTGCAGACTGATCGTGGGTCCTTAGGGACGATGACGGTACACGTGGGCCCTATGTTTAAAGCGGTTCTGTCACATTTTCTCTCCCATGAAATCACCACTCATACTGGCTAAAAAAAAGTGCAACTTTTACTTCAAAATACTATAATTTCTGAATGGTGTATCTATTTTTAATTTGGTTTGCACTGATGTATTCTACATGACCCCACTTGCATATATTTCGGATTTTTTTCTAGTAGCAATTTTATGTGTGCTAATTTTTAACATACAACTTATATAAAAAAGTTTTGTTGCATAACTTTTATATATAAGTTATATTTTCTTGACTCGGCGTTACTACTAAATTTTAGTAAAAGTTACAAGTAAATTTGTTCATTTTAGGGTTGATAACTTTTGTGTTTCTATATTTTGTTAATTTGTTTCTTTGTGATTAATAACTTTTGTACATAAGTTGTATTTCATAAATTATTCATATAAATTATATGTTATAAGTTAGTACACATAATTGTTATAAAAATAAAGTTATTCAAAATATATGCTAAGTAGAATGTAGTTTTGTTCATCTCGTTACGTAGAACACACAGGTTCAAACGGAACTAAAATCGGATACACCGTTTAGAAATTATATCATTTTAAAATTAATGTATTGCTTTTTCTCTATCACGTGTTAGACTTCAGGAGGGATGCAATGGGGTGTGCAGATGAGCGCAGAATAGGTGCTTTCAAAAATAGAAAGGGGTGGGATTATTTTTTTTCCAAAAAAGGAAGTGTTGTATGTGGAAAAATTATTCGCGGGATTGAAATGGGATGAGCATTCGCTATTTAGATCGGTGGTTCCGCGCCGCATCTAGGCAATGCGTATATCTGATTGGAGGTATATATATTAATTTTGTGCGGCTTTTACATTTAAAAAACGGACTTCGCCATGAATGCCATTATTCAGCTTCAGGACGAGTATACTCATAAAAAAAGGGAATGGGCTCGCGCCGGAACGTCCGGCCATAGGACGTATGTGGACCTGAGCCAGAGATTTTTCAAATATGTATATATATATATATATATATATATATATATATATATATATAATATATATATATATTTTGCCAACACGACGCTAAATCTATCCACAATATTGTCACCACGGACATTAGAGCAACAAGGTCAATTCTAGATCACTCGGGCACGACTAATCCATTGCCATAGATCTAACAGGGCAACCACTTGTACGAGTACGTTTATGGAAGAAGAGCGTGGATAGGACACTGACGAGGATCAGCCGGAGTGCTTCACTGAACAAGCCACTACTTGCGCCCATTGCCTAAGCCTTGTCTTCACAAGCTGTGGATTATCTCCTATTGCATCAAGAACCGACAAAGGGGTTGGAAAAAAAAAAAAAAAAAAAAAAAAAAAAAAAAAAAAAAAAAAAAAAAAAAACCCGATCAGCACAACTCAATGCCAAGATACACTGTTCCCTATATAAGAGACTGCCAAAGTTGACAAAAGCATGGTAAAAATTTTGTAACTCAAATTACCTGGACTGCAAATCTTCCATGACTCCAAGGGGCTAGCAGAGTGGGCACTAGGACTACCTGGGCTGGGGGTGCCGCAAAGGTTGGGCGACGACTTGGTGGCAGACAGAGATGGCGCTGAACTCGTAGAAAACCGCATCTTGGGCTCGGACAGCTGGCGGTTGACAGCGAAGTAGAGGTCGAGGGCGGGGAGGGTGTCGCACAGGTCCTGGCCACCTTTCTGCTCGTCAAACCTGAAGCCGAGATCCATGGATCCCCTCAGCTCATCGAGGTCCTCATCGGTTATATGCTTGGCCACCCGCTCTGCGCTCGAGCTCGCCTCGCTGTCAATAGGACAGACAGTGCTGCCAGCGGCCCTGTCATCGGCTTCATTCAGGCGCATGCTGCTCCTCTGTCGCTCTATCTGCCGCCTCCGCTTCTCCCACTTGACCTCCCGGGTGGTCTCCTTCATGGACAGCTGTTTCGACAACCTCTTCTTGTTGGCAATGCCGGCTGCGGACGCAGTCGATGTTGGCTGCTCCAACGGTGACTGCAGGCGTCTACCAGCCTTGACGTCCTCTTCCTCTTCCCAGTCCCTGTAAAGTGATAAAGGTGGCGGGCGTGGGACTCGGCACCTATGCTCTCTACCATTGCTGCCCATGGCTTCTGTTGCTGTGCTCTCTATTATGATATGATGAAAGGTTGTTGGCGTAAACTCGTGCCGTCGTCCCCTTTCCTCCTCCCCCCGAAGGATGATTCTTCACTGCAGCTGTCGTGCCCCGACAGCTGCCGTTGGTGCTGGAGGAAGGAGAGGGAGAGGGAGACGTCGACAAGCGAAGGCAGGGGAGGTGGTGAAGGTCCCCAAATATCAATGTGACCAAGGAGGAAGAAACCCCCCAAAATAGGGGTGTGTAACCTGTCCCATGGTCTAGAGGAATGTCTATTTTACTATGTTACTAATGGTAGCCATGCACGGTGTTAACCAGCCATGCATAATTACCGCGGTGCGGATTCCAGACCACCCGTGCCTATGCACTTAAATTAGTTTGTAGCCAACATCAGGAAAAAAAAAAAACAGAAGAGTAATTTTTATTCATAAAGAAGGGGAGACCTTGTTGGCAGCATTATCGGGACGGGGACTGCCTATGATTCTCCCAGACAGTAACTAGGGATAGAGATGGATGTCTAGAAATCTAAATTATTTGAATCTGTAGCCGCTAAAACTTGTAATATGAATATCTATATTTGTATATCACTGGTATAGAAATGGGCTTTGTTCCCGGTTGGGAAAACCCCTTTAGTCCCAGTTTTCCAATCAGGAATAAGCTTCCGGCAGTAAATGTCACCCCTTTTAATCCCAAGTCTAGAACCAGGATCAAAAGTGGACCTTTAGTCCCGGTTTGAAACACAAACCAGGACTAAAAGGTTTGCAGCCCAGACCACGTGTCCTCGGATCTGTGGAACCTTTTAGTCCCGGTTTGTATAAACAACCGGGACTAAAGCCTTCCTTTTTTTGTTTTTTGTGTTTTTTCAGTTCATTATTCGTTTTGTTTTTAAATTATGGTTTCGATTTAAAATTATATATACACACACATATACACACATATATTACATATATATATATATACATATATATATATTTTACATATATATATGTAAAATATATATATATATGTATATATATATATTATATGTGTGTATCGGTTTTGACAAAGGTATATATATATATACATATACATATATACTAGAGAGTTTAACACTTTTTTCACTCCAAATGTTTTCCTCTTCAAAAGTTTTCACTCCAACATATATATATATATATGCCCTTCAGTCATCTTCATCACCACCGTTGCCCGGCTTTCAAGATTCATTGGGGTCATTGTAAAATTCTCCGAAAGAATTCAAAACTTGATCATTAAGAAACCCTGCTATGGTCTCTTGAATTGCCTTGAGCTCGCCTTTTATCAGGACCTTTTTCTTTAAATAATCAGTCTTCAAACAGAGTCAAAGGGAAAGGTATTAATATATATGATTATATATATATATATATATGTATATATACATTTATGTGAGTTAATATGAGATCGATTTAACGTACTTTTAGCTTCTCCCGGTCAGTTCTGACTGAGTACACCCTCATGAACTCGCGGACACAGTATCCACAAGTGTTATTCCCGGGTTGTTACCGCAGAACCCACTTTACAAGATAAAAAAGATTGTCATCCGATCTGGACAATACATATATATAGATACATATATAACATGAATGGCCTCTAAGTGTATATACTTACCATGTGTGGGATTATAGTCAGTGGTGCTTTGCAATATTTGAGGTCGTATTTCTCAATGAATCTTTTCCAAACACTGCCAATCAAAATAAAAATATCCAATGATCGATGTGAATATTTTCCAAACACTGCAATTGAAGAAGGTAAGTAGAAATAAATTACCTCTGAAAAATATCTATCATATCTTGGATTTGGTCCAGGCTCTTTCTCATAGAATCTAAGATCTCCATGTGGCTTTGTTGAAGATCGATGACAATCAATATCCAATGATCCTTAAAGTTGTACGGGAAGAGTATCTGTTTCTTGCCGCGTTGCTTTGCTAAGAACTTCATGAGATTCTTCTCTGTGTCTTCTTTCCATGTTGGGTTGGGTTTAGGGTGTTTGAATACAATATGTGGATCAATGAAACCAACTTCATTAGACCCTCTCTGTTTACACATTTGCATCTCATAGCTGCATATATATAGAGAGAGAGAGTAAGGATATATATAGAGAGAGAGATTTGAATTGCAGAAAGAAAGTACACTTACAGACAATAGCAGCTCATTATTGTTTTGTCGAGGGAGTCCATGTGGCATAGTTGGTGTAATTCAGTAAAATCAACAAACATAATATCATCGCCACGGAACCAATGTTGGTTCCTAATTCGGACAGAAATCTAAGACTCACCTCATGTACATACCCCAAGGTACCACTTGTTTAGCAAGTACATTTGTGTACCTAGTTGACTGAGGGTTTTTGGATTCCATAGACTCCGACCATGTTGATATTTCCTCCACTCGTCAACTACTTGCGCTTTCTCTACTTGCTCCAATCCAACCATTTGGGCAAGGTTCATACCAGTTTCCGCCATGAAAGCTTCAAACTCGTCCAAATTGACCTCACTAGGTACCTGGATGCGGTCCATAAATGAGCCATATTGATTCGGTATCTAATCACTAACAATTAGCGGGGGGATTGATTTCTTGTCTTGTTTGCCGAGTTACGGAACATCTTTCCCTGCCTTCTTCTGTTTGTCAATAGAATTCGTGAGAGAGCGGTCATAGTCCGATAGTGAGAGGGGCTGTTTAGCTTCTCTCAACTTCTTCTCGTGCTCTATCCTTTTCTGCCTTAAAGCATCGCGAGGTAGATAGTAGTACGGTTGCGCATTCTTTTTCTTCATCTCTTCTGTCTCCTTTGGTTTTCTTGTGAAAAAATCTGTGACTTGTTTTTTCACCGCAACATCTAACTCCTCTTTAGTCTTTTCACCGGGCAGTTTCTGAGGAATGGGGTGCTTTGTTTGCCTGGTGGCTTTCTTCTTTGCGGGCAGGGTTGGTTGCACCACCTGCAGTGGAGGCCTCTTGGTAGATGGCTTGGTAGGTGGGGGAGGTGTTGGAACTCGTGGCGGCAATGACGGCTTTGCTGTTGGTGGAGGTGATTGCGCCCTGTCTGGTGTAAACACATCTTCGTACTCGCAGCCCAGAGCACTCTGATGGTCTGGGGAATGGATTATTGGATTTGGCCTTTACTTCTGTTCTTCAGGACCAGGCGGTGGTGGCGCCCCTGAAATAATAATGTATCGCTTGCGCCATACAATGAATGTCTTCTTAGCTTCTCCTAGTGTCTTCTCCCCATCACCTCCTTCAATTTCAAGAGACACATTACCAAAACCTTTGGTAACTCTATCCACCGAGAGGCTAGCATATCCAAGTGGTATTCTTCTCCCATGGATAGTGGGTGTCTTGGTCGGGTCTACCGGGTTTACAATACCGGTAGCAACCATGACTGTAGAGTTCCCATGTGCAATGTGCAGCTCACACGGTGTAAGTGGATTAGTGATATCATCCACGGGGAAGCGCAACGCACCGTCATATTGCTGATTTGGCACCTCAGTAGAAGCATAACTGCCTTTTGCAAGATTTTCTGGTTGGCTAACTCCTTCTGATGTATGTCTACTCAATGCTAATTCCAACTGCCTTGCTATTTCCTCTTGCATTCTTACTTCAAGTTGTTTCTCACGTTCATGAGACTAACGTAGCGCTTCACGTGACTCGAGAACATATTCTTCTAACTTGCGCATCCGCTCTGCCTCCTCTTCCTTCCTTCTTCGACGGCTTCTGTAGCTATCTTTATCCTTAGGGAAACCATGTTCCCACATCACACCCGGTCCCAAGCCTCTGGTTCGGCCAGGGTGCTCAGCGGTACCAATGGCATATGTCAGTTTGTCCTTCTCTCTCTTCGGTCTGAATGCCCCTTTCTCTTTAGCATGCATAATGTATTGCAATCTTTCTGCTACGTCTACAAGTTTCTGGCCATGAACTACCTTCCCGGTCTGCAGGTCAAGACTTCCCCCATGACCAAAAAATCATTGTTTCGCATGTACAGGCCATGCAGCTGATTCTGGTATGAGCCCCTTGGCTAAAATATCAACTTCCAATTTTTCCCACTTGGGAATGGCAGAAGGGTAACCACCTGATCCCAAGTGATGGTGGTATTCCTTTTTGCGAGCATTCTCAGTGTTCCTTCTGACCTGTGTCTCACTCTCTTCCGATAACTTGTACTGTACAAATTCATCCCAGTAGGGCCTACACTTTGTGATCGGACCAGTGGCTCGGTCAAAATCTGGCGTCTTGTTCTCCTTCACATATTTCTTGCAGAGATTTTTCTTCCAACTCTGAAACTGTGTGGCCATCTTCTTCATTGCCTAGCGCCTAACTAGCGACTTTAAGTCTTCGCTGTTGAACTCTGGATAATTATCCATTTCTAGCGTGAAATGTTGAAGAATATCATTCCACACTAGATTCTTGTCAACATCAGAAACAAAGCTGACATCAGGAGCACTAGGCTTTGCCTTCCATTCTCGTGCACTGATCAGGGATCCTGTCCCTTACAAGGTATCCACAATGGTTCACGAATTTTTTTTGCATGTGGTCCTAATGGTTCGCCCGTATCTGTGTTGAACTCTGTGATCACAAAGCGACCCTCTAATGGCTTCTTCGGGCCCCGGACTCTTTTGCTCTTGCCCGTAGATGTCGTCGTTCCAGATGGCTACAAAATTAAGTTAAAAAACAAATATTTAATAAGTATCGGTAACCACGTATATAATGATTTCGTAATCATGTGTTCGCAATAAACAAATACCTCGCCAGTAGTATTATCTGCAACATTGTCTTGCTGCACATTCCCATCGTCCACTAAATACTGACTCCCGTCGTCTTCTCCCTCCGGCCAGTGTTGACTGCCAGTGTTGATAATGTCCATCATTTCTTGTTCCATATTGCCTCTTTCTCCGGCCATCTAGAGGGGAAAAGTTGTTAATATTAATATTATATGTGGAACAAAAGAGACAGAAAACCTAAACCCTAGCCCTAACACTAATTAAACCGTAGCCCTAAGCCTAAACCCTAACACTAAACCCTAGCCCTAAACCCTAACACTAAACCCTAGCCCTAAACCCTACACTAAACCCTAGCCGTAACACTGAACCCTAACACTAGCCCTAAACAATCCTAACACTAAACCCTAACACTAAGCCCTAGCCCTAAACCCCCCTAAACCTAATTAATAATACAATTAATTAGTATAAGCTAATAACTAAACTAACTGCAAAAACTAAACTAAAACTAATTTACTAATTAATTACTAATATATTAACCTAAACTAAACAAATTTGCATGTGGTCCTAACTAATTAAACTAAACTAAACTAAACTAATAATTAGTAATAAAAAAAACTAACTAACTAAACTAACTAACTAAACTAACTAACCTAACTAACTAAACTAACTAACTAAGCTAACTAACTAACTAAAAATAGAACTAAAACTAAATAGAACTAATTAATAATATCTAACTAACTAATTAACTAATTAAACTATCTAAACTAAACTAAATTAATTAACTAACTAAAAATAAAATTAAACTAACTAAATGAAAAAAACCTTTTGCTTACCTCGGCGATGTAGGGCGGCGGTGAGCAGAGGAGACAGGGCCGGCAGCGGATCTCGTGGCGGCCGGCGTCGAGGCTCGCAGAGGGGCAGTCCACGGCGGCGGCCGGCAACACGAAGGCCGTGCGCGGCGGTCGAGGAGGCGGATGTAGGGTGCGCAGCGGTGGCGGGCCAGGCATCGAGATCCCGCGCGAGGCAGTGGCGAGCTCGAGCAGGTCAGGGCGGCGCGCGGACGGGGGGGCGTCGCGCCGGCGGGGCACTGGCGGCCGGCGTCGGTAGCAGCGGTCCGAGAGGCGGCGGCGGCGTCGAGGGCGAACGGCGGACAGGGAGTGTGAATCGAAGAAGTCCGAGATGGATTGAGGTTGAAGGCGAGCGTTCAATATATAGGTCGGGACTTTTAGTCCCGGGTCTGATCCAAAACCGGGACCAAAAATTTTTAGTCCCGGTTCCAACAAGGAACCGGGACTAAAGCTCATACTTTTAGTCCCGGTTCTTGGTAGGAACCGGGACTAAAAGTGTGTTTTTGGCGGGCCTGAAAATTTCAGCCCACCTTTAGTCTCGGTTGCAGCCTACAACCGGGACTAAAAGTGAGATTTCTGTTCATCTCCCGTCAACTTCTTCATTTCTTTTTGTCCTACTTTATAATACTTATAAACCTTAATAATTCAATAGTAAATGGAAATGTTGACAAAAAAATTTAAAAAAAGGTTTCTACTTTATTTTACTGCATACTACACAGAAGAAAAATCTTTTACCTATATTTCTTGATTTCTTTACAAATATTAAAAGTAATATACGGTAATAATCATTAATTCATTAATGCAAAAATATAGTGCTCAAGAAATATAAATAAAATGGTTGGTATTTGACAGAAAAGTTGTTTTCAATTTATTTCAACGTAAATTCATGGATCTAATATCTCACAATTATTACATAATAGCTCAATTCGCTCTAAGCAATCACAGTAGTGAACTTTTTTTAAATATATGTCCCTTGATCATAATCGACGCAGCGATGGGGTGTCTTCGTTGTTCAATAGGATGCTTGGGTCTTTGTTGACCATGAAGGGTGGGATTCGATCATCCTTCTCATAATCTTCTGATGTGTCTGTCTTATCTTTAATTCCCACAATGTTTCTTTTTCTTGAAAGAACTATATGACGCTTTGGCTCATTGCTAAATGGGTTCTTATCGTTTTTCCCTCTTTTCGGTTTCGAAGACATGTCATTGACATAGAATACCTGATTGACATCCTTGGCAAGCACAAATGGTTCGTCTTTGAACCCACTGTTATTGAGGTCCACTATTGTCATTCCATACTGGTTGTCCACTGTTACCCCGCCTCCGGACACCTTTACCCACTGGCACTTGAACAAAGGAACTTTAAAAGTAGGTCCATAGTCTAGTTCCCATATCTCCTCTATGCGGCCATAGTATGTTTGCTTAGTCCCATTCAGGTCTGTGGCATCTATGCGGATACCACTGTTTTGGTTGATGCTCCTTTTATCTTGGGCTACTGTGTAGAATGTATTTCCATTTATCTCGTACCCTTTGTATGTGAGGATATGCCATGATGGTTGCCTAGCTAACAAACACAGTTGCTCCGGAATACTCTCATCACTCTGACATTCTTTTCGTAACCAACCGCTAAAAGATTCCATGTGATGGCGCGAAATCCAAGCTTCAGACTTGCCTGAAAACTGTGATAGTAGGAATTCCTTGTGTCTGTCCATATATGGCTCCACCAAGGTGGAGTTTTGCAGAACTGTGTAGTGTGCTTTATTGAAATAATCGTCACCCTGACCGATATATGTTTTCTTCCCTAGTGTCCCCTTCCCACTTAGCCTCCCCTCATGTCGTGATTCTAGAACACCAATTGGGTCTAGATCATGAATAAAGTCAACACAGAACTCAATGACCTCCTCAGTTCCGTAGCCCTTCGCGATGCTTCCTTCTGGCCGAGCACGGTTGTGAACGTATTTCTTTAGGACTCCCATAAACCTCTCAAAGGAGAACATGTTGTGTAGGAACACAGGACCCAGAATAATAATCTCCTTGACTAGGTGAACTAGGAGGTGCGTCATGATATTGAAGAAGGATGGAGGGAAAACCAACTCGAAGCTGACAAGACACTGAACCACGTCATTCTGTAGCTTAGCAAGATCTAGAGGATTGATTGCCTTCTGAGAAATTGAGTTGAGGAATGCACATAGCTTCACGGTGGCTAGACGTACATTTGGAGGTAGAATTCCTCTTAATGCAACTGGAAGCAATTGTGTCATGAGCACGTGGCAGTCATGAGACTTTAAGTTTTGGAATTTCTTCTCTGGCACATTTATTATACCTTTTATATTTGACGAGTATCCGGATGGTACTTTGATGCTGTCTAGGCATTCAAACAGGCTCTCCTTCTCTTCTTTGCTAAGACTGTAACTAGCAGGTCCTAAGTATTGGCGTCCATCAGCTGTCTTCTCGTTCAAACGCTGGAGGTCCTCTCGTGCTTCAGGTGTGTCCTTGCTCTTCCCGTACACACCCATGAAGCCAAGCAGGTTCACACAAAGATTCTTTGTTAGGTGCATCACGTCAATCGCATTGCGGACCTCTAGGACTTTTCAATATGGTACTTCCCAAAATATGGACTTCTTCTTCCACATAGGTGCAAGACCGCTAGCGTCGTTCGGAACGGGTTCACTGCCAGGTCCCTTTCCGAAGACTACTTTCACGTCCTTGACCATATCGAGTACATCCTCACCGGTGCGGTTGATAGGCTTGGACTTGTGGTCCGCCTTACCTTTAAAATGCTTGCCTTTCTTTCTTACAGGGTGATTCGCAGGCAGGAATTGACGATGCCCAAGGTAGACAACCTTTCTACATTTTTTCAAAAATATACCTTTAATGTCCGTGAAACAGTACACACATGTATTATATCCCTTATTTGACTGTCCTGAAAGATTACTTAGACCAGGCCAATCATTGATTGTTACGAACAACAATGCACGGAGGTCAAAGTGCTCCTGTTTGTGCTTATCCCAAACACGTATACCTGGTTTATTCTACAAAAGCAGTAGTTCTTCAATTAGTGGCCTCAGGTACACATCGATATCATTGCCAGGCTACCTTGGTCCTTGGATTAGCACGGGCATCATAATGAACTTTCTCTTCATGCATAACCATGGAGGTAGGTTGTAGATACATAGTGTAACAGGCCAAGTGCTATGACTACTATTCTGCTCCCCGAAAGGATTCATACCATCCATGCTTAAAGCAAACCTTATGTTTCTTGCGTCGCCTGCAAAATCTGAGAACTCTCGATCGATTGCTCTCCATTGAGACCCATCAGCCGGGTGTCTCAGCATATTGTCTATCTTACGGTCTTCTTTGTGCCACCGCATTAACTTTGCATGCTCTTTGTTTCTGAACAAACGTTTCAAGCGTGGTATTATAAGAGCATATCACATAACCTTGGCAGGGATTTTCTTTCTGGTTCTTTCATCCTCAATATCACCAGAGTCATCTCGCCTGATCTTATACCGTGATGCATGGCATACCGGGCAAGAATCCAACTTCTCGTACTTCTCGCCACGGTAGAGGATGCAATCATTAGGACATACATGTATCTTTGTGATTTTCAATCCAAGAGGGCAGACAACCTATTTGGCTTCATATGTAGTGGCTGGTAATTCGTTATCCTTTGGAAGCATCTTCTTTATTTTTGTAAGCAACTCCCCAAATCCCTTGTTGGATACACCATTCTTTGCCTTCCATTGCAACAACTCTAGTGTGCTACCCAATTTTTTCTGTCCTGCATCACAAGTTGGGTATAGCAACTTCTTGTGATCCTCTAGCATACACTCGAACTTGATCTTCTCCTTTTCACTTTCGCATTCTCTCTTTGCATTGCAAATAGCCTGAGCAAGATCATCAACGGGATCATCTTGTGCTGGTACCTCTTCTTCAGCTTCCTCTATTGGAATATTATTGTTTAATATACCATAGTCAGCAATAGTGTCACTATCGTCCCATTGTTCTTCTTCGTCTTCTTCCATTATAACACCTCTTTCTCCATGTTTGGTCCAGCAGATGTAGTTTGGCATGAAACCCGACTTGAACAAGTGAGAATGAAGAATCATTGAGCAAGAATATTCCTTCAAATTCTTACATACAGCACATGGGCAGCACATGAATCCATCCCGCTTGTTTGACTCGGCCACATTTAAGAAAATATGCACGCCCTCAATGAAATCTTTGGAGCAACGATCAGTGTTGTACATCTAATGCCGACTCATCTACATTACAAGACAAACGAACATATATCACAATACTGGACATTAATTTATGGAAGCCTCGCTGCAATCTAGACAGTCACAACTAGCACTAAACTAATTAAACCTAAAATACACTTCAACAGCCTAAGGATATCACGACCGATCTCAACTAAAACAGACAAATCATTCGTCTGTTTAACATCAATGGGCTTCGTTCGCGGGCTCAGTGCCTCATCAGCTAGCTCATCACCAACCGCAGCCGCCTCTACAAGAGTTCCAAACACGTGTTTGGCATACTCTTCTTCCCAGTACCACCCTGGACATCCACTGCCATCCCACTGAAATTAAGACAAAAAATACATAAGTTTAGTAAAAAAAATACATAATTTATTATATATAATCATCAAATGCGATGGAGTAACTCACATTACGATCCGAACACTTGTAGAAGATGCGCCTCTTGTTGGGACCCTCCTTCTTCACTCGAAACTCAAGCACATTCTTTTTCTTGCACTCGCCGCACTCAATGAGAGGGAAGTCTGGTCTCAGTCTCTTTTGAACCCGATGATAGGCCGACGACCCGGAAGCATTCGTCATCTACTCTTTACTCTCTAGACTCAAATTTGTAAAGCACTTAAATTCCTAATAATGTATTTTAATAAGTGAAACTAAA
The DNA here is from genome assembly GCA_038502445.1 of Eremochloa ophiuroides. Taxonomy (NCBI): domain Eukaryota; kingdom Viridiplantae; phylum Streptophyta; class Magnoliopsida; order Poales; family Poaceae; genus Eremochloa; species Eremochloa ophiuroides. The sequence goes on along the minus strand of JAHLJS010000009.1, from coordinate 18,220,915 downwards.
AAATTCCTAAAATTTAAAACATATGCAACCAATATTTGAGCAATCAATGTGTGATATGTATATTAGCAATGAAATATGTATACCGGCTCATTTAATCTTCCTTCAACCAAAAATGTAAACTATCAAGTGATTTTGAGCTTGACACATAAAAATGGAGGGAAGAATCATGCATATATATATATATATATATATATATATATATCGATCCAATTTTTTCTAGGCCAAGAATTGAGATATGATAGTAACTAAACAAGAGAGAATAAACATAGTAACCTTTACAATCGTAGAACTGAACTTGGAGTAATGTAGACCGAGCTCCAAACCCTGCTTGACTCCTTGAGCAAGAACACCGAGAGCAAGAACAGCGAGAGCAAGAAACTGAGTTTGAGAGAGTAAGAACACTGAGCTTAAATGGCTCGGGCTCGTGGGAGAAGAAGGTTCAAATACAGGGAGGAACATTAGTCCCGGTTTTGGATACTAACCCGGGCTAAAACTCAAGCTTTAGTCACGGTTTTGGCCACAAACCGTGACTAAAGCTTTAGTCTCGGTTTTTACCTTCAACCGGGACTAAAGCTTGACTTTTAGTCCCGGTTCTTGACCCCAACCAGGACTAAAAGCTCTCTCAAAGCATCTAGCCGTTGGGAAGAAACATTTAATACCGGCTGTTCTTTAAAACCGGGATTAAAGATATCTTTCTTCCCGGTCGCAAAAAAATCCGGTATTAAAGTTGAAATCAGCTGCGGATCAATAGTCTGCTCTCTACTAGTGTATGTTTCTAACGTGGATACTAGATGGATGCATCTAAATTTATTTTTAGTATTTTTCTCTATCCTGCTATAGATCCATATTTGACAACAATATAGAATATTTGACATTTATTCGTATCCGCTAACAACTAAGCATAATGATTATGTTCAAAAGTTTTCTTTCCATGACATGTTTTATATAATTTACAATTTCATGATAAATATTATATATCCAATGATTGGTTATATATATATAACACTAGCGGGTAACCCGTGCTTCGCCCAGGCACCAAGCCGACAAGGCACACCGTATCCAACATCGTATCTGTAGAGAGACACCACACACGCAATGAGAGGGTGACCTTTGACCTTTATATATATATATATATATATATATATATATATAGCCAATATAGATAGGCATACAAGGAATGTAATCAATTATACATGGCAGGTGCTAATCACAGCTAATCACAGATAAACCTACCCAATATGCTTAATACCCGCCCGCAGTCGCAGCTGGAGGATTCCGGACGCAAAAACTAGTCCGAAAATCAGTAAACAACTATAAAGGCAAGCCTTTGGTTATGATGTCCATGAATTGTTGCGTCGTGGGCACATGGAGGACCCGAACCTATCCCAAAGCAACCTTGTCACAGACGAAGTGAATGTCAATTTCGATGTGCTTCGTGCGACGGTGATGAACATGGTTAGCCGTCATATAGACCGCGCTAACATTGCTACAATACACGACGGTTGCTGCAGTGATGGGAGCGTGGAGCTCCTCAAGAAACTGACGAAACCAACAGCCCTCAGCGACGGCATTGGCAACCGCACGGTACTCAGCCTTGGCACTGGATCAAGACACCGTCGTCTAGCATTTGGAGGGCCGACACCAGATTGTCGCCAATGAAGACGCAGTAACCGAACATGGAGCGCCTGGAATCTGGACAGCCCGCCTAGTTCGCATCAGAGTACGCGGTGAGAGAGTCGGTCAGCCCGGACCTGAGGTGGAGGCCAGTAGACAATGTGCCCTTAACATAGCAGAGAATGCGCTTGATCAGTGCGAGGTGGGGCTCCCGCAGATCATGAATGAAGAGGCACACTTGCTGGACCACGTACGCGAGCTCAGGGCGGGTGAGCATCAGGTACTGGAGGGTGCCGGTGAGCCTACAGTACTGGGACGGATCGGCCACTGGAGCACTGTCGGTGGCCTATAGCTTGGCTCGTGTGTCAACTGGTGTGGATGTAGAGTGACACTCGGCCATGCCCACCCACTAGAGAAGGTCGATGGCGTACTGGCGCTGAGGCAGGAATAGCCCCTGTGCCGAGCACGTGACAGTGATGCCGAAGAAGTGATATAGGTCATCGAGGTCTATCATGGTGCACCATGATGCACTCCAGGAGATCGGTCGAGGACGCGGTGAGGACGATGTCGTCGATGTACAGGAGCAGGTAGGCGGTGGCGTCCCCCTCTTTGAGCACAAAGAGGGACGTGTCAGAGACGGAGGCGACGAAGCCGACAAGCTTGAGTACGCGGCGAACTGCTGGTATCAGGCCCGAGGCGCCAGCTTCAGGCCATATAGAGAGCGCTGCAAATGACAAACATCATTAGGGTAAGCGGGGTCGACGGAGCCCGGGGCTGCTGGCAATAGACGGTCTCTGCCAGATGGCCGTGAAGAAATGCTTTCTTCACATCAGGTTGATGAATCGGCCAGGAGCGTGAAGCTGCAAGACTGAGGACGACGCGGATCGTGGCCGGCTTGAAGACGGTGCTGAACGTCTCATCATAGTCGACGCCATGTCACGAGAAGCCATGGACCACCCAACGCGCCTTGTGGCGGGCAAGGGAATCATCCGATTGGAATTTGTGTTTGAAAATCTACTTGCCCGTCATGACATTGGCACCGGAGGAATGAGGGACGAGGCGCCATGTCCCGTTATCAACGAGCGCCTTGTATTCGTCGGCCATGGCAGCACGCCACTGAGGGTCAGCCATGGCACTCCGGTAACTTGTCAGTACCAGCGAGATGACAGAGTGAGTGGCGGAGAAACCATAGTGATAAACCTAACGAAGAGTCCTGGTTTGGGACCCGGTGACCATCCGCGGCACTGCAGCAAGCTGCTGTGGTGCTGCAGCGGGCGGCTCCAGTGCTGCAGCCGCAACGGGCAGCTTCGGTGCTGTTTACACCAAAATTTGGCGAGCCAAGAATACGGTGCAGATGTATGAGGCAATGGGTGTATAAAGCACGATGAGGATAATTGAAGCACATGAAGATCATATGCCTCCGTGTGATGGAGTTGGGCTGATTGAAGGGCATGTGCGCTCGGCCAGTCAAGGGAAAAAAGAAGCCGTGCTTGTATGTGACTATAAAATATCCGATGGTTCTACCTGCATGAAGATCAGATATTGGGATCGGCTAATCACCTTGTGGATTGGCTGTGTCAGTAATAAAGAATCTCCTGAAATAGAAGATGCATGCATACGTGATTGCTCCGTGTATATGTCTGTTTTCGTTAATATATGGCAGATCTCACATGCATGGCAAGAACGACCAGAGGAAGGGTATTTAATTTGGTTAAGCGAGGAAAGAAAAATAGAAGACCAGTTTGTTTCATGCAGATATGGAGGGGAAAGATAGAAGATTATATATATATCATCTACACACGGTGTTTTCTACCTCCCACCGGTGGTAGCTACCGCCTTCACTAAGGATGGAAACGGATCGGATACGCATGGAGTCGAATCCGACGTCACTTTTTACCACATTTTAATTCGAATACGAATACGAATTCGGATATTTCTGAATACGAATACAAAACGGATAGTTCGAATACGGATCCGAAATCGGATATTTACTCGATCTAACTCATACATTATGAAATTTAACATACATGAATAAAATTTTATTATTAAGTACTCCCTCCGTTCCAAAATGTATGTCGTTTTCGGTTTTTGTGCCACAAGTTTGACTCGATTTGTACAAAATACGTGCAACATTTATATCTCCAAATAAATTTATTAAAAAATTAGATTCAAAGATCTTTCTAATGATACTAATTATGTATTATAAATGTTAATATTTTTAAATATATAATTACCGGTAGTCATTTCTTAGGAAACGCAAACAACAGATATTTTGGAACGGAGGGAGTACATCATTAACGAAAGTGAACTAAATGAAAATACACTTCTAATTAATCTCTAAGAGCGAAGTAAACTAAATTATAAGAGATAATATTGAACAAAATAATAGATCAAGTGAATAAGTTCAAATAAAAATGATAGAAAACAAATAGCCATTTTACTTTATAATTAGTATTGAAATTACGTAAAACTAGAGATAAAGCATTTGTGTATATAGCATAGACAAGGATAGCACAAAAAATAATCTAGTTACCAATATATATTTAATAAATAAATATATCAATCAATATTATATTTATATAAATATTTAATATGAAATTTTAAATTTATATAAAATAATTTATATCAATAAATAAATAAAGTAAAGGATTAAAATAATTTAAAAGGACAAATATATTAGATTAACCTAAATTATAAAAGTGCTAAAATTAGTTAATCTTTATGTATCATTAATAATTTAAAATTAATACTTAATTTAATTTTATATATACTATTAAATATGTTACATGCATTATTAGTAATAATAAAATTAAATAATTATTCACTTATTATGAAGAGAAAACTTTTAAATAAGTTAATGGTACCTTATTTTCTATTCGGATACGGATACTGCCGGATATTATCCAATATGGATCTGGAATCGGATAGAGAAAACACTGAAATACGAATACGGATGTATCCACTTTGACATCTATTTTAAAACGGATACGGATATGGATATCCATATATACAATTCAAACGGATACGAATACGGATATTTCGAATATCCATTTCCATATTTCGATCGTTAGCCTTCAGTTTCGGGACAGACACTGGTTGGGCAGCTAAAAGACGCTGGCAGGCACACCCCAATTTTCAGTCGCACGACGTCAGCTCATGCAGTACCTTGGTGATGTACTGATGTAGACGTTTGTGCACGGCCGTTGCTGCTTCATCAATTTTTCTACACCATTATTAATCTGCCCAGCACGTTCAAGTGTAATAAACTCTGTCTATCGGTAATGAGCTAAAGGCTAGAACAAAAACAACCGGTGCAGACAGCCAAAAAAGTGTTGAAGGACAATACCCCACTTAAGTTTACCAGGCGTGTTTAGTTGGGGGAAAAAATTTAGATTCTGATACTGTAGCATTTACGTTTGTATTTGACAACTTTTATCCAATTATAAATTAACTAGATTTAAAAGATTCGTCTCGATATGTACAGACAAACTGTACAATTAGCGCTGTTTTATTGTGCGCTGTTTTTTTTTTCAAACACCCCCTCCTCTCATAAGAAAATGGGGTGGAAGAGCTTCACCTGTCATTTGTGGGGCCCACTACACCCAAAAGACCGTGTGCCCACAGTGGGCGTGTGACGACTGGTGCGCCTGCTACCATGGCCGCCGGAGCGAGCTCAAGCACGGCCGCCTGGGGGCCTGCTGCCGCGGCTGTCCTGCATGTGGGTTCACCAGGGAAGCTGGGCGTGCTCGAGCTCGCGGGCGGAGGGAAGCTGGGTCACGGTCGCCGGAGCTCGTGAGTTCGCCGGATCTGGAGGCGTTGGTCATGGGCGCGGCTGCGCAGTCACCAGGTGCTGGGTGAAGAAGACGCAAGAAAGCTGCTCGCCGGGGGTGCGGCTGCCCGAGCGTGGACCGCCAGCGCCTTGCTCGCGTGGGCGCGACCGCCGGAGCGCGGCTCGCCGGGACGCATGGCGCCGCCGCCGCTCGTAAGAACTTGTGCCAGGAAGCGGTGCAGCACAGAGACGAATCGCAGCTTCAGGAAGTGGTCGTGGTTGTGGCCGGCGCTGCTGCCACCCTCGTTCCCAGGTGCTGCTCGCTCTTGCTCCACCAGCAGGTTGAAAACGAGCAGAGCAGGTAAAAAAGAGAGCCATGTTGCATCGAGAGGAGATGAGAGAGGCACCGTGCAAGAAGACGAGAAAAAATATTTCCCCAAAAACAAAAAGAAGACGAGAAAAAATAGGAAAAAGGTCATTATGGTCATTTCTATCTTTTGTGCATCATGTGAAGCTATTTTGCCAAACGGGATGACCGAAAACAGCTCAGTTTCACCGAAAGAGCTGTTCATAAGCAAATAATAATAATAAAAAAACAGCTTCACCAGTGAAGTTGAGCTGTGTCAAACGAAGTTTTAATTATTTTTTATCTAAATTTAATGTTCCATGCATGCGTCGAAAAATTTGATGTGACTAGGAATCTAAAAAAAGTTTAGAAACTCAACGGCCCCCACATAACACAGTACCATGCAAACTGACATCACAGATTCCATTTTGACACTGTGTTTAGATTTTAGTTACAGTTGTAATTCTGCACTGTAACACGTTCGTTTGTATTTGATAACTTTTATCCAATCATGTTCCAAGTAGGATTTAAAGATTCGTCTCGTGATGTACATACAAAAAGTACAAACATGTAAACATTTTGTCTACATTTAATGCTCTATATATGTGTCACAATATTAATGTGACTAGTTGCAATTGTAATTTACAGTGGATCCAGGAAATAAAGCTACTGATGGACTACACTTCTGATACGCGTACTTGGAGCAGCCACTTACTGCGTGCAGAGACGCCGCATCACAATGCGTGACGAGTGCAGCCAAAACAAGCTATACGCGTGACTGAGGTGAACCCATCAGGATGAACTCAGTTGTTTAAAACTCTAGTATGCAGCAGGAGAACTGGAAACCATAATTTTTTATAGCGGGGCACAACGCAAAAAGATCACGTTGTGGTCCATGACGAAACAAAAAAAAGGCAGACAGGGGCAAGCAGCAGTGTTTTGGTTGCCACAAATACATATCACTTGCCGACCGTCTAACTGTCCACGTGGCTGGCTATATATATATATATATGGAAATTATTTTCTACTCCTCATGTCTATATCTCTAGATTTAAATCGTCTATGGTCCGAATAAATATATGTAGACGAAGTATATGGTCATAATAAACCATTTAGAGTAGTATATGGTTATACTTTTTTGTTATCTATATAATATATGGTTATACTTTTTTAATATACTACTGCAGTGGTATTTTATTAATATATTAAAAAGTATGAGTTTTGTTGAAAAAATTTCAGATACTAATATATGAAGTATCTTAAATTGAGTACGTAAACATACTCAAACTAATAAATTAGTATGCACACATACACAATGTTGTTTATTTAAGGTCGGAGTAACTACTTCCGAAAATATATAAAATGCACCATATATATATATATATATATATATGTGATGACCACGTGACAAGGCGTAAGACAACGATGGACTCAAGATACGTACGTTTTGCCTGGTCTCCGGACTATTTGGCCGCTCAGCATGGCCAAATAAAATATATTAGAATATTTATTAGATTTGTATAATAAAGAGGGGTTATGTAGGACTTTTCTTATGCCGGCGGTCGGACTTTATAAATATAAAGGGTTACGGTCAATTATAAGACACCAACACAATTAATACAACATCACATTTCGGTTCCGACCAAAAATCCTAAGAGTAAGAGTAGAATAGATCCGACGTATTCTTCAACAAGCGCGGCAGAATCATCCAAACTTGCTAGTAAGTACCATCACGTTCGTTTTTATCATGTACGGCCTGTACGATTCTGTCTCATACCTCACTGCTACATATATTCGAGTAGTTATCGATTTTTATTTAATCTGAGTATGGCTTGTGCGATCCTGTCTTGTACCCCACTGCTTAGATTAGATTGAGGATTAGTTATCGGCTCTAACTAAATGTGGCACTTTAGTTAGATTCATTAAGTTACCAATGATGATTGATTTTTATTTATCATTTATTTATTTCTAGAAGTCATCATTTTGTCCAATCTTAATCTATTCCCTACCGTCTTAAATCTTATGTTTCTATTTTGCTTCATGATTAAGTGGTTATTGAATAATATGCTGAAGTAAGTAGATTTGTGTATCATTAGCTGATCGATTTAAATCTTAATTGTATATAGGTTGCACTCAAGTAATAAAATGAATATTATCACGAGTCTTTGAATAATAGATTCAATTCGTAGCTCACAAGCTATCTCGATCTAGTCGATCCTTGTTGATGTAACTGAAGGATTGGTTGTATTAGTCAAAGAGTTAAAGTATCGTTTGTTTTAAAGGCTTGTATGTTGCCTATTATATTCAGATCGGCTGATTAGTCGGTCTTGCTTTGAGCTTACTGTTCGCACGTTATATTTAATTGATCTTTCTCGTGTGTTGCTTTGTAGTTGATTATGTTAAGACCTGTCATGCGCATCATAGCTGTTACGATCTGGTCGATCCTCACTAATAAGTATGATAGGTTGAAACATGCATTAATTCATAAAGTAATTCATGATTGAGATTCGGTTAATATAATTTGCTATCATTCATATACTCTTGAATTAGTTAAAGGCAAAAATCGGATATTTTATTCATACAATTAATTCATGCATGCTGGAATCGACTCTTTAGTCGATTTCCACTCATATCGGCTCTCAGAGCTATATATTCGGAACTGTCTGGCTACGCCGGCATATTCCGCCTTAAATTACTGATGAGCTTTCTTTTTCTTGTCAATTGCAGGTTAAATTGACTGGCTCATTCTAGAGTTCATGGTACGACGTCTTAGTACCAGGTGTTGAAACTAGCTGGATCTGCCGGACCCTTGCTCCTGTGGATCGTCCCGGCTTCGCCGGTGTATTGAGCGTGAACCAAATTTTACGCTAACACACTTTTTGACACGTCCGGTGGAACCACAATGATTTGATTAGAAGTCAAATACACGAAGATCCCACGGCTGTTCTGTTGTCGTCACATCTTGCTAGGAAGCTGATTACATAATTATGTGTATTCTTTGGATAAGACCGGGACGACTGGCGGCTATGATAATCGGCTGTTTGGAGTGGCCATTTGTTCTTGTCTACTGAACAGTTCACGTGGATCAAGTTCAAGATTTATCTTACAAGATTTTTATCAGAACATATTGGGCCACTATTCTCTGCATTGCTGCCATAGACACATGACATTATATTTAGAAGGATCTGGACGTGTGCTGCTGGATGCTTGGAGTTTATTTGCTAAAAAAAAGAGACCTGACTTGTGTCGTCGGTTGTTTGTTCGCATCCCCAAGTCATAAGAAGGATTAGAGATATTATATTCAATTTTCAGCGGCACTCAGCAGCATGCAAGGTTTCCTGGTGGAGCAGGTACACGAGTCATCAAAAGAATTGGTTGTTCTAGAAAATCGGCCGCTCAAGAAAAAGGCCGGTATTCATGTGTTGTTATTCTTCTGAGAAGCACAGTAGATCCGGAGAAGCCACATAATCTATAAAATTTCCTGCTCATCAAGTTAACTGCGGACATAAAAAAACCATGTGTCGGATCTTCTTTTACCCCAATGCACTATCTATTTTGATAGCTACATTTGCTAATTAGTTTTAGCCTCTGTCCATTGGATATCAAACCATCACTCGGCAAGTACATGAAGACCACCTGTGGACCGCTCTATAAAAGACATTTCTGAATATATTATGAACTCTGTAGCTTTTGTAGCGAATCATCCAATGCTTTGAATATGTCTTTTTCTATTCTGCAAAAGGTTGAAATTTGAGAGCGATTAGGCATCAGTAGTCGCCCTTTCTATAGATTCACCTTGCATTTTAGCATTTTATTTTTTTTAAAAGTCTGTTTGCCAAGTCTATAAAAGATATTACTAAACATGAGCTTATGCCTCCTCAGATGTAGAGGCTAAATCTGCAAATGCAAGTAACACGCTTCAAATATGCACTCTGGCTGCCCATCGATACATTACCTTTGCCTCCACTGCCACGTTACAAGTCCTGTCCATAAGGTATATTAATGGCCTTCATCTCTATATGAGTTTAGATAAAACATTAATACTCCGGGCTGATGGTCCGGTTGGCATGAAGAAAAAATTTAGAACATTGCTCATGTATTGTCGGGAACTAGAACAGTTTATTACATTGGCTTCTTTGTTTTTGCTAAGAAATGTGATATATACACATTAAGCAGTACATTGGCTTCAGGTACAGCGGTGGTAATGGCACCTCAAAATAGAATTACACCAACTTTGTGTTTCAGTGGTATCGTTACAGAGGTGGTATGGCACGTGCTTGGGCAATCTACCAGAGGAATACGTCACCTAGCAGTTTGTCCATCGTTATGCGAGGTGTTGGCCACACATTAAATGGATCAAGGGTCTTAGAACGCTCAGAGGGCAGCTTGACCGATTGGCCGCTTGAATTGAATGATAAAGGTGCAATTGGCTTACAAGAGTTGGTGGTCTGCCCCTACTTATATGGCAGTGCGATCCTGCCAACCACTACAGCATATTTCAAGTATAAAGTAGATACTAGCTTAACTTCTAAACTACCTACCAAAAGTAAAAATACAGGAAAGTAAGATACAAGTAGTTAGGCTTATCTATCAATCTCCCCCGAAGCCTAGTACTAGATGATCTGCTTCACGCCGATCCTCATTCTCATCTTTTGGAACTTGGCCTTTCCTACCAACTTGGTGAGAATATCCGCGAGCTGATCAGTAGTAGCGATGTGGCTGGCCTTGATGCTCCTGTCCTCCAAGCAATCCCTGATAAAGTGGTACTTGATCTGAATGTGCTTGCTCCTGTCGTGGAAGACCGGGTTCTTGGCCAGGGCCAAAGCAGACTTGCTGTCCACCTTCAGCTCCACCACATCAACTTTCCTATCTAGCAGCTCCCCGAGCAGCCTAGACAGCCAAAGGGCTTGTGTTGCTGCAGTAGTGGTGGCAATGTACTCTGCCTCGCAGCTTGATAGTGCCACCACCTTCTTCTTGATCGATTGCCAGCTGACCAGGCAATCACCCAGAAAGAACATTGCTCCACTAGTGCTCTTGCTTGTGTCGATGTCGCCGGCAAAATCACTGTCACAGTAAGTGACGAAGTGCGTCGTGCCAGGAGCCCTCTTGTATTGGAGACCATAGTCCAGGGTCCCGGCCACGTAGCGAAGAACGCGCTTGACGGCCTGTAGATGCTTCACCGTGGGCCATTCCATGAACTGGCTCACATACCCGACGGCGAACGCCAAGTCCGGCCGGGTGTGCACGAGATACCGGAGGCTGCCGACAAGCCGCCGGTAGTGCGTGGAGTCCACTTCCTCCACCTTGCTTGCATGACTGAGCCGCAACTTCTCCTCCATCGGCGTGTGAGCTGGGTTGCAGCTAGTCATCCCGCCGAGCTCCAGGATCCGCTTGCTGTAGTGAGCTTGACGGAGGGTGATGCCAGTGTTGTCCGGACGCACCTCGACGCCAAGGTAGAAGCAGAGGAGCCCGAGGACGCTCATGTCGAATTTCTCCTTCATCTGCGCCTTGAATTTCTTCACATCTTCTTCCTCCGCGCCGTTGATGATGTGATCGTCGACGTAGAAACTGACGAGCAGAGCAGAGCACCCGCTGCCCCGCCGGTACACCACCGCCTCGTTCGCGCTCTGGTAGAAGCCCATCGCCTTCATAGTGGCATCCAGCTTCGCGTTCCAGGCACGCGGCGCCTGCCGCAAGCCGTAGAGGGCCTTTCGCAGGCGGTAGACCTTGTCTTCCTTCCCGGCGATGACGAATCCTGGCGGCTAGCACACATACACCTGCTCCTTGAGGTCCACGCGGACTTCACATCCATCTGGTGGACCTTCCACCCTTCCTGAGTTGCCAGCGCGAGGAGGACACGGACTGACTCCATGCGCGCCACTGGTGCGAACGCGTCGTCGTAGTCCACGCCCTCTTGCTGCATGAAGCCCCTCGCCACCAACCTTGCCTTGTGCTTGGTCACCGCCCCCTTCTCATCCTTCTTGAGCTTGAACACCCACTTCAGGGTGATCGGGCGATGTCCCGCAGGCAAGCCCATGAGCTCCCAAGTCTTGTTCTTCTCCACCGACCAGAGCTCTTGCTTCATGGCGGCCTCCCACGCAGGATCACCCTGTGCCTCCACGTAGTTTGTCAGCTCGCCAGCGTGCGACAGATGCAGCTGGGCGAAGAGACGCGGCGCCTGCTCGGGGGGGGGGAGGGAATTCGTCGCCGAGGATGCAGGTCATCCGACGGTACCGAAGAGGCTCGTCATCGTAGAATGCATCCAGACGGTTGTTGACGGTCGTTAAGTACCAATTTTATACCGTCAACTAATGCCTAGGGAAGATCAATAATAGAAGCACATGCGTTATTACTGACAATTTCCACGAGTTTTGGTGAATTGTGTATTTTCCAGGGATTATTCCAGAAAGGCTTAAAAAAAGGATTAAAATGCTTAATTACCACGAAACTTAACTGCCAAGGAAATATCATCATGAAGATCCTGGAAGAGTCCAGAATACACCCAAAGCGACCGGGGCCCGAACCCCACCATGGTGGTGCCGGCCGGCGCCATGGTGGGGCCGGCTGGCGCCCTCCACCTAGGGTTTTGGCCCACCTTCTGGAGTCTTCTTTCACCGCCTCTCTGAAGTCATCTGAGCCCTTTGTTCAAGTAGGTTTGATCCCATGGTGCACGTTCATCCCACCGGGCTATAAATAGAGGGGCAGACCCCCCTCCCAGGGCACCAATTCATTTGTCCTGCTTCATTCGTCAAGAGTAGACAGAAGTTAGGGTTTCCAGAGATTAGAAATAGGGCTCTAGTTCTTTAAATTCATAGTTTAGGCATCTAGCAAGGTTCAAGTAGAGTTGGGCGCTACGCTCGGGATTTCAGATCTATTTGTCTGGAGATCGGTAATCTTATCTTGTATCTCATTATGACTTTACTTTTTTTTAATATATTGCTACTTATTCAGTTCTTAGTTTGTTCTAGTTGCATATTCGATATAGTTGTGATTGGTGATGATTATTGTCATTTGATCGTAAAGCGCCTAATTCAGTACTCGAGTGAGTTAGGTGGTATACATTATATAGACGTGGTGTCTAGATATATTGTGTACCTACGGAGGCACCCTGACATGCCGGGTCGTGTGGTAGTCCACGTAGGTGATAGCTGCGTTAGTTCCTCTGTAGTCCAACCCCCGTACATAGGACGAGCAGAGCGCGGTCGCGAAGGAGGTGATCCTTGTGTCTTAATATCCTCATTAGATGATGCTCCTTATGATGTTTTCTGAGTTGATTATGCTATAGATAAAAATGTGTAATGTGGCGTAGACTATAGACTTTGTATTTAGTAATTACATAGGTTTCCTTTACTTTAGCCGAATCTCGAGATTGTCTTACTACATTAGTGAGTCTCTATATTCTATCTCTGGAATACCATTTACCTCATTTACTTAGTTATCATTTATCATCTATCATTGACTTATTCATCGTTAAAGCACTAGAGTTATGGGTTATCATAGGTCTGCACATTTATCTTTTCAATCATTATAATAGATTATCCTAATGAGTAGAATGCCCCTTTATCCTTTTGGCATAAAACAAATCAACGATATTCGGAATACTTACCGGGTGAAGTGCTACAATGGGAGAATTATCTGTGCGCTTGCGGATATATTCTATAGTATTATTTAGAAGGCAAGTGAAGATTATTTTACCTTTAGTTTTTGGCATCATGTTAGGGATGACAACTTAACGTGAAGTGATGTTAAAAATACCAACAACGGTCCTCGTCATCCTCCAGCGGCGTGGCGAACTCGATCGACGTCATTGCCGTGATCGGAGCAGTGCTCGGAGAAGTGGTCGGAATCGTGCTTGGAGACGTGCTTGGAGATGTGGTCAGGGACGTGGTCGGAGACGTGGTCATAGACGTGGTCGGAGCAGAGGCAGAACATGGAACAGAAGATGAAGGCGTCGTAGTACGTGGTCCTTCTACTCCACTCTCCCAGAGGTGCTCGACGACGAACTCCTCGTCCGCCGGAGCGTGCTCACCTCCCTCCTTGATCCAGTCCCAGCCGCGGCTCTCGTCGAAGACGACGTCGCGCGACACTCGTACACGCTGGGTGGTCGGGTCGAAGACGTGGTAGGCCTTGGCACCGTTTAGCGTACCCAATGAAGATGCTGGGACGGCTGCTGTCATCGAGCTTCTTCAGCTAGGTGAGATCCTTGACGAACGCCACGCTGCCGAACATGTGCAGGTGTCCGACCTTCGGTGCCTTCCGATGCCAGGCCTCGTACGGCGTCCTGCCCTCTAGCGTCTTTGTCGGTGCCCTATTCAACAGATACACAGCGGTCACCATAGCCTCACCCCAGAAGCACGCCGGCAGTCCCCTCTGCTTCAGCAGTGCTCGCACCATGGCGACCACCGTCTGGTTTCGCCTTTCCACGACGCCATTCTGCTGCGGTGAGTACGGAGTGGAGTAGTGGCGCTGAATGCCCTCCTCGGCGTAGTACAACACGAACTCGGCGACGGTGAACTCGCGGCCGTTGTCGGTGCGGAGCGTCCGCATCTTCTTCTCGCTCTGGTTCTCCGCCACAGCTCGGAGGTGCTTGATGGCGTCGGCGGCATTGTCCTTGCTGGTCAGCAGAGCCACCCACATATAGCGAGTGGCGTCGACGACGAGCAGCAAGAAGTAGCGCCTGCCGCCGATGGTCACAGGTGTCACCAGGCTGATGAGGTCGCCGTGAACCAGCTCGAGCTACTCCTGTGCTCGGTACTGGGCTTTGGCCGGGAACGGAGCTCGATGATGCTTGGTGATGACGTACGTGTCGTAGAGCTGCCCGACGTGGTGGATCGCCGGCAGCCCGCGCACCATGCCGTCCTTGGAGAGCTTCCGGAGCGCGTCGAAGTGGAGATGACCGTAGCGCTCATGCTAGCGCCACTCTTCATCATCCTTGCGAGAAGCGAGACAGAGCGGCTTGGTGGTGTTGAGGTGGAGGACGTTGAGGCGGTTCGGCGATGAGTCAAACGTGGAGATTCAGGGTGTCGGCTCCATCATCTTCGAGGCCAAGGACAGCGAGCACCGGATGCTTCATGGCATCTACTTCATCCTGGCGCTCTGCAACTCGATCACAAGTCTTGGACAGCTCGACGAGGGAGGCACGAAGGTGGAGATTCAGGATGGCATCTTGACCGTTGTCCAGGACGATGGGAAGTATAAATCTCTTTCCCACATTAGCGATTTGCTCCGTTGAAAGCTTTCTTTGCCCCGCCAAAGGGCTCCTTGGTCTTCGTTCAGGCAAGTCTAATCACACAAGATCAAAAGAAGTGATTCGGGAGTATCAACTAATTTCATTTAAATGGCTGGGAAAGAAATCAACTAATTGGTAGCCCGCTTGGTACTAAGAGGTTCCTTGCCCTTCTTCCATTTGGGAAAGTGATATTTTTTTGATTTGCTGGCAGGGAAGTATGTTTGTAGGTAAAAGTTGGAATTAGAATCGGGGAACTCGGTAAAGTAGCTTTCATAGCTTTCACATATTTGTGAGCCCTATGGGTAGATATAAGAAGGTACCCGACATCATCCACCTTACGTTGAGACAGAAGAGAAAGAAGTTTATTCCCTCGCTAGCAAGCTTCTTCTACTACCTGATGATTGAATTGGACTTCCTTCCCCACAGAACCCAAGATGGTTGACTACTAGGCTCACAACTCTACGCAAAGGTAGGCTCGATGAAGAAAGCGCAGGGTTACTTTCTTGCCTGAGGAAGTAGTTATAAGTACTTTATTATTAATATTAATCTGCTTGATGTACATAAATCGATGGTTAAGGCGCGCAGCGGTAAGGTTCCCACCGAATCAAGAATTCGGCAATTGAGGAGCTCGATTAGTCATACTCACCACCACCAGCTCTAGGCCCATCGCCCGATCTCAGAACAAGTCAGCAGGGAGAGGGAGTTTATCTAAGCGAGAATGGGGTCGGGGCCAATGCTTCGTTTTGGCTTGATCTATTTCACAACAAGTGAAGTGGGAGATTGACGTTTACAGACTGCTATCAGCTCGGGAAAAAAAGAAAGAAGTATCTAACTAGAGCTCGCTCCTTTAGTAAGGAATAGGGAAATTACCACTAGATGGCAGACAGAGAAAGCATAATCATATTGCAGACAAAGCATAGTCATGTGATATTACAGACTTTCCAGTCAATCTTACGCAAGAATCGAATCCATTTCTTTCGTATATGAACTGCAATTTGCCTAGGAAGCTGACCTAAAGGTCTCTTTCTCGGAACCAGCTCTTAGGTCTTCTTCGCCTTATTGATTAGAGCGAGGCTTAGGGCGAAGGGCTAACGGAAGACCGACCCTTACTTTCCAATCTTGAAATGAAAATAAAAGAATTTCATGTGTGTGCGCGTGAGAGCCTTTTGTTTCAACTTTATTGCATGTGAGTGGAGACAATGGCTCTTCTTTGCTTTGGTTATGCGATTAGGAAAAGTGATCCACTTAGAGATGAATGTGATGTTCTTTCGCTTGGCCCAAGAGCAGGCACCCCGCCTGTATGCTAATCCTTGGTATCTGTAGTATTCTGAGTTGAATTCAATATTCAAGTCATTTTCATTGTTTGTTTTTAGTTTTGTTGTGGAGAAAGAGGGCTACTTAGGAAGCAAGGTAACTCTATCACCTTCCGTCCGTCTTTTCTTGAACATTTGACTTCGAATCCTAGCTTTTATAAGGCTCATGCTTCGGTCCCGCTACCGCTCTACCACTGTGCTAGACTCCCATCCATACCGCCTGGTCTTAATTTTGAAGATTGGATTTCCAATCAACGAGTAAGTAGCTCCATTTGGGCTAGGTCAGAGCTGGCTTAAACATATATGTCTAGTTCTTTTTCCTAAAGATAACCTATTACACAATGACGGATCTTCTCGAACCAGACTGACTCATCACTCATCTATCCAAAGCTTGAAATAGCGCCGCTTACCTGTCTCAGCTAGCATAGGACCAAGCAATCCCCATACCCAGACCCCTCTTCTCCTTTATATTTAATTAGTCTGTAAGTGCATTATTTGTGCCCGAGAGAACTACTGGTAACTACTTGAACTATGGAGCCGGCGTATGGTCTGAATCAACGAGAGTGTGATACTTAAAAGAAAATCATAATTATAGGGAGGCTGCTATATCTTTAATCTATACTAGGTCTTTTCTTTTAGATGAATAAGTTACTTTACTCCTCGAAGAACATTACTTCTCTGGATGCTAAATAAAGAGATTGAAATAACCTTACTAAGCTTTAAGTAAGCACTCTTACCCGCACCGGATTCGTATGGAAGATCGTATAAAAGAAGTATAACGTTGCTGTAGGAATTATAAAAAGAGAGACGAATTATAAAAGCTTATTGAATCTTCCTAAAATGCTCAATCCAAAAGGACTATTTCGTTGTTTGTGCCAAAAAAACTCTTTAAAGCTAGTGAAATCGGCTCATAAGCGCCCGGTGAAGTGGCCAAGAAAGGCATGCATGGCTCTTCCTATTCTTCACAGGCGGTGGGATATCTCGTAACCCAGCTACCTTGGCAACTAGCTCTATTCGCTTTCCTCGGGTGATCGAGTTCTGTTCAATAATTCGAATTCTAAAGAAGCTGTCAAGTTATGGCTAAATCCTCTTCTCCATAGTTGAATAATAAACCCAGCCCTGCCCTTATCTTGGGCTTGACAGGTAGACTATAAAGAGATTCAGTACAGCAAGCCCTCATATTTATTAATATAATGGGGACCCATTAATAAGAGAAAGATAATAGAGAGCCATCTGCCAATAGGCAGAATAGATTCCACACTCACTTCAGATTCTGGGTGGGTAAAGGGAAACGTGATCTCTATTCTGAGAGAAGCGCGGTCGAGCATAGACTCGGCAACAACCAATACATCCAATACCACAGTAGGCCCACGTACTACAGCTTAAATGTACTGTATGTGCCATCATAAACCATTTCAGTCGTAGTACCTAACCTACCAGGCACTTGTTTGCCACCAAGATAACCTAATTAACGTGAAACCAACTGTATTTCCGCTGTAGTACCTACCAGGCTTGTAACCAAGCTAAGTTCAATTTTAAAATATTTTCGCTGTACTACCGCTCATGTAACCGACGTAATCGGTCTTAAACACCTATAAGGAACACGTGTACAACCATAACATTTATATATTTAACAGGTGTACCACCGTAACCAATTTAACTCGTGTACTACCGTAAAGCAACGCACTATTATACTAATACCATTCTATTTTGAATCCCTTCTATTATACAATAAAAGTAAAGTCTTACCTGTGGTGGTAAAGTATAGTGTGGTTCTATGAAATGCTAGTGTTTTAGCTTCCAGGTTTCATACTTGAACTTATGTTTATACTATCTGGTTGATAAGAGCTTTTCTTATGTCGTTTAGCAAAACAAGAATGGAACCTCATCCAGATAACTTAACCCTTTAGTAATGGGTGAAAAGCAAAGGGAAAAATGATCTACCTCAGGTAATACTATCTGTGGGAACCAGTTGTGATTGAGGTAGTGTAGTCATTGTTTGGTGGCAATCGCCTACTGGAGAAGTCATTCGAAATGAGAGTTGTAGCAGCGGTGCGATTGGGCTCGGTGTCACTGATACCCTATGGGATGCATGCATATATTATCCTTAATTTGGTTACTAATGAGCTGGTTTGTCAATCCAAGATAGAGGACGAAGAAGAAGCTCTTTTGAAGGAAGCTGGCAACCCACAGGTAAATGCTTTTCATTTTAGGTCATATCCCGTAGCAAATCAAGGTTCGGAGTCAGATGATTGTGAGAGAATGAATGCCTATGCGTCCGATGCCATGGAATCTGCTGCAAAGTCAGTCTGACTAGGATAGGATTTGTTGACCTGAGACTGGCCTTTTTCCTAGGGATTAGACAAAGTCAGAAAAAGAGATTCTGCTTTCACAGTACATCAATAAGAAGGAATAGCTGGTTCACGGTAAAGAACTCATGCTATAGGGATCGAGCCTAAACCATAGGATTTTTAAGCATTTCTTTGTACAGCACCAAATCATTCCACCTCGACTATTTCATCCACAGAAGCGCGTATCTGACAACTATGCTATGTCATCATCGTTTTTTTCTTCCGAAAGCTAGAAAGGGCCTACCTAGTGCTTGCATTTCGGGGTAAAGTAGCTTTCTCCGGCTCAATAAGAGCTGCCTGCAAACATGGAATGCCAATGCAATGATCAGAACTTCCTTGCCAAGGGAACGAAAGACAATCATAAAAGAAAGGAAGAAGTCGACATCCTGATTTATTATCATGCTTTGACCTTTCTTTTATGACAGGCGAGTAATAAGTGTACGTGCCTTTCCCTTTCCATATCCTAAATCAGGTTTTATTTGATCCTGTGAGTGACGTTACGAGCAGAAGCCTCAGTTGACAAGTTGAATCCGGTACCGAAACAAGGATGACATTATTGAATATATTCTGCTTTCCTGTGCTTTGCCTTTCCCGTTTTCCGTACCTTTCGTAGTAGTTACTCGCCACTAGAAACAGGATTCATGAATTCAAACTAAAAGCAAAGGTATCGCTAATTCCATTTCAGTGGAAATATAGGGATGAAAGTTTATCTCCTACTGATTTCGATTGCACATCTAATGAAAATATATGCACATGAATGTGAAAAAGCAAGGCTATCCCCTTTGCCGTTACCGAGGATCTATCTTTGTCCCTTGATTCGAAACCGAGGAAAGCGTGCGCTCGACCTCCTGGAAGGAATGCAATTATTCGCTTCGTAGTCCTCGTATGAATTCGCTATCGCTCCGAATCGTGGGAGCCGTTGAGTTCGGAGATACCGTTGTAGGAAAACAAACAAGAAGGGATGCCGTTCCTAGGGTAGCATTATCAAAAGATTTAGCTAGTGCTACGCTCGTCATTTCCTTAGGGGATAGGGCTAGCGAATTGCTTGAATCCCATTGCGTATTGGTGCAGGGCGTATAAACCAATATTTCATTATCAAAAGCGCTAGGGTTCGATGCATTAGCTTCTTTGCCTTAGCTTTGAATTGCATTAGCCGTTGGAAGTACCGTTCCTGTCTTCGAATGGAAGTCATGCATCGGCACTAACTGATGGCTAAGCAGGCCGAGCTCTTCTCTCATACCGGGTCGAAGAAGATGAGCGCGTAAAAGGAATGTAGGCCTCGCTTCGTAGTACTCGTAAAGGAGCTCGCTTCGCTATCATGCCGATTACGAGCAGCCGTTCGCAGCAATGGATTTGGATCTATATATGAGAAATATCATGTGGAGGGACTATTGCTTTTTCCTCCAATCCGATCTGGTAATAGAATTCGCATATCCCAACGGTTCGGTTCCTTTCCTTGTTTAGTTTTAACCAGTTCCCCTTTGCTTTTTCCTATCGCCTGCCTTGTTGTTTTTCCTGTTCAACCACCCCAACTTGTGACGTATAACGATGCTGGTATCAGGTCAGCATTGACCGTTCGAGTTGATGAGCCGAACCCAGACCCATGCCAACTGGACACCCGCAACGTATGTCCACCCGCCCTTTCCTTTGAGAATCCTATTCCTATCGATTTAGCTGCATAGGCAATACGACGTTACTACGAATAAATGACGAGCGAACCCTCGAAAACCGAATCGGGATTATCCACTTGAACAGATGGGAAACACAAAGCAAGGTATAAGGGATGTATCGATCATTGTTTATAAATGTATCGATTAGCTCAGTTGATAAGGATCATGATGAAATTGCAAGTACGGATGGATTGAGACCCGATCTGTTCCGATCCTTTGGCATGGGAAATCCTTCCTTTTACTCTCTCTTTTGAATGAGTCGTGGTGCGCTCATCAAGAAGGGGAAAGATGGGAAATGCTTGTCAAGCTCGGTTCTTTAAAGAATAGCATCCTCGTCTTCCTAGTGAAAAGCGCATTGGGATTCTCTAGTTGTGGTGGTATAGTGCTGCTTCTAGTGATTTGGAGGCCCGTGGGCATGCCTGCTACGCTGATTAAGCGGGTAGGCATCTGGATAACTTACAAGATAAGTTTATGCGTGCCACCTATCATTTGATACTGCCTGAGAAAGTCTTTGGATCAAGTATGTTTAGAAAAAGGAATATGCACAGGAAATCAAGCAAGAGGATGCGCTAACGCGCAACGGCTTTCGCGCTAGTTGCTCAATCCGTTGCTTGTTTGGAGAGAGTACCATTATGGTGTAATGTAGAGTGTGTAAGCAATCATAGGCGACTCTCGAGAGAGCTGTCTGCTTCACACGGCCATGCTCCATTGCTTACTCCTAGAGCGGTATCTTTTGAAAAAGAACTAAACTGCTGAATTCAATCATGTCAATGCAATTGCGAGTTTTATCCCTCGTAGAATTCCCGTACCCCAGGCTTGTACTGATTCGCACCATACTGTAACCCCCGGTACCTGTGTGAGAGTATCATCCACAACGAAAGAGCCGAGGCTGTTTGGAAGGATCTCAATGAGCGCTTCTCCCATGGAAAGATCACAAAGATCTATAAATAAAGCCGGGCAACTTCAACAAGAGCAATTCTCGATTAGCTCTTCTTTCACAAAACGCAAATCCTTTTGGTATGAACTTATCCTTCGTACTCTCTTCTGTCCGTTTTCACTCCTTTTAGCTGCTGGAGCTGTTTAGCTTCCTTCCATGCGCTTGGCATAGGCTACGTCAAAACGGAGATACCTGGGATCATCAGGAGAGGAACCTATACTTTTGACATTTCTTCGTTGGAAGGAACAGGGCAAAAGCGAATATGGGTGTCTCCGCTTTTCAACAACTCATAGAAAGTCTAGTTTTCGTTATTCATTTGAAAAGTACTTTTTGTGAATATCATATTTAGTACTCTTTCTTTATAAAGAAACGATTGGTTCGGAGCTGGGCATATTCACTTAATAGAAAGAGAAAGAGCATAGATAAACGTTTCTAACAAAAGAAAGAGATACCTGGACAAAGAGACATGCTTTGCCCTCCCGGATGGATGAATCGGTGAACTGAGAGATGATCGAAGCACAGTGGTTGGTGTGGTTCGTCAGAAAGAAATACGTTGCTTCTTTCCTACTTTTAGGTCCTCGTAGAGATGAGCTTAATTCAAATATGAGGGCAGATGGCATTGACGGGAAAGATCAACGTTCTGAGACTTCGTTGAGCGGGACTTCAATAGGCGGGGTTTCCTAATCGAACAATCAAAGGATTCCCTCTACCAATGCCACGTTGTATGAGCCATCACCCTAAAAAAGTAGGAGTCAGGAACCGGAGCCACAGAAGCAACATTAGAAAATAGGGTATCCTAAGCAGCTAGAGGAATCACATCAGGACCAGGTGACACAACGGAAGTAAAATACATTGAAATAAAGAAAGTTCAACAACTAGTAGTAGCAAGAAGAAAAGGTGGATCCCTTCGTACAAGAGCGAAACTTATGATATAAAGCAAAGAACACTTACTTAATAGGAACTTCCCAAGAGCACTACTCCTTTTCCAGAAAAATAAATAAAACGAGTGATCGGAATCTTCGAAAAATAGAACTCGAAAGAACGATCGAGGATGTAAATGCACATATGAGATTTCACTCTTTACGATAATATGTGTGTGAAGAAAAAAAAGTTTAAGGATAAAGCGGAACAGACGCTTCTCTCAAGATTTTTCTATTTTACTGAGCTTTGAAAGGCTTGATCGATCCAACCTTGGCTCCGCTCTTCTTTCTCCAGCTTTGGTTTCTTTCTCAGCCACCGTCGGTGTCGTTTTATTCGGGAAGGAGCTTTCGTTCACGAAGTCAACACCTTTCAGATTGTTTCCATAGTCTACTTGGCTGAAGGTCTGGATAAATAGAAATCGCGGGTAAGTTCTAGATTATAGCCCCTAAAATCTTCGGGTTGGCACGCATCCATGACGGAATGGGCCCGTCACAGTCCGAGTCGCAATCGGAATCACAAGAGGAAAGGGGCTCTGGCTATGTCTGATGACTTTATTTTTGAGTAGTTGCTGAATTTTATGTTCCATTTCATCTTTCTGCTTGTGAGGCACACGATAAGGACGGATGTTGGGTGGGGTTGCTCCCTCTTGCAATGGAATGGCATGGTCAATATCACGGTGAGGAGGGAGTGTAGTGGGCTCCTGAAAGACTTCAGAGTATTGTTGCAGTAAGGCTGAAATAGCCGGAGGAAGAGTGTGGTGCCTGCAGAGATAAGCTGTTGAGATGCAGAATGAAACCAGAAATGCCTTTGTTGAGAAGCTTGTTCATTATCCTTTTCAGTTGTTCAGTGTACGCGTCCTGAGATGTGCAATCCTTTAATGAGAGGAGAGTATCATCTTCTAAGGTAATGATAAATTCTCTGGTCTTCAAATTGAGGGCAAATGGGCTATGTTTATAGAGCCAATCACAACCCAAGATGACATCGTATTCTTTCAAGTCCAGGACTCTAAGGGTGTTGTTGAAGGCATGTTTCTGAATAGAGAATGCAGTGTCTGCTATGATTGCCCCAGATGTAAGTTGGCCTCCCCCAGCCACAGCTATTTTAGCCGAATTTTTCTTTTGGATATGGCAAGTGGTTTTAACTGCGAAAGACAAATCAATGAATGTACTTGAACTGCCGGTATCAATAAGGGCAATGCCTGTTTGTCCACCAACAGTGACCTTGACTGAAAATGTGCCAGCAGTGACCAGCCCTGAAACTGCATGAGCCGAAATATGCATGAGATACTCATTTGGAGGGGAGTCCTGATCCTGTGGGATTTCATTTCTTCTTCTTCTTGTACTGCAATCTCTTCTGTGGCATCATTTGGTGTGTAAGTTTCCTGCATGACATTGATAGTAGGGATTAACTTGCATTTGTGACCGGGGACCCATTTCTCACCACATCTCCAGCATTCACCAGCTTTTCTAGCTCTCTGTTGTTGCACTTGGGGAGCCGCAGGTTGTTCTTTAGTTTTGTCTGGTGTGGTGGTAGCAGGTTCTGCACAAAAGGTCTGTATGGAGCAGCAGTGATTTGTCTCTGATATGAAGAAAACTGTTTCTTAGGTGGGGCACTGCGTTCCATGTCTTTGGCCTGCCAGTACGCATCAGTCAGGGACTCTGGATGGAGAGGCCTGAGTTGGTGTTTGATGTCATGACGAAGGCCGTTGACAAAGCATTTTACAAACCACTCTTCGGTTAGCTCTGGTGTATCTTGTTTCAACATAGTCATGAAATCTTCAAACTTATCAATATAAGCATTGACTGTCATGTTGTCTTGTTTCAGTGCATTGAAAGTTTCAGCAACTTCATAGGGACTGTATGCAGAGAAACGATGAGTAATCATGCGACAGAAATCTGACCAAGAGGAATCTTGCCCAGTGGTCTAATATGAATAAGAAATGGCAGCTATAACAGATATTTTTCTCAATCGCTCAGCTTGAAGGTAGGTCCTTGTCACTAGAACGAAATGCAAGGGTTGGTGGATCGGTGATTTCTGATAATACAAGCAAGGACACACCTCTGGCTGTATCTTGTGAGCCAGCCCTTACCGAAGGCATGATGGAGTGAAAGATCGGGACTCTTGGCTATCAAAAGAGCGAGCCGAAGTAAATTCGACAAGAAAGCTATCCGATGTATATTCGTTGGATATGATAATGAGCGAAAATGGTGGAAGCTCCAGCAGGGGCCGCCGTTCCGGACCCAACAGAGGCAGGGGTAATTCTTTTCAGTCTAATGAGGCTGGGACAAGCTTTGCTTTTGTACTGGTTGAAACTGAGGATTAGCTTTGGGTAAGCTACTTTTCTGTTGTCTTGTCGTCAGTGGTCCTCTCATAGGAGTTTATGGAAAAGAGATGTGAATTCATAGGAGTAGATTTCTTTGCATGGCATTAGTCAACATAGGGATGGTGCTTGGTACAGTCGTTCTACTCTATCTAATAGTAAATAAAGAGGAAATGTCTATGCTTAGGAACTAGGGTAGGAAAGCTTTTCTCTTATGGGAATGAAGGCAAGAGAAATTCAAGTATAAGCAAGGTCGAAGCTCTTGTGAGTGAGAAATAGGTAGCAGGTAGGAAGCCTGGGAGTTTATTTCGTTGCGTATAGTGCTGGTCATGGAAATAGAGAATAATTATCATTCTGATTGAAGACCCTACTTTTCATTTTCTTTGCACGATGTTGTGCCTGTGTACCGGTCTGTCCTCCCTACTCTACTTTTTGTTATTTCTCTTTATAGACGTTGGGTCGGAATTTCGCTCTCTGTAAGGAAGGGCTGCAAACAATAGGTTTGGTTTCTGTAGGCAGAGCGCTATCCATTTGCTTATTATTGAAGCAGCCAGGCAGCATCTTATGCACGGGCTCTGCTATCCCCTTATAGCCGGGTTTGCCATCTAAAAATGGAGACTCTGATCAAGAGAAAGCACCCCACCATATCTAGCTAGCAGGGGGAGGAGGGACCCCCCTTTTCAATGTGGAGACGCGGAAAGGGAAAGGATTGAGTAGGCCGGAAGCCCATTTTCAAATAGGTTGCCTTCAGTAATCCGAGTACGCAAGTAGGGTCTCAGTGATTATGCTAGAAGGGCCAAGTGGAGATGCTAGTGTTTAATCTCCTCCTATGCAGAGTTTTCATATAGCATCTGCGGAGTCTTCCTTCCATGGTCGATCAGGCGTAATCTCCATAACCTACTGTTGTCACGTCTGAGAGGTAGAAGCTATCTATCCAATCCAATCCTTCTCCAAAATGCACCATGACCGATCCAATTACTATAGAGCCAGCAACATCCCCTAAAGCCAATGCCACTCTCATCCTTTTTCCAATTCAGATTGTACTGGTAGCATGTTGAAGCTGTGGAATGGTGTTTGTTGGTGAGTAAAGAGCCCATTCTAGAGATGAAGCACCACAATCTAGATTCCAGTTTTTCACTTCGTTCGTTACTTTCCAGCTTCAGGAGCAAGCCTATAGTAGGTAGTAGGAAGGCGAGTGATGGGTAATCTCGGTCGGCAAAGAAAGCTACTAGGGATTGACCTAAAGCTACGACGTTGGAGAAGTTCATAGGTTCACACGTCGAAAGAAGAACGTCGGATTGAGACGAGAAAGCAAGTGCAAGGCATTCAATAAGGTAAGGTAGGGTTGGCAGAGAAGAAGGATAGAGAAGAAATAGAAAGAATCGAATACAAAACAACTCCGTTGATTGAATGTCAAAGCCTTCGGCCCTTCTTCTTTCTCAACTTTAAAGCTCTTGCTTAAACCGATTGGGAGTCCTCCATCTCTCTTAAAGTTTGAAGTAATCATTGATTTTTCATTCCAATTCATGTCCTGAAGCTTTGCAAGGATCGAATGTTTTCCTTTTCTGATTGAGCAATCTCCAATCACCTTAACCAAAGTAGGATAGGCCAGTGGGCAGACCAGCTATAGAGAATTGTTTCAAAAAGAAAAGAAGAGAAATAGTAGATTTGTCCTCGAAAGCCTGTCTTCTCGGACATCCTGTAATCAAATTGGATCAGGCAAAAAAATAGTATAGTAGATAATGAAAGAAGAGTCAGCCCTTGGGGCACGAGGTGGGTCCCCTGTATGCAGGTCGCTACTTAACTTGACAAGCAGTGTGGAAAGTGTTGCTGTGTCAAATCGAGATTGTGTGGGTGTTTAGGTTTCTTATTCAACCATGTGGTTTTCCAGTTTCATTGAAGCTACTTTCAACTAAGGAGAGGAATCAAATCAACGAGAAATACTATACTTGAAATTTCGAGTTGCGAAGGAAAAGCGCGAAACAAACTCTCAACTCTACCTTCATGGTGGACTGGATCAACGAATGGGTGAAGGAGCTCCCCCACTATGTGGGGTTCCTCGTCCTGATTCTATTAGCATCCGGGTTTATCTACGCGTGTTTGCTTCTTTGGAAGTACACATCGTTCCTCAGACTCGTACTCGCGGTGAACTACGCGAACTCTCAAAAAGTTAGCGGAGTTGCCGTGTATCATGAATTTTCTTTTTCATGGGTGCGCGGGGTGCATTTGAGGGTAGTGTCCGTCATAGACAGCGAGCCAAGAATACGGTGCAGATGTATGAGGCAATAGGTGTATAAAGCATGATGAGGATAATTGAAGCACATGAAGATCATATGCATCCGTGTGATGGAGTTCGGCTGATTGGAAGGGCATGTGTGCTCGGCCAGTCAAGGAGAAAAAAGAAGCCGTGCTTGCATGTGACTAGAAAATATCCGATGGTTCTCGACCTGCATGAAGATCGGATATTGGGATCGGCTAATCACCTTGTGGATCGGCTGTGTCAGTAATAAAGAATGTCCTGAAATAGAAGATGCATGCATACGTGATTCCTCCGTGTATATGTCTGTTTTAGTTAATATATGGCAGATCTCACGTGCATGGCAAGGAAGACCAGAGGAAGGGTTTTGTTGACGCTAATTCTGGACAACACATCAGCGGGTACTAAATCGCACAGTTGCGTACGAGACGAAACAGTACGAAGCAACACACCCGCGAAACACGGCCTGGCCGGTTTTAGAACCCGGCTGAGCCGCCCTACCCGGCCTGGCCGACTCTGGGAGCCGACTGAGCCGTCTTTCTCGGGTTGCGCTGGGAAGGTTAGGGTCAGAGGTAGATGGTCGTCAGGACGACCGTTAACTGCAGCAGAGGACGTTTGGTGGTCGATGTAGTGCCCATCCTTCGCCGAGAACTCCTGAACATCCCTCGGAAAGATTCGTCGGAGAGATGCACGTGGAGGTTGCCCTAGGGACCGCGGAGACCGCCTAGAACGCCGACTAAACTCGCGGAGAGTCGAGCCGAACAGTAGGATAGAGATGAACCACCGCGAGAATCTACTTTGTAGATGTGTTTTGACGATTGAATGGTTAAGATCTCAATCGGCCATGATCCTCTCATATATATAGAGGGAGTGGTCTTATCCCAGTAGGAAACACGTATTAGGGTAGGTCTCCAAGTTTCCCACATCAAAGCATTGCCAAAAACTAATCTAATCTATTAATCGGCCCGGACTCGACCAAACCCGGCCAAGCCGGGTTTCACGGGGGCGGTGGAAGCGACACGTGGCAAACTGCCGGGGCCCGGCACAGGGGGCCAAAACCCGGCCTAGCCGGGTTCCAAACCTGGCTCAGCCGGTTTCATCGAGGCGGCCAAATTTGATCGCCAACATATGCCCCCTATTTTCGGGCGAATCAATGTATATGAACCTGAAAACACAAGTAAAACTAAACAGCAACGATACTTAACTCAACGGCTGTTTAGCGACTAAGGACGATGTATACATCGGCCATTTTGTTCAAAGGGAGATACATGTACCGGCTATTGCTTGGAAAGCACTTAGACTTCTTACCAAACACTTGGAAAGTAGTTTTTTCACACTAGTACAGAGAAGCTCTACACTGGCGGTTGCAGACGTATTTTTATAGGCGTTTTTGACAACCGCTAGTGCTAGAGGCCAGTAGAAATCGGCGATTTTTACTGGCGGTTGCTTGTGAACCGCCAGTACAAATCGATTTGTACTGGCGGTTCACTTAAGAAACCGCCAGTACAAATCATTTTCCAAAAATCGTGTTTTAAAAATAGCAAAACAAAAAAATTAAATTGGCCAGCGCCCGCCCGTCTCCGTCGAAGTCGTAAGTCGTGGCATTTTTCGCGCAAAATTCGCGCGCTACGTGGCCAGTGGGATTCAAACCCGCGACCTCTCTCTCGCGCGTACCCCTCCCTACCACTGCACCACACTCTCACTTGTGACTATATCCCACTTCGACTCCGCACATATTATAACAAACCGAGAGTAAATTGATTGTTTGAGGCACTAAATGAATTCAAATGAAAGAGTTGTCAACTATAAAGTTGAGTAACTTTTTGAGATCTACAACTTTCAGGTATAGTGTTTCTCCATCCGAGGCTTTTATCAAAAAGTCAAATTTTAAATTTCAAACTTTGACCGTAATTTACATCAACAAGATGATTTCAAATGAAAAAAATTTCAACTACAAAGTTTCATAACTTTTCGAGATCTACAACTTTTATTTAGACAGTTTTTTCATACGAGGTCATTTGTAAAACTCAGAAAATTAAAATTCAGATTATTTCAGGCGGGTCACTTAAGGAACCGCCACTAGAAATCGATTTTTAGTGGCGGTTCCTTAAGTGACCCGCCAGTAAAAATAGCCTATTTTTACTAGCGGGTCACTTAAGGAACCGCCACTAAAAATCGATTTCTAGTGGCGGTTCCTTAAGTGACCCACCTGTAAAAATGGCGCTGATTTCTAGTGGCGGACGTCAATCGAAACCGTTAATAAAAAAATACATGGCGCCACTATAGAGCTCCTGTGTACTAGTGTCAAATACCTCCCGTTAATTGCTCTTGGGAGACGATCACCTTGTAACGTTTCTGGCATATAAGAATTTCCAAATATCACCTTAACCACTTCCCAACTAGGTGACCACTTGTCGAACTTATTGCTCTTGGTCCCAATTGGTAGTATGGTTTTCCATACTAATTCTCTAACTTGGAATGACTTGATCTTCACTTTGTTATTATAAGCTCTAGTAACTTGGGCTTTATCCTTCTCTATCTCCTTTAGAGCCATTAATCTTTTGTCAGTCACCTCATCAATGTTGTACATCATCAAATCATGATACATAATGGCAAACAAGTCATCTTTCTTAGCGAGCCGATATACATTTAAATTCACCTCGATGGGTAACACAGCCTCTTGTCCATATACTAGCTCAAAAGGAGTCACTTTTGTAGCACCATGACGAGATATACAATGAGCCCAAAGAGCTACGGATAATACCTCATGCCATCTCCTTGGATTGTCCTCAATCTTCTTCTTAATAAGCTTGATCAAGGTCTTGTTACTAGAATCAGCCTGGCCATTGGCTTAAGCATAGTATGGAGATGAATTAAGCAATTTAATCTTATATGATTCGGCAAATTCTCGCACCTCTTTTGATATGAAAGACTTTCCTTGGTCGGCAGATAAAGTTTAAGGAATGCCGAATCTATGAATAATATGCTCAGTAACGAACTCAATCACCTCCTTATGTGTCATATTCTTTAAAGGCACCGCTTCAGTCCACTTAGTAAAATAATCTCTGGCCACCAACACGAAGCAATGACCTTTCGAAGAAAGTGATAGGCGCAAACGCGCGACGGATCATGCGTGAGCTACTGTTGTTGCCCGATCCTCATGGTGGAGCAAAGGAGAAAAGATAACTATCGCTGCACGACCTGATGGAGAGGTAGTGCACCACGAGATGTTGCACCCACGACGAACTGCCGAGACATTCACCCTTCCATGTATCGACGAAAACCAGCCCACGCAATCACGCCGTAAAGACGTGAAGCACAAACTGGGTGAACCGCAAGTCAGCGTTCTACAACCCCCTCAGGAATCGAAAGAACTAAGTTGCAAAGCACTCATGCCTTACCACAGATTTCCAAATATTCTTTCCATCGGAGAAGAACACACACAAGGTGACTATCTTATCATTATCAAAAGTCTCTTACAATGGAGGATTACATGGGATATTTATATTCTAGAACAACCCTCCAGTAGGTGTAAATATGGGTACTAATTGATGTAGTTGAAAGGCCATCTTAGTGGAGCACATGAGCAGTCTTCACTTCATCTCGCGCAGCCACCAGCAGCATGTGCAGCCTCCACTAAAACACTCATAACTCTTAGCTCGGAAGTCCAAAAGATGTACCGTTTGTTGCGTTGGAAACTAGACTTCAATAGCTTTCTTCACACATGTATTGGGCATGCTAAAACTGCATAGAGGTGGTCACATAGCTCATGGAACAAGAACCACTGGACCACTGAAAATTGTGTTGACGGTTAACGGAATTGCACAATATGCCATGGACAATCCTTATCAGAAAGGGGATGAATTTGGCCAATAAAGTCTAGTCCCCAACTACGAAAAGGCCACGGTTTGATTATAGGATGAAGCATCACAGTAGGCACCAGCTGAATATTACCAAACCGTTGACACTCCTCGCATCCTTTGTAGTAGCGAAAACAATCGCTATCATACTAGGCCAATAAAAACCAGCCCTTCTCAAAAGCCACTTCATCTTAGGAGCCAATTGATGCGTACCACAAATGCCTTCATGGACTTCTCCCATAGCCACTTTAGCTTCATCAGGTCCCAAGCACTTGAACAATAAATCATCGGCGGTTCTCCGATAACGCTCATCATTATGCAAAGTGAACTTAAATGCACTCCGTCGAATGCTTTTAACGGCTTTAGCACTGGGATCTCGCAAAATTTCGACAGGGAAGCCGTCCAATCACCCAAATCGGCCTGACCATCAATTTGGTAGACTTCTGGCCGATTTGCAGCGAGGTCGCAAAAGTTGGCCTGGCCGGCTTCTGAACCCGGACTGGCCGGGTCCTGCCTGGAACCGGCCTAGCCACCTATGATACCCGGCCTGGCCGGGTATGGTCCAGAGCTGGCCTGGCCGACTTCCAGACCCGGCTAGGCCGGTTTCCACGTGCCTGCACAGAAACCAGAAAATATGCTTTGCACCGGCTTGATTGTTTTACGCCCACCGACGTCAAAGCCTGATGCTTGTTGAGCTAACATGTTGGCTCTTGAATTTTCATGTCTCGGTATATACCGAATTTTAAATTTGGCTAAAGATGCAATTAAATTAAGACAAGTATCAAGATGAGCATTAAATGATTCTCCTAAACATTGACAATCACCAGAAATTTGTTACACAACTAATAAAGAATCACCATAAGCTTCAACATGCTTTACTTCCATGGAATTTAACATCTCCAAGCCACAATAAAGAGCTAAATATTCGGCTTGATTATTAGTGCAATAAATTTCTAATCGGTTTGATATATCCATCTCAGCACCATGTGGTGAAATAATAACAATACCAACACCTTGGCCTTGTTTGCAAACCGATCCATCAAAATAAAGTTTTCATAGAGTAAAAGTTATGTAATTGATCTCATCTCCTAAATCAATTGCATGCTTAACAATAAAATCAGCAAATACTTGACCTTTCATGGCTCTCAAAGGCTCAAAAGTCAAGTCATATTCAATTAATGTGTATGCCCATTTATCGATCCTCCCACTGAGGATTGGCTGATATAACATTAATTACATCGTCCTGACAAGCAACAATGCATGTACTAGCTAGCAAATAATGTCTCATCTTAGTACAAGCAAAGTACAATGATAAACATAATTTTTCAATATGGGCATACCTTGTCTCAGGATCAAGAAGATGACGACCAATATAAGCAATAACATACTCCTTGCCATCATCCTCGTGCCAACACCGCACCAATTATTTTTTCTTCGGCTGCGATATATAATTTAAAAGGAACCCCTCTCCTTGGAGCACGAAGAACCGGTGGCTTTTGACAAGTATTCCTTGATCTTTTCAAATGCTTCTTGTTGCTTTGCCCCCCAAGCAAATTCACTCTCATCTTTCAATCTCAATATGGGGGTGAAAGGAATAACTTTCCCGAACAAGTTAGCTATAAATCTTCTCAAGTAGTTCACCTTTTTAAGAAACTTTTGCAAGTCTTTTTTACATGTGGGCGCCTGAACTTGCCTAATACTTTCTATTCTCTTGGGATCAACTTCTATGCCTTTCTCATAAATAATAAATCCCAAGAACTTGCCCGCCGATACACCAAAGACACATTTAAGTGGATTCATCTTTAAACCATACCGGCGCATCCTTACAAAAGCAAGACACAAATCAGCCAAATGATAATTATTGGAAGACGATTTGATCACAATATCATCAATATAGACTTCCATGATCACGCCAATTAAATCATGAAAGATTAAATTCATAGCACGCAGATAGGTATGACCGGCATTCTTTAATCCAAATGCCATGACAATCCACTCAAATAATCCAACAAAGTCAGGACAAACAAAGGCCGTTTTGGACATATCCTCTTCGGCCATAAATATTTGATTGTAATCAGCGTTACCATCAAGAAAGCTAAGAATTTTATGTCCTGAAGCATCATTAATAAGCATATCAGCTATAGGCATAGGATATTCATCTTTTGGAGTAGCTCTATTTAATTTCCTAAAATCAATGCAAACTCTAATCTTGCCTAATCCTTTCTTTTCAATGGGCACAATATTAGAGATCCACTCCGCATATCTGCATGGATGTATAAATCCCGCTTCCAACAACCGATTAATTTTTTCTTTAATGCGGTCGTAAATTTTAGCATGAAAGAAGCGAGGACGTTGCTTATGAGGCCAGAATCCAGGCTTAATGGGAAGCCGATGCTCAACAAGCTCTCGGCTCAATCCGGGCATCTCATTGTAGCTCCATGCAAAGCAATCAACATATTCTTTCAAAAGCGCAATTAATTCAGCTTTATAATCAGCTTTCACATTTTTATTAATGAACGTTGGCCTTGGTGTAGAACCATCCCCAATATTAACTTCTTCCAACGGGTCGACCGACGTAAAACTTTAGCCCAACTTGTTGAGCTCATCAAAATCATCAATTGTTTCACATACATCGGTCATAGAAGCCCGATATTGATCAACGCAATATTTTAACCATTCAACATTAGCATCCATTGCAAAAAATTAATTACACGATGATATTGAGCCGATTATCAATTGGCTTCAATGACATAGGCACAAATCCTTTCGTAGTGACACTAATAAACTCAACGCCAGATAAGTCATGACCAGATAAGCAGGCAATACCATCGTGCCCCTCGAGCAAAGGACCATCGGCCATGGCAACGGAAGCCGATGAATCAGCATGAATAAGCTTGACTTGATCTCCCACCCATTGAATTAAGATATCATGCAAATGGATGGAATGCAACGATTGTCATGAATCCAATCGCGACCAAGGATGAGATTATAGCTACCTTGTACCTCGGTGACGAAGAACGCGGTCGTCAACGTCTTGCTGATGGTCAACTCCATCGTTGCTACGCCCAAAGCCGGAATTGGCTCACCGCCTCTAACTCCGTTGATTGTCATTTTTGTCTTCACCAACTCCCTGTCCGTGTCGCCGAGCTTCTTGTAGAGAGAATGCGGCATTAAGTTGACAATTGTGCCGCAAGCCACCAACATGTGATGAACCGGTGTGCCGTTGATGTGTCCCTTGATATGCAATGGCCGAAGGTGATTGACCGAATCCTCCGGCTTCTTGAACACGGCGTCCTCAGTGGTGAAGCAAAACGGAGCCATCGCTGAACCCTTGTCTTCATCGATTACATAGTAATTGGAAGACAAGTAGACGACATTAAATTTGGCATGCGACGGCGTCGGCTCATAGTCCACCATCTCCTCATCCTCTTCTGTGTCCCTGGGACTCAAAACAGCAGAGGAAACAGCTGCGGGGGCCGATTCTGATGAAACAGCACCAGCAACGGCAGCGGGAGGCGAGGCCATGAAATCCGGCCTAGCCGGGTTGGACCCCACCTAGCAGGCTTCAGGCAAACCCGGCCTGGCCGGCTCTGACACGGCCTGGCCGGTTTCTGCGTTCTACGAGCAACAGGCTACTGATAGCCCCTCCTGTCGAGCAACCTTCCCTGCAGGTTTTGCAAAACACGCTAGATCGCTTCCCTTCTGCATTGAAGATCTCCTCCCTCATTCTTTCTAATTTCTCCCTGCTTTTGTTGAGTTTGGCGCGCTCGCTGCAACTTCTGCCGCTGTGTCTTGGTCAATCCCGGTGGGCACCACTTTGGTGGCAAATATTTAGGATCTATTGGCTTCTTCTCCACAACCTTAGCGGCGACCTCCGGAGCGGTGGAAGATGGATCCTAAATTCTCATTGGCTCGTTGTTGTCGACAATAGGCACCTATTGTGAGCTGATAAGAATTGTCACCGAAGACCCTTCCTTCGGCGGTGGTGCAACAGGGGCAGCGGGAACAATGACAGACTCCACGGCCTTCTTAGGCATGTAAACTTGTTGCGTTGGAGCCTTCTCCCTTCCATCACCAATCAGCAATCTCGCAAGCAGCGGCGGGAACGACGACCCTTGGACGCCATAGCTCGATTGGCCATAGCCCAATCGGCTAAACACCGATGACGCAGGGGCTCTGTTGACACTAAAGGTGGCAAACGGATATACCGCAAGCGTACGATAGTCAATGTAACCTTCACCGGGAGTATTTCAGGTATCGTATTTTCCATGGGGAACATAATGTGAACTAACTAGATTCAAGACCGTCAGATAGTGATCAAAGGATTTGGTGATCAAAGGGGTTTAGGATATAGGTATAGAGAGGTTCTATGTAGCAAACGATATCTGGTCTTGGCTTTCTAAGTATAAAAAGATTTACCACCTCCTCCCTTTATAAGAGGCAATAGGCAAAACAGGAGGAGATATAACTCCTCCCGAGGCGGCTATGATTATTGTATTGATGCCCTACCTTTTTAATAACTTGTCTTACACACGTGGAGGGATACTAAGACCAGGCAAGGCTATCACCACTTACTAGCACCCACAAACAATCCGTGCGACAAGCGGCCCACACTGATAAGATATAGCCTAGACACCACGTCTATACTATACTTACTACTCCAATCTTAGCTAGAGACTAGAGCACTTCACTAAGTAAAGCAATGTGCAAGTAAAGCAAGTATATACTTAAAGTACCAGAACTAGAATATCAAGTACTAGAAGGACTCAGATGTAAAACTTACTAGAAGCTTGCATCCGCTGAGGTACACCTTGGAGAAGACTCCCGACAGGCCCGGGACTTTCTCCAGAAGACTTCCCTCACTCTCTTCCCTCTTATTCTAACACTAAAGCTACTAAAGTAGTCTTTCTCTCTATGATACACTTGATACTTTATTCCTTGATGTCTAGAGTGAAGGACTAGAGGGGTATTTATAGGGGGATGAAGGAGAGTGGCATGTCATCAATCCTTGTGCCTTTCCACCTTGGCCCTTGGATAAACCATCTTGAAACCGCCTCAGATGAACGGTGATGATCAAACCAGCATGTGTGAAACATGCAGGAAGGCGGTGGAGCATGGCGGTGGCCTGACTCCACCATGGGTGGGTCGGCCGACCCCCTATGACAGGTGGGCCCAGCCAGGTGTTGTCCCCACCAGTCATAGAGCATGGCTGTGTGCTTGATTTGTTGGTATTTGTCGGTTCACGCCTTGATCCATGTGCTTTGATCTTTCACCGTTGATTGGAAACACAACTTTGATCTGATGGTGGAATTGAGCTAAGTGGGATGTCACATGGATCGTGCCTTGTCAGCAGAGCCCTAGTGGGCCCACATGTAGGTCGGCCGACCTGCATGTGGGCCCTCCAGGTGCTTCACTCTCTTCTTGGTACTTTTATACTCTGAAAACACCTGGTTTGAGTGCCTGCAAACAAATACTAACATGTACATGTGAAACCAAGTTAATTGTACCTGAGTCTCTACGTGTTTGCTTGTTTCTTCCCCAAAAAGAGTGTTTTGTTGATGGTTATGATGGTAGAAAACAAGGTATAAATACCGTCAACAAGACCCCCCACACTTAAGTCTTTGCTCATCCTCGATTAAAGGTTAGAAAGAAAGGTTGAAAAGACATATCCAAAATAATGGTGAACAAAGTTTTCATTTAACACATAGCTTATACCAGTGGGGTATGTGGCATTGTCTAGCATATATCCTTGGGATGTTGAGAAATGGAATAACTCTCAAGGCAAAGTCATCTTACTTTTTACCTTCTCAGTACTTAGAATTTTTTATATTAGTTTCAAAAAGAAAGCACATAGTTCATTCTTACTCCTCAAATAGTACTCTTAAGTCATTCAATCGTATATGATTCCTTACCAAGGCATATCTTGAGGATGCCTTCTTTGTTTTATCCTACATCTATCGGGCTTATGTGTAGTTCAGGTAGGGATAAACATGGCAAGCATACTTACATTGCATATATTGTAAAATCAAAACAAGGATCCAAGGAGAAAAATGTCATAGACCTAGATCAAGATGTGCAAGTGTGTTGAAAATGGGAAACTATAATGCTCCTTTATCTGAGATGATCTCTCTCTACTTCGTTTTCGGGCATGGCTATCATTTTTCTTTTCTTTTCTTTTGATTCATGAGCCTGGACTTGCTCAAATATATATATATATATATATATATATATATATATATATATATATATATATCTCCTTTTTCTTGGACTTTCACTTGTCTATCTTTCTTTCTTTTTTCATTTTGCATAGCCATTGTCCCTTTTCTATATCAACTAAGAGAGATATTCATTGGCCTTTAAAGCATGGAGCATTTATTTAATGGAAATGAATGCCATGTTGCTGCAGTACTTCCAATGTAGAAGCAGCATATATGTGTGGTGTGTATGTGATCTTGATCTTTGGACTATGACATACTTCTCAACAAAGGCCAACAAGGTTTGAGCGAACTCAAAGCAATTGCAAGTAGCAAGATTAGAAGGGGTTCCAAACATGAAGATCATATATGGCTTTGGTAGGAATTTTCTTACTATTGAGGAGTAAGTGACACTATGGTTTTGTGACATTTTTCAAAAATAAACTTCTAAGTACTTTGAATAGAAAAAGTGTGAGTCATGAGCCAAGAGTTATCTCACATTTATGAATATCTTAGTTAATATGGTTTCCTATCAAGATATTTCCCCACAAGCATAGGTATATGCATAAATTTGAACTTTGTGTCACCTCTACTCTTCAAATATCATGAATTTTATCTCTTTTATTTTGGGATGCAAGTATTTAAATTTTTATTTTCATTTTTATTGAATAACAAAGAAATAAATTAAGGAAATGTACGATTCGAGAGGGAGGAAGAGTGCAAACCAGTCAGTAAGCATACTCTCGCTACAAGGAGTCTGGCTGGTGGGTCTAGGCCCTAATGGGGGGGTCGACCGACCCCACCAAAGTGCCATTGCCCCTCCATTTGAATCTCCTTGTCTCGAAATACACTCCTGCATAATTGTTTTCCCGTTGGGCATCATTTTGTGGGTCGTTCGACCCATGTTTTGTGAGCTTTCACATCCCGATTGATCCAGCAGATGTGTTGTGCACCATGGCATGTTCCAAATCGCTGTGAGAGCTATTGAGGGGGTCGTTCGACCCCCCCCACACTTGGTTCTTTTCATCTGGTGACACAGGAATAGAGAATAACATCAAATGCAGGTGTTCTGCTGGTGGCAACACACCAACAGAACGCAAAAATATTTTATTCAACTCTTTAATATTGATGTAGGCATGATTACAATTGTAAAAATCAAAACTTTAAAAAGGGAAATCTAGCTAGTGCCTACTTTATTCTAAAGGAATCCTAATCTAAGGAGAAGGTGGATTTAGGATGTTCTCTTAGTCAAAAGCATTGGCCATTCACTTGAGCTTTGCATTGGTGCCAATGCGGAGCGCGCGAAAGTTATCCTCCATATCTAAGTGTGCCATCCTTAATTCTGACACTGTTGGCGGTCCTTAGCAACATAAATATAACATCATTTTAATACTAAAACAAATAGAGAATAGGGCTTTATCTAATCATTCCATGAGTTTTGTTTTGTACCTAACTTACAGGGATAGCACGTAGAAATGCATGGAAATCTCAAGGAAAACGCACTTCCAGGAAGCGTGTTCAAAGAAGGGGCAAACTAAAAAAATGAGAAAGCCCAAATTAGACAATAAACAAAATCCATTTGCAACCACGGGGGAGGCCCAGGCCCACAGAAGAACCGACCACCCGAAGGCGGTGGCCAGATGGCACTCCCTAGGGATCGACCGCCCCCGGGGGCGGCCGCCCCCCTGGTGGGTCCTTCCGGGCCCATCCTCCTCAGGCGGTGCTCATGGCGGTTTGGCAAAGGCGGTTTCACCTCCTTCCATACTTAGAATGCCCAAACCGCCCTAGTTGGACTATAAAAGAGAGGGAGAGCTCCCCTCCAACACACACCATCATTTGGAGCCATTTACCTCACCTCTCACTTGTATTCTTTAGATTAGTTTTAGTATTAGAGCAAGGCAAGAGCTAGAAAGAAGAGTTTGTATCCTTGGGAGAAGAAGGAACACCTCGGTATGAATACAATGCAGTTCTCTTCCAAGTTCAAGTTCTTATCTTATTTATATAGCAATGCATATGAACTAGAGTATAGTCTTGGACATGTTATGATCATGATATATGAACTAGCTTATAGTTTATGTGTTATGTTCTTGATATGTTCATCGTTGTTCTTCATCGTTCATCGACTTAGTATGAATAGAGGAAGAACTAGGGATGAGGTGACGGTTCGTCGTGCCTTCTCGGTTGCTCTTAGCCTAGCCTATCACTCCGAAGGGGTAGGGTCCTAGGGGGTTAGGAGTTGTTTCCAAGTACGCGAGCATGGTGCTTGGGCATGCGGAGATTGGCGAATATGCTGGTATCGCACGGGCAGAGGGGTAGGTGGGCAGGTGGTGACAGCCCTGTCCATCCCAAGAAAACTCTCCCACGTTCGGATATTGGGTAGGAGTTCGTAAAGTCTCTATCGGCTGGCAGACCAGCTGCGGGGATCTCCCTGTCATCCCAGACCTAATCCCGATACTAGACATGCTAGTTAGATGTTTACTAACAGTAATTTGCATAGTTATATATGACCAATGCTTGCTCAATTAGATATATTCTTTTATTCTTTATTTTTCTTTTCTCCTTGAGGTCGGCTCAGATGTGTGTCCACTATCTTTGAACTATGATTTACCCCTACCTATGCTATGTCTACCTATGCATTCAATAAGTGATCATGTTTATGCCAAAGTTAGATGCATTCGTCCTGCCCTCCTACGAGAAATTATAAATACGACACCCCTGAATACTCACGGGTTGAAATGCTACAATGATAGTTCCGTGCGCTTGCAGATTTATCTATACTAAGCTATCATGATTGGCATACCTAAGTACCATTACTTAGGGATTGTAATTCTTGTGCATCCCACGGCGCCGTGTCACAGTTTTGCATATCGTAAGTAATGATGGTTAGGAAGGCCAATCCGGCACTTCTAACTGCTATTACCAGACTGCATTACCTAGGCCGGCGCCATTAAGGGCCAAGGGTTACCTTTCTGAAGTAATGGTGGTTGGGAATGTCAACTTACGTTTCTAGTATTATTATTAAGGACGGACTTATAGTCTATCTTTAGTAGTGATGCTAAGAAACGCCAACAAGCATTTCTGGCGCCGTTGCCGGGGAGGGCAAAAGGAAATAAAAACATCTAGCTTGGCATAGGCATTGATTGCACAATAAGCAAAAGGTAGCCGTAGTTTAGGCAGGCTAACTTCTCTTGTTTTCTTCCTCTTTTTATTGGAAAGAAAACAGGATAGTATATGAGTGGTTTCGACGTGTCGAACAACTTCTTCTTCTGCTACTCCATCGACAGACGAACCATTCACTCCCGCACCATCCGCTACTATCATCATGGCCAAGACACTCCGCGACTACTCCACCCATACTGTTGCCAACGTGCCCGTTGGGCCCGTTGTTAATATCGGGAATGGAAATTTCGAGCTCCGTACTGGCCTAATCAAGATGGTCAGGCGAGCTAGTTCTGTGGCTTGCCAAATGAGGATGCACATGCTCATCTTCAACACTTCCTTGAATTGTGCGACACCATCGTTACCAAAGACGTCACACCAACTAGCATCTAGCTCCGCCTGTTTCCTTTTTCCCTTGCGGGGAAGGTGAAACAGTGGTTTTACCAAAACAAGGAAGCTGTCAACACGTGGGACAAATGTTCCATGGCGTTCCTCGCCAAGTTCATCCCCATGAGCAAAACCATTGCTCTAAGGGGGAGATATCCAACTTCTAGCAAACATCACTCGAGTCCATCCCTCAGGCATGGGAGAGGCTGCAGGACTATGTCCGAGCCTGTCCCAACCATGGAATGGAAGATTGGCTGGTGCTCCAGAACTTTTACGAGGGCCTGACGGCCATGTCAAAAGGGCACCTTGACACCGCAGCTGGAGGGGCATTCCTCTCCCTCACCATCGAGAATGCCACTGCACTCATCGAAAAGATGTTAGCAAACCAAAGCTGGGGAGAAGGAAGAGAAACACAAGAAGACATGCATACCGTGAAGGAGACGGATTTGCTTGCTGCAAAAATAGACCTCATAATAAAGAGGCTGGACGACCGTGCCATCAAACCCAGCACAGGCACTGTCCAAGCCACGGACTCACACATGACATGTGAAGTCTGTGGAAATGTAGGCCATTCGGGGAACAGCTGTCCCAAAACCCAGGAAGAAGCGACCTACGTCAACCACGGGTTTCGCCAACATCAACAACCAGGTAATAATGGGTGGAACAACCATAACCACCCACATGGTAATTCTTCTAATCTCAATTCAAATTTCGAATTGAGTTTCAATCAACCTTCCTCGAGAGATTTTGTTCTAAGGCAAGCTAAGTTTAATGCAGATCTTGCTAGAAAGCTTTCCTTAAATGATAAAACATTTGAATCTATAAATGCTAAACTTGAAACTCTATCCTCTTTTGTTAAACATCAGTTGAGTTTCAATAAAATGATAGAAAAACAGTTTGCTCAAATTGCTGCTTCTATTCCTGTCAACAATAAGGGAAAAATCTCGGGGCAACCCGAGAATTCTCCCAAGTTTGTTCATGCAGCTGTAGAGCAATGAAGAGGGGAAAGTCTTGCCAGCAGACTATAAATGTTGAGCCCTTGCCGAAGGTCATCGGTAGTTATCTTTCAAAAAAAAATAGAAAAAAAAGGAGAGAGAGAAAAGAAAAGCTCTACTCCTTTACACCTTTGCTACCAATAAGGCCAAGGTCCATATACACTAGTTGTGTGTGTGATCCGACCTGATCGTTCAGCTGAGTTGGAGCCCGTACGTCCACGCCACCGGTGCAGCATCTTCAAAGAAATCCACATATGCTGCCGGTAAGAACACTCAGGTATGCAAAAGGTAATAAATGTTCACCAACCCCTTCGCTCATACTTGTCTCCTTATGATCATTCAAATTCATGCTTCCCTGTTTATGTCATATGCTCTTGTTTGGATGTATTCTCGTGAGTAACATCCATAGGCTGTTTTCAAATTAAGCAAGGTGCTTAGGTTGAAATAGTCTTCTTTAATCATGTTTTGACATGGTGTTGAAATTTGATTAATGAACCTTGAGTTGTTTTCATAAACAATGGCAGTAATCTGATATGGGGATAAGTCTTGACTATGTTTTCATTGCATCTTTTATATCAGCCTTGTTTGAGTTCTAATAAAAGTTGGTTGAACAAGTTCCTAATAAAATAAAAATAACTAAATAATAAAATTTTGTTTCCTTGACCTTTTAGCCAATCAGACCCTTGCCTGTTGTAGTCCCTCTTGTTTTGTTTTCTTTGTTATAATAAAAGCAGGTACAAAAAAATAAGTGTGGGGGAGATCTCTCAAGCATAACTACAACAAATTTGAGATCTCCCTAACACATTGCACAAACATCGAGCAACCCATCAAACAAAAGGACGAGACAAACAACTTCCATTAGTTCCTTCATCTTCAATGATGGTTTGTGCAACTCTACCCCCGCTCTTTTCAAAGTTTTGAAATTTAACTTTGAACACTTTTGAAAAGACAAAACTTTTAATGCTCCATCTCCATGGCATCCTGTGATTAAAGTTTGCATACTCTTTATTCCTTACCAATATTCCTATTACTTGTGAACACTTATCATAGGGACACCATTTTATCTAAGTGACTGACGAAAGAGATATAGTAGGATGACATGATGCCTGCTCATTTCTTGCAAAGAACTTGGGATTTATTTTTACAAAACAAAAATCAACATAGCATGTTCCTTGAATGATTGCAAATACCTACCAAGGCCACACATGATCTTTCATGACAAAACCTTCCACATATGCATCTTACTTTGTGTTGAGTTTGGTCAAGTTTTGTGACCCCTGTTGAGAGAAATTTCATGCTTCCAAGATCAGATTTCACGCACCCACAAACAAGGTTGCCAACTCTTACACTAAGAGTTGTGCACAACATCCATCCATTCACCAAAAAATTGCACTACTCCTACCTTGGGAGTAGGCGCAAAATATACCTTTCACTTTGATCCACCCAAAATGTTCTACTCCTACACTGGGGGTGAACCAAAAGTATACTTATTAGGTCCCATCCAAATAAATGCACTGAATCTTTGTTCACATCTCCCTTAAAGTTTTTGTTGTAAATAAAGCATGAGGCTATCTTTCAAAAGATGAAAAAAGGGTGAAAAAAAAGTGGGGAAGAAAAAAAGAAGAGAAAAATATATATATATAAAGAAGAGAGAGAATAAGGATAGCTCATGCCCTCATAAAAGATTTTTCTAAGGCCTAATAAGGAGGGAGATGTGTTTCAAAGAGCATAGTGAAATTAGGTTAGACACCAATAATACCCACCATATTCTTTCCACACACATGCACATTCTGATCTAACAGTATGACGCTTCCCTCCGGTGCGGTCCAGGGTTTGACTTGACAATACATGCAAGGTAAGTGTGCCTTAGTATTTTCCTCCCTACCTAAAGCTCCAGATAAACTTTTTAGAGGTAGGGTGATCAAGTGAAGGCAATCCCTATATATGCCTTGGTGAGGAACCACATACAAATAAGTGACTTGAGAGAATCATTCAAGGAACAAGTGCTATCTTTTTGTCTTCAAAACTTCACAAAAACCAAAGTTTCTGAGCAGGGATACAAGTAAGAAGATTTGAATCCAGGCTATTCCATTTTTCAATTACCCAAGATGACTTGGTAGACACTTGGAAGTTCACAGGTTTAGGTGAAGCTTGGAATAACTTGTACGCAGATTTCAAATCAAGGAGATAAACCCGCTTAGTCCTTCAAACCTTTACTTGAGGACGAGCAAAGGACTAAGTGTGGGGGAGTTGTTCGCGGTCCTTAGCAACATAAATATAACATCATTTTAATACTAAAATAAGTAGAGAATAGGGCTTTATCTAATCTTTCCACGAGTTTTGTTGTGTACCTAACTTACAGGGATAGCACGTGGAAATGCATGGAAATCTCAAGGAAAGCGCACTTCCAGGAAGCGTATTCAAAGAAGGCGCAAACTAAAAAAATGAGAAAGCCCAAATTAGACAATAAACAAAATCTATTCGCAACCACGGGGGAGGCCCAGGCCCACAGAGGAACCGACCACCTGAAGGCGGTGGCCAGATGGCACTCCCCAGGGATCGACCGCCCCCGGGGGCGGCCGTCCCCCTGGTGGGTCCTCCCGGGCCCATCCTCCTCAGGCGGTGCTCATGGCGGTTTGGCAAAGGCGGTTTCACCTCCTTCCATACTTAGAACGCCCAAACCGCCCTAGTTGGACTATAAAAGAGAGGGAGAGCTCCCCTCCAACACACACCATCATTTGGAGCCATTTACCTCACCTCTCACTTGTATTATTTAGATTAGTTTTAGTATTAGAGCAAGGCAAGAGCTAGAAAGAAGAGTTTGTATCCTTGGGAGAAGAAGGAACACCTCGGTATGAATACAATGCAGTTCTCTTCTAAGTTCAAGTTCTTATCTTATTTATATAGCAATGCATATGAACTAGAGTATAGTCTTGGACATGTTATGATCATGATATATGAACTAGCTTATAGTTTATGTGTTATGTTCTCGATATGTTCATCATTGTTCTTCATCGTTCATCGAGTTAGTATGAATAGAGGAAGAACTAGGGATGAGGTGACGGTTCGTCGTGCCTTCTCGGTTGCTC
Source organism: Eremochloa ophiuroides (assembly GCA_038502445.1). NCBI lineage: Eukaryota > Viridiplantae > Streptophyta > Magnoliopsida > Poales > Poaceae > Eremochloa > Eremochloa ophiuroides. The sequence goes on along the minus strand of JAHLJS010000009.1, from coordinate 18,176,504 downwards.
TTAGCCTAGCCTGTCACTCTGAAGGGGTGGGGTCCTAGGGGGTTAGGAGTTGTTTCCAAGTACGCGAGCATGGTGCTCGGGTATGCGGAGATCGGCAAATATGCCGGTATCCCACGGGCAGAGGGGTAGGTGGGCAGGTGGTGACAGCCCTGTCCATCACTAGCACTCCCCCACGTTTGGATATTGGGTAGGAGTTCGTAAAGTCTCTATCGGCTGGCAGACAAGCTGCGGGGATCTCCCTGTCATCCCAGACCTAGTCCCGATACTAGACATGCTAGTTAGATGTTTACTAACAGTTCTTTGCATAGTTATATATGACCAATGCCTGCTCAATTAGATATATTCTATTATTCTTTATTTCTCTTTTATCCTTGAGGTCGGCTCAGATGTGTGTCCACTATCTTTGAACTATGATTTACCCCTGCCTATGCTATGTATACCTATGCATTCAATAAGTGATCGTGTTTATGCCAAAGCTAGATGCATTCGTCCTGCCCTCCTACGGGAAATTATAAATACAACACCCCTGAATACTCACGGGTTGAAATGCTACAATGATAGTTCCGTGCGCTTGCGGATTTATCTATACTGAGCTATCATGATTGGCATACCTAAGTACCATTACTTAAGAATTGTAATTCTTGTGCACCCCACGGCGCTGTGTCACAGTTTTGCATATCGTAAGTAATGCCAGTTAGGAAGGCCAATCCGGCACTTCTAACTGCTATTACCAGATTGTATTACCTAGGCTGGCGCCATTAAGGGCCAAGGGTTATCTTTCTGAAGTAATGATGGTTGGGAATGTCAGCTTACGTTTCTAGTATTATTATTAAGGACGGACTTATAGTCTATCTTTAGTAGTGATGCTAAGAAACACCAACAGACACCGTCTCCTCTAATTCATTATTCCTTTTCCTAAGACTAGTTACAATCTTGAGCATCTTCTCCATGTTGCTTTTCTCTTCCCGATCATCTTCAAATTGGCCTGGCGGGCCATTGATTGGTGGTGCATCCAACTTCCTCCGGATGTGGGAAGGAGAGTTGGAGTTGGAGTCAAGGGATTCCCTCAACTGCTTCTTCTCATCCGAAGTGAGAGGAGGGACGAACACCTTCCTTACACCCAGCCCACCACCAACGATCTTGCGGCCTTTGAACATGGTGGGTGTGGAAGGGGTGTAGGAGCTGATGCTCCTTGACGAATCCAAGTAGAGAGAGTTGGGGCGCTATTCCGGCACCTCCGGAGCCTTCCCCTTCAATGCCAATTGGCCTGTGGTAGGCCTAATTGGCGTGGTGGACCGAACAGGGGGTTTTCGGAGATCTCGTCGCGGAGAGAGAGACCTTGGCAAAGAAGTGGACTGAGTGGATGGCCATGGGGTGGTCGGCCGAACCCTCCTAGGGTCGGGCGACCCAGCCCTGGCCCCCGGTGGCACTCCAGTCGGCGGCAGCGAGTTCAGGGGCTCCACCTTCAGCACGTTGACGGCCAAAGCTCTCTCTAGGCTTTCGGTCAGTGACCTTTGGGGCTTGGAAGTCCCTTCTCCAGTGGGGATGATGGCATTCTTGCTAGTGGGGGCCATGGTGGATCTCTTTGATGTCTATAGGTAGAAGGAGGGTGCTGGAATGGTGAAAGAATGGAGGCGGAAGGAAGAAAAAGGAGAGGAAGGGGTTAAGAAGACGTGTGCCAACGTTCTCCTTTTTAAATCACGAGAAAACGTTGGGGGAATGTTGGTAAACGTTCTGGAGCCAATGGGTGGCACCAGGTTGCCCTAGGTGGTTCGGCCGACCCCATATATGGGTCATCTGGCCGTGGCAACTTCCCACACACTCCCCAAATGCTTCCCTAAACATGACGAGGTTGAGGGGGGTGCCAAATATGGGTCGGCCGACCCATAAAATTGCCCCAAATTTCTATCACGTCACCTACAAGTGCTCCTGAACACTGTCCTATTTTCCAAAATTTTGAATTGCACCAAGTGGGGGTCGCCCAACCTGGGTTTGGATTGCCCAGTGCGACCAAATTATTTATTTCTGAGAATTGTATAACTTGGACTAGTTTTGATCCCAAGTGGTCACCGAATTTTGGCTATCCACTTCTACTTGGGGGTTTTGGGGACCAAAAGTGTTAAAAGGAGGAATTTCTAATTATTTGAAACCTATCCAGTGATCAAGCTATACAAACAATTGAAAAGAGAAAGTAAGACATGTAGATTTTAATTATGTTAATTCATTATCAGGGATGAATTCTATCATGTCAACTTCTTCTATTGGTGCATGTTCATGAAAAACTTTGAGACGATGACCATTTACCTTAAAGATGTTGTCGTCATCGTCTTGAAGCGTGACGGCTCAATGCATTACTGCATTGGTTACCAGGTACGGTCTTTCCCATTTGCCCCATAGCTTTCCATGGCCAAATAGCTTGACCCTTGAGTTGAACATTAGGATTTTGTCTCCAGGATGGAATTCCTTGGGCTTGAGCCTCTTCTCATGCCACCTTTTGGTTCTCTCTTTATAGATCCTGGCATTGTGATAGGCTTTTTCTCTCCATTCCTCAAGCTCTAAGATCTGCATCTTTCTATTTCTTCCAGCAGAGGGCAGATCCATATTCCATTGTTTGATTGCCCAATGTGCTCTGTGCTCTAGCTCTACCGGCAGATGGCATGTCTTCCCATATATAAGCTGGTATGGTGACATACCAATTGGGGTCTTGTATGCGGTCCTGTATACCCAAAGTGCATCCGGTAGTTTGCTCTTCCAAGCTGTCCCCATCTCATTGACTGTCCCTATGACAGGTGGGCCTAGCCAAGTGTTGTCCCCACCAGTCATAGAGCATGGTTGTGTGCTTGATTTGTTGGTATTTGTCGGTTCACGCCTTTATCCATGTGCTTTGATCTTCCACCATTGATTAGAAATACAACTTTGATCTGATGTTGGAATTGAGCTGAGTGGGATGTCACATGGATCGTGTCTTGTCAGCAGAGCCTTGGTAGGCCCCACATGTAAGTCAGCCGCATGTGGGCCCTCCAGGTGCTCCACTCTCTTCTTGGTACTTTTATACTCTGAAAACACCTGGTTTGAGTGCCTACAAACAAATACTAACATGTACATGTGGAACCAAGTTAATTGTACCTGAGTCACTACGTGTTTGCTTGTTTCTTCCCTGAAAAGAGTGTTTTGTTGACGGTTATGATGGTAGAAAACAGGGTATAATTACCGTCAACAGGCTCCATTCATCGGCTGATGTTGCATGAGAAAACACAAAACCTCCGTTGGGCCCCCAATGTGGCTGAGGTGGAGGAGGGGGACCCCAACGTGAGAGACGAGGACGAGCAACCTCTTCTGCTTGGGCTGTCACTGAAGCCACTGTCATCTTCTTCGGTTACTCGTCTCGCTTCGGCGGCGTAGATTCCCTTTTTTTAATGGCCAATTCTAAGAATTGGCCTTCTGTTGCCGGTATTTTTCATGAGCCAGTCAAACGTGCAAAGCTTCTTGGGAACGAATTTCCCCTTGTTTGAATTCGTATTCGTCTTCCAAGTGCCAATTTCTGGATGCTTTAGGACGAACGTCTTGATCACCTAAAGACCACCAGCGCGGGTGACCTTAGGTGCACCAGCGGAGGACGAGATGCTACCCCCGACAAAACCGGCCAAGCCTGCTCCTAGACCCGGCCTGGCCGGCTTCTGTAACCGGCTGGGCCGGTTCATGGAACGGGCCTGGCCGGCCTCTGCTGTGCCGCCGTGGACTCCCAGTGCCACTGCCAGGACAGGTACTGCGATGATCCCGCAAAAATTGTCAGCCTGGTTTTGCCATCTTCATCTTTCTCAAGCACCACTTGACGCCCCGAAACTTATTTTGGTGCCTCTCGCGGTTCGCCGACGATCACGTTCTTGCCTTGCGTGGTATCAGCTTGCTCTAGACGAATCAAAACAGCGGGCTCCCCTTTCTCGATGACATTCATCGAAAAAGGCACCTTGTCAACCATCATCTCAACCAAGTTTAATTGTCCTTCATTGACGACCGATTGTATCTGCCGATGAAAATAATTGCAATCATTAGTGGCATGGCTAGAAGAATTATGAAATTTGCAATAAGCCCGTTTCTTTCATTCCACGTTAGATGGCAAGGTATGAGTAATTCTAATGTTACCAGTTCTAAGTAATGTATCAAAAACCTGGTCGCATTTAAAAACATCAAATGTAAATTTAACTTCTTCTTGCCGAATTTTAGAAATCGGCTTAAGAGATGGGCAAGAAATTCCCTTCTTGTTTAGAGACTAAATAAATTCAGCAGAGTTGCATTCTAAATTCTCATCGTCCTCGTCGTCGGAAAGATATTCTACTACATGAGTCCGATAAGATTTTTTAGATTCACTTGCTAAACGAGATTCTACAGCAATAGCCTTTTGCAATAATTGATTAATGCTATAGAATTCATAATGCTCCAATTTCTCTCTAATGTTAGAGTTCATGCCATTAAGAAACAAATCTGTCAAATCTCTATCAAAAATATTTATATCAAAGCTTCGGTTCTTGACGTCCCTAAAATGTTTAGCATAATCAAGAACAAGATCAAGTCCTTGACGAAACGATGTAAGATGAGACAGTTTAGTTTCTTGCACACCAAATTATGAAATTTCTCTTCCAAATCATTTCAGGTGTTAATCGAGTAAGGTGGTAATGAAGAAAACCATGCAAAAGCTGTATCAGACAAAGATAAAGGAAAACATCTAATTTTCATGTAGTCCCGAGTACTAGCTTCTTGTAATTGAGCAAGGTACGTGCCAATGTGTTCCATAGTGGTTTTGCCATCATCACCATTAAATTTTTGAAAATCGGGCATCTTCCAACCAGGGAGTGCCCGCAGAACATCATAGGTGGAGGGATACAGTTTCTGGTATGAACTCTGAATAAGTTTAATAGTTATCCCTAAATTTCTCTCGATTGATTTAGTCATCTCAGCCTTAAACCGATTTACAATAGCATCTACATCGGTTTTAGAGGAATTTGGGGCAACATCATTGGCAACTAGAATCTGACTAGGTGACGGCAGGGGATTAGTTAAAATAGTGTTACGACCCGCCGATTGCCTATTCGGATTCACCTGTCTACATGATGAGCCAGCCACATCGCGATCGGTTCTATCTGTATCATGTGCCAAATGACCCGGTTGAAGCTGGCTAGCTGTAGCATAATCAGGTTGATTTTCATAAAATCAAAAGGCATACCAAATTCGGCCAAATTCGGGTTGATTATCATGATCTAAAAAACCAACTAATTTTTCTCTATTTTAGATATGCGCTTAACAATTTTAGCTTCAGATGCATCAAAAGAAATTTTAATTTGTTTACCCATGTCTTCATCTAAATATGCTAGACCATCATGGGAAGCAGAGGAGGGGATCTCATCATCATTTACCTTTGTCTTGAGCTTTTCCTCTTCCTTGGAAGCCTTCGAGCCTTCGGTCATCTTGTCTCCTCCACCAGATGAACAAGACGAATCTCCGAAGTCAGGCTCATGGTACTGAGTAACCTTGCTGTGCCGATTCTTATCACAATTGCCCAGTAAAGTTTGGGTGTCGGCATCAAGCTTGCCTTGTAATTTCTTGCGAAGCTCATCGGGAAGCTCGTCGATAGACTTGGGGTTGACGATGTTGTCCTCGCTGACATTCTTGTCGCTCTTCTTTCCAGCATCGTCGCCCGCCATGTCGCTAGTTGATCAGATCTGGTCTTGAGCTTTCTTCCCCAGTGGAGTCGCCAAAAAGTGTGTTCCGCTGATTTTGGACAACACACCAGCGAGTACTAGATCGCACAGCTACATAGGAGACGAAACAGCACGAAGCAACACACCCACGAAACCCGGCCTTGCCGGTTTTAGAACCCGGCCGAGCCGCCTTACCCGGCCTGGCCGACTCTGGGAGCCGGGTGAGCCGCCTTCCTCAGGTTGCGCCGGGAAGGTTTGGGTCAGAGGTAGATGGTCATCAGGACGACCGGTAATTACAGTAGAGGACGTTTGGTGGTCGATGTAGTGCCCGTCCTTCGCCGGAGAACTCCCGAACACCTCTCGGAAACATCCGTCTGAGAGATGCACATGAAGGTTGCCCTAGGGACCGCGGAGGCCGCCTAGAACGCCGACTAAACTCGCGGAGAGTCGAGCCGAATGCAGGATAGAGATGAACCACCACGAGAATCTACTTTATAGATGTATTTTGACGATTGGACGGTTAAGATCTCAATCGGTAATGATCCTCTCATATATATTTATATATAGAGTGGGGTGGTCCTATCCTAGTAGGAAACACGTATTAGGGTAGATCTTTAAGTTTCCCACGTCAAAACATTGCCAAAAACCGATCTAATCTATTAATCGGCTCGGACTCGACCAAACTCGGCACGGGGGTCGTGGAAGCGACACATGGCAAGCGGCCGTGGCCCGGCACAGGGGCCGAAATCCGGCCTAACCGGGTTTGGAACCTGGCTTAGCCGGTTTCCTCGAGGCGGCCAAATTTGATCGCCAACAGGTATTTAATTTGGTCAAGCGAGGAAAGAAAAATAGAAGACCAGTTTGTTTCATGCAGATATGGAGGGGAAAGCTAGAAGATTAAAAGGAAAGAGGCTTATATATATAGGTACATGATGACCGCATGGAAAATAGGCGCAAGACAACCAGGATGGACTCAAGATATGTACCTTTTGCCTGGTCTCCGGACTATTTGGCCGGTCAGCATGGCCAAATAAAATAGATTAGAATATTTATTATATTTGTATAATCAAGAGGGGGTTATGTAGGACTTTCCTTATGCCGGTGGCCAGACCTTATAAATATAAAGGGTTATGGTCAATTGTAAGACATCAACACAATCAATATAACAACACCTTGCGGCTTTGGCCAAAAACCCTAAGAGTAGGGGTAGAATAGATCCGACGTATTCTTCAACAAGCGCGGCTGAATCATCCGTTGGATTCCCGAGCTTACTAGCAAGTACTGTCACGCTCGTTTTTATCATGTATGGCCTATATGATTCTATCTCGTACCCCACTGCTAAATAGATTCGAGTAGTTATCGATTCTTGTTTAATCTGAGTATGGCCTATGCGATTCTGTCTCGCGCCCCACTGCTTAGATTAGATTGAGAATTAATTATCAGCTCTAACTAAATATGGCACTTTAGTTAGATTCATTAAGTTACCAATGATGATTGATTTTTATTTATTTTAAGCAGTCATCATTCTGCCCAATCTTAATCTATTCCCTATCGGCTTAAATCTTATGTTTCTATTTTGCTTCATGTTTAAGTGATTATTGAATAACATGCTGAAGCGAGTAGATTTGTTTATCATTAGCCGATCGGTTTAGATCTTGATTATATACAGATTGCACTCAAGTAATAAAATGAATATTATCGCGAGTCTTTGAATAAGCTTATGTCACAAGCTGTCTCGATCCGGTCGATCCTTGTTGACATGAGCAAAAAATTGGTTGTATTAGTCAAAGAGTCAATGTATCGTTTGTTTTATAGGCATGTATATTGCATGTATTATATATAATCAGATTGGCTCATTAGTCGGTCTTGTTTTGATCTTACTGTTTGCACGTTATATTTAATTGATCTTTCTCGTGCGTTGCTTTATAGTTGATTATGTTAAGACCTGTTATGCGCATCATAGCTGTCTCGATCCAGTCGATCCTCACTGATAAGCGTGATAGGTTGAAACATGCATTAATCTATAAAGTAATTCATGATTGTGATTCGGTTAATATAATTGCTATCATTCATGTACTCTTGAATTGGTTAAAAAGGGAATATCGGATATTTTACCCATACAATCGATTCATGCAGGCTGAAATCGACTCTTTAGTTGATTTTCACTCATATCGGCTCTCAGAGCCATATATTCGAAACTGTCTGGCTACGTCAGCATGTTCCACCTTAAATTACAGATGAGCTTTCTCTTTCTTATCAATTGGAGGTCAAATTGACTGGCACACTCTGAAGTTCACGATATGACTTAGTAGCGAGTGTTGAAGCTAGCTGGATCTACCAGACCCTTACTCTTATGGATCGTTCTGGCCTCGCTGGTGTGCTGAGCACGAACCAGATTTTACGCCACAAGGTGTAGCAGCAGCAGCGGGTGGCTCCGGTGTTGCAGCAGCAGGCAGCACTGGTACTGCAGCTGCAGGGGCTTGCTGTACCGGTTGCTGGGGTACAGCAGGGCCGATGGTCGTCGATGTGGCCGGGAAGTGCCGACTGTAGACGAAGCGGACGTCTCAGACAGCAGTGGCAGGAGCGACAACGGTCGCTAGCGGATGTCCTGGACAGCAGTGGCAGGAGCGACAGCGGCCGCTGGAGCCACAGGTGGAGCAGGGACGGCCACTGCAGGGCCGTGGAACTAGATGGCAGGGTCGCCAGGCAGCTCCTCAAGCAATAGACGCGACTGTGCAGTGTTGCTAGGTGATGGAGCTACAGGAGGAGGCATTAGCACTATAGTCGCTGCAAGTAAGAAATCCAAATCGCTGGGCACGGACCCGTAGCTGTGAATCCCAAAGGGAAAACATGTCTCATCGAATACAACATGATGCGAAGTGCAGGGCATGTTGAGACAGCGGTTCCCCTTGTAGGACGTGAGCTTGCCAACGAAAACACGAGTCGTGGAGCGAGGTGTGAGTTTGTGGCGAGCTGTGGCGGTCAGATTGGGGTAACAGAGGCACCAGAAGACACGGAGGTGGACGTAGTCAGGTGGCTTGTTGTATAGGAGGGTGTACGACATGACATTGCGCACGACGGAACAGGGACGCCGGTTGAGGAGATAGGTGGCAGTGGTGAGCGCCTTGACCTAGTAGGGTGGAGGCATGTGGGCATGGATGAGCATAGTGCGGCTAATGTCATTTAGTGTGCGAAGGAGGCATTCAGCCTTGCCATTTTGAAGGGAGGTATAGGGACGAGAGGCGAAGATGAATACCCCGAGAAGCAAAGAGGGCCCGGAGGGTGTTGTTGACGAACTCTATGCCATTATCAGCTTGAAAGGCTTTGATGAGAAGACTGAATTGTGTGAAGACATAGATGCAAAAATTGGTAATGTGTGCTGCAACTTCAGATTTGCGAACAAGGGGAAAAGTCCAACAAAAATGGGTATAATCGTCGAGTAAGACGAGGTAATACTGATAATCCGAGATGCTAGCAACAGGGAATGTCCACACGTCACAATGAACAAGTTCAAATGACGAAGCGCTAACTGAACTAGAGTTTGAAAAGGTAGCCGCACATGTTTGTCAAGCTAACACGAATGGCACAAAGTATGCTCGACTTTATTACAGGAGATGGAGGCACTATGGCGAAGGGTGTTGATGGCGGCTGAGCTGGGATGACCAAGACGGTGATACCAAATGTCGGTGGAGATGACGAGGCTGGCGTGTGGAGCTAAGGGTGCAGTGGATAAGGTATAGAGGTCGCCAGCACTATTGCAGCGAAGCATCATGCGCTAGGTCGGGATATGCTTGACACAAAAACCAAGAGCATCAAATTCAATAGAGCAATTGTTGTCCCTTGTGAACTGACGAACGGAGAGTAAATTTTGCACGAGGGATGGAACAACGAGAACATTAATGAGGGAAAAATTTGACACTGGGGTAGGAAGGATAGACTCACAGCTACAGCTAATAGGAAGAGTTTGACCGTTTCCAACGGTAATGAAGGAATGAGATGAACAGTGGCAGGAAAGGAGTATACCATCCGAGGAGCTCATATGAGAGGAAGCGCCAGAGTCCATCACCATGGGATGTTTTTAGACCAAAAATCACCTAGGGATGTTGTCCATGCAGATTCAGCTCATTGAGCGCAGTGACAAGACCACCTGGTTTCACGTGAGAGCTGGCTGGGAGAACTAGAGTGGCGTGAAGGATGTTGGGGCTGGCACCAGGGTGAATGCCGTATGAGCCTGAGGATAGGCGCCGAGGATCCCTGGCTGCTAGGGCCCTTGCTGCTGCTGCATTGGTGGGCCTTGGGGTGCCCACGGATTGTAGCACAGCTAGAGACCCATGGGACTGACCTGCTATGTAGGGGCAGCACTGCCATGCGGCTGGGCAAGGCCATGCCAGCCCCTACCCTTGCCCTTGCTCTTGTTGCCACCGATACCTCTGTACCCACCACTGGTGCTGCTGGTGCTGCCGCCGTAGCCGCTGGTGTGGCCGCTACTGCTGCTGTGATTACCAAGGGCAGCAAGAGTGGAGTGGCAGCCACCCGGGCTAGTGCAGCCGGAGGCGGTCGCGGCGAAGAGGTTGGTGTTGGCGACGGTCTTCTCGTCGTTGGCCAAGCGTAGTTCCTTGAGAACCAGCATGTCGTGGGCTCTAGCGAACAAGGGAAGAACAGGGTGGCGATGTCATCGGCGGTGTTGGAGAAGTGATTGAGACCACGCTGGAGGGTGAGGACAAGCTAGGATTCTTCCACAGGATGCCGACATCAAGGAGGGCGGTGGCCTTGGCCTTTAGGCGCTGATAGTATGCCGAGATAGAGGAGTCCCCTTGCGGCATGGAGTGGAACTCGAGGAGGAAGACAGAACGGGGCTGTTTGTTGGCGTTGAAGATCGCCTCAATGGCCACCCACATATCACAGGCGGTCGGTTCGGCGTCGTCCACAGTGAGGTCGAGGACGGAATCATCGACGGTGCCGAAGAGCAAGCTGCAGCACTTAAAAGTTGAATCAGTACTTGGTCCAACAATAACATTTGTTATACTCCAAAAGATCTGCAACTTTCATTAAGTGTCAAACTTCATATCTTTCTCTGATATAGTACTTCCATTTTTGTCAAAGTAGGGTCATTTGAGAGCTCAATTTGGAGATTTAGGACAATGAGGGCATTTTCTTGACATTTGCTCAACATGAACCCTTCATGACTTTTACTATAGTGTTCAAGTAGAGTTGTTTGGGCAAGGTTGAAAAGTTTACTTATCAAAGCAATTTAAATAAGCATATGGCTTGACATTTCTTGTGAATTCTTGATTCGGATCTTTATGAACTTTTCTAATAGCCAAGGTAGATGCGATGGATATGAGATAGAGATCAAGATCATCACTTAACATACCTTGCTTAAGTCCACACTCAATGGTTAGCTCATGACTAACACCTAGGGTTACAAGCGCCATGTTCCTAAATGGAGGGAAAAAGAGGCTGCGAAGAAGGTAGCAGGGTTTCTGGTGTTGTTTGAGCAACTTGGCAAAAGGAGCGTGAACTGACTTCGTGCTCTCAAACCCAGAGAACTAACCGAGGCCGGTGCATCTTTTAGCAATCTTGTGGTCGAACAAGCTGCGAAGAGTATTATGTGGTGGGAGCTCATGTGAAGGAAGGATCATTCAAGTTGCAAAGGGATCGGCATCCTGGTCGTGTACGAGGCATCTCATCAAGGCAAGGATGGAATGAAGGACTCAACGAGGAGTGGTCTGGGATGTACAAGAAACGCGACTGATATAAGGAACACATGAGATTTTTTTGAGGAAGAGGCTAAGAAAGTCTTCAAAGACATGGTGTCTAAATTAGTAACAAATCCTAATCCAAATTGATGCAGCAATTAGCGGGTGGTGCTGCAGGCCCCATAGATGCAGCTGGTGCCAACAACACAGCAGTTGACAGCACAATCTCCAACTGTTCCAAGCAGTGTCGAATCTACAGCAAAGGTTCGCTATCCAGTTGATGACACTAACAGGCGATGCCTTGCTCTCTAGTCATAAGCTATGGCATTATCAATGTTCGAACTAGGAAAGTAGCCACCGGCTTAGCGATCCTAGGATGCAAGTTTCCTGGTGCCAACATTTCCGAACAGTACTGCAGGGTCGAAGTGGTGACCGTAGTGCAAGGATACGAGGATGACATCATAGACATCCCTGGTCCCGAGGGCATTAAGAAACTCAGACAAACTATCAAAACTTTCATCCTTTGGCCTAGGAGAGACATCAGGTTGAGTGCGCCACCACCATCCACCCAACATGGTGATCCTCTTCCTATTGATGCATCGTCATCACCTACCTGGCCTCTTAAAAGCCCTAGTTTGGTTTTGGCTCATTGATGAAACCTATTAACTAACATGTTCCTAAGTGTTGTGATTGCAAGGATGGTTAGTGAGACCAAGTGAGGAGCTATGATGGCATTCATGCAAGTGGTGTAAACCCATCAACGAGTTGGATCAAGTGCTCCTTGGTTTGGAATTTGGAGAAGAGCTCAAGGCAAAGGTATATTCCATAGGGCTCTTTTCATTTTAGTGATCAAGACACTATAGAGAGTGTAATCACATTTAGGATAGATGACCGTACTATTAAGAAGTGAGAAATTCATTTGCAACCTCGGTCATCAAGTGCCTCTAGATGAATTACTTTGAGCATTTGCATTTAGATCTCAAGCACTAACAAAAAGCCCATGAAATTGCTTTGGAAAAAGCTAAAACACCCTACACATAATAGTATAACACCTTGTGGTGTGACAGAACCGACCAATTTATAAGAGCACAAGTACGGCGATAAATGTTGAAACAGCTAACCAACCACACTTGAGCCCATATAAACCCGGTAGTCCGTGAAATCTCGAAGGATTTCAAACCAAACGGTTACACAACCAAGATCGTACAGACTTCAACAACATACATCCATATTACATAACTTTCAAAGTTCGGAGTACGAAGATAGATGTTACATCATATGTTTCAAACTTAGCGGAAGCAAAGTAGGTATGCAAACCAAGTCTTATATAAACATTCTTATTTATTATACAGTGCCATACTTAGGATCAAACTGCTAGATAAGATAACTATTAAACATGAAGACCAAGCTGCCCACACTTCAGTCTTCGTCCACGGCCAGGGCGAAGCAATTCTTACAATAGCCATAAAACACCTGGCCATCTGCAACAATTTGGGATAAACCCTGAGTACACAATTGTACTCCACAAGACTTACCCGTCTTACCAATTAAAAGACTCTCAAGGAATATGCAAGGCTTTTTGGTGGAGTTGGCTGACTTATTTGCGGAAAAAGCTATTTTAGTTTAGGATGTCATATGTTACTTACTAGCAAGCTTTTAGTAGTCATAACTCCTTGCTTTTAACTTAACCCTGATCTATTTCAAGCACTTGATTAATTTTAAGCAAACAATATAATTAAAACCATAACAATTTGGCATTTACATTGATAACCATGTTCATGTTCAAACTTAACCATTTCTACCATGAGGGAAGATCAGTCAAGTTTCTCACTATCCAGGAGAGATGGCGATTCGAATCGATTGCAAACCAGCTGGTGTCAAATGACAATCACAAACCCAGACATACCTGCACGACGGTAGCCTTAGGTCACCCTTGGTACTATTTGGGTTCCTCCACGGGTCTGGGGGAGCCATATACTGGGGGACTGACTAGTGGCCAGGACGATCAGGCTCCAGCCTTCCCATGGTCCGATCTAGCTCCCAAAACCCTACGCGATCCAGTATATAAACCCAGCTAACCAGTTTCTTGCCCAAATAGAGCTACTCGGCTTCGCGGTCGGAACGATTTATCCGGCCAGCTAAGTGATGGCGTCTTTCAATCTCGACCGATGTCCCACAAGGATGTTTTCCCTATTTCACTTGGCGGTGATTGGTTTACAACCAAGACCTCCATGCCTTGTTGTATCCAAATCATCCTTCCGCCCATCTCAATTCCTCCTTCAACTCACATGGTTATATTACGATAGCAAATATAGCAAACCGTGCTCCTCACTTTCTTATTTTGGTGACCGGAATCACCATATCTACTGGTTCTAAGCAGGTCTAAGCAGAGAAGACGATCCTGAACCTATTTAGGTGAAGGATATATGGTTGTCCAAGATAATGCAACTACGTTTTCAAGCAACTCCTACACGTAATGCAACAATCACTATACTCAAGTTATGTTATTTCAAAAACGTAGGAGATAAGAATGCACCGGGGCTTGCCTTTCAGGAAAGTCGAGGGCTGGTGGTTAGGGCACTCGGGCAAGTCAATGTTGTCCTTGACTCCGGGTTCGGCAGCTGGGGCCTCCTGAGGGATCTCCTCCTCGGTCGGGCTCACTTTGGTCAGGTTCACCTCCTCCAACGATCCTATATGCATGGTCATGCAAGATGAATACAGGGATGCATAGAAATCTTCAGGGTATTCGATACGATGCATATGGATACTTTCATGAAATGCAACATACACGAATCATTTTCGTTTACTAAGTACGTGCATATTTCTTCGTTGGCAGAGAGGAATATTTATTTTCATATAAGTCCTAACATGTATTATAGAAGCTCAAAATGGGTTAACTAGATTATCGTAGACATGTCTATCCCAACAACTTCCCTAGAATGCATTCAAGCTTAACTTCAGCAAGTACATATTTAGGGATGCATCAGGAAACACCATTGTTGGATGAACCAAACAACATGCAAATGATATCCATTCATCCCAAACAAGTGCTTAACCACATAACTCTTAGCTTCACTTATAACTAGACCTACCAGATCAAAGTTACAGAAAATTTTTAGAAAAATACAATAGACAGAACAGGTCTAACATAGCTCACTATCTAAATTTCAGACCATTTGGACTTATAGAATTTCCTACACAAAAATAACAAGATAGAAGGCTGAAATTGCATGGAAAATAGTTACTACAGTGAAATGTATCAAACAACAGATTTCATATCTTCTTGTTGTTCTTCATCACCTAGAAACATCACACAAAAATATCCATACCCAGATTGCTTGTATTTATTTTATAATGAATTTCCAAGCAATCAAACCCTAAATAGAGTTTGAACAGCAACCCTATCACAAAACAGTAAACATGCCTAGACAGTATTTTTCCCAGATTCTATTCATCCATAGAAAACTAAAAAAAAGTATAATCACATTTTTAGCACACTCCTAGAATTAGTTGTGTATTTTCAAAGGTTCCTGCAGTAATAGAAATTAATTTATAAATCACAGAAGTACTATACAAATGCTAGGGTTTAATATTTTTCATGCACAGGGTATCAAATAAGGAAACTAACAAATCATATCCCAACTCATTTGGACCTATATAGCTCTACTTATGAATTTTACCAGTCTAGAACAGATTCTGAAAATCAAATAAAAACAATTAACTGAAACCCTATCTGCTAGCTGCACCCTGAAACACACACAGAGACAGCACCAAGGGACAGACAACCGGGCCCCAGGGTCAAACTGACCCCACGTGTCAGCGAGACAAAGGGGGCCGCCACCTTTGACCAAGAAGAGCTCGTCGCCGGTGAGACCTCCGGCGAAACCGAGCACATATTCGTGATCCCCGCACCGAGACGCATCCGCTAGTCTAACTAGTTGGGTCAGTTGCGCACGGGACACGACACATCACCGGCCATGGCGGACGGCGGCGCACAGCGAAGCTACGCCGGCGAACCCCGACCAAATCGGAGCAAACCAATTACACCGAACAACTCACGGTTACCTAGAGGTCCTAGGGTTAAGATGAATTGAACCCGAATAGCCCATAGCACTATTAGTGCCATCCATGGCGGACGGCGGTGGAGTGCTCGTCGGCATAGCTGTGTTCCGGCCAACTCCGACTATGATCCAACAAACCGTCTTCGGTTACATGAAATTGAGACCTAACAAAGCTTGAAACACACGACAAGGAGGTACGAGGGTGCTCACCGCCTCCTGGCCACAGGTAGACGTCGCGGCGGCGAAGCTCTGGCGGCGAACTAGTCGTGGCAAGCAACTCAGGTGATGTGTCTGCGGGTTGAGAGGCTCGGTGAATTTGTCAGGGAGGTGCAGGAGTTCAAGATGGATGGGTTTGCACGCTGGGGCGGATGGTGATCAGCCAGGGACGACGCAGTTCTTCGACGACGCCATGGCGGAGCTCTCGGTTTGGGCAGAGAAACTAGAGGTAGACGATGACGACGACAAAGGCGAAAGGGATGGATCAAAATCGACTCAAGGGTGTTCAACTTTGAGTTTGCAGCCTCCCTAAGCGGTGGAGCTCGGTTGGAGGCGACACGGCGGCTCTGCAGTGTCAATTTCCGGCGATGACACGTTATGCCCACTAGGTGTTCGACACGTGGTCACAAAGGAATTCGACTGGGTTCAATGCACTGTCACCGACTGAAACTCGATATTTAGCTTCAAATATCTCCTAGTCCGTTGGGTTTTAGGGCAAGCTTCGTTAATATGGGTTAAAGATCTATATGGGTACAACACTTGTTATTAAGAAACATTGGACTGGTTTGACTCGGTTGATGAGTTACAGATCAATCAAGAGAGGTGCATGGAAACTGCTTTACCCAACACTTGATCAAATTTTAGAGTTGACTTCTCAACACTAAACTGACTTGTGGTAACAAAATGAACATGTAGAAATCATTTTCATGATTTGGACCCTTAATAACAGTTGTCAAAAATTAAATTCCCCACAACTTTCATTTAAGGTTAAAAAGCATTTGAATAATTTAAATTGCACTTTTAAGCTGAATTGTCAAATTCACTCTAAATGACCCTATGTTGAGTTTCAAAGCAAACCCTAGCTAGTGACTAAATCAAGTGCTACCCCCAATATGAAAAGTGTTTAGTTAGACGTTCTAAACAAGAATTGACACTTCAAAAGTGCTGAAAAACATTTTTGCTCCACTTCCCTATTTGTAACTCTATGTGCATATATGTATATATAAGAAATAGTTACCATTGCATTGGGAATTTACTTTTCTCATACACATGAAATGATGAGATGATGTTCATGACATGCCAATGCAATGCAATGCAAGTGAATTAGCAAGCTTAACACTGGGGTGTTACATGTGGTGTTGGCACATTTGAAAAGGCGGTGAAGCTTGAGAGGCAAAGAGGGTTTGGGTCCTAATTTCCTCCTGCCTCGCAAGCTCAGCAGGATTCAACGATTTTGGTGAAGTTTCCTGTGCAAAAATATGCATTGGACGCTGGCTCTCGGTCTCTCTGCGATGGAATCACCGAACATGGGGATTGTTGGGTGGCGTCGATTGGACGCGTCCGGTGCGCATTCACGCTCTCTGGAACCTATTTGGAATTGCACCAGACATTGGAATAGTAATCGCATCGTGTCCAGTGGCATCAAACGTGTGTCCGGTGTGAAAACACACTGAGCTGACTTCGTGAGAGCACCGGACGCTACTTCGTCCGTGAGTCATAGTCGGACACGTCCGGTGTGTCTGGGAGCTCTCTGGTCAGTCACCGGACGCTGGCGGTTGCACGTCCAGTGTGACATCCTCTGCGTCCGGTGAAAAATTAATAGCGCGAGGTAAGTTTTCGTTCGTTGGAATCAAATGAGCATTATTCAAATCGGGGACGTGTGGCAGGCATCCCTGCACCAGACACAGGCACCAGTTCAGCGTCCGGTGTGCACGCAGAAAGTGTAAAACAGCTAGTTTTTCACCCTCACTTATAAATAGTCACTCTAACGGTTTGGGAAGTTTCTCTTACACATTTCACTGATTGCTAAGCATCTCTTGAGCCTCCCCAAGCTTTACCTACTCACTCTTGACTTTGATCCTCATCCATAGTGTGTGTGGGAGTGATCCAAGTGCATTGTTCATCCTAGTTCATCCATTGACACCTGTTGATCGTCGTTGTTGCGGATTTCTTTGATTACTCTTGGTGATTGTCGTCACCAAGATGGTCTTGGAGCAGTGGAGGAGTTGGCAGAGTTGGAGATTGTCTCCGGCCACTCCCAGTGATCTTTGTGAGGGGTTGGCACCTTCCTCAGCGGAGAGCCGCAAGGTAGCTTAATATATTGCTCGTGTGATTGAATTACCTTGCTCGTGGTAGGTTCTTATGGCACTCATTTGTTAAGCTTGACATTGGTTGTCAATTAGCTACCGAACCACCGAGTAGTGGTTGATACAACAGGGACTAACGTGCCGGCAAGCACGTGAACCTCGGGATAATTTGGATTCTCTATTGTGTTGGCTTTTGGATTTCTTGTGACCATCACCTTTGAGTGTATTAGTATATTCTATTTGGTGATTGGCAACCACTTCACTACTCGGTGGTATAAATTCACTACACCTCTCTCTTTAATTACTTTGTTGTATTTACTTGTCTTGTGTTAAGTGTAGTAGCTGTTGGCGGTCCTTAACTCATATTTCTAACCGTCAAATCTCACATAAAACCTGCATAAAGGTACACCAAACTTAGAAATAGGTCTTATAACTAACAAAGTTCCACAAGTTTTAGTGATTCATCACTTGTAGGAGAGTATTCATGGAAACAAGTGAAACCAGGCTCAAAAGCATGCAAGATACACAAGAAATATCATCCAACATAAGCCCAACAAGCGGAGACCCAAATAGAGTTCGAATTCATTTTAGGACTGCACAAGTAGGCCCGGGTAAAATGGTCATTCCAGGCTCATCCGGACTCCATTTTGGGCAATCCACCTGGCCACGCGAAGCTAACAAAAAGTTCTACAAGCCTAAAAAGATGGGGGCCAAGGGGCCTACTTTGGGGTCGGCCACACCCAGGGTTCGGCCGAACCCCTGTGGGCCCATCTCTACACTGCCTTCCTCTGGCGGTCCGATGGCGGTTCCTAGAGGCGGTGCATCGTGTTCTCTAGCACAACTTGAGGCTTCCCACGGCCTTGCTCAGCTGTATAAATAAGGGGGCACACCTCCCCTTCAAAACACACTCTACACTTGAGCATCTCTTCATATTTTTAGTGGTAGTGTCCCTCTAGGTGGTTTCCACCTAGTTGTAGTGTTTACAAAAGAGGAAGAGAGTGAGAGGAAAAGAGCTAAGGATGAGCCGGGTCTGTCGGGTCCTCCTTGACTTTGTACCTCTTCGAAGCTGACTCATCTTTGAGTAAGATCAAGGTTACCCTTTGGAATTTCTAACATTTCTATTTAATTAAGTTTAGTTCTTATTGTTCTTCATTTACGGGATCTCCGTTCGACTGAATGCTCTAGTTTTAACATGAAGCTAGAGTAGTAATCGATAGCGTGGACGTGGTGTCTTGACTATAGGTTACCTGAGTTTGCGCCCAAACCTACGGAAAGTTGTGGTAGCCCCAGGGTGACAACTCTGACCAGTCCTTTGTATTCCTCCATGTACGGGTTGGTGTTCTCGTAGAGCTTTTAGCAGCATTCTCCCGATCACCCCTTCCTAGTCTTTTCGAGGATAGGAAAGGCACTGCTGCTTCGAAGTAAGTGAAGTTCAATAAACCTACATCTTAGTTATCTAGTGATTTAGGAAAACCTTAGAAAGCCCCTCTCAATCTAAAAAAACATTCTATCTTTTCTTTCCTTGGACGATCTTGATTCTTTTCTAGTTCACTTCTCATTCCCCGTAGAATTACAATACCCTGAATACTCCGGGTGAAAGCTACAATAGTACTTCCTTGCGCTTGCGAATTCATCTGCTCACGCTAAATTTGCCAACAGTAGCTTGCTCTCTTTATTGTAAGTAGCTCTTCCAACCTAGGGTAGTTTGTGTGAACTTAGTGACATAATTTAGAACGGTTAGGAGGCTTGCATTTTTTAGTAGGCTAGCACAAAACTCACTTCGCTTGTTGTTGTACTAACCCTTTGGTTGAGTGTTGTTTGTAAATTTTTAATTAGGCTATTCACCCCCTCAAGTCATTTAGGATCTTTCACCTCTTTCTAGCCCACCGTCTTCACCACCCCGGCCTCTTCCTATCCCACAATCTTCACCTCCCCAGCCACTTCCAGACAGTCCACCACCACCATCTCCAATTAATTATCCACCTTCCACAGCATCCAAAGGTCCTCAACAAACTTCGACCCCACCAACCCAACAAGCGAAACAACCTAAAGAAACTTCGACACAACCAGCCCAACAAGCCAAACTACCTGAAGAAACTTCCATAACACTAGTGCTAAAGAAGAGGAAATTTTCGGTACCCAAATTAGTCTCGCTCCACGAGCCAAAGAAAAAACTATTGGGACGATCCTATTTTTGTCAGGAATTGCACGCACCCACACGTCCCGTATCGTTGACTGTGCTGAGGCGGAGCAATCAGCGAAATCATCTTCAAAGACCATAAAGATCATGAGGCTAGCGAAAAAGGATTACGAATATGTCCCTAATACATATGTGTCGGGTAGGCCTCTACCCCATTAGGAAACACTAAAAAGCACCCCATTCTTTAATAAAAAGAATGCATGACTGATACATGAGAGCATCTTCTGTTGGCATCGACACGATCAACGTATGTATACCACCAACAACTTTTATGAGTGGGCGAGATTTGGCTATATTTACCTTCGAGGACATCCACTTGATGGTGAACCTCAAGAAACTCTACGTTCAGCTCGTAACGGTGTGGGCCTTGTAAGTGTCGTGCAGACTTATTATTGTTGTGATGTATCAAGAATTTCAATCTCTAACATGCTCGTGCGCATTTGTAGACTACAACATGAGGAGCCGGAGATGAAATAAAGTGTCGATCCTTTTTCCCATGCCAGTGAAAGGATTGGCTATCTCAGCACAATTGAAATATCCGATGACTGGGACAATGATGATATAAAGGGCATGACACCAGAAGAAGATGAGAAGAGGCCAAATACTACGTCTACATAGGGTCCGCAATGCTTCAGTATTAAGATAGGCAATGCATAGTGGCCCTATACAATGTTAGGTACTCCCTCCATACCTGTTTTAATGGACGTTTTGGACATAATTGTTGTTATTAAGGGGAGTTTAGTTTTCGAGTCTTGCCCCTATTAAATGTGGCTGCGGGAGGGATCTGTCACAGTAGGTTCCCCTAGCTGGATTGGTTAGCGCCGCAGGGTGTGAACTGTGTGGTCCTGGTTCCGATTCTTGACTGTGACCTGCAGTTTCTTTTTTTTGCCTGGCGGATTTCACGCTCGCGCTTGCCGTGCCGTTCGCGACGCTTGGGCTGCCTGCTCGCGATAAATGCGCACAGCAACCGAGAAGTCCCAAGGGGCAAACGCGTCCAGGATTTCTCTACAAGGCCACAACGTCGATTAAAACGAAAACGTAGCTTCCCTCCAGAACGTCAAGAAAAACAGGTACGGAGGGAGTATGTTTGAGTTTACATACATCAAAATAATTATTTTATTTACAATATTATTGTCTAATCCAGAGTGCCCCATGCATCACGAACTTGATTTGTGCAGGGACCATTGGATCTGTTTTTATATTTATGCATGGCAGGGAAGAGTGGTGGCCTTTGACTCTGTAGATTATGATCCCTTTATTTATGCCACATTCTTAAGCTACTTAGAGCGGTAAGCCGAGATATACATGCATACTTTTCTTGATGAGAGTTTGAGAATAACTTTATGATTCTATCGAGATCATAGGACATATAGGTGGTATAAGCTAAAAGGCACAAAGCACAGGGACTTGGCCGGTATGTTAGTTTATGAGTACATAGCATACATGTACAACACATAAGACGATCTTGTAACTAATTAAATAACCACTTGCCTGTTATACAGTGCCACAAGCAACCACCCGGTTCGGGTTCTCCGTGGATTCTACATGTGGGAGTTTATGTGACAGTCTAGATGATACATCAAGAACAAACATAAGGTAGGTAATAGTCTTGTATGAAGTTTTGTCCTTAAAGTTGTAAATGTATTGTCAAGTGTATAAACATATGGTGTTTATAAGTTAACTTCCTTTGCAGAAATATAAAATAGGCAAGACGTAGAATATGAGAACTTAGACTTTATACAATATATTTGCGGACATGTGCTTAATCATTATGAGAGATGTTATTCCAAGCAACGAAAAATATCACGATCTTAAAATACTTTAGAATGAAGAGTTTAGAGAGCTAACAGAAATTCATAGGCTAGGACTTAGCCGAGATGATTATTAGAGGTTCCACATGTAACTTTGATGTACATACATGTATATATATTGTTTTTTTTTGAAACGCTGGAGAACTGTGTTTCATTGTATTATAGAGAAAAACATGGTCCTCAACAGGATCCTCACTCATACAAGGACCAAATAAGATTGAGGCAATTATAGAGACTCCAAACTCTTGCACGTAGTTAACACACACTACTCAAACTGCCCTAGATTGCAATAGTAAATCCTAACCCCTGCAGCATCTTAGCACCAGCCATGCACCATAAGCTGTGCTCATCCTTTAGTTCAGACAAAATTGTGTTAACAGAAGGAGCAACCCCCTCAAACACACAAGCATTTCTGTGTTTCCAAATAGTCCAGGCGCCCAGAATAATTGGAGTGTTCACTCTTTTTTGTGCTCCTTTTTAACTCTTCTCGTCGTCTTGCGCCACCAATCTGCAAAGCTCCTTTCACTTTGTCGGGGGACTAAATCTGTTAGTTCCAACGGTTGGAGCAATCTGAACCGCATTTGTCTTGCCACTACGCATGTAGTTAATAGGTGTTGAATTGTCTCATCTTCTTGATCACATAAAGGGCATTTATCTGGATGAGAGAGGCCCCCTCTTAGCAAGCCTATCTGTTGTCCAACATCTATTTCGGATTGCCAGCCACAGAAACATTTTGCATTTAGCCGGTGCCCAGGTCTTCCATAATCGACGCCAAGGCTCGAAGGTCACAGCACCGAAGAAATAGGCTTTATAGGCAGATTTGGAGGAGTAACATCCGCTAGCATCTAGCCTCCAAATGTGATGATCCTCTTGATCTGTCAAAAAAATTTCTATGAGGCAGTCCTATAACTGAAGGAATTCTCTAATACCAACCCAAGACAAGCCTCCTTGGATGTCCCTGGGCCATTCCCCATTGTTGAGAGCCTCAGCCACCGTCCGGGTCTTGCGTATTCTTTGAGGGACATGTGTAAAGACTGTTGGTGCCAGATTTTCCATTGAGCAGCCGTGCTGCCAAAGATCAAACCAAAAAAGAGTGTTGTTTCCATTTCCTACCTCCGTAGTGACTGCATTGGAGAAAAGGGCTATCGAGTTGGGGTGTGAGGGAAGCTCAAGGTCAGTCCATGGCCGATCAGCCCTTGTCTTCTTAAACCATTGCCATCTAATTTGTAGCGCCCAGGCCATTACCTCCAGATTGGGTATGCCTAAGCCTCCAAGATCCAACAGTCTCAAAACCTTTTCCCAAGACACTAGACAGCAACCTCCATTAGCTTTTTCCTTTCCCTGCCATAAGAAACCTCTTCTAATTTTGTCCAACTCTTTAATGAACTACTTCGGAACGTTGATGGCAATCAACAAGTGAATCGGCATTGCTGAGACAACAGCCTGAACCAAGTGGCACGTCCTGCCCTGTTCATGAGAGCAGCCTTCCAGCATGGGAGCTTGTCAGCTATTTTCTCAACCCACGGCATGAGGTCCCTCTTCCTGAGCCTCTTATTTGATAAAGGCAGGCCCAAATATTTGCACGGGAACTTTGCGATTGTTCATGGTAAAATATCTTGAATTGTTGTTAAAGAATCCTCTGCACAGCTGATGGGTATAATATTGCTTTTTTGAATGTTGGTTTGCAGCCCTGAAGCCTCTCCAAACACCATGAGAATGTTTCTAGTGATCTGCAGCTCCTCTTCAATTGTTTTGATAAATAAATCAACATCATCAGCATATAAAGACACTCTTTGTCCAATCATGCGTCGAGATAAAGGTTGTAGCAGCCCTCAATCCCTGCCTTTGCAAACAAGCTATTAAGCACATCCATCACCAAAATAAAGAGCATGGGAGATAAGGGGTCCCCTTGACGCAGCCCTTGCTGATTCTGCAAGATTTCTCTTGGTTCACCATTCACTAAAATACTGGTTGAAGAAGTTGATAGCAGATTAGAGACCAAGTTGCACCACGGTAAGCCAAAGCCCAAATGCTGCAGCACTTCTAGGAGAAATGACCATGCCACCGAGTCAAACGCTTTTGAGATATCAAGTTTCAGAAAGAGGCTAGGCACCTTTTGTCGATCTAGCACTTAACTGTTTGCTGCACTAGGATAAAATTGTCATGTATACATCTTCCTCGTATAAATGCTCTCTGATTCGTAGACACAAGGAGTCCAAGAAGGGTGCCAAATGATTTGCCAGAATCTTGGTTATTAGTTTAGCGAAGCTATGCACTAAGATGATGGTGCGAAAGTCTTTTGCCATCATTGCATCAACCTTCTTGGGAATCAGAGTGATGTAGGCTGCATTTAGCAGTCCAAGCGCCCTTTCATCTCCTTGCTGTAAAGAGATGATTGCTGCCATGAGAACTGCTTTAATCACCTGCCAACATGCTTTGTAAAATCTGCCTGTATACCCATCAGGGCCTAGGGCTCTATCTGCCGGCAGTGATCTGATTATTTCCCAAACTTCAGCTTCTATGATTGGGTTATCAAGACTTGACAAATCCATTCTGGCCCTATGGAAGAATTCTAGATCCAAGGACACAGATCGGTTTGGGGCTGTGCCTATTAGACTCTCATAAAAATCAAACAAAATCTTGTGTTTATCTTCTTGAGAACTTGCCATCCGAACACCATCCATGATTTTGGATATATAATTTTTCCTTTTTCTGAACGCAGCCTGCTTGTGAAAAAAGGATGTGTTTGCATCTCCATCCTTTAGGTACCTAACTCGGGAGCGTAGTCTTGCAATAGTTCTTTCAAGTGAAGCTAACTTCAGACAAAGTCGCTTCAATTCCCTTCACAGCCAATCCTCTTCTGCAACACTGCACGTGTCAGGGATAACTGAGTTTTAAAATGACCAACTCCTTTCGCGCTCCAAGACTGCAGATCACGAGTAAGCCACTTCAGCTTGAAGGAGAAGTTCTCCAGAGGGCATGAAGTCCGACCTAGTTGATCCCAAGAAATCTTCACTGTGTCAAGGAAGCCAGGAAGGCGTGTCCAATAGCTTTCAAAGTAGAAACGTCTCTTTCCCTTCACCCCATCTTTGAGACCAAGCACCAGCGGACAATGATCAGACATCTCTGTCGCATGGCTTTGTAAAACACAATGAGGATAAATATCTTCCCTAGTACACAAAACTCTATCCAGCTTGACTAGGGTGGGGGAATTTCTCTCATTCGACCAAGTGTAATGACGACCCAGTAGAGGTATCTCTTTTAATTCCATCTCATTGACAAAACGACGAAACCGTCCCAGTAGCGCCCTGTTCACATTGTCATTGTTTTTATCTTTAGAAGAATAGATCATGTTGAAGTCCCCTGCTAGCAACCAAGGCCCAGCACAGAAACTCCTTACTTCTCGTAATTCATCAAGGAAGGCCGGTTTATTTGCATCTTCATGGGGACCATAAATTCCAGAGAACCACCATGGCTGCTCTCTAACCTCCTTAAACTTGATGGATACAGAATATCGGTGTACGCGATAGCATCCTTTATCAATCGAACCGTCCCAACAAGCAACCAGAATTACCCTCTTTTTTCTTGCGCTGGTAGATAGGCAAAGGAGCCAAAATTCGGCCCCAAGATAGATAACACGTCCCGCTGGGAAATATGAGCTAGTTTAGTTTCTTGCAAGCAAACCACCACCGGCTAGCAGGACTAAACTACCTGATGGACCACATCACGACGCTTTTTGTCATTGAGGCCACGTGCATTCCAAACTAAGATATTAGAAGGATCCATTGATTAGAGAGGTTTGTGACGACCCACAAAGAAACGACTCATACAACAAGAATGTCACCCACAGCTCGCACCTCACCACTAGGTGGTGCATCCCACCCAAATAAGGCCGCCAGCGCTTTCAAGTGTTCTCGGATCAGAGGCCGAATGCTATCTTCTTCATCGGCAAAGCCCAGATGACGGCAAACAGAAACTGCTGCATTTTGATCTGTCACTGGGGAAGTTTTGCCACCCGGCGACTCCATCTTAGCTTGGAACAAAATCAGACGGCAAGGTCTTCTTCCTTCTTTTAGGCGCTGGGGGAGCAGGCAGGATACCGCTCACTGGTTTAACCACTTCGGAAATGAAGGCCGTTATTACTGAAACCATCGGGGGCGCCACAGGGTCGCGAACACTCCCTCGTACACCACTAACCGGCATTTGCAACGCTGCTCCTGCAGGCGGAGACGCAGACATGACTGCAACGCTCGACTGACCAAGGAATTGGTCAGGGAGTGGACTCAGAGCCGTGCCTTCCACGCCCACGGGACATGGAAATTTCATATTGGAAGGTATCCTCTGGTCGATGACGGCTGTTAGAGTCGTATGAGGAGCCATCCCTACTGGTGCTCGGATGGAGCTGAAGGAAGTAGAGGGTGCGGCATCAGATGGAGCCGTGGCCATGTGTTCAACGCTCCCAGACGGTCTGGGAGCGGAGCCACGGCCACCGCTACAACGTCCGCCGACGCGAGCACGGCTACCCTGCTCTCCCGCCTAGGATGGGAGGAAGAGAGCGATTCCATAGCCACGCCAGTCCCTTCGTCCCTATGATGTCGTCGCCTGGAATAAGTTTTGACTTGAACGACAGTACTAGATCCTGACGAGACGCCTTGGTCTGTGGCATCCGCAGGGTCGGTGGTGGCTGTCTCCAGCGACCTAACCATAGCCGTCATGACCGGATCGTTGACTGGGATCTCCTCCGTAGATGGGGAAGCATCAGCTAGTCGCCTTGGTGGGCTTGGGCTAGCAGGAGCCTGTAACGACAACACGTGAATTCTCCGCAGGGGTTGCAACTGGGACTGCTGGCCCATAAGAGTCGGGCTGACCCAGCACGGGGCCAACACACCCACTGGCCTCCGGAGCAACTCCTCCCAGCATGCAGAACACAAATCCCGGTTTCTCTGGGATCGCCTCCTCTTCCCCAAACCTTGGCTTAATGACATGGGCGGCCATGTCATCATTGCTAGTTGGCAAGACCGAGGCGGGCGAGGGACTTGAAGTATCATTTGATGTAGGCAGCGACGCATTGGGCCTTGGGGGCTGCCCACCGTCGACTGGCGCTTCAACATCCGCCACGTGGCAGTCAGCCGTAGGGCCAGACCCCTGCATTCGGTGCACCGAGATCCGTGGGGCACCACCATGGGCACCTGCCGTCCGCGGCAGTGGCCTCCGGTGAAGCGGAAGTTCGCCGCCAGCGTCGACGCCTATCATGACCAGGATCATCATGTGGCGGGGACAGCGGTGGATCGTCAGACGGCATAGCCGGCGAAACAACCACGGCAGAAATCTTGATATCGTAGCTCAGCGCATGCTTCCGTGGAGGGACTTCTTTAACTTGAACTGGAGGCTCGACGATGACAAGCTCCCTGTCCGCCGGGATAAGGTCAGGCTGCGAGCACCACGCTTTGAGACGGAAGGACGAGTAGTCCCGCCGATCAATCGTATCTTGGTGGAGCTCGTGAACCCAGCACCATTCGTCCAGCAGATGCTCCGCCGTCTCGAGCTCCTAGGCATGCGCCGGAATGCCACGCAGCTCGACGTTGACGAGCGAGGGCAACACCACCGCAGAAGCATTCTTAAGACGTGACCATCGCCGGAAGCTGAGGGTAAACGGCGGCATGTGCAACGGTCGCCCCTCGTTGTAAATCCGTGTCGCCGTAGCATCATCCGGGAGAACCAGCAAGAAATCGTCACGGCTTAGACGGTGAAGCTCCAGGGACCCAACCAGGAGTTCATAGCGACGAGCTAGATCGTCCACCAGAACGTCAACCGATTGGTTTCCCAGGCCTTCAGCGATGGTGACAGAGAGAACTCTGCACAGCTCGTCTTCAGCCCTTGCCATTTTCGCCGAGCGATCAAATGATGCGCCGGTGCCGGGACAGGACGCCGGCGGCGGAATGGCCGGCAGCGTCGGCAATAACATCTTGAGGCGGCGCGCCGTTATCGCCATCATCAGGCTCAGGAGGCCCGCCATCGCTGTGGCCAGCATCACCGGCACGCCGCCGCTTCCTGACACGGCGCCGATGACGCCTAGCCCGACCAGTCCCTCCAGAGCCCTCACCGCCGGCACCCGGTGTGGCCTCCGAGGCCACCATCTTCCCAGAGCCTGCGCCGCTCAACTTTGGCCTCCAAACGACGAGACGCCGAGGCCCAGCAGAGCCCTCACCGCCGGCACCCGGTGTGGCCTCCGAGGCCACCATCTTCCCAGAGCCTGCGTTGCTCAACTTTGGCCGCAGAACGACAAGATGCCGAGGCCCCGCGGGGGGCGCGACCTGCCCGCTGCCGGTATAGAATAATGCGCGACGACCTAGCGCCTGACACTTGAAGCAGCGAGGTCCCTTGCGGCAGTCGGCGGTGCGGTGCGAGGGGGAGAAACCGGTGAAACACCTCCCTCTGCAGATCCTCCGGCACTGGCCGGCGAGGACTGCGCAACTGCCTCAGGCGCTGCTTGCGAGCTCGGCGGCTTTCGTGCCGCTGCCAACCGAACGCGTCAGGGCACGGCGCGGCGAACACTTGACGAGGCCGCTCCTTGAGGGTGATCTTGGGCGGCGGCAGCTTCACCCTCAACGCCGCCTGCGGCTGCGCTAGGGTAGGGGACGCACCAGTGCCACTGCAAGCCACCAGGATGTCACGAAATGAGGGGGCGGAGGAAGAGGCACTGATGGACGACGACGGACTGGCGTCACACCCCCTTTTTTCCTTGGAACGCCCGGAGTAGGGCAGAGGCTCCACGTGGGGTGGCGAGGAAGGGGAGGAAGCCGGCACTTCCAAGGGGAGAACAGTGCTCACGTCCGCTGGTTCCTGCGTGGGGCAGTTGGACGGAAGGGTGCCGGGAGGAGGAGGGGTAGGAACGAGAGACGCCGCCATCGCGTAGTTTTGCATGTTGTATATATACCAGTGAATTGCGCGCGCCCATGCGCATGAGCTAGCACCCCGGTTGTATACGGGAGAGGCATGAACTCAAGAGAAAGGAAGAAGAAATTCAACAGATGAAGGATATCACATCACACATAGAAGTACACATAGAAGTTATTTAGACATTTAGACAGTAGGTACATCTCACATAAGATAGTTCAAAGCAAGGCCAAGAGCCAATTGCACAAATTATACATAAACAGTTTTGGATCACAGACTAAAGAGACACTGTCTTGGACACAAGATAGCAAAGCACACCGCAGATAATTATACATAAACAGGCGTCGTGAGCCAGGCAGAAACGCATTAATTGAGTCGAATTTTCATTCTTTTATTCTTGAAGCTTCGTAGTCAGGCTAAACTGCACATACGTAGTATACTTATCTCAGCATGGAACTGTTTTTTGAGATTAATGTAACAAAAGTTTCTGAGCCGTCTCCACAAACCTGAAGTTTTCCAATTCTAGAATCCAAGCCTATATAGCAGCTGGTACAAAATGGAGAGCATACAAAATAATATCAATGAATGAATCGAGGTCTAACAATAAAACTTATAGTCATTTATTACATTGCAAAAACACTGAAATGAGAAGGGAGGCTAGAAGCACCTGAGTGATGAAAAGTGACATAAAACTAATACAGGGATGAAAAAGAAAAGAGGTAAATTCATAGCATGGATAGACTCTGATGGTTCAAAATTAAGATCAAACTATACGATATAAGCACATGTAGACTGAAGAAAAACATTTCGGCCCTTTTAGAATGCAGAAATTTCATAGGAATTGTATAGGAACTTCACATGAATCAATTCAATGTTTTACAGGAAAAAAGCAGGACGGGGAAAAAGTCCCTCATTTCAAAGGGGGCCTTGGTCTTTTACATAGCTAACCAAGATTTAGATAGCTATAATTAGTCATTATGCAACACAGAGAAGGAATGATTTTACCTTTCACAGGCTTTATGACGCAGACAACGGACAAGCAATATGAATTATGCTCTGTCCTTATGACACATTCTGATAAGAAAAAAAATAGTACTGTGAGATTTTTGGCAAAGGATTAAACACTGTTGTAACGTTAAAGAAAGAAACAGAGTAGTACATTCCTCGTTAAAATTCAGAAGCACAGGTTTAAACATTTGTAGAATGGACTATTCTGATACTTTATCCTAAGTCTCTGAACATTCTAATTATATTTTTCTGTAACTTTGTCATCACTAACACAATCTGACAAAACCTACAAAGTTATAGATATACTGGTTATGTGTCCTCCCAAATTTGTAAATATCATAGGCTAATTTAGATATAGTAATATAGTATTATCCATCCACTATAACCTTCTGCTCTGAACATTGCAGGTCTTTCGTCTTCATACAGATTTTTTTTATAATGCTTCATGGAAGAGATATTATTATATTTAGAAAATTCTTCAGTACTAATCCTTTTTATCCTTCAAAAAATGACTCTTTAATGCCTACACTATGAAAGACGTATAGCACTGGTATGAAAGGGGAAAAAATTGTGAAAACTAATCAGTTAGCTCATAGAATAAGGTCATAAACACACTAATGCCCTGCTATGAAAGAACATGTTGTGGCAGTGTTGAGCAGTGAACACACTCCAATGGGCACAAAATACCTACACTATGAAAGACGTATAGCACTGGTATGAAAGGGTAATCAGTTACCTCATAGAATAAGGTCATAAACACACTAATGCCCTGCTATGAAACTATTTTTAGTCAAGGTAAGCCTGAAGCATGTTCTGAAAGGAGGAGTGTATTCTGGCAAGCACTGAAATTATTCTCTTTGGCATCTGTTCTTCTGTTCCGACAATTAAACACATACATGGTTTGGAGGCCATCTTCAGTGTGCACAATAGCACAGCTGGCCTCTATCTGTGCTATGAAAGAGGTTTTGGTGGGATTGTTAGTAGACGGTTTGTCTACCTGTGCTGTAAATGAGTAAATCTCTATGTATGTGTGCTATTATGCCTGACCTATAAATTAAGCACCAAAATAGAAATAGATCATCAAGATACAAACCAAGACATCTGATTTTAATCACACAGTTTACTCAATTTAGTGTGATTCACAAAAATAGCATTCAACATGAATTCATATAGTAAAGGAATGCAAAAAAATAATCAAAATTAGCTGTAGAGAGAGCCTCATCAAAAGTTGTAACTGTTATCTACCTAAATCATCATAGAAGAGCAATTTCGTGTGGTCATTCAGCTCTATCATATGCAAAAAGAAAAAGTTAGCATGAAGGAAAGCAAAACCAGAAGGCACCTTTTTTCTTCATATAAGAAAATAATAAATAAGCTGGCTTCAGAGTTGGCGGATCCTTCAGATTAGATTTAGATTGTTCAGAAATCCCAATAGCTTCATCTGCATTGCACTTGCACTACAAAGAACCAACCTTCAAGAGAACTGCAAATACATGGTTACACAATTCATTATAAATATATATGTATCCGAAACAATCCATTAATGGAGGGATTTTTAATATAACATCACATGCATAAATTTACAAATCGAGTGACGAAAATTATATGGCTACTGGTTCACAAAAGTTCATTTGCTATCATGTTCAGATATTACATCGATAAGTACAATGATAGCTTGTTAAGTCCATATCTTAGCCGGCACATATTCTACACGGCATGTGAAATGCAAGTGTCCAAATCAATTGAGGTTGTAGTTCCTAAACCCAAATGAGCATTAGTGTCACACCATATATACAAGAAAAGTAAATAATTTTCTGGTCTGAAAAAACAATGCTACTGTGCTTGACAGATGTAGTGCTGCACCTCCAAAAGCATCCCAAGCGATTTTATTAGAGATCTGACACAAAGTACTGATCTTTTCCTAGCTGAATTGAATAAGCTTTGATATAGTTTCCATGAATGTGATTTTATTTCATTTGGTTAGATGAGCATCCCAAGCAATTTTATTAGAGATCTGACACAACGTACTGATCTTTTCCAAGCTGAATAAGCTTTGGATTTTATTTCATTTGGTTAGATGGAGATAGATAGAGGTTGAGAACTACCTGATCACTTCTGTCTCAAATTGAGGAAGCTTGAAGTCAGAACTCTTTGTGCTTGGCTTGATGGGCAGGGACTTGTCTAATATATATATTAGCGCTACTCCCTCACAACATGATCCGTAAAATATATGGAAAGTAATCAACACAATTTAGAAAACAGAGCTGCACTTGGGATATGCTTACTCCTCAAAACAAAGAGCATTAACAGCTACATCAAGGTAGCATCCACGAGCATTGAGATAAACATCAATTCAATGACCTATGAAAAGGTATTTTATATAGGGTAACTAAACACGGTTGAGCTGTCAAAGGGAAAGGTAACAGCGCATGTTTGGGGCAAAAATAAGGGATATAAGCAAAATGGCATGATAGTCGCAAATCTTAGTCTTTCCAATCGTAGAACATATATTTGACCAATAAGTGAACAACACAGCGTAGGAATCTTCATGGAGACATGGACCCACTGAAATGAATTGCAAGTCTAACAGGTAAGTGAGTAGTCAATACTATCAATTTATATAAATAATAGAATATATGCTAATTTTTTGAAAAATATATATGTACTGAGTATCCTTAAAACTACATTTCGATCGCTATTTAATGGAAAAGGAAACTAAAAAAATGAAGTCAAATGCTAAATCTGAAGCCCAGTTGGCAGCTTGAGCACCTTCTAAAGCATGTTTTTTAGTGCAACAGTAAACATGATAGGCAGCAAGTTCAATTTTAAACCAACTAACTCCAATTTCAATATGTAAGGACAACATAAAAAATTAAAGAATTTCACTATTGGTGCGGTAGAGTAAATGTGTCGAACACCTTGCATGCACCGAACCTATCTGCGATAGCAGCTGCGTAGTCCGTGGGAAAAAAATGGATGCAACAGGCATCAGATTAAGGTAGTAAGAAACCAAATAGAGGCCAAATCGTTAACTGCTCACAAAAATATTCTTAACATAGATCTTACCAGTCCTATAAACTTGCACACAGCTTCTAGCCAACAATGACAGGTTGCTTGAACAGCGAGAAGGAGAAAGAGAGAGGGAGGAGTAAATAAAGGAGAAAGAGAACATGGTGAGGCTCCCTTACCCAGCACCGGCGACCGGGCAGGGCGCAGGCCCCAACGCCGCACCATGGGGGGCGCCGGGCAGCTGTACCGCCACGCCACGGAGAGGCGCCGCCACCACCGCGTTGTCGGGCCGCACACCGAGGCCATGCCGCCGCCCCCACGGGAAGACGGATCTGTCCATGGAAGCACTGCATCCAGCGTGAGATCAAGATCGAGATCGAGATCGAGATCGAGAGAGAGCACTGCACCAACAGCTAGCCACCGTCCAGCTCGACCGAGGCCGGGGCGTGACGGCCCAAACCACCGCGGGGTAGGGGCCCTCAACCAGCACGGCAAGGCCACGCCTGGGGAGGCGCCGCTCGGCCTGCACCACCGCGCTGTCGTGCGGCCGCACCACCGCGCCGCGGGGTGATGGGGGGCTCGCCCCAGCCTGCAACACCGCGCGTGCGGGAGGCACAGGCGCCGCTCGGCCCATGCCGCCACGTCAGCGCACCGCCTCACCGGCACACGCTAGGCCCGCGCCGCTCACCCCCGCACCGTCGCCACTGGAAGAGAGAGGATAGAGAAAGAGGGAGGAGAGAGGAGAGCCGCCGTCGAGAGAGAGGGAGGAGAGGTAGGAAGGCAAACTGACGCCACCACATCGCCGCGTCGGGGAGGGGCGCTAGCCCGCGACGCCATCGAGGTGCATGGCCATCCCCTGGGTTCAGTCGTGGCCAGGGCCATCAGCGTCGGCCGGTGAGCCAGCGGGGCCCGCGCCCATGGTGGCCGCGGCTCGGCGGCCGGCCAGCGCGCCTGCTCGTCCACGGCGGCGGCGCCGGCTCGACGACCGGCCAGTGCGCCTGCACCCACGGCGGCGGGGCCTGTGCCCACGGCGGCGGTGGCTCGACGACCGGCCAGCGCGCCTACGCCCACGGCGGCGGGGCTCGGCGGCTGGCCAGCGCACCTGCTCGCCCACGCCCAGCCTCCCGGAGCTCGGGCCTCCCTCACCAGAGAGCTGCGGCGCCCTGGCCCGGACACGAGCGACGCTAGGGTTAGAGGCGGTATATATATATATATATATATATATATATATATATATATATATATATATATATATATATATATATATATATATATATATATATATATATATATATAAGATCTCTGATCGAACGGTGCATGATTTGTTGATGACGTGGCCTGGGCGAGGCCGCCGGCTCCTGCTTCTCTCTTGTTTTTAGATTGTGAGGATAAAACTTTCATGTATATAAACATATGTTATTGTATTTTTCTATATTTAATCATGATGTAATAGAATTGAATTTATTAAATACAAATATTGGATTTGTTATAAATATAGTGTGTGTGGGGAAGGGGGGGGAGGGAGGGGGCGAAATTTTTAAAAGGGCGGGAAATTTTCAATGGCAGTTGATTCAATAAAAAATAGATTTTCACTAGCGGTTGAGAGATTTATTTTTACCGGCCTCTTCCACTGGTGGTACTCAGAAACGCCAATAAAAACCGGTCAACAAACATCTCTATTGGTGTTCTGTGTACTAGTCGGATTTAGAAAAAGTTGAGCGAATTGCTGCTCAATAAAGTCTTCTCTCTAATTTATCGAGTTTGAGGAAGGATGGGCATTGAGTAGGGATAGGGTAGTAGTTACCATCCAAGCCTGTGTCATTGCCTTGAAGTCTTGACACACATGAGGAGCATTTAAGTATCCAGTGTAGAAGAACACACAGAGATGCAAAAATGAAAGAAACACACAACTGAACCTGAAGCTGAACTGTACATATATTTCCCAAGTTACTCTGATTCTATTTTTTTTTCCCCGAAGAGAGCTATAGTCCTCACTTTCAGATCGAGAAGAAGGCCATACTGTACATGAAGCAGCGTGGAGCGGACTGTGCCACCGCGCGTGGAAAAAAGCGGAGCTGATAGGATTGGGGAAAGAAGCGATCGGAGATTAAAAAATTACAGGTGTACGGGTTTCAAACAAGCGGATTTCCAATAAACCACACAAATCTAAAGCAAACCAAACAGTCCAAAAATCAACAGATACACAACAAATAAATCTGTCGACGGAAATTTAGGAAAACTCTCAAAAAATGCTTGGATTGGCTGCAGGCGCCATGAGACCTTGGTTCTCTATTGGACGGTGGATGTGCGTAGAACAGTCATGCAGTGACTTATTGCTTGAGCAACGTTATTGAATCGCAGTCCGTGAGTAGCACACTAAGAGCAATCCCAGTGTAGCAAGTGGAACGTTTTTTCCCAGCATGATTTATAATTGACGAGGTGTCTAGTTTTATAAATTTGGGAATGATATATACGCTGCTGCGGCTCTAACTACAAACCAACTACTATAGTACTATGACTCATGTAGGAGGATCGCAATTCGTGGCAATCACATGATTAACAATTGATGCTACCATAGCTCGAGCTATATATTTGACTCGAGTAACGTCGATCATTTGTCCTGGAGCTTGAAGAAGGCCATGAGAGGCGCATACACCCTCTCCCTCGCGTTGCCAGCCATGACGAAGTCGGCGTGCGCGTAGTCCTCCAAGTACTGGACCGTGAGCTTGTCGCCGTCGTGCGAATTGAGCACCTGGAGCAGGTGGCTCACGTCCTGCGGGTCCGACAGGGTGTCCCTGCCGCCGTAGCTGAGGAAGAGTGGGAAGTCGTCGGGGATCGCCGAGACGTCGTAGGCCGGTGGCGTCGCCTGCCCATAGTGCTTCGTGTTGTCTGCGGCGTTGCCGTAGTCGTACTTGGCAAGCGTGCCTCGTCGGATCACTGTCGTTCAGTTGAGAGACAAGATTTAGTTTGGTGAGTAAATTGAAGGGTGATGTATGTACATGTTTCTTAGCCTCGGATCGGAGCCAAGACTGACTTTGAGCCAGATGGACCATGTTTTTGGTTGCAGAAGCCTGTGGCTCATGGGCAAGGAAGACCTGGACAGAGGAGTTGTCGAGGCAGCAGTTGTCACCTGCACCAGAAAAGCTCTATGGTAAATCCAAAGGAAACAAATTGCATTGACGCCTTGTTTAAATTCATCACAAAATACCAAAAGTTCCGTCACGTTAATGTTTTGACACATGTGTATGAAGTTGATAAAAACTGAAACTAATTTGACAGTATCACAGAATATTATGAGACGAATCTTTTGAATCTATTTAGGTCATAATTAGGCACTTATTGCAAAAGTTAACACGTTATTGCAGTAAAACTTTTTTTGCAAAATGACAATCTAAACTAGTACCTGTGAACGCTGACATCAGATTGTAGCAATTGATCCCTGGTTGCGAGCATATGTCAGTCACTAGTTTGTGGACAGATTTCCTGCATGCATGCGATTTTTTTTTGTATTATTAATCAATACTTGTAGCTGAATATACGTACTCTTTTAGCTAGCACGTAACTTATGGAAGAATTTGAATTAGTAACTTTGACAGAAAATTTTCTGTTTGCCATCAGGTGGAATCAGCCTGAGAACTTAGCTGGGTGGTGAAATAGAATAAAACAAGAAAAGAAAATTACCCTGTCGGGTCGAACTCATCGAGCCCCAGCCAGTAGAGAGCCTGAAGGAGGACAAACCAATTAGTATAATGGCGAGGATGAGGAAAGGCTTGCGGGGATACCTAGGCACCCAAAGACGATAAAGGGCCTAGCAAAATGCTACTCCCTCCATTTTAAATGGTAAATCATTTCAACAGTCTTGAACAGTCAAAGTATTTTATTTTCGACTAAATTTATATAACAAAATAATAATATTAATGATATCAACGAAGTATTATTAAAATATTTATCAAATATATTTTTATAGTACACATATTTGAAATCATAAGTTTTTGTTTTTTTCTCTAATTTAGGTTAAATTTGAGATGTTTTGATTTTTTAAGGTTATTCAATTGACTTACAGTCTACTGATGGAGGGAGTATATTATTACGAGTAATAGTCTCTCTCTCAGTATATAAAGCCGATTTTGCAGCTGGTCCTGCTGTTTGTTTGTTTGTTTTACCTCGGCGAGGAAGGTGTCTGCGCCCGCCAGAGCGAGCGGCGATGCGACCTTGTTGAGGTAGGCGATGGGGCTAAGCAGTGCGGCGGATCTGAACATCCCCAGCTGCTGGCGCTGGCTGAGCGCCGCGAACGCGATGAGAGTCCCCAGCGAGTGACCGACGTAGTGCATCCTCTGCTGGCCGGACTGCGCGTACACGTACTGCACCACCGCCGAGAGGTCGTTGCTGGCTAGCTCGTCCCACGACCAGTTCCAATACGCCTGCAGATCAGCAAGCAAGGCATGTAATAAGTACATGAATCGGCGATATTATCTTGCACGAGCAGAAATCAAAGGACACGATCGGAAGAACCGGATCGCTGGAGGACAGCGTGGTGTGGCCGCGGCTGTAGACGGTGCCCCGTGTGTTGGCGATCCACACGTCGTAGCCGCCGTCCGCCAGGATGTAGCCCAGGGACTCGTCCGGGGAGTTCATCAGCCACGTCACGCCGTCCTGCGGGTGAAATTCAGTTACTCAAATGTCTAGTAGATTATTACTCCACTCTGATGCATGCAGATGCAGTTTAATAATATACACTCTTTTACCATGAGGAGGCCGTGCTGGAGCAGCACTGGGATCTTATTGCCGGCCGCCGATTGGCCTGAGCCGCGGCCGCCGGGGATCCGCTGCAAGCTCAGGATGTACCCGTCCGCGGTGGTCACCTGCGCATTAACAGTCAGTGACTCAGTAATGTACTGTGCAGCTGTGCTTACTACACTGGTAAATGGTAATCTGTTCCCTGAGTGAGAAGTAATTAATCTTCTGGCGAGAAAGGTCGATCGCGCTCCCTATAGAAAAATTTGGACCCATAACATGACTCGCCCTGTGACGAACGTTATTGTTGTTTGTCTTACGTACGGTGTGTTCCTCGCACTTGTACCCGAACGGTTCCACCCTGGAGAGGCACGTGCCGTTGGCCGCCGCGCGTGTCGCCTGCGGAGCCGGCCGCGCTGCCATTGCTGCTGCTCCCAAACTGAGCAGAATCACCAAGCTCGCCACAGCGCTGCTGCAGCAGCTGTGGCGCCTCCCTCCTGGCATCATCATCGTCGCCGGTCCAAATTAAACCTGCTAGCTAACTGTGTTCTAGCAATCTCTAGCTACGGTTCTTTCGACGGATGATGAATTGATGATGGAAAATTCCGGATCCTTTGTGCTCGACTTTTATACCGCTTCGGCTAATAATTAATGATTTACCAATTTGACAATGTCATTTTCACCTCGGATTCACGCCGCCGGCAGGCCAGGGCGTGCGTGCACTTCCATCCACGTTAATGGGCTGGGCAGTGCAGTGCGAGTTAGTTTGAACCGATGCGAAGCCATTCTATTCTATCGTCTTTTGTTTAATTTATAATCCTGTTTTAAGCTGACCTCCTGTGTACTGCGGCTGTCGTCACTTGTTACAGGTGCAGCCAAAAGTATTACTCCGTAGCTAACATCGATGATTGCAACGATGGGCGCAAGAGGCCAACATCGGCGTTCGATATCTCTTACGCTACGGTTGGATCATCATTGCTCAGTGGTCCGTTCGTACATACTAGCTTGTCGATCTCGACCATATCGCCTGTAGTTTTCCGTGGAGGTCAGGTTGGTTGTTCGGCCACGGCGTTGCGCGTGATGCGTACGTAGCGGCGAGGTTCATCACTTCGACGACGACAACGACGGGGTTCACACGCTCATCACTGCTGGGTGACGACGTGTGCTGCACGCACAACAAGACCACTGACAGCCCTCGTGAATGAACCACTCTGCTACGGGTGAACCACTCTGCTACGGACCAGTTTGTTAGGTTTCTCCTCCGCTCCGGCACTTACAGAGGAGTCCCGCCGAACATATTGCAGAAGCAACAGTTTTCAATAAAAAATAGAGGTGTTTAATACATTTTAGACGAGCCACAAACTGGAGAAAACCCTTGAGAAGAGCTCTGGCAAACACCCCTTCCCGCTTTGGTAAGAGGGGCCGATGTCCGGATCAATGCTACCAAAGTAGGGGGTGGTTCCGTTCCTTTCTCTCGAAGCGTCCCGTTCCTCCTAGCACCCTCCACAGCTCCTAATGGCGAGCTCGTCGGAGCGGAGGGAGAGGGGCCCGCCCCTTCCCCAGTAGCTACTACCTAGTATTTGTTTTAGGTTTTCTTCGGTGTCTTGGTCGACGACCCTTAGTGGCAACAGCTACCTCGTGCGAGCCGTCGTCATCTTCATCGCAGCCGAGGTACTCTTCGGCTTCTTCATCACCAGCGCCGTCGTTTCTGAGGTTAGTACCAATAAAATAATCTCGCCCCCTCAAGCAGTTCCATCTCCCTCCATCTCCATCCACATCTGCTTGAGCTTCCATGTCGCCTCGGTTGATGCTCACTAAATGCACATTTTAACCATCAACATTGATAAAATTGAATAAGAAAATGGCACATAGAAGGTAGGAATTTGGTTTAAACTAATGGAGTTCCACTTGTACTTGAAAAATTTTGGTTGCTGGTGAAATACAGGTGAAAATGAAGCAAACCAAGGCACTTTTGAGCAGTACACGTGACAAGAGCTACATTGGGGCCAAATCACAGGGCGCCCGCCCCCCACTTGGCGCCATATGCACTCCGCCACGCCATGGATCCATGCCCCAACCTCCTAAACAGATTTTGGCACGTTGATTCAACATCAATGGCTCAAAATCACCTCACCTGGATCCGATAGCCCTGTTGGATAGGGTGCCCGCCCTGTCAATATGGCTTTCCCACGTCCACAATCCGGTGGAGAGGCACCCAAGCACTTGTGGCTGTTAATTTGAAGTAGGTTTTCATCCAAGTGAGATCAAAGGTGGTGCCAACGATTCATGGACCCACTTGTCATCCTCCAAGGGCTACAAACCGCCTCTCCAACCACCGAAACGTGCTCAACCGACCTTGTAACCGTCATTGGGGAGGATCCTGGAGCATTGGATGGCGAGGCGGTGGAATCCACCGGGCGCCCGCCCCCCTAGTAGGGCGCCCGCCCTGCACTTTCGGGCAACCGACCTCCGGCCACCTCTACAAGTACCCCAGGAGTCTTCAAGTGCTATAAATACCCCCCGAATGCTTCAGTTATAATCAGTTTAGAAAGAATAGAGAGATTTAGAGTTTAGTCCATCCTAGCTCATCTAGTGAGAAGCCTCCTAGCAAGGCTAGTAGTGAGAGTGTGAGTGAAGAGAAGCTGAAGAGTAGGAGAGCTCAGGAAAGGTCTCTCTCTCGGGCGCTTCCTTTGTAAGGTACTCTTTGATTCGTTAATATAATTTCCTTTCTAGTACTTACATTTCCCGTATTACTTTCAGTACTTACTTTTAGCATTTACTTCCAAGTATTTACTTTAAGTATTACTTTGAGTGATCTAGTTGCGGTAGTACTAGGGGATTAATTATCGGTTTTCATACACTTAGTGCGGGATCTTCGCCGCTAGATGGTGCTCTAATCTTAGCGCGAGGTTAGAGTAGTAGCTTATAGTGTAAGCATGGTGCTTAGACTAGAAGTTACCTTGGATTGTGGCTAGACCCACGGATAGTAGTGGTAGGTCTTAGGTGGTGACAGCCCTAAGATCCTCTGGATTTCACCACGTTCGGTCTAGTTTTATCAGCGTAGGGTTTTTCTGGATGTGAGTAATCCCAATCTTTTGGTACCGCGCATTCGCCCCGAAGTGTTAATTGGAGTCAACCTACCGTGTTACCTTGCATCCCACTCTTGAGCTCATCACTGTCTACGTCGTTGCTTGGCTCTATCTCAAAACTAGATTATTTGGATTAGTTATCACTACACTAGTTCATTCTTATCATAAATCGTGATTAGTTCTTAGCTTACCATTGGAGATCTCTACCCATAAGAAGCTTCCCTGTGGAAATAAATACGATACTTGGTTACTCCCAAGTGAAGTGCTACATCGATAGATTCTGTGCACTTGCGGAATTCTGCAATAGTCATAGGAATTATCAATAAGCTTTTCTAACACCATTATTAGGAATAACTCTATTCTTGGTAGTGACCTTAGAATTACCAACAAGCATTTCTGGCGCCGTTGCCGGGGAAGCAATTGGCCTAGATTTTCTTTTGTGTTTGCTATAGAACTAACCCCGTTCTTTAGCGGGATCACACCTATCTGTCTTTTTGTGGTGACTGTTAAGTTAGATAGCTAGAATGGCTGGATTCAATCTATCTGAAGATTTTCATGAAGACCCTGAGTCAATTCTCAGAAGAGCGAGAGCTAATCTCACTCCTCCAAGAATGACTTCTGGATCTCGCTCATCTTCATCGAGGGAACCTACATTGCAAGATCATCCGTCAGATGAATCCGATCATCCTAGTACGTCGGAGCCGACTAGTTCATCTACATCAGGAACTATCTGTGAGTATTCTACTCCATCTATTTTCAACATTGCTACTATGACTAGTGCTGATAGCGGAAGTAGAGAATTCGAGCTTAAACCCACATTGATCATGATGGTGCAAGCAATTGCATTCCATGGCAACCCTTCAGAGGATGCCAATGCTCACCTCCAGAATTTTCTAGAGATATGCAATACAATCTCTATTCCAGGAATTTCGCAGGATACAATCCGTCTGTGCCTGTTTCCTTTCTCATCACTTGAAAAAGCGAAACAGTGGTTCTACATAAACATAGGATCAATGAACAGTTGGGAGAAGTGCTCTAACCACTTCTTGATGAAATTCTTCTTGTTG
This sequence comes from Eremochloa ophiuroides, assembly GCA_038502445.1. Lineage (NCBI taxonomy): Eukaryota > Viridiplantae > Streptophyta > Magnoliopsida > Poales > Poaceae > Eremochloa > Eremochloa ophiuroides. Next base: position 18,134,930 of record JAHLJS010000009.1, on the reverse strand, counting down.
GTAAGACAAATCTTTTGCGTAGTAAGATTTCTAACTTTCAACAGGAGATTCGCGAATCCAGTCCCTGAAGCATGGGAGCGCATGCAAGAGTACATACAAGCTTGCCCTCACCATGGCGTTAAAGATTGGCTGTTAATCCAAAGCTTCTATCATGGACTCATGATGGATTCTCGACAATATCTTGATGCGGCCGCTGGAGGTGCATTCTTGTCTCTCAAGGTGAGTCAAGCCAGGAAGTTGATTGAGAAGATGGTGGATAATCAAGGATGGACAAACGATCATCTCAAAGGTAATTCTAATACTTTTGAAGTTAAATCGTTATCTTTTGAATGCCTTTTGAAAAAGTTAGAAGAAATAGCTAATTGGAAAAGAGATCGTGCTGCTATAGAACATTATGCAAATGCTAAAACACCATGTGCATTATGTGGAAATAACAATCATAACATAGATATTTGTCCAATAAAAGATGCTAAATCTCTTTTAAATGGTGGCGGATATGATCCCCCACCAATTTCACCTTACAAAAAATGAAATCCACTGTAGGGAGGATAATGATTCTTTACATGCTAGCAATCATTCTCTCAAGGAACTTGTTTTAAATCAAGCTAAAATAAACTCTGGTTTAAGTTTAGTGTTGATTGATCAAGATAAAATCTTAGGAGACATAAATGCTAGAATAGATAAATTTATGAGCTGTTAAAGGAACAACTTGACTTTAATAAAATGGTAGAAAAGCAATTATCAGATATTCATGCAAAACTTTCATGCCATAATGAAAAAGTTAATGCTGTGACCACGAGAGGTGGTAAGACCACTCGTGATCCCCCTTTTCCTGATTCTATGCCCAAGAAAAAGGTAGTAGAAGAAGAAGCTAAAAAAGAAGACTCCACTACACCTCAAGAAAAGGAAAGAACTTCTCCTCATGAATTTTATGATACCAAGGTGTTGCCGTTTTCCTGACCATAACAGGAAACCAAAGGAGGATGAACAATTCTAGAAATTCGTGAAGGTAATACAAAAATTATATACACATATACCTCTACTTGATGCGATGCAGGTACCTACCTACGCAAAATATTTGAAGGACATCCTCAACAGAAAGAAGGACCCCGGGGAAATCCTACTATCTCATGCTCTATCGGAACTCAACAATTTGATCAAGCTCTATGCGATCTTGGAGCAAGCATCAGCGTCATACCCAAGGTAATATATGACAAACTTAATCATACATTGTTATCTCCAACTACTATGTGTTTGCAGCTCGCCGATCAATCAATACGATATCCGGTGGGAATAGCGGAGAATATTCCTATTCAAATTAAAAATTATTTCGTTCCCGTGGATTTCGTGGTGTTAGATATAAATCCTGATTTTAGAACACCACTAATCCTAGGAAGACCATTTTTAAGTACTGCAAATGCAACCATTGATGTGGGAGCCAGAGAAATCCGACTCAACATCAATGGAAAAGAAGAAATCTTTCATTTCAGGCCACGTCCGGAGCAGTGCTCGTCAGTAGAGGACGCACCTGCCGACACCACCATGCATGATGAAGATTCTCTAGGAGCACGAAGACAACGCAAAGTCTGATCATCATGCAAGCATCCGATGCACCTAACCAAGGTAAGTTAAGCTAAGGTAAGTTATAATCTCACTTATTTTATTAAGTAATCTCACTTTCCTTTCATGAACTAGCTTAGTATCTTACATAGGATAATAAAGTTCGGGATTAGAAGGCTGGTGGCCCACTTTGATAGGGCGACCGCCCTGCCCCCTTGGGCTTCTAGCTCTCGTAGCTGCTCCATTATCTGATCACATGCAAGTGGAGAGCAAAGCACCAGGAAATGGCAGGCAACCCATCCAATCTTCATTTGCTTTCTTTCATATCTTGTCCCAAGCACTTCCAAACTTTCCTCTCATCTCTCTGGCTAATAGATGCATGTTTCACTAATGAAAGATGCTCTAGAGTGGAGACACAAGCATGTGAGAGAGCAAAGTTGAAACTTTGGCAGAGTAGTAGGGCGGGCGCCCTGTCATGTAGGGCGGGCGCCCTGTCCCTAGCCACTTTCTGTCCCCTCTACTGTCTACCTTGTCTATTTACACTCTCACATGCTCGAGCAAGTGATCCACCAGGCATCCAAGCTCATACTCTTGCTTCACACTCATTTCTTTCTCCCGAGCAAACGTCGTGAGCGCTAGCCATTAATCACCAAGCAAAGCAAATCAAGGAGAGCCACGGGAAGGTAGCACGCACACTCCCGAGAGGAGTGGTTTATTTTTACTAACCATAATCCTTGCTTTGTTAGTGTTTTTATGTTTCATTATGTTGAACAACCTGTTCGGGAAGAAGAAGAAGAAGACAGGAGGAAGTAGTGATGGAAACAGTAGTGGAAGACCGAACCAACATCTACGTTTCTCGTCTGGAAGCCATTCAAGGTTCAGGAAGTCAGCACTCCCGAAGAAGCAACATGTCTGTTGATCAATGAAGCCATGACGAACCTCCCTGAAGAACAAGGCACTCAACATCCATCCATTCATATTCTTGTGGATGTGACCTAGCTTATTTGGCTAAATAATCGAGAAAGAGAAGCCTTTCGCATACTACGCGAGCGCACATTCATCCACACCCCCAAAATCGACCGCGACTTGCTCAACCTTCAGGTAAGATTACTGAATTTTAAACCATATTTCGTACTTTGGGGTGGGGAAATGCATGGATAGTTAATGAACTGGGGTGTAGAGAACTTACTTTAGAATTTTTATGCACCCTAGAAGTCACTAGTAGTCACTGCAAATTTCGTATGTTCAATGAAAATTATTCTTATACATGGACATAATTTAGTGAGCTGCTAGGATTTAATAAGAATTGTGCAGTAGACTTAGATAAGGCCTGTAAAGATTTTAATAAGAAAAACTTTTGGTACTGAAATTTCAGGCCGCCATGATGCAGCATATCTTAGAACTTCTCAGATACATAACCCAACACTTAGGATGTTGCAAAGATTTATTGCCATAACCTTTTATCCTAGACATGATCCCAGGAAGGTTAGAACCGATGAAATGTAAATTTTGTTTGCCGCATTAAAAGGAATTCGTGTATCACCAGTTAAAACTATGATGGATTATTGGTCTAAAGTGTTTACACGTGTAACGGATACAACCATTGAAATGACTTCACTTGTGACTAGGATAGTTAGTAACATGGGTTTCCTGGGGAGTGCACAAATTAATTTCATCAACACTAAAAGGGTAATTTTAGACATAGAGCATTTCAGGAAAGCACACATGATGAAGTATGACTGTGGAAAATAAAAAATATATCATGACGTACAAATGTTTTATTAATGAAATTCCATTGCCTAACATGACCCTATGGTTGAGAAATGTGAACTCTTTGCACTTATCACTCAAAACCGAGGAACAGCACGCCGCAAGGCTGGCACAAGAACATGTTGTGTAGGTTGCAGGAAGAAGAACAAAGGCCCAGACGAGAGCTTCGCAGGCTGCAGCATAAGAGCAAGCAGAGCGGGTGGCACAAGAAGCATTTCACCAAGGAGTCCATGCCACACACCAGTCAGTGGGGTGCATGGCCGGCTCCTGGCTCTTAATAAGCAAGAGGTTCCAACTAGTACCAGCCACCCCTGCAGTAGCAGCATCAGCCGACTGACCCATGGGATCCCTATGGATAAGCATCTGCACACATCAGCAGTTCTGGGAGAACTCAACACTTGGGTGGCTCTTACAGATGCACTGGTGTGGAAGGCTCACACTCATCCAACACTGAAGGATACCCTCCACTGAGACACTCAGTTTCAGTGCATGGATGGGAGGGAGACCTTGGCTATGTCCAGCATCAGATAGAGGGCCTGCAGATTGGCCAAGACCAGCTTCACCAAGGGTTACAAGACTTGTCATATGAGTTCCGGACAATACAGGCAAGAGAATGAGGAGACAAGGAATATGCACTACCTGACTCGTCGCAATGACCGCCGCTGGGATGATTTCTATCGTCGCCAGGGGTGGGATTTCCAGTGATGCTTTCAGAACCAGTTTGGGGGAGGTCCCCCGCGAAGGATAAGTACACACAGCCCCATCTTTTTATTTACGTATTTATATTATTTTATTTTCAGCATTCTAAAAAATATATATAATAATAATAATAAATAATAATTATATAGTAGTAATGATTATGTTAGTATTGTTATGCTTGAAAAATATATATAAACACCCACACTTTCGCACTACTAGAAACAAGAGAATGAAAATATTTATTGCTTATAATTACTTCAAGTTAGTAATTTGCTGATGATTTGACTATTAATGTGATTTTACTGATACCATGAACTTGAACTCCGTGGGTTGCAAATGCTAGAACAAGGCTTGAAAAAATTTGAGTAACATGATTTAGCAAATAAATGAGTAAGTTTCTATCCTGTCATGAGCAAGGTTAATCTATGGAGAATTTCTTTAAGAAAAATAATGATAAAACTTGCTTAAGATCTTGTGTGGCAAAAGAGAACACCTACCAGAGCCATATCTGTTAGATAGGAAAACTCCATATTGCTGCCTATATTGATGTTGAGCCTTGTCAAACTTTTGTGAATCATAGTAGAGAAACTTGTCATATTCTCATGACCTAGAACACGAACACCCACCTTCATATTGCTATTCTTACACTGAGAATAAGCAACAACATGCCTTTTATGTTAGGATCTACTCCATGGCATTATCATTTATCCCTCGGAAATATTCTTCAAAAAGAGGCATGGCTAGTCTATTAAAAAAGAGAAAAAGAAAAGAAATAAAGAAAAGAGAGCAAGTGCTCTGATGAAAAAAAGAGAGAAAAGAAAGAGCTAGCCATGTTTCTAAAAAGGGGGAAAGCCATGAAAGGAGTAATTAGTATCACCACCATACACATGCACATTCTCGGTCTAAGTCTATGACTTGTTGCTCCTTTGATCCAATTGTTTGAATTAGCAATATTACATCATATATGGTATGCCCCATTTTCCTGTGACCCTAAAACTCCACATAAGCTACTAGAGATAGGATGTGAGGGCATTGCAAGCCTTTTGAGTGAGATCAAAAATTTCACACACATATTAAAGAGACTGAGAGTGCCACAAAAGAGTATAAAGCATGATTATTGCAAATATTCAAAAACCTCCATAAGATTTAATCAGGCAAAAAGGGCATAGAGAACAAACCCTCTTTGTAGCTAGTCTGTGCTCTATTTTTTAGGTTAAGGGATAGATAAAAGCCCCATGGGTAATGGTGATTGGATATGGGTAGCTGCATTAACATGTTGAATCAAAAGTGAGTCATTAATAAGAAGTCAATTATAAGCATAACATCTTGAGTCTTTGCTCAGGGACGAGCAAAAGGTAAGTTTGGGGGAGTTTGTTGATGCTCACTAAATGCACATTTTAACCATCAACATTGATAAAATTAAGTAAGAAAATGGCACACAGAGGATAGGAATTTGGTTTAAACTAATGGAGTTCCACTTGTACTTGAAGAATTTTGGTTGCAGTTGAAATACAGGTGAAAATGAAGCAAACCAAGGCACATTTGAGCAGTACACATGACAAGAGCCACATTGGGGCCAAGTCACAGGGTGCCTGCCCTGTTGGACAGGGCGCCCGCCCCCCACTTGGCGCCATATGCACTCCGCCACGTCATGGATCCGTGCCCCAACCACCTTAACAAAGTTTGGCATGTTGATTCAACATCAATGGCTCAAAATCACCACACCTGAATCCGGTAGCCCTGTTGGACAAGGCGCTCGCCCTGTCAATATGGCTTGCCACGTCCACAATCCGACGGAGAGGCACCCAAGCACTTGTGGCCGTTCATTTGAAGTCGATTTTCATCCAAGGGAGATCAAAGGTGGTGCCAAGGATTCATGGACCCACTTGTCAGTCCTCCAAGGGCCACAAACCGCCTCTCCAACTGCCGAAACGTGCTCAACCGACCTTGTAACCGTCATTGGGGAGGATCCTAGAGCGTTGGATGGTGAGACGGTGGAATCCACTGGGCGCCCACCCCCATAGTAGGGCGCCCGCCCCGCACTTTCGGGCCACCGACCTCTGGCCACCTCTACAAGTACCCCAGGGGTCTCCAAGTGCTATAAATACCCTCCTGTTGGTATAAATTAACTACACTATATTAAATATTATTATTACCAAAGTATCCGCAAGCGCACAAATAAAACACCGATGTAGCACTTCACCAGACAATCCCGGTTTTAATATCGAACCCAAAGGAACAGTAGGTGATACTGACTAAGTCTATTGATTCTTAACCTGATAACACAATCAATCCAGAGAATATCAAGAATGAGGAGATAACTAATGATTATCTAGATCCGACAACCGGTTAACTTTGAATAATATCGTTCTAATCGGGCAGTGAAATGAATAAGAGCGGAAATCAGAGTTCCCTCCTACCAAACAATTATACACCTATCGATCCTATCAACTGGAAAGTGGACTATAGAGGAATCAACGCAGCTGTCACCTACGTGAACTACCACTATCCAGCCAATCAGGGGACATTCACAAGCAATTATAGCCCAGACACCAAGTCTACACTACAAACTACTACTTCAACTAAGGAGCTACCAAGATCAAAGCACTCAAATAGAGTTGTAAACTAAAGAACGAATAAGAACAAATGCTTACTTGAATCAGGATGTTAAATACAAAAGTACCTCAAAACGCAACTCCGGGCGAGAGGAGCTGAATCCAGACGAATACAGCTACGAAGAAGCTCCGACAGGCCCAGGACTCCTCCGAATCTCTACTCATCTACTCTATCTCTCAAATCTCACTCTTGATTGCTAGCCTAGATCTAGTGGATATCTATCTAATGCTTCAAGGTGTTCATCTCTTGATTTGGACTCTCCTCCAGGGGGTTCTGGCCCTCTATTTCTAGCTCGGTAGGATGAACGCTGTGCCGTTAGATCAAACCGACTTAACCAAGGGCCCATATGACTCCTCAAAGGCGGTGGTAGAAGACTCCAGAAGGCGGCGGGTGGAAACCCTAGGGAGCGCCGCCCGGCCCCCCTTGGTGCCGGCCGGCCCCACCTTGGTAGGTGTGGGTCTCCGGTTGCTTCGGGTGTCTTCTATACTCTTCCAGGGTCCTCGTGATGATGTTTCCTTCGTGGTCAAGTTTCATGTCTTTTATGCACTTTAATCCCTCTTTTATGCTTTTTTGGAATAATCCTTGAAAAATATACAATTCACCAAAACTTATGGAATTTATTAGTAATAACCTTATTCTACTGGATATTCATGTTTAATGCAGGGATAATGGATAATAAAAGTTAGATGATAACAAGTGTCAACAATTATCCCCACACTTAGGCTTTTGCTCATCCCGATAAAAAGGTTGGTTTTAAGATGTAAGATTTTTAGAGAGAATGGAGCATTTAAAACATAACTTGAGAGTGCATTATATAAAACTAGCCTAGTCATGCATGTACTATGGAATTCAAAGTGTCTACCATGAATCTTTGAGTAGTTGAAGAACAGAATAGCTTGAAAACAGATTACTCTCTTCCTTTAGTTAAGTCAATTGGAGGGTATGTAATTTTGCAAATAAACTTAGCTTTACCTTCTCCTTTTGTAGTACTCTCGAATCACTGGTATATCTGGATATTTTTGTAGTCCTTACCAAGGCGTTAATGATATTGCCTTCTTTATCCTACTTCTAAAAAGCTTATGTGGATGTCAGGTAGGTAAAATGTGAAAACATACTTGCATTGTGTTTATTATAAAGTCAAACAATGAATCCACAGAGAAATAAGGCATATAATCGAATCAAGCTTTATTTGATGGAATATGGTGGAACCTAATTCTACCTTGCTCCTTGAGAAAATAAATCTCTCTTTTATACAATTGAGCTTATTCAGAGAGTATGAGCTATCTCTCTCTCTCTTTCTTTTTTTTTTCAAGGGAGGCGAGTATCTAAGTACCCATTGTTTTAATTTATTCGGACATTTGTCCATTTTTTATACTCCCTTCTTCTTTTGCATAGCTCATACCTCTTTTGAATTTAGTAGTTGAGAGACTTTAACAAAACATGGAGAATTATTTGGTGACTATGCTATATAATTATTTTTGGTGTTTTCTCCCAGTGTAGGAGGAAAATATTTTTAATAGAATGACTCGCTATTACTCCGGATTAGAGTAATGCTTATGTGGAATTGGCAATTGATTCGAAAATATGACAGATTTCTTCAAAGGGTTACAAAGGTTGACCAAACTCAATATAAAGACAAGTATTATATGTAGCAGGCTTCTATCCTATATATGGCTCTGGTAGGACAGTATTTTTACCACAAATGAGAGGTATAACTAATTATTTAAATTTTCGAAATAAAATCTCCGAAGACAAATCATCAGGGATTGAGTTCTCATTATTCAACTATATCATGTTTCATAATGACTTAAGAAATCATGGGGTCCCTATAAATAGTTTCCAATAGTAACATGATTCCTAGAAAAGTGTTATATAATTTATTCTTAAGCCATGGATTAAACAGTCACTTCTTCTCTTTTAAAAGTAATTTAGCATGTGAATTTTAATTCGGATCGAAACAGAAATCGACACATGTGCAATTATATTGTATGGGGATCAAACCTGACCATGACCGAGAAGTGGATGCAGAGGGTGTAGAAGGGGGCCGGCCGGCCCAGGTACGGCAGCCGGGCGGCGTGCCTCTGTGGTCCCACGGGGTCCATTTCGGTGCGTGAGGTCCTGGTTCGATTGTCTTCCGAATTACGTGATTTTTCCCGAGCGAATTGATTTCCAGAGTCGCGATGTGCCGCCCCCACACTTGTTTTCCTAGCATACTTTTCTGCGCAACATGTGGAGACAACATGCGTACCAAAAATATAGAGAGTAGAGTAGATTAAAACATTAATATTGATAAAAAGAATAAGACACTTTATTCATTAACGATACTAGATAACTCTGACAACTGACTGAGCTAACGACTGCCCTAGCTCATTAGGCTTGCTGAAACCTAACACACTTAATATCGTAAATCAAACCTAGCACACATGATAATATAATCAAACCTAACACACTTGTGCCTTATTACATAGATAACGAGGGCAACTCAAGGCTGCCCCTTCTTCGCGAGCTTCCTAATTTCTTCTTTAAGCTCATCAACCTCTTCTTTTAGCTGATCTTTTCCGCGCTTGAGACTGCGAATTAACTTGACATTGACTTCTATCTGCTTAGTTATGTTGCTCATAACCTTGTTCCTTAAGTCTTCATTCCTCTCTATACCCCTAACAGTGCTAGAGAGAGCTTCTATCTTCTCATTAAGGATTCGTAAAGAGAGCTGAAGCTGTTTGGGAGCTTTCTCTACTGCTAAGGCTAATGCAGCCCTCTGCTTTTTGGGCAGAGGTGGTATGAAATCAGTGTAGCAGACTTGGCCTGGACATGCATGAACTCCTTGCATGGCAGGGCGAGCAGTGGTGTACTTCCCACATACTAGCATTCTGTTCTTGTCGGTCTTGACCGACAGGAGTACGCTCATTGTCTCTAAGTGGAAGAAGTGGGGTGCCTCGGGGAAAAGCGATCTACTTCCCCTTGGTACCATCTTCCAGTAGCAGTCTTTCGGGTGGCGATGGCAAAGTAGGCTGGGCTTGGGCGAAGTAGACTTGCTCGTACTGCTGTGGCACAGTAGCGAGATGCTTCGGCCACACGACGGCGAGAGGCTTCGGTGACACAACGACGATGGCCTTCGAGTCGTCACTTGGGATGAAGTCAGCACCGAAGACTGCTTTGTCTGCCATTGCTACTAGATCTAAACTAGAGAGTTTTCTCTGGAAGAAGAGAGGAGGCAATAGATGAGATGCAAATTGAGGGCGGTATAGGTGCATATTTATATGGGTTTCTGGAGACAGGATCACCTCAAATCCAGGTTCTATGGGATTCGTACGAAAGAATATCCGTACGCACCGGGATTCTGCGTGGTTGCAGTTAGGAAGGGTGTAAAAAGGAAAGGGAACAAGAGTCGGAACGAGAGGGGCTAAGGAGGCGCCGCCCCGCCCCATAAAGGCGCTGGCCGGCCCCACCAAGCGGCCTCTCGAGGTGGCCGTGCTCGTTGTGCCTCCAAACTTCACATACTTTCTAATTGTTGCGGTGCGCGAATATTTTTCGTAACGGACAATGACGGGACTAAAAAGTTGGTAGTTGGACAAAGTCCAACCCGTCAACAACTTCTGAAATAAATGGTTCTAACAATAATTTAAGTCGGTGACTATTTACCTTGAATAACATACCTTCATGTGATTGTAGAGTTACCGCTCCATGTGGTGATGCATTCACAACCGTAAATGGTCCTTCCCATTTGCTTCGTAGTTTTCCAAGCCCGAATAATTTGAACCTGGAATTAAAAAGTAATACCTTATCTCCAGGTGTAAACTCTTTCTTCTTGATCCTCTTGTCATGCCATCTTTTTGTTCTTTCTTTATAGATCTTTGAATTGTGATAAGCCTTTCCTCTCCATTCTTCTAATTCTGATAGTTGCATCTTTCTCTTTTCTCCAGCGGCTTCAAAGTCCATGTTCCATCTCTTAATAGCCCAGTTAGCTTTATGCTCTAACTCCACTGGTAAATGGCAGGTCTTACCATATACTAGCTGGTAAGGTGACATGCCCAAGGTGTCTTATATGCGGTCCGATATGCCCAAAGTGCTTCGGGTAATCGGTCCTTCCATGCAGTTCCTATCTCATTTACTGTTTTATGTAGAATATTCTTAATTTGTTTGTTTGATGTTTTTGCCTGGCCACTTGTCTGAGGATGGTATGCTGTAGCAACATTATGACGGATGCCATGAGCTTGCAAGTATCGGTGAAACTTTTCATCAGTGAAGTGTGTCCCTCCATCACTAATGACCATCCTTGGTGTTCCAAACCTTGGAAATATAATCTCTTCGAACATCTTCTTTGAATGTATGGAATCAACATTCATGCATGGCATAGATTCTACCCACTTGGATACATAGTCAACTGCCACCAGAATGTATTCATAATTTCTTGATTTCACAAATTGTTCCATGTAATCAATTCCCCAGAGATCAAAGAGCTCGATCTGGAGACTGTTGGTGAGTGGCATAGCATCTCTTGCATTGATATTTTCGTGCCTCTGACATGATCCACATCTCCGGACAAAATCTTTGGTGTCTTCATACATAGTTGGACAAAAGAACCCACTCTGCCAGATTTTAGCATGAGTGCGGAATGCTCTATAATGACCTCCATATGATGATGCATGGCATTTCTGAATGATCTGCATGCCCTCTTCTACTGGTACACATCTTCTAAGTAATCCATCTGAACAAATTCTGAAGAGGTACGGTGGATCCCATATGTGGAGACGACTTTCATAAATGAGCTTCTTTTTATTTTCCCCTGGTGGTACATAACCTGCAACCATAAAGTTGACAATATTCGTGTACCAAGGGTCTAACTTGGTCACTTTAAACAACATGTCATCTCTTAATGAGTCATTAATAGGCAATTCCTGAGGTTTCTCAAAGTGTATTCTAGACAAGTGATCAACAACTGGATTTTCTATTCCTCTTCTATCTTTAATTTCTAAGTCAAATTCTTGGAGTAACAAAATCCATCTTATAAAACGAGGTTTAGCATCTTTCTTAGTGAGCAAATATTTTAAAGCAGCATGATCAGAATAAATAATTACTTTTGCTTCTACTAAGTAATATCTAAATTTATCAATAGCAAAAACAACAACCAGGAGTTCTTTTTCAGTTGTTGCATAATTTAATTGTGCTCCTATCATAGTTTTACTAGCATAAGCAATTTCATGATGCTTCTTATCTTTTATTTGTTCTAATTCTGCCCCTACAGCATAATCACTAGTATCACACATAATTTCAAAAGGTAAAGACCAATCAGTGGGGTTGAATGATTGGTGCTGATGTAAGTGCTTCTTTAAGAATATTAAAAGATTTTAAACATGCATCATCAAATTCAAAAGGAACATCCTTAGCTAGTAAGTTAGTCAGTGGTCTGACAATATGTGAAAAATCTTTTATAAATCTGCGATAAAAACCACAATGACCAAGAAAACTTCGGCATTCCTTTTATATTAACTTGTGGAGGTAGTTGTTTAATTACTTTAACTTTTGACTTGTCTACCTCTATAACTCTTTCAGACACTAAATGTCCTAGCACTATTCTTTTTCTAACCATAAAATGACATTTTTCCCAATTAAGGACTAAGTGCTTTTCTTCACATCTCTGCAAAACCCTTATCTAGATTTTCTAGACAATCATCAAAAGTTTTTCCATAAGCTGAAAAAATGATCCATAAAAACTTTCATGATTTCTTCTATCATTTCAGAAAATATAGACATCATACATCTTTGAAAAGAAGCAGGTGTATTACATAATCCAAAAGACATTCTACGATAAGCATAAGTTTCATAAGGACATGTAAAAGTGGTTTTGCTTTGATCATCAGGGTGGATAGGAATTTGGTGATATCCAGAATAACCATCAACGGAAATAAAAGAAAAAATTATTTGCCAAACGCTCTAACATTTCATCAATGAAGGGCAGCGGAAAATGATCTTTCTTGGTTGCTTTATTGAGTTTTCTATAATCTATACACATTCGCCATCCTGTAACAGTTCTCTGGGGTATCAATTTATTTTTATCATTTTTAACTATGGTCATACCACCCTTTTTAGGTACAACTTGAACAGGGCTTACCCACTCACTATGCGCAACAGGATAATTAATCCCAGCATGCAAAAGTTTCAAGACCTCTTTCTTAACAACTTCCCTCATCGCATTTCGAAGCTCACGTTGGGGCTCTCTAGAAGGTGTAATTTCTGGGTTGGTTGGAATACGATGGGTGCATAAAATAGGACTAATCCCCTTAAGGTCTTGGAGTGAATAACCAAAAGTAGCATGATGTTTTTTTAAGACAGTTATTAATCTAAAAGACTCTTCATCAGAAAGTTTATCACTAATAATCACAAGAGAATTTTGATTATTATTCAGAAAAACATACTTAAGACTAGAAGGTAGTTGTTTAAGCTCAATAGAAGGCTTAGGTGGCTCTATTAATTCATTCAGAGGTTCAGGATCAATCGGATCCTCCTCCTCTTCATTAATGAAGAACTGAGTATCATCCTCTAAATTAGGTTCAATAAATTCCTCAAATGATACAGCCTTAACTTCTTCTATCGGATCTAACTCAGGAGGTGGCTCTGTCTTAGCTTTTAATGCATGATTTATAGGCACTGAGAGATTAAATCCTTTTCCAAGTTTAATATCTAAATTGTCCGCACAACCTTCTTGCAAAAGCTTTCCTATTGGTAATCCAATCATTACATCAAAATCCCAAACATCAAAGATATAGAAATTCAGCAAAATTCAGAATTCATTAATCACAATAGGAACAGAACATAAAACATCTAAACTAGGAATAATAAGTCCTGAATGATTTTTCAATAATTTATTTGTAAGAATTGATGGCATATCTTTCAAGAATTTTTCAGCAAATGTAAGAGACATGATATTGACACCTACTATTGAATTATAAAAGGCATCAAAAGGATATGCATCAATTTGACATTTAATAGTAATGCAGGAGAATTTAAACGAATTATATCATTTGAAAACTCAGATTCTATCAACCACTCATTACTCATCACAAAAATCAATTCTCTTGTTATTTCTCTAAGGAATTTTAAATCATCATGATATGAAATATTGAAGTTCTTAAAATTCAGAGATTCTTGTGGTTTCATAAATTTATGATAGCGTGAGGTGTTTCCATAATTATCAAAAAGTTCATCCTCAAATTCAAGTATAAAATCAGAAATTGGAGTTATTTCCTTTTCATTAGGATAGTTCAGGTTCTAAAGGTGGAGATGAATCAGACAAAAGTTTAGATTCAAGTGACAAAGATTCATCCTCTAATAATTCTTCTTTTTCTTCAGGAAGATCATTTAAGACATTAGTAAGAATGATTTTAGTATGTGTAGCAGTAATATGTATAAATGCTCCTCCTACGACCAAATTAAGGTATTCTTTATTTTTATCATTGAGGCCTAAAAAGAAATGTTGCAAAAGCATAGGTTCTGGCAAAGCAAGATTAGGTCCAAAATATATAAATCCATCAAAGCGATCCCAAGCCTTGCCTAATGATTCGTTATCTAATTGTCTAAATCCTATAATTTCAAAACGAAGTTTAGCGACCTTTTCGATAGGAAAAATTTATGACAAAAATTAGCACGCAATACTTCCCAATCTCCTTGGCTACTCCCAATATGGCGATTATACCATTTCTTTGCTTTTCCCATTAATGAAAACGGAAAGAGTTTTCATCTTAAAGTTTCATCTGCCATGCCCTTAATGTGCAAACATGAACATGTCTGCTCAAAATCGGCTAAATGAGAATAGGGGTTTTCGCAAGAACTACCAGAAAAAATGTGATCATGAACTAACTTAATTAATCCCAGGTGTAACTCATAGCCAGATGATGTGATGGGTAAATATGATTCTTTTGGCTGGAGATACGATCCCGATGGTGCTCAATATTGATATAAAAGTTGGGACGTGGGTTCCATACTTTAAAAGGTAAAAGATAAAGATAAAAGATAAAAGATAAAAGTATAATACAAGATTAAGATAGACTAAGCCAAAATCAGCAAACCATTCCCTGGCAACGGCGCCAGAAATGCTTGTTGGTATAAATTAACTGCACTCTATTAAATATTATTATTATCAAAGTATCCGCAAGCGCACAGATAAAACACCGATGTAGCACTTCACCAAACAATCCCGGTTTTAATATCGAACCCAAAGGAACAGTAGGTGATACTGACTAAGTCTATTGATTCTTAACCCGATAACACAATCAATCTAGAGAATATCAAGAATGAGAAGATAACTAATGATTATCTAGATCCGACAACCGCTAAACTTTGAATAATATCGTTCTAATCGGGCAGTGAAATGAATAAGAGTGGAAATCAGAGTTCCCTCCTACCAAACACTTATACACCTATCGATTCTATCAACGGGAAGTGGACTACAGAGGAATCAACGCAGCTGTCACCTACGCGAACAACCACTGTCCGGCCAATCAGGGAACATTCACAAGTAATTATAGCCCATACACCACGTCTACACTACAAACTACTACTTTAATCAAGGAGCTACCAAGATCAAAGTACTCAAATAGAGTTGTAAACTTAAGAACGAATAAGAACAAATGCTTACTTGAATCAGGATGTTAAATACAACAGTACCTCAGAACGCAACTCCGTGCGAGGGAGCTGAATTCAGACGAATACAGCTATGAAGAAGCTCCGACAGGTCGGGACTCCTCCGAATCTCTACTCATCTACTCTATCTCTCTAATCTCTCTCTTAATTGCTATCCTAGATCTAGTGGGTATCTATTGTTGACGGTCGATAACGTCAACTTTTATTAGAACTTTAGACACAAAAGGAATACATGAAAACATATTAGTCTAGGGTTTTAATTGACAATTTCATGAGTTGTTCTGTATTTTCCAGGGGTTATTCCAGAAAAGCATAAAACAGGGATTAAAGTGCATAATTATCATGAAACATAACCACGAAGGAAACATCATCATCGGAACACTAGAAGACTCTGGAACACACCTGAAGCGACTGGGGCCCGCACCCTGCTAGGGTAGGGCCGGCCGGCACCCCCCGGGTCGGGTTCGGCCCCGCCTTCTGGAGTCTTCTTCCGCCGCCTCTTAGGAGTCATCTCGGCCCTATGTTTAAGTCGGTTTGATCCTACGGCGCACGTTCATCCCACCGGGCTATAAATAAAGAGGCAGACCCCCTGGAGGCATCAACCAATCATTTATCAAAGGCAACAAGTCTTCAAGCCATCAAGAGCCTACTAGTTCATCAAGAGCCTTCTAGTTCATAGTTCTAGCCTAGTTAGATTAGAGAGTAGAGGAGATCTAGTTCTTCGACGGAATCTGGAGCGCTGGCATCCGTCTGGAGCGTAGAGTTCGGTATTATTCTGGTTCTTTCTCTATTATTGTATTCTTCATTATGATTAGGGGAACATTGTTCTTAATAGTTCATATGTTCTTGATTACATTAGTCTTTATCTACTTTAATTATATTTCTAGTACAGTCGGTTTGATCTTATTGAAGTCATGTAATTGCTCGTATAGCGTTTATCCAAACGATCATTGGGTAGATGATGAACAATGCGTAGACGTGGTGTCTAGATATTTCATTTATCTGCGAGTGCACCCTGATGTGCCGGGTCGTGTGGTAGTTCGCGTAGGTGATAGCTACGTTGATTCCTCTGTAGTCCACCCCCGTATGTAGGCAAGCAGGCACGGTCGCGAAGTTGGGTGATGAATCTGTTTCACACCTTTCCTAGATGATGCCCTTGCATGTGATCATGATATAGGACTAATCTGACAATGATTGCTAGATGTAATTGCACGAGTTAGAGTTATTCATTGACGTAGTTATAGAATTACCTTAGATATTGATTCCTTAGTTTATGCATTGGCTAGCTATTACTATGAGTAGAAAGTGCGCTAATGTTTATCTTTATTAATGATGCTTGATCATACTTATCACCCTAATTATCTTTATTATCTTGTGACCTCTACCTGTTATGAGTAGAGTATATGACATCGGTAATATCACTTACTCATTGTATGTATATAATTGTTATCAATATAATAGATTGTAGTTTAACCAAGTCCTTCCCAGTGGTATAAATATAAATCGATAACCTGGTAGAACTCCTAGGTAAAATGCTACAATGGTATAATTATCTGTCCGCTTGCAGAATTGTTCTTAGTTTATATTTATTTATATTTCTGCCTAGTCACATGGAATAATATATAAAACTTTTATTTATTCTTAGCATATATAATTAGGATTGACAACCCAGTTCATGCTAAAGAATGTTGGTAATAGATAAGTGGCTAGTTGCTAATGATCAGTTAATTAATTACCATACATCTTCTAATCTCGCCTCTAGTGTTAAAGGTTATAAAGTTATATTTGGCGACATTATTAGATGTCAACAAGCATTTTTGGCGCCGTTGCCGGGAAGGCACATTAAACTTTGGAAATATTGATAACACATATGCATCATGGATAAGATTGTATTATCGATTGATCTCTAACTCCAACAGGCACACCCTTGTTTTTTATCATTTACTTATCTTATGCAGGGTGATGAATGAATGGTTTTTCTCTTCCAAACAATTTCACTGACGATCCAGAAAAACTCCTGAGAAGAAAGAAGTTTGTAGGGGCGAGGGACAATTTCAAGCTACCATCAAGAACACCCATCGCTGCTCAAGTTAGTTCATCAAAGGAGCCAGCTCCAACGTTGGAAGAGGTACACTTAGGAGAAGCTTTAGCTTCTACGTTTGAAGACATGGCTGAGAAGACACTGCGCGAGTTCTCTGCCCCAACAACAGAAAACATCCGGACTAGACCAGCAGTCAACACGGTGGAGAATGGATTCGAGCTCAAACTTGCTCTTATCACCATGGTTCAAGCCAGTCAGTTTTGTGAAAAAGCTCATGAAGATGAAGTGCACACTTACAACACTTTTTAGAGATCAGCAGCACCTTCACGATCAGAGGAGTACCAAGAGATGCTATTTTACTCCGTCTTTTCCCATTTTCACTTTTGGGGAAAGCTAAGCAGTGGTTCTACACCAACAAAGAAAAGAACACTATATGGGACCGATGCTCAACTACTTTCCAGGCAAAGTTCTTTCCTACAGGCAAAACAATTGCTTTGCGTGGAAAAATCTCAAACTTTCAACAGCAACATGACGAATCATTCACTGAAGCATGGGAGAGATTCCATGATTATATTGAAGACTGTCCTCATCATGGGATAGAGGATTGGCTACTGATGCAGACCTTCTACCACGGGCTTATCTCAAGCACCCGTGAGTCCATAGATGCTGTAGCTAGAGGAGCTTTCCTGTCACTGAAGCTTCCAGAAGCTCAAGCACTTGTAGAGAAGATGGCCTCAAATCCGAGTTGTAATGAAGAACGTACTCAACCTCGTAAGAGAGGAGGAGGCATCCATCATCTTAAGGAGACCGACACGGTCACTGCCAAGCTAGACCTCATCATGAAGAAACTCGACATAGAGGAGAAGGAAGTCATGCATATTGATGATTCTCACATGAACTGTGAAGAATGTGGAGATTACGGGCATTCCGCTGTCAAATGTCCTATGTTGCAAGAGGATGGGAACTTCATCAACAATAACACCTACTATTGTCCTCAGCAAGGTCAAGGATTGAACTAGCCAAATCAAGGATGGAATCAGCAACCTCGACAAGGTAATTACCAAGGTAACAACCAAGGTAATAATTATAATAATTATAATCTTCCACCTTTAAGAGATTTAGTTGCTAGTCAATCTAAATTGATAGATCAAATGTCTAGAAAGGTAGCCTCAAATGATAAAGCTTTAGAAAACATAAATACCAGAATGGATACCTTTGCTTCCGCTATAAAGAATCAGCACAACTTTAATAAAATGTTAGAATCACAATTAGCTCAGCTTGCTGCTACTGTCCCTCCATTTGAGAAAGGTAAGATTCCGAGCCAGCCGGAAGATTTGGAAACTGCTAACCTTGTTGATATTCACAATACAACACAATACCAAATTGAGCCTGCAGATATACAGTGGATAGATCACTCACTACCTGAGAAGATGGGAGACCCTGGAAGACATGTCATTCCTATCTCCATAGGATGTCACAAGCTTTCCAGAAGCTATATGTGATTTTGGCGCAAGTGTCAACATAATGCCTAAGGTAATATATGAGAGAATGTTAGGTGATCCTTTGTTGTACACAGACATGTGTTTGCAGCTTGCAGATCAGTCTATTTGCTACCCCGAGGGAGTACTAGAAGAAGCTGTTATCAGAGTAGGGCAATCATATGTCCCAATTGACTTTGTGATCATGGATACCGGAGGAGATGAGAAGGCACCCATTATCTTGGGATGGCCATCCTTATGCACAACCAAAGCCGTCATCTATGCGGAACACGCCAAGATTGTCCTCTCCATCAAGGACAAGAAGGAGAGATTCTCGTTCAAGAACCGCATCCTGAAGGATCCAGCAGTCCCGAAGCAATTCCATCAACAAGAAGAGCAACAACAAGAAGTGCCCAAGAAGAAGAACAATAGAAGATAGAGGAAGAACAAGCCCCGACATGTACCTGAAGAAACCACTCAACTAATCAATGCTATTAACACAGAAAATGATCATATGCACCCAAAACCATTCCGAATAAAGAAAGGTGACCCAGGTGTACCAATCATTGAATGCACAATCAGAGACATCACTTTTCCTGACACCATCTAAGACACTGGATCAGGCGTCAACGTAATGTCCAAAAAGGTATATGATGAATTATTTGATGATTTACCATTATACCCAACATATATTCAGTTGCAGATGGCAGACCAATCACTGAGATTCCTTGAAGGCATAGTTAAGGACGTAATGGTAAGAATTCAAGATAAATATATACCCGCAGATTTTCTACTTCTTGACATGCAGGAAGACAACGAATCGCCTATTCTTTTGGGAAGACCGTTCCTCTACACCGCCAATGCTATCATCTACATCGGGTCTGGACAGGTCCACTTCAACTTACCAACTGGAAAGGTACGCTGTCAATTTAGAACACATCTTAACCATGAGCAGAACAGGAAGCAACACAACAGGAGGAGACGCCAAGCCCGACGTCAGGCTACCCAGCCTCACTATGGATGGGAGGAGTTCCCTGGTAAGATTGTGAAATATGAAGACTGCTACAAGGAGCAAGAAGAATTCGTACAAGCACCACGCTGGAGTGAGTGGGAAGCGGAAGCTAAGAGGATGGACCAGATTGCTAAGGCAGAGAAAGAAGAGATCCAGACACAAGTAGAAGAATGGATGAAGAGAGATGAAGAATCAAGAGAAGCATACATGAAAGAGCTGAAGCTAGGAAAGAGAGAAGCAGAAGAGACAGAAAAGAGATGGAAGGAGAAAGAAGAAGCACCTGCTATGCCACCGCAAAATGGGGAATTGACTGAGATAACCTCAGACGATGAACCTACTGAGTAAGTACTCTCCTCTACCTAAGTCCTATCGGTAGACTTTAAATTCCGTACCCTAGCCATAAGGTTAGAATAGTAGTTATCTAATTAAGTTAGAATTCATTAATAATTTTACTTTAACACATTTAGCATAATCATTTTTACATATTAAAAATAAAACAACAAAAATATTTACTGTATCATAAATATTAATGCCCTATGTAAATAAACTTATGGTAACCCAGTAGGCATATTTACTGCGGTGGCATAAAAATAAAAATAAAAATAACAATCTATATTTACTTTGTTGTATTATGAAAATCCGAAGCCCCATGGGAATGAATATTCCCTGTGGTGGCATAAAAAACATATATAGCATGCATACATTTTTTGATTGCTGCATAAGAAACTTAGAAATACCCCAAAAAGAGAATCCTATTAAAATCTGTAAATTAAAATCAACTTAGAGAATAATCAATTGCTCATTGGCTGACCGCTAACCCCTTGATAATTCGAGCCTCGAGTTTTGGTTTTCTTGTTGGAGTATAACTATGCAGGAATAATATTATGTATAAGGAGAGAGTCTATTAGTGGCAATCACTAGGACTACTACTGGCTCACTCTGAGGATCATTCAAGCACAAAGTATTGCAAACATCAAGCTTGGGGGAGGAGCATCCCCTAGTTATCAGGTAATTATACCTATGCGCTTATTGAGTCTACTTTATACAAGCACAAAATACCAAAAATATGTGAACACATGAAGGTTCACCATAGTATCATAGGAAAATCTAAAATACCAAAAATATGTGGGCACATGAAGGTCCACACCTTTTAGAAAAAACCCAAAAATATGTGGGCACATGAAGGTCCACTCAGTTAGGAAGCTTCTGCTGGAAATAGAAAATCAATCACTTACCACAGAGTGGTACTAAACCTAACCCCTCTCCATGAGATTTGGTATCTTTATTGGCAATTGAGTTTCACAGAAAAATACAAGATCAAAGAGCTAGTCAACCCGACACCTCTACGCTGTCGATACACCTGCTCCCACAAGGATCACTCAATTTGCAAACATCAAAGACCCTGTCAAATATCAATCTTGGGGAGGGCGCCCTCCATTTTAAGTCCAGCTAAGTATCAGTTTCCCACACTATTATTCTTATCATTATTACTATATCACTTTTTCGCGTAAGTTAGCTAGTAAGATAAAATTTGAAAACCAAATAAATATTTAGCTATATATTATAGTCTATTTAGAGTCAGTCTAGGCTAGAATCAAATTAAATTTGAAGAACACTAAAATTTTGTTTTGGAGATGATGAATAGTTGCTCTGCCATAATTCATTTCAAGTGCATAGTTGTCAACCTTAGATTCTCCTGAGTTTTGGATACTACTGTTTTAATCTGAGAATTTACTCTGAACCTGAAACTTGTGGAGGCATATGCTTGAGCTAAGTTTAGGTAATTGATTGATATGATTCATGAAGGTTGAGCTACTATTTATCTTATTCGTAGCATTACTAAGTTCTAGAGATTTATTTTTGAAAACTTAAAATCTTACATGATGAGCTCTTGTATGACAAAATGTGAATTCCTACCAAAGCCATATATTATACATTTAGAGATAGGAAACTTTTGCACATTCATGCTGCTTGCTTTGCATTGAGTTTAGTCAACCTTTGTTGAATACCATATGAGAGTCTTGTCATGCTTTTTAAAACCAAGATCACGTACACACTTCAGCACATATGCATTATTCCTACCCTGGGAGTAATCGCAATCATTTCCACTTTAGTCTATGTTCATCATAAAAATATTTTCTCCTGCACTGGGAGTGAACACCAAAAATATATAAACGCCGTAGGACAGCCCTGTTATAAATGCTCTAAGTTTTCACTATTGTTATCTCTCCAAATCATTTATTAGATGCATGTGGCTATGCAAAATTGTGAAAAGAAAAGGGAGTAAAAGATGGACAAGTGTCCCAGCAATTAAAACAATGGGTACTAGATGCCCGCCTCCCGAATGAAAAAAAAGAGTGAGAAAAGAGAAAGAGAAAGAATAAAGATAGCCCATGTGTTCCTCCAAGTTCCAAAGGAGAGTGAATCATTTCCAAAGAGCATAAGTAGAATTAGGATTAGTCACCTTATATACACCTATCCACCATATTCCATAACATGCATATCTTGGCTTGATTGTATGCCTCGATTCTCTATGGATCCAATGTTTGACTTTACAACATATGAATTGCAAGTATGATTAAATCTTGTTATTGCCACCCCTATGAGCTCCATTATAATTCTTAGTTATAGGAAGGCATAACATCCTTAATGCTTAAGTGAGATCCATAAATACCATATATATTGAGGGACTTGAGGGTGTCATACAATTAAGCTCTGAGTTTTATTTAAAAAACTTGCAAAACTCCGGAATACTGGTACTGTGAAGAATTTGAGACATAGTACTTGACTTAATTGTTCTATCTTTCAATTGCTCAAGATTTATGCGAGGGTTGTAAAGCTCCATAGTTAAAGGTAAAACGAGTAAGTCTGAAGGTTAGAGCAGTTATTGTCTAATCTGGAGGAGAATATCTGTTTGAAAGCATGTGTACTTGGAAAGAATGAAAGCATCGTAGCAACTCCTGATCCAAATACATTAGTAATTAGGCTTAGTTTGTTTGCCAAGGGACTGGCAAAAGGTAAGCTTGGGGGAGTTGTTGACGGTCGATAACGTCAACTTTTATTATAACTTTAGACACAAAAAGATACATGAAAACATACTATTCTGGGGTTTTAATTGACAATTTTCACAAGTTTTGCATGTTCTGTATTTTCCAGAGGTTATCCCAGAAAAGCATAAAAGAGGGATTAAAGTGCATAATTATCACGAAACGTAACCGCGAAGGAAACATCATCGTCAGAACACTAGAAGACTCTGGAACACACCTGAAGCGACTGGGGCCCACACCCTGCTAGGGTAGGGCCGGCCGGCGCCCCCCGGCTCGGGTTCGGCCCCGCCTTCTGGAGTCTTCTTCCGCCGCCTCTTAGGAGTCATCTCGGCCCTATGTTTAAGTCTGTTTGATCCTACGGCGCACGTTCATCCCACCGGGCTATAAATAAAGAGGCAGACCCCCTGGAGGCATCAATCAATCATTCATCGAAGGCAACAAGTCTTCAAGCCATCAAGAGCCTACTACTTCATCAAGAGCCTTCTAGTTCATAGTTCTAGCCTAGTTAGATTAGAGAGTAGAGGAGGTCTAGTTCTTCGGCGGGATCTGGAGCCCCGGCATCCGTCTGGAGCGCAGAGTTCGGTATAGTTCTGGTTCTTTCTCTATTATTGCATTCTTCATTATGATTAGGGAAACATTGTTCTTAATAGTTAGTCTACTTTAATTATATGCCTAGTATAGTTGGTTTGATCTTATTGAATTCATGTAATTGCTCGTATAGTGTTTATCCAAACGATCATTGGGTAGATGATGAACAATGTGTACACGTGGTGTCTAGATATTTCGTTTATCTGCGAGTGCACCCTGATGTGCCGGGTCAGTGTGGTAGTTCGCGTAGGTGACAGCGATTTCTCTGTAGTCCACCCCCTGTATGTAGGCAAGCAGGCACGGTCGCGAAGTTGAGTGATGAATCTATTTCACACCTTTCCTAGATGATGCCCTTTGCATGTCATCATGATATAGGACAAATCTGACAATGAGTGCTAGATGTAATTGTACTAGTTAGAGTTATTCATTGACATAGTTATAGAATTACCTTAGATATTAATTCCTTAGTTTATCCATTGGCTAGCTATTACTATGACTAGAAAGTGCTCTGATGTTTATTTTATTAATGATGCTTGATCATACTTATCACCCTATTTATCTTTATTATCTTGTGACCTCTACCTGTTATGAGTAGAGTATATGACATTGGTAACATCACTTATTCATTGTATGTATATGGTTGTTATCAATATAATAGATTGTAGTTTAACCAAGTCCTTCCTAGTGGTATAAATATAAATCGACAACCTGGTAGAACTCCTAGGTAAAATGCTACAATGGTATAATTATCTGTCCACTTGCAGAATTGTTCTTAGTTTATATTTATTTATATTTCTGCCTAGTCACATGGAATAATATATAAAACCTTTATTTATTCTTAGCATATATAATTAGGATTGACAACCCAGTTAATGCTAAAGAATGTTGGTAATAGATAAGTGGCTAGTTGCTAATGATCAGTTAATCAATTACCATACATCTTCTAATCTCGTCTCTAGTGTTAAAGGTTATAAAGTTATATTTGACGATGTTAGTAGATGTCAACATCTATCTAATGGCCTTCATCTCTTGATCTCGGCTCTCCTCCAGGGGGGTCTGGCCCTCTATTTATAGCCCGGTGGGATGAACGCATGCCGTTAGATCAAACCGACTTAACCAAGGGCCCAGATGACTCCTCAAAGGCGGTGGTAAAAGACTCCAGAAGGCGGCGGGTGGAAACCCTAGGGGGCGCTACCCGGCCCCCCTTCGGGCCGGCCGGCCCCACCTTGGCAGGTGTAGGTCTCCGGTTGCTTCGGGTGCCTTCTACACTCTTCCAGTGTCCTCGAGATGATGTTTCCTTCGCGGTCAAGCTTCGTGTCTTTTATGCACTTTAATCCCTCTTTCATGCTTTTCTGGAATAATCTCTGGAAAATATACAATTCACCAAAACTTGTGGAAATTATTAGTAATAACCCTATTCTACTGGATATTCATGTTTAATGCAGGGATAATTGATAATAAAATTTAGACGATAACAAGTGTCAATACCCCCGAATGCTTCAGTTGTAATCAGCTTAGAAAGAATAGAGAGATTTAGAGTTTAGTCCATCCTATCTCATCTAGTGAGAAGCCTCCTAGCAAGGCTAGTAGTGAGAGTGTGAGTGAAGAGAAGCCGAAGAGTAGGAGAGCTCTGAAAAGGTCTCTCTCGGACGTTTCCTTTCTAAGGTACTCTTTGATTCGATAATATAATTTTCTTTCTAGTACTTACATTTCCCACATTACTTTCAGTACTTACTTTTAGTATTTACTTCCAAGTATTTACTTTAAGTATTACTTTGAGTGCTCTAGTTGCTGTAGTACTAGGGGATTAATTATCGGTTTTCATACACTTAGTGCGGGATCTTCGCTGCTAGACGGTGCTCTAATCTTAGCGCGAGGTTAGAGTAGTAGCCTATAGTGTAAGCGTGGTGCTTAGACTAGAAGTTACCTTGGATTGCGGCTAGACCCACGGATAGTAGTGGTAGGTCTTAGGTGGTGACAGCCCTAAGATCCACTGGATTCCACCACGTTCGGTCTAGTTTGATCAGCATAGGGTTTTTCTAGACGTGAGTAATCCCAATCTTTTGGGACCGCGCATTCGCGCCGAAGTGCTATTTGGAGTCAACCTACCATGTTACCTTGCATCCCACTCTTGAGCTCATCACTGTCTACGTCGTTGCTTGGCTCTATCTGAAAACTAGATTATTTGGATTAGTTATCACTACACTAGTTCATTCTTATCATAAATCGTGATTGTTCTTACCTTACCATTGGATATCTCTAGCCATAAGAAGCTTCCCTGTGGAAATAAATACGATACTTGGTTACTCCCAAGTAAAGTGCTACATCGATAGATTCTGTGAGCTTGCGGAATTCTGCAATAGTCATAGGAATTATCAATAAGCTTTTCTAACGCCATTATTAGGAATAACTATATTCTTGGTAGTGACCTTAGAATTGCTAACAGCCTCCCACCACTACATTTTTGATTAACCGTGATGGGTGTTTTTCATTAACCGTGGCGGTTTTTACAACCGCCTCGGATCAAAGGTCACGGTTAATCGTCACCTTAACTGAGGCGGTTGTCTGACCGCCACGGTTAATCAATTAAAAAAATTTAAAAAAGAAAAACCCCTAGACGAGCCCACCGAGCCCATCCATGGGCCCGGCAAGCCCATCCATGGGCCGCCGCTGCCACCAGCCGCTCGCCGCACCGAATCCAGCCTCCCGGCCACCGGATCCGGCCACCGGATAGTGGGAGGGAAGGAGAGGGCCGCCGCGAGAGGGGCCACTACCGAAGGGCGGAGCCCGCGCGAGCCGCCAGGTGGCCGCGCCCTGCGCCACCGCGGAGGGCCGCGCCCCGCACCGTCGGCCGGGGCTGCACCGCGCCGCTGTGCCACCGGCCGGGCCGCGCACCACGTGGCCGCGCCACTCTGAGCCCCCGCCGGCCGCGCCGCCGTCGCCCTGCCACGTGCTGCCGCCGGGGGTGCCGCGCCCCGAGCCGCAGCCGAGGGGGGGGGGCGTGCCGCGACCGTGCCGCCTAGGTGCAGAGGAGAGGGTCGGAAGGGAGGGGAGAGGGATTGGGGCGCCGGAGGAGGGCAAGGGCGCCATTGCGGCTAAGAGTAGGGGTGCAGCTGAAAGGGAAGGGAGGAAATGACGTAGGGTTTCTGATCCAATCTATATATATTTTACATGCTAGTGGGCTGGAACGGGCCAAGCGGGCTGGGCCCAATTTTAGGAGGCAGTTCTTATAAAATCCGCCTCGGTTAATTATTTATCGTGGCGGTTGCGTTTTAATGACCGCCTCGTTTAATAAGCATTAACCAAGGCGGTTATATTACATTGTACGCGGTTAATATATTTTAACCGCCTAGGTTATTAAAAAAATAATCGCCTCCGTTAATGCCAGCATTAACCGAGACGGTTTTCCTTCCTAACCGCCTCGGAAAATGAATTGGAAGTGCCTTGCAAGATTTTTTTTTGTAGTAGTGTCCCCCGATCCGGTTGAGATTGAGGTCGATCTGAGGACGGTGCTCAGGATTTGGATCCCCTTTTCGGTGGATTGGGATCTTGGCATTGTCTCTCTTTTCTCCTCCTCCAACTCCGCCCAGTCGCCTACATCATCCCCTCCACAGCAGTCTTCGGTTTTCCTGCTCTCTACTGCGGCAAGGTGGCTCCTCTCCTGGAGTTTGTCCGACAGCGCCGCCTCCCCTTGGGACCCTGGTTCGTGTCGCAACCTCCGGCGATAGCTCCGACCAAATCCTCTGGTCGCCGGTGTGCACCTTCTTCGTCGACTCGACCGGCCCGCCTTCAACCGTTGCTATGCGCGGTCTTGCCACCCGGTTGCACGCGTCCTCGATGCCTCTGCGAACGCCCGCCGGCGGCCTCGTCGTCATCAATGCCATGGACAGCGCCGCCTTTGTCCTCTCCAGATCCAGGATGTAATTTGGTCTTCTTCTGAGGACCATTTTGTAAACCGTACTGTTGTGATAATATAATATATTGTGTTTGTTGTCAAAAAAAAAATTGCTACCAAAGTGGGATGTATTTAGCAGTTTTGAGTGCAAGGGGATAGGTTCCCAGTATGAAGTAGGCAAATTCCATTCATTATTCATACTTTAACAGGTCGGATTGCTGTTTAAAGTCATGTTTAATTGGATGTGTCTAATCCTGTCCAGTCTAATATTTGTCAATCCACTCGCTTATGTGTGTTCAGGGCCTGTTTCAAAGAAAGGAACAAGAAACAAAGGACACGAGTAAAACATAGGGAAAATATTGGAACACAATAGAAAAACAAAGGAAATGGATGAGAGAAGGTGTTTAGAAATGTTGGAATTTTTTAGATAGGAATATGATGATGACAAGGCGATCAACCAAAGATGTCAATGTTGTTCAAGGACAACGACCTTGAACCCCCAGGACGAAGCCTTGCTTGCCTTGTATAAACCCGAAGGAAATACTAAGTAGAGTGTGACACGTGGCCTGGTCACGGACCAAAAAACCTCCCCTTCTCATTAGTTAGGGTATTATTAGGCAGCATGCCATACATTGCTACGGGATAACTAAATTTTTATATAAAAAATATACAATTTGCACTGATAAAATAACAATACTATGAAATTAAATGCCGACATGTCGCATGGAGCAGAGAGATTCTACTCAAATCCAAAAAAGCTAACAGCTATGGTCAGGATGATTTCATTCTTACTGAATACCAAACTGCAATGTGTGACAAACTAATTGAGATATGCTTACTGCTGTAGGATTACTTGAAGAAGGGACCTAAATTGTTTGTCGTTGGAAATGCGGAAGAGGCAAGCCTGCACAGTTAATTAAGACAATGCCGCTTCATGGCTCAATGTTCTTTGTGCTGAAACTGAGCGCCAGAGCCCCATTTCTTCAGACATGCTGCCTTCCGTTATGGCTGCAACAAGGACTGAAGCAGAGGAACTAAACTTGTCGCCTGTATCTTCCGACCTGAAAATGGGCAGAGCTAGCCATACATGCAAATATCAGAGCTCCATTTGGATGGCTTACCAGTCCAAAAAAAAATTAGTAAAATTAGCATGATAATTCCAAATACTCAGGTACTGCTCGGCTCAGCAGAATTGCAGACAAATCAATATCATGTTTAAATTGTGGACCATCATATATGCACTCATGGCATAGAAAATAGAAGAATCCTCTTTTACTGCACAACATAGCTCCTCACTATTACAATCCATACCACAATCTCTCTTCTTTTCTGTGTATGTATTCTTAGCATCTTGGATGCAGATAAGTGCATAATATTCGAACTGAAATCTAAACCAAAAGATGCATGTTCTCCTACTTATGCTGCAACACTGGAAGCACTGATTGAGATAGGGTACTCGCAGGTGAAGGAGCAAGAACTGATAATGAGCTCAAAACTTTCAAAAAAATATATGAACAACTTAGAAGAATAGTTTGAGTGTAGCTTCTTGTTTTCAGTTAATCTGGCAGGTCATCCTGCGTCCTCATGTGAGCTTGCATATATGCATAGAGTTACTTGTTAGGCATTTTCAGCCATCAGAAAGAACATGCAACATTGGAAAAGTATGGTCTTAGTCTCTCATTACTCTTGTTCAACTGCAAACACAAGAACAACTACCCATCCTGCAAACAGATGAAGTGGATCACCAAGCAAGAAGTTTCAACAAAGAATAATACTGAAACCATATGCCTCACATGGGAAGCAAAGTTAGAAAGCAATTGTTTTCAGCAGGAATAATAACTATAGATCACCAATCTCCCTCCCACCCCTGCTAATACAGGTAGCTCAGAGCAATGGGAAAACTAACACACAAAATAGGATTATAAAATACATAAATATCAGAAAAATTCTAACAAACAACAATTTTAAATGAGTTGTCACTATGTCACATCCCAAAATTCTTATTTTGGGATGTGACTAGAAAACACTAAAAACAAAATATAAGATTTTTACCATTTTCTAAAAATGCCAACTTAGCTTAAATTATTTACAATTTAGATATTGGAAAATGTGAGTTTCTAAAATTTTTGGAATTGAATTTAATGGTTTAGTTGCATTCATGCCTCTGCATAGTGTTTTGTATGAAAAAATATTTTAAAAGTTTTCAAAAGCGCATAGGGTTTTATTGGAATAAAATTTCTCAAAATCTTTGATCAAGTTTCCATCTATGATTAAATCCTTGGAACCATATAACTTGATCCTTGTTCCAAAAAGACCTTGATGAATCTCCAAACTTTCATCTTGCCAAACACTCAAACTCATGTTCTTTAAACCTTAATTATTTATATCCTAACTTGTTCTCTCTTTTGTCCTTTCTATTTCCTCCATCTATT
The DNA here is from genome assembly GCA_038502445.1 of Eremochloa ophiuroides. Taxonomy (NCBI): domain Eukaryota; kingdom Viridiplantae; phylum Streptophyta; class Magnoliopsida; order Poales; family Poaceae; genus Eremochloa; species Eremochloa ophiuroides. The sequence continues at coordinate 18,105,152 of JAHLJS010000009.1, read as the reverse complement.
TGAGCTTATAAACCTTTTTGATTGAATCTTCAAATCATTTAAACCTATGCTATCAATCACATGTCGTGTACCCATGATAATCTCAGTTCTGACTTTCTTTTCTTTCCTCACCTTGAGCAACCTTCACTTGAACTCTTTCGTATATCTCTTCTCCTCTTAATCAAAACCAAACTTGTTTTTGTACCATCCTTCAAAAATTGTGTGGCTTTGGGGTACCCATTTGAAACTCTGAGTTTTCCTAATCGTGTCTCGGAGAATTTAGCAGGCCTGAGCTCAACACTACCATTCCATCTTGTCTTCTTCTCTTTGTACGTACCCTTAATCTTTCTCATTAGTAAAACATCTTCGCCATCTCTCCTTTTGCTAATGGGTCAACCCAACTCATTCCGTCCTCCGACATCGCTTCGTGCCGAAATCCGGTCCAAACTTTGAGTTATCTCTCACTGCAGGTCAAAGCCCAACCATCCTCCTCTCCTTTGTGGTTCAACATCAAGTCCAACCAGCCCTCTACCTCTTCATCTCCCCTCTCCCATGTCCACCCCATGGCAGCCCTCTATCTTGCACAAACATTTCAACCAAAGCATGAAAATATCAAGCCTTGCCTTCTAACCCTTTGGTCTCCCATCCTATCCCCTTCACATATACCACCCCCATAGCCCCCTCACGCCTCCCCCTCTCTTCCTCACATCAAGAACAGAGGAGAGACACCCCTGAAGCCCCTCCTTCTCCCCCATGGCTGCCCCAATCATTCCCCAACGTTTCCTCTCCTTCCCGTCCATGAAAATGATGCATATCGGTGATTGCAACCCGTTTAGCCACCTTGATTTCGTTCCCAAGCACCCAACAAGGATTTGGAGGACATCATAATCACCCTCCCTGCTGGTCAGGTCGTTGTGATGGCTTCTACCACCTTGTATGCTTGCCCCGGTCAACCGCATCGTGAGAAGGATGCGCCGTTGAACCGCGTTGTCATCACCGGTCGTCGTCGATGTGTTTCCCCGCTCCACCACACCAATCCGCATGGTGAGAACCCTCCATCATCTCTCACATAATGTTTTCATAAAGTCCTCTGCAAATCAAGTACCATAGATGATGTATGGTTGATCCCTGACGAATTTTACCCATTGTATGTGTTGCTGTTCCTGGCGGCCAGTTTTTTTGTTGTTGTCGGAATTGGCGTTCCTCACTGTTCCTTTGATCAAATCATCAAACCCTTTGGTGAGATTGTAGTTCATATCCTTGAACATGTCCCAGCAAAATGGTTTTGCCATAGGAGTTGAGAAACTAGAGATATGTTCATCTACCTACCCTGCTGTTCCTGTTGTCTGGGCAGATTGCAGTTCTGAGTGGTTTTGGCATTTCCCCGCTATTCCGCTGTCCAAATCACCGAAACATTGAACCCACCTGTTCATGACATCCCTGCACATGATCCCACAAATTGTTTCGGATATCCAATCCACGATGGCCGAGATATCGAGACCGAAGTGACTACCACTCCTACTGTCCAATCACCCTATTTTTGGCAGCGGCGTTCCCGTTGATCCAGTGAACTCTATGATGAACCCTTTGTCTATATTATCCTTTATATAGTTGGACACACCTCTGAAAAGTTTCATGTCTATAGTATCAAATATGAAAGAGATATTTTCCTATCTTGTGCTCGCTGTCCTGCTGCCCTGCAGCCACGCTGATGCCAGTTGGCATGCGTGTTTCGGCTGATTCATCGCTCCGGTGATCAAACCCTTCAACCACATTGTGTCTCATATACTTACACACATATCTACAAATTGGTTTGGTCATACATGCTATCATGGCCAAGATACCAAGGTTTCACTAACTGCTACTCCTGCTGTCCTGAAACTAGCCATGTAACATGTTTTGCAATTGCATTCTCCTACTGACCGACCATCAAAACATCATGCCATTTTGCTATAACATACTCCATAATTTTCATTACATCTCCACAAAATGTATCCAATTGGTTCTACAAATACCACGCCTATAATGATCAAAATCCTCGCTATCCGCCTACATATATGTCTTACATGGACTAGTCTAGTCGCTGTAACTGCATCCTCGTTGATCATGTGTCAATATGCACTGGTTGATCATGATACGTTCCAAAGTAACCTATTCTTTTATCCAAAATCATTCCCTCATATCTCAATGAAATATTTGGAACACAAGCCATTTGTGTAACCCCTCTTCCCACCCTAGCTGTCCCAACCACCACCACCACCACCACCACCACCATATTTGTCATGTGATGTTCTATAACCATAGATAAATCTTGTTATCAATGTCATAACATGTTATCCATGATCCAATCTTTGTTCTCCAATGATTCCCATTAACATACCACCAACTAGCAAATTTGTTTCATCCTCAGAGCAACTCTGATTGACATACCCTCTTCATGTGACATGCCCTTACATGTGAATGCATATTCTCTATATTTTGGTCATCATTTAAATTCATCCAGGCAGAACCATGATCTAGTGATCACTAAACACACTTGTCCTATTCAAATCATGCTTTATCAACTCTCATGTCCTTTCACATGATGTACATCAATTCAATCTAATTCTTCGATGCAGTCTGTTCCAGTCTCTCAAACATATCCCTACCACACTCCATAATACATATCATGCTCTCCAAAGCCAAACCCTGTGTTAGAACCTAATACATATTCAATCCTTTTTGTCATGTTAAATATGTTTTAGTCCAAATTCCACCTTGCTCATCTAATCCAATCCTTGCCACATATACCTTTCAAATGTCACATCATTTAATTGTGGTTCTTGTTTTGTTTAGTTTTCGCGCTCACACGATTATAGAACAAGTCATATGTTTTCAAAACCTTTGTAATTTATTTATTTTATAATGCTTGGTGTACTATTTCTAGATTTGTATGTGAAGCTTGCATTGGTTGTTGAGATCATTAGAAGTGGAGCTATGCGAGGATGATCCAGAAAAGAAGTCAGAAGGTTTGGATAACAAGCTTTTGGAAGGCAAGTATAACCTATGGTTTCCTTGTTACCTAGAAACTATTAAATAATACATATTCATATGCATGTGTCTAAATTTGTAAGCCCTAGGTACTTGACTAGGATTTGTCGATCAATCACCTTGTCTACCTATGGGGGTTTATGCATGATAGTGGATTAGATGCTATGCTCAACAAATGCTTATATGGAATCTTGAGCAATGAATTATGCAACGATGATTAATGTATGCTTTTTAGCAACAAGGCTCGAAGGGTGCTAGATTATGGGTTTTTATACTCTGGTTACTCTCCGTAAGGGCTTCCACTGAAATTTGACCTTCCAGGAAACCCGTACATCCACGAGAATCAATGGGCTCTGATCTTCCAGGAATCAATGAGCTCTGATCTTATGGGGGATGTGCGAGTATCTAGTTTTTCTCTAGCTCGTTAGTGGTTACTGAAAGGTGCAAGAGGGGGCCTAGGTTCAAGAATGGGTTCCAAGCCTGTCAAGATGTGTGTTGGGCTGCGGTCACATGGTGTGCCAATCTTGAAAGGGGCCTCCATTCGCCTAGCTGCTGAAACCTCATGGCTACTAACTTGTTACGGGTAATTACTGAAAAGCTTCGTAGTGGTTCCCTGTCGCTCACCTTGGCAGTGTTATAGGAGTAGATATCCCGACATATGGGAATTAAGACTCGGGGTTAAAGCTGAACAAGCTCTGCAGAGTTCTTTCAATTTGATATATCAGCCGTGCTCACAGACACGAGTAGCCTGGAATCCTTTTTGTATCAGCAGATACCTGTGGGAGTTTGAGTGTTGTTTCTAATATTGATTAATGATATTATTGTTTCACTTGGAATGTGGGTTATTCATTAAATTAGTAAAGTAGGTTATGAATAAAATCTGACCAACTAAAAGCGAATTGTTGTAAACTATGTCAAACCTTTGAGACTTGCATCCCCCATAATTATACTTACTGAGTGTTGGCATTTCTTAACGTCGTTACAAAAGATAGACTAAAAGTCCATCCCCGGCAACGGCGCCAGAAATGCTTATTGGCGTTTCTTAGCATCACTACTAAAGATAGACTATAAGTCCGTCCTTAAAAATAATACTAAAAACGAAAGTTGACATCCCCAACCACCATTACTTCAGAAAGGTAACCCTTGGCCCTTAAAGGTGCCAGCCTAGGTAATGCAGTCTGATAATAGCAATTAGAAGTGCCGGATTGGCCTTCCTAACCGTCATTACTTACGATATGCAAAACTGTGACACGGCGCCGTAGGGTGCACAAGAATTACAATCCTTAAGTAATGGTACTTAGGTACGCCAATCGATAGCTCAGTAAGAAATAAGATTACTCTGCAAGCGCGTAGAACTATCATTGTAGCATATCAACCCGTGAGTATTCAAGGGTGTCGTATTTATAATTTCCCGTAGGAGGGCAATATGCATCAAGCGTGGTGTAAACATGATCACTTATTGAGTGCAATGGTGGGTATAGAGCAAACAGGGATAAAACATGATTTCAAAATAGTGGACACACATCTGGGTCAACCTCAAGGATAAAAAGGAAGAATAAAAAATAAAAGAATATAACTAACTAAGCAGGCATTGGTCATATATAATTATGCAAAGAATTGCTAGCAACACATCTAATTAGCAAGTCTAGTATCAGGACTAAGTTTGGGGTGAAAGGGAGATCCCCGCAGCTGGTCTGCCAGCCGATAGAGACTTTATGAACTCCTACTTCAATATCCGAACGTGGGGGAGTGCTAGGGATGGACAAGGGCTATCACCACCTGCCCACCCTACCCCTCTACCCGTGGGATACCGACATATTCGTCGATCTCCGCATACCTGAGCACCATGCTCACGTACTTGGAAACAACTCCTAACCTTCGCGGACCCCAACCCTTCGGATTGACAGGCTAGGTTAAGAGCAACCAAAAAGGCACAACGAAGAACGATAATGAACAAGTCAAGAACATGACACATAAACTATATTCTAGTCTATATATTATGCTCATAACAAGATCATAACTTTGCTCTAGTTCATATGCATGATCATATAAATAAGATAAGAACTTGCTCATGGAAGAAGACCGAATTGTATTCATACCAAGATGATCCTTTTCTTCCAAGGAGACAAGCTCTCCTCGATAGCTCTTGCCTTGCTCACAAACTACTAATACTACTCTAAAGATACAAGTGAGAGGTGTGAGATAGATGACTCTAAAATGATGTGTGTTGAATGATGAAGGAGCACCATCTATTTATAGCTAGAGTAGGGCGGTTTGGCGTCTCTAAGTTTTGAAGGAGGTGAAACCGCCCTTGGGAAACCGCCTAGAGCACCGCCACCGAAGACTAGGCCCGGGAGGCCTCACCAGGGGGGCGGCCGCACCTGGGGGCGGTCGGTCCCTTGGATGTGCCATTTGGCCACCGCCTTCTGGTGGTCGGTTGCTCTCTGGGCCTGGGCCTCTCCTGTGGTTACGGATGGATCCTATTCAGCTTTTGAGGTAGGCTTTCTTATTATTCTTGGTTTGCGCATTTGCTAAATACGTCTTTGGCTCTTGCGCTTTCTTCGTGATGTTTGTGCATTTCCACTTGTTACACCATTAAAACTGCAAAACATGAATACTAGGGGAACAAGTGGAACTTGTTAGTAGTAAAGGCATATGTGCTAGAATATGATTGTCTTTCTTCTTTTTAGTCTAAGTTGGCAGCATAGAAATCATCCATAAGGACTTGCCAACACTGAACATGGTGAGCTGACGCTTGTGGTTGTCACCAACAAAAATCTCGGATGGGTACCAGATGGTGGTTCAAGTAATGTGCTTCCATGAGTTGTCCAAGAGTACTAGGTGAGTGCTCCCCCAATCAACCGTCCCTGTGGAGTTTGGTGTCCCGAAGATAGAAGATGAAGAATAGGTTCCGTTGTGCTGTGATATATTTGTAAGTCTTAATGTAAATATGTTTCGCTATGTATTAAGGTATTGCTTCTGATATTTACCAAATTTGTTGCTATATGTGTTGTGTGGACATCCTGAGCACACATATAGTTAACACTTGGTATTCTTCAGAAAACTGGTTGTTCCACACTACCAGAACCCCAAGAACATGACTGCAATGTTAGGGCTATGTACATATTAGCAGAACAGAACTCAGCATACAAAGTCGAATTCAAAGCAGAAAAGAAATCGGATTTGGAATGACTACACGAGAGAGGTCATGACAAGAATGCATGCACTCAACTACAAAACCGGAGGAGCTCAACCTTAGAGCCACTACATAAAGCACGTCGCGATGAGAAAGAATCTAGACATGTCATTTTCTACAGAGGAAGGACCAAATTACAGGTTAAACCAGCGGCACAGGACTATCCAGTTCAAGCAGGCACGGTGCTACTAAAATCAATCCGCAACCAGCACCGAAGTCTTGGATCAATTCCAGAATGGCACAGAAAAAAGTGAGCTCAAGAAAGCATTATGCCATTGCGAGATTAGCTCGCTTCTAATCTCATTCACAAGATATCTCCAATCGACAGGAAGCTAAAACAAAAGCACAGGGGCTGCCCAAAGTCAAACAGTAGCATACGCATAATTTCAGAAGCTATTGTTGACATTTCATAGTGCAATCACCAAAGATAGACAGAAAGTCTATCCCCGGCAATGGCACCAGAAATGCTTGTTGGCGTTTCTTAGCACCACTACTAAAGATAGACTATAAGTCCGTCCTTAATAATAATACTAGAAACGTAAGTAGACATTCCCAGCCACCATTACTTCAGAAAGGTAACCCTTGGCCCCTAATGGCACCGGTCCTAGGTAATGCAGTCTGGTAATAGCAGTTAGAAGTGCCGGATTGGCCTTCCTAACCGTCATTACTTACGATATAGCAAAACTGTGACACGGCGCCTTGGGGTGCACAAGAATTACAATCCTTAAGTAATGGTACTTAGGTATGCCAATCATGATAGCTCAGTATAGATAAATCCGCAAGCGCACGGAACTATCATTGTAGCATTTCAACCCTGTGGGGTGTCGTATTTATAATTTCCCCTAGGAGGGCAGGACGAATGCATCTAGCTTTGGCATAAACATGATCACTTATTGAATGCATAGGTAGACATAGCATTGGCAGGGGTAAATCATAGTTCAAAGATAGTGGACACACATCTGAGCCGACCTCAAGGATAAAAGAGAAATAAAGAATAAAAGAATATATCTAATTGAGCAGGCATTGGTCATATATAACTATGCAAAGAACTGTTAGTAAACATCTAACTAGCATGTCTAGTATCAGGACTAAATCTGGGATGACAGGGAGATCCCCGTAGCTGGTCTGCCAGCCGATAGAGACTTTACGAACTCCTACCCAATATCCGAACGTGGGGGAGTGTTAGGGATGGACAGGGCTGTCACCACCTGCCCACCTACCCCTCTGCCCGTGGGATACCGGCAAATTCGCCGATCTCCGCATACCCGAGCACCATGCTCGCGTACCTTGGAGACAACTCCTAACCCCCTAGGACCCCACCCCTTCGGAGTGATAGGCTAGGCTAAGAGCAACCATGACAGCACGACGAACCGTCACCTCATCCCTAGTTCTTCCTCTATTCATACTAAGTCGGTGAACGATGAAGAACAACGATGAACATGTCAAGAACATAACACATAAACTATATGCTAGTTCATATATCATGATCATAACATGACCAAGACTATACTCTAGTTCATATGCATAATCATATAAGTATGATAAGAACTTGCTCATAGAAGAAGACCGAATTGTATTCATACCAAGATGATCCTTTTCTTCCAAAGATACAAACTCTCCTTGCTAGCTCTTGCCTTGCTCTAATAGCTAAAACTAATCTAAAGAATACAAGTGAGAGGTGAGGTAAATGGCTCCAAATGATGGTGTGTGTTGGAGGGGAGCTCTCCCTCTCTTTTATAGTCTAACAAGGACGGTTCGGGCGCCCACAAATATGGAAGCAGGTGGAACCACCTTGAGGGAACCGACCTACGCACCGCCTGAGAAGGATGGGCCCGGGAGGCCCCACCAGGGGGCGGCCGCCCCCGGGGGCCGTCGGTCCCTGGGGAGCGCGCCATCTGGCCACCGCCTTCGGGTGATCGGTTGCTCCCTGGGCATGGGCCTCCCCCGCGGTTACGGATAGATCCAGTTTAGCGTTTGAGGTAGGCTTTCTTATTTTCTTGGATAGCGCCTTCTCTGAATACGTTTCCTAGATGTGCGCTTTCTTTATGGTTTTTGTGCATTTCCACATGTCACACCTGTAAGTCAAGTACACACCAAAACTTGTGGAAATGTTAGTTTAAAGCCCTACCTACTATTTATTTTAGTAACATATTGGCGGTAAGAAATAGGCTTTAAGGACCGCCAACAGCTATGAAGGACTATAACACGATACAAATCAAAGCCAAAGATGAAGTATTCATAGAGTAGAGAAAATGCTTCAAATATCAAAAGCAGCAAACAATGAAGTAAAGACCGAAGAGTACAGACAGTACAACAAATCAAGGCAAGGTGGTATAAAGCTCAAGCCTACACAGTACAACCGGAAGGCATATTCAAAGAATATTCGACACACAGTATAGTCAGAGTACAAGACAATTTTGAGACTGAGAGAACAATAAAGTATGCGGATATCCTAGAAAGAGCTCGTGCCCGAGTTCATAACACAAAGAACAGCAAAGAACCTGGGCACTAGGCTCGGGCCTACAAAATACATACCCGCAAAAGAAGACGTCATTTTTTTTCGAAATCAACAAAGACCCTCCAGCCTTTTGTCCAAACAGTAATAGGCTCGGGGCTACACTCAATGAGTGCACTTTTTTCTGAAAAAAGTGCACATCACTCCCAAAAGGAACTCCAATCACTCCAAAATTGCAAGACCCTCCAACTCTTTGTCCCAAATAACAAGAAGCTCGAGGGCTACACTCACTGAGTGCACTTTTCCCAAAAAAGTGCGCAACAGACCAAGAAAATTACCACTTCAAGGTTTCACTTCAAAGAACTCCAAAATGACCTCCACCTTCATCACAGAGGAGAATGGAGGCAGCTTCTGAAGTTCAACTATGAAATGCTCGAGGGCTTGTCGATACAGGACCCATAGGGTCCCTCATCGTGGTCCTATGCAGATCATGGACCATGTCCTAGCCCACCGCCTGACAAATATCATCAACTCCAAGAAGTTTTGGGATGACCTAGTCGAACTCCGTAAGAAATATTATCCTGACAAGAAGCTTACAAGTTTCTATGAGGGAAAGGACACAAAAAATGATATTTTTGGTAGTGTAGAGAACCCAGAAGAAAAGGAGGTAATCCAATTATAAGACATCATGTTAATAGATTTTGAATGCGCATAATTTGAAATTTGGTTGAGTGTTTTTTTCTAATTTTGAAGAAAAAGACAATTTTACTTCTTTTTCATTTATTTGAAATTGGATCCCATCTTCTGTAACTATAAAGGCACGAATTGAAGAGAGAAACGGTGTCCCAAGAATTACATCTTGTTCTAAATTTTCGATTAGCATGATGATGTTTTAATATGATATTATCAACGCATATGTCTACCTCGGGAACTTTGTAATTTACCTTTGTTGACGGTATTTATTTATACCATGTTTTCTACCATCATAACTATCAACAAAACACTCTTTTTGGGGAAGAAACAAGCAAACACGTAGTGACTTAGGTACAAATAACTTGGTTCCACATGTACATGTCATTATTTGCTTGCAGGTACTCAAAACAGGTGCTTTCAGTGTTTAGAAGCCCAAGATGAAGATAATATGCAGATCAAAATAAGACAAAGTGGCAAAGCGATGTCACAATCATCAAAGTCTTGGCTCTAGGAGCAAGTGGACACTTGGTGCACACCATCCATGGGTCGGCCGACCCATAGAAGGTGGCTCCAAGACTCCATCTTCAACCAACAAGCAATGGAGTGAGATGTAGGAGAGAGCTGAGCCCAAATGGAGCCATGTCATGGGTTGGCCGACCCATGCATGGAGCTCTGCTGGCTCTGCTGACATGCCATGATCCACTACACCTCTCCTATAGTCCATTTTCACCTTTGATTCATAGTATAACTTCAATCAACGGTGGAAGAGCAAAGCACATGGATTCATGGGCCCACAACGAAGGAACCGACATGACAACAAAATATCCAACATATGGGCAACACTCTATGACATGTGGGGAACAAGCTGGTGGGACCTACCTATCATAGGGGGGTCGGTTGACCCCCCTAGTGTCCAAATTCCACCCACCGACTCCAAGCACGATGATAGGCAACGTGGTGAATCCAAAACGTCCAAATCAAGTCGGTTCAAGGTCGACGGATCCAAGGGTAGAGATGGAAAGGCACATGGATTGATGACATGACACTCTTCTTCATCCCCCTATAACTACCCCCTAGTCCTTCACTCTAATCATCAAGTGTATCATAGGAAGAAAGACAACTCTAGTAGCTTTAGTGTTATAATAAGAGGGAAGAGAGCGAGGGAAGTCTTCAGGAGAAAGTCCCGGGCCTGCTAGGAGTCTTCTGCAAGGTGTACCTCAGCGGATGCAAGCTTCAAGTAAATTTTACATCTGAGTCCTTCTAGTATTTGATATTCTGGTTCTGGTACTATAAGTATATACTTGCTTTACCTGTGCATTGCTTTACTTAGTGAAGTGCTCTAGTATCTAGCTAAGATTAGAGTAGTAAGTGTAGTGTAGACGTGGTGTCTAGACTATATCTTACCAGTGTAGGCCACTTGTCGCACGGATTGTTTGTGGGTGCCAGCAAGTGGTGACAGCCTTGTCTGGTCTTAGTATCCCACCACATGTGTAAGACAAGTTATTAAAACAGCAAGGCATCAATACAACTGCATAGTCGCCTCGGGTAGGAGTTTTATCTCTTACTATTTTGTCTATCGCCTCTTGTAAAGGGAGGAGGCGGTAAACCTCTTTATACTTAGAACACCAAGACCAGATATCTTTGCTACATAGGGACCTCTCTATACCTCTATCCTAAGCCCTTTGATCACCATCTGACGGCCTTGGACCTAGTTAGTTCACTTCACGTTCCCCGTGGAAAATACGATACCTGGAATGCTCCCGGTGAAGGCTACATTGACTACCGTACGTTTGCGGTATAACCGTTTGTCACTTCTTGTGTCAACAACCTTCAACATGCGACCTTCGGCAAAGTGAATCTCATGGGTGGATTTTTTATAATACCTAAAGGGAATGATGTCTTGTCAAAAGCAATTCACATCAGTTCTAGAATCTAGTAGAGTGTTATAGGTGAATCTGATTCCATCATGGAATTCGTATGATATATCAGTGTACTATTTTTGTTTAAAGTATCTTCCTATGGAACCAATTAATTCATTACCTTGAGGCTTGTTGACAATTACAAAAGCTATCACAGGAGTGTAGCCAAATCTATCCTTTAGCGATAGTAATAATAATACTTCTCAACGCAATCACCGGGGTTGTCAATCCCTATGCTCAAAGTATCCCTAGCAATGGCGTCGAAAATGCTTATGGGTATGGCTCTATAGGATTGGTGGTGGGTTTCTGCAAGCACACAGAACTATCAGTGTAGCACTTTACATAGGAGTACCAGGTGTCGAATTTATATTTTCCCAAAGAAAGGTGGGGTTTGTGATTCCTAGGATCTAATAGTCAAGGATGTAGATATGGATAAATGGGGTAACAACCTTAGTGAGGATAAATAAATGAAGGATAACTAAGGTGAAACACACTAGGATAACTCTAAGTAGCTCAGGAGTTTATGGGAGAACTCTAACTCAGTAAAAGATCAAATGTTGCTACACCAAAGAGTCTGATATACCAAGAACGTGCAAAGTCCTAAACTCGCTAGGGTTTGACTGATTAGGCACCATACACCTACAAGCTCTACGCCTTTAACCTAGGACGAAAGTGGTGGAATCCAGAGGATTCTAGGGCTATCACCACCTAGAACCTACCACTACTATCCGTGGGCCTAGCCGCACTCAAGGGTAAGATATAGCCTAAGCACCGCGTTTAATCTATAAAAATTACTACTCTAACTCTGGACAAATAATTAGAGCACTCTAACCAAGCAATGAGACAAGTATGTAGCTATTTAAAGTATAACAATAAATAAATGAAGCAACGGATCTTTATTACCGATAAGAGTGAAGAACACTGCAGAGGAGGTCGCCGACAAGCCCGTCTCCTCCACAGACTTCCTCCTTCTCCCGACTTCTCTCTCACTAATCTACTCTTCCTTAGCTAGCACTGTTCCTAAGAGCAGAGCTTCGCTAGAGAGAAAGACAGAGCAGGAACTACTTCTAACTATAGGAATGAGCTGAATCTCTAGTGGTTCTCCTTACAAGTGAGGCAGAGGGTACTATTTATAGTGTAGGGGAGCCCTAGTTGTACTTGTAGGAGCTCTGGAGGTCAATGGCCCGAAGTGGCAGGAGGGCAGACGCCCTACTAGGAGGCGGGCGCCCCTTGGATGCACCGACTGGCATCCTACGGACCCTCATTCCTCCTCAAATGGGGTTGCAAGGTCGGTTTACTGCCCTGTTTTAGCGGTTTGCAGCCCCTGGGATGATGACATGTGGGTCCATCGATCCTTGGCACATAACTTGATCAATTATGGATGAAAACCGACTTTGGTAGATGGCTTGGATGACTCCTGGGGACCATCACATGGATTGTGGACGTGGGAGGCAGTTCGGACTGGGCAGGCGCCATGTTGATAGGGTTTCCAGATCCAAGTGACATGATTCTGAGCTGTTGATGTTGAGTCAACGTGGCATAACCTATTTGGGAGGATGGCACACGGATCCGTGACATTGCAAGTGAAATTGGTGCCAATGACAGGGCGGGCGCCCTGTGACTTGGCCCCAACGTAGCTCTTGTCATGTGTGTTGCTCAAATATGCCTTGGTTTGCTTTGTTTCTACTTGTTTTGCACCTGCAACCACAATTCTCTATGTATAAGTGGAACTAGGTGAGTTTCAAAGTGAGTTCTTTGCATTTCTTGTATTTTTACCTTGATTATGGGTGAAATGTTGACGGTAAAACAGGGTGTTAGCGACCGTCAACAAACTCCCCATGCTAACTTTTTTCTTGTCCTCAAGCAAAGATGTGGTTTTAAAGGCAATGTTGGATCAGGAACTGTTTCAAAGTAATAATTAACAAAGATCTTATATACAAACCAGCACTATTCTAGTATTGAGCATGGTTCAGAAATTCATCTTGTGTCCTAACTGTATGGGGCTTTTAGATTTTTCACCTTGGATTCTGCCAAAACAAGACAGAGTAGGTAAGCAGATACTTTATCCCTTACTTTGGTAGAGTGAGACCATTTACTAGAGAGTTTTTATCCTTTTGAAAGAAAATCTTGCTTTGGTTCTCTTAATGGCATTCTCATCCACTCCTTGGTGTGATGAACCTCTCAAGAGCTCAAAAGGAGCTTTTCATGTCTATCCTCAAGCTTATGTGGGGCTTATAGGATTGGAGCAAGAGCATACTTGAACTGAATATATTGTAAGGTTAGACTCTTAGATCACAGGGAGCAACAAGCTGTAGAGGGATCACCGACAGGCCGGCAACTCCTCCTAACTCTTTCCTCGCTCTCCATCTCTCTACTATCTAGTCCCTAGATCTTAATGAAGGTTATCCTTTCATGGGACACCTCTCGATTAGGGTTTACATGTATTGATATGAATTGGTCTGAAACCCTAGGGGTTCTGGGGCTGCTTATATAGGCCGGTGGGATGAACCATAACCCTTGGATCAAACTGACTTTGACCGGTAGTGGAGATTGCTCTAAAAATCAGGATGTGGGTCCACATTGAAACGGAGGCGGTTTCGTGACACTGACAGGTCGGCTGACCTAGGGGCCAGGTCGGCCAACCCACTTCAGTGTCCAAACAGGTCCCGTCTTCTCTGGTGAGTCTCCGGTGTCTTCTAGATTCTTCCTAATCCACATTCGCGGTGTAATTTGATTTTTATACCGACGTCCTTAGTATTTTCTCCTTTTCCTGATAACGTCCTGTAGAAACACAGATTCACCAAAACTCATGGAATTCTGTCAGTTCAACCCCCAAACCTATGTTGGTGTTTGCCTTTGTACCCTTTTCATGTTTAGTTGAGGGTAAAATCATACAATAATTACCATCAACAATGGCTTGCACGGTCTCAGGTGTATGCATCTTCTCGTAATTTTCTAGCCTCTGTTGATGATCGTTAAACACTAAATATAACCATCAACTAGTTGTAGGGTCTAGTACTAACGAGTTCCACAAGTTTTGCTTTCTCCTGATGTTTTGCAGGTATATTAAATTTTGCACCAGACAAAAGTATCTTATATGATGAACTGGAGCACACCATTATGAAGGTCTTGTCACGTTGATCGAAATGGATATATCACTTGCTATATTTGGACTCCGGAAGCAAGAGATATAAATTAAAGAAGATTTGCACGTGAATTTCATATGCATAGTGCCATGCAGCCAATCGGACGATGCCATGTGGTGGGCAACAGGGACCGCACGCGAGCAGGCCTGTCGGCGGACGGGGGCGCAGGTGCCCGCGCTGGCCATCCACAGCGCAACACGTGGTGCTGGGAGGCGCACTCACTCGCGCGCGTTCGCGCGAGGCAGCGCGGGGAGCGGCCCCTCGGCCTTGGCAGGACACGTGGGGGCGGCGGGTTGGCGCCCTGATGGCGGTGGCGCAGTCCGATCGGCCTGGGAGCGGCTAAACCGCCCGAACCGGCTAGGAATGCTCAGAATCATCCAGAAATGCTGCAGATCGCTGGTTGCATCGGTTTGGCTCCGGTTCAGGGCCTATATGACCGGTTCTTGACCGGTTTTCTGCGTAGGTCAGTTGGGAGCTAAATTGGTGACCAAGCAACATCATCCACCGCCCAATATAGGTCGGTTTGATCGGACGGTGCACGTAAAATGTGAGGCGGATCGATGATGTGGCAATTCCTTGCCCCCTACTCCACCTCGGCCTATATAAGGACGCCCCAGGCCCTCTCCAGAAGGCATTCTACATCCCAGTGCTTCATATTGTCTATATAAAGTAGGACTAGTAGGGTCCCTCTAGTTGATCTAGTTCTAGTTCATCTACTTCTAGTTCTAATTCTTCTAGTTGTAATTTATAAGAAGGAGAGAGAAGAGGAGAGAGCCAAGGAGGAGCCGGATCTGTTGGATCTTCTTCAACATTGTACATTTGCAGCAACTAGTTCGTCTTTGAGTAATCTCCAGGTTCTTCAATTTATAATTCCTGAGTTCTTAATTTACTTTCTGTATTTACTTTTAAGTTATTTATTAGATTCTCGCTTGCATCAAGTGCTCTAGTCTTTGTAATGCTAGAGTAGTAATTAATATATTAGACGTGGTGTTTAGTCTTGCGATTACCTGGAATTGCACCTAGCCCTACGTATAGTTGTGGTAGCCTGAAACGACCTCGATTTCCACGAAGGGAAATCCACAGGCTCGAATTGTAATTCAACAGATTGCTTGGGACAATCCATGAAATTACCCATATCTCAGTTGACACCAGGATCCATACAACGATAATTAAGTCTTACATAAACATTTATTACATCGCCACACTGGCGGAATCAACAATCAGAGAAGCTTTAGAAGATGCGGAAGCGATTCATCCTTCACGGCCAACTTGAGTGTAGCACGTGACCCTATTCCTCGTCATCATCTCCCTCGAAGTCGTACTCATTCTCGTCACCTGACAGCAAATTTATCAGTACGATTTGTACTGGCCACGGAGCCCACCTATGCAGCATTTGCTTTGTGGAAAGTGGATGCAAGGCTATACAAGCAGACCTATAGGCTGAGGTTTTCCTATGCAGCTGTAATCAATGTTTTAATTAGTCAAGTTTTATCACCAGTTAACACCATCATCCCTTTTCCCATCACCACACCTCACATACACACACCTCGCTCTCATTCGACAGGCCCAACTCCCTCTCGGGCCTATCTCAGCGGCACACTACCACAACGGGTACACTGCCGGAAAAATGTCATCCAGGGGGAGAAGAGAACACTCACTACACTAGTAGAAGCTTCACAGGAAAGGTCCATAGCCAACAGGTTGGCATATGTATCGATCGATCAACCGTACACTCTGCAGAGGTTTCACTACTCACAAGATTAGCCATCATAGGTGTTGCGCAAACACCTAGGCAGAATTCCGGGTGCTTGCTTGCCTAGGTCGATGCCACCCTACCACTCAGCCCTGGGATATTCCGGATCCTACACCGTTATGCTGAGACTGGGAGACACAGTACCGGGCCCATCCAGTGGTACTGTGCATCTAGGACGGAACGGGAACCCATCGACCGTCTCCGCCCACCCTTATCACCTTTCAACCTAGCAGTAGTGGCACCGTCCTACCAAGTAGTCCAGCCGTCTCCCGCCCATCAGAAGCGAGTGAGTAGAAAAGGATTCCCATGAACCTGAAACTAGTCCATCCTAGGTTTGACCAAGCAGGCATCTCCACTTAGGGGATACTCTCCCCGTGCCATCACAGCACCTCCGTCCACGGGCTTCAAACCACCAAGGCTATCCCACCCGGAACCTCCTCAACAACTTTACCCGCCACAGGTATCTCGCTTGGGGATGCCCAGGTTGCACCCCCGGCACGACTTGCCCCATGGGCTCGTCTCACATCCCACTTGGTCGACATCAACCCTTACCACGCACCCAAGACGCACGCAGCACTCTCTCCCAGTGGTTATAATCAGTTATACACCGTCCCAATTCCACCACATAGCATATAGCAAGTAGAAAGTAGTGGAAGAGTAACAGTAAATTAAGCAGCAGCTAACCTAACAGCGGATAGCAGGGTAAAGTCTTATCAAGGCAGGTATTTCAAATATACTACCATGCAACCAATCCATACATAATCATAAAGCAATAGCAACAATGTCATTTGCAATGCGTAATAGGATCTAAGGATTTGGTGGGACGTGGCACCTTCGTAGTCGTCTCCTAGCTCTTGGAAGTACTCGTGGTCGTCTTCCTTAGTCAGATCCTCCTCCGGCTCTGAAATCGAACACGAAATAGTCGCGTCAGCGACTCCTATAGAGTATTTCAGAAAAATCCAATAAAACAAAGAGCCAAATGCACACAAACATAGTCTTAGATTGTAGATCTCATTTTCCTGGGAATTTTGATATATGGTGCGCAATTTTTGGTCATCGTATGAATAAGTTATGAATTTCCAAAGATTATCCTATTTTCTGAAAATGGGAAAACTGGTCGGTTATTCAGGGGCAGCTCGGGATGTGGCGCGCGGGTCCAGTAGTGCGGCATGTGGCGCCTCAACAGAATACAGACTCGATGGTCGCCCACCAGGTGTTCGATGCTGGTTCCCAGAGAGTTGCCGGAGTTGACGTAGCTCGGCTGTGGTTGGGGGTATCTCGGCGGAGCTCGGCGGTGGTCAGGGGTAGCTCGGCTGTGGTTGGGGGTATCTCGGCGGAGCTCGGCGGTGGTCGGGGGTAGCTCGGCGGGGCTCGGCATAGTTCGGCGTTCCTCGGCGGGCTCGGGCGAATCGGAAATTCGCGGCGCCGAGGGTGCCGCTCTCCCGAGCTCTCCCGGGGAGGCTCGGGCGAATCGAAGATTTGGTGCGCCCGAGGGTGCAGTTCCCCCGAGGTCTCCTGCGGAGGCTCGGGCGAATCGGACATTTGGGAGCCCGAGGGTGCCGTTCTCCCGAGGTCTCCTGCGGAGGCTCGGGCGAATCGGACATTTGGGTGCCGAGGGTGCCGTTCTCCCGAGGTCTCCCGTAGAGGCTCGGGCGAATCGGAAATTTGGGTGCCCGAGGGTGCCGTTCTCCCGAGGTCTCCTGCGGAGGCTCGGGCGAATCGGACATTTGGGTGCCGAGGGTGCCGTTCTCCCGAGGTCTCCCGTAGAGGCTCGGGCGAATCGGAAATTTGGGTGCCCGAGGGTGCCGTTCTCCCGAGGTCTCCCGCGGAGGCTCGGGCGAATCGGAGATTTGGGCGCCGAAGGGGCTGCTCTCCCGAGCTCTCCTGGGGAGGCTCGGGCGAATCGGAGATTCGGTGCTAGCAGGGTTCCAGGGCGTCTGTTCAAGGCGGCGGTGTCTCTCCGGTGCGGCGGAGGATGACAGGGCGGCGATGGCCATATTTCGGCAAGGCAGGGCTCGGCTTTCTAACGGCGGTGCCGAGGCAGACTTGGCGAACCTCGGCGGCCTTTCTTCGCAGCGCGAGGCGACCGGGGGTACTCGGAACGGATCTTAGGCGAGGCGGAACCTGTCGGCGGCGATGTCGTCGCGACGGTGAGGTTCCGGCGGGGCTAAGGAGGTCTTCTAGGAGATGTATACGCGTCCAGGGTCCAAGGCGATGGTATACCAACTACCAATTTTGGCTACCGAGCTTTCCAAGGTGCTCGGTCGTGGCGGCGGCGTTTCGCCGACGATGGCGGAAGGCGGCAACGCGGCTACGACCAAGTATTGGTTCAATCGAATGCGGTCTTGTCAAATTGGTGATGCCAGAGAGTCATACAACACTCTGGTGGCGAACTTAGCCACGGCATGTCCTTCTTTTGGCTACGGCTCGCGGCGGCGCTCCGGTAAGGTCGCGGCGCACGCGGCCAAGGCGATACAGGCTTCCTCTAACGCTTAGATCCACGTAGCTAGCTCAAGGGGGTCGTGGCGGTGCTCCACGACGTTCTAACCTGTACGGGTGCTAGTCGGATTGTTCGGAACGGGTGATTCGGCGTCGGAACGCGTCGGTGGTGAGCGCGCTCCGCCGAGAACGCGTCGTGCTGCGTTCTCGGTCTAGCAAGCTTGTAATCCGGGGGTTTTGGGCTGGTCGAGTGAGTGCATGGTGCAGGTGATCTTCCCGAGCCGGTATAGGCTCGTGCCTGCGCGTCCCGAGGGTGGAACGCCATGGCAAAAGCAGGGCAAGGTTCGGACATGGCGTGCGATGGCTCACCGTGGTGTCGGTGAAGCTAGGATGGCGGTGCAGTGGCGAGTCGGAGCCGTGCAGAGCGATCGCAGTGCCGTGCCGCTCCTCGTCCGCAGCTCGGCTCCTCCTCCGTGCCCGGCTCCGGCGTGCTCCGCGGCGGCGGCGCTCCGGCAGCTTCTCCTCCTCTGCTCCGCCCTTCTCCTGCGCTCTCTCTCTCGGCTTGGTGCGGTGTGTGCCGGTCTGTGCTGCGGTGGCGGCGAGGGGAAATGAGGGTAGGGCTTCGGGGTGCTCCAATTTATAGGCGAGCTTGGCCAGCTCCAATGGCGAACGGTCTCGATTGCGCTCGGCCGATCGAAGGGCCGTGGCTCGAGTGGATCTAGGGCTCCTGATGGCGCGGGTTCGCTTGGCGGCCAAGAAAGGAGGGGACAGGAGGGGAACAGCGGGGTCCAGGGCTCTGCCATGCTGTCGGCTGTGGGACCGGGGTCACGCCATTCGCGCGACACCCCCGGCTGGCGCGTCGCCTTCGTGAGGAAGATGAACAGTGGAGGCGAGAGTGGCTGACAGGCGGGGCCGGGTTGGCAGCGAGCGCGAGCGCGAGCGCGTGTGTGCCGGTCGCGCGCGTGCGCTGCCGAGCCGCGACGTGGGCCGCGCGCGGTGAGATGAGGAGAGGAAGGTCGGGCGGGCTCGGGCTGGCTGGCTGGCCGAACTCTCTTTCTCCTTTTCTATTTTCAGTTTAGTGTATATATACATATATTGCCCATTTTAATTTATTGAGTAAATACAAACATAAATTGCAATAAATCCCAAATGTGATGCATAAGTTATTATTCTATGTGATTGGAATTAAAATGCAAACTACACTCCTTTATTTACCAATTTCATAATGAAACCTATATGCTTGCACAAGAAAAATGGGTTTTCACAATAAATAAATGAAAAATTTTAATTGGTTGGGATTTTTAGATTGTGTGGATTTTTAGGGTTGTTACAGTCCTCCCCCCTCATTAGGATCTCGACCTCGAGATTCAGAGTTAACGTACCCTTCGAAGAGGTAAGGAAACATAATCCGCAAGTCCGATTCTTTCTCCCACGTAGCTTCCCTTTCAGTGTGATTGCTCCACTGTACCTTGCACATCGGAATGGTTTTGTTTCGCGTCTCTTTGGTGTCCCGTGCCAAGATCTTGATCGGATGTTCCTTGTATTCAAGTGTGTCTTGCAGGTCTAATGCATCCGTAGGAACTTGCTCCTCGGGAAGCTTCAAACACTTCCTTAATTGCGAGACATGGAACACGGGGTGTACTCCAGATAATTCCTCCGGTAGTTCCAGCTTGTAAGCAAGCTTTCCAACCCTTTTACAGATCTTGTATGGCCCAACATATCTTGGTGCCAATTTCCCTTTTACGTGGAATCTGACAGTGCCACGAAGTGGAGATACCTTGAGGTAGACATAATCCCCAACCTCGAACTCAAGCTTTCTACGTCTTCTATCTGCATAGCTCTTTTGCCTACTCTGTGCAATCCTCAAATTCTCTCTTACTTGGGCAACACCTTCTTCTGCTTCCACAATCTTAGCAGGACCGAAGAATGTCCTCTCACCTGGTTCTGACCACATTAGTGGGGTCCTACAGGGTCTCCCATACAATGCTTCAAACGGTGACATCTTGAGGCTGGTTTGATAGCTGTTGTTGTATGAGAACTCGGCGTGGGGTAGACAGCTCTCCCATCCTTCCTTGTACCTCAATACGCAAGCACGTAACATGTCCTCGAGAATCTGGTTCACTCTTTCTGTTTGCCCATCCGTTTGCGGGTGGTATGCGGTGCTATAGTCGAGCTTGGTTCCGATGGACTTGTGCAAGGATTTCCAGAACTGTGATACGAACTGTGAGCCTCGGTCAGATATAATACTCAGAGGCGCCCCATGTAACTTCAAAATGTTTGATACGTATAGATCTGCTAGCTTTTCAACTCTATACTTCCTTTTGACCGGTATAAAATGTGCAACTTTGGTTAGACGGTCCACTATTACCCATATAGAATCATATCCATGCTCGGATCGGGGCAGTCCTATTATGAAGTCCATGGATATGCACTCCCACTTCCATTCTGGTATCTCAACGGGTTGTAGCAACCCTGCTGGTCTCTGATGTTCGGCCTTGATTCTATTGCATGTATCACATCGGGCTACATGCCCTGCAATGTCTGTCTTCATATTCTCCCACCAAAAGTGCTTCCTTAGATCATGGTACATCTTGGCTGACCCTGGGTGAATGCAATATTTGGAGTCATGGCTTTCTGACAGAATCTCTTCTCGTATCGCTAAATCCGTCGGTACACAGATTCCATCTTTGTACCATACAGTTCCCTGCTCATCTTCTCGGTATTCAGGGCCTCTTCCCAGCTTCATCAAACCACGGATATAGTCTATCTCAGGACAGTTCTTTTGTGCTTCACGGATCCGTGAGGTGAGATTGTACTCGACGCGAAGCTCACTTAGCATGCCATAGGAGACTACCTCGAGCTGGAATGCGTCGAACTCTCTCCTAAGCTCAGGTGGCATAGAGTTGGGGATGAGGGTATGGCAGTAGCTTTTGCGGCTAAGTGCATCAGCGACAACATTAGCCTTTCCTGGGTGATAATGAATCTCAAGATCATAGTCCTTGATGAGTTCCAGCCATCTGCGTTGCCTCATATTCAGATCTTCCTGTGTGAAGAAGTACTTCAGGCTCTTGTGGTCAGTGTAGATGTCACACTTGTTGCTTATCAGATAGTGTCTCCAAATCTTGAGTGCATGTACCACGGCTGCAAGTTCTAGGTCATGAGTCGGGTATCGCTGCTCATGCTCCTTCAACTGTCTTGAGGCATAAGCTATCACTCTTCCTTCTTGCATTAGTACACAGCCCAAACCTTGCCGAGAGGCATCACAATATACAACAAAATCCTTGTGAATATCGGGCAGGGCTAGTACAGGTGTAGTAGTGAGCTTCTCCTTCAAGGTCTGAAAACTCTTCTCACATTCAGGAGTCCATATAAACTTGTTCTCTTTCTTCAGCAAGTTGGTCATGGGTCTTGCAATCTTGGAGAAATTCTCAATAAATCTGCGATAGTATCCTGCAAGTCCCAAAAAGCTTCTGATTTCTGACACATTACAGGGTTGTTCCCACTCTTTCACAGCTTCAATTTTGGCTGGGTCTACTGCGACTCCTTCTCCTGACAGTACGTGTCCAAGGAAGGCAACTTCCTCAAGCCAGAATTCGCACTTGGAGAATTTGGCGTATAGCTGGTTGCGAGACAACCTCTCCAATACGGTCCTCAGATGATGTTCATGTTCCTCTTTTGTGGCTGAATAAACCAATATATCATCAATGAATACCACCACAAACTTGTCTAACTCATTCATGAAGGCCTTGTTCATCATGTTCATGAAGTATGCCGGAGCATTAGTGAGTCCAAATGAGACTACTGTGCACTCATATTGTCCATATCTAGTGACAAATGCAGTCTTCGGGATATCTTCTTCCCTGATCTTCATCTGATGATACCCTGATCGGAGATCGATCTTTGAGAAGTACTTGGCCTTACTCAATTGATCTAACAGATCATCGATGCGGGGCAATGGGTACTTATTCTTGACTGTAACCGCATTCAGATTCCGGTAGTCAATGCACATCCTCATCGTGCCATCCTTCTTCTTGACAAACAAAACGGGAGATCCCCAGGGCGAAGCACTTGGCCTAATGAAACCTTTCTCCATTAATTCTCCCAGCTGCTTCTTGAGTTCCTTCAACTCATCAGCCGACATTCTGTAGGGTCTTTTGGCAATCGGTGCAGTCCCTGGCATCAGCTCTATAACAAACTCCACATCTCTATCTGGTGGCATTCCTGGCAACTCCTCTGGAAATACGTCATTGAATTCACAGACTACTGGCATATCTCTGAATGTTAGCTCTGTCTTATCTGCTTTAGTCTCCAGGGCACATAGGAGGGCTTGGACTCTTTCGGTTTGGGGTACACATCGGACAGCTGTTTCCCCAAGGGTGGGTTACCTGAACATATCTAGGTGAACAAGATATCACTCCCCGGTGTTTGGTTAGCCAGTCCATGCCTAAGATGACGTCTAAGCTATTGGAGGGTAGTAGGGTTAGGTCAGCTCGAAAGTCAAGTCCCTCGATTGTGATTATCACTCCTCTACATATGTGAACGCTTCTGAAGGTTCCTAAGGGCGAGCTAGTTAGGATGGGGTTTGCTCTCGGGGTTACAGGTACGTGCTTAGTGCAGTAATAATCTTATAGTGGTTTAAGTAGGAGTTAGATGTTTTCAACGATTTAAATGAATTAAAACATTTTTCATGCTATCCTACACTCAACCAAAGAAGCATAAAGAACCATAAGAAGCATAAGATCCAAATGTCACTCATCACATGGTTATTATTACATAAAGGATGTTCCTAGCTGCTAAGAAGATCGTGCTATGCGCAGATAGCCAATGATAGGACAACTCAAGGTATCACTAGTCTAAGGGCCACGCAGGGTCCCATAAGCTACTGGTGCATAAGGTCAAGTACGGCGTCGGGTATGCGGCTGTCCTCTGCCTCGATCTCGTCGTTGGTCATGGTCAGGCGCTTGACATAGTCGAGTGCTACTGCTAGCTCTGGAGTGGCCTCAATCTCCTGCATCCTTTGAGACGGACACGCTCTCAGGTTGAGCGTAGTGGGTGGTATGCGGAAGTCTCCCTCCCGGGGCTTCACCATCTCCAGTGGGGGAAGTGAACTCTGTACCTTCCGGACCTCAATAGCTCTCCTGGCGTCGGACTGCTTCCAAGCTGTCTCTGTCCTCCGTAGCTTGTCCTTTAGGAACTCCACCATCTTCACGCGGTCGATCAGAATCCCTTGGTTGCGGGTGGACTTGTCCTCGGCTTTCTCCAACTGCTTCTCTAACTCCTTGATCCTGGAACGCAGCGTGATCATCTCGACTACCCTGTCTCTGCTCCTCTGCTCCTTCTCAGCAAGTGCTCTCTCCTTGTCATCCAGCCTCCTCTGTAACTCCAACACTCTGCTGTTCAGGTAGTCATTGCGAAGCCCAAAATCTCCGACCTTGTCTCGCAAGTCGGCGATCTCAGCTCGGTGTAACTTATCACGGCACTGCATCTCCAACTGCAAGTCAGTGACTGCTCTGCTCAAACTCTCCAGGGTCTGAGTCCCTTTCTGCAAACTGTCCTCGACCTCTGCCATGCGTGCTCGGTCACGCCGCCTCCTTTGCTCCAATGAGCTGATGAACTCGTCCTGCTCCTGGAGGTGGTGTGCCACTGTGCGTAGGCAAGGGTCAGTCTCGGCCTGAACGATCTGGCCGGTGTACAGAATCCTCTGGATGGGGTCAGGGTGCAGCTCCAAGGCCTGAGGTAGCAGACGGAAGTGGGTCCCCTTAAGGTACTCGTATGCTGTGTACACAACTGCGCGTAGTACCTTGCGGGAGACAGACTGTACTCCGTCCTCCACAGTCTCTCCAGCAGTGTAGTCAGTAAAAACCGGCATTCCTGGAAGGGTCAGGCTGACGGGTGTCTCAACTCTGGTAGTGACAGGTCCTTCAAACCTCTCAGCCTCGACAAGCTTCCCTCGGCTGAAGTACTGGATCTGGTCAGACGGTGCTCCCAGCTCCTCCAGCACCTGGCGTAGTACCATGGCAAATCCGCCGTGGTTCCTCCCATTGATCGGGATCTCAATAGTGCCGTCGTGTAGTGGACGAAGTGGTGGTCCAAGGCTGGTCATCTGCAAATTTTTCAAGAAACGGATTAGCAGGTCCTTGTATTAGATAAGCCATTGCATAAAAAGTGAATGCAAGGTCGGTAATATAACCGAAAGAGAGTCTGGCTTCCTATTCTAACGTCCATTTTCTATGGGTCTCGTCCTACAGTCAAGTATGTCTCTGATACCAACTGAAACGACCTCGATTTCCACGAAGGGAAATCCACAGGCTCGAATTGTAATTCAACAGATTGCTTGGGACAATCCATGAAATTACCCATATCTCAGTTGACACCAGGATCCATACAACGATAATTAAGTCTTACATAAACATTTATTACATCGCCACACTGGCGGAATCAACAATCAGAGAAGCTTTAGAAGATGCGGAAGCGATTCATCCTTCACGGCCAACTTGAGTGTAGCACGTGACCCTATTCCTCGTCATCATCTCCCTCGAAGTCGTACTCATTCTCGTCACCTGACAGCAAATTTATCAGTACGATTTGTACTGGCCACGGAGCCCACCTATGCAGCATTTGCTTTGTGGAAAGTGGATGCAAGGCTATACAAGCAGACCTATAGGCTGAGGTTTTCCTATGCAGCTGTAATCAATGTTTTAATTAGTCAAGTTTTATCACCAGTTAACACCATCATCCCTTTTCCCATCACCACACCTCACATACACACACCTCGCTCTCATTCGACAGGCCCAACTCCCTCTCGGGCCTATCTCAGCGGCACACTACCACAACGGGTACACTGCCGGAAAAATGTCATCCAGGGGGAGAAGAGAACACTCACTACACTAGTAGAAGCTTCACAGGAAAGGTCCATAGCCAACAGGTTGGCATATGTATCGATCGATCAACCGTACACTCTGCAGAGGTTTCACTACTCACAAGATTAGCCATCATAGGTGTTGCGCAAAGACCTAGGCAGAATTCCGGGTGCTTGCTTGCCTAGGTCAATGCCACCCTACCACTCAGCCCTGGGATATTCCGGATCCTACACCGTTATGCTGAGACTGGGAGACACAGTACCGGGCCCATCCAGTGGTACTGTGCATCTAGGACGGAACGGGAACCCATCGACCGTCTCCGCCCACCCTTATCACCTTTCAACCTAGCAGTAGTGGCACCGTCCTACCAAGTAGTCCAGCCGTCTCCCGCCCATCAGAAGCGAGTGAGTAGAAAAGGATTCCCATGAACCTGAAACTAGTCCATCCTAGGTTTGACCAAGCAGGCATCTCCACTTAGGGGATACTCTCCCCGTGCCATCACAGCACCTCCGTCCACGGGCTTCAAACCACCAAGGCTATCCCACCCGGAACCTCCTCAACAACTTTACCCGCCACAGGTATCTCGCTTGGGGATGCCCAGGTTGCACCCCCGGCACGACTTGCCCCATGGGCTCGTCTCACATCCCACTTGGTCGACATCAACCCTTACCACGCACCCAAGACGCACGCAGCACTCTCTCCCAGTGGTTATAATCAGTTATACACCGTCCCAATTCCACCACATAGCATATAGCAAGTAGAAAGTAGTGGAAGAGTAACAGTAAATTAAGCAGCAGCTAACCTAACAGCGGATAGCAGGGTAAAGTCTTATCAAGGCAGGTATTTCAAATATACTACCATGCAACCAATCCATACATAATCATAAAGCAATAGCAACAATGTCATTTGCAATGCGTAATAGGATCTAAGGATTTGGTGGGACGTGGCACCTTCGTAGTCGTCTCCTAGCTCTTGGAAGTACTCGTGGTCGTCTTCCTTAGTCAGATCCTCCTCCGGCTCTGAAATCGAACACGAAATAGTCGCGTCAACGACTCCTATAGAGTATTTCAGAAAAATCCAATAAAACAAAGAGCCAAATGCACACAAACATAGTCTTAGATTGTAGATCTCATTTTCCTGGGAATTTTGATATATGGTGCGCAATTTTTGGTCATCGTATGAATAAGTTATGAATTTCCAAAGATTATCCTATTTTCTGAAAATGGGAAAACTGGTCGGTTATTCAGGGGCAGCTCGGGATGTGGCGCGCGGGTCCAGTAGTGCGGCATGTGGCGCCTCAACAGAATACAGACCCGATGGTCGCCCACCAGGTGTTCGATGCTGGTTCCCAGAGAGTTGCCGGAGTTGACGTAGCTCGGCTGTGGTTGGGGGTATCTCGGCGGAGCTCGGCGGTGGTCGGGGGTAGCTCGGCTGTGGTTGGGGGTATCTCGGCGGAGCTCGGCGGTGGTCGGGGGTAGCTCGGCGGGGCTCGGCATAGTTCGGCGTTCCTCGGCGGGCTCGGGCGAATCGGAAATTCGCGGCGCCGAGGGTGCCGCTCTCCCGAGCTCTCCCGGGGAGGCTCGGGCGAATCGAAGATTTGGTGCGCCCGAGGGTGCAGTTCCCCCGAGGTCTCCTGCGGAGGCTCGGGCGAATCGGACATTTGGGAGCCCGAGGGTGCCGTTCTCCCGAGGTCTCCTGTGGAGGCTCGGGCGAATCGGACATTTGGGTGCCGAGGGTGCCGTTCTCCCGAGGTCTCCCGTAGAGGCTCGGGCGAATCGGAAATTTGGGTGCCCGAGGGTGCCGTTCTCCCGTGGTCTCCTGCGGAGGCTCGGGCGAATCGGACATTTGGGTGCCGAGGGTGCCGTTCTCCCGAGGTCTCCCGCGGAGGCTCGGGCGAATCGGAGATTTGGGCGCCGAAGGGGCTGCTCTCCCGAGCTCTCCTGGGGAGGCTCGGGCGAATCGGAGATTCGGTGCTAGCAGGGTTCCAGGGCGTCTGTTCAAGGCGGCGGTGTCTCTCCGGTGCGGCGGAGGATGACAGGGCGGCGATGGCCATATTTCGGCAAGGCAGGGCTCGGCTTTCTAACGGCGGTGCCGAGGCAGACTTGGCGAACCTCGGCGGCCTTTCTTCGCAGCGCGAGGCGACCGGGGGTACTCGGAACGGATCTTAGGCGAGGCGGAACCTGTCGGCGGCGATGTCGTCGCGACGGTGAGGTTCCGGCGGGGCTAAGGAGGTCTTCTAGGAGATGTATACGCATCCAGGGTCCAAGGCGATGGTATACCAACTACCAATTTTGGCTACCGAGCTTTCCAAGGTGCTCGGTCGTGGCGGCGGCGTTTCGCCGACGATGGCGGAAGGCGGCAACGCGGCTACGACCAAGTATTGGTTCAATCG
Organism: Eremochloa ophiuroides; assembly: GCA_038502445.1. Taxonomy (NCBI): domain Eukaryota; kingdom Viridiplantae; phylum Streptophyta; class Magnoliopsida; order Poales; family Poaceae; genus Eremochloa; species Eremochloa ophiuroides. Next base: position 18,077,290 of record JAHLJS010000009.1, on the reverse strand, counting down.
AATGCGGTCTTGTCAAATTGGTGATGCCAGAGAGTCATACAACACTCTGGTGGCGAACTTAGCCACGGCATGTCCTTCTTTTGGCTACGGCTCGCGGCGGCGCTCCGGTAAGGTCGCGGCGCACGCGGCCAAGGCGATACAGGCTTCCTCTAACGCTTAGATCCGCGTAGCTAGCTCAAGGGGGTCGTGGCGGTGCTCCACGACGTTCTAACCTGTACGGGTGCTAGTCGGATTGTTCGGAACGGGTGATTCGGCGTCGGAACGCGTCGGTGGTGAGCGCGCTCCGCCGAGAACGCGTCGTGCTGCATTCTCGGTCTAGCAAGCTTGTAATCCGGGGGTTTTGGGCTGGTCGAGTGAGTGCATGGTGCAGGTGATCTTCCCGAGCCGGTATAGGCTCGTGCCTGCGCGTCCCGAGGGTGGAACGCCATGGCAAAAGCAGGGCAAGGTTCGGACATGGCGTGCGATGGCTCACCGTGGTGTCGGTGAAGCTAGGATGGCGGTGCAGTGGCGAGTCAGAGCCGTGCAGAGCGATCGCAGTGCCGTGCCGCTCCTCGTCCGCAGCTCGGCTCCTCCTCCGTGCCCGGCTCCGGCGTGCTCCGCGGCGGCGGCGCTCCGGCAGCTTCTCCTCCTCTGCTCCGCCCTTCTCCTGCGCTCTCTCTCTCGGCTTGGTGCGGTGTGTGCCGGTCTGTGCTGCGGTGGCGGTGAGGGGAAATGAGGGTAGGGCTTCGGGGTGCTCCAATTTATAGGCGAGCTTGGCCAGCTCCAATGGCGAACGGTCTCGATTGCGCTCGGCCGATCGAAGGGCCGTGGCTCGAGTGGATCTAGGGCTCCTGATGGCGCGGGTTCGCTTGGCGGCCAAGAAAGGAGGGGACAGGAGGGGAACAGCGGGGTCCAGGGCTCTGCCATGCTGTCGGCTGTGGGACCGGGGTCACGCCATTCGCGCGACACCCCCGGCTGGCGCGTCGCCTTCGTGAGGAAGATGAACAGTGGAGGCGAGAGTGGCTGACAGGCGGGGCCGGGTTGGCAGCGAGCGCGAGCGCGAGCGCGTGTGTGCCGGTCGCGCGCGTGCGCTGCCGAGCCGCGACGTGGGCCGCGCGCGGTGAGATGAGGAGAGGAAGGTCGGGCGGGCTCGGGCTGGCTGGCTGGCCGAACTCTCTTTCTCCTTTTCTATTTTCAGTTTAGTGTATATATACATATATTGCCCATTTTAATTTATTGAGTAAATACAAACATAAATTGCAATAAATCCCAAATGTGATGCATAAGTTATTATTCTATGTGATTGGAATTAAAATGCAAACTACACTCCTTTATTTACCAATTTCATAATGAAACCTATATGCTTGCATAAGAAAAATGGGTTTTCACAATAAATAAATGAAAAATTTTAATTGGTTGGGATTTTTAGATTGTGTGAATTTTTAGGGTTGTTACATAGCCCCAGGTGGTGACAGCCCTGATGGCCGACGTATTCCACCACGTTCGGGTTAGAGTTTGTAGGACCATAGTCAGAACTTCCTAATCCCATTCTCATCTCAGTCTGAGGCTAGTGTTTTGATGTCTCAAAATAAATACACTTATAGTAACCTTGATTCCTAGATCATCTAGAGAACTTAGGAAATCTCTCTCTCTCTCGCTACAAAAACATATATATTTATCCTAGGGCGATATTGAGACCTAATTAGCACACTTCGTGTTTCCCGTGGAAATCGGTACCCTAGAATACTCTTGGGTGAAAGCTACAGCGGTATCCGTGCGCTTGCGGATTAATCTGTTTGCGTTAGGAAACATCAACAGCCTCTTGGCTAGTAAGTCCACTTTAGCTGCTATCATGTTAGCTTCCTTTAAAGAATGCATACATCGCTTACGTGGTTGCAGACGTTCCTCGTTTCATCCGTGATTGCACACCATCTTCTCGATCAAAGCCTTTGCATCTATAACTTTAAGGGAAAAGAATGCTCCACCGGTGCCAACATCTATATGGCTTCTATCAAGAGGGGTTAATCCATGGTAGAAGTTTTGGATCAAAAGCCAATCTTCCATACCATGGTGTGGACAGGCAGCGACATACTCTTGCATATGTTCCCAAGCCTCGGTAATTGATTCATCGGTTTGTTGTTGGAAACTAGAGATCTTATTGCGAAGAGCATTGGTCTTACCTAGAGGAAAGAATTTTAGCGTTGAAACACTTTTTCCATGTGTCCACATCATTTCGGTTCGTATAGAACCATTGCTTGGCTTTTCCTAACAAGGAGAAAGGAAAGAGTCACAGACGAATTGCGTATGGGGATTACTCCTTTAATGGTAAAGGTGCTGCATATCTCCAAGAAGTGTTGGAGATATGCATTAGCATCCTCATGAGCTTTGCCGCAAAATGGGCTAGCTTGAACCATTGTAATCAATGCAGCCTTTAACTCAAACTGAGTGTTCGCCTCAATGACACCAGGGCTTGTTGCTATATTAGCAGTAGAAGGTGCAGAGAATCCCTATGCTCAACGGGGTTGTCAATCCCTATGCTCAAAGTATGTGGTTGTTGACTCTTCTAACGTCGCTACTAGGAATCAAGTTGTCCCTAGCAACAGCGCCAAAAATACATATGGGTATGGCTCTATTGGATAGGTGATGTGATTCTGCAAGCGCACAGAACTATCGTGTATCACTTTACCTGGGAGTACTAGGTATCAAATTTATATTTTCCTAAAGGAAGGCGTGGTTTGTGATTCCTAGGATCTGATAGTTAAGGATCTAGATATGGATAAATGGGGTAACAACCTTAGTGAGGATAAATAAATGAAGGATAACTAAGGTGGAAACATAGTAGGATGAACTCAAAGTAGCTCAGGAGTTTATGGGAGAACATTAACTCAGTAAAAAGATCAAATGTTGCTATACCAAGGAGTCTGCTATACCAGGAACGTGCAAAGTCCTAAACTCGCCAGGGTTTGACTGATTAGGCACCGTACACCTGCAAGCTCTATGCCTTTAACCTAGGCCGAACATGGTGGAATCCAAAGGATTATAGGGCTGTCACCACCTAGAACCTACCACTACTATCTGTGGGCCTAGCCGCACTCAAGGGTAAGATATAGCCTAAGCATCGCGCTTAATCTATAAAACTTACTACTCTAACTCTGGCCAAAGAATTAGAGCACTCTAACCAAGCAATGAGACAAGTATGCAGCTATTTAAAGTATAACAATAAATAAATGAAGCAGGGGATCTTTATTACTGATAAGAGTGAAGAACACCGCAGAGGAGGTCGCCGACAAGCCCGGCTCCTCCACAGACTTCCTCCTTCTCCCAACTTCTCTCTCACTACCCTACTATTCTCTAGCTAGCATTGTTCCTAAGAGCAAAGCTTCGCTAGACAGAGAGTAGGAACTACTTCTAACTATAGAATGAGCCGAATCTCTAGTAGTTCTCCTTACAAGTGAGGTAGAGGGTCATATTTATAGTGCAGGGGAGCTCCAGAGGTACTTGTAGGCGCTCCGGAGGTTGGTGGCCCGAAGTGGCAGGGCAGGCGCCCTAATAGGAGGGCGGGCACCCCCTTGGATGCACCGACTTGCACCCTACGACCCTTATTCCTCCTCAAAGGCAGTTACAAGGTCGGTTGATGCCCTGTTTTGGCGGTTTGCAACCCCTGGGAGGATGACATGTGGGTCCATGATCCTTGGCACATCACTTGATCACCGTTGGCTGAAAACCAACTTTGGTAGATGGCTTGGATGACTCCTGGGGACCTTCACATAGATTGTGGATGTGGCAGGCAGTTCGGACATGGGTGGGCGCCCTGTTTATAGGCCTTCCGGATCCAAGTGACACGATTCTGAGCCATTGATGTTGAATCAACGTGCCATAGCCTATTTGGGAGGATGGTACACGGATCCGTGACATGGAAGTGAAATTGGTGCCAACAACAGGGCGGGCGCCCTAGTCCAACAGGGAGGGCGCCCTTTGACTTGGCCCTAACTGTGGCTCTTGTCATGTGTGTTGCTCAAATATGACTTGGTTTGCTTTGTTTCTACCTGTTTTGCACCTGCAACCACAATTCTCCATGTACAAGTAAAACTAGGTGAGTTACAAAGTGAGTTCTTTGCATTTCTTGTGGTTTTACCTTGATTATGGGTGAAATGTTGATGGTAAAACAGGGTGTTAGCGACCGTCAACAAGGCTCATCTTAGGCACATTTATTTTTCTTTTTTGGATCTTCAACCCTTTTGAATACCTCATATGCAAAACAGAATTTCTTTTTATGGATCTCAGTAACTTTCCTTTGTTGTTTTTTACCCTTGACAAAAATCTTTCAAGGACTGCTGCCTTTTCTTCTGAGATCTATACACTGTCAAAGGTATCTAATACAAATTGTTCTGGATCAGTGAGTGTAACACCCCACGTGTTAGTCACGAGCTAACCAGCGAGTGTGGACCTAATCAAGATATGCCAATCAATGATCTTGATCATTATCTCACATTCATCTTCATCTATCATAGATATTGGAAAGGTTTCATAAAGGTCCGAATCAAGAATTCACATGAAACACAAGTTCTCCACTTGATTAGATTTATTGTTTATTTGAAGATGAACATGAAAAGTTCAATCAAGCCTTGCAACCTTACCCAAACAACTCTACTTGAACTCCACTAGCAAAAGTCACGAAGGGTCCATGTTGAGCAGATGCCCAGAAAATGTCCCAATCGGCCTAAGTTTCCAAACTGAGCTCTCTAATTGCATTACTTTGACCTAAAGTAGAAATATTATTTCTGAGTAGGATATGAAGTTTGAACTTTAATAAAAGTTATAGAACTTTTGGATTACAACAAATGTTATTTTTGGACCAAGTCATGATTCAGCTCCTAAGTGCCTCAAAAAGTGAGAATGAGACAGAGAGAAAAGTTGTTTTCAAGATCCAAATATTTTCTAAGTCTGAAAAAGGCACCAATCTCCTTGACGTACCATGTTCTCGAGATTTTGCTAAGAAACAGCAAGATGGACCGAAAACTAGAAGTTGAAGGGAATTATTCAGGGCACAACATACCCAAATTTGAGATCAAACCAACACTGTTTGATAGGGTTTGACATCAGTTCTTGATCTTCTTTAAGCCTGTTGACACTTCCAAATTAATCTCCATTTATCTCCTAACCTGTTGACCAAACAGCCGAGTACCCTTAACTAAACTCGAAGAGCATTCTAAGTTCATCAGCTTTGCTTCTTGGACCGAGGTCTGAATCGAAATGCAATATGCCATTTCAAGGTATCCAAAGTCGGCAGAATCACGCGCGCCACCTGCTCGCTTGTGGGCCCGAAAGGGGTGGACGTGGCGATCGAGCTCTGGGCACCGCACACCAATGCCAACCTACTTATGCCACCTTGCCTGCGCCCCTGCCTGCCCTGCTCGGCAAAATAGGACACCAGGGAGCTCCTCCACCCATTCCTCTCCCTCTCAGTCTCTCTCCCATCCTTTCTCTGCCTTCTCCGCCACGCCGGCGCGAGCGCGCAGAGCGCCACCGCCATGAACGCCGCGGCTGGAGCTCCGCAGTCTCCGTCTTCTCGTCGTGGGCCGAGCTCTCCGCTGAGTTCGCGGTCCTCTGCTCCACCCTCGGCACCCCTCCTTCGTGCCCCTTGCCGCCGGAGCCTCGTCGTCGCCAGAGTGTGCCCGCCATGGCGCTAAGCTGCTACTGCTGTACCTCTGCTGCGCCGCCGCCGCCGCCGCAGCCGGCCGCAGCCAGCAGCTGAGGCAACCACGGCCGCGTGCAGGCCAGGGCTGGCCGCCGTCCTGCTCCCCTTGGCCTGGAGCCGGCAGAGCCAGCCGTCGTGCGGCCAGGCTCCCCTTCCCTGTGTGCTTCTTGAGGAACAAGAAAACAACCAGCAGTGGATGACAAGCGGGACCCGTAGGATCCCATTTCCTACCCAAACTTGCAGATTTTGATTTATCTTCTAAAATTCATAGCTTCAGTTTGGGATCTCCAAAAATTGTGAAACAAGATTTGTTAGTTTATCCATGAAGTACACTACATGTTAGATCCATAATATGTATTATGTGATTTACATTTTTGTGCTATAGAAATTATTATTTAAAAGTGGTTTTAGGAATGATTTAACTTGCTTTTGGCTATAGTTTGAAAAATAGAAGTCCAAAATATGTGATTCCAATCTTGTTAGTCTTCTAACAACATGCACTAGCTCATAAGAACATAAAATATATAGGTTATTTATTGTTTTAATGATGTTTCACATTAATCTTGTTTAATAGAGGTTAAGTGCTTGATCTGCTTGTTGTTTTTGTATCTAGAGTTCCATTGCTCCAAAAGGCATGAAAATTTAATTGTAGCCCTCTCTGTATGATGTGTAATGGCTAGTTAAAAGTTGGTGATTTATTGTGCATGTATGCCTGAGTTATAGATTTAACTTGCTACATGCTTAATAAGTAATTTTAAATGTTTTATAAATAATATATGAATGTAAAAATGGAAAATAGCATTCTACTGTATTTGCATGGTATTATAGTACACTAAGAAACATTAATATGGCCATGTTATTACAGAAAATAAAGGGTTTTATATTTATCATGCTTCTCCTATGCTTTATTGCCTTAGGGGTTTGTTAATTTTGTAGTAATAAAAGTATAAAACCTGAGCATTTAAAATTTGTACCCTAGCCATGATTTGTAATCACCTAGCTCCCATAAAAATATCAGCCACAAACTAGTTATTCCCATATGGTGCTAAAAATAATATATATAGGTTAATTATATGAAAGTTAGATAAAGTTTAGGAGTAAGAGGAGTGTATGTTTATCCTCGGTGATGTTTGGTTATGTCTTTATCTGTGATGAACGTTGTGTGATCATGCTATGATGGTTGGAGCTATGTCCATAGCTCATAAGTATAGGTATGCTTTGATAGAAACCAAAATAAGGTTGTTTTGCTTATACGCTGAAAATAGCTGCAGGAGTAGTCCCTGTTGTTGAGCTGTTTTCTCCATGGAAATGATGTTTCATATAAATGTGTTATATACAAATGTTATAGCTAACTTCTATTTCTAGGCTTGTCCTAAAATTTTATGGTCATAAACCTGATAGTTTAGGAGTTATAGCTCTTAGAAGTCTGCTGTCCAGATTTGATTGTTTTCTGTGCAGATCTGAATGTTTGCCTTGTTTGATTAAGTTATGCTTTGAATCACCTCATAGTGATAATAGAAGCGTTGTAGTAAATTTCCTAGGTGTTCCAAAATGTTTGGGTTCACCCCTTTCGGTGTTGTAAATCTCCAGTTATGATTGTTCGAAGTGAGGAGTCAAAATCTGTCCAAGTCTGGACAGATGATATTCCTTTTGTCTTGTTCGACCTTGTAAAATTTTGAATCACCTAAAGATGATAATAGCGAAGTTTTATATACTTTAGTATGATTTCCAAAAAGTCTAGAATCATACTTGTTGGATGTGTAGAACTGCACTTATGCTTCTCTGAAGCTACTGTCAGCTTTTCTATCCATAATTGAATAGACCTGCTTGTTTGTGCTTGTTTAACTTTCATAACCCTTGATTTGGCTCTGGATGATAATAACAAAGTTGTAGAAAGTTTTAATAGCTTTCTAAAGAGTCTAATAGCAACCTTGTTGGATGTATTTAGCTTGAGTTATAGTTAAATCTTGTGCTTGCTGTTCTGCTATCCATAAACTGCATGTGTGGGACAATGATTGCTATTACTTGCCTTGCTTGGTGTGATTATTAGCTCATGGATCAATGTTGGTACATCAACATGTCTTGTATTACTTCCTTTTATTCATACATATGCATTGTGCATCTTATCTAGGTACGCTAGAAGATCACCACGTGAAGTGATGGACATGGAGTTGGAGTTAACCACAAGACGGTGTGGTGGACTGATCACAAAGATGGAAGGACTAATCGAGTGCTTGGATGAGAGATGCTCATCGAACGAGTGTCATCTAACTGAACACTGACTTAGTGTTGGATTCCAGGTAAGCCCCGGAGCATTCTAAGTCTCCCATGTTTTATAAATAATTATTGAGTCTTTATTCTTATGTTATGCTGCATTAAGTTATAGGAGTTGTTTGGAACCCTCCTTTGCATATCTTTTCCTTGACTACAAAAGATACTTGATTCCTATTTAGGTCTAGGAGCGAAGCTATGCTTAGCCCTGTTTAGATCACAAAAAGGGCGAATGATTCTTGCATTCGTGAAATATAATATGGGTACTTTTACCCTACACGGTTGGCTATATTTGCTATCATGGAACTTAACCATGGATTAATGATTAATCAGGAAGGTGCAAGAGGAACGTAGAGAACCAATAAGGCATTGCAGTCCTTGCTGCGTATCTACCACCAATTGTGCCATTAAGGACAGAACGCTGATGCGCGCCTTCGATGTCATGTTGAACCCTACCTCTCGCTTAACTGGCCGGATAAGTCGTTCCGACCGTGAAGTCAAGTATTCCAACTCAGGGTGAGATATCGACTGGTTTGAAGTGCGTATCCTAGGAGGTTGCGGATAGGACCATGGGCGGGGACCTAGTGGGCCGGTCGGTACAACCGGTTTAGAGAAGATCCGAAGCATCCTAGCCACCGTTGAATCCCTCGCATACGGCGCCGGGATGAATTCACACTAACTTTTACCTGAGCTGTTCGAAAGATTGCCCGATACTGCCTCAACCGGGGGAAGGTGTAAGGCGAGCGTTTGGTATTTACTCCAACTGGATAGTAATTCGATTCGAATCGCGATCTCTCCCTGCTAGTGAGAACTTGACATGAGCAGCGGCACGGTGTACTCCAAACTAATTGATAAATGGAGGTACATGGTTGAAAGGGCTAATTGGCAACTTATGAACTGGATATGAATATGATCATTGTTTGATTAGTTGCAGGAGTTGTTTGTGCTTCACAAAGAACCTAAGCAAGATAATTACTTAATCCTGGTTCCATAATAATGTTGATGCTATAATCTAGTTGAATAGGTATTCACCTAGACAGGTATAACTAAAGCAAGTTGATGAATTTGATGTTAAAACTTGTGTCAATATGCATAATTAACCTTAAGATTTTTATGCAAAATACTGTCAGCCAGCTCCACCAAATAAAGCCTTGCATTTCTCTAAGTGTCATTTTATTTTTGGTTTATGACGGGTAAGTCTAGCTGAGTATATTCGAGTACTCAGGGTTTATCCCACCATGTTGCAGGTCTTAGGTCTAGGCCTGCGGATGATGGTGGATAAGCGCCGGTGGGCTCGGCCTTCTATAAGCTATCTCATCTATGCTGTAAATTGAGGACTGTCATTTATACTAGCAATGTATTTCAAACTTATGGTTATGTATCATTTTAAAGCTAGTTTGTTTTTAAATCCGTCTTGATCAAGTTATTGTATTATTATTATTGTACTTAATCATGCGATCTTGGTTGTTAAGTTGATTTACCGAGTTCTCTCGGAATACTCGGCGGACTACCCTGGGTTATATAGACTCAAGTATGACGGTTTGATCACTTCGGTAATTGCTTTTGTACTTGTGTTCTTATAAATTGGTCTATTCAGTTACAGCTGGCATCGGAGCAAGATTAAGTATAATACTGTCATGTACATGGTTTTAAAAATCAAAACTTTATTTTGAAAAGCATATTTTGGTTTTGAAAAGTCTATTTTTCCAACTAAAAATCAAGCAAAGTTTTGAAAAATTATATTTGGCAAACTATATGCTAGTGACATCCTTCCTTAAGCCCTAAATTTAGGACTACTAGGTGGCTTAACTAAGTACTAACTTGGAGAAATTGCATCATGTTTATACTTACGATTTATTTGGTTTTATTCGCGCGGATATATGTTACCTTGCGGTTTGTTATTGTTTCTTATAGGCCGATGTGCCACTTCGGATGAGGTAAGGTGAGATGTGAGAGTATGGTCGAACAACCAGTCGACCTAGGGAAGTGCTTATTTGATATCGAAGTATGTACATTTGCCATATGTGCGTGCAGAGGTATCCTTGTGTGGTGTACTTATTATTATGGGGTCGTGGGTGTGCCTGTATATACATGGGAGTGTGTACATGGGAGCATTCTAACAAAAGTGCTTCTTTTTGCCATGCACGCATATTGGGTTTGGGCTGAAATGAATTTTCTGCAGGTACACTAACCTCGAATGCGTATATGATAGCAGACGACTAGCGTGATTGCCACATTATGCTGGCAATCGAGTGAGAACGAATAGGACGAGCATGCATCCTATTTGTTGCATCATGTGATTGTTTCTTGTTGCATAAATATGCTTCCCTCACGTTTGTTCTATGTCTAAATAGGCTTGTTAGGTTTGTGCTTTGTGATCACCTCCTTTCCTTGCTTGTTTTAAAAATTTAAATGGTGACTAAAACTTTTAAGTGGACCCTTGCAAGTGTTTCTCAACCTTATTTTTGTCAAAAGCAAAAACCAATCTAGCCTATAGGTCCTGCCTTTGACCCACCGGACCCATCTGGAAGTTCTCAAGTGCTAGCTTAACTTGTCATATCCTCTTGCTATGATCCTTGAAATCATGCTTGTACCCTCCTTTGTTTAAAGCTTTACCCAAAATTCTAATCTGGGATGTCTCCTCTACTCATCCTAGGTTCCATCTTATGTTGTTGATCTTTTCTCCTTTGGATCTCTTAATCTTTTCTTCAGAAATCTGGTTATGCCCCAATTAACTATATCTCTGAATGGATTTATCCAATCCGTCCTTTATTTTCTGAGGTCATCTCCATCTGGGTAGAAAGTTCTGGTTCTACTCTGTTGAGCTTGCCCTTGTCGTGTTTCCATTGGTAAGCCATGCCAATTCCTTGTTGGACATCTCTTCTGTTCATACTAGAATCCATCTTGCTAGATCCTCTCTTTTTCTGCTTTGACCTTGCAACCCTTGTCATTCATGAATCATGTTGTGGCCTTATCCGCTCAATCTCCAAATCATGCATTGAATCCATTTCATGATCTTGTTGTTTTCCATAACTCTCTCTTAAGGGTTGAAATGTTGGTTTGTCTGAGCCTTCTCTTGTGGCTTAATGGTACACAAGTTTCTGCAATCGGATGGTCTAAAGAACTTTTGATGGACATAATATGCTAGTGGAACTAAGAATCTCATGATTGGTTGTTCTTGCTAAAGTTGAACCTATTTCTCTTGTACCCTGTCTCTATCTGGACTCATCTCCTCATTGCTTACTTGAAGAAAACCATCTAGTACGAGTTAAGCTCTCTTTTCCTATCATCCTTGTATTCTATCTTGTGGATCATGTTGTTGCTTTATCAAACAAATCTATGAATGTCGTATCTGCTTGGTTCATGGACATTGTTGTTGTCTATGGTTCTCGCATGTCCCAAGTTTATCAATCCTTGTCTCATGATTGTTTCCTCTCCATATCCAATCTCTTGCAAATCGTTGATATTGTACTCTCCAAATTACATACAAGAAAGCTGCCTGGGACTGAAGCAAAGTCTCATGCCATGTTATTTTGGTAACCAATCCATGTTCCAATCCTGTTGTCTCCATCGTCAACCCACGCTCTTGTTCGCTCTTAACCTTGCAGGTCATCCTTGTTTTGTTTGCCTCCCTCTAGGCAATGTTATCCTTGCTCGATCAAATCTATCCTTGCCACATGTGATTTTCTCATTGGTTGTATGTTCAGTAATGTTGTTATGATCTGTGATCGATGATGCTGCGACGAAAATCGAGGACATCTTGTGGACTGTGGCCACAAGGTTATGTCGCTCGGCACGCGCTGATATCGAGATTGCTGATCATGACACATTGAGGAACTACACCGATGTGTTATCTTTTGTGGAATTCTTCCAATCTATCCGTGCTCGGGAGATTTCTCATTGGTCATGTTTGGTAGTGGTGTTATGGTTAGTGACTGATGGTGCCACGACGAAACCAACAGCCTCCTGTGGGTGCACTGACACATGGTAGTGCTTCTTGGCACGCGTTGGTATCACGGTTGCTAGTCGTAATCTATTATGGAACTGCACCAATGAATTGTCTTCCCGTGGAATTTCCTATCTATCTTTTGATGTCTCTCCAAAATCTATCCCTTTGTGTTCTTCAAATCTATCCTTTGATGTTCTATCAGAAGGAACACATTTTGGATTAGTATAACAGAGCTTACTTCAGAAGTTGCAAAGAGAATAACCTTTGAAGAGCAAGTCACTGACACCAACATTAACAGACTACGAGATGTGGTAAACAAAGAACCTGATGTGATCTACTCAGAAAGTCAAACAACATATGCTAGTGAAGTTGGATTGAAAGAGCGCCGGAACATTAAGGTTGGACCGGTGGTAGTCTGGCAATAGTCAGCAAGATCGGATGTGTTTCCAATTATGTCACCTGCAAGTTCAGAAGCTTCTATCTAAAGTTTCATACCTGTCTGCATGGTCATCATAATGTGAAGATCCATCCTCTCCTGTGTACTCCATGTCTGCTGACCTTGATGGTAACCGTGTGCATGTATATCAACTGCCGCCACTTGCTACATAAGCTGAAACCTAAGAGCTTTTTTTTTGCATTGAGAGACAACTGATTAGTCACCACAATGGAATGAGTAATCTATAGCTAAGCAATGAAGTGTACTTGGTTCTTGTATTGAGAAGAAACAAGACCGACCCATTATCATGTTCTGCACAATGAGATAGTTTCCTCTGCTGATGAAATGCGGGAGTTTGTTCATTCGCTCTCATGTGAGCAATGTGCTTCCCATTTGGATCAGTCTGTCTGACAGAAATGCATGCATGAAGTAGTTGAATGGATCTCTATCAGAAGTGTTGTTTTATGCTAACAAAGTATGTCCCAGGGGTATGAAGAAGTATTTAACCCCAATTCTGAAGGCCATGTCTCACAGAAAAATGCTATACAAGAAACCTATAAATCAAATGGTATTGTTGTGGCACTCTCACCCTTAGACTACTTGAAGTGAAACTGATTCTATCTTGGACAATCACACAGAAAGTTCAATACTTTGATCAAGATTAGTGGAGTATACCTCATAACACATTTAGATGCAGTCAAGTATTCTGTTTGCTACTCCCTTGGATAAAGAACAAAAAGGACATTCAGAATCAGTCCCTTATTCTTGAACAGTCAAGCTGATCTGCACACCCCACTCATGGAATGATAAAAGTGAAAACAAGTTGAAGTATGTCAAACAACGGATCTCAGATTTTGGTTGGAAACTCTTGAACCTTGGATTGCTAATGCCTAATAGTAAGAAGGGTTACCTTACGTCAAAAGTAGTTCAACAAGTTGATTTTGTTGGTCTACAATAGGATCACAAAGTAAGGTTGTACTCAAGTTGATGGCAGTGAACTGCTTCTCAAACTTTGTGAATAAACACTTTGCCTTTGAAAGTGAGTACTCTTCATCATCAATCTCGTTGAGCCTTCCAATCCATTCAATGATTTTTGTCCTAGGCTGCAAATTAGAAGAGCTAAGTTGGATTTTTGTCACTGGTTTTCCTCACATGCCGAAGGATTTGGATCCAATATGGAAAGTTTTTGATCTGTCTCACCAAATCTGCATTCCATATCTTTCAAGACTGCTTGTCATGTAAGTGAGTACGTAGAGTTGCATGTTGCACAAACTTGCGACTACATGGTGCACCCCAGACAAATATCTTGGATCATGAACTGAAAATTTCCAGCTTGTCTCGGATGCATTTACAAGAATCACCAATCCTCATGTAAATGTCTGCAAGGACCTTGTGCATCAGAAGAACAGAGTTGTAATCCTACACACCTATATGCCTGAACTTGTAGCTTGGTGTCTTCTACTGCCTCTGTCACTGAGTGAGTAACATAAAACCCCACTTACATCACCAGTGTAATCAAGAGTTCAGCCTATCACCAGGCATACCTCAGGCTAGTCAGAAGGAATTAATCAAATCTTGGAAGACATGTTGAGAATGCATGCATTTTGTTCCAAGAATCTTGTCAGAAATGGCTACTGCTATTAGCACTTGTCCTACAACAATAGCTATCAGAAGATTGCACTAGACTCTGCCTGCATAATTGTTGCTACTTGGAAATAAGGATCCTCTCTATTAATGGTCATCAAAAGGCAGTAAGCCGACAGAGTCAGCTGTCACATTCACTGCTCACTCAACAAACTCGTATAATACAGTGTTGTCATCGGAGAAAGAGAACTGCACACATGGAACATTATGTAGCTTTCCATCAATCTATATTTAGGTAGTTTGGCATCTGCAATCGACCTGAAATATTGTATGTTGGATAGCCGATTTTCTCAGCTTCAGCAAATATGTGCCTCGTTTATGACCTCATTCCATATGGAAATGGTGGTATATGCTGTATCCACTAGAGAAACAGAAGTTCTGTAATTGCTCACCTATGCTCCAATCCACATCCTGCAAGCTAAAAGTGCTAATTGGGACGATTTACCTTGGATTCCTCTCAAAGTGGCAGTGTTATCTTGGATTCCTCCCAAAGTAATAATGCTTCAAGGAAGTAAATGAAGGAAATTCTATAAACCAGAGTCAACTGCTAAATAATCATGAATGTTTGGAATATTGTCCTCTCCCAAGTAATCTCTCTTTTGTTTGCATCAAGGTAAATGGAAGTATATGATCTATCAGCGCGGTAATTGAACAAACCTTTGCCGTCTGCACTTTATCATGAACCATCAGATCGCTTTTATCTATGGAATTTAAGTAGCTTTATACTAGCACCATTTTGGAAAATGGAATACATGCTTTTCTACCCTTGAAAAATCTTTCATTCCGAATCTCGGGACGAGATTCTTTTAAGGGTGGGAGGGCTGTAACTCCCCAGGTGTTAGTCATGAGCTAACCAGCGAGTGTGGACCTAACTAAGATATGTCAATCAATGATCTTGATCATTATCTCATATTCATCTTCATCTATCATGGATACTGGAAAGGTTTCATAAAGGTCCGAATCAAGAATTCACATGAAACACAAGTTCTCCACTTGATTGGATCTATTGTTTATTTGAAGATGAACATGCAAAGTCAATCAAGCCTTGCAATCTTGCCCAAACAACTCTGCTTGAACTCCACAACAAAAGTCATGAAGGGTCCATGTTGAGCAGATGCCCAGAAAATGTCCTAATCGGCCTAAGTTTCCAAACTGAGCTCTCTAATTGTATTACTTTGACCAAAGTGGAAATATTATTTCTAAGCAGGATATGAAGTTTGACCTTTAATAAAAGTTATAGAACTTTTGGAGTAGAACAAATGTTATTTTTGGACCAAGTCATGATTCAGCTCCTAAGTGCTTCTAAAAGTGAGAATGAGACAGAGAGAAAAGCTATTTTCAGGATTCAAATATTTTAATGGCACCAATCTCCTTGACATACCATGTTCTCGAGATTTTGTTAAGCAACTCAAGTTAGACCGAAAATAGAAGTCGAAGGGAATTGTTCAGGGCATAAATATCGAAATTTGAGATCCAACCGACACTGTTTCATAGGGTTTGACATCAGTTCTTGATCTTCTTTAAGCCTGTTGACACTTCCAAATTAATCTCCATTTATCTCCTAATATGTTGATCAGACAGCCGAGCACCATTAACCAAACTCGAAGAGCATTCTGAGTTCTTCAACTTTGGGGGCTGTTTAGTTCCTCTCTAAAATCACAAAACTTCCGTCACATCAATTTTACAGCATATGCATGGAACATTAAATTTAGACGAAACTTTTGTATGTTTGCACAGTTTGCCTGTAAATCGCAAGACAAATCTTTTGAGGCTACTTGGAGTATAATTGGACACTTATTACAAATGATTCCTCGCTACTACAGTGCCAAAATCAAAACAATTTGGATCTAAACACCCCCTTTGCTTCTTGGACCGAGGTCCGGATATGATTGGAATATGCCATTTCAAGGGATCCAAAGTTGGCAGAATCGCGCGCGCCACCTGCTCATCTGTGGGCCCGAAAGGGGTGGACGTGGCTACCGAGCTCTGGGCACCGCACACCATTGCCAACCTCCTTGTGCCACCTTGCCTGCGCCCCTGCCTGCCCTGCTCGGTAAAATAGGATGCCAGGGAGCTCCTCCACTCATTCCTCTCCCTCTCAGTCTCTCTCCCATCCTTTCTCTGCCTTCTCCGCCTCGCCGGTGCGAGCGCGCAGAGCGCCACCGCCATGAACGCCGCGGCTGGAGCTCCGCGTCTCCGTCGTCTCCGTCTTCTCGTCGTGGGCCGAGCTCTCCGCTGAGTTCGCGGTCCTCTGCTTCACCCTCGGCGCCCCTCCTTCGTGCCCCTTGCTGCCGAAGCCTCGTCGTCGCCGGAGTGTGCCCGCCATGGCGTTGAGCTGCTACTGTACCTCTGCTGGCCGCAGCCAGCAGCTGAGCCGGCCATGGCCGCGCGCAGGACAGGGCTGGCCGCCGTCCTGCTCCCCTTGGCCGGAGCCGGCCGAGCCAGCCGTCGTGCGGCCAGGCTCCCCTTCCCAGCGTGCTTCTTGAGGAAGAAGAAGACAGCCAGCAGTGGATGACAAGCGGGACCCGCAGGATCCCATTTCCTACCCAAACTTGCAGATGTTGATTTATCTTTTAAAATTCATATCTCCAGTTTGGGATCTCCAAAAATTGTGAAATAAGATTTGTTAGTTTATCCTTGAAGTACTCTGCATTTGGATCCATAATATGTATTATGTTATTTACATTTTTGTGCTGTAGAAATTATTATTTAAAAGTGGTTTTAGGAAAGATTTAACTTGCTTTTGGCTATAGTTTAAAAAATAGAAGTCCAAAATATGTGATTCCAATCTTGTTAGTCTTCTAACAACATGCACTAGCTCATAAGAACATAAAACATATAGGTTATTTACTGTTTTAATGATGTTTCATATTAATCTTGTTTAATAGATGTTAAATGCTTGATTTGCTTGTTGTTTTTGTCTCTAGAGTTCCATTGCTCCAAAAGGCATGAAAATTTAATTGTAGCCTCTCTGTATGATGTGTAATGGCTGGTTAAAAGTTGGTAATTTATTGTGCATGTATGCCTGAGTTATAGATTTAACTTTCTACATGCTTAATAAGTAATTTTAAATCTTTTATAAATAATATATGAATGTAAAAATGGAAAATAGCATTCTACTGTCTTTGCATGGTATTATAGTACACTAGAAAACATTAATATGGCCATGTTATTATAGAAAATAAAGGGTTTTATATTTATCATGCTCTCCTATGCTTTATTGCCTTAGGGGTTTGTTAATTTTGTAGTAATAAAAGTATAAAACCTGAGCATTTAAAATTTGTACCCTAGCCATGATTTGTAATCACCTAGCTTCCATAAAAATATCAGCCCCAAACTAGTTATTCCCATATGGTGCTAAAAATAATATATATAGGTTAATTATATGAAAGTTAGATAAAGTTTAGGAGTAAGAGGAGTATATGTTTATCCTCGGTGATGTTTGGTTTTGTCTTTATCTGTGATGAACGTTGTGTGATCATGCTATGATGGTTGGAGCTATGTCCATAGCTCATAAGTATAGGTATGCTTTGATAGAAATCAAATTAAGGTTGTTTTGCTTATATGCTGAAAATGGCTGCAGGAGCAGTCCCTATTGTTGAGGTGTTTTTTCCATGAAAATGATGTTGCATGTAAATGTGTTCTATACAAAAGTTATGTAACACCTCAGGTGTTAGTCACGAGCTAACCAGCGAGTGTGGACCTAACCAAGTTATGTCAATAAATGATCTTGATCACTATCTCACATTCATCTCCATCTACCATGACTATTAGAAGAGTCTTATAAAGATCCAAATCAAGAATCCACTTGAAATAGCAAATCATATACTTGTTGGATTTATTGATTTAGGAAAGATGAGCATGCAAGTCAATCAAATCTTGCAACCTTAACCAAACAACTCTATTTGAACTCTATAACAAAAGTCATGAAGGACTAATGTTGAGCAAATGCCAAGAAAATACCTTTGTTGGCCTAAACATCTACTTTGAGCTCTCTAATTACATTAGTTTGACCAAAATAGAAATATTATTTTGGAGCAAGATATGAAGTTTGACCCAAAATAAAAGTTATAGATATTTTGGAATAGAGCAAATGTTATTTTTGGACCAAGTCATGATTCAACTTCTAAGTACCTTAAAAAGTGAGATTAAGACAGAGTTTACCCTGAAATTCAGCATTTAACTAATGCTAAGTCTGAAATTTGTCCCTACCGCAAAGATGTGCCATGTTCTCCAAATTTTGTTTAGCAACTTGAGTGGGACCCAATATAAAAGTTGTTTCAAACTCTTTGGAGCACAACATATCCAAATTTGAGATCAAACTGACTGTGTTTGACAAGATTTTGACATCAGTTCTTGATCCTAATTAACCTGCTGACACTGTCATTTTGGGAGCTAATTACCCGCTAATCCGTTTATCTTTTGGCCGAGCACTCTTGTGGGCAACAACTTTGCTTCTTGGCCCATGGTCCGAATTCCACACGAACCGGCCCAAATTAGCGCCAAAATCTGCCCCGACAGCAACCTCATCATGTTTGACAAAATGCCACAACGGGAAGGACGTGTCGGCCATGCACAGAGCTTCCTCTTCCATGGCTGCCACCTTGCTCCCCTCTGTCCTCGTCTCTACCAGAGAAAAGGCGACACCACGGCGTCCTCCACTCCATCTCTGTCGCCACTCTACTCCCTGTTCGCCCTCTCTCGCTCTCCCTACGCTCTGCTCAGTGCGCACAGGGCGTCGCCGCCATTGCCGGACGAGCTGAGCTCGAGCTCTCCGTCGTCCTCCCTCTTTCCGAGCACCCTATGGCCGAGTCTCCTTCACCGTTGTCTTCCTCCGCTCCACGCCGCTCTCCTGAGCCCTTTCTTCGGCCCTCTTCGTCGACTCAGCGGACCACCGCCGGAACTCCGACCGCCGGGCTGCCTGGCGCCATGGCCACGCCGCTGCGGGCCGCCTCAGGCCGCACCGCCGGCATTGGCGGATGCGCCGTCGTCAGGGCCAGCCCTGGCCCTACTTCGCCACCGTCAGCCGCTCCTCGGCCAACCGGAGCCAAGCCGGCCATCGCCCCTCCTCTTCTCTGTTCGCCCAGCGAACTGGAGGAAGAAGAAGCCCTCTGTTTCTCTTTTGTGCCACTGACGTGTGGAACCCGCGAGATCTATTTTTAACTCTTTCTTGCAGAATTTCATTGATCTTTAAAAATCCATATCTCCAGTTAGAGAGGTCCAAAATTAGTGAAACTTGTTTTGTTAGTTTGCTCATGAAATTCTCTACATGTTAATATAATTTGTTGTGCCTTGAGTGCATGCATTTATGCTGTAGAAATTAATTAGAAAATATGGTTTAGGAAATGGATTAACTTGCTTTTGGCTATATCTCAAGTTTTAGGAGTCCAAAAATTATGGTTCCAGTTTTGTTAGCTTTCTAGTATCATGCACTGTCTAATAAAAATATAAAACATATATGTTGTTTACTGTTTTAATGATGTTTTGCCTAAATCTTGCTAAATAGGAAATAAATGGTTGTTTTTCTTGTTATTTTTGTAACTGGAGTTCTAGTGCCCCAATTGGCATGCAAATTTAATTGTAAACTCTCTGTATGATGTGTAATGCATGGTTAAAATTTCATGATTTATAGTGCATGTATGACTGAGTTGTTGATTTATCTTCTTTGATGCATATTAAGTAGATTTAAGTATATTATAAATAATATATTGTGGTGAAAATGGAAAATGGTGTTCCTATACCTTTGTATGATATGGTTTTAGCCTGAGAATCAATAATATGGCCATGTTGTTTCAGAAAATGTTGAGTTTCATATTTAATTTGCTCTCCAATGCTTTATTGCATTATAGATTTGTGTATTTTGTAATAATTAAATTATAGAACCTGAGCATGTGAAAATTGTACATTGGTCATGATTTATATTTATTTAGCTCCCATGAAAATATCAACTCCATTTGAGATGTTTACCATATAACTTAAATAATTAAATAATGGGTTTTTATGCAATAGTGAGTGAATAATTAAAGACAAATGAATGCATGCATGTTTCTTGTGATGCCTTGATATTCTTTGGTCTCAGATGAATCTTATATGATCATGTTTATGATAGTTGGAGTTAATTAATTAGCTTATATATGTGTTCATTGATTTAAAAATAAACAAACAACTTAATTATATTCCTACTGAAAATGGCTGCATGTGTTGTCCCTATTGTTGTGGTGTTTTCTCCATTAAAATGATGTTGCATGTAAATGTGTTCTATACAAAAGTTGTAGTTAACTTCATTTACTTGTTTTTTCTAAAATTTCATGATTGTAGACCTGATAGTTTTAGAGTTATAGAATTTAGAAGACTGCTGTCAGGTTTTGCCTGTTTTTGGTGCAGACCTGAATAATTGCTTTGTTTGACCAATTTATACTTTGAATCACCTCTTGGTGATAATAAAGAAGTTGTAGTAGATTTCATTGGCTTTCCAAATTGTCTAGGATCATCCCTTTTGATGGTCTAGATCCATAGTTATGATTGTTTGAAGTGTGAGGACAGAATCTGTCCAAGTCTGGACAGAGCTGCCTTCAATGTGTTGTTTGACCTTTATATGTATTGAATCATCTTAAGATGATAATAGCAAAGTTGTAGAAATTTCAATAGCTTTTCAGAAAGGCTTATATCACCCTGGTTGGATGTGTATGGCTTGAGTTATGGTTAAATCTTATGCTTGTTGTCCTGCTGCCCATAAACTGCATGTGTGAGATTATGATTGCTTTGACTTTGTTTTGCTTGGTGTGGTTGTTAGCTTATGGTTCAGTGATGGTAGCTTAACATGCCTTGTATTACTTCCTTTTAATCATACATGTGCATTGTGCATCTCATTTAGGTACGATAGATGAAAACGTGGAGTGAAGGACGTGATGATGGAACTAACCACAAGACGATGTGGTGGACTAATCACGAAGAAGGACTAATCGAGTGCTTGGATGGGAGATGCTCATCGAGCGAGTGTCATCTAACAAACCCTGACTTAGTGTTGGATCCCAGGCAAGCCCCAGAGCATCCCTAAGCCTCCACCTATCTCTTTTTATAAATGCACCGGTCTTTCTTAAATCGTATGATTGTGCACTTAGGTATAGGAGTTGATTGATACCGTTGTTGCATAATTACCTTGTCCACTCTATATGATCCTGGTACTATTACTAGACAGGTGATCGATCTTCATGCTTAGCCCTGCTTAGACTGGTAGAAGTCGGGTGATTTCCTGTCATCCGTGAGAAAGTCGGGTGATTTCCTGTCATCCGCGAGCATAGGTGATGACTGATGAGATCCACATGGATGGCTATATGTGTCACCATGCCACAATGTTTAATGAGAGAATCAAAGCTAGGTAGTGGGGAGCTGCATGACATGGGTCATGTTGACTTCGGTGCTACTTGCGGCCGACTAGGACTGAGGCCATCAGACATCAGTTGAGATTGAAGGACGTCGTCACATAGCAGGCCAGATAAGTCGTTCTGACCGCGAAGCCGAGTAGTTCTTTCTGAGCCGAGAATTGGTGTGACATGGATAGACATATTCTGGAGGTAGGAAGGATGTGTGGAGACACCATTTTGCCATAGTCAGGTCAAGGACCTGCACTTCTTGTAAGTGGGTTTGTCTCCGAGAATATGGCCCCCACCAAGCTCGCGATATAATATGACTCCAAAAGATCTAACGGTGACCCAAGAAGCCACTGATCAGGCTGACAGGGTTTGTGATTGGCATATTTGCCAGCTGGTACAATCGATTCAAATCACCATCTCTCCTGGTTAGTGAGAAACTGAACTGATCTTCTGGTGAGGTAGAGGTTAACAACTTGAACGTGATTATTGGTGAGATGAGGAAGATATCTGTGGATATCAGAAATCGCTATGGTTTATTGATTGCTATAATATCAAGTGATTGTTTAGTATAGCTGCAAACTTTAGCTTAATAGCTTAACTGAAATCGAAGCTAAACCATATCTAATATTTATAAGTTGAGGAATTATTGAAGTAATGCTTTTTATGCAAAATGATGCTGTCTCCTGAGCTCCACCAAATAAGCCTTACATATCCTTGAGAGTCTTTTTATTTACTTCCTGTCGGGTAAGTCTAGCTGAGTACATTTGAGTACTCAGGGTTTTATTCCCAATGTTGCAGGAGGAATACTTCGTTGTCTAAAAGAGCTACTTCTATCCTTCGGGAGAGGAAGACTAGACCTTGGGCAAGGTCATGTATCTATCTTATCTATGTTGCTGTGACTGGTCGGTACTTGGCACTGTATTATGAACTTAAGTGCGTGTAAATCTATTTCGTTTCCGCAACTGAACTTTTATGTAAAGTCTATCTTGTACTCTGATGTAATTGAACTATGTGCGAATCTATGTATCATGTGTATGTGTGCTGCTGAGTTTCTGCGATCTTTGGGTAAGTGCTGTGTAAAAGTTTGAAATCCTTCGAGATTTCACGGACTACCGGGTTTATATTGTCTCAAGTGTGGCTTGATAGCTGGGAAAACAGCTGTCGTTGTACTTGTGCTCATATAAATTGGTCGGTTCTGTTACAAGTTATAGCTAACTTCTATGTCTAGCTTGTCCTAAAATGTTATGGTCATAAACCTGATAGTTTAGGAGTCATAGCTCTTAGAAGTCTGCTGTCCAGATTTGATTGTTTTCTGTGCAGATCTGAATGTTTGCCTTGTTTGATTAAGTTATGCTTTGAATCACCTCTTGGTGATAATAGAAGAGTTGTAGGTAAATTTCCTAGGTTTTCCAAAATGTCTAGGTTCACCCTTTTTGGTAGTGTAAATCTCCAGTTATGATTGTTCGAAGTGAGGAGACAGAATCTATCCAAGTCTGGACAGAGGTATTCCTTTTGTCTTGTTCGACCTTGTAAAATGTTGAATCGCCTAAAGATGATAATAAGTGAAGTTCTATATACTTTAGTATGATTTCTAAAAAGTCTAGAATCATACTTGTTGGATGTGTAGTACTGCACTTATGCGTCTCTGAATCTTCTGTCAGCTTTTCTGTCCATAATTGAACAGACCTGCTTGTTTGTGATTGTTTGACTTTCATAACCCTTGATTTGGCTCTGGATGATAATAACAAAGTTGTAGACAATTTTAATAGCTTTCTAAAGAGTCTAATAGAAACCTTGTTGGATGTGTTTAGCTTGAGTTATAGTTAAATCTTGTGCTTGCTGTCCATAAACTGCATGTGTGGGACAATGATTGCTATTACTTGCCTTGCTTGGTGTGATTGTTAGCTCATGGGTCAATGTTGGAAGGACTAATGGAGTGCTTGGATGAGAGATGCTCATCGAACAAGTGTCATCTAACGAACACTGACTTAGTGTTGGATTCCAGGCAAGCCCCGGAGCATTCTAAGCCTCCCATATTTTACAAATAATTATTGAGTCTTTATTCTTATGTTATGCTGCATTAAGTTATAGGAGTTAGTTGGAACCCTCCTTTGCATATCCTTTCCTTGACTACAAAAGATACCTGATTCCTATTTAGGTCCAGGAGCGAAGCTATGCTTAGCCCTGCTTAGATCGCAAAAGGGGCGAATGATTCTTTCATTCGTGAAATATAATATGGGTATTTTTACCCTACACAGTTGGCTATATTTGCTATCATGGAACTTAACCATGGATTAATGATTAATCGGAAGGTGCAGGAGGAACGTAGAGAACCAACAAGGCATGGCAGTCCTTGCTGCGTATCTACCTCCAATAGTGCCATGGACAGAACGCTGATGCGCGTCCTCGATGTCATGTTGAACCCTACCTCTCGCTTAACTGGCCGGATAAGTCATTCCGACCGTGAAGTCGAGTAGTCCAGCTCAGGGTGAGATACGACTGGTTTGAAGTGCGTATCCCAAGAGGTTGCGGATAGGACCATGGGCGGGGACCTAGTGGGCCGATCGGTACAACCGGTTTAGGGAAGATCCGAGCATCCTGGCCACCGTTGAATCCCTCGCATATGGTGCCGGAGCGAATTGACACTAACTTTTACCTGAGCTGTTCGAAAGATTGCTCAATTCAGCTCAACCGGGGGTAGGTGTAAGGCGAGCGTTTGGTATTTACTTCAGCTGGATAGTAATTCGATTCGAATCGCGGTCTCTCCCTGTTATTGAGAACTTGACATGAGCAGCGGCACGGTGTACTCCAAACTAATTGATAAATGGAGGTACATGGTTGAAAGGGCTAATTGGCAACTTATGAACTGGATATGAATATGATTATTGCTTGATTAGTTGCAGGAGTTGTTCGTGCTTCACAAAGAACCTAAGCAAGATAATTACTTGATCACCGTTGGATGAAAACCGACTTCATTTGATAGCTTGGATGACTCTTGGACACCTTCCCTCGAATTGTGGATGTTAGGGCCACTGCATTCTTGTGTCTTGTTTCTGAGCCGTTGATGTTATTTCAACATGCCATAGGCCA
Source organism: Eremochloa ophiuroides (assembly GCA_038502445.1). Classification (NCBI taxonomy): domain Eukaryota; kingdom Viridiplantae; phylum Streptophyta; class Magnoliopsida; order Poales; family Poaceae; genus Eremochloa; species Eremochloa ophiuroides. Next base: position 18,052,850 of record JAHLJS010000009.1, on the reverse strand, counting down.
TTTGGGAGGATGGCACATCAGTGAGGTGGCATGCCCATTTGGCAACTTTCATAGGGCGGGCGCCCTATGTAGGGGGCGGGCTCCCATGTGGCAGCTGAGGTGCTGAGGTATCTTGGTATGCTTTGTTTTTGCCTGGTTTCTCCATTTTTCCTGCATACACAAGATTTCTCCAAGGACATGTGGAACTAGGTAAGTTTCAAGGTGAGTTCTTTGCATTTCACGTGGTTTTACCTTGATTATGGGTGAAATGTTGATGGTAAAATAGGGTGTTAGCGACCGTCAACAAACTCCCCCAAGCTAACCTTTTGCTTGTCCTCAAGCAAAGATGTGATTTTAACATGGCAATGTTGGATCGAGAACTTCTTCAATGTAATAATTTACAAAGATCTTATGTATGAACCAACACTATTCTAGTATTGAGCATGGTTCAAAAATTCATCTAATGTCTTAATTATATGGGGCTTTTAGCTTTTTCACCATGAACTATGCAGAAACAAGACAGCATAGATAAGTAGATACTTCATCCCTTACATTGGTAGAGTGAGACCATTCACTAGAGAATTTTTATCTTTTTTAAAGGAAAAATCTTGCTTTGGTTCCTTCAATGGTACTCTCAACCACTCCTTTGTGTGATAGACCTCACAAGAGCTCAAGAGAGCTTTTTCATGTCAATCCTGAAGCTTATGTGGGGTTTATTGGATTGGAGCAAAAGCATACTTGAACTGAATATATTGCAAGATTAGACTCTTAGATCATAGGGAGCAACAAGTCATATAAGATGATCAAGAAGTGCAGGTGTAAATTATTTGGTGGGCTCCTTGAGACTTATTTCTTTGCCTTAGACAGGGGAGTGCATGGTTACTGAATACATAGTTTTTTTAATGAAGCATAGATATATGGGCACCTGCCCATGGGACATTTGTCCTCTTTTGTTTTCCTTGAGCACTTGCTCTCTTCTCTTTTTTCAGTAACCTATACTCCCCATCTATCAAAAGGACAAAGGTTGATTGTGGTTGGTTGTCTCAATTGGTGTATGGAGCATAGATGCATACTTCCAGTTTAGAAGTAATACATAGGTGGAATGTGTACGTGATCTTGATCAAAGAATATGACTAGTTTCTCTACCTAGATCAAATAAGGTCTAAGCAGGCTCAAAACAGACAAGAACTCTTTTTTTGGTGGTTTTAGTTGTATATAGATGTAGGGCTCGATGATAGGTATCTAACTCCATAAAGGAGCCATGAGCAAGAATTAGAATTTTATAAATTAAAATCTCTAGTTGGTTCTCACTCATTCCTTAAGTCAGGTAAAAGTTCTACTTATACCAATTTCAATCTTACAAGAGCATAACTTAGGTTATTAGTATGTGCAACCCACAATAGTGTTTGACTTAAGACAAATTTCAGATATCACACTCAAAACTTTCATAGTAAGGGTTGTATAACAAGATTTTGCAAATTATCATTGCGCAATTGTTTATCATTTCTAACAAAGACATATCATGTTCTTTTTCTTGTCTTATCATTATTTTTATTTATTTATTTATTTTATTGTTATGCAAGGATTTAGAATTGCTTTTCATATTACAACTCACAGCAAATAAGAAAAGTGCTGGGGATAGAGATCATACCTTGGCGAGGATGACGACTCCCCCAAGCTAGCTTCTTCTCCATGATCGAATTCTCTTCTTGGTCGGGTTATTTCCTCTTTTGCATCTTATTCTGATCACTAGACTCTGCTTTTTATTCTACCCTTTTTTATTTATTGCTACTATGATAAACCAAATTTATATTTTGTTTTATTTCTATTATTTTATTTTATTTTATTATTTTATTTTATTTATTTATTTATATATAATATCTCTTTTATTATTAAATGGTCTTTATTAAATGCAAGACATAAATTTAAACATGCTTCTAACAATTAATTGATTTAATGCATGAAGAAGGGAAATATGTCAATGCAGTAATTAAAGAGAAGATTGAATACTTACTCCCATAGCTGTCCTTCCTCGGAAGGAAGTTCTTCCTTGACCGATGTCTTCTTCTCATCTTGTCCTTCTTTGACGATAGCGGGTCTGGTATAGAGGCTGTAGATGATGGTTCCTTCTTAACCGTATCTCTGTCTTTCTTGTTTCTCCAGATTCTTGGTTTTCTCTTCCTCATGTATTGACTCTTATTTTTCTGCATGTTATTTGCGTGGTGCGGTGCACAAGAGAAAACAAATCTCTCTTTCTTCCCATTTATATAGAAATCCATGCTACCACTAGCAACAAATATGCATGCATTCACAGTATTCAAGAAAGGTCGGCCAAGAATGAGGGGTAAGTTGTCTCTATTACCCATGTCTAAAATCATGAAATCGGCAAGCACAAAGTTGTTTCTTACTTTTACCAGAACATCACAGAGTACTCCTTCTATGTATCAAGTTGTTTGATCAGCTAATTGCACATACGCAGAAGTTGGTACTAGTTCAGTGTAAAACATCATTTTATAATGTTCTTTAGACATGATCTTGATGCTTGATGCTAGATCACATATAGCATTATGGAACTTTTGAGATTGAATAGAGCAAGATATGACAGGGGTTCCAAGATCTTCCCTTTTTAGTTGGAAAATTCCATCCATCTAGTTCATAGCCATGATAACAAATAGTAACAAGATTGGCAGATTCCATGGTTGTTTCAGGCTTTCCTGGTGTTTTATCTTTTTCAAAAGATGGAATTGCAGCAGCTAGTTGTGCTAATTGGGTTTCAAGCATCTTATTGAAACTAATTTGATTCTTATTTGCAGAAGAGAAATCATCCAATTTAGTATTTATGCTATCTAGCATCCTATCATTGGCAAGGAGCTTCTTGTTTATGCTATCAGTCATTCTACCTTGACCATAGACAAGATCTTTAAGAGAAGGGTAGTTATTACCTTGGTTGTTTGGACATTGCGAAGAAATGAAAGTGTTACCTTGAGAATTGGAGAGCTAAGTCCATCCTTGATTTGACGAACGAAAATTGTTATCATTGCTCATAAAGTTGAGGTCTTCATGTGTCTTGGGACAATGGAGTCTAGAATGGCCAACTTCTCCACAGACTTCACACGTCATGTGAGTCTCCATGGCTTGCACGGTTTCAGGTGTACGCATCTTCTCGCAATTTTCTAGCCTTTTGGCCAGTAGGTCCACTTTAGCTGCAATCATGTCAGCTTCCTTTAACGAATGCATACCTCGCTTGCGCGGTTGCAGACGTTCCTCGTTCCATCCTTGATTGGACACTATCTTCTCGATCAAAACCTTCGCATCTGTAACTTTAAGAGAAAAGAATGCTCCACCGGCGGCAGCATCTAGATGGCTTCTATCAAGAGGGGTTAACCCATGGTAGAAGTTTTGGATCAAAAGCCAATCCTCCATACCATAGTGTGGACAGGCAGCGACATACTCTTGCATTCGTTCCCAAGCCTCGGGAATCGATTCATCGATTTGTTGTTGGAAACTAGAGATCTTATTGCGAAGAGCATTGGTCTTGCCTAGAGGAAAGAATTTCACTAGAAAAGAGTTAGAACACTTTTCCCATGTGTCCACATCATTTCGGTTCGTATAGAACCATTGCTTGGCTTTTCCTAACAAGGGGAAAGGAAAGAGTCGCAAACGAATTGCGTCTGAAGTTACTCCTTCAATGGTAAAGGTGCTGCATATCTCCAAGAAGTGCTGGAGGTGTGCATTAGCATTCTCGTGAGCTTTGCCACAAAATGGGCTAGCTTGAACCATTGTGATCAATGCAGGCTTTAACTCGAACTGAGTGTTCGCCTCGATGACACCAGGGCCTGTTGCCATATTAGCAGCAGAAGGTGCAAAGAATTCACGGATGGTCCTTTCGGCCATATTCATGATTCAAAGGATAACTATCTAGACTTTGACTCAAATCAGAGGAGTTCAGCAGTTGCCTTCCCCGGCAATGGTGCCAGAAATTCTTGTTGACAGTTAGTAACGCTATAGTCAAATCTATCCTCTAACAATGGTAACAATACTTCTCAACGCAATCACTGGGGTTGTCAATCCCTATGCTCAAAGTATGTGATTGTTAACACTTCTAACGTTGCTACTAGGAATAAAGTCATTTCTAGCAACCGCGCCAAAAATGCTATGGTAGCTCGATAGGATAGGTGATGGGATTCTGCAAGCGCACAGAATTATCGTGTAGCACTTTACCAGGTGTCGAATTTATATTTCCCAAAGAAAGGCGGGGTTTGTGATTCCAAAGGATCTGATAGTCAAGGATCTAGATATGGATAAATGGGGTAATAACCTTAGTAAGGACAAATCAATGAAGTATAACTAAGGTGGAAACACACTAGGAAAGGTTGAGGTAGCTCTGGAGTCTATGGGAGAACTCTAACTCAATAAAGGATCAAGTGATTGTTATACCAAAGAGATTTCTATACTCGAAACACGCAAAGTCCTAAACTCACCAGGGTTTGACTGATTAGGCACGGTACGTCCACAAGTCCTATGCTGATAAAACCAGACCGAACCTGGTGGAAATCCAGAGGATTCTAGGGCTGTCACCACCTAGAACCTACCACTACTATCTGTGGGTCTAGCCGCACTCAAGGGTAAGATTATAGCCTAAGCACCACGCTTAATCTATAAAGCTTACTACTCTAACTCTGGCCAAGGAATCAGAGCACTCTAACCAAGCAATGAGACAAGTAATGCAACTGCTTAAAGTATGACAATAAATAAATGAAGCAGGGGATCTTTATTACCGATAAGAATGAAGAACACCACAGAGGAGGTCGCCGACAAGCCCGGCTCCTCCACAGACTTCCTCCTTCTCCCGACTTCTCTCACTACTCTACTCTTCTCTAGCCAGCACTATTCCTAAGAGCAGAGCTTCGCTAGAGAGAGAGGAGGCTACTATTGACTATGAGCTGAATCTCTAGTGATTTGCTAGTAGTGTTTCTGCTTACAAGTGAGGAATCAAGTCCTATTTATAATGTAGGAGTGCTTCCAGGGGTACTTGTAGGGGTCCTAAAAGTCAGTGGTGCGAAGGAGCAGGGCGAGCGCCCTCCTAGGGGGCGAGCGCCCCCTTGGATGCACCGTCTTGCATCCTACGGCCCTCCTTCACCCTCAAGGGCGGTTGCAAGGTCGGTTGGAGCTCAGGATTGGAGGTTTGCAACCCCGGGAGGATGACATGTGGGTCCTTCGATCCATGGCACATCTCTTGATCACCGTTGGGTGAAAACCGACTTCATTTGATGGCTTGGATGACTCTTGGACACCTTCCCTCGGATTGTGGACGTGGCATCCGGTTTGGACAGGGCAGGCGCCCTGTTGGTAGAGCCACCGGATCCTTGTGTCATGTTTCTGAACCGTTGATGTTATTTCAACGTGCCATAGGCCATTTGGGAGGATGGCACACGGATCGGTGAGGTGGCATGCCCATTTGGCAACTTTCATAGGGCGGGCGCCCTATGTAGGGGGTGGGCGCCCCCCTCTGGCTCCCATGTGGCAGCTGAGGTGTCTTGGTATGCTTTATTTTTGCCTGTTTTCTCTATTTTTCTGCATACACAAGATTTCTCCTAAGGACATATGGAACTAGGTAAGTTTCAAGGTGAGTTCTTTGTATTTCACGTGGTTTTACCTTGATTATGGGTGAAACGTTGACGATAAAATAGGGTGTTAGCGACCGTCAACACTGGTTCCATAATAATGTTGATGCTATAATCTAGTTGAATAGGTATTCACCTAGATAGGTATGACTAAAGCAAGTTGATGAATTTGACGTTAAAACTTGTGTCAATATGCATAATGAACCTTAAGCTTTTTATGCAAAATACTATCAGCCAGCTCCACCAAATAAAGCCTTCCATTCCTCTCAGTGTCATTTTATTTTTGGTTTATGATGGGTAAGTCTAGCTGAATACATTCGAGTACTCAGGGTTTATCCCACCATGTTGCAGGTGAAGGTCTAGGCCTACGGATGATGGTGGATAAGCGCCGGTGGGCTCGGCCTTCTATAGGCTATCTCATCTATGCTGCAAATTGAGGACTGTCATTTATATTAGCAATGTATTTCAAACTTATGGTTATATATCATTTTAAAGCTAGTTTGTTTTCAAATCCGTCTTGATCAAGTTATTGTATTATTATTATTATTATTATTGTGAACTCCCTTGTAAATTTAATCCGCTATAAAGCTCCGTGTATGTGATTGGTGTTTACTTAATCATGCGATCTTGGTTGGTAAGTTGATTTAGCGAGTTCTCTTGGGATACTCGGCGGACTACAGGGTTTATATGGACTCAAGTATGACGGTTTGATCACTTCGGTGATTGCTTTTGTACTTGTGTTCTTATAAATTGGTCGGTTCTGTTACAATGAGAACCAATATATTTTCATCTGATTCTTCTTCCGAAATTCCTTTTTCATGACATGAGCATTCATTATTTTCACAACAATTTACCTTAGTATTATTTTCATTTTCAGAGTCAGTGTCACTCTAAATATGGTCCATGATTTGGCACAACCTTTCTTTAATATCCTCATATTTGTTGAGAGTCATTAACACCCTATTTTACTGTCAAAATTCTACCCGTAATCAAGATAAGTCAACATGAAATGAGAAGAACTTTGTTTATAACTTATCTAGTTTCATATGTACCTGAAAAAATTATTTGCAGGCAAGAAAAATTATCTAGTTCCACATGGGCACTAGAGAGTGGCCGCCCTATACAACAGGGGACCCGCCCCCCTTACTTGGCCTACCAAGTTCACAATCCGTGGCAGAGGCTTCCCATCACTTGTACAGTGTCCATTTATGGCGGTTTCATCCAAGGGCGACTAGGAGACATGTCAAGGATTCATGAGCCCACATGACATCCACAAAAGACCCCAAACCAACATTGCAACCAAAAACCAGGCCGCCGCCTGACCTCAATACCGACTTTGGGGAGGATCTGGGGCCGTAGGGATTGCAAGGCGGTGGATCCAACATGGCAGGCGCCTTGTTGGAGGCAGCGCCCGCCACCTTTGGTGCCACTAACCTTCACTGCCTCTACAAGTACCAAAGGAGCTCCCAAGTGCTATAAATAGAGGTATTAGACTCACTTGTTCATCAACAACCAGAGGAATAGCTCCACCACTAGAGGGTTAGTTCAGAAGAGTAGCTCTCAGTCTCTCACTCTAGCGAAGCTCTGCTCTTAGGAATAACATGTAGCTAGAGATGAGCAAAGTTGGGGAGGAGTCTCTACTTGGAGCCTGGAAGTGAAAGAATTTTTCGGGAGTGCTGGTAAAACTCCTTTGTAATCTTATATTATCCTCTTCAATATAGTATTTACTTTAAGTACTTTACTTCAAATATTTAATATTTGAGCATTTACTTTACTACCTTTATTCAAGTCTTGTTGATGTCTGAGTTCTTGATTTATTGGTAGTAAGTATCTGAGTTATCTTAGTGTTAGCGTGTAACGATTAGTAATTGCTTGTCACCCGGTTAAGGTTTCTGTATCTTTGAGCTTGGGTAGAGATAGTAAGTTAATAGATTAAGCGAGGTACTTAGGCTATTGCTTACCTTCAAGAGCGGCTAGGCCCATGGATAGTTGTGGTAGGTCCTAGGTGGTGAAAGTCCCAGGAACCTTCTAGATTCCACCACATTTGGCCTAATTATTAAATCTTAAGACTATAGAGTACAAGGCAACCCGTTAAATTAGGAGCGTGCATGTCTCTTTGCGAATCGGTAGACCCTCAGTCTAAGACTGATTACCCATGTGATCTTTACCATTGAGCTTTACTGAACTTGAGCTTCCCTAATAGTTCACCTTAGTTATGCTTCCATTATTTATCCTTGCTAAGATTTATCCCTATCTAGAACTTGGTTATCAAATCCTAGGAATCACACCCATCTGCCTTCATCTAGGAATAATATAAATTCCACACCTGGTACTCACATGCGAAGTGCTTGCAGAATCCATTTTCTATTTTACATTGTGTGCTTTTAGCGTCGGGATTGACAACCCTGATGTGACATTAAGAAATGCCAAAAAGCCCTTCTAGCGCCGTTGCTGGGGACAGATTTTGTCTATACTCTTATGATTGCGTTAAGAACTATCAACAATATTCTGTGAATTTGTTTGCACCAAAATTTGGCACGATGCGAGTTCATGGAGCAAAGGCTTCTTTGTGGGTCAAGAGAACCAGGGGAGGCAGCAATATGCATGTAAGGTGAACGGGTTGGCACCATGGAAAATCCAGCTAGCTCATCTCCGAGACGCCAATGCTCAAGAAGGGAATTAATTACTAAATTGTGAGCATATAAATATATATCAGATGTACTTTTTTTAAATACATATAACAATTTATCGGGTAACTTATTATCTGCCTTTCACAGACATCAAAATCATTGAGGATGCAGTTCCTGTTAGATATTTTGAAGAGCAATTCAAATGAATGCAAATATAATATCACAGAAGAATTCAAATGACTTTAGGAAGTTGTATAAAAGGAAATTGGCAGGATTCCTTTTATACAACTTCCTAAAGTCATCATGGGATGGGAAAAAAAGTTGCCATACATCAAAATTGTGAGCATATAAATATATATCAGATGTACATTTTTTAAAATACATATAACAATTTATAGGGTAACTTATTATCTGCCTTTCACAGACAACAAAATCACTGAGGATGCAGTTCCTGTTAGACATTTTGAAGAGCAATTCAAATGAATGCAAATATAATATCACAGAAGAATTCAATGATCTGCTTCAGCTATTATAAATCATTTGTATTACATTATGAATTATGATTATGTGAAACTTAAAGTATAAAAAAATGTCATCATTTCAATGTCTTTATGTGCATTTCTAGAATTAACCTATCGCGTTAGCACGTGCATTATACTAGTGTATATATAAATACACAAGTTCATGACTGATTGTAACCATATATCAATCAATCAAATAAAAACACCTTTCGGCTCAGGCCAAACCCTTAGGAGTAGGAGTAATGTAGTTTCTCAACGAGTTCTTCATCGACGAGCGTGTTGTGTCATCCGGTAGACCTTCCGGTTTGCTCTTACCGTCACCACTTGTTTTTATCTCGTATAGCCTATGTGATTCTGCCTCGCACGCCACTGGTAGATAGATCCATGTAGTTATCGATTCTTATTTAATTTGAGTATAGGTACATGTAATTCTTCCTTGCACCCTATTGCTTAGATTAGATTAAGGATTAGTTATCGGTTCATTAAGTTACCGATATTGCTTGATATTATTGATTATTTTATTTTAAGCAATCATCAATTTGTCCAGTCCAGATATAATCTTATAGGCTCTAAATATACATCTATTTGCCTGATGAATGATAATCACATGGCACATTATGCATCAAAAGAATAGAATTTGCTCTCATTAGCTAATTGGTTTAGATCTTGATTGTATATAGGTCGCACTCAAGTAATAGAACGAGTTTTGCCTAGATCAAATGAATAATAGATTTATTTTGGAGTTTATGACATAGCTATCTCGATCCGATCCTCACTGACATAAACAAAGAATCCAATGTATTTATCAAAAGGTCAAAGCATCATTCATTCTATAGGCTTGTATGTTGCCTATATGTGTACGAATCGACTATTTTGTCGATCTCGCTATAAGTTTCACTCCTGCAACTCACATTACTTAAGGTCTTTATTCATGCATGCTCTGTGATTGTTTAAGTTGAGATTTGTCATGTGCGTCATAGCTGCCTCGATCCGCTCGATCCTCACTGATAAACTTGATAGATTAAAATGTGATCCAATTCGCGATGTTATTCATGTTTAAAGACCAATTAATATGGTTTGCACTCATTAAGGTACACCTGAATCGGTTAAAAGAGATTGATACCTATGTGATACACATACAATCGATTCATGACATCAGATATCGACTCTTTAGTCGATAGCCTTGAGAACTGGCTCTTGAAGCCAAATATTCGGAACTGTCTGGCTACGCCGGCATGTTTTGCCTTAAATTACTGATTAGCTCTCTCTTCCTTGTGAATTATAGGGCAAATTGACTGGCACGCTTCGGGTACAACGACATATCCAGCCTGGGTGTTTTAAAGCTAGCAAGATCTGCTGAGGCTCTTGCTCTCGCGCTCTGATCATCCGGTTTCGCTAGTGTGGTGACTGCAAGACCACTTTTTGCGTCAACCGAATTTCTTGTTCTACTTTTGATTTATAGCAATTTAGGCCTTATCATCCTTCTGACCGCAGCTAAAGCAAACTAGGTCATTTGTCCTAATTTCTCTTTTAAAATGTTTGAAAGCACTTTCTTTGTTATATATCTTTTTATGCCTTTTTTTAATGGTTGGGCGCTTGGCTTTCTTGCTATCTTCATGAATTCTTTTATGGTTTTTATGTGAAATTTTTCTTTTGGTTTCAAAGGGATCTTGGAAGCAAAATTGATAGGAAAAATCTCCTAATTCTCTTTTCCCGATTGCCCTTTGTTTCTTGAGCTGCTTCTTAATTTTTAAATCATTGCATAGCTCTATTTGAATCTTTTCGGTTATTTTCCCAATATCTACATTTTGATAATTTATACTCCCTTCCCCTTCTTTTCTTAATGAATTTCTAACCTTTTCAGCAAATAAGGGAGGTAAGCCAGATATATATTTTTCTTTCCAAAGATCTTGATTAGGATCTAGAATGGTATATAACTTTCAGAGGAAAGAATCTTTATACCATCTGAAATCTGACATAGTTTTGCATCTCAGGCTAATCAATTACTCTCTATTCTTTTCATAGATATCCTGATAATTTCCAGCAAAATGGTAAACTATGTTGTAGAGCAAAGTTGATATGGCATCTGAGACTATTCCTAGAGGTTGTCCTTGGTCATTTTTTAGGACAATTGGCCAACCATTTTGCATCTATTTACACATCATCAATTATATATTTTCTTTGGGTTTCATCTAGATAGTGATCCCACCAGTCCCCTTAATTGTCCAAAAAATCCTATGACAACCATATGGGCAGCTTCTTTCTCTTTATTTCCATTTCCTATGCATGCATTTGCATACATAATCATTTTATGACACATAGTAAATATTTGGTATCCTACAAACCCATCAAGATTCCATTCAACAATCTTTTGACCACTGAAGCATGTCATATTCGCAATGTGAGAGAATACTTCAAACTGAAGATCTGCATAGGTTGGCCATTTCTTGTCATGGCCCTTTAGGGTTGTTGTTTTGAAAGATCTAATTTTATTTATCACATCTTTACTTTCTTCATTAGTGATTTGATTAACATTTTTATTGACCATTAAATTTCCCAAATTGTTTGCTAGCTCATTGATTAGCTTCTTAGAAATAGAGGATCCTAAAGCCTTTTGTTTTCCAAGTTTGATATTAGACGAAAACATTTGTGGGACAAAAGGTGGGGCAACTACTTGAGTATTAGAAATATCATAGTGAGAGCTAGATGGGAGATTTACCTTTATTTCACTTTTCTTGGGCTTCGTTCCGTCCATGAGGATGACTTCTATGCGATATGATTGCTTGCCAAGGGCATTCAAAGATATGTTTGAAAAGTTTTGTTGTTTCACAAGGTGGCCTATGTGTTCAACTTTTATAGGTTCACCATGAGTAGTTTTTTATACGTTTTTGAGTGGACATTAGACCCGATTGTATTGTTGTATATAAGACAAATTATAACTGTGTATCAACCACCAATTGTATTGTTGTATTTTAATATTGGACACATTCGTTCAAACATATGCTAAATGCTACGAGACCGGACATACGACGGACATGGGCTGCACACCACCGACGATCGAATCGGAAGTACAGGATGGTAAGCCAGAATTTTTGGAGTTGGTATGATATTTTTTTTTATCAGATCATATGTTCTGTCTCAAATACCTGGCCATACACATAACTACATATATATACTAGTATATGTTGAACTTTATTTATGTTTAAAACTATAATGCATGGCAATGCTCCAAGGAAAATAATCCAGCATAATGGCAGCGATGAACTCATTCTCACATTGTCATGCATGGCACCTCTTCTTCACAGATACCAGCATCATGGCAGCGATGAACTCTTTGGGCTAGCGCTCCTCCTCCTCCACCTCCACCTCTTTGAATCCCAACTGCAAAGGTATGGTCGATGCATTCTCATCTTTGCTGTAGTGAACCATGACGAGTCTGAGAGCGCCCACCCTCATACAGTAACTGAATGTCAATAGCTTGACGGTGTGATCGATGCAACTGTCATTATCCAACCCGTTCTGCCGAAGGAAGCCCCCCCACACTGGAGCTGGTAATAACAAGTCTTCCGGGACCTGACATATCCGAGCACCATGTGAGGCCGCATGCTAGTCTAGCGCCCGCACTGTCGATAGAATATTATTGGCAGTCTACCAAGGGGTATGCCCGCGGTAGTAGATAAATCGGTGGAGGTGCATTTGAGACAATCTAGACATAACACAACAACACCGAGACATAAGATTTAGACAGCTTCAGGCTGTCAGAGTGACATAATACCCTAAATCATGTGTTCTATGGATTGTATTGATATGAGATGAAAATAAAGGGGTCCCCTACCCAACTTATATACTCTGGGGGTAGGGTTACAGATGAGATATTCCCAATCCAACAGATTTTGAGATCTGTTTTACAAGGAAACAAGAATATATGTTAATCCGGAAGATCTGTTCCGCCAATGCTCCGATCAGCTATCATATGGCGCGTGGTGACCTAGCAGATCATACAAGCGATGTCTTCTAGCGGCATGAGCCTCCTCAAATGACGTGGCACAGGTAGTGCCATGTGGGTGTACGAGTCTGTACCCCCACATGCACTGACAACGCTCCTTCTTCGAGTTAGAACAACTTGCATATAGCGGCAACATGTAGTCAGATTCCCATATGTAATGAGTTCCATTGCAACGCATGGCTAGTAAAAATAAATAAACATAAGTATATGCTCAAATTCTAGGTACCAATCATGCTTTTAAAAAACTCAAATAAATCCTCATGGAGACTTGCATATCATACCCATGAAATCCTACACAGACACGTTTATATCTTGGTTGCACATACGTGTGTGACATCAACATGCAATTACACCATGGACATGCAGTTGGTTGATGTTGCTAGGCCTAGATACCATGTTTGGGGAGGAATTTGATTTGACTGTGCGTCAGCTACACCGCATGGAATCCAATGATGGACAAGAACGTACCGTTGAGGCACGGGGCATCCCCCTCTCCGTGTGTTCACTTTCAGCACTCCTCGGTCCGCATCATGTTGTAGTCAAAGTCCAGTTCAGATTCAATGGCACAAGCACAACCCAACAAGTAAGTTATATTCACATTCCAAATTTAATTCTTTGTATTGTTTAATTTGTACTCAGATGCGAGCAATGAGAATGCATTTTTTCATGTACAGAGAGAATGTGAATCCGAGTTGGGTACCTCAGGTTTCGAGGTTAGAAAAAGGTACACAAATGAATGTAAATTTGATGGAAAGGTAACTTCATGTAGACAAATCTGTGTGCCAAGGAGGTCCTTTGAGCATGAGACAAAAGCGATCACGCCGCAAAGAATCCTCGAGCGGAAAAAAGAACATGTTGTCCACTTACGTTAGACCGAGTTGCAGAGAAAGTGGTTGATCTAATTGTTGTGCACAATCTTGTTCTTTAGTTGCCACAAACCTTTCACCTGATGCTATCACAAACAAAGATTTCAGGCTTTTGAAATTGAGGATGCCGATGATTCAGGAATTAGGCCAAAAGCTACACAAGAGTTGGCTAGTCACCAAGTTGGAGGACCAATGAATCTCAGCTACACTTGTCGTGATCAAAAGAATTACTTGCCAGGCAGATGTCAAAGGGAGTTGAGAAATGCTATTAAAGCGGTATTTACAGAAGCTTGGCATGGACTGTGAACTCATCACATAATGCAAAAATGCTGTCAAGCACTTATGCAATAAGAAAAATGATGAATATGAAGAATCACATGTTTTGACAGATTTTAGTGCTTGCACGTATAACATTGAGGACAAGGCAGCCTTCGAAGAAGTATTTAACATCATGAGGAGTAAGGTTGACAATAAGAGGCTGTCATGGCTTGATAGCATCTAAAAAGTTAAGGAAAAATGGGCTGAATGTTACATGAGGGATGTTTTCACATTTGGTATGAGAAGCACACAATTGAGAGTTTCAATAGTGACATAAAAAACCACCTAAATCAGATTTTGACATCATTCGGTTCTTAAAGCATTTTGAAAGAGTAGTGCAAGGAAAAAGAAACAAGGAACCAGATGAAGAATTTGAAGCTAGGAAAAAACTGCCTAGAATAAGAATGAGTACACCTATGTTAGTGCAAGCAAGCAAACTTTACACCCCCAAATATTTGAAGCATTCCAAGCTGAATATGAGAGATCCATGGCAGCTTGCACTCAAGCATTGGATGAAAATAACACATATGTTGTTTTGGTTGTGAGATCTAATGGTGATTTAAGTTTTGAACAAGAGCGCATAGTTATTGGTGATCCTCTGGAGCAAACAACTTCATGCAACTGTGAGCAGTTTACAAGGACCGGTGTTTTGTGTGGCCATGCTTTGAAGTTCTTGACATGATGAATATCAAATTATTGCCCAACCATTACATTTTGAAGCGTTGGACAAGGGAAGAAAGGTATGGAACTATACAACACAACAAAGGAGGGAGCATCATTGAAAATCCAAAACTAGATGCTATGCTCCGCTTTAAGGACATGTCTCATAAAATTTTTGAACTTGGAATATCAAGCTGCAAGCTCAACAGAGTGTTGCCTATTGGTTGATAATGCACTTGATTGTTCAGTGAATCTACAAGTATTTGTCTGATTCATACAATGTTCAGCCTATTGTTCAACAAGATGAAGACATGCTTAGTGCTGCATGCCTGCACGCTTAAAGTAAAAAGGTATTCAACCAAAAAATTCAAAGTGACATAGAAGTTGGCTTGACAAAATGTATGTTGCTGAATACCCTTGCAATATACTGTAACTACTTATATTACTACTTGGTAACTAACAAGATTGGATGCTTTATGTAGCATGAAGAGAATGGCAGTGGTGTAGAAATTCTTGAATCCATGGATAATGCTCATAAGGACCCAAATACCTTGGTGTCCAGTAGCTTGACAGATGTGATAATTGTACTTTCTATAATACTCTTGTTAGACTGTGTAGAGTTGACTATTCGTTCTCTCCCTATTTTAAGTCTTTCCTTTGTCTTTACAGGGTTCTAGCAGAATTCACTACCCCAGCAAATTTTTTTCGTGACGGCTGAAACCGTCAGGAAAAGTAGTTGAAACCGTCAAGAAAGGCATCCCATGACGGTTCCCGTCAGGGATAGCCCGTCAGGGAAAAATCGTCACGGAAAATCTAACTTTCCTGACGGGTACCCGTCAAGGAATAGTTCCTGACGGTTGCGGCCGTCAGGAGAGAGTTTCCCCGTCGATTTTTGCGTTGCCGTCAGGGGAAGTTTCCCTGTCGGTTGCAGCATTGTCAGGGAATGTTCGAACTTTTCCTGTCAATTATAGTACCGTCAGGAAAGGTCCAGGTTTCCTTGTCAGTTTCATTGCCGTCAGGGAAGGTCCAATGTTTCTGTGTCAGTTATATTACCGTCAGGGAATCTCAATTTTTATATCCATAAAAACCCATTGAACTAATGAAATAATTGATTAGCCGATAGTTTTAACCATATCAACCAACATTAAATATTAGTCAATTATCTGAAACATATAACTCAAATGTCTGATACATACAGTCATCATTCTTGTTCATACATTAGATAGTTTAGATAGTTCGGTGGTCAACAGATCTTAAGCTATTCTACAGGCCTTGCAAAATCAGGTAAGCAAACACAAATTACAATGCCAGTTCAGGTAACATACAAGAAATACAAGTTAGTAATTGCTACTTCCTATCAGCCCTTCGACAACAAAAGACAGTAGCTGCTACACTTCCTTTCATCTCCATATCCAATTGCCAATGTAGGATGCCTTCAGCCATGATAGACCTGTAGGCAAAGTATTGGAATGCTGAAACTCATAGAGCCAAACAGGCATGCATGCTTGAGGATGGAAAAAACAGCAGTAACGCCATTAATCCCAGGCATGCTCAGATTAATCCTAATAACTGAACACTGAATACATAACACATGAACATCAGATCATGTATACTCTGGTCACTATGCACTTAAAACTAAGAATATAGAACACCATGAACATCAGATCATGTACATGTCAACTAAGATGAAAAATCAAGTGTGTAGAATAATCTTACCATGCCACTTTTGTCCTCCTTAAGCATGACAAGTACGTAGTATCTCTGATTTTTTTTGTTAGCAATGACCTCCAAGAAATAAATACCAACATGATGGATATTTTTGGACCTTTAATTGCAAACAAACATTTTGATAAGTCAGGACTGCATACCATGATATAACTTGAATGGTAATACTGCATAATTAGAGAACTATACAGATCAGTTTCAAAACTCAGGTCTTGAATTGCAGAGTTGCACAAAGTAAAGAAAGATGGAATTAGAAAGCAGCATACTCCAAATAAAACAGTAAAGCATATCTGCAATGTTCTGTAAAACATTAAAACAATTAATATATGATGGATTACCTGAAACACTAAAACACTATTTAGCAAATGCTCAGTTTGTCTTCTACTGTATTCACTGATAATGTCAGTCTTAACAAATGAGTGAAAAATGCACTGCATAATGTAATCAGGCATGGTTCAGTGAGGACAAATGAATTGCATAATGTCAGTTTAGCATATGAGTGAAAAAATGCAGCTGCCCAATAAATTTCCTAAAACAATCTAAAAACATTTTCTCCTCTATGGAAGGGTAAATAAATTACCTAAGAAACCTAAAACATTATAATACCCTGGGTATTACAATTTAATTAATCTGCCATGTCATCATATTTAAACTTAAGCATTTGCATATGATTGTGCTTAGGGCCTGGAGTGATTTATTTTCAGCTAGTGATTGATTGTGTAATTAAGTCTTTAATCAAATTCAAAAATAAAAATTAAATAGAAATCAAATTAAGCCCTAGAATTGACCTAAAACCATAATTTAAAATCTATAAGGAATCTGATGAAAGTGTCATAATAAAAGTTGTAGAGCTTTTAAAATGGGACAACTTTTATTTTTGGATATTTTGAAGTTATATTATATAAATTCAAATTAAACTCAAATTAGTAAGTTGATATTTAAATTTGAAACTTCAATTTCAAAAAATATTGAGAATCTTCCAAAACTCCCTTAATAGAAGTTGTCAATCTCACTGAGTAGAACAACTTTCATGTTGACCATTTTTCAAGTTGTTGAGAAAAATCAAAAGTAATTTTAAAATTTCAGTTTGAAATTCAAACCTTACTTTTACCCCCTTTGCTGTAGTTTGAAAATTTGGCCGAATTTGAATTTCATGTCAAAAGAAAAAATGATCTACACAAAATTCTCTACAACTTTTGTATTCATCACTTCATCGGATTCTGGCTGGATCAGATCGAATTGAATCAAATAGCGTTTGACCTACTCAGCCTACTACTGTAGCTAGGGGTCCCCCTATTCATCGTCTCGGCCGTACGCGCGCGTGCCGCGTACGGCGCCGAGCGCCATCCGGCCGGCGTGGGCACGCCGCGGCGTTGTCGAGAGGCCAAGGAAGGGGCCCCGGACGCCCCGATCTTATCCCAACCCTTCCCTGCCCTTTAAAGTCGTTGAGCCCCTCCATTTTCCCGATTCTTCCCGAGCGGCTGCCGGCAACCACCTCGTCGTTCGTGGCCAAATTCACAGCCACCAAGCCATCTCCACCCTCTCCATCTCCTAGATAGGTAGCCAAGCTCGTGGCGCATCGATTGGTGCTCGTCTCGTGAGCCGTGGTACCCTGTGTAGCTCGCGATGAGCATCTTCGTCTTCGGGTTGTCACCGGAGCTCCGCCGCGGCCATCCTCTTCTCGTCCGGTCTGTTAGAGTGAGCGTCCTTCTTCTCGGGGTAGCATTCTAAGCTCCCGTGGTGGTGTAGTTTCTGATGCGCACGGTAGATTGTGATGTGGTGCACCAGGTTCGTCGGAACAGATCTTCGTCGCCGACGGCCGAGCCGTGTCCGCTGCCGTCGTCGTCAAGCCATCCTCACCGCACTGCCTCTTCGTCAACTAACTCGCCCGTTAGCTTCGTGGTGAGCCCCTGATTCTCCCTGATGTTTTTCCCATGACCTTACCATGTCCCCTCGGCCGGAACGGCCTTGCCGTGCCGCCGAGATCCACCATGGGCGAGCTTCCGCTCGTCGGAGGCGATTAGAGCTAGGGCTAGGTTCTTAGGGAGTCAGCTAGGGTCTTGGGGTAGGTGTTCGGCCGATTGCGCTCGCTGGTAGGGCCGCCGGTGGCGAGGTTCGCGCCGTGCCATGCGCACGCAGTGCGCGGGAGCGACGGCTGGAGGTAGGAGACGATTCTGACAGGGGTGGCCCGCCTGTCAGCGCCCGGGTGAGGGAGAGCGCGCGTGCGCGCGGGGGCTGACGGCTGGGGCCGGCCTGTCAGCGGCCCGGCTCGGAGGCGTGCGCGCGCGGGCCGTGCTGGCTGTGCTGGGCCGGTGCGTTGTAATGGGCCGGCTCGGTGTGAATTGGTTTTCCAATTTCCGGTAGAATTTCTAAAAGTTTTTCTTTATTAATTTCCAATGAATAGTACTGTTGTTTCACATTTTTCTGTGAATTTATTTAATACTCCTAAAATCACCAAAATTTTGGAGGATGCTCTCTGTAACATGTAGTATTTAATAAAAATACTAAACTTGATTTTTGGGTAGATTCTGTAGTAGGTAAAAATCAGCACTTTAATTGATAAATGAAATTTTGGTGTTTTTTAATAATTTCTGTGTTGTTCCAAAAATCATGAAATTTATTGTGCCACTGTTTGGTACTGAAATCTATCTGTTAGTGGAATTTGGCATCAAATGGAAATAGTTAAATATTTATTAAATTATATGTTGGTTTAAATGATTAATAATAGGAATAGGAAATGGAATAATTATTGAATGGTGTGATTTTTGGATTGATTGAGATTCTACGTCAATCACCTTTATGACCTAGGGCATTATGAATTAGAGTAATCATGGCTAGTCTATGGTAGGGTCTTGATCACGTGTGTGCATTATTTATTTATTATTTAATTTTTATCTGTCATTTCATGTGCATTGCATTCATACATTCATTATTGCAAACGTGTAGTGACCGAGAATCCGGAGATAAAGTCAGAGGGTGCATCTGAGGAGACTGCTCAGGAAGTTGTGCAAGGTTTTGATATTTGTGGCACCGACCCGGATCCCACACTCTACGCAATCCAAGGTAAGCCCGGTGCATTTGTCCCTCTCCTTGTTGTTTTAAAAATATTTGTCACTTGAGTTAATTAATTGCATTAGGTCAATAGGAGTTGGGTGACAACCAATTGATGCATTCCCATCCTTGAATACCTGACAATACTTGAGAACCTAATTTACTAAAAGTATTGCAAAAATGCTTAATCATGCCTAATGGTTAGTTTTGCGAAAATGCTATTTTGAACTGTGATGAGATTAATCAAATGAATCACTTTATGGGAATGGTATGCCCTTGTTGGTTGGCAGTGTTTCCTAGCTAGTTCATTGTCATCCACGGGGATGGGTTGTTCCGTTTGGTCGATCATCTGTTGGGTTAGAGTCCCAACGATCCTCACCATCGGAAAGGGATGTGAAAACCGGGTAGTTACCAGTGTACTTGGGTTAGAGTCCCAATGCATGGTTTCTAACGGAAAAATATTAGGGACCGTTTGTTGTCAGGCCTGCTGTGATCAAGACTTTGCAACTAGCCACATACTACGGAAAGCCTCTGACTCTGGTGGCTCTACTACTGGAACCGACAACCACACACTGGGAGTGGAGAGATGGCGAGAGTAGTGTGTACCCTCGTGGCCGTCGTGCCTGGAGACGAGAGGAGTACTGTACTCTCGGGTGGCGCAGGACCGGTTCCGGGGTATGAAAAGCCGTGGTAGGCGGGGTTGGTGTATGTAAGCCTTAAGTGCTACATACGCAGTGTGGATAGAGATCCCCAGATGGGTATTAATCGATTCGAATCGTCGTTGCTCCTCGGATATGGAGACTTGATCCTCATCCCTACATCGGATAGTGGTTCGGAACTAGGATTGATTTTGAATGGATAAAGCAAATGAAAGAATGTTGATATATGAGAAAGAACTTGGAGATATGGTTAATGATGAATAGTATTATTGAAATAAAATATTGAGATAGGACTAGTAATGCTTTTCTGCAAAACTCTTGAACTCTTGCTAAAGCCTTACCTTGACTCCTCTCAGCTTGCATTCCTGAGTCTAATTTTACACTTTTAGTCGGGTAAGTCTTGCGAAGTACCCCATGTACTCAGGGTTTGTTAACCCCGTTGCAGGAGGGCAGCAGGAGACCGAAGTTTGTCTCGCTCCGTGCTGCGTCACCATCATCCAGGAGAGTGAAGAAGAATAAGGTTGAATCCTTGGGCAGGGTTCGTGTAATATTTATCTATCTGTCGTACTGTTGATCCTACCGCTACTGCTACACTTTTAATTGATAGTCTGTAATAACTGCACCTAATTTCTGTTGAAACTCTGATTTGTAATATCAAGTATCATTTACTCTTCCGCAAATTTGCTCTGATGTATTTTGTTATGAAATGTTGTAACTCTGTATGGCTTCGCAATGGGATCCTGTCGGAGATAACGGGTGCTTATATAGCCCGGCAGAGCCCGCCTAGGTCATCTGGAATACGGGCCCGGCTATCAGATGTCATTAGTAACGATGACAGGCACCTGTGGACCATGTGATTTAGGCGGTTCTGTTACAAACATTGAGATCTAGTAGTCTTGTAGTGCCTCCATGACATGGATCCACATCTCCGCGGCATCTCCGCGGCGATATTTTCAGGATTTGACCCACCCTTCAATTTTGATGTGGCTGTAGACAAAGTTTAACGTAATTATTGAAGTATGTGTACAGAATTAAAGCATGTATTTGGATTTAGTTGCAAGTTACTGAACCTCAAGAATTATGAATTGACCGAGCGAGATGACATTGTTCCAAGTAATCAGACTACAAGCAGCAGGAAACATATAGCATGAATCAACATGACTAACTAGCAATCTAATTCGAAATCTGCATAAATAACAATACAACTAGCTAGTAGTGACAAGCAATTCTGTAGAGAATAAAATCCTTCACCATGTTCATTATTGAGCTAGAATAGCTGTAGTTCAGAGAAACTAGACAGTTACAAGATGCAACTGCAGCCTATATACATGCAATACAATTTACAGATGTACCATGCCCACAAAATCTCTATCTCTACCCCTACTTTCACTTCAAATAAATATTTCTGCAGCAGAGTGACAAATCATTATTACTTTAGCAGATTTCATAGCTATTACCTATCGGTGAGTTTGATAGCATGCAACTGACAGAAAGCCATGAAAAAAATACCAATTTGAGAACTGCAATAATCTGAAATTTCAGACTATTCCGAAGGGATAACTACAAAAAATCTACCAGATTGATTTATAAGCTACCAAGAACAAATGTCTGCAACGTCTTAAGGTAAGGCGAGGAGAAGCAGGATTGATAGTCTGCTATTGCTAAGCAAGTACGGCAACGAAGAGGTTCCTCACCTGCACCAGACTACTGACACATGGATGCCGGCCTATGCTGTGGCCGCATCCATGCCGCCACCCACCAGATCCTCGACACCTGCCTGCAGGCTCGTGCCGGCGCCACGTAGCCGATAGCGGGCCGCGCCCTCCGCCGCGGCGCCGTCCGTCGTGGAGCCAGCAGCGGCCCGCGCCCTCGTCAGTCGCGGAACCAGCAGCAGTCTGCGCCCTCGTCCGTGGCGCCATCCATCGAGGAGCCGGCAGCCACGCCCGCGCCGTTCGCTGCATCGCTGCCCGCCATAGGGCCGCTCCACCCAGAGGCCCTAAACCACCACGCCAACTGCTCCACCCACGCCGCCCCGAGGTCTTGGTGCTGGTGGATTTGGAGAGTGAGGACCGAGGAGGAAGAGTCAGATCTGAGGAATGACAGGAGAAGAGAGCACGGGCGGCTTGGCGCTTGGGGACTGGGACCGGGGGGACCGAGGAGAGGATAAGGATGGGGAAATTTTCACTCGCCCGCCATGTGCGGTTTGCAAGCCGCGCGCCTTTTTTTTTCGCTTCTGTCTCTGCTGCGTGGGCCAATGCTTTTCCAGAAGCGCGCGAGTTCTAGTTTTCGGTCACGCATGCAGTGCCCTGATGGTGCCAGACCCTTTCCCTTCGGTATATGAGGAACGTAGGGAAACAGCAAGCGCTTCTGACGGAAGGTTGTGGGCCGTGGGGAGTACTACAGGCCGACGGAAAAGAACTCAGCTGGGGTAGTGATTGACTATATGTCAATTCCAGATCTGCTTTAATTAGGTTGCTATCACATGGAAGGATTGTTCATTTGGGAAAATTCATCTAGCACATGTGCACTAACAGATGGCTTTTGGTGAAGATTATTTTGTTTTTAGCCCTAACATTATGGCTAATTTTACATATATGTATGATGTAGTACCTTTTGTGGAGTGTATTTTGGTTATTTGGAGCACGTAACAATTGAAAATACTTAATAAAATGCTTGTTTAATTCTGCTATAAAAATTCTTAGTAGAAGTCTCTGTTATTAGTCTGTTGCACGAAATTCATAACTGGGCTGTATTTGGGCTAAAACCACAGTTGGGATCTCCTATTTGGAGTGGAAAATTTGTTTCTTGTCTCAGCCATTGGATGAGAAACGGAGGGCATTGGGCATATGGCAAGTCAGCGATGACCGACCTTGAGTTAGTCACATAGTCCATGCTGTAACTTCTGAACGCGCTCCTATGCTATCTTGGCATGGTACGGTTCGAGTGCCACGCAACCGAGGGAGCAAACCAGGCTAGCATGGTGTGCTGGCACAGCCACGGTTGCCCACGGGTTGGTGCCAGAGAGCGTGCCGCCGGGAGAACGGCTAGCGCCGACATCACCTGCGGGTGGCCATGGTCCATGGGGAAAGTTGGCACATGCGGCTCGGCGTGCTGGCTGTAAGTGACGTGAGTCGCGTGAGCAGAACCCTGTGGTGTGGAGCAGCCACACGGAGGCACGGTTGCACCTAGCTCTATAATCTGCGGATAATACAGGGATCTTTATGAGACATGATGTTGAGAAAGTGGTAAACATGAAATTGATATTAAGCACGTTTGAGCAACTTTCTAGGCTCAAAATTAATTTCCATAAAAATAAAATATTTTTTTGGTAAAGCACAAGAGCAAGAGGTCTTTTACTCGCAGTTGTTTGGGTGTGAGGTGGGCAAGTTCCCCTTTCGGTACTTTGGTTTACCTATGCACACTAGGAAACTGAGTAATAAAGATTGACAGTTAATAGAGAATATGATTGAAAATAAACTTAGCGGTTGGAAAGGAAAGTTGCTTTCTGTAGGAGGTCGCTTGGTCTTAATAAGCTCGGTGCTCTTTAACTTACCAATGTTTATGATGTCTTTCTTTGAACTCCCAAAAGGAGTACTAGAAAAGATTGACCGCTTCAGATCAAGATTCTTCTTGCAAAGTGACTAGCACAAGAGAAAATATAGACTCTGTCAAATGGGAAATTATGTGCCAACCAAAAATATAGGGTGGTTTAGGCATACATAATTTGGATTTACAAAACAAGTGTCTGATGAGTAAATGGCTCTTCAAGCAGTTAAATGAGGATGGCATGCGGCAAGAATTACTGAGAAATAAATATATAAAAAATAAAACTCTAGGAAATTGTACCAAAAGGCCCACTAATTCTAACTTCTAGAAAGGACTGATAAATGTAAAGGATAATTTTTTGTCTTTTGGTTTATTCAAAATAAAAGACGGGTCACAAACTCGTTTCTAGATGGAAACCTGGTTGGAAAACTAACCTTTAAAGGATACATTTCCCTCGTTGTTCAACATTGTGAGAAGAAAGTAGGATGCTGTGGCAACTGTGCTTGCATCAATCCCACTGAATATTTCCTTCCGCCGAAATTTGGAGGGTAGAAATTTAAGGGATTGGCATAGAATTATTGCATCTCTACAAGATGTGAACTTACAAGGGAAAATGGATGTATTTGTTTGGGCATTACATTCATCTGGTACATTCTTTTTAAACCTATGTATGTTGCACTAATTAACAATGGGGTCAGAGTGTCACAGGATTTATGGCAGATCAAAATTCCTTCAAGAATAAAAATATTCTTGTTGTATTTAAAAAGAGGTATGATCTTAACCAAGGATAATCTTGCATGACAAAACTGGGATTGTGATGCGAAATGTTGCTTGTGTCATCATCCAAAAACTATTCAACACCTTTTCCATTGTTATTATGCTAAGTTCCTGTGGCGAGCTGTACATATAATGTTTGGGTTGTCACCTCCCCTCAGTATACATGAATTATTCATTAATTGGTCTAAGGCGGGTGGTAACATACATAATTCATTGTTATTAACTACAGCGTCAGTTTTATGTTGGACAATCTGGTAACAAGAAACGAAATAGTTTTTGACAAATACAGACCAAAACTTTTTTGCAGGTGCTATTCAGGGAATCCATTGGCTACGGCAATGGGCAAAACTGTAGCAGCGAATTGATCTACGGGATCAGTTGATCCTTATTGGGCAGCATCTGGAGACATCGGCTTTGCACTTCTTTAGTTATAATGGATGGTTATCGACTAGGTTTATTGGTCTTCATTAGTCAAGACATTACTTCCCGCTTTGTTTTTTTTTTTTGTGTTCTTTTGTAAAGCGTGTGAACCCTGTTGGCTGTGTGCTGGTCGCTGGACCAAATTTTATAATAAATGGTCTAATTCTACTTTGAGGTAGATGAAGCTGGATATAAACTATCTGTTTAGTTGCCAATTGCCTTGAAAATTCTAACTTCTTCGTCACATAGGGTCACATTAAATGTTTGAAGATATACCTAGAGCATTAAATGTGGATAAAAAACTAATTATAAATTTTGCATGTAAATCATAATATGAATCTTTTAAGTTTACTTACATTATGATTAGACACATATTACAAAAGTTAGCACACGTTCTAGTATCCAAAATTCAAACTTTTGAGCATTTAAATACAGCCTGAGTCAAACGTGGTTGTCTTCATCTCTGATAGCCTACAATAAAGAAAGGAATAGGAAAGATGAAAGAACAAAATTGTGTTGATTCAGGACATCACGTTTTTTTAGTGGAGCCTGGTGGGTTAGGACTCGGATAAAACAAAGTGATCGAGGACGGACTGGATCGTGCTGACAGAACACAAACAATGACCATATGAAGCGAAGTAGGAGTAATAAATTAAAAAAAGGTTAGGGAGATCCATTCAAAATATAATTCTTAGCTCTTTTCCAGGACTGGGGATATATTCAGGTTAGGGAGATCTCTCTCTCTCTCTCTTTTTTGCATATACCATATAGTATAAATAAGATGACTGTAGCTAGACAAACATAGATAGTTTCCACGTTCACGAAATTTGTAAGAGGGTGACGGGAAAAAACACTATGCCAGAAAACCTTATCAGTGACGTTAGTTAAGGGTCATCAGTGACGCGTTTTTTACGCGTCACTATTCTTGCGTCTGTGATAAGGACACATCAGTGACGCGTAAAAACGCATCACTGATAACCATCTATCAGCGACGCTTCCAGCCAATACGCGTCACTGATAACGGTAGATCAGTGACGGCCAATACGCGTCACTGATAACAGTTTATCAGTGACGCATATTGGATAGACGCGTCACTGATGGACGGTTATCAGTGACACGGCCAGCCAATATGTCACTGATAACTATTTCAGAAACAAAAAAAAAAAGATGATCCTATATATATATACACACACACATATCAGACATGCTCCACTATTTCAACAATCAATTCTTCACAAGCTTTTTACATACAAGTTATACTACACAATGTGTTATCACCCGTGGGCCATTGTTTACAAGGTACAAACGATGTCCTTAATGAACTCAGAGATAAAAAAAAAACTTAATTAAGCAGGGCTCCATCTAGAGCAGCTGATCTGATCATCGGTTAGCACCAGTCTTTGCACTTGCCTATCATGCTCGCGTCCTGCTGTTTTCTGCAGCTCACTTGTTAGCACCAGTCTCTGCAGCTCTCACTAGGACTGATGCATACACCACCTAAGACAATCTTATACCACAGCAAAATGGAGGAAGCAGTGTGGTCTGTCGACAGATAACTGTGATGTTCCATGTATCTAGGGAATTATTTCTATGCCTGTCTCGTACAGTTCTAAATGCTTGACTTGATCAGACCATTGGTGATTGGTAAGAAAATGTATCATATAAGTACCATAGCCATCTGTAAGTACCAAATAAAACTAAAATTTGTTCTCTAAAGTAACAAACTCTCAGAAGCAATAAGATCTCTGACTTAACTAGAGTACAGTGCCAAATAAAAAGAGATGCTCACCCATATTATGTAGGTCCAGTGCAAATCAACATGGTCCGTTGTGTGCATATTCTATAAAAAAAAACAAAGTTCTTATTAGAACAAGTGACTAGCAGCATGAGTTTTGCTCGCGAAATTACACACAAGAAAAATGGTCCCACGTATAAGAATCAATTCAATGGTATACAGTTGGATTCTTTGCTTAGCTAGAACCAGAGGAAGGGGCCATCATGCATATCTTTGTCATCTCATTACAATTTATAATTGACATTACATCCTACTCACCAAAACAAAACTTGCTTGCTGAAGTCTACAAAATCACATGGCTCGGACAATCTAATTAGAACCAGTTCTGAATCCTATTCTGAAGCATGTGTTTCACAAAAATGTGGTTAATTTTTGACACTGCCATGGCTTAATTAAGATCTTGCACAGCCATGCAGGCAAATATACAATTACTAGTTGATTAGCTTAGAATTTTTCTTGTAACATACCATGCTGTACTGCTCCTGCAAGTAGCTGATGGATCCCAATTATTAGGTGATTTGCACTGATCTGACCCGATCAGTGAGAACACTGCCCAAATCAGAAAACCTGCAGTATTGCCACTCTGCAGCAAACCTAGTAATGATGAAAAAAAATACCCATTAGGTGGTTACTTGCATTAAATTAACTAGTACTAAGCATTACTTACAGTGTCTTTTACTGATTGTTGCTACCTTAATTTACATAGCTTGATTAAACACTTTCAATTGATCATCTAAAAAAGAATGAGACATTAGGTCACTATAGCGAGAATTAGTGGTTACCTGAATCCCATGAACCAACAGTGGCACTTTTCTTGTGACGAACTGAATATCTCAGAGAAAGAGACACCTGTATAGAAACTCTCCTATCTCTCTTGATTGTATTTTTGCTCTGTAAGATGTCCAGACCACTGTCCTAACAAAAGCAACTACAAAAAAAAAGTGAACTAGCTCAGGCCAAAAATACTAAATCAAATCATTCAGTAAACGTTTCTTGCACAAATAGCTCAAGATAGCAAAGTCATTTTCTACATTAATCAGTATATAGTTTGCTTGCATTGGTAGATTTCATAGCTACTGCCTATTGGTGAATTTGACAGCAAGTATCTGAACGAAAGCAATGAAAAAAATAACGATTTGAGAACTTTACACCACCAACCACCAGGTACTCGACACACACCTGCAAGTTTGTGCTGCCCATCCCGCCGTGGAACCAGAAGGCACCCGCACTGCCGACTGCAAGATTACTGAGAGTTATTCACTGGTTCTAAAAGAAAAAAAACGATGTCCGTATAGAAGAGGGCACCATACCTTGAGGAGCAGCTCCGACGCCCGATGGATCTGTGAGGGCGCGACTTGATTGCTCGGCTCCATTCGTGGCCTGATCCGCGATCTCACAGCCGCCGCCTGTGAGGCACCCGCTGTCCGCGCTGCGTGGGTGACCCGCACAAATCCCGTAGAGCTCGCGGCAGACTTAGGGTTAGGGTTGGGGGGCGGCGGCGGCGGCGTCTTGGACGGGGACGGGGAGGACGACTGGTGGTGGGCCGCGTAGGCCTCCGCGTCGGATGCCTTGGACGCTGACTCCGAGGCCACGGCGTCGGCGGCGGCGGCGGCGGCGGTCCGTCGCTACGGTGCCATGCGGGCGGCAGGGGTGAGCAAGCGAACAACCGTGGCTGAGAAACTCTCGTCGCGATGCTCTCTGCTGAGCGACTCGTTGTTTGGTGGGGGTGAGCCGCTAGTTGTGGGAGACTTGGGCCTGCACGTTTCCGGCCCAAAGAAAAAGAACGATCCAAACGTGACTAGTGACGCGGGTTAATGGGACGAGTCACTCTATATATCAGTGACGCGTATAGATAAAACGCGTCACTTTTATTATCAGTGACGCGTGTTGTTGAGAAGGGTCACTGATATGACCACATATCAGTGACGCGTGTAGGTAATACACGTCGCAGATTTTATCAGTGACGCGTTTTCTTATGAAGAGTCACTGATATCTTATTATTAGTGACGTGTCTTGTTCCTGGGACATGGGTACTAGCTAATCAGTAACGCGTTTTGTTGACCCGCGTCACTAATGTGCTTACCAGTGACGCGTTTTAGTTATGAGTCACTAGGTGGGGTGTCTCCTTTTTGCTTTTGTGGCATAGTGAAATAGGAGAAATTTTGTCTCTCTCTCTCTCTATAGAAAACTTGAAGTAGTCATAACAAATAAAAACGATATTTAGATAAGCATTCCTATAAATTCCTCGAAAGCCATAACAAATACGATTAGAGGGTCTATTTAGATTAGGATTCTTAGTACATTCATAAATTAGTTAGGACAGCCATAAAAATAGGGATTTTTTTACTTTATTATTACTAGCAGACGTGCCCGCAATGGGATATTGAATGTTTGCAATTAGTACATGCCTTCCTAAAAAGGGCCCGGCTCCGATCTCTCATGTGTAGTTGAAATCTGTAAAATAGACAGCATAAACGGCTCCGACAAGTTTTTTAAAAATATTTTCTATCAAGTGAGGAGTTAGAATAAGCTATGTTTTCTTTGTTGTGGCTCCTTTAGGCTCTTACCAAGTTTTTTAGATGGCCGTTTGACAGGGCACTTTGCAATGCAAGGAACCGCAAGGAATCGGAACATGAGACCTACCAAATGGGGCCATATCTATCGTGTGTAGTGTGATTACACCTTTTACGTTTCGTCTCCACAAAATATCATAAACTACAACCGGATGGAGTGCCAGATCTATTAGACTGTTCTCTATGAGAAAAAACAGCTCCTAGTTTCTAGTTTTTTTCAAACCAAACCTGCTAACTAAATTCCATGTTTTTTTTTTCTCTACCAAATCCGTGTGCAGTTCTTTGATAATCTTTTTCATTCTTAATTCGAAACATTTTGTGCATCATAAAAGTCAGGCGGTCTAGTGGTGTGCTGCTGCCTTTTGATGGCTGGAGACATGTGTTCGATTCATAGCTCTGCCACCTTGGTTTCTTGCGATTCTTTCATCACTGCTACACCCATTTAACGGAGGCAGGCGAAATGATCTTTCATCACTACTACAACAATTTTAATGGAGGCGGGCGAAAGACATTAACCGCGGCGGTTCTTTTAAACGCCTCCAACCAAAGGTCACGATTAATCGGGCCTTTAACGGAGATGGTTGGATGCCCGCCTCGATTAATCAAATAAAAAAACAAAAAAAAAAGAAAACCCGTGGACAAGCCCAGCAAGTCCGTACATGTTCCCACCAAACCCATCCATGCAACACCGCCGCAGCTCGCCGGATCCGGCTACCCCGCCGTTGGATCTGCCATCTACGTCACCGGATCCGTCATCCTCGCTATTGGATCCAACCACTAGAGGAGCTAGAGCCGCCGCCTTGCCTAGAAGAGAGGGGGCGCCACCGCCAGATCGGGATGGGAGCTGCCCGCTGCCTGGTGCTCCGTATCCGCCCCCCATTGCTCGCCTGCTGGAGAGGAGTGGGGGGCATCGTCGGCCGCCAGTTGGAGAGGGGACGCCACCGGCCGGTGCTTTGGATCCGCCTCCCAGTGCTCGGATCAGCCGGTTAGAGACGAGTGGGGCGTCGTCGGCTGCTGGGAGGGGGAGGGGAGTCGGCATTCGTTGCGATGGGGAGAGGTGCTCTAGCGGCAGGCTGGGAGGGGCCACCGCGCCGCTGGGCCTCCGTGCCGCCGGGCCATTGTTGCCATCTAGGTGAGAGGGGGGCCTCCTGGTTGCTGTTGGGGAGAGGGAAGTGGGGCGCCATGACATCGGTTGGTCGGGTGGAGAGAGTGAGAGAGAGTGGAGAAGGGGCAGCGCTGCCTTGGGGGAGAGTGGGAGAGAGAGGGAGATACGAGGAAACCCTTGTGTGTGTGTATATATATATATATGAACTCGATATCTGTTTGAATTTGCGCTTTTTGATAGGCCTTGGCAATATTAATTAATTAATATGGCTATTTGTGAATACGGGCTTCTTTATAATAATCGTCTTTGTTAATGGATTTTGCGAGGCGATTTTTTATAACCGCTTCGGTTAATAAAAAGTGACCATCTTGGTTAATGACAGCATTAACCGAGACAGTTATCCTTTCCGCCCGTCTTGAAAAAAATTAAAAATGTCTCGAAAAAAGATTTTATATAGTAGTACATTTTTAAAATGGCGTCTTCATACGCTGGCTGCCGAAGTGGCCTGTGATTGGGCAGGGCTTTGCAAGCGAGTGACTGGTTTTCAAACTCGGACTGCATGGGCGCCGGAGTGGGCCGTACGCGTGAACGATAGGGGACTGGCTTGCCGTTGGAGTCGGCTGCGTCTAGGCCATACGGGCGAGCAGCAAGCAAGTGGATGGTACAGTTAAGCTAGTATAGATAGAATGGGAATAGATATAGCGATATCAGTAATATGCAATAGTTAAGAGCATGTTCGGACGTACCATAAATGTTCGGACATACCGTAACTAAAATTTAGTTAGCTAATTGTTGATAGAGGTAAAGTTTAGTTAGCTAAAAAGGAAACATATACTGTGCAAATCATAACTTCGTAAAAACTTGTGTAAACCATGACAAAAAATAATATAAATTCACCAAAAAAATCACATATGTAGATGATATGATGATACACAATCTTGTAAAATATCTTGTCTGAACTCGACTTCGTTTGTGAGATATAAAAATAACAAATTTCAAGCCAGAAAGCTGTCGTGGTGATTTGTTAGAAATTTTTTATTTTTATATCTTACAAACGAAGTCGAGTTTGAACAAGATATTTTATAAGGTTGTGTATCATCATATCATCTACATGTGTAATTTTTTTATGAATTTAGACAACTTTTTGCCGTGGTTTACATAGGTTTTCATAAAGATTGTGGTTTGCACAGGATACGTTCCCAGCTAAAAATTACTTTAGTTAGGGGTGTTTAGATGTTCTAGCTAATTGAAATTCTTGACCATGCTACCCCTCATTAATATTATTGTTTACATGGCTAAACTTTAGTTAGGTGTGTTTAGATGCCCTAACTAAACTTTAGTTGGGGAATAGTTTGGTTATTTAGACCTTTTAACTGGTTTTAGTTAGATTGAAACGGCTAATTAGATTATATATATTTTAGTCTCCAGCTATAGAGTATTTAGGTGTACCATAGCTAAAATTAGCCTGTTAGAATTTAGTTGGTGCATCAAACATGCCTAAATTTAGGCTCTGTTCGCTTCAGCTGAAAAGCTGAGCTGATTTAGACTGAAACTGATTTGTTGTGAGGTGAAATACTGTTCTAAAACTGAAAAATATATGCTGTTTAGTTGAAGCGAACCGAGCCTTAGACATTTCCTGCGCATACACCGGGCCCATTAGAGATCAGACCCAAGGCCGCCAGGCGTGCACTCCGCACAGCCCATCAGCACACGTCGGGCGCATGCGGCACACACGCCGCGGCCAGTGCCGACGGGTAGGCGCGGTGTGGAAGGCAGCAAAAACGCAAGGCGCACGCACGGCGTGGCCGGGCGCCGTGCCACCAATCCCCGCGGCTGCATTGGGATCAACGGAATCCATCCATCCATCCATCGCCCGAATTTGGCCCTGCCACCGCGCACAACATTAACTCCGCGCATTCAAGCCCCTCACTGCGCTCCAACTACCTTCCGCACTAGTCGCTCCTTAAATGCACCACCATCTCCCCTCCCATCCTGCTAGCGCTAGTTCTAGAGAGACGAGAGAGCACTCGTCTTCTTCCTTGTAGAGAGAAAAGGCAGAGGAGATACAAAGATGTCCAAGATGGCGGAGGAGAAGGCGGCGGCCGTAGGCGGACTCGGAGAAGCCGGGGCGGCAGACGCAGCGCAGCAGCAGCTGGCAGCAGGGGAGGGCGCGGCGGCGCGGGTGCGGCCCGTGGAGACGCTGCTGCGCGCGGCGCCGCTGGGGCTGTGCGTGGCCGCCATGACCGTCATGCTCCGTGACCAGCAGAGCAACGAGTACGGCACCGTCGCCTACTCTGACCTTGGGGGCTTCAAGTACCTCGTCTACGCCAACGGCCTCTGCGCCGCCTACTCGCTGGTGTCCGCGTTCTACACGGCGGTGCCGAGGCCCACCACCGTATCGCGCTCCTGGGTCGTCTTCCTCCTCGACCAGGTCCGTTCCTGCCTCCCGTCTCTGTTCTACTCACACTTTTTTTCACACGGTTGTAGTAGCATGTTGAGAATGCTTTGAAGAATGTCTTTTTTTCTACTTTTTCTGCCAACACACCACGTGACGAATTTTATGAGTAAAGTAATGGTACAAAATTTTATTCTTCATGTGCTTGCCATATTTGTGTAGTTACTGTGGCTACAATAATCAGGAATATGATTACTTTGATGATGTTGGTGCTCTGTTTCCATCAAGATTATGTATTACATTCGGCTGTAGTTTCCACTCTCTTTGACTCAAAGAGGTGCAACGTGCTAGGGGATTTTGGAGGATCTGTTACTTCTACAGCACTCATGCGGAACTCGTGCCTGAACAAACAAATTTGACACATCGGACAGAGATTAGCTTTGGCAGAGACTGTATGACAACTTAAGCGGTGGATTTGTTTGGTTTCTGTTTGCATCTTTCTATTTTTTTTTATCTCAGGGGGTGTTGACATCGGATCATTCCATCAGGGTCGCATGGAGTATTTGGTATTCTTGTTTGGAATACATCTGTAAACTGCGAGATAAACTACTAAGACTAAACCTAATTAATCTGTCATTAGCACATGTTACTATAACAATTAGTATCTAATTATGTACCAATTAGACTTAAAAAGATTCGGCTGATTTACATGAAAAATATGTAGTTATTTTTATCTATATTTAACGATTTATTTATGTGTGCAAACCTATCTAGGCTGCGTTTAGTTTGGAAATTTTGGGAGGTTTTTCAACGGTAGCACTTTCGTTTGTATTTGACAGCTTTTATTAATCATGGTCTAAGTAGACTCAAAAGATTCATCTCGAGATAGCCAGACAAAAAGTATAAATATACAAATGGAAAGTGCAATCGATGTGATGGGGAGAGAGAAGGAAATTTTGTCAACTAAAGGCTTAATGTTTGTAAACATTGCTGCACGCTTCATCATGCCTGGTGCTAATTTCAGCCGTGAACGCTGTCAGATAGCTTGCTTTCAGACCCCTGCAAAAGAGGATTCGATGACCATACGGGGTGTTTAGGTGTTTAGATCTCAAAATTTTTTTGGATTTTGGTATTATAGCAGCAAAGAATTTTTTTTAATAAATGTTCAATTATAGCTTAAGTGGACTCAAAAGATCCGTCTCGTAATTTATAGGTAAACTGTACAAATATGTAAAAGTTTCGTCGTTCTACGCACGTCTCGCAAAATTAATATGACGAAAGTTTTAGGATTTTAACGAGGAACTAAACACCCCCGTAACACATGGCATATTTACTGCAGGTGTTCACGTACCTGATCCTGGCAGCAGGTGCGGCGGCAGCGGAGCTGCTGTACCTCGCCTACAACGGCGACAAGGAGGTGACGTGGAGCGAGGCGTGCGGCGTTTTCGGCACCTTCTGCGGTCAGGCGCGCACCTCCGTCGCCATTACCTTCGGCACCGTGCTCTGTTTCATCCTCCTCTCCCTCATCTCCTCGTACCGCCTCTTCAGCGCCTACGAGGCACCACCGTCGTCGGCACTCGGCAGCAAGGGCGTCGAGATCGCCGCCTACCCACGCTGAAGCCGCCGGCCACCATCCTCGGCTCCGGAGGGAGGCGTGGTTGCAAATCTCTGTTATGTGTACTTGTGTAGACGATCAAGTAATAAGGGCTTATTGTTAAATATATATCCTATGTTCATACTGTAGTTGTTTGCTGCTACATATGAATAGTACAGTGATGCTCCTGCTGAATTGTGCTTGACTGGGTAATTATATAGTTTGCATCGTTCTTATGTGTGCTGGATGGATTGATCCTGAAATCTACTATTACCCATATTTATTTATTTTTACTCTTAGGCCCCTTTGTTTTGCACAAAAATCTGCCGGGAACCATTCCGAACCAGGATTGCTATTAAGGGCATTGGATTCGGATTCACCGAATTCAGGTTCAGAAGCATAGATTCATCAGTTGAATCCTAACCAAACAGTTTAGGTTCACCTAGATTTGGATTCACCAGAAGAGTGGATCTAAGGGTTGGATTCACAACTTTGGTGAATCTCTTTAAGGTTGTTTCACCTGAGTAGAGCTTTAAGGGTGTTTCACCTGAGTAGAGTTTTGGTGAATCTAACGAAATTACCCACTATGCCACTGATTACACAACATAGCGTTTCATTTTTCTCTTTCCCCGGTCGTCTTCTTTCTTCCACTCGTCTCGCCGGCAGCCCTCCACTCGGCTGCGCCCGTGCTCCACACAGCCGCCACTCGACCACCCCTGTGGCCCTGCTCTGCCGGGCGCAGGCTGGACGCCAAGGCCGCTCAGGCCGAGCTCCACCCCATGGCCGCCTAGGCTGAGCTCCACTCTGCAGCGCTCACGCCGACACTTCGGTGGCCGAGCTGCCCGCCCCGCACTGCCCCCATGCGCAAGCTCCGCCGTCGAGCTCCGTTGGCGCAGCCCCTGACGAGACCCTGGTGAGACACCCTAAGCATGCTCCGATGGCCGCCCCCATGCGTGGCGCTCCTGCTCCAATGGTTGCCCTACGCGGTCACTACTCCTCTGGTGGCTGCCTCACGCGTGGCGAGCAGGCGTGCGACGGCGCGTTTTTTCTTTATCCTTTTACCATGGTCATCCCCTCGCCGTCCTTCCTCTCACCGTTGTGGCTCTCCACACATCCAACGGTGGCAAGCGTAGGAACATGCCGACGCTCCAGTCGCGCCCTAGCCGCCCGCAGGTCACTCGTTGCCTCGGGGAAGAAGCGTCGTGCTGCTTTTTTTTTTGCCGTAATTTTTTTGCCAAAGAGGAAGAAGATTAGAGGCACTGACATGTGAGGTCAATTTTCAGGGGTAAATTAGGGAATCTCAACCAAAATGTCCCTGAGTGAATCTGAATCTGTTACATTTGCCAAACAGTTCCAATAGTGAAACTTGGATTCACCGTGGATCCGATTCGCGGTGAATCCCAGATTCAGATTCACTTTTTACTTTGGTGAATCCAATCCAAACAGCCCTAAATGTTATATAAGATTTTGATACCAGCAGGAACAACTGCCGAAACTATCCCTTCATGCTTCACTCCTTCCTCCGCGTCGAAAAAAAGAAAAAAAACAAAGTGTTCGCGTGGATGGCTTTCTCTTCATCCTTCCCTCCTTCCTCCACGTGGAAAAAAGAAAAAAAAATAGTGTTCGCATGGACGGGCACCGCAGCAACAAATGCAGAAATTTCCCTTGTTCTTGACTTGTTCGTCTGCGGTAAAAAAGGGAAAAGAAAATTTGGTGCTTGGTCGAACCCTCTTTCCCTTCTCGTCCACTGATATTCCTCTTCTCACGACGCTTCCCCTACGCCCCCTGCTTTGTCCTCTTCCTCTCCGCGGTTCTGGTGTGCTCCAAGGCCGGCTCTGGTGGTCAACCTGCTCGGCATGCCGCTTCAGCGGTTGCCCCGGGTCATCGTTGCCTTTCACAAGGGATCCTCTCTATCTCCTTCTATCCAATGTACTGATGAAGAATTGGCACCTAACTAAAATCTTTCCGTGTGCCACAAAGGATTTCTAGTACCCCTGCTCCACTGGTGGCATTGCCGGCAGCTTGCCCAGGTGGTTAAGTCTAACCGCACCGCGGGCGTCGGTAAATCACACGCCAAAGGAGTGGGGCCCATTCGACAAAACCAGGTAAACCATATAGTACAAAGTAGAAATGGGGATCCTGATCAACCTGATTCGTGGGGCTACACCTGGGGGTCAACTGAGTTCAGTAGCAGGAAGGCCTACAGCCATCTCATTGGCCCCTCCTTCAGTAACTTGGGGAAGCACAAGTTCCTTTTTTGGTTAATCCTAAGGGACAGAGTTAACACCAGAAACATTTTGAGAAGGAAAAATATGGAACTAGATGACTACAATTGCGTTCTTTGTGACTCTAGCACTGAGGAAGACTATCTCCACCTGTTCTTCAATTGTCATTTCAGCAGAGAATGTTGGGCTCACTGTCTGTCGACGGAACATCACCGATAGTCTACCGAGGGGTATGCCCAAGGTAGTAGATTGATCGGTGAAGGTGCGCCTGAGACAAACAAGCGTTACGCAGAAAGCGTGAGACACGAGATTTATACAGGTTCAGGCCGCCGTGAGGCGTAATACCCTACGTCCTCTGTGTTGGTGGATTGTATTGCTATATGTCGATGTCTGTATCTGATCTAGATGTTGGATCCTTGCCCCTCCTTATATAGTCTGAAGGGACAAGGTTACAAGTAAACTAGTTAAGTTGGTACAATAACCGTGCGGTACAGCCTTGCACCGCACGCCTTTGTTTTCTGAGCCGGGACAGCTTTGATGGTGCAGCCCATGTAGTGTCATGCGAGTATACGGTTCTATACCCCGACAGCTAGTCCCCGAGCACCTTGCATTCGTCGGGAGGTGCAGATCTTTGGAGTTGCTTCTCCAGACGGATGTATGGAGCTCAGAAAAAAATTGAAAAGAGCTTTCTCTTTGGTAAAGTGTATCTACTTTTAGTTCTTCAGAACCAATACCTTCACCGTTAGGTGAAGTGTATCCACTTAGTCTCCGAGCCTGATAGTAGGTGACGCAGTCACGTGTTGTCAGGGTCAAAATCTTTATCCTTGTTGATCATGTGAAGTATTAATGAAGTCCCCGAGCATAGCAAGTGATTGGGAAAAATCTTCCGAGCAGGCGAACCGATGACGAAGCCCCCGAGCACAGCAAGTTATCGGGAAAAATCTTCCGAGCAGGCGAGACGATGATGAAGTCCCCGAGCAAAGCAAGTGATCCGAAAAAATCTTCCGAGCTGGCGAGGCGATGACGTAATCCCCGAGCACAGCATGGTGTTCGGGACAATCTTTCGAGCAGGTAAGGCGCATATCAAGACCCCCGATGTGCTGCTCAAAATTAGCACCCTGATCCAAACAGCATGGAGTGACTTGATAGCTTGGCGACGAATCCCCAGCGTGGTCAAAGACTGTGACAGAACCGCCTTAATCATAGGGCCCACGTGCCCCATCATCAGCCCTAAGGACCTTTGACTAGTCTGCACGAGTTCCCTTTAACCTAGGTGGCCTGTCGGGTCTCCTAGGAAACCCTAATTTCCCTGAGGATCTCATTGTAAAGACCTTGCAAGTATTACAACAGTTTACATAAATAATTTGAATCAGAGTAAAGAGTGTGAAAGTATTACTTAAACCTAGATTACAATTACATTATCCCAAACCAGAGTTTCGCAGTGGAGTAGCTGTATACAACTAAACACCCTGCCCAAGGGTTTCATTATATACACATCTTCATCCATGTACGATCCGATGACCGGCACGATCCCTCGTAGAACTGTTTACTCAACTTACCTGCAACAGGGGGTTAACAAACCCTGAGTACATGGGATACTCCGCAAGACTTACCCGACTAAAAGTGTAAAATTAGACTCAGGAATGCAGGTTGAGGGGGAGTCAAGGTAAGGCTTAGCAAGAGTCAAAGGATTTTGCAGAAAAGCAATACTAATCCTATTTTCAGTATTTTATTTCAATAATATTATTAATCATTAACCATATCTCCAAGTTCTTTCTCATATATCAATATCCTTTCATTTACTTCATCCATTCAAAAACATCCTAGTTTCGAACCACTCTTCGATGTAGACGTGAGGATCAAGTCTCCATAACCGAGGAGCAACGACGATTCGAATCGATTATTACCCAGCTGGGGATCCCTATCCATACTGTATATGTAGCACTTAAGCTTGCATATGCCAACCCCGCCTACCATGGCTTTTCATACCCCGGAACCGGTCCTGCGCCACCCGAGAGCACAGTACTCCTCTAGTTTCCAGGCACGCCGGCCACGAGGGTACACACTACTCTCGCCATCTCTCCACTCCCAGTGCGTGGTTGTCGGTTCCAGCAGTAGAGCCACCGGAGTCAGAGGCTTCCCGTAGTATGTGGCTAGTTGCAAAGTCTTGATCACAACAGGCCTGACAATGAACGGTCACTAATATTTTTCCGTTAGCAACCATGCATTGGGACTCTAACCCAAGTACACTGGTAACTACGCGGTTTTCACATCCCTTTCCCAATGGCGACGAAAGTTGGGACTCTAACCCAAACAGTTGGCCAACCAAACGGGAAAACCCATCCACGTTGATGATAATGGACTGGCCAAGTACACCATCACCAAACGAGGACAATACCAATCCCATAAAACAATTCATTTGTTTCATATCATCACAGTTTTCAAAATAGCATTTTTTCAACTCTATCATTAAGCATGACTAAGCATTTTTTAATACTTTAAATAAATCAGGGTCTCAGGTATAATATGTGGTCAAGGAGAGGTAATGCATCAATGGGTTATCAATCAACTCCTATAAACCTAATGCAGTAGATTAACTCAAGTTATAAATATTTTGTAAATCACAAGGAAGGGGCTGAATGCACCGGGGCTTGCCTGTTGCTCGAAGTTGACGAAACTCTGAAGTCAATCACCGAAAAAGATCCCCGTCCACCGAGTGAAGACCTTACTCGAGCTCGCTTCCGATAATAATTACCACGCATTCACTACACGAAATAATAGTGCAGTGCTTAACATGATGCTATGTATGCTATGATGCAGGAGGTGCACAAAATCACTCAATCCAAATGTCACACCACACAAAAGTGAATTAGGGTTTCTACTCATTTTTTATTAATCCATTCATCGATTAGGGTTTTTGTTTCGCCATTTAATTACTACATAGAGTAATTCACTTTATACTTACAAAGTAAATGATCATCAAAACTTGGAACAATAGGGTTCAGATGCTACAAGAGGTTTAACCAAACCCTAAAATATTTAACAAAATATTAAAATTTCAATCCTAATAACCTTTTCTTAATTACTCAATTAAGCAAGTAATAAATAAGAAATAATTAAACTATTCCCATTTGAGCTCAAAATTTTACCATAGATAGTACTTATACTCAAACATTACCAAAACAAATTTCACGATTTTTGGATTAATA
Source organism: Eremochloa ophiuroides (assembly GCA_038502445.1). Classification (NCBI taxonomy): domain Eukaryota; kingdom Viridiplantae; phylum Streptophyta; class Magnoliopsida; order Poales; family Poaceae; genus Eremochloa; species Eremochloa ophiuroides. The sequence goes on along the minus strand of JAHLJS010000009.1, from coordinate 18,013,172 downwards.
TTTTGACCTATAAAAATCCGAAAAACCTCCTTTATTAATTAAAAGGTACATTTTAATTCCCTGCAAAAAGTGCTGAAAATCACTATTTCATATTTTTAATGTGTTCCATATTTCACAGAGAGCCTCTACAATTAATTTCATAATTTTTGGTGTCACAAAAATATTCATACAAAATTTACAAATTGCCTTACTATTCACCTCATCAGAAAATCCGAAAATGAATATTAATGCGCGAGAAATGCAAAACCTAATTTTGGCCTGAACCGGCCCAACTCGGCAGGCCGATCCGGCCCATCCGCGCGCTCCCCTTTTGACCCAACGGGCTGGCTCGGCCCAACCGAATCGGGCAGCTGGCCCAGCGAGGCCCAGACGAGCTCATCCCCTACCTCCCGCTCGGTCCTTCGCGCGCGCACGGTGCGGCGAGTCCGGCCGCGGCGGCTGGCCGGTGGCAGCCTTCCCAGCAAACACCAGGGTATCACTATGTGAGAAATATGCTTGCGAACCTATCTGGAGCTTGGTTGAGGAGAGCAGTGCCTCCGGCGAGCCCTAACACGGCTATGGCGGCACGGTGGTGCTTGTCATGGCAGTGCGCGCCGTTCCAGCCGCAAGTATGAGGTATAGGTTGAGATGAGGTTCGGAAAATACCTAGGAGACTCACCAGAGCGTGATGCGTGCACTGGTAGAGACGGAGGATGAACGGAGACGAGTCGTCGTCGGTAAGGGCGAGTACGGCGGCGGAAACTGGCGGCGACGGTGTGTTCCAGGCGTGTCCTAAGCACCAACAGGGATACGATCGGATGCATGAGATTCGTGGAGCTACGTAGAAGCGGGAACACCCAGAGGACTGAAACTTAGCTCACCGGAGTGGTCAGTTTGCGATGGAGATACCCACGGTGGCGCTCCCGCCGGACCGTAAGAAGAAAAGGTAGCAGGAGCGATTCCGGCGATGCGAAGCGGCACCAGTGGGTTCAATAGACTCGCAGGAAAGTTGCGAAGCCAGTGGCGAAGTGAAGAGGGTGATGATTGAACGGCGACGACGAATTTTGCCATTGCCCGAGAGGCCATCGGCGGCGAGTAGAACCGAAAGGAGGAGGAACCATGGCGTCGGTGGCGGCTCATATAGGATGGGGAAGGTGGCGAGACGTGGGATGGACCCCCACGAGCCCGGCCTCGACGGCGACACGCGGCCGGCCGGCCCCGGGCGTCGCCGGCGCGCGGCGCGGCACGCGCGGCTGGTCCCCACGCGTGCGCAGGGGCAGAGTACCCCCTAGTACTGTAGCTGAGCTCACCCTCCCCTGAACCTTTTCTCTAAATTACTTTTTATTTTGTGAATAAAGTTGAAAAATCACCAACATAAAAGTTGCAGAAAATTTTGTATTGAACAGATTTTGTTTTTGTACCTCATCCAAATTTTGAATAATTTTTGAATAATTTAAAAGGGGGTAATTTGCCCTTTTTAAATCCATTTCAAATTCAATTGAAAACTCAAAACTTTTCTTAACAACTTGAAAATACCCAAATATAAAAGTTGTCCTATTAATCAATCCCTACCACTTTCATTAAAGGGTTTTTGTCAGATTCTTGATAATTTTTGAAATAGCATTTCAATTTCAAATTTCAAAACACTCATTGGAGTTTATTTTGAAATCTCACTGCATAACATCAAAATCCCCAAATACAAAAGTTGTTTAAATTAAAAAGTCTTACAACTTTCATTAAAGTAGTTTTCCCCAATTCTTGATAGTTTTTGAAATAGCATTTTAAATTTAATTAAACAAACACTAATTGGGTTTGAATTTAAATTTCCACTAGTAAACTTTAATATCTCTAAACATAAAAGTTGCTCCATTTTGCAAGGGCTAAAACTTTTATTAAAATACCATCCTCAGATTTCTACTAGTTTTTGAATTTGTATTTCAAGTTTAAACTTTACAACCTAGATTAAGATTTTATTTGAAATTATTTTTAATAACTTCAAGATTGCCCAAAATAGAAGTTGCTCAAATTTTAAAGATTTACAACTTTTGTTTAAGGCCCAACCCCTAATTATGCTTAGTTTTTGATTTAGAGTTTTAGGTCCGCTTTAGGGTTTATAATTGATTTTCTTTTTATTTCCCAATTTAATTTAGATAATTGCATACAAACCCAAACATTCACATAATAAATCACTCTCAAGCACTTATGCATAATCACATGTTGAAACAAAAATCATTTTTGTTAATGCATAGTAAAAAATGAGTTTATGCAGGATGATTTACATGCAATGATGATGACATGACAGGTTTTAATTAACCGTAACATCAGAGATGTTACAAAGACGAAATCCGAGCAACGAGAGAACGGCGAGGAGCAGCGACGAGTCCCAGCGTGGTCGGTGGCGGTGTCCGAGCAGCGCGAGGACGGTGAGGTGCAGCGACGATTGTCCAACGAAGAGTTCCTGCAAAAGAAATATGTACAATGGGTAGTATATGATGTTGATTTTGGCCAAAAAAGCAGAAAGACAGTATTAAGAATTTTCTTCATGTTTGCGGAGAAAAATCTTCAGTGAGTGCCTGAACGTGGTCGGGGCTTATGGAGACTCGTTGGAGAAGTGCTCGAACGAGGTCGGGGCTTATGGAGAGGTCGGCGGCGAGTGTTAGCGATTGCTAATCTGCAAATATCGACATATATGTGTAGGGAAGCAACGTAACTTTTATTAAAGTAATAAAAATGAAAATACACATATCTGCCTTGACATGTTGTCAACGATAGAAGCGACGGATATAAGTAACCCAGAAAAAATTTAAAAAAAATGCTTCTCTTTGGTGAAGTGTATCCACTTTTTGTTCGTCAGAACCAATTCCCTCACCGTTAGGTGAAGTGTATCAACTTTGTCCCCGAGCCTGATAGTAGGTGACGTAGTCACGTGATGTCAGGGTCAAAGTCTTTATATGTGAAGTGTTGACGCAGTCCCAGTGCACGGCAAGTGGCCGGGAAAGTCTTCCGAGTAGGCGAGACGATGACGCAGTCCCCGAGCATAGAAAGTGGTCAGAAAAAATCTTCCGAGCAGGCGAGACGCATATCAAGACCCCAGATGTGCTGTCTAAGATCAGCACCCTGATCCGAACAGCATGGAGTGTCTTGATAGCTCGGCGACGAATCCCCAGCGTGGTCAGAGACGAAATCCGAGCAGCGAGAGGACGGCGAGGAGCAGCGAGAGTCCCCAGAGTGGTCGGAGGCGGTGTCCGAGTAGCGCGAGGACGACGAGGAACGACGGCGATGAGTCCTCAGCGTGGTCAGAGACGGTGTCCGAGCAGCGCGAGGACGGCGAGGAGCGGCGATGAGTCTAGCGACGAGTTCCTGCAAAATAAATATGTACAGTGGGTAGTACGTGATGTTGATTTTGGAGCAGATCCTAATATTGTAGAATGCATGATATGATTGTCCGTTTATTGCTCTTGTCAGGTCACGTAATTTTCCCTGTTAGTTGGTCTGTTACGTTTAAACACCTGACTCGACGTATGGTTCAGAGGTTTCTTAACATCACCATGTGAGTTTTACGGCTTACGGGACGAAAACAGGTTTCACGAATTAAGGCGTGTGCTACCGAGTTACGTTAATTAACCATTAAGAGAAGAAAACAGAGAGATACTTAGTATCTCGTCGGCGGAGAAAATCTTCTGAGTGCCCGAGTGTGGTCGGGGCTTATGGAGAAATTGTCGGCGAGTGTCCGAGCTTTGTCGGGGCTTATGGAGAGGTCGGCGACGAAGAATCATAGAAATAATTTCCGGAGATATATAGAGGTCGAAGAATATATAGAAAATATTAAAAATATCACTTACCTTGATTGACGTCGAGCGTAGTGGTCGGCGTGTCGAGGAGACGTATGCCGTGGCTCGCGTGATGGCCGAACGGTTCCATGCTTGATGTTGTCGAGGTCACCGCGATGTAGATGACAAAAAGCACGATTAAATCTCTGCTAATAAATATCATGTAGATTTATAGAGAAATTCGAAGACGAGTAACATATAATAAAATATCTTAATTATGTGAGAGTTAGCTTTTGATCGGAGCCGTATCACGAGAGGAGGAAAACGTGCCGCTTGTGCATATCATGCGTCGTGGGGTGGATCTTATAAGCGAGACCAGAGCGGGTCCGATCTGTGCTGCAGCGTTGGTCTAACTCACGATGTCCGACTTGAAAACAACACATGGTGTTGCTGCTGATGTAGATCGGATCGAATTTTAGCATAAACGCGAAGCGTGTCGGCGGCTGCAACTCGTCGCTTCAAGTTGTGTTGAAAGATGACGTTGATGAAGATGATTCTCATCTAGTTTGCCACCATCGAATGCTGTGGTCAACGATTGACCAAAGAAATTTCTATCTTGTCCGCCATGGATTTAGAAAGCACACCCCCTATCTGGCGCGCCAACTATTGACGGAATATGTATATGTTCAGGCCGCCGCGAGGCATAATACCCCTACGTCCTGTGTGCTGGTGGATTGTATTGCTGTGATATCAGATGTGATCTATTGGTCTGATCTAAAGGGTGATCCCTGTCCCTTCTTATATAGTCTGAAGGGACAAGATTACAAGTAAACTAACTAAGTTGGTACAATAACCGTGCGGTGTAACATCGTGCACCGCACGTCTTCGTCTTCTGGGCCGGATCAGTTTTGATAGTGCGGCCCCATGTCTTGTCTTATATCCCCACACTGTCATATCTCTTGGGACACAAACCGCAATCCCCTAGACATGTTCCTTCAGACTCGAGAAAATTTCCAAAGTCTAATTTTCAGGGAGGTGGTCATAACTGGCTGTTGGATCATCTGGGTAGCCAAAAACGGTATCATCTTTGACAATCAGCAAAGAGATCTGTCACGCTGGAAAAGGCTCTTCAAGGATGAATTTAGCCTAGTTTGTAACAAGGCTAAACCTAGATTACGAGGTTTACTTAGTGCTTGGAGAGAGAGTCTGTAAATAGCCTCTTCTTTTTTCTCATTTGGGCCTAGTGCCTTGTATTTGTGTTTGTACAGTATTCTTTCATTTAATTGAAATAAAAAAATATAGGTAGGGGTTTCCCCTACTGTTCCGTCAAAAAAGAGAAAGAGCTGCAGCGTGGCCGCTAAAAAATCACGCCTCTCCTCTCCGCCTTCGCTTCCGCCTCGCCAAATCGCACCGCTCCCTCACCGGCGGCTTCCCGACGGCGCGGCGGTCCTGCTCCTCTCCGGCGTGGCGGTGCGGCGGTCCTGCCCCTCTCCGGCGAGGCGGGCCCGCTCCCCCAAATCGCGCCACTCCTCTCTGCGATTTCCCGGTGGTGGTGGCTTCCTGGCGCGACGCAGTGGTGGCGGCTTCCTGGCGTGGCGTGGCGGTGGCGGCTTCCTGGCGTGGCGTGGCGGTGGCGGCTTCCCGGCGGCCCCGCTTCCTCTCTGGCGGAGCGGCGCGGCGGAGCGGCAATGGCGGCTTCCCGGCGGCCCTGCTCCCTCTCTGGCGCAGCGGCGCAACACCCTCGGTGGCGGCTTCCCGGCGGCGTGGGGCCCATGGCTGGAGAGGATAGCGTTCCTCTCCAGCAACGCCAGACTTCCATTTTTCCTGTACCGAGCGCAATGGTGGCGTGCGGTATAGCGTCTAGTGGTGCGGACGTTTCACCTCTACATTTGGCGTAGCATGGCTTTTACCGTTGCACGGTCGCATAGCCTAAGGCTCACAGCCTCTTTCTCTCCCCGATGGTGCCAGTATACTCGGTGACCAGCCCTGGCGCACCAGGTAACGCTGCGCCTCCGACGCCTTTGTTGCCTCTGCCTGAGTGCCTGGCCCCCTTTCCTATCTTGCTCCTCATCCTAGGACCTAGGGTCCGTTTAGTTCCAAAAACTTTTGGAATTTTGACGATTTAGCAGCGAGGAATCTTTTACAATAAAGTGTCTAATTATAACTCAAGTAGGCTTAAAATATTCATCTCGTGATTTACAGGTAAATTGTGCAAACATGCAAAATTTCATTTATATTTAATGCCACATGCATATACTGCAAAATTAACGTGACGAAAGTTTTGTAATTTTGAAGAGGAACCAAACAAGGTCCTATGAGCTTTTTGCAATTTTTGGTCTACCTGTAATGAATGCATTCCTGACAAGTTGCGGCACCACCTATTACTTGATTTGAAGGAGTGCCAGCGGCTCCTCCAGCATCGGTTGTTGGGGTTCCAGAGGCTTTTAGGCTCTGTTCGCTGAAGCTGAAAACCGCTGAAAATAAGCGCTAATACTGATTTTTGTGAGAGGAAAATACTGTAGAAGGGTTGAAAAATAAGCGGTTTTAAGCTCAAACGAACAGAGCCTTAAAGTGGATAAAAGTTACCGGAAGCTCAATGTTGCTGTTGGTGCCTACTCCTTCTGTCCCTTTTTATCTCTCGCAGTTGCTGTACGTATCACAAGTTTAATTATATTTATAAAAAATAAGTGCAACATTTGTATTTTATAATAAAATTATTAAAAAACTAGATTCAAAGAACTTTCTAATGATACTATCTGCTCTTTTGCATGTAAATGTTGCCATTTTTACTTTTCTGAAAACCAAAGCAGTTCACCTTTGCAGGAATGCTTCTATGGATTTATGGCACTGAACCAGGTCACCAGGAAGGGCTTCAAGATGGGATGTGGACTTCTGTAAATTATCCGGCAAGAGATACAATGATGTGGAATTTCCGGATAAGAAAACTGCTTAGTTCACTCTTTCCATTCAGGAAGGTCAGGATTTATTGACCTAGTGTCACTTAGGTTAATTATTTAGCTACCTCTCTTAAACCTATATCTCTTACAATAACTAAATTGTTATTCCTAACATAAATATAAGAGACATGTTTGGATATTATGAATACAAGTGACTAGAGAGAATAATAATAAACTAATCATAAATTCAAAGTATCTGCAAGCGCACAGATTAATCTATACTAGTTGTAGCATTTTATCTGAGTATTACAGGGTTGTCGATTTATATTTTACCACATGGAGAAGGTCTGGAGCTAAACATGAGTAGGATAGATGTAAATGCATTACTTATGATAGAAATCAATCACATAGCACTTACTTAAACAAAGGTAAACCTAATGATAAATATATACATATATATAGGGTGAGTTTTCTATACTCTCGGGAGTAGTTACTCCCACCGAGAATATATGCATCAACCATGAGTCGTGGCTGTTTAACGGGTGGTGTAGAGCGGATCTGTTTGGAGTGGTGCTGGTGGGTATACGGTAGCCATATTGTACTGGACGTATATACACGAGTTATAAAAAAGGTCTGTGTGCACATAATCACCGGCAAAAACGGATCTGATCTCTACGATGGCATGCTTATATATGGAGGCAGGTTTGACCGTACGTCTCCATACTTGCGGCTTTAGGATTGTGTAGATCAAAAATCATTGTTGTAGGTCGATATTGGTACTATGGATAAGGACGTTGTGGAGATCATCTTCCTGGAAGATGCTAGAGGTGCAGATGGAACTCTGAGGATGAAAGGAGGTACGACACCCATGTCTGTTTCTTTTTCTTTTTACTGGTAGATCGATGTGTACTGTGTTCTGTGATTAATGCACGCAAATGATTGCAGATCTGCCGAAAATGAAAGTATGGAAGGTGCTATAATCCGATAGAACCATGGAGTCGATACGGGTGGCCGGAACGAGGAATGGTGCCTTGTTCGCCGCCGTCGTTGTAGCAGGTGTGGAGTAGCCGGCCCGGTTTTGTCAACCAAGAAGACTCCCTCCATCCTAAAACAGATGTCGCTATGAGAAACATGCTGATCAAACTTTCTCAACTTTAACTAAGTTTATACAAAATACGTGCAACATTTATATCTTCAAATAAATATACTATCAAAATATATTCAAAGATTTTTGTATATATATTTGGTTAAACATAAAAGTCTTTAACTTTTCAGGAAGTGAGAATGACATCTATTTTGGGACGGAGGGAGTAATTCTTAGTATCTTTTCTCTACACCGGTTTGTTCATTTGAGATCTGTGACCGAGATTTGTAATGATTAGTAATTTATTTCAGTACTGTCCGCAAAGCTGAGGAGATGCAGGGCGGTGGAGAGGTATGCACAATACTACAAGCAAGATTTGCAAGTGGCATCAGCTGAAGATGGTTTCAGAGAAGATCAAGCATCTGAAGGAGTAAGAGAAGAATAGGCAGCTGATGATCATCGATCTGGAGAAACAGCTGGATCATTTCTACATCATCGTCATGTTAGGATAGGAGAAGGATCAGATTTGCAGGATTATCGATTAGGAGTATCTAGGTTTAGTTATGTCATGTTGCAGTTATTTTAAGTTTGGATGTACTAGGTGCACTTGAATGATGATTTAATTTACGGTTTGGCTACTGGAAGTCGACAAACCTTTTATGGTTTGGTGATTTAATTTGTGTCAGTGTTTCTAGTTGTTGTTGATCGTGATGAATTATTTATTCGTGAAAAGAAATTTGACTTTTAGGAGTTGTATTATTTGCTTGTGTTGTCCATGGGATTGAGAAGAAAGTATCTGGTGATACTCGAGGCAACAGCTAGTTCCCATTATGCGTTGAAAATCGCCACTGAATAATGAGCAGGAGACTACTTTGTTTGTCTTCATGATGGTGTTACGGCACTGTGTACAGTTTTGCTTTGTAGCCAAGAAATTTGAATTAAAATTGATAGAATTATTATTGGCCAAGCAAACTTATTTTGAACGAACATGTACACAGTCCATAATTATCAGATAAATGAGTGAAGCGTATTTTGATCAGTGGTGGGCGCTGCAGAATATGGATGAGTGCATGCAGGAGAGAGTGCTACCGCGCATGCAGGAGTTTGTTGAGTGCAAGCAGGAGAGAGTGGTGGGTCGACCCATTTTGAAATGTACAGGTCGTCAGTTTCCTATTTTCTTGCATTCATTTTTGAACCAGGTACGCCGCTCCACTTCAGAATGGAAACCGTGGAAAAGAGTTTCGAAGAACAGGCCACCACACAGGGAGAATTGGAAGGAACCCAAGGGTGTATAACACCGACCGAGCAGCTCGTCGATGAAGAGAATCAGCAGCACGGAGTGGAGGCCGCACATGGAGAAGATGGCGTACTCGTGGTGATTGCTGAGGAGGCGCATGGTCCCTGTTGGGTCGAAGGAGCGCAGACTCTTGTGGAGTCTTCAGATTGGTACGTAGGCTTCGAACTGAATCCTAATTTGTTAACAGGCTGTTGGATTTTACTATTGTACTGGTGATTTATGCTGTGTTTAGTTGTGTATCAAATCTTGTTTGGATATCGTAGCAGTGTTTGTGATCCAAAGTATGTATCCATACATTAAGTATGGATTGATACTCTGGCCAATAATCAGAGTATGTGTCCACACGTTTAGTATGGATTGATACTCTGGCCAATAATCAGAGTATGTGTGTGTAATTCCATCTATTTTTTACCATTCAAGAATTCTTTCTGTTAAGGGGAACTGTCGACGGTCTCACGTATAAAGAGACGCCAGATAGCTATTAGGATCCATCCATCCTGGAGCCAAAGATGGGTCAGCATTTCAAGGAGGATGCAGATGCTTATTCCTTCTACAACTTGTATGCTAGATTTAATTCTTTTGGTATTAGATTGTTGAAGTGCCGGTATCGCAAAGGAACCAAAGTGAAGACCATGCAAGAGTACTGCTGCACTCGTCAGGTATGTTTCGTACATTGAGATGGCCCTGGAAGGACTAGTTTTTGTTCATTTAAAATTATGTCAATTAATGTGAGTATTTGGATATACTTTCAGGGGAGGAATAAGAATGATAGGGAGAACCCGACAAGGATAGGTTGCAAAGCAATGTTAAGGATCCATCGGTCCTCTGAAGAGCATGAGTGGATGGTTATTGCATTTGAGTCGTCGCATAACCATGGACTGAAACGAGGACACAACCATACTAATAAATTCAGATCCCATAGTCATATTGATGGTGGCACAAAAAAAAAAAAAATCCTTGCTGAAATGATTGATAAGGGCATTCCATGAACCAAAATGTATGGTTTTGTTGGAGGTTGGAGGTCCTTCATTAGCCCCATTCACAAGGAAGGATGTAGATTCGAGTAGTGTATTCCATAAGAAAGGATGAGTGCAGTGATGATGTTCAGAAGACATTGGATTATTTCAGGGAGGTTCAGTTGCAGAGTAGAAATTTTTTCTACACAGTGCAGGTGCATACGTCCAGATAAAGGATATATTCTGGGCACATCCATCATTAAGGATGGCAACGGGGCGGGTGGAGCATCTGCGGACCCGCACCCGAGACCTGACAACCGCCCCCGAACCCGCCCCGAACCTTATAACGGGTGAAAATGTGTCCCCGCCCCCGAACCTGCCCGGTCCCCGAAACCCGACAGAATCCTCCAGAATCCAGAGCGGAACAACAGCAAAGGACGGGAGAAAGGGGATCGATGCAGGTGCCGCACTGCCTCGGTGGGGTTGCTGGTTGCCGCGTTGTGGCTGCCTGGGGGGCACGGTGGCGCGTTGGGTCGCAGCAGAGGCAGCACGGTGGCTTGCCACGGCTGACCGGTAGGCGGCGGATTTGCTACAGGCAGGGGAGGCCGGGGAAGGAAGGGATGAAGGCGGTGGCGCATCTGCTGCCGCGTTGCCGGTTTGCCGCGGTGGTGAGGGGATGGGTGAAGGTGGTGGTGGACTCGGGAGACCCTCCGTCGCCGACCGCGTGAGGCCGAGCCGTCGAGGCGCCGAGGGAGGAGCGACGCGCGACTAGCTGTGTCCGTGCAGGAGGGGCGCGACTCGTTGCGTCCGTGCGGCTGCGTTTGTGCGGGAGGGGCCGAGGGGGGACCGGCTGAAGGAGTGTGGAGTACTGGAGTCTCATTTGTTATATACTAGGGTTACCTGTTGCATCAGGTTGGGCTTGGGCCAATATGTGACTGTGGGCTTTCTTAGTATCTCAGGTCCCCGACAGGAAACCCACCGGGGGGAACTTAAAACCCGCACCCGCCCCGACCCGTTTCGGGTCCCCGAACCCAAAAACCCGCGGGGAAAAACTGGACCCGCCTCCGCACCCATCCAGACCAGCCCTGTTGCCATCCTTATGCATCATCTAGACTGAGTTATGAGAATTTTGGGGATGTAGTTACATTTGATACTACCTATCGGGCGAATGGGTACATGCCTTTTAGTATTTTTGTTGGGGTGAACAACCACTTTCAGACATGTGCCTTTGGTTGTGCATTGGTGAGGGAGGAAACTGTGGAGGCATTCAAGTGGTTATTTGATATGTTCACTAAAGAAATGAATGGGAAGCATCTAGTATCCATACTTATGGGTAAGCCCAGTTAATTTGTGTTTGTATTTGCAAATTGAATTGTTCATTTTAGTTAGTCCTTGCGACTAAAATGTTCTTTTATGGATCTATAGATAACTGTCACCAGATGGAGGTTGCTATCACTGAGGTATGGCCACATACTAAGCATAGGGTATGCAAGTGGCATGTTCTGAAGGAGGCAAAGGAGAATCTCGGTAATATATACATTAGGAAGAGGAGTAAATTTAAGGATGATTTCCATGAAGCAGTTAATCTGCCACAAACACCCGATGAGTTTGAAAGGGCATGGACAGCAGTTAGGGAGAAATATGATCTTAAAAAGAGTGTATTCTTGGATAGGATGTGGGACATGAGGGAGAAGTGGGACCAGCATACTTTAGAGAATTTTTCTTTGCTAAAATGTCAACCACCTAGAGGAGTGAAAGCATGAATCATGCATTAAAGAAATATGAGTCCTTCTTCATCGATAAATGCCTTTGTAAGAAGGTATGACATGTTCTACCATGATAGACTCGAGGCAGAAAATACGGAGGAATTCCATTGCTTCAATGTGAGTGCTGTCAGAGTCTAGTTAATATATGATTTTATTTGAGGCATTGCACTGCATTTATTGAAAAGTTCATTTGTCAAATGGATTTCAGGGAAAAGTGAGCACAACAACTTCGTCGCCACTTGAAAGACATGCTGCTGCTGTGTACACCAGGGGGGGGGGCTTCAGCAAGTTTAAAGAGCAATTCTGTTCAAGTTTCTCCTTCAAGGTTGAAGCAACTTCAAATGAGAATCAAGTGTGGGTGGTGTATATCGGACAGAATACTAAGAAATGCTGGGGGAGAAACGTGTATGAAGTTCATGCTAACATTGCAGACCAAGAATTTTCTTGTGTTTGCAAGCTTTTTGAACATTTGGGTATCCTTTGCAGCCACATTCTGATGGTAAGCCTAGAGAGGAGTAGCATTATGAATGTCATATTATTTTGGTAATGATTGAAATCAGAGAATCGCTTGTGAAATGCAGGTCCTAGTGCAGAATGGCTTTAATCAAGTACCAGAGAAGTATATACTCCCCAAGTGGAGGAAAGGTTTGAGAGATGAAATACCTGATCACTTTAAAGGCCTCGTAAAAGACACAGAGGCAATGGAGTCGCGGCCCAATCTCCATGTTGTGATGCATGAACATACTCTCACTCTTATGAGAATTGGGAATACAAGTATTGAGACATGTCAAGATGGCAATTGAGGGATTATTGAAGCTGATTGATAGTCTGAAGGTAAGTGTCACCCCACCAGATTCAAGTAAAAATAGTCGTTGTAGCGAAGGAGTTAGTAGGTGAAGCCTAGAACTCTTAATATGCATGAAAGCGACAAAAATGATGACCAAGATAAAGAGGATGGGGATGACGTTGAAATCTTTTTTTTGAAAACACAGGAGAGCTGCATTTCTTGCAATAGAGAGAGAATAAATGGTTCCCATACAACTCCCAAATCTCATACGGGGACCAAGTATGAGAGATGGGTTCAAAACACCAACAAAGACTATCCTTAGAAACCAGAAAAAATCATGACCAAAAAGACCGCAAACTAGCCTTAGCCCACACCCGCCAAGCCCATGCCTTGTAGCTTTCTAGCGCCTGCCAAACACCTGAGGCTGTGCTCATCCTGGATGGGAGTGAGGATGATTCCATACTAGAATCAGAGATATAAAGCAAAATGTGCTACCTCATAGATAGGGATAAATATCTACAATGCCATGAGAGTGTGTTGGTATTAGTACATGTTAAAATTGCATGTCAATTTGAGGGGCTGCAAGAAGTACGTACCAGGTAGCAGTTTGACACGTTGTATGGAATATTTGCTGGATGAATGAACAAATGAATGTGATCAGTCGGGTCACAGTGGCAATCATCCGCTATTTGCATACATCTGCAGTGGCAAATCAATTTGCAAACATAATTAGCATAATAGGTATAATATTACTAGTAAGTTGGCATACTAACCGCAAAATCTTGGTTGAGGTAGTGCCTCCAGCCAACAAAATCGGTGGAACCAAATGTATGGAGCTCATCCTCATAAAGTGCCTGAACGACAAGATTAAACGTATCTTCATCCATGGAGTCATCAGTCTTTAGGGCTCGTTGAAGGTCGGATAGATAAATTTTCATGGGAACTGGGTTGGAGATGTGAACCCAAAGCTTCCTAAGGAAAGATAAATGACACATGGTTAGACATATATGGTATGAACTGAGATTTTGGAGGTACTAATATTAAAAAAATTACTTTAGAGTCCTTGTCCGGATGGAAGTGATGTATTTGAACAGTTCATCTAGAGCCTTTCTGTTGTTCCTTGTGGATGAATGTGGCTTGCATAGAAATGGTGACTTTACCATGTTGCTTGGTTTAATAATACGCGCTGGCAAATTTACAAGCAAATCCGCAGGTTCTCACATGATTGTTTTCTTAGATTTAGGAAGATGTTTGGTGACAACTTTTCATTGCGCAATGCAATCCTCACTTCAGTTATGTGCTTCAGGATGGAATGCGGGGAGGAGAAAGAACCAGAATTCATCATGATCTCTATTTGAAGATGACATAAATAAATAGAATTAATAGTAGTAATGGGGTTATTGGATAGAATATTTAAAAAGATTAAATATCACCTTTACTAGATAGACCTTCAATATGGAGGAGTTTCTGGCACAACCTCTTGATCAGCAACCTTGTCAAACTGCGCTTGTAAATTACCTTGCACTTGATTTTTGGGTGTTAATTCTGCAGTAGTGTTGTCGTCGTGAAGCTGTGAAAGGCCGAGGTCGAAACTTGGTCGGTCAACGCCTCCGACGGTTGAGGATGGCTTTGGAATCAATCCATGATGGACAACTTCTTCAATCTGTTCAGTAATTATTGATTCTAAATTATTGAGATAGTATGTGGATATAATCATTCAGATTAGTAGTATGGACTGATACTAAATGACGTTTTACGAATTGGTCAGTGACGGCAGACACTAAATGACATTGGGCCCAGGAAGAAGGCAGTTGGGGAATCAGCTAGCAGAATCAAAATGTTATTCTTCAGATCCTAGAAATTGAATCGGCCAGGTAGTCAATCGAACAGGGTTTCAAAAGCAGAATAATGAGCAGATTGATGAAATCCGTATCTCGGGGATTTCAGAGAGGGTCGCCATTGCTTAAGGTCCTGGAAGCGGTGAGTTGAAGCCGGAGCTGCGGCGGAAGTTCTCTTGGTTAGGGTTTCAATTTGGTGCGGAGCTTCGAGGTGCTGAGCGGGAGGCTGCGGTTTTGGCTCTGGTTTGACAATGAAGAACGATCGAAGACTCAGTGCTAATTTTGTAACAAAGCTAGTTTATCCCAAAATTGAGGGCATGTGTTTACACCAAAATCTAGACTGGGAACAGATAGCCGATGCCGGGAGCAGATAGCCGATGCCAAGAGCGGATAGTAGACGAAGAGCTAAGAATAGCCGATTGGGTCCCAGATCGAGTGTTGGGCCGAAGTGAAGACGGCACGGTTAGAGACAGAATCAATTGATGACGTCAGCATGGGTCTTTGGCGCCGGGAAGCGATCACGTTCGGAGTCCGTTTTGGAAGGGGAAGATTGGACTCCAAGTTACGTTTAAAATAGGAAAGTTTGTTAGTTTCCATATCTTGAGTTGTAATTCGATTAGGACTCTATCTTTTTAGCCCAGGGCTATAAATATAAGCCCCCAGCCATTGTAATACGCACGTACACATCAATACAACACACCTTTCGGCTCCAGCCAAACCCTTAGGAGCAGGAGTAGAGTAGATCTCGGCGAGTTTCTTCGAACGGGCTGAGTGTCATCCGGTGGACGCAGCCTTACTTGTAAGTACCGTCATGCCTTGCTAAGCTTTGTCTCTTTAATGTCATCCGGTGGATATAGGAGCATAGTAGATCGGGGTTGATTTTTGTTTGATATAAGTTTAGCGTCATCCTGGTGGATCTGGGCTTAGATCAAATAAGGGTTAGTTATCGATTCATGTTTATTATCTTGATTAATCTATGTTTAGCGTCATCCGGTGGACGAAGGCTTAGATTAAGATGGTTAATGTGCATAGATTAGTTATTTGCTCTAACTAATTTGGCATCTTAGTTAGATTCATTAAGTTATCGGTGATGTTTTGAATTTATTTGTTTACTTATATGCAACACTCACCAAATCTACCCAATCTTGATCTATTTATGTCAGCTTTATATTTAATAGATCTATTTGTTCAATGAAAGATGATTGTCATATATTCATGCATTGATAAATAGAAAATTTTTGCATTAGCCGATAGATTTAGATCTTGATTGTATACAGGTCGCACTCAAGTAATAAGGTGAATATTGTCTAGATTCAACGACTAACAAATTTAGGTCATTGTTTACATCACGGCTCTCTCGATCCGCTTGATCCCTACGGTTGTAAACGATGACTTAAATGTGCTGGTTTGAGGGTCAAAGCATTGTTCATCTTATAGGCTTATATGTTGCCTGTATCTGCCGAATCGGCTAAATAGCAGATTCAGTTTTAAACGAGATTGACATAAGTGCACCATGAATGTTACAATCTTGTCATATATGAATTTGCTATACCTGCTTGTCACATGCGAATCGGTTATTTGACATTATAATGCTTCCCTTATGAAAATCGGTTCTTGCAAATCGGATATCGACTCTTTAGTCGATAGCCTAGAAACAGGGCCTTAGAGGTTAGATATTTGGAACTGTCTGGACACGCCAGCAAGTTCCACCTTGTGTTACTGATTATTATCTTTTTCCTTGTCAATTGCAGATCAAATTGACTGGCACGCTTGAGAGTCATCGGCACTCTCAGACCGGGCTTGAAGCTAGCTAGATCCGCAAGGCTCAAATGCTCTTGAGATCAGTTTCCGACTTCGTTTGTGTGTTGAGCGGAACCACTTTTTGTGCCAACACACTTTTTGGCACGCTCGGTGGGACCAGTTTCACTCATGGCCAAGGACAAGACTGTGACGAAAAACACTCCCAGGGATGATAGCATTATCAGGGTCCAGCGTGATGAAATTGAACCTGAAGATGCTGTTGTTCTGGACCAGATCATTGAAGAATTCACTGATGCCTGCTTGCTGTCATTTGGCAAGACCCGTGAAGGTCGCGTGGTGAAGAAGAATCTCTATCCAAGGTGGGTCATGCCTGGTCACAGCGACAAGGGTGAAGAAGAATTCAGAGACTTTCTCGTCAGTGCCATCTGGTCGGCTTTGCACCAAGCAGTCGGGCATCATCGTAACATCTTCCTACAGACATTGCTATAACACCATGAAGACAAGTCATCAAGAGGCAGGACTGGGAATCCTTGGGCTCTGTTTACTTTGGTATTCCCCCTGAAGATTCTGATGCAAGTGCAGCGGCAGGAACATCCATCACTCCGCCGCAACAGCCGGGTTCACACAGACCACCCCCTCAAGCTCCCAATGCGATAGGGGCCCGGCTCCAAAAATAGCTGTATCTCCCAAGCTATAGAGGGACTACCCTCCTGAGTAGATCTCTGCATACATGCAGACAACTGGGAACGTGCCAACTGGGAATGTGCCAGCTCCTCCAAATTTCCATTATGGGCACACTTATCAGGACCTTACTTTAGCACCGCACCCTGGGTATCAGGGAACGCGCACCCAGTCTCCACGGGATGAATTGCTGAACAAGATGGGTGCGATGCTCAGAGATCAGTTCGGCTTGCAGCCAAAGGCAGGAGTTTCAATTGCATACAGGCGCCCTTACCCTGAGTGGTTTGATCGTGTGGCGCTGCCTTTGAGGTACCGCATGCCGGACTTCACCAAATTCAGTGGGCAGGATGATGTGTCCACCATGGAGCATATTAGCCGATACCTGACTCAGCTTGGCGAGGCCTCACAGGAGGACGCTCACAAGGTCCGCTTCTTTTCACTATCCTTGACTGGCACAGCCTTCAGTTGGTTCACCACTTTGGAGTCAGGATCGATTCAAAATTGGACGGACTTGGAGAGCAAGTTTCACAGTTACTTCTTCTCCAGCACTGGTGAGAAGACCATCGTCGATCTGACCACCATGCGCCAGAAGAGCAGCGAGACCAGGTCAGCCTTCATCAAGCGTTTCTGGGAGATGAGGAATATTCGCTGAACCTGACAGACAAGCAGCTTGCTCACCTGATTATCGGTGGAATGCTCCCGCACGTTCAAGAAAAGCTAGTGGGCACTGACTTTGACAACATCAGTAAGGTGATGCAGAGGGTGGCAGCACTCGAATTGCAAGCTCAGACCTTCAGGAAGGAAGCAAAGTATAAGCATACCGCATTCGTCAACAACTCTGATTCAGAAGATGAAGACTGAGGACGAGATTGCTGCTGTTGAGTTGAAGTGGGGCAAAAGACCCATGGCTGTACCCAAGAACTGGAGCAGAGAAGAGCAGTATGATTTCGATATAAACAAGCTAGACAAGCTCTTCGACTTGCTAGTCAGTGCTGGGTATATCACGTTTCCTGCCGATTATGTGAAACCTTCTCCTGAAGAGTTGAAGGGGAAGAAGTTCTGCCAGTACCATGGCCGCGACTCACACGATACCAATGGGTGCCATGCCTTCAGGAACCAGATTTCAGAGAGCCATCGCTCGTGGCCTACTGCAGTTCGACAGCCCCGCCAAGGGAATGATGAAGATTGATAAATTTTCGTTCCCGAAGGGCCAGAATATGGTCGAAGTGACGACCCCCGCCGGCAGGATGAATGGTTCTAACCTCTGATCAAGCGAAGAAGAAGGCATCAGTCGATCTAGACATGCAGATATCGACTAAGGAGATGGAGATGATCAAGAAGAGGAGAGAACAGAACAAGAACCAATTTGAGAAGGGAGAGTCCAGCAAGACCAGGCCAACTTCCCCCTGACTTGTTGAACAAGTGGCGACGGGAGAAGGAGAAGAATCACCTGAGGCAAATTGAAGATGAAGAGTACCAGAGGTGGGCCCGTGATGAAGAAGAAGCATGCTATCAGGAGGAGTTAGCCTATCGCCGGGAGGAAAGAAGAGAACCACTAGTACTGCCCGTTTTTTCGGCACTGCTGGAACGAAGGTTTGAAGTTGCCAACTGTCTACAGCTGCCCAGAGTGTAGTGATCAGTACCAGGAGTACATACATTCTCAAACCAACCGTCAGGTCTGTGCATGAGAGTCTTGGACGCCCACATGATATGTAGGATCGGCGTGAAAAAAGAGACGTGCATGATCGGCTCGATGTGGCATTAGTCGATCGCGAAGAGCTGATTTGGCAGGAGGGTCAGTGTTGCCCTGGATACTTGACCAGGGAGTCAGAGGCGTAGAGTTCAGCGCCTGAGGAACAGAGAGCTCAAGGCAGATGGACGCCCGAAGCAAGTTTGGCAAGAAAAGCCTTCTCAAGATAAAGGGAAGGCAATAGCTAATGCACAGATGGTGTTCATGCTCCCAGCAGAGTTCATGGCACCCAAGGCCAGGAAAAGTGACATTTCTTCTAATTCTAACAAGTCAGAGTCTGAGCAGGGCACCGCTAGGCTAATCTTCGCACAGCAAGCTACTTTTGACAAGCCGCCCAAGCACCGGCACCTGAAGGCCCTATACCTCAAGGGATATGTTGATGGGATGCCAATAACCAAGATGCTGGTAGATGGTGGTGCCACAGTCAATCTCATGCCCTACACCACCTTCCGCAAGCTAGGCAAAGGCCCTAATGATTTGATCGAGACCGACATGATGCTCAAGGACTTCGGGGGCAACTCTTCCAACACCCGGGGGGCAATCAATGTCGAACTGACAGTCAGGAAGAAGACGCTGCTCACCGCCTTCTTCATGATCTATAGCAAGGGCTCTTAAAGTTTGCTGCTTGGGCGTGACTGGATCCATGCCAATTGCTGCGTGCCCTCTTATCAATGCATCAGTGTGTGATCCAATGGCATGGAGAAGAAGTCGAAGTGGTCCCGGCCGATGATTCAGTAAGTGTGGCTACTGTAGACACCGCCTATTGGGAAGGCAGGGGATCATGACTGTTTTTCTGGTAAGACTTGGGACGAAGGCTCCATCAAAGTCAGCGATGAGAGTCTACAGCCGGTCCGGGGAATCAGGCTCTGAATCTTTTTATTAATGGAAAATCCGATCGACGGCACCGAGGGCAAGCTTGGACAGGGCTTCACATCGGCCGATAAGCTTGAAGAAGTAGACATTGGACCTGGTGACAGACCAAGGCTGACATACATCAGCCGCCAATCTTGACCCTGAGTTCATGCGGGAGCTGATTGATTTGTTGAAAGAATATAAGGATTGTTTCGCCTGGGAATATTATGAGATGCCTGGCTTGGACAAATCGATTGTTGAGCACAAACTACCTATCAAGCCTGGGTTTTGGCCATTCAAGCAACCCCCGTGATGATTCAAGTTAGAGGCATTACCTGATATCAAGGCCAGGATCGAGAGATTGTTAGAAGCCAAGTTCATTCGAGCTTGCCGATACGCCGAGTGGGTATCATTGTCCCTGTATATAAGAAGAATGGCAAATTACGGGTCTGTATTGATTTCAGGGATTTGAACAGAGCTACTCCAATGGACGGCTATCCTATGCCAATAGCCGATATGCTAGTCGATTCCGCTGCAGGGCACCAGGTCATCAGCTACATGGATGGTAATGCTGGCTACAATCAAATATTTATGGCAGATGAAGACATTCCTAAAACAGCTTTTCGATGTCCTGGTGCAATCGGTTTGTTCAAGTGGGTAGTGATGACTTTCGGTTTGAAAAATGTCGGTGCAACTTATCAAAGGGCTATGAATTATATTTTTCATAAGTTGATCGCAAGATTGTCGAAATCTATATCGATGATGTAGTCGTGAAGTCTAAGAGCTACAAAGATCCTCTAGTCAATTTGAAGGCGACTCTGGAGTGCACAAGGAAGCATGGGCTGAAAATGAACCCTAACAAGTGTGCTTTCGGAGAGTCAGCTAGGGAATTCTTAGGCTTCATGGTCCATCGCAAGGGAATAGAAGTCGGTAGCAAGAGCAGAAAAGCTATTTATTAGCTTGTGCCTCCGACCAATAAAAGGGAGTTGCAGTCCTTACTTGGCAAGATCAATTTTATTAGAAGATTTATCTCTAATCTGTCAGAGAAGATGCTGCTGTTCTCACCATTATTGAAGCTAAAAGACAATCAAGAATTTAGATGGGGTGACGTACAACAAAAGGCTTTTGATGAGATCAAAGAGTATATGAAGCCTTTCAAGTTGTACCGCCGCAGGTAGGGAAGCCTTTCAAGTTGTACGTGACGGCCGAGAGCTATATGATTGGGTCGGCTCTTTTTCAAGAATTTGAAGGAAAAGAAAGAGCAGTTTTCTATCTGAGCAGGAGGCTCTTAGATCCTGAAACAAGATACACACCGACTGAGAAGTTCTGCTTATGTTTGTTTTATTCATTGCACCAAGTTAAGGGACTACTTGTTGTCAGCCGAGTGCATGGTGGTGTCCAAGGCAGATTCGATCAGTCATATGCTGTCAATGCCAATTCTAAATGGACGAATCGGCAAATGGATCTCGGCACTCTCCGAGTTTGACTTGAGGTTTGAATCGGCTAAAGCAGTCAAAGGGCAGGCAATAGCCGATTTTATCACCCAGCATCACGAAGGCACCGTTAGCATGTTTGATGTGGCTCCATGGACTATGTTCTTCAATGGGTCGACCTGCAAGCAAGGTGGAGGTGCTGGGGTAGTGCTTATATCACCTCGAGGACAACATTTCTAGTTTGCCTTCCAGATTGGGCCTACGGTGACAAATAACCAAGCTGAGTATGAGGCGATCTGGAAGGGATTTCAGCTTCTACATGAAGCAAAGGCCGATGCAGTTGAAGTTTTCAGGGATTCACAACTAGTCATCAACCAATTGCTCGGCCTATGTGAATGTAAAGATGATATACTCAGAGACTGTCATGATCAGTGCCAAGCTTTGATCAGAGGGTTTATGGCCGTTTCACTTTGTCATATTTCCAGGGCTCAAAACTAAGAGGCTAATCGATTGGCACAGAGCGCCGCGGGCTATAGGTCAATGCAGGAAATCTTCAATACCGAGCAATCGGCTGATGACTGACGGGCCGAGATAGCAAGTTATCTTGCAGATCCTTCACAAAGAGTCAGTAGAAAGTTGAGGTACAAGGCTATCAAGTATGTGTTGCTAGATGGTCAGCTGTATTATAAGACTGTTGAAGGGGTGCTGTTGAAATGCCTTGGGATAGAAGAGTCGACAAAGCTGATGAGTGAAGTTAATGAAGGAGTTTGTGGTGCTCACTAATCGGCTCACAAGATAAAGTTGATCATCAGAAGCACGGGTTATTATTGGCCAACCACGCTCGAGGATTGTTTCAAGTATTACAAGGGTTGCCAAGAATGTCAAAGATCCGGGAATGTACAAAAGTCTCCTGCTTCGGCTATGAATCCTATCATCAAGCCGTGGCCATTCAGAGGATGGAGAATCGATCTGATCGGCCAAATCTACCCACCATCGAGTAAAGGCCACAAATGGATACTGGTTGCAACTGACTATTTCACTAAGTGGGTAGAAGTTGTTCCTTTGAAGAATGCTACATCTGGGGATATAATTGAATTTGTGAAGGAGCACATTATTTATAGGTTTGGTATTCCATAGACTATCACAACTGATCAAGGGACAATGTTCACTTCAGATGAGTTTCTGACCTTCGCTGACGATATGGGCATCAAAATTTATAATTCTTCGCCTTATTATCCCAAGCCAATGGTCAAGCCGAAGCTTCAAATCAGATTTTGATCAAGGTCATCAAGAAGAAGATTGAGCAGAATCCCAAGAAGTGGTTTTTGACTTTGAGTGAGGCGCTGTGGGCGCACCGGATGGCTCAACATGGATCGACTAAAGCCACACCATATGAGCTAGTCTACGGACACGCTGCTGTCCTGCCTTGGAAAATTCAGTCGGAAACACGGCGCGTCACGCTGCAGAACAAGCTTACAGCCGGTGAGTATAAAGATATCATGATGGGCAGTCTTGAAGATTTGCACTGTCATCGGCTTAAGGCTTTGGAGTGCATTGAAGTGAACAAGATACGGGTGGCTAAGTACTACAACACCAAGGTGAGAGGCAAGAGCTTTATCGAATCTGAATTGGTATGGAAGGTTATCTTGCCTGTCGGTACTAAGGACAGCCGATTCAGCAAATGGTCACCAAATTGGGAAGGCCCGTATCATGTTGTGGAGTGTGCACCTGGCAATGCCTACATTCTTGAAGATTTGGAAGGAAGAAGGTTTGCTAGAGCAATTAATGGAAAATATCTGAAGAAGTATTATCCTAGCATCCCAGTTGGAGGGTGACAGCCGATCTGTTTGAGATCTGGCTTGGACAGCCGATTTCAAGTAAGGGATCGCCTTCAGGACAAAAATAAAACTACGTAATAGCTGATTTTGTTTTGACGGGTCGCCTTTAGTACGAAAATGGAACGCCCTCGATGGGGGTAACAGCCGATGCGATACGCATCACCTTTAGAGCAAAAATATAAAAATATAAAGATCAACGAAGTTTGGATTGCTGATGTCCAACGGAGTTCAAACTAGTAATATATTTACGTTGTGCCCTGATACATTCTAATTTTCATTATTTATGGCTCCATTGATGACATCTTCGGCGTCGGTGACCACGGCGACCCCTTCGGCGTGAGGGAAAAAGCCCCCTAACTGAGCATGGGCCTCTCTCATGTCCTGCCCCTCTGGGAACCCCGGCTCGATGGCCTCGAGAGCTATGCCGGAGCGGAGTCGCGTGGCGGCAAGGGCTCCGTTGGCGCCGTGACAAACGCCGGACATAGCCACCTGGCGGACGCGGTGGTGAATATCTTGGAGCCTCTGCGCCAGCGTCTCGCCGTGCGCGTTGACAATGTTGGCGGCGTCCTCGGCGGCCACGCGCAACTCTTGTAGCTGTGCGGTCAGGGCTGCAGGAGGACAGAAAGATCAGCACAAGAATCTTCATCAGCACATGGCAAGGCGGTTCCAAGAAGTCTACCTGCCACCGCGGCATCCGACTCGGCGAGATGAGCCTGCATGTTCGCCACCTCTGTCTCGGCGGCGGCAAGCGCGGTGGCTTGGGCTTCGTTAACGCCCTGCAGCCAGTCATTCTCCTTTGTAGCCTGTGACTAGAGGTTACGGTATTTCACCATCTGGTGGTGGAAGCGGCGGCCGTCGTCGGAGGTATAGGAGTCGGCCGAGCCCGAGGAAGACCCCGAGCTGGACCCCTCCCGGGAGGCGGCGCTGGAAGCCGAACCCTGTTGAAGGATCGGCTGAGGTGCAGTGCGGCACACTCGGGAGGCCTCGCCTATTGGCTCACCCGAAGGCAGATGAAGGGCCGCTGCTGGCTGAAAGAATAGTGGAGAAACAGGTATGTCAGATTCGAAAGCCGGGATCTAACGCCATGTGTGTGGGTCGGCTTACCTGCTGTAGATGGCCAGCTGCCGATTTGTTGCCCAGCGCGTCGGGACACGAGATGAGCCCGCGGCTTCACCCGTTGCAGGGGTGGCTCCAGCAGCCGCGGGGGCAGCTTGAGAAGATCCGGCGGCGGTTCTAGAGCCACCAATGCCTGCGATTGACCGATTGCTGCATGAACAGTGGCGATTAGATTGGGATTAGATACATCAAGAAATGAACAGTGGTGTTACCTCAGGTAGGTCTCTATCAAACCAACCTAGGCCCTAATGGAGCGGAGTCCCCGGGTGAACTCGTCACTCTCGGCGGGGTCCGATGTTGGGCACTTGCCGCAATCGCCATGGCCAGCCTTTGGGGTGGATTGGAGATTGCTTGGGTCAGGTCTGAGATGAAGAGGCGAGAAAGAAGGCCGGGCAAATGAAAACTGATGGAGTGTGCGGTTGCTTGCTCAGGCCTGTTGTCTATTTATGAGACGGAAGCGTCGAGGCGGTTCCTTCGGAAGGCGAGACGGCGCGGCGGACTTGATGCTGCAGTTAATTCGTGATTCTTGAATCCAGTGCGGACGCGGCGCGTAAAGGATGAAGCGTCTCGATCAGTTATTCTAATCGGCAACCATCTCAATCGGTGAGATCGGCAACCGTCTCGATCAGCTGCTTTGATCGGCGACCGAAATCGGTTATTGGATCGATTTCTGGGGGCAGCAGTGAGAGGATCTGGCTATTGAGCCGATCTAACGGCAGATAAATGGAAATAGCCAATTCATGGCTGAACAAGGCTGTTTGGCATTGTCATACACAGGGCGAATGTTCATTACAAGGTAGTTCAATTCATTACAAGGCCAACAGTGACCGAATGGAGGAAATGATTTCAGCAGTCAAGAGCTTGGCCAGCTTGTATTGATTCTTGGTCTTCATCGGCCATCGTCTTCAGAAGGGTCAGGCGCTGGTGAATCGCTCTGCCATCAGCAACCATAGCTCTGACTTGCTTTTCCTTCTGAGTGATGTCAACGGTGCTGGTTGATACAGTTATTTCACGTTGAGTGATGGCTAGGTTGACTTCTTCAAGCTCTTTCATCAGTTGATCACGCCTGGTTTTCATCGTTTCTAGTTCTGATTCAGCCGTGTTGATGGAAGTTCTTAGCGACTTGACTTGATCGGCTAGTCCACTGGCCTCTTCCTTGTTGGTTAGCTTGTTGTTTTTCAGCTGTTCAAGTTCTGCTAGGTTTGCATGAGCGGATGTGATTCTTGGAGCTGCATTCTTGAGCTTGGTGAGCTGTTTCAAAGGATTGAGAGCTGCTGAGTGAGTTTGTTGTTGAATCAACTGGATGGCCCGATCAATCGGCTCGGAGTTCAGAGCTAGGTCGATTAAATTTCCCTCCAGCTGAGGTAAGAGCTCACGTAGCCGATTGCTAAAATCTGGCTCTGATAATACTAAAGATTTGGAGCTGAGTTCCTTCTCGTTACAGCACTCTTCCAGATCAAAGGAATAGCTGGGAGATGTGATTTGCTGTGCCTACATTTGCGTTCAAATTTATCAGAAGAATGATAGTACGAGGGGCAATCAAATCGATTGGTCAGAGGAAGTACTTTACCTCACCAGAGTCTGATTTAGGAGGAGCCAATGAAGTTTCTAATTGTGTCTCCAGAGCTGCTTCCTTCTCGACAGTGGATGAAACATCCCTGTTGGTCTCTGTGATTGATTGGGGCTCTGTGAGAATGAAAGATAAGTAACACAGTGAAAGCACAATGGTGTTAACAGCCGAATTGCCTCACCTGGTTGCTCAGTGGATGGTGTCTTTTCTTTTTTGAGTCTACTCCACGTGTCTTCAGAGGAAGGGCTGTTCGGCTGTATTTTTGAAGAGGACAGAAATGCCCAGAGAGGTGAGATTGTGTGCTTACAAGTTTGATCATCGACTATGTTTTCAGCAAATGCCTGGGTCTTTGTTGCTTCTTGCTGGATGTCGGCGATTTTGGCCATGCTTGAGGAACCTACAGTAATGTTTTAGTGTCCTGTAGGCCCTGGTTTTTTTAGCTTGAGATCCCTCGAGCAATGATTGAATCGGCTGGGTGTTCGCCTAGTGGATAGTCGATTTAGCCAGACAAATGAATAGATAATGCAGGAAGTATTTCAAGATATCTAGATACCTGGGCAGTTTTCTTTTTGGTTCTTGGTTTCCTGACTATCGCCTTCTGAAGACTAGATGGAGCTTTCCTCTTTGGAGCTGGAGCAGTCATTATGTTGACAGGGGCTTTCATCATCTTCTTCAATGATGGGGCTTGAGAGCCTAACCTTGCAGTTGGACAAGGGATAATAGTTGATCTGCTCTGGTGGTTCAGATTCTGGGTCTTGTGTTGACAGAGGCTAGAATACAGCTGATAGCCGATTTGAATAAGATCGGTTGATAATACTTACTGCTGATTTAAAGGTGAAGCTTTGGTCCATAGCCTTGCACTTGTCGTGGATCCCCTGGTAGAAGAGATGAGCATGCCACCAGTTATCAAAGCTTTCATGGGTAATTGAAATTTGACTCCATTTCCCACTGTATAGCATGGCAGGTCTATCCCCAATTTGAAGGCTCTGTCAGCCTCTAGCATTGCAGTAATTTCATCTCTAGGCCTCAGGAGATGTGAGAATGGGAGCTTGGGGGGCAGTTGCTCTAAGCCTAGTTGCCTTGATGCCATATTTGGGTGATAAAATTCATAAGAAGGGTGGCTGGATTCATTACTGCTGATGCCACGAAGGTGTTTGAAATCAACGGACAGTATACATGGCTTTATGATGGTATTGAAGATCTCAATTGCTACATCATCAGGGCATCCTGTGCTGAACTTGAAGCTATGAGGTATTAGAAATTCTTCGTCTTCTTCATAAGGGAACCAAGTCAAGGTGTCTGGTCCCAGGCCTCTGTAAAATGCTTTAAGCAAGCGGCCTCGATTAGCATTGATGGTAATGGCTGAAGCAGCTTCGCCAAAATTTTGGCACCCTCTAGTGATCTGAGTTTCATCCTCTGCATAACCGATGGAAGGATAGTTGAGGTTGTTAAGATTTGGCTTTACCATTTTGTGTAGATAGAGATTGAGCCATAACTAAATTAGCCACTAAGGGCCTGTTATGCACTGCACTTCTTTGCCTCTCAGCAGATAGCCGGCGACTCGGCTCATTAACCTATAAGCAGCTCCTAACAGAAGTTTTCCTAAAGGAATTGAGTTTCCTTGAGCTAGTTGTCCTCCAAGGGCTTTGAAGGGGTAGGCTGGTCTAAGAGAAGCACCACAGAAGACGAATCTTTCCAACCACAGGATCAAAAATGCTGTTTACTCTTTCTCACTGATACTGGAGGTTGTCAGGTGATGACTTTTGATGTGGCCAGCCCAGCCTTTGTATTCATTTAGCTTGGCTAATTGCTTTTCACCTGTGGAGTAGAGATTCCAGAAATGATAGGCTCCAGTGACCTGAAGGCTAGTGAGCATATGAATGTCACCCAGAGTGAAGGTCATCGGCCAATCCCCAAATACGAAGGAGTTCAACGAATTAGACCAGAAGTAGCTGGCAGCAATCAAGAAGGGCTCATTTTTCTTCATTTGACAGAGTGAGAGGTCGAGGCATTGGCTCAGATTGCGCAGCTCCCAGTCTGTCCGCTTCTTCTCTGATACCCGGCGGAACCAGTTTCTTCACCCAACGGGCATGTTGGGCCAGTTCCGGAAGGAGTTTTTGGACCATGAAGATGCATCTGTTAAGGAGCCTCTGATGGGGATCTGATTAGTTTCCTTGCTGATGAACTCCATAGGGTTTGAATCGCCCATTGGGCCCAGGAAGAAGGCAGTTGGGGAATCGGCCAGCTTAATCAAATTGTTATTCTTTAGATCCTAGAAATTGAATCGGCCAGGTAGTCAATCGAACAGGTTTCAAAAGCAGAATAATGAACGGATTGATGAAATTCATACCTCGGGGATTTCGGAGAGGGTCACCATTGCTTAAGGTCCTGGAAGCGGTGAGTTGAAGCCGGAGCTGCGGCAGAAGTTCTCTTGGTTAGGGTTTTAGTTTGGTGCAGAGCTCCGAGGTGCTGAGCGGGAGGCTGCGATTTTGGCTGTGGTTTGAGAATGAAGGACGATCAAGACTCAGTGCTAATTTTGGAACAAAGCTAGTTTATCCCAAAATTAGGAGGCATGTGTTTACACCAAAGTCTGGACTGGGAACAGATAGCGAATGCCGGGAGTAGATAGCCGATGCCAAGAGCGGATAGCCGATTTTCGAGAACAGAGTCTGTTAGACGAAGAGCTAAGAATAGCCGATTGGGTCCCAGATCAAGTGTTGGGCCAAAGTGAAGACGGCACGGTTAGAGACAGAATCGATTGATGACGTCAGCATGGGTCTTTGGCGCCGGGAAGCGATCACGTTCGGAGTCCGTTTTGGAAGGGAAAGATTGGACTCCATGTTACCTTTAAAATAGGAAAGTTTGTTAGTTTTCATATCTTGAGTTGTAATTCGATTATGATTCTATCTTTTCAGCCCAGGGTATAAATATGTAACACCCGAAAATTTTTGATTTATTAATTAAGGATAAATTGAATTTATTTATGCATTTGCTTGGCATTTAATTTAGAGAATAATATTTTTTTCTTTTTCTTGGAAATTAAAAGTAATCATGATTTAGAAACTGTTGTGATGCATTCATGCTGCCTCTATTTATTTTGTATTGATGTATTTTATTTGGATTGCCAAAATATTGGAAACATATTTTGAAAACTCATTTGAAAAGTGATTTAGAAAAATAAAATAAATAACCTGCCTCACCTCTCATGCCTGGCCCAAGACCTCGGCCTGCTCACGCCACACAACAGACCACAAGCGTTTTCTCCTCTCTGCCTGACGCCGACAGGTAGGACCCACAGGGTCTTCTCCTTCCTCTCACCGTGTCCAGGTAGGACACGAGCCCTCTGCATGAGAGCCGCCCCAACCGCCGTATCTTCCACAGAATCCTCTCTGTCCACGCCTCCTACGCCCCATAAAAAGGAGCCGCGGCCCTCTGTCCTCTCCACGAACTCCAGAACAAGCCGCCGCCCTCAATCGTGCGCACAGCAAGCCCCAGTACCGCGCCGCCGTGAAGAGCTCCGCCGCCGCCATCAATCCCGCGTCTCCGATGCTCCTTCGTCGAAATTGGTCGCACCAAGAGGTCTGCAGAAGGGTCACGAGACCTTCAGACCGCTTCTTGCTCGAGCTCGACCGCGGACCGAACTTCTTCACCGGAGCAGCACGCCCCCGTCCGCCATTGCCGACGAAGCCGCCAAGACGAGGTCTCCCCGTCTGATTAAACCCCTTCGCGAGCTTTGAATCAAGGTCAGAAAGCTCTCAGGCCGTTCTTTTCTTGGTTTTTCGCACCATACCCTTGCCAGCGACCTCGCCGTTGCGGTAGCGCCGCCGTCGCACTTGCTGCACCCTTACCGAGCCTCCTCCACCAAAACCGATGGTTGATATGAGTTCGTATCGGTCCCCTCTTCCTCCGGAATGCTTTCCCCGAGCCAAACCATGCACCACATGACCCTATTCGCGTTTGCCTGGCGAGGAAGTTCGCCGCCGGCGATAAAACAGCCTGGCCGGAGTTCCTGTTCCTGGCCGGAGATCCCTCTCCCTTTTCTCTGATCTAATTGTGACCATCCATCTGAGATCCAGCGAACCAGAGCCCTCCATACCCTTTCGCCGACCTTTATTCAAAAGAAACCCTGGGTTTTTAACCTCTCAACCCGCAGCCCAAAGCGTATTACTTGGATTACGCCTTCCTGTTTTGAAAACGTATTTTCCCCTGATGTTATTCAAAATGTGTTTTCCTCTATTCACAAAATTGCCATTGAGTTTATTTTTGCCATAAAACATTCGTTTTAGCTCCGATTTGATCCGTTCAAATTCCGTTAGATTTGTAATTTCATAATCTACGTAACCATACCACTTTTACACATGTTTTCAACTTTTAAAAGTCGAGATTAGATTTAATCTATTATTTTATTAAGGTAAAACTTGTTTAGTCCGTAACTTCTCCGTTTGAACTCCGATTTGCGTGAACTTTATATCGTTGGAATCGTAGCGACGCGCAGATTGGTTTTATAAACTTTTCAATCTGTTTTTCTACTGTTGGTGTACTATTTCTAATCTAAATCTTGTTTGCTTCGTGTATGATTGCCTCGATGATTGTGTGGTGATGTTGTGATCGGGTTCAGACGGTGATCAATACGTTGGTGATCAAGAGTACTCCATTGAGGATCCAAATTCTCAGGATCACTTTGATCAAGGCAAGTATAGCATTTCATCCTTGTTGTCCTATTCACTTTAATCATTAAATTCATGATGCATGTGTCTACCTTGGTAACCCTAGAATTTATTCCTAGTTTTTGATGACTTGATCCTTGTTACCTATGAGATTGCATTTGAGTAGTGATGCTAGTGCTTTGATGGGTCATGATCTTATGAACTTGATTAATTGATTATGAAATAAAGATTAAAAGATGCTTTTTAGCAACATGGACTAAGGACTTATCTGTAAATATGACACCGGGACTTACAGCGCAACCTATGAGAGCTATATGGCTCTGGCTTTAGTCAAGTATGAAGTTACTTTCTATCATGTTATTAATCTTGAAAGGTTCCTTGCCGAGCTGGTTGTTTTGCGGCTCCTGTCCTTGTGTGTACTGCTGCGTGTGTGTGCCACTTGGAAGGAGGGCTCTACCGCCCCTTGCCATTGCGCCCGGATTGATTAGTAACTTGTTAGAAAGCCTTTTGAAAGACTTCATAGTGAGACCCTATTATGCACCTTGGCAGTGTAGTGTGGGCCTTGCAAACTCCGACACATGGGAATCACGAGTCATGGTGAAAGTGTGCAACCTTTGCAGAGTGTAAAACTGATATATCAGCCGTCCTCACTGGTCACGAGCGGACTTAGACGTCTTACAGGAATTTAACTAATTGAATATTGACTTATTAATTTGAAGTTTCTGTTGATGTTTATTCCATAATAATTATCATGTTTATATGATCATGTGACCTTATCCCTTAGATTATTCCATTTGATGCTACTCAATTGCTAAAATGTGATCAACTAAAAGTAACCGCTGTCAAACCTGTGTCTTGCCTTATTTGAGCCTCATAAACCCGTGTTATTCTTGTTGAGTACGACATGTACTTACGGTTGCTTTATTTTCATATTTGGATAAAAATTCCGGATGGATAACAGATGACTATGAGGATTCTTCTGAGGATTATTAGGATTGTGTTCACCAGTCAACTATTCCCTGTGGATTGGAGTTTCCGCGAGAGAGTTATATATATATTCCGCTGATATTTATGTAAAGACTCTGTGATATTATTCATTATGTATTCAACCTCGTGACGGTACTATGTAATTTGTCGCTTATGTGTGTGATTGATCGCTAGGCGCACATAAGTTGGTTTATTCAATTTTATCCTTAAAATTGGGTGTGACAAAATATAAGCCCCCGGCCATTGTAATACGCACGTACACATCAATACAAACACCTTTCGGCTCTGGCCAAACCCTTAGGAGTAGGAGTAGAGTAGATCTCGGCGAGTTTCATTCGAACGGGCTGAGTGTCATCCGGTGGACGCAGGCTTGCTTGTAAGTACCGTCATGTCCTTGCTAAGCTTTGTCTCTTTAATGTCATCTAGGTGGACATGGGAGCATAGTAGATCGAGGTTGATTCTTATTTGATATAAGTTTAGTGTCATCCGGTGGATGTGGGCTTAGATCAAATAAGGGTTAGTTATCGATTCATGTTTATTATCTTGATTAATCTATGTTTAGCATTATCCGGTGGACGAAGGCTTAGATTAAGATGGTTAATGTGAATGGATTAGTTATCGGCTCTAACTAATTTGGCATCTTAGTTAGATTCCTTAAGTTATCGGTGATGTTTTGAATTTATTTGTTTACTTATATGCAACAATCACCAAATCTGCCCAATCTTGATCTATTTATGTCGGCTTTATATTTAATAGATCTATTTGTTCAATGAAAGATGATTGTCATATATTCATGCATTGATAAATAGAAAATTTTTGCATTAGCCGCTAGATTTAGATCTTGATTGTATACAGATCGCACTCAAGTAATAAGGTGAATATTGTCTAGATTCAATGACTAACAAATTTAGGTCATTGTTTACATCACGGCTGTCTTGATCCACTCGATCCCCACTGTTGTAAATGATGACTTGAATGTTCTGGTTTGAGGGTCAAAGCATTATTCATCTTATAGGCTTCTATGTTGCCTGTATCTGCCGAATCGGCAAAATAGCTGATTTCTTCCTGCTTTGCGCTGAAACATTCAGTTTTAAACGAGATTGACATATGTGCACCATGAATGTTACAATCTTGTCATATATGAATTTGCTATACCTGCTTGTCACATGCGAATCGGTTATTTGACATTATAATGCTTCCCTTATGAAAATCGGTTCTTACAAATCGGATATCGACTCTTTAGTCGATAGCCTAGAAACAGGGCCCTAGAGGCCGGATATTTGGAACTGTCTAGACACACCAGCAAGTTTCCACCTTGTGTTACTGATTACTATCTTTTTTCTTGTCAATTGCAGGTCAAATTGACTGGCACGCTTGGGAGTCATCGGCACTCTCAGACCAGGCTTGAAGCTAGCTAGATCCGCAAGGCGCTAATGCTCTTGAGATGGTTTCCGGCTTCGCTGGTGTGTTGAGCACGAACCACTTTTTGTGCTAACAATTCCTTTCCAAAAACATTGCAGATACATTTTTTCATTGTAACCACTTCTTGTTGCGTTGCAGGTACTATGGGCTTTCCGTTATGGAATTCCCAAGATCAGTTGACATCAGGTTCTGTCAACTTGATTTCAAATTTAGTACCAGAAAGTAAGGTACATTAGATAGGATCAAACTTACTGAGCAGCCATGCAGTAAACTCCTTATTTGACTTGTAGATATTAAGGTACTTAAAACCTTGGAATCCCATGTCTTTAATCAGCTGCAACCTAGTTTCATCTTCTATGGTACTGAAAATGTCTGAAGTCAATCTAGGGGAACTCCTTGTGTATACTGTACCTTTTCTAGATTTCATTGATCTGTTACTAGCGCCCCTTGATCGTGGTGTACTACCATTTTTTGCTATGTTTTGTGCAAGGTGGATCCCATTTTTCCAGCGAACATGTTGCAATGCGTTGGTAAATTCTGATCTTTTGGAGCTTGAACCACCTGATCTGTTGACGGTTGATGGTGTTTTCCCCATCTTCAATAAAGAAAATGGTTATACAGAAGTCAAATGAAATGTGAAATCTGAAAAAGTATACAATGATACTCTAGTCCAGTCTAAGAAGTATCAGATGATACTCCAATCTTGAACCAATCAAAATGCTAAATTGACAAATTGGAAATAGATGATGCAACTACTAGAATAGCTTTTGACACATTTTGACTAACACATGAAGGGCAGGGGTCAAGGCATCCATGGCTGAAACTTACACCTGCCATGGTCTAGCATTAGGACTGCATGTCTGACAGCACTACAGCGAACAGATGCATATCAAGAAGTAGAAGACAGGCAGCAGGTATTGATCTATCTAACGAGATCAATAATTCACATACGCACCTTTCCTCTGCAGTACAGAGTTCAGCGATGAAATCTGACACCGTAGGATGGAGGTGGTGTCCTGCCACCGTGCCACCTTGCCGCCGTGCAGTGCAGGAGTAACCTGATGCCGTGTCTGCCGCCCTGCCGACGTGTTGTGCAGGAGTGACTTGCCTAACGTGCTGAGAGAAGGACCTCCCTTATATGAGAACCGAGGCTGTTGTAATCGAGAGACTTTCACAGAAAGGATAATTATAAAAAGGAATCATCGACGCTGAAATATACGGAGTATACGTATATGTGACTTAACTGATTTGACTCGATCGCCCGCTAAGGGAGTTCTATATGGGTGATTTATGTGGTTTAGAGGAGGGAGTAACTACTCCTAGGGAGTAGGAAAATTTTCCATATATATATATATATATGAAGTGGATTAGAAACAAGCATCATTATGAAATGGATTGCTTTAATGATGTTATTGATTGGCTAGTTCAGGAGCTCGATAGCCGCTTTAGTGAGACAAGCTCTCAATTGCTTGTTTGTTTGGCCGCTTTTAACCCAAGGGATTCATTTCAGGCTTTCAATTTGGAGGATTTGATGAGCTTAGCAAAACTATATCTTGTTGATTTTAGTGTTGATGAGTTGAAAGACCTTAGGCACTATCTTTGCCTTTACATTACTGATGTGCGAGAAGATGCTAGATTCTCTAACATAAACACTATTGGTGAACTCCCTCAAAAAATGGTTGAGACAGGAAAACATCGTTGTTATCCATTGGTCTATCGACTTTTGAAGCTTGTACTAGTATTGCCTGTCACTACTGCAATAATTGAGAGATGCTTTTTTGGAATAAAGATTTCAAAACAAGTTTATCTAATCGAATGGGTGATCAACACTTGAGTCATAGACTTATTTGCTATCTAGAGAAATAAGAAATGAAGAAAGTTACCAATGAGGCTGTGATTCGTCGTTTCATGACCATAGAAGGAAAAGGGCGTAAATATGATCTCTGATAGGTAATGCAATATATCTACTTTTAATGGATAATTCTAAAATTTATTTACTAAATAATTAACCTATCTATTTTCTTTGCTTTTAGGTTAGTGGGGTCTTCACTCTTCATCATGGTCTCATGGATCACATATTTTGCTACATGGGGCATTTTGTTCATGATTTTGGCATTCTATCGAAATATCAATGACTACATATCAACATTGTCTTCTTTTTGTTAGATGGCGTGTTATTACCATGTTTACTTATGCTATATTGTTTGAAACACCTGTACGGGTTAGTATAGTAATGAATTACATGGGCACCCCCCATCATTTTGCTCTAACTTCGCCCCTGTATATATGTATGTATATGTGGTTATGATAAAGGCTTAGATAACTTTCTAGAGATAGACGTACACTACTCATTATTAAAGTCAACCAAAGCAGGAGATTAGTTAAGATATTGAACTCTTATGTTATTCCTAATTTATTGTCTTTTATCTGCTCTAACAAATTAGTATAATGCCTGTGCTAACATTACAGTAGCTAACTTAATTTTTTATGTTAAGTTTAGAATTGTTAAAAAAATGTATGAATGGATCCGCATTAACATGTCGTTTCACTTAATCTAAGATTATTTTTAACAAACCGAGCAAATAAAGTTTAATACGTTTCAAAAATCATAAAATAATATACAAGTTCTATCCATTTTGGAAGCCTCAACTTTAGCCCATAACTTTGCACAAAAATTCTATTGGTATCATCATTTGTATCCCTGCTTCGCTCTTCCTCATTACCTACATATGCATATATTAGAAAGATTATTAAAAAAATTATGGACCAATCTCTCCTAATAATTATACAAGACATTTAATATAATATCATTGGAATAAAAAACACTTCTAACTTAGCAACAGCCACCGGATTATCCTCTTGTCCATCTCACGTTGCTGGGTAAAACCATAAAACAAGACCTTCTAAATCGCAGCAACAAGACCGTGGTGCTCAACAAACCTGAGCTTTAATTACATCCATGTATTGTCAGTAACCTGTCCCCACTGCCAGCCAACCGAGCCCCGGTGCCGGGCTCATCTCCAGTTTCGCCCGTGCCCCAGCCCAAGAGGATGCGACGGCCCAACGTCCGTTACGCGAACGCCCAATAGAGCAAGTAGTCGAGAGTATCTCTACTCTCTTCTCTACGACTAATAAGACTAAACATATGATCATCCTTTTGGTGTGACATTTTTTTTCTGGTCATCGCTCTGCCTCCCCTCCTCCATGCGACCAAAGAAAACAAAGGAAGAGAAATCGCTGCTGCGGCATGCCGCGATCTCCGCGTGCCACGCCGTCGCGGGCGACACGGCCGGCGTCAGCGGCGCATCGGACTGCCGGTTCCCTGCACTCCTGGGCGTCGGCGGCGCACTTCGAAGCTTGCGCCGTGGCCCGCTGCCACCAGGCCCGGTGGCGATCCGCCGTCCGTCGAGGAATCTGGTCGGCGGGGGCACCGCGTGCGATGGCATGGCAGGTAGGGCAGCGCACTGGGTGTTGGCCCTGGACGGCTCCTTGCTCCCGGCAGGCCTCATCTCCGTGCCGATGTAGAGAAGCGCCCTCGTCTTCCCCAGCTGATCTGTGTTGACTGAAACTTAGCACACCAATATAATGCGTTCCATCAACTGTGGTCATAGTCGGAATTTGATGCTTATGTTCTCTGTATGTATGCGGTCCTAATGTGCTTACAAGCCCTCGTCAAAAAAAGAAGTGCTTACAAGGACACAAGCGATTTCTTCCCGGTCAATGAGAAAATTGCAATAACTTGTTGAGAGAAATTGCGTTAGAATCAGAAAAGTAAATGGTGTTGTAATTTCAAGCAGGTCAGGTAGCATATATATTTTTCTTCTTCTGAAGACTTGGTAAGACCAATTTATGCTTTTTTTTTAATTTTTTACCCAAGCCAAGAAACACGAGGACGAGCATCACGGCCACGACGCCGATCAGGACCTTCCTTCTGCAATCACGTAAAGTAACAACCGATCAAGATTATCAATGGATGATTGGATGGCACCAGAGTTTATCTCACGGGCACCAAGAATCATGCAGATCGTATACGGACGAATCAGAGTCAGCACAAAGTCCAGGGCCGTCTGAATCCTACGGGAGTTGCTAGGCGCGCGCGTGGTGAGCTCGCCAGAGGCCGCGTCCACCCGGCGCACGACGTCGTCAATGCCCCGCGTGGCGTCGGGGGGCAGCGACGCCTCGCCGCCGCCGCCCACCGTCTTGGCCGTGTCCCGGAGGCTAGTGAAGCTACGCGCGGTGATTTGCGTCCGCGGCGTGGGGGCGCTCATGGCGTGTGGGAGGTAGGAGGAGGTCGGCTTAACATAGGGTTTGGGTTCTCAGTTTCGTGCAAAAGGGAGGGGAGGGAAAGGGTGCGCATAGCCGCATACCTGGTAGGTGCTCGTCGCCGGCGAAGGGCTGAACAAAGACCTGACTGCCGGCCCACGGGGCCACGTTACTGACCACGGCGGACCCCCGGGCAGCTGCGCCCCTATACAAGGAGCCGACCAGGGGGCTGCGTGGCCTACTGGCCTGCCACGGTGGAGGCCTTGAGAGGAGAGGATCACGTTTGGGAGAGTAGTCGCACATCCATGGGGGAAATCGTCGAGCTCGACCATGAAGGGTGCGGCGACCGTGCGTCAACAGGAACCAGCGGCGGCATCAGACACGGGCAAGGCTCATCCGTAGCGACGAAATGCACGGAGATCGTGGGGGCAGTGGGTTCTCTCCGTCCACGACTCGCGGGGACGCAGGCCGGCGGTGTAAGTTTGGGTGAGTTTGAGAGCAAACTTTCAGCGTCAGCCATTAGATTACGGTGAGATGGCTTCGTAGCCTTTGATTTTTCCTGTGTACGTTATCCTGGGTGCACAAAGTTTGGAGCTCTCAGCGGCGGCGCTTTTTGGGTGGAACCTAGATTTATTTGAGATTTCAATTATAGTAGAGATATAGAATCATGTATAGCATAATGACTCTTTATCTATGCATAAGGAACATTACTCAGGAAGATCAAGAACAGAGCAAATCTACCATCATAATCATGTTCTACAATCTCTACGTACAGGGAGTGGACTGTAAAGGACTCAACGGGAGTATCCACATCCGCGATCTATCATATGACCCAATATATAAAGTGCATTCGGAGACAAACAATATCTAAGCACCATGCCTCTATAATATCAATCACTTCACTCATTCGAGTATTGAATTAAGCACTTTGCAATCTCATGCATAGACTCATTATCAATCATGACTATATCAAATATACTACTAGAGTAAACTAGAAACATAACAAACCGAAATATAGTATTGAAATAGAATAAAGTCTTAACAAAAGGAAATACAACGGAATTACCGACCTCTAGTAGACACAGGAGATCCAGAATCCAAAGCCGAGGGCTCAACTCTACCTGAATCTAACTAGATAGGTCTAAACTAAAACTTTGAGTGTCTAACCTAATCTCTGGTGGAGAGAGCTTCTTTTCTTCTAGATCAAATGACTTGATGGACCAAATTAATCATTAAAGGCGGTGGAGAACCGATGTCGAAACGGGAGGCCGGCAAGTGGGGCCATGGATCAGCTGATCCAACCCTGCTGCCATCTAGGGCCCCGCCTTCGCGGGTGAGTTTCTGGTGTTCTCTAAAATAGTCTTGACACGGTTTCACCCACGGATTTGATATATTTCTCTGACATGTGGGTCCCGTTTGGTTCTTTTTCTGATTACACCCTGCAAAATACAGATTCACTAAAACTCGTGGAATTCTATCAATTTAAATCATATTCTATATTTGAGGATGTTTTCATGCCCTTTTCCATGGCTAATTGATGGTTCACAATGCTCAATAACTACCATCAACAGCGTAGAACCACTGTTTTTCTTTTTCCAACCTTGAAAGTGGGAATAGGAGGAGCAGAATAGCGTCTTTGGCTACTCCTCTGATGGTGAAGGTGCTGCATATCTCCTGAAAGTGTTGGAGGTATGCACTCATATCTTCGTGTGCCTTTCCACGTAACTGACTAGTTTGCACTATGTTGATACCTGCATACTGAATTCGAAAATAGGACAGAGGATCGGGCCTTAAAAATGGTTAGTGAAAATATGAAATGAGCACTGAAATTCAGAACTGAACAATGATGCATAAAGGAACTGATAATATAGCTAGACAAAAAGGTCCCTCTCCTGCCATTTTTGGATAAAAAGAAGAAAAGAAAACCCGCTAAAGATTTCACATAGTTCCGCTTTATAAATGAGCTCAAAAGACCGCAGCAAGAGATTTCATATGGCTTTCATAAAATAAAACAAAGAAACGGCACCAGATTATGTTACTAAGAATAAACTACATAAAGTTATAGGTGCAATATTAAAGATAGGAGAAACCTAAAATATGGGAATGCAGTCGTCGACGCTATGACCAAAAACCATGTGTCAGGAATAGATATTGTTAATTTTGTATGTCACTGCAAGATAGCCATATCGCCTAGACTGACTCCAACCGACGATGCAAAACTCGAGATGCATTCGCTCGTTTGGGTCTCACACAGAGAGAAGCCACACACCTAATTTTTTCTCTTCTCCAACAGCGGCGACCCAAAATCGCCGGTCGTCTCGCCGCCCAACCGCCGTCCACCCCGGCCGCCGCAGTCCCAGTCTGCCTCGTCGCCCAACCCCGGCCGCCGGAGTCGAGGTCCGCCTCGCCGCCCCCACCTCACGGCCCCACCCAACGGCGGTCTGCCTCGCCGTCCCGACCCACCCCGTCGCGGCCCACCTCGTCATATGAGGGCCACCCCATCCTCGTCGCGGTCGCGGGCCTACCTCCTCGTCAGCGGACGGCGGCGGCGGTCAGCCTCGTCGCCCCACGCCGTCACCGAGGGCCGAGGCGGAGGCGTCCACGGCGAGCAGGAGGACAGCCGCAGTGGCGGCATGGCAGCTGGTGGATGCGGCCGCTTGGCGTCGATCTTGGGAGTCCGCGGCGAGCAGGAGGATGCCCACGATGGAGAAGACGACAGCGTCGCGGTGGAGATTTGCCTCCCGAGGAGAGAGGTGGCTCATTTGTGCATCGCGTTTGCGCTGGTAGGCAAAATGCATCAGTGTGTATGGGTGCTCCATTGGAGAGTACTAAAAGTACTATGGGAGATGCATTTTGGGTATAGGTCTCTGTAATACCTCTGGTATTACTGTTAATTAAACTGCCGTATCATCATGTTTAAATTAATTGCATGCATCTGATT
This sequence comes from Eremochloa ophiuroides, assembly GCA_038502445.1. Taxonomy (NCBI): domain Eukaryota; kingdom Viridiplantae; phylum Streptophyta; class Magnoliopsida; order Poales; family Poaceae; genus Eremochloa; species Eremochloa ophiuroides. The sequence goes on along the minus strand of JAHLJS010000009.1, from coordinate 17,973,517 downwards.
GTGCATAGGGCTTTTAGAGTGATTTTATTATGTTTGGGAATGATTATGCAATTAAACCTATAATTAAAATCAAAAATAAAATAAAAAGGGCAATTCAAGTTAAGCCCTAAATAGGCCCAAAAACTAATTCAAAAATATAAAGGATCTGATAAAAGTGTCTTAATAAAAGTTGTAGATCTTTTAAAATGGAACAACTTTTATTTTTGGAGATTTTGAAGTTATATAGTGGAAATACAAATTAAACTCAGAACAGTATTTTGAAATTTGAATTTGAAATATCATTTTAAAAATTATAGGGAATCTGACCAAAAACACCTAATGAAAGTTGTAGAGCTCAACTAGTAGAACAACTTTTATTCTTACAGGTTTTCAAGTTGTTGAGAAATTTTTAGAGAATTTAATCAAATTGCAAATCAAATTCAAACTTGAGTTTTACCCCCTTTTATTTAATTTCAAATTTATGCAGAATTTGAATATAGTGCCAAAACCAAAATTGTTCTACACAAAATCTGCTACAACTTTTATTTTTAGAGTTTCCCCTGATCCAATATGGAATAAGTCATGATTGGGAGAAATAGCATTTGACCCTAGGGCACTAGCTATAGTGCCGGCCCCTACACCCTGTGCACGCACGCCGTGCGCATGTGCGCGCGCCGCGCGCTGCCGCCTGTCCAGTCAGCTGGCGCGCTGTCGCCGCCGTGCCAGCGTCGCAGGGGGACCCCAGGCCAAGCCCTATCCTTGTCCACCCCTCTCCTGCCGTTTTAAGTCGACAGCCCCCTCCCCTTATCCTTCCTCCCCTCTCGGCACCCCAGTGAGCACCACGCGGACCTCGGCCAAATTGGCCATCACCCATCCACCATCATCAAAATTGCCCATGTAGCTAGATTTCCTACTCCATCGCGCACCGCGTGCCCCAATCGGTGCAAGTGCTCGTGCTCCGGAGGCCGGGAACGTCCCTTGTCGCCCTCGTGTCCGGTGGGAGTGCCGCCGCAAGCATCTCCCACGCGACTAGGCTACTACGGTGAGCTTCTCCCATCTAGGTCTCAGCGTTTTGGACTCCTTAGCTCTCGTTGATGCTTATGCGCGTGGTGGTTTCCCATTTTGTGTCCTAGGAACGTTGGAACACGGAGCACGTCAGCCGGCGGACACTGCTGCCCTCGTGGTCGTCGTCACGCCAGCTCCTCTGCTCTACCTCGGGCCAGCCCAACTCGTCCAACCAAGTCACGGTGAGCACCTAGATCGATGGTACCCCTAACCCTTAACACTACCGCCCTATGTTCGCCGGAGCACGGCGTGCCGTCGAGGACCGAGCCGCCTGCGGTCACGGCTGGGTTCCAATCGAACCCTAACCCACTCCGCCATGTACCTCGTTAGGTTCGTTAGGTTCCTGGGAGTGCGACGAGCGTCCGTGGCGTCGCCGGAGAGGCAGCAGAACGGCAGGTAGCCGTCGGTCAAGTCACGCCAGCTTGCGATCAGTGCTGAGGAGTGAGGGAGGGACCTCTGTTTAGAAGAAACAGAAAGTCAGGGGGTTAAGTGAGAAGTTCATGACTCATTTAAATAGTTGCACTTGAACTGCGGGTTGAGAGCTAGATGTTCCGGGGGGGTTTTCTGCAAAGCCTGTAGCGCGCAGCGTGCGGGTAGCCGTGTGGGCCGGCCTCTCTCACTTTGGGCCACCTTGGGCTGAAATGCCGTTTTCCTTTTTCATCGACGAATTAAAATTTGATTTTTCATTTTCTGTGCCTTGAATAGTGATGCAGTTTCATCTTTTTGGTAGAATAAATTTACTATGTCAAAAATTGTGAAAATAATTTTGCAGGCTCTCTGTAATATGTAGTATTTAATAAAAATATTAAATGTATGTTTTAGACACTTTCTGTAGGTACTAAAAATCACTACATTAATTGATAAATGTAACTTTGGGCAATTTTAATTAATTACCTGTTAATTCAAAAGTCATGAAATTTATTTCGATACTGTTTAGGGTCAAAACCTAGCTGTTGGTAAAGTTTGGAAGTATTTGGAAGTAATTTAATTAGAGGCTAATTAATATTAGGATAATTGGTTTATTAAAAAGGAAAATAAATGTTAATAACTTAGGGTTTGTGTGAATTTTGGATTGATTGTGGTCCTAGGTCAAACACCTTTATGACCTAGGGTATCTTAGAGTAAGTTACTTTAAATAGTGTGCAAGGCATTAGTAATTGTAGCTGTTTAAAATGTTATGTCTTGCATTTTTGGAATCGTTGCATCGCATTAAAGCATTCATTATTGCATATGTGTAGTGACCGAGAATCAGGAGGCGAAAACTGAACTGCTGAGGAGATGGTTCATGAAGTGGTCCAGGGCTTCGATATTAGTGGCACAGACCCTGACCCTACTCTCTTCGCAATACAAGGCAAGCCCCGGTGCATTCAGCCCCTTTCTTGTGATTTACAAAATGTTTATAACTTGAGTTAATCTTCTGCATTAAGTTAATAGGAGTTGATTGATAACCCAATTGATGCATTACCATTCTTGACCACTGAAATATCCGTAAACCTGTTTTATTAAATATTTGAAAATGCTTAGCACTGCTTGTACAAATTAGATTTGCATAAAATGCTATTTTGAGCTATGGTGATATCTATTATTGATTAAATCATGAAAAGGTAATGGTAATATTCTCTTTCGGTGGCTGTGCACCTGATCAGTATACTGTCGTCGACAGAAAGAGATTTCCTGCTCGGTGATCGTAGCTTAGGTTAGAGTCCCAAGATATTGTCACCGACGGAAAAAGTGATTTGAAAACCGATAAGACATTTGTACTTGGGTTAGAGTCCCAATGCACTGTCACCACCAGAAAAAGAAAGTAGAGACCATTCATTGTAGGCCTGTTGAATCGAGACATTTCCAACTAGCCACATACTCCGGGAAGCCCTATCTCCGGTCGCTCTATTGCTTGAACCGACAACCACGCACTGGGAGTGGAGAGATGGACGAGAGTAGCGTGTACCCTCATGGCCGGCGTGCCTGGAGACGAGAGGAGTACTGTGCTCTCAGATGGCATAGGACCGGTTCAGGGATAGAGAAGCCGTGATAGATGGGGTTGGTATATGCAAGCTTAGTTGCGACATATGCAGTGTGGTTAGAGATCCCCAGCTGGGTACTAATCGATTCGAATTCGTCGTTGCTCCTCAGTTATGGAGACTTGATCCTCCGACCATTCAGCGAAGAGTGGATCGGAACTAGGATGTTTTAGAGAATAAATAAGTGATTGGAATTAAAGGATATGTGTGAAAGAACTGAGAACTATTGATATTGATTATAATAATATTGAGTAAAATACTAAAAATAGGATTAGTAATGCTTTTTCCGTAAAATACTTTGACTCTTACTAAAGTCTTACCTTGACTCCCCTCAGTCCTGCATTCCTGAGTCTCGTTCCTTTTTCTTTAGTCGGGCAAGTCTTGCGGAGTACCACAGTACTCAGGGTTTGTTAACCCCTGTTGCAGGAGATCAGCAGCCGGAGGTTTGTCTCGCTCCCTGCTGTGTGACTATCGTTCAAGAAGGAAGTGAGGAAGAGTGAAGTTGGACCCGTGGGAAGGGTTCCTGTTATCCTTTATCTAAGTATGTTATATCGTAGTTCCACTGCTACTATCGTTAATTATGGTTTGTAGTAACTGCACTTAAATTCTATTTAGACAATTGGTTTGTAATCTAAATGCTATGTACTCTTTGCGCTCTTTTACTCTAATGCATTTTATTATGAAATGTTGTAATTCTATAATGGCTTCGCAACGGGATCCTGTCGGAAAAACGGATACTGATGTAGCCCGGTAGGGCCTTCTAGATCATCTGGAACACGGGCCCGGCTGTCAGAGATCATTAGTGATAATGACAGGTGCCTGTGGATCATGTGATTTAGGCGATTCTGTTACAGCTGGCATCAGAGCGTTCCATTGCTAAATCATTACGGTATTACTTTCCAAAACTTCAAAATGCTTTGGATCATAAAAATCTAAATTGGTATTTTGGTCCAAACTACTTATTCGTATCTAAATCCGTAATATAGTTATGGTAGCCAGTGGAATAGTATTATTATTAGCCCTATGTTAAAAATTATTTATGTATTTATTTATCTTGCATTGATTTAAAATTCGTAAGAACGGTGCATGCATCATGATTAATTCACATGTTAATTAACTTCCTCCTTAAAAGTGGTATATGGGTTAGGATATATCAAACCTATTCTTGCTAGCCTGTAATATCTTCACTAATCTAAACTCACCTTCTCCAGTTGGCACGCACCAAGTTAACCGCTCACAAGATGACTGGTCCTAAGGGAGTTCCGCGCCACCAGCTGGCGCCACGTGACGGGGAGGCCTCTGGCAGGAGCCGCCCCCGCCACAGCCGAAAGGAGCTCAAGGAGGAGATCAAGCTGCTCACTCAGGATTTCAAGGTGGCCCGTTGAGACCACTACAGGGATGTGCGCATGGTCGCCGAGCTATAGCGTGAGGTGGACCTGCTTGACCCGCGAGAAGAAGGAGGCTTGGGCACCGTGAGGATGTGGCCCAGGCAAGGGTCCATGAGTTGGAGTTTTATGTGGAGCACATCGAGCACTACAATGATGCCCAACATGAGGAGATCCACAGGCTCAATGACCAGCTCAACCCCATCCTTGCTCCTCGTGAGGAAGAGCCTGAGTTGGGCGTGGTCGAAGGGCCTGGAGAAGAAGTCGAGGAGGACGACGTTGAGGAGGCAGTCGATCCCATGGAGGATGTGATCGTGGAGGATGACGACGAGGAAGATGTGATCGTGATCGACGACGAATAGACTAGTTATAGGACTAGGGATGTCAGCCTATCATTATCCTTTGTGTTGTAATGTTGGTGTTGCCAAGAACCTTAGCTATGGGATGGGAACTTTGTTTAAGTCCTAGTCATGTCTTTTAAGTGTTGTTTAAGTGTTGTAATGTTTAAGTGTGTACTGCTACTACGTTTCGTTTAAGTAATGCTAGTCCTAAGTTCAATTTGCTACTAAACAGATGTCTGTCAATACCCGCGCATCCGGTGCAGGAACCTCTGAGGATGGAGCTGCTTCCAACCCACCGCCTATTTCACCAACCTTGGCCGATGCCATTGCGGCCTTGGCCAATACCGCCACAGCGATGGCGCAAAACCGAGACAACCGTGGTGGGCGTCGTGGCCGCCGCGATGAAGATGAGACCACATACTGTGGACTTCACTGAAACCCGTCCACCTGTGTTCACCAAGGCTGATGAGCCCCTGGAGGCTGAATGACTGGCTCCGCACTATGGAGCAAAAGTTTAGCTTGATTCACTGCACTAAGATTTAGAAGCCACTGTTTGCAGCACAGCAACTGCAAGATCCCGCAAGCGCGTGGTATGCAAACCTTTTGTCTGCACAGCCTGATGGTCATCAACTCACCTGGGCAGAATTCCGTGAGGCTTTCCTGTGCTCATTACATCCCTGCGAGTGTGATGAAGATGAAGCTAGACCAATTCCTGGCCCTGCAGCAGAAAGAGTCCACTGTGATGCAGTATGTTGGCCAGTTCAATCACCTGTCATAGTATGCCCCTGAGCATACCAACACCGATCAGAAAAAGAGGGAATGCTTTGTCAGGGGTCTGAACTATAAGATTCAGCGAAGTCTGTCCAACAACCTCCACTGCACCTACCATGAAGCTGTCAGCATTGCTATAGCTTTTGAAGAGAGTAACCGCAAGCACCAGGATGAGAAGAAGAAGTAGAAGAAGAAATCTGGATTTTCTGGTAGTCAGAAGCGTCAGAAAATCATATATCACCCCACTCACCACTCTCGTCCACTATACCCTCAGCAGTAGGTCGTTGTTCGCACTACTGCTACCTCCCACACCTCCAACCAACAAAACACTACTCAGCCGAATGCCCCTAATGTTCGTGTCACCACCCCACAGGTCAACTACAACCATCCTTGCTACAACTGTGGCAAGATGGGGCACTGGACTCGCAACTTTCCATTCCGAAGCAGTACAATCAGAATGCACAGAAGGGTCCGGGTGGTGAGCAGCAGCAGGCTCAGCATCGTGGTCATCAGCAGCATGCCCAAAAGGGAAAGGTGGTCAAGAAAGCAGGTCAGGTCTACTACACTCAAGTTGGTGAGATTTCCGAGGGTGAACCCGTCATGATGAGTAGGTTCTCTAGTCACAAGTCATCCTATAATTATACTTTTTGATTCTGGTGCATCTCATTCATTCATCAATCGCATATTTGTCGTCAAGCATGAGATTCCAATTGGGGAAATAAAAGAAAATTTCCTTATACATTCGCCCGGGGGGCGTATATGTACTAAGGAGATAGTGCAACGAGTACCTATAGAACTGGATGGGCATATATTCCCTACTACCATGATAGTACTCAAAGACCAGGACATAGATGTGATATTAGGCATGAATTGGATGTATCAAGCACAAGGCCCTCATCGACGTGCTGAATAGAACCATCAGGGTAAACTTGCCTAATAGTCAAACCCAACTTCTCATTCAACTCCCAATTCCTCAGAGAGCTGTTGGAAGGGTGTGTGCGACCACAGTCAAAGAAGTGCAGGATATTCTGGTAGTCTGTGAATTTCTGGACGTGTTCCTCGATGATTTGCCTGGTTTGCCACCTGATCGTGATGTGGAGTTTGCTATTGAGTTGAAAGCCTAGAACAGCACCTATATCTCGTAGAGCCTATAGGATGCCTCCCAAAGAACTGGCAGAGCCTAAGGTTCAGTTGCAAGATTTGCTGGATAAGGGTTTCATTAGACCTAGCTCATCTCCGTGGGGTTGCCCTGCTATTTTTGTGAAAAAGAAAGACCAATCTCTCAGATTCTGTGTTTGACTACCGTCCCCTTAATGAGGTAACCATTAAGAACAAATACTCTTTTCCTCGCATTGACCTACTCTTTGACCAACTTGCTGGGGCCAAAGTGTTTTCTAAAATTGACCTTAGGTCTGGCTACCACCAAATAAAAATCCAGTCCCGAAGACATTCCAAAAACAGCCTTCACCACCAAATATGGCCTGTATGAATACCTAGTTATGTCTTTTGGCCTAACCAATGCCTATTTCATGTACCTAATGAACTCCGTATTCATGCCAAAGCTCGACAAATTCGTGGTTGTGTTCATTGATGACATCCTTGTCTATTCCAAAACCCCTGAAGAACATGCCAACCACCTCCGTGTTGTCCTGATTCGTTTAAGAGAACATCAACTTTATGCCAAGTTTAGCAAGTGTGAGTTTTGGTTGGACCGAGTCCCTTTCCTTGGGTATATTTTGTCGGCTGAAGGCGTATCTGTTGATCCAATTAAGGTGGAGGAAATCTTGAATTGGAAAGTCACCAACCACAGTGCATCAAGTCCGCAGTTTCAACGGAATGGCGGGATACTATCGTCGTTTTATTCCTGATTTTTCCAGAATATACAAGCCCATCACCAGCTTGTTGAAGAATTAGGTCAAGTTTTTCTGGTCACCAGAGTGTGGGAAAGCATTTCAGACTTTGAAGAAGTTGTTGACCACTGCACCAGTCCTTGCTTAACCTGATATTGAAAAAGCCGTTTGATGTGTACTATGATGCTTCTGGCACTAGTCTTGGTTGTGTCTTAATGCAAGAAGGCTGAGTCATTGCTTATGCTTCGCGGCAGCTCAAGCGTCACGAAGAGAATTATCCCACTCATGACTTGGAGTTGGCAGCTGTGGTACATGCCTTGAAGATCTGGCGTCATTATCTGCTAGGTAGTACTTGTAATATCTACACGGATCACAAGAGCTTGAAGTACATTTTTACTCAAGAAGAGTTGAACATGAGGCAGCGAAGGTGGCTCGAGTTGATAAAGGATTATGATATTGAGGTGCATTACCATCCAGGCAAGGCCAATGTGGTTGCCGATGCACTCAGTCGGAAAGTTCACTGCCACTGTTTGACCGTAAGACCTTATGACCTATTCTTGTGCTATGAGCTAGAAAGATTAGGTATAAAAATAGTCCCACAAGGCAGTCTGGCCAACATCAGTATTGAAACACCTATCCATGAGCAAATTATTGCTGCTCAAAAGGAAAGAAAAGGAATCAAGCACATTAAAGAGAAAGTCCAAGCCGGCAAAGCAGATTGCTTCAGAATTGATGATGACGGTGTCGTATGGTTCAAGGATCGGCTAGTTGTTCCCAAGGTTGCTGGGTTACATCGGACGATTCTCTATGAAGCGCATTTGACTAGGTTCTGTATCCATCCAGGAAGTAATAAAATGAATCAGGATTTGAAACAGAAGTTCTGGTGGACCAAGATGAAAATAGAAATCGCTCAGTATGTAGCTAGATGTGATACTTGTCAGAAAGTGAAAGCCGTACACATGAAGCCTGGCAGAGAACTGCAACCATTACCTGTTCCTGCATGAAATGGGAAGATATTAGTATGGACTTCATCATAGGTTTGCCCAAGACCGCAAGAGGTTTTGATTCTATCTGGGTGATTGTGGATCGTCTCACCAAATAGGCTCACTTCATGCCAGTCAAGACACTTTATCCTGCCTCTACCTATGCTGACCCATACATAAAACATGTTATGAAGCTTCATGGGATACCCAAGGCTATTGTTTCGGATCGAGGTATACAGTTTATCTCGAACTTCTTGAGGTCTTTTCACAAGTCTTTGGGGATAAAACTTCTGCATAGTACAGCATACCATCCGCAGGCTGACGGTCAGACTGAGAGAGGCAACCAGGTGTTGGAAGACATGTTAAGGGCATGTGCGCTCACATACACCACCACCTGGGACGAGTGATTAGCATTGGCAGAGTTCTCATACAACAACAGCTATCAAGAAAGAATCAAGATGGCTCTATTTGAGGCAGTTTACGATTCGTAGGTGTCAGTACTCCATTGAATTGGTCTGAACCTGGGGAAAGGTAGTTTTATGGAGTCGACTTAGTCAATGAAGCCAAAGAAAAGGTTCGACTGATACAAGAAAATTTGAAGGTGGCACAGTACCGATAGAAAAGCTATACCGATAAGAGGCGTCGACCTTTGGCCTTCAAAACAGGAGATTATGTTTACCTGAAGGTATCACCAATGAAGGATGTCAACCGTTTCGGGGTCAAGGGCAAGTTAGCCCCTCGTTACATCGGACCATTCCAAATTTTGGGACGCTGTGGAAAGGTAGCTTACAAATTTAGATTACCGGATCACCTCTCGGCCGTGCACAATGTATTCCATGTGTCACAACTCAAGAAGTGTCTTCGAGTGCCTGACCAAGTTATCGACGTTGAAGGAGTAGAGCTCGAGCCAGATTTGACTTACGCCGAGTATCCGATTTGAGTCCTGGATCGAAAGGAATCGTGTCACTCGAAGGATCACAACCAGGTGGTACAAGATCCAATGGAGTGAACATTCCGAAGATGAAGCCACCTGGGACTCGGAAGATTATCTATCAGAAAACTTCCCCGAGTTCTTTGCTACTTTATAGATGTAAAGTTTCTAGTCAGTGTAATGTGTAAACTCCCCTACTCGTTTAATGATCAAGGTTCAATTAGGTTTAATTGACATGTTTTCTTTTCCATTACTTAGTCTTAAGTCATAGTCATATATCAAATCTCGGGACGAGATTTCTTTTAGGGGGAAGGCTGTAATACCTCTGGTATTACTATTAATTAAACTGCCATATTATCATGTATAAATTAATTGCATGCATCTGATTGTGCTTAGGGCTTTTAGAGTGATTTCATTGTGTTTGGAAATGATTGTGCAATTAAACCTATAATTGAAAATCAAAAATAAAATAAATAGGGAAATTCAAGTTAAGCCCTAAATAGGCCCAAAAGCCTAATTCAAAAACTATAAAGGATCTAATAAAAGTGTCTTAATAAAATTTGTAGATCTTTTAAAATGGAACAACTTTTATTTTTGGAGATTTTGAAGTTATACAGTGGAAATACAAATTAAACTCAAAACAGTATTTTGAAATTTGAATTTGAAATGTAATTTTAAAAATTATAGGGAATCTGACCAAACTCCCTTAATGAAAGTTGTAGAGCTCAACTAGTAGAACAACGTTTATTTTTACAGATTTTCAAGTTGTTGAGAAATTTATGGAGAATTTAATCGAATTGCAAATCAAATTCAAACTTGAGTTTTATCCCCTTTTATTTAATTTCAAATTTATTCAGAATTTAAATATGGTCCAATAACCAAAATTGTTCTGCACAAAACTTGCTACAACTTTTATTTTTGGAGTTTCCCCTGATCCAATATGGAATAGGTCATGATTGGGAGAAATAGCATTTGACTCTAGGGCACTAGCTACAGTGCCGGCCCCAACACCCGGTGCACGCACGCCGTGCGCGCGTGCGCGCACCGCGCGCTACCGCCATTCGGCCGGCTGTCGCAGTGTCGCCGCCGTGCCAACGTCGCAGGGGGACCCCGGGCCAAGCCCCATCCTTATCGACCCCTCTCCGGCCGTTTTAAGTCGACAGCCCCTCCCTTTTTCCTTCCTCCACTCTCGGCGCCCCGGTGAGCACCGCGCGGACCTCGGCCAAATTGGCCATCACCGATCCACCATCATCAAAATTGCCCGTGTAACTAGCTTTCCTACTCCATCGCGCACCGCGTGCCCCAATCGGTGCAAGTGCTCATGCTCCGGAGGCCGGGAACGTCCCTCGTCGCCCTCGGGTCCGGTAGGAGTGCCGCCGCAAGCATCTCCCATGCAACTAGGCTACTACGGTGAGCTTCTCCCATCTAGGTCTCGCGTTTTGGACTCCCCAGCTCTTGTCGATGCTTATGCGTGCGGTGATTTCCCATTTTGTGTCCTAGGAACGTTGGAACGCGGAGCACGACGCTGGCGGACACTGCTGCCCTCGTGGTCGTCGTCACGCCAGCTCCTCTGCTCTACCTCGGGCCAGCCCAACTCGTCCAACCAAGTCACAGTGAGCACCTAGATTGATGGTACCCCTAACCCCTAACACTACCGCCCTATGTTCACCGGAGCGCGGCGTGCCGTCGGGGCCGAGCCGCCGCGGTCACGGCTGGGTTCGAATCGAACCCTAACCCACTTCGCCAAGTACCTCGTTAGGTTCGTTTGGTTCCTGGGAGTGCGACGAGCGCCTTGGCGTCGCCGGAGAGGCCGCGGAACGGCGGGTAGCCGTCAGTCAACCCGCGCCAGCTTGCGGTCAGCACTGCGGAGTGAGGGAGGGACCTCTGTTTAGAAGAAACAGAAAGTCAAGGGGTTAAGTGAGAAATTCATGACTCATTTAAATAGTTGCACTTGGACTGCAGGTTGAGAGCTAGATTTTTTGGGGGGTTTTCTGCAAAGCCTGCAGCGCAGGCGTGCGGGTAGCCGTGTGGGCCGGCCTGTCTCACTTTGGGCCACCTTGGGCTGAATGCCGCTTTCCTTTTTCTCGGCGAATTAAAATTTCATTTTCCATTTCCTGTGCCTTGAATAGTGATGCAGTTTCATATTTTTGGTAGAATAAATTTACTAAGTGAAAAATTATAAAAATAATTTTGTAGGCTCTCTGTAATATGTAGTAATTAACAAAAATATTAAATGTATGTTTTGGACACTTTCTGCAGGGACTCAAAATCACTACATTAATTGATAAATGTAACTTTGGGCAATTTTAATTAATTCCCTGTTAATTCAAAAATCATGAAACTTATTTTGGTACTGTTTAGGGTCAAAACCTAGCTGTTGGTAAAGCTTGGGAGTATTTGGAAGTAATTTAATTAGAGGCTAATTAATATTAGGATAATTGGTTTATTAAAAAGGAAAATAAATAGTAATGGCTTAGGGTTTGTGTGAATTTTGAATTGATTGTGGTCCTAGGTCAAACACCTTTATGACCTAGGGTATCTTAGAGTAAGTTACTTTAAATAGTTTTTTAAGGCATTAGTAATTGTAGCTGTTTAAAATGTTATGTCTTGTATTTTCGGAATCGTTGCATCGCATTAAAGCATTCATCATTGCATACGTGTAGTGACCGAGAATCAGGAAGTGAAAACTGAAGTGACTGCTGAGGAGGTGGTTTCTTGAAGTGGTCTAGGGCTTCGATATTTGTGGCACAGACTCTGACCCCACTCTCTTCGCAATCCAAGGACAAGCCCCGGTGCATTCAGCCCCTTCCTTATGATTTACAAAATGTTTATAACTTGAGTTAAACTTCTGCATTAAGTTGATAGGAGTTGATTAATAACCCAATTGATGCATTACCATCCTTGACCACTGAAATATCTGTAAACGCATTTTATTAAATATTTGAAAATGCTTAGCACTGCTTGTGTAAATTAGATTTGCATAAAATGCTATTTTGAGCTACGATGATATATATTATTGATTAAATCATGAAAAGGGTAACGGTAATATTCCCGTTCAGGCGGCTGTGCACCTGATCAGTACACTATCGTCGACGGGAAGGGATTTCCTGCTCGGTGATCGTAGCTTGGGTTAGAGTCCCAACATATTGTCACCGACGAAAAAAGGATTTGAAAACCGATGGGACATTTGTACTTGGATTAGAGTCCCAATGCACTGTCACCACCGGAAAAAGAAAGTAGGGACCATTCATTGTAGGCCTATTGGATCGAGACTTTGCAACTAGCCACATACTCCGGGAAGCCCTATCTCCGGTCGCTCTATTGCTTGAACCAACAACCACGCACTGGGAGTAGAGTGATGGCGAGAGTAGCGTGTACCCTCGTGGCCGACGTGCCTGGAGACGAGAGGAGTACTTGTGCTCTCGGGTAGTGCAGGACCGGTTCAAGGATAGAAAAGCTGTGGTAGACGGGGTTGGTATATGCAAGCTTAGGTGCTACATATGCAGTGTGTTAGGGATCCCCAGCTGGATACTAATCGATTCGAATCGTCGTTGCTCCTCGGTTATGGAGACTTGATCCTCCGACCATTCAGTGAAGAGTCGTTCAGAACTAGGATATTTTTTAGAATGAATAAGTGATTGGAATTGAAGGATAAATGTAGAAGAACTGAGAACTATTGATATTGATTATAATAATATTGAGTAAAATACTGAAAGTAGAATTAGTAATGCTTTTTCCGCAAAATACTTTGACTCTTGCTAAAGCCTTACCTTGACTCCCCTCAGCTTGCATTTTTGAGTCTCATTCCCTTTTCTTTAGTCGGGTAAGTCTTGCGGAATACCCCAGTACTCAGGGTTTGTTATCCCCTGTTGCAAGAGATCAGCAGCCCGAGGTTTGTCTCACTCCCTGCTGTGTGACTATCGTTCAGGAACGAAGTGAGGAAGAGTGAAGTTGGACCCGTGGGCAGGGTTCCTGTTATCCTTTATCTAAGTATATTGTATCGTAGTTCCACTGCTACTGTCGTTAATTATGGTTTGTAATAACTGCACTTAAATTCTATTTGGACAACTGGTTTGTAGTCTAAATGCTATGTACTCTTTCCACTCTTTTACTCTGATATATTTTATTATAAAATGTTGTAATTCTGTAATGGCTTCGCAATGGGATCCTGTTGAAGAAACGGGTACTGATGTAGCCCGGCAGGACCTTCTAGATCATCTGGAACATGGGCCCGGCTGTCAGAGATCATTAGTGATAATGATAGGTGCCTGTGGGCCATATGATTTAGGTGGTTCTGTTACGGTCTCCTTCTTGGAGACAGTCTAACGCCCATTGAAAAATACCCCCAAGATATATGTAAAAAAATCTTATTTGCAGCATAATAAAATTCCCTAACCGCAAATAAACCGCTGGATAGCCACACTGCCCAAGTGTCCCTAAATCTACAGTAATGCCCTACCTCTATGGCTCCGCTCTAATCAGGCCTGCCAGCATGTCCATATAGCCTCATTTACTATCTACATGGGCCCTATTGCTCTGCCAACACTCAACACGTAAAGATGAGAAAGATTGCTAGTGCTCTCCAAGTGGCCGGGGTCCAGTGCTGCTGCGCATCGTCCTCTCTCATCCCCGCTCCTTCCTCGGCATTGTCGCTCCTAGTCCCGAGTCTCGACCCCGTCGCCGCCTCCACTCCACCCGACTCCTCCTTCCCAACGCGACCGGCCCCCGGCGTGGTGCCGGCGCTCGCTTACGGCTTTGTATCTCCGTCGCCAGCATCCCAGATCGGCTGGCCTACGGCGCAGCGGCCTCTAGGTGAAGGTGCGTTATCTCCTATTGCTCCCCTCCCCTTTCCCTCGCCCTGCTGCAGCCGCACCATAGACACGATTGCGGTGCGCCGCTATAGCGGGTAGAGCGCAGGACCGTTACAGTGGAGGTCTTCTGCCTCCATTCAGGCTCATGCTCACGGGGCCTTCAAAATTGATGTTTTCTTTCGCTTTTTTCCTTCAGTCCCACCTTCTTCCGTTGCCGTCTTCAGGCACCGGCGCTCCGACCTTGGATTTGGCTTTCGCATGTCTGGATGCTGCTTGGTTACCTTTGTTGTACCAGATCTGTCATGTCCAAAGCTGACCATGGACCGCTGAAAGCTCTAGTTTGGTTTTGATAATTGATGACACCCTAAGGACTAACCTACTTGCTAAGTGATGGCTAAGTGTAGGTGGTCCTAACCATGGAGTGTGGAGCCTAGGAGTTGATGGTGATGATCAAGGAAGGCTTAACCATGGATCAAGCAAGGTGGATCAAGTGGAGATGATCAAGTGAAAGAAAAGGACTTGAAAAGGTGAAAGAAAAAGCTTGAAGGCAAAGGTATAACTCCAAATAGGCTTTTCTGTTGGTGATCAAGACACCAAGTGGGTGTGATCACATTTAGGATAGATAGCCGACTATCAAGGGGAGAATTGAGTTATGGATTACATTCAAGTGCTCTAGGTTGCATTTCATTGCATTGAACTAACCAACCTAGTGTGAGACTTTGAAAACCCTTGAAAAAATGTTTGAAAATGCTAACACACTATGCACAAGTGTTGAAGACCTTAAGTGTTAGCACATAGAAGCAAGGGGTGTGAAACTAACTTAAAAAGAGTTGAACTCAGAGCGTCGGACACTGAGGTTGCTGGGCGTCGGACCATTGGCTGTCATGGTCCGACGGTCCCCAGGCACTATGCTAACTATGTGAAGGCATCGGACGGTGAGTTTTGGTCCGACGGCAAGCGTCGGACACCGTCCGAGCATTTCTGGAGCTCTAGGTGTAAAACTGCCTAGCGTCGGACTGTTGGTTTGGTTGATCCGATGCACTAACAAGGGAGCGTCCGACGATGTCGAGCGCTGAGCTAGCCTATGAGAGTCGGACAGTCCGACGGTCTGAGAAGGGAGTGCGTCGGACCATTGCGTCTGAGTCCGACGCGTGGCGTGCTCTGGTTCATGTTCTGACTCTTTGCGCGGCGAGCGGTGTTCATGGCGTCGGATGGAGTCAGTTGGTCCGACGCTATGCGTCGAACAGCGTCCGACGAAGAAAATCCTCTCTACATAGTCTCTGGAAGCGTCGGACGCCTGTGCTCTTTAGTCCGACAGCGAACAATCCGACGATCAGTGCTTTGGCAGTGAACAGTTAGCCGTTGGGATCGATCGGCTGTGGTTGAACACGAGTGACACGTGGTAGATATCCGAGCGTTGGACGCTGTGTGTTGGTCCGACGGATAGCGTCCGATGGTTGCGTCCGACGGTAGAAAAAGCATGTCAACGGCTGTTTTTCTGTGGGCAACAGCTTAGGAGTGCACTTAGGGGTATTTATGCTCCTTCCCTGGTCACTTGGTGACTCTCTTACACATTTGATTCATTGGCATACTCTTGTGAACACTCTCTAGGCCTCCCACTCACTCACTTGTTCATCCATTGGTCATCTTTGTGAGTTGAGTGATCATCAAGTACATCATTGATAGTGATTTGCATTCTAGAGCACTTGAGAGCAAGCCAATAGTTGATTTCTCATTCTCTTGGGACATTGGCATGTCCCTAGATGGCTTGGAGCCAGATTCGGTGTGAGATTGATTGGAGATTGTTCAAGTCCACACCAAAGGCTTGATTGTGATGGGTTCTTGCGGTTATTCTCCGGTGGAGTGCCAAAACCGACTCTAGTGAATTGCTCGTGGTGAGAAACCACTTCTCTTGTGTTGGTGAGCGGCTCCCGGTGAGGGATTAGCATGTGAAGCCTAGCTTGTAATCCACCAAGGAAGACCGGTGCCACAACGAGGAGTAACATGACGGCGATCACATGAACCTCGGTAAAAAATCGAGTGTTCTCTCTTCTCCACCTTCGAGTGGATGATTTGGTATTCCGGTGTTTCTATTGGTTGATCATTTGGATTTCACATTGATTATCTACTCGCAATGATTGGATCAACCTCTACTCTCCTCGGTGGTATTGCCTTCTCTATCTCTCTCACTTGCGCTTATATACTTGTTTGGGTGCTCTCACTATAGGTTCGAAGTGAGAGTTTCTTGCGTTGAGTGCATATACTTGTGAGTAGCATTTTATGATAGGTGGTTTGCATAGGATAGCCTAGTGCTAGTGCTTAGCAAAGCTTTGTTATCTACTAACTTGTGGTCTAAGTACTTTGTAGATATTTTTGTAGGCTATTCACCCCCCTCTAGCCTATCGGGACCTTTCAACCGCTGATCTATGATCCAACGTCTCTAGGTGTTCCTTTACCTTCCTAATCTGCAGCTACCAAGCTAGGGGATACACAACAACAGTGGCATGATTTTTCTCAAATGTAGGCCTAGATGTGATTGCAATCCGTACTATGTTATCTGTATCATAATCTGCTTATTCAGATTGCCATCAAATTCTGATTATTGGCGGAGCCATGCCATCGTATATATTCTAATTATTGGCCTCAGCTAAATTCGTTTTTTCCCTCCAGATTTCACAGATATGAACAAATAGATATGGTAATGGCTGTAGTACCTACTGTTAATTCACTACATAGACCGTTTCCCATCAGGGAGAGCATATCAGATGTGAGTTTTATTCTTACCTTTTCTGATACGTTCAAAAATGCTT
Organism: Eremochloa ophiuroides; assembly: GCA_038502445.1. Classification (NCBI taxonomy): domain Eukaryota; kingdom Viridiplantae; phylum Streptophyta; class Magnoliopsida; order Poales; family Poaceae; genus Eremochloa; species Eremochloa ophiuroides. Next base: position 17,956,570 of record JAHLJS010000009.1, on the reverse strand, counting down.
TCAGTATATTCTGAGGTCGTGCTCTGCTCACTGCCTCATATGTACATCCAGCTTGCGTTTCTTCAGGTTTGGTTTGTTCCCACTCTTTGTTTTAGATATTGTGAGATTATGTTCTGTTCGCTGTATGAACCTGTGAAAATGCTGGAGTACAAGGTCCTCCATCTCGGCAGCCCCTACCATTGGATAGGTCACTAAAAATTTCTTTTTCTCAGATCCTTTCTCCCTCTTTATTTCTGCAGATCCACAGCCTTCCCCTCTTCATTGTGCACATTTTTTACTTTCCTGTTTTATAGGCAATAGGTTATGGGTGGTGGATTACGCTGCACAGGTCTCGGTATATATCTGCTCATTGTATTCACTACCCTAATTGGATATAGAATTTTTTCCCTTTTGTTTACCTTTCGTTCAGGCAGACATGTTGTTTTCTGAGCAGTGACTTTGTGTCACCTGCTATTCGAAGGAAACCTATGTCAATGATCAAATTTAGTTCTATCTGCATTTGTACGATGCCAACTCATTTTGCACAGCGCCTCATATATTCTTAGTTAACTACATATTTGTTCTGGACTCATTACTAATCTGCCATTCAGTTTCATCAAGGGCTATACATTTGCTGATCAGTTCTTCCAGTCCAAATTTTGTTATGGACGCTATAGGGACTAGAGAATGCGATCCATTGCTGATACTTGGAACAAAGGTTTCTTTGAGTTCGATACAGTTTACAATTCATTTCTATGTTCTCTTAAAGCTTACTGTTTTCTGTACATATTTTGATTTCAATGTGTTTGCTGGCATTTATAATGTCATCACCAAAAATAGAGTTAGACTCTACTCTCAGCAATGGCATCAAAAATGATGGGAGGTATAAATTAATGTGCCACCGGATTAGTCTACAGATCACTTGAACTCTTAACATCCATCTTTTAGAAGTCACTAGGTTGTCATCCCCATTATGATTCTAAAAGATCTCTCCTTCTAGCAAGTGACTGAAAATATATTATATTGTATTCGCAAGCGCACAGATAAAATATACACCATTGTAGCATTTTACCCAAGAGTATTCCGGGTTGTCATTTATATTTTACCACTGGGAAGGGTTGGCAATAAATAGGATGTGTTGGTATAAGATAACCCAAACAAATAAACACTAGAATTATCTGCAAGCGGACAGATACCGATGTAGCACTTCACCCGGGAGTATTTTAGGTATCGCTATTTATATTTTACCACAGGAAAAACGGAATGACTAGAATTTAGACTTAACCCCTGAGCTGCTATAAAGGACGGAGAAAATAGGTGATAAAGGAGATTGTTAAGGCTTCTAGTTCTAATCCTCGTAAGATATGATATGATTGTTCTTAAAGGGGTATTACTATAGGAATACACTAGTAAAGGGTAAATTCCTTAGTAAAAGAAACCTATGGTCCTACTGACGGGAGGTGGACTGTATAAGACTCAACAAGGCTAGGTCACCCTCGCGGTCTACCACCGATCCGGACAGTATAAGGCATTTACGAGTAAATATAATCTAAGCACCATGTTTAAATTATAAATAACTACTTCAATCAAGGAGCTAGTAAGACTAAAGCACTCAAAAGAATCGTAAACCTTAAGAACAATAATAGCAACGTTACTCACCTGGATTTCGTAAACCTTAAGAACAATAATAGCAACGTTACTCGCCTGGATTAGAAGTTGAACTCCGAAGAAATCTTCAGAAATAAACCCAAAGAAGGACTTGAATCTGCGGGTACAAGTCGTAGAGCAGTCACCGACAGGCCAGCAACTCCCCCAACTTTCTCCAGCTCTTTTACCACACCACTTCTAAAATAAGATTAGCCCTAATTTGGAGAGACTACAAGGCTAATCTTCTACTTGATGTTTGGCTCTAGATTCTATCTTGAGTTTCTACTCTACTATAGATATGTCGGTGGAAATTCTAAAACCCTAGATTGATTTCTCTCTAGGATCATATGAAACCCTGGGGGTTCTGGGGCTGCTTATATAGGCCGGTGGGATGAACCGTAGCCCTTGGATCAAACCGACTTCGAAGGACGGTGAAGATTGCTCTAAAAATCGGGTTGTGGGTTCACGTCGAAACGCAGGTGAAACAGACTCTGGGCCAGGTCGGCCGACCTCCCCTGGCCACCATGTGGGCCCTGTTTCGTCAAGCGTGTCTCTAGGTGTCCTCTAGAATATTCTTGATCTCCTTTTGCGGCGGAAATTCGGTATTTTTCTCTGCGGTGTGGGTCCTCTTTGGTTCTTTTTCTATATAGTCCCTGAAAAAACACAGATTCACCAAAACTCGTGGAATTATGTCAGTTTAAACCCTATTCTAGGTGTTAGCTCTCATTTATATCCCTTTTCTTATTTGATTGACGGGTAAAATCACACAATAACTACTGTCAACAAGCTCCCCCACACTAGATCTTTGCTCGTCCCGAGTAAAGGATGAAATTAAGTAATCTTAACTTCAAGATTAGACATCATCAATTCACCATTCCTAGTGATACCTGCACTGCGGGATTCATTGTGTCTACCTTGAAACTTTGAGCGGTTGAAGAATAGAATAGCTAGAAATTGATCACCTTCTTCTATCAATCAAGTAGTTGGAGGTTTTTGAATATTTTGAAAATGAAGCATAGCTTACCTTCCCCTTCTTTGTAGTACTCTCATGTCACTCATATGTGGTGGTGCTAATCCTTACCAAGGCATAGATGAGGTTGCCTTCTCTGTTGCCTACTTCTAAAGCTTATGTGTAGCTGAGGTAGGGGTAAAGTGAAAAACATACTGGCATTTCATATATTATAAAGTCAAAACAAGGATCCAAGGAGAAAGATGTCAGACTCTTAGATCAAGATGTGCATGTGTGTGGAATATATGGTGGCTATCCTAATTCTACTATGCTCTTTTTGAAGATTTTCTCTCTCTTTTTTTTTGCAGGACAATATAGACTATCTTTCTTTTTCTTTTCTTTTTCTCTCTTTTTTCAGGCGGGCATCTGAGTACCCAGTGTTTTGGCATTCCGGGCACTTGTCCATTTTTACCTCTCAGGTAGGCATCTTTGTACCCATTGTTTTCTCTCTTCTCACACTTTTGCATAGCCACATGCCTCTTCTCTACATACTTTTGAGAGATGATAACAAGAATTTTGGAGCATTTATTCCTAACTTCATTTTGTGCTTCCTCCAATATCGGAGTGAAACATTTTTGGGTGGAAAGGCATGTTGTTGCGTATTCCTAGTGTAGGAATAGTAGATATATGTGGAGTGTACATGATCTTGATCTTGAGAGCATGATAAATTTCTCAGCAAGGGTCACTCGGTTTGATAAAACTCAAAGTAATAGCAAGTAATAAATGTAGAAGGTTCATTCTATCCTATTTTTGGCTCTGGTAGGTAAATGCTTTTACTATAAAGGAGAAGTATAGCTGTTGGTTTTAAATTTTGCAAATAAAATTCTTCAACAACTAGATATCAAGAATCAAGCTTTCAATGTTCTTACTATCTCGTATTTCACAACAACTTAAGCAACATGAGGTCCCTAATTTTAAGTTCCCAATAGTAGCAAGACTTCCAAGAAAAGTGTTATGTGTATTTATCCTTAAGTCAAGGCTACTCAGTTTAATCCTTTCATGTTTTAAAGTTGGTTAATCATAAGATTTTCAATTTAGTGCAAAACACCGAGCGGCGTACGAGAAAATATAGAGTTCAGGGTGCGTACCTGACCATGGACGAAGTTCGCGGCGAGATGGTGTTGGGGTAGGTCGGCCGACCATGGGCAGGGGTCGGCCGACCCCTCCTGGTGGCCGTTCGTGCCCTGTCTCGTCGTGTGTGATCTATGTGTCGGTTGCTTCTGTTTTGGTGTAATTTCGTCTTCGGTGTTCATCGTTCCATCATGTGCTCCTCCCCCACACTTGTTTCCTGATTTCCTTTATGCACAACAAAGTGGACAAGCACAAATATATCCAAGCGAGACTCAAATTAACTCAAACTGACTTTTATTAATAGGGCACTTTTATTACACAAGACTTTCAAACTAAAACGAACTAAGCAAACTAAAGCGAACTAATCAAGCTAAAACAAACTAAGCGAACTAAGGGTGCCCTAATGGATACATAACTCTAGTACCTCCTAGGATTGTTCTAAGAGAAAAGATCAAACTTAATCTCTAATTCCCTATGCTTTTCTTCTTTCAGATCAATCCTTAGGTTGGTATTATCTAGAGTTCTAGCAAGGAGCCTATTCCGATTCTCCATGATCTCCATCTTGCGTGTCATCTCGGCCATCTGCTGCTGAAGTTCTGCCATGGTGACCTTGGAGCGCTTCCATGGAGGTTGATCTCCCCTTGGTGCTTCCTCGGGTGCCATGAACTTGACTTTAGCTGGATCAGCACGGACTCCATCGAAGGTTGGGCGAGAGGTGTACTTGGCACATGTGACATGGCCATCCCTGTCAAGCTTCACCCCCGTCAGCGTCTCGTTCTGTTTCGGTGGCAGGAGCTTGACATCCTTCGGGAGCTTGACGATCGGTTCCTTCCGTGGTGCGTCCTTCAGGTAGAGGGTCTCCGGCGGTGATGGAAGGGCTAATCTAGCACAAGCATGAAAGGATTGCTCATGCTTGCGAGGCTAGTTTGGTGGAGCAATGGCGAGAGGCCTGGCTGGGACGATGGCTTGGGAGTCATCGGCGGGAACCTTACTTGGATCCATCCCGTAGGGGATAATCTTGTTGTTGGCCATGGGAGTCTTGGAGGAGAGCTCGTAGGCACGAGGAAGAGGATGGCTTGGATGAGATGAGATGGGAGGCTAGCAGTTGATGGTTATATAGTTGTCCGGTGGGCGCTATGGCTTCGAAATTTTCCCTACGAGCTTACGGCGGCGACGGATGGCCTAACAAAAATGAAAGTTGAAAAATATGCGAGAAGAGACCTGAAGGATCACGTCACAAAAAGGTGGCGGAGTTTCGAGGCGTAAAGGGGTCGGCCGACCCATAGGGCAGGTTGGGCGACCTCTCCCTGTGCCTATTTGGCTTCGGTCTCTTTGTGCAGCTTTCTCGTGATATTTAGTTTCCAAAAATCAAACATTTTCGTGCGGGAAGGCAAAAAGAAGGCTTAGGCCCTAATATACTTGGTAAATAGATAAATTCAATAATATATATTTCCTCTGGGCCTTTAATCGGTTCTAGAAAGAGTTTGAGGCGGTGACCATTTACCTTGAATAACGTACCTTCGTTAGTTTGAAGTGTGACCGCTCCATGGGACGAAGTGCTGATCACCTTGAATGGTCCTTTCCATTTGCTTCGTAGCTTTCCGTGACCGAATAACTTCACCCTGGAATTAAAAAGTAATACCTGATCTTCGGGTGTGAAGTCCTTCTTTTTTAACCTTTTGTCATGCCATCTCTTGGTTCTCTCTTTGTAGATCTTGGAGTTGTGGTATGCTTTCTCACGCCATTCATCTAGTTCAGACAGTTGCATCTTTCTTTTTATTCCTGCAGCATCCAGATTCATATTCCATCTCTTGATTGGCCAGTGAGCCTTGAATTCAGGCTCTACTGGCAAGTGACAGGTCTTTCCATAAACAAGCTGATATGGTGACATTCCAATTGGTGTTTTGTAGGATGTTTTGTAAGCCCACAGTGCTTCTGGTAGCCTATCCTTCCATGCTGTTCCCATTTCTTTGACTGTCTTTTGCGGAATATTCATGATTTGTTTGTTTGATGTCTCTGCTTACCCACTTGTCTGAGGATGATATGGAGTATCAATGTTGTGACGGACCCCTCGTTTTGCTAAATATAGTTGGAATCTCTTATCGATGAAGAGGGATTCTCCATCACTAATTACCATCCTTAGAGTACCAAATCTTGGAAATATTATTTCTTCAAACATGCTCTTTGAGCTTCTGGAATCTGCAGCTTTGCATGGCATAACTTCTACCATTTTGAGACATAGTCTACTGCCACCAAAATGTACTCACACTACTTTGACTTTGGAAATGGTCCCATGTAGTCGATTCCCCAGACATCGAAGAGCTCTACTTGGAGGTTGTTGACGAGGGGCATGGCATCTCTTGAATTGATGTTTCCATGTCGTTGGCATGCCCCGCATCTCCGGATAAAGCTTTTCGTGTCATCATACATGGTGGGCCAAAAGAATCCACTTTGCCTAAATCTTTGCATCTGTGCGAAATGCGCCATAGTGACCTCCATATGGTGATGAGTGGCATCCTTCAATGATCTTGATCCCCTCTTCCGCTGGTACACATCTCCGGAGTAGCCCATCTAAACATATCCTGAAGAGGTATGGCGGGTCCCACATGTGTTGTCGACTCTCGTAGATGAGCTTTCTTTTGTCCTTCCTAGGTGGTACATATCCTGCAACCATAAAATTCACAATATTTGCATACCAGGGGTCAGATCGGGTGATCTGATAGAGCATGTTGTCCCTCATCGAGTCATTGATGGGCATTTCCTGCATATTCTCAAACGCATTCTAGACAAGTGATCTGCTACAGAGTTTTTTACTCCCTTTTTATCTTTTATTTCTAAGTTAAATTCTTGGAGTAGCAAAATCCATCTTATCAATCTAGTTTTAGCATCTTTCTTAGTGAGCAAGTATTTCAAAGCAGCATGATCAGTATAAACAATCACTTTAGCTCCAACTAAATAAGATCTAAACTTATCTATAGCAAAAACAACAGCCAGGAGCTCTTTTTCAGTTGTTGCATAATTAAGTTGTGCTCCTATCAGAGTTTTGCTAGCATAAGCAATGTCATGATGCTTTTTATCTTTAGTTTGTCACAAAATTGTCCCCACAGCATAATCACTAGCATCACACATAATTTCAAAAGGTAAAAACCAATCAGGGGTTGAATGATTGGTGCAGAGATGAGTGCTTGCTTAAGGGTGTTAAAAGATTTCATACAAGCATCATCAAAATCAAAGGGAGCATCCTTGGCTAGCAAGTTTGTAAGAGGTCTAGCAATATGTGAAAAGTTTTGTATAAAGCGTCTATAAAAGCCAGCATGACCAAGGAAACTTCTAATCCCTTTAACATTAATAGGTGGAGGTAGTTGTTCAATTACTTTCAATTTTAGCTCTGTCTACCTCTATCCCTCTTTCAGACACTAAGTGTCCTAACACTATTCCTTCTCTAACCATAAAATGATATTTTTCCCAATTAAGAACTAAGTGCTTTTCCTCGTATCTTTACAAAACCTTGCCTAAATTTTTAAGACAATCATCAAAAGTTTTTCCATAAACAAAAAAGTTATCCATGAAAACTTCCATGATTTCTTCAATCATATCAGAAAAGATAGACATCATGCATCTTTGAAAAGAAGCTGGTGTATTACATAATCCAAAGGACATTCTACGATAGGCATAGGTTCCATAGGGACAACTAAGGGTGGTTTTGCTCTGATCATCAGGGTGGATAGTAATTTGATGATATCCAGAATATCCTTCAAGGAAGCAAAAGAAAGAGTGGTTTGCCAATCGCTCTAACATCTCATCGATGAAGGGCAAAGGGAAGTAATCTTTCCTTGTTGCCTTGTTGAGTTTTCTATAATCTATGCACATCCACCATCCAGTGATGGCACTCTAGGGGATTAACTCATTCTTGTCAAACCTGACAACCGTCATGCCTCCCCTTTTAGGCACAACTTGGACAGGCCTTACCCACTCACTATGCGGCACAGGATAGATAATCCCAGCGTGCAATAGCTTCAAGACCTCCTTCTTTATGACGTCTCTCACCGTATTGTTGAGCCTACGTTGAGGCTCTCTAGATGGTATGATGTTAGGATCAGTTGGAATGCAATGGGTGCAAAGAACAAGACTGATTCCTTTAAGATATTGGAGTGAATAGCCAAAACCTGATCGATGCTTTTCTAAGACAGTGATCAAGCGAATGGTCTCTACTTGGGAGAGTTTATCACTAATGATCATTAGAGATTACATATCTCCATCTAGGAAAGCATATCTAAAACCGGCTGGCAATGGCTTGAGCGCAATAAGAGATTTAGGTGGCACTAGGAATTCATCAAGGGGTAAAGGTTATGGATTTTCATCTTCTTCCTCGATGAAGAACTCCTCATCTTCTTCAAGATGGGATTCTCTCAAAAAATCAAGGGCTACCACCGTGATCTCACTAATTGGATCAGGCTCAGGACATGGCTCAGTCTTAGCATTTAAGGAACGGGTGATGGACAAAGGGAATCTGAAGTTTGGTCCTAGTTGAACATTGATTGTCCCTGTTTGTCCTTCTTGAATAAGTCTTCCAATTGGTTGGCCTATCAACAGGTCGAACTCCATGATATCAAAGATATAAAAACTTAGATAGAGTATGGTGTCGTTTACCCGGACAGGGAGCACATATAAAATGCCCAAACTTGGAATAATGTGCCCGGAAGAACTTTTCAAGAGCTTTGTTGTTGGGGTTAGTGGCATGTGCATCAATAATTCTTGCACAAATGATGCCGACATGATGTTAACACCACAACTAGATTGTAGAAAACTTCAAAAGGGCCTTTATGGATTTGGCATTTGATTAAGATAGAAGGTGAATCCAATCGGATCACATTAGAGGAAACCTCTGATTCTTCTAGCCAATCATTGCAGATTATGGCTATAAGCTCTCTTGTGGTCTTTCTAGAGAAGGCTGGTTCTAAAGGTTCTAAAGATGGTTTCTTGGACTCCTGAGGCTTCTGAATCATATGGAAGTGAGAGGTGTTTCCAAAATCGGAGAAAAGATTGTCTTCAATGTCAAGTATAAAATCCGAAAGCGGACTATCCTCTGTTTCCATAGGGTTGGAAATCGGGATAGCTGAGGATTGGGATGTTGATGGTAAAGGTTCAGGTTTAGCTACCCTAAGCTCTTCTTTTAACTTCTCCTCGGGTTGGTTATCTAGGATGTTGTCTAGGATCTTTCGTGCTTCAGAATCTGAAACACGTGCGAAAGATGCTCCCACAGAGTAGTTGAGATGCTTCTTGGATTTTCTTCTCAGACCCACAAAAAAGTGTTGAATGAGAATCGGGTCTGGTATAGATAGGTGTGGTCCAGCTTTTATGAGATCGTTAAAACATTCCTAGGATGTGGCCAAAGATTCATTATCTTTCTGTTTAAAAGATATGATCTTGGTTCTGAGGTTGACAACTTTAGAAAGGGGGCAGAATTCTAGACAAAAGTCTGAACGAAGTTTTCCCCAATCTCCTCCTTCTTTCTCTACGGTTCGGTCATACCAGATTTTAGCTCTCTATCTCAAAGAGAAAGGAAAAAGCTTCCACTTTAAGGTTTCATCAGACATGCCCTCTATATGGAGGTAGTCACAGGTCTGGTCGAACTCTCGTAGGTGAAGATGAGGATTATTATCTCCCTCTCCTGAAAAGGATTGGCTTTGGAACATTTCAATCAGACACGGGTAGCTCATATGTAGGGGTTTGGATAGGCTTTGAGGATTGCTTAAGCCTATGACTTGTGCTCATGGATGCAACATATTTATGGATGGGTGTGGTTTCAATGGCATCCATAAAGATGAAAACAAAAATAAGGAGATCATAAAGATAAAAGTATGAATATAAGGTTAAGATGGACTCTAGATGTTTCAACCGTTTTCCCAGGCAACGGCTGTCAGAAATGCTTGTTGGTATAAGATAACTCAAACAAATAAACACTAGAATTATCTGCAAGCGGACAGATACCGATGTAGCACTTCACCCGGTAGTATTCTATGTATCGTTATTTATATTTATCCACAGGGAAAATGGGATGACTAGAGTCTAGACTTAACCCCTGAGCTGCTATCAAGGACGGAGAAAATAGGTAATATTGGAGATTGCTAAGGCTTCTAGTTCTAATCCTCACAAGATATGATATGATTGTTTTTAAAGGGGTATTACTATAGGAATACACCAGCAAAGGATAAATTCCTTAGTAAAAGAAACCTACGGTCCTACTGACGAGGGTGGACTGTGTAAGACTCAACAAGGCTAGGTCACCCTCGCGATCTACCACCGATCCGGATAGTATAGGGCATTTACGAGTAAATATAATCTAAGCACCACGCTTAAACTATAAATAACTACTTTAATCAAGGAGCTACTAAGACTAAAGCACTCAAAAGAATCATAAACCTTAAGAACAATAATAACAACATTACTCACTTGGATTAGAAGTTGTACTCCAAAGAAATCTTTAGAAACATGCCCCAAAGAAGGAACTTGAATCCACGGGTACAAGTCGTAGAGCAGTCACTGACAGGCCGGCAACTCCCCCAACTATCTCCAGCTCTTCTACCACACCACTTCTAGAACAAGATTAGCCCTAATCTGGAGAGACTACAAGGCTAATCTTCTACTTGATGCTTGGTTCTAGATCTTATCTTGGGTTTCTACACTACTATAGATATGTCGGTGGAATTTTGAAACTCTGAATTGATTCTTTTTGGATCATATGAAACCCTGGGGGATCTAGGGCTGCTTATATAGGCCGGTGGGATGAACCGTGGTACTTGGATCAAATCGACTTCGACGGGCGGTGGAGATTGCTCTAAAAATCGGGTTGTGGGTCCACGTCGAAACGCTGGCGAAACGGACTCTAGGCCAGGTCGGCCGACCTGTCAGGAAGGTCGGTCGACCTCCCCTAGCTGCCATGTGGGCCCCACTTCATCAGGCGTGTCTCTGGTGTCCTCTAGAATATTCTTGATCTCCTGTCGCGGTGGAATTCGATATTTTTCTTTGCGGTGTGGGTCCTCTTTGGTTCTTTTTCTGTATAGTCCCTGAAAACACAGATTCACCAAAACTCATGGAATTCTGTCAGTTTAAACTTCTAGGTGTTGGCTCTCATTTATATCCCTTTTCATATTTGGTTGACAGGTAAAATCACATAATAACTACTGTCAACAGATGCAAGTAGATAGATAGTTATCATATACATATGCAAATATGGAGAATACAATGCATGATCTACTTACTCAGAATAGGGGTTATGTCACAATAATAATGATATGTATGATAAGCATAATGATCAATCAATCAATAATAATAATGATCATTTAGAGCACTTGCTATCTAGGCACTACCATGGATTAGGTTGAAGCATAAGGATATCTTAAGTCATTCTAACTATACTATCAAAGACATATTAGATTGGTGCAATTATACTAGCAATCATGGCAAAGACACTTCATATTCATACTTAAGGGAATATTACTAAGGAAGATCATGATCATAGCCAGCCTTCTAAAGTAATAATAACTTCCTACTCTCCCTACATTCGGAGTGTGGACTATAAAGGACTCAACAGGAGTGTCACATCCGCGATCTACCACAGAACCCAGAATATAAAATGCATTTGCAGATAAACTACATCTAAGCACCATACTTACATGCTATTGGTTAACCATCCATGACGTCAATGAATGAGAGCTATACAAACCTATGTATGAATATGAATGCATCCTAACTATGCAAAGTATACAATCTAGATAAGCAATGAATAGCATAATTGAGAACATAATCAACAATAGAACAATGTCAATCAACTTTATCTCAAGCCCTCAAAAGAGGTTTAAGATACAAGAGAGAGCTTACAATGGCTCTGGGAAGCGTTCTAGCTCCAGACAAGATCCGGAACTCAAGTAGAACTTGCCTCCTTCTACTTCTAACCTATGTAGCTATGCTCTAGATGGTGAAGCTCTAATGATTCTAAGGTTCCTTGCTCTCTACAACTTGATTGATATGAATTGATATGATACCCCTAGGGGTTCTGGGGGCTGTTTATATAGGCCGGTGGGATGAACTGTAGCCCTTAGATCAAACCGACTTCGACGGGCGGTGGAGATCGCTGTAAAAATCGAGATGTGGGTCCACGTCGAAACGCAGGCAAAACGGACACTGGGCCAGGTCGGCCGACCTATCAAGGAGGTCAGCCGACCTCCCCTGGCCGCCATGTGGGCCCCGCTTCATCAGGCGTGTCTCTGGTGTTCTCTAGAGTATTATTGATCTCCTTTCGCGGCAGAATTCATTATTTTAATCCGACATGTGGGTCTCTCTTGATTCTTTTCTGATTAACCCCTGCAAAACACTAATTCACCAAAACTGTGGAATTCTATCAGTTAAAGCCCTATTCTATGGTGGTGTTTGTCTTTATACCCTTATTTCATATTTGGTTGACGGGTAAAATTATACAATAATTACCATCAACAGTGTTCTAGCTTCGGCTGATGACCAAAAAGTTTGAATATCCTTGGTGTATATAAAAGTATCTTTTAGTGACCAGTTTCTGCTTTCTTGTAATTCAAACCTCCTCATTCTAATCTACATGTCTTTCATAATACAGTTTCATGGTTCTATTAGGAAACCTATATGATATATGCTCTTTTATCTTAACATTATTGTATATTACTTTGTTTTGTACCTATTTATTTAAAGTACAAACAATCTAATTAGCTTCCAAGGTAACTGCATGTGCACTTCATTCTTACTTTTTATGGGCACTATTCTATATATACAGTTATTACCCCTAAAGTTAGCTTTATTCTATACATACGAAACATACCATCTTGGTTGACTAATAAGCCATCGTTATTGTGGTCTTGGATATGCTGAACTCCACTTAGGCCTCCTTGAACACAAAAAAGGTAGAGGCTGTAAAACAATACGCAGCTCTGCTAAAAAAATTATATCTGTTACTGGAACCTCTTGACGGTCTACAGGTGCACATGCTCCCCCTAGAAAACCATCTCGCTATAGCATGTATCATGGATATGTGCCTGTTTAATTATATTACCGAAGTAACCAGGAACAAAGTAGTCATAGATTTCAGCCTAGCATTGCTCATGTTGTCTTAAGGGGGTGTTTACTTCTCAAAAATTTTTCTCTTTCCTCATCACATGGATTTATACTTTCCATCTGCATGGAGCACTAAATGAAAGTAGCAGCTGTTGCATGTTTGTACTTTTTGTCTGGTTAGCTCGAGATGAATCTTTTAAGTCTACTTGGACCATGATTGGACAAAAGTTGTCAAATACAAACGAAAGTGCTACAGTGATGCATGGCATACTGGGCAAGAATCCTCAACATCACCAGAGTCATCTCGTCCTGATCTTATACCGTGATGCATGGCATACCGGGCAAGAATCCAACTTCTCGTACTCCTCGCCACGGTAGAGGCATGCAATCATTAGGACATGCATGTATCTTTGTGAATTTCAATCCCAGAGGGCAGATAATCTGTTTGGCTTCATAGGTAGTGGCTGGTAATTCGTTATCCTTTGGAAGCATCTTCTTTATTTTTGTAAGCAACTCTCCAAATCCCTTGTCGGATACACCATTCTTTACCTTCCATTGCAATAACTCTAGTGTGCTATCCCAATTTTTTCTGTCTTGCATCACAAGTTAGGATATAGCAACTTCTTGTGATCCTCTAGCATACGCTCGAATTTGATCTTCTCATTTTTCACTTTCGCATTCTCTCTTTCCATCGCAAATAACCTAAGCAAGATCATCAACGGGATCATCTTGTGCTGGTACCTCTTCTTCAGCTTCCTCCATTGAATATCATTGTTTAATATACCATAGTCAGCAATAGTGTCACCATCGTCCCAATGTTCTTCTTCGTCTTCTTCCATTATAACACCTCTTTCTCCGTGTTTGGTCCAGCAAATATACTTTGGCATGAAACCCGACTTGAACAAGTGAGAATGAAGAATCCTTAAGCAAGAATATTCCTTCAAATTCTTACATACAGCACATGGGCAGCACATGAATCCATCCCGCTTGTTTGACTCGGCCACATTTAAGAAAATATACATGCCCTCAATGAAATCTTTGGAGCGACGATCAGTGTTGTACATCCAATGCCGACTCATCTACATTACAAGACAAACGAACATATATCACAATACTGGACATTAATTTATGGAAGCCTCGCTGCAATGTAGACAGTCACAACTAGCACTAAACTAATTAAACCTAAAATACACTTCAACAGCCTAAGAATATCACGACCGATCTCAACTAAAACAGACAAATCATTCGTCTGTTCAACATCAATGGGCTTCGTTCGCGGGCTCAGTGCCTCATCAGCTAGCTCATCACCCACCGCAGCCGCCTCTACAAGAGTTCCAAACACATGTTTGGCATACTCTTCTTCCCAGTACCACCCTGGACATCTGCTGCCATCCCACTGAAATTAAGACAAAAAATAAATAAGTTTAGTAAAAAATACATAATTTATTATATATAATCATCAAATGCGATGGAGTAACTCACATTATGATCCGGACACTTGTAGAAGATGCGCCCCTTGTTGGGACCCTCCTTCTTCACTCGAAACTCAAGCACATTCTTTTTCTTGCACTCGCCGCACTCAATGAGAGGGAGGTCTGGTCTCAGCCTCTTTTGAACCCGATGATAGGCCGACGACCCGGAAGCATTCGTCATCTACTCTTTACTCTCTAGACTCAAATTTGTAAAGCACTTAAATTCCTAATAATGTATTTTAACAAGTGAAACTAAAAAATTCCTAAAATTTAAAACATATGCAACCAATATTTGAGCAACCAATGTGTGATATGTATATTAGCAATGAAATATGTATACCGGCTCATTTAATCTTCCTTCAACCAAAAATGCAAACTATCAAGTGATTTTGAGCTTGACATATAAAAATAGAGGGAAGAATCATGCATGCATATATATATATATCGATCCAATTTTTTCTAGACCAAGAATTGAGATATGATAGTAACTAAACAAGAGAGAATAAAGATAGTAATCCTTTACAACCGTAGAACAGAACTTGGAGTAATATAGACCGAGCTCCAAACCCTGCTTGACTCCTTGAGCAAGAACACCGAGAGGAAGAACAGCGAGAGCAAGAAACTGAGCTTGAGAGAGTAAGAACACTGAGCTTGAATGGCTCGAGTTCGGGGGAGAAGAAAGTTCAAATATAGGAAGGAACATTAGTCCCGATTTTGATACTAACCCGCGCTAAAACTCAAGTTTTAGTCACGGTTTTGACCACAAACCGTGACTAAAGCTTTAGTCCCGGTTTTTAGCTTCAACCGGGACTAAAGCTTGACTTTTAGTTCCGGTTCTTGACCCCCAACCGGGACTAAAAGCTCTCCCAGAGCATTAGCCGTTGGGAGCCGTTGGGAAGAAACATTTAATATCGGCTGTTCTTTAAAACCGGGATTAAAAATATCTTTCTTCCCGGGCGAAAAAAAATCCAGTACTAAAGCTGAAATCGGCTGCGGATCAAAAGTCTGCTCTCTACTAGTGCCCTTTTCACCCAACTAAACACCCCCTTAATGATGACCCTTATACACGATAAGAAGGGTACAATTTCAGACTATCTGAATTGGTAACTTCTTACCAAAATGGGACCTTCATGTATGTAACTGTGCAGTGTTAGTTTTAGCCATACACATCAAAATAAAGTGATCAAATTTCAGACTATCTGAATCAGTGGCTTCTGAACAAAATGGTGCGCCTTAGTGTCTGTGCATTGTCAGTTTTTACCTGTTTTCCAAGGATTTCTTTTCAAATAAAGACGTCCATTTATGCTTGTGCTTTCGAGGCTTGAGACACTAAGAAGTTACAATCTACGCGCTTCTATCCAGGGATTACTTTGGTTAGAGATTTCTTGATGGGAAGGCTTGCGTGAGTTCTGGACGGAAAATGGTGTAGCCGAGTTTATCCATCAAGCTTTCATGTTCTCAGGTCAGGAATATTTACATTTTCTTTTTGTCTTCATTATATTACTCTAGCCAGCCCCTAAGATATGTTATCAATCCCTGTTAAGTGGTTGGTGCCATACTGCCATGTGTCCTCCATCTCTATGTATCATTGATTGTAATTGTACTTCTATGTAATAGAGGATTTTACCAAACCGTTATATAGAGGGAATGCTTGCTCCAAGTTGCAATAACCATTAAGTATCTTTTATTCTGACCTGGTTAGTAAGCACATCTTTCAAATTTTCGCTGCTGTTAAGAGGTGCATCTATCTCAGTTTTTTGTTATGCATCTTAAAGGCACCTTCTCTAATAAGGAATTAAAAAACATTTCTACAAAATGATCCATTGATGAAATATGAAATGCTCAGGATATGACATCAGTAGCCACTGTTCATAACATCAGCATTTACTGCTCATTTCGTGTGTTTTTTCCTGTCCAGATTTTTCCCCCGGCGCGGCGGTAGCACGCCCACCATGCTAGTGTATATGACCGTCGATGGATGACATACAAACAATGATTCTGAAGCCGTGAATGCCATACAAACATGACATTATAAATTGAGATAAAATGAGCAGGTCATATCTCACCGTCCGGGGTCGAAGAAGACGACCTGGAGTGTGCGACGTCGTGCATCCGTATGGCTGCATCTTCTCGAACATCTGATTGTTGCGCGCCTTAAGCCCGGTCACAAACCTGCCGTAGCCAGCAAGGGAGAAGGCGAAGTGGTGATGCCGCCGCGCCGGGGCGGCTGAGAGAGTGGGCATCTCTCTTTTCTGATGCAATACAATTAGCAAGCGCTATTCCTCATGGTACTTCAGGAGACCTAAAAGCGCAGATGGGTCATCAAAACTAAAGAAAAAACATACTACAGGAATCAAACAAAGCTTTGACATTAAAAACAGTTTCATTTGTAGTCAGGCCATTCAAAACAGGAACCAAAACTGTGGCTAATGATGCTCATGATTTCTGTTAATTCCACATATCAAGTCTGAGTTCAGGACATTTTGGCATTTAAAGTATTGAGTTTATTTTCCATCATAGAATACTCTGCTTTTTAAACCTTGGTGAATGCTATTATATACACAAAAAAGTTCAAGTGCTGTTGCTTTACTAATTTTTGGCGACATATTTTTTTTTTATCTTTCAGCAGCCCAAAACTATGTGATTGTGCGATGTGAAACCCAGGGGCAAGGGGCTGATTCCAGGGATGATGCAATTTCACATTCCAGGCTATGTCATGCTATTCGCATCAAGATAAGCTAACCCTGGATTTTAGTAATTAAACAGTGTAATTCATAAAACAAAATTGGAGCAAATTCAAGCAAACGAGGATTTCAGTAAATAAACAAATTTGAGAGAAACTCTGTAGTTGACATCAAATTCGTGCAACATGTAAATAGAAGAAAAACAAAAAAAAAAACATCACAAGATCTAGCAAGAGAGAGGTATTCACGTCATGCATTAGGAACTACAGGAGCAGTCCTGACCCATGGACCCACTGGTCAGGTTTATTAGAATCGACCATAATGAAAGCATCCCACTTATATAGCCTTAATGATACAATAAGAAATCCATTTAAAAGTTCTCGAGGGCTTAGAGAAGAGATATTGCAGCATATGATTTTTCGGTTGTTGTCACAGGAACATCCACATATATAGCCTTAACGATACCATAAGAAATCCATTAAAAAGTTCTTGAGGGCTTAGAGAAGAGATATTCTAGCATATGATTTTTCGGTTGTGTCACAGTAACTACATATTATTGGCTCCTAAAGCAATCCTAATGCCTGCCTGTTGCTGCATGTCAGCCAGTAACACACCAATACTTACTCAAGTGTTGCTTGATCTATTAACACACTAATAATTATTCAATCATTCAAAAACTAATCCAATTCAGTGCTACTAATTTATAATGCTTGAGTTGGCTATTGCCAACCTTCAAATTTCAGAGTATTTGTAAAGTGAGTAACTTTTATACCATTGATTTTTCATTGATGTCAGCCTGGAACACCCATGTTCATTGCATTTCGTGATAACTAATTTGACAATTGAAACATTGGACACACACCTTGGGTAGCCAGCCAGGGCGAGGAGGACCGGAACGCTGAAGGCCACACGCCCACCTCCTCCTCCGGTTCCGCCGCGTGCGGTTGGGGCGTCGGGGCGGGGAGGTGTGCGGTTGCCGCGGCGTTGGGCCAGCAACTAGGCACCGGTGCGGTCGAGTCGCCCTCCACGTGCGGAGCCGAACGTGCTGCCTCGCGGCAGTGTGAAGTCGGTGACCAAATGAGCAGTGTGGTGAGGATTGGAAGGTCGGCGAGGGAGCTTGAGGCACGGGGCTCGGCAACGGCGTTCGAATCATGCGTCGTGAATGATGTAGCGCCCGCCGCCTCCTCCGGTTCAGCCACGTAGGGTTGGGTCGTCGGGGCGAGGAGGCGTGTGGTTGCCGGGGCGTTGGGCCGGTAGTTGCGCGCTTGTGCGGTCGAGGCGCCCTCCACGCTGGAGTTGGACGTGCTGCCCCGCGGCGCTATGGAGTCAGGCATGGGGCTTGGTGTGGCAGAACAGGCTAAACTTATTCAAACTCAAGAATATTTGTCTTCCTTTAGACACTAAGTACTCCAGCGAATGAATTAATAAAGCCTGTATCTGTTGAGCACACCCGTAGGAGAACTCGAAAATCCACATTTTACCTTTAGGATATGACAATGAGTAGAGGAACATTACATTTATTCAAGAGATTTTTACCTGTGTGCCATTATAAAAGTTTAAAATGACCTACGTACCATTGAGTTGAAAAAAAGTTCCTCTGCACTTTCGCATAAAATTTTCTTTACCTACATACCACTTCCGTCAATGACTCAATTTTCAAAAATCATAACTTCTCCGTACAACATCGGATGAAGACGATTTTTATATGAAAATTGTAGAGCTCGATGAGATCTACAACTTTCTAGTTCTAAGTTTTTTCATGCGAGGGTATAGAGGAACTTTTTTTAATTCAGTGGTACGTAAGTTATTTTAAACTTTTATAATGGCACACAGCTAAAAAACTCTTTATTCAAACATGTTCATACAATACCAAGTCTTACAAATAAACTAGCGGAAACAGTATGAGAATCCAGCTATGCCCACCAGAATGGATCCTCCAAGCAAACGATCCTGTTTAGCAGCACCTGCAATATTTTAAAATAAAGCCTGAGTACACAATATACTTACATGACTTACCCGACTAGTAGGAATAATTTCCCGACTCTCAAGTATATGTTGGGGCTATTTGATTTGCTGGTTTAGTTGTTTGCGGAAAAGCATATATACAAGTGTGTTTCCAGTGTCATATTATTAGCAGTCAATTTTATGTTCATAAGCTGTCCAACTAGATAAGCACCTATTCTACTATCAAGCAAGTAGTAATCAATCCATATCCTTTTATCTTTTCCATCTTTCACTTGTTACGACGAAACAAGATAATAGCCAAGTCGTTACCCGCTCAAAAGAGACAGCGACTCATGAACCATTATCCTAGCTGGGTACTCCAAAACACACGTCCCGCCTGCACCCTAAGTACAAAGCAAAGACTACCTTACTCGTATCCTGTCCGGGGCACACAAATCCCGTCCAACTCGAACTCTAAGCCCCCACCTGCCGGCATTATTCCTCGACAGTGGTGCTTAAACCTCCACCTTCCTCGCCTCCATACAGCCGGTCCGAAAGAGTCAGAACCCAAGACAAGATAGAGCTCGCTTTCCAAGCTCCCATACGCAAATATGTGCTCGAGATAAAGTTGTGACAAGGACTAACATCCAGTTCGAACAGTTCCTAAGCGACACAGACAGGGACAATGCACCCAAGTTAAGTCCCGTGGCCACAGAAAATAACTTGTTGCACCCACCAAGAACCATACCACATCCCTGTCCGGTTTCGATTTCACTTTCCATCATGTATCATGAGTAGTAATAATTTCCTATTTGTGAGTAACGGCAGGTTACTCACGCTACCGTTCAACCTATGCATAGCAACTATGGAACTTATACTAGTAGGACTCATAGGTAGATATTTATGCAGGTGGATTTTCACATAATTCCTGAAACGTAAATGCACAACATATAATTATATAGTAATTATAAAAGAGAGGTTATGCACCGGGACTTGCCTTGAGCACCCGGGGAATCAGAAAAGTCAGTCTCCTGCAGCTCCTGAAGATTCTCCACGGTAACAATCTCCTCATCGTATTCTTCGATCACCTTCTCGTACTCCGGGTTCTCCGTCGGAAAGATCTCCACCACTTCGTGATCTATATGCATGATGCAATAATTCATATACAAGCAACAGCAACTTTTAAAATAGACTCTAATAAAGTTACAGATATGCATGAAACAATTATGCCAACATGAAGATCAGGATTTTATAAAATTAACAAAAATGGTTTCACTATTTTTGGACACTTATACAATTTATTATGAATTATTGAAACTCTGCTCAGAAATCAAAATAGAAAGGCAATTGGAAATTCAGAAATAAAAGAAAAGGCAAAGCAGCCCGAGCCAGCCCAACAGCGCACAGGCGGCCCACGAGCACACGTGAGCGCCGGCGCCTGGCGACTTTGCGAAATGCCCCCTAGAGGAAAAGGAAATAAACCCGCGCCCCAAAAACTGTTTAGCTCTCTCTCTACTTTCTCACTTAACCCCCTGGCTCCAGTCGAATTCTTGGCTGGAAGCCCACGACAGCTCCCTACAGACACAGAGCGGCGGCGGCGGCGCAAGGTGGCCACACCGGTGACGGTAGACCCCCAGAGACCTCTCCGGCAAGCCGACCTGCAACTAGGGACCTATAGCTTACCCTGGACAAGGTTTGGGAAGGGGCGGACCAGCAGACAATCCCGGTCACGGTCCGTGGCCGTTCCGGCGAAACTAGGCGACGATAGACTAAACTGGCTAGTTCTACAGCACCAGGGACTCACCAAGGCTCTGTCAGAGAGATCAGTTTGGAGTGAGGGAGGATGTGGAAGTCTTGCCGCGTGCGGCCCGACAGGCACGGCGAAGCTCCGCAGCGGCACGACGATGTCAGTGGAGGATAGGGAGTGACAGAGGTGCAGCGAGAGTGCGCAGGTGATGGAGGAGTTCGAGGAAAAGCTGATGGCACAGTCAATTGAGCATGAGAGGCTTTGACGAGGGAGTATTTCACTCCGACCCGTGCACGGTCAAGATATGACCGACGACGAGGAAAACTCAAATTAAAGTTGTGCGATGCTTGAGGAAGGACTAGGTGGGGCCTAATGGATGCCTAACTCAGAGGCGAACCCGAGGACCCGACAAAAGGATTGATAACACACTTGACTGCCAACCATGATGATGGCGGCTCTGCACGTCAAGCACGTGCACACGGTGACAAGCTCGGAAGCCGGGACACCAAGGCACAGGGGAAGATACCAATTGCAGACGCGGAACAGCGGTGATCCAATAGCTTGGCGTCGAACACAGGGAACGACAAAAGGTGGAAGCGACCTCCCACTGCCGAGCCCGACACGGCCGTTCCATACGCCGGCGCGTGCACGCACGATGACCAGCGTGGCGGCCGAGACACACAGCGTCAAGCGGGACAGCGCTTGCGGCGCGACCGTGACACAGCAGCGACGCGCGACCAGGAGAGCAGAAGACGGCAGCAAGGTCGCAGAGCGCGCACAGGCCAAGGTCGACTCAGGCAGAACGTGCACTAGCCCTGATCACTGCGAACATACTCGTTTTGTGCAAGCTTTGAGTCGTGCATAAGGCTGGATCAAAAACTCGAAACTCGTTAGCTCGCTCGGCTCGTTGCTGGCACGGGTCGGCTCGACTCGGCTCATTACGATTACGAGCCGATCCGAGCCAAAGTTTTAGCTCGTTAGTATAACGAGCTGAGCCGAGCTAGCTCGTGAGCAGCTCGCGAGCTTAACGAGCTGCGCTTTCAGGATTGCAGGCCACAAGCCACCCATGACGATGAATGCCGCTGGCCATAGCCCACAGCCCACAAGGCCCCAGCCCAAGCGCACATAGGAGGAAAAAGGGGTTCACGCACAGCTGCATAGGCACCTGGCCGCCCGCCGCTGCAAGCTTGCAACCGCGACGATGACGGAGCGAGCGAGACGCCCGACGCCGCAACCAGCGCCTCTCTGTCCGTGAGTCCATGTCTCCATGAGCATGCCTGGTTCTTTTCCTCTCTCGGTCACTCCTCTCCAGTGGACTGCTCCTCTCTTCTTTTTTTCTCTAGATCTAGCTCAGTCGATTGCCAAACTGCTATGGACCTGCTGACTGCTGTGCTCTAGGGCCCCAGTCGCGACCAAGAACTAGCACATGGTCTTCGTCGAATTCCACTCTGTCCATGGACGTGGTGGTATTGTTATCTAATTTTTAAATACTGGTTCATACTCCGATACTCGTACAATGCAGACTTGGTCTGTAGGTTACATCGTTTATCTGTTATAGGAATCATTGCTATACAGATTCAATACGTTTGTTTTGTGGCTGTGTTCGATAGGAATCATTGCTATACAGATTCAATACGTTTGTTTTGTGGCTGTGTTCGTTTCAGCTGAAAAGCTGAGCTGATTTTGGCTGAAGCTGATTTGTTGTGAGGAGAAATACTGTTTCAGAGCTGAAAAATATGTGCTGTTTAGCTGAAACGAACAGAGCCACTATTTCCTTATGCAGCCACTGAAGAAAGTTTCAGAAGATGAGGATGAGGATAACAGCTATGCATTTTTTTCGTGGCTCACGAGCCAAACGAGCCGAGCCGAGCTTTTTCCCGAGCCGAGCCGAGCCAGTTTTTTAGCTCGTTAGGTTAATGAGCCGAGCCGAGCCAGCTCGTTATCCTAACGAGCCAGACCGAGCCGAGCCGAGCCAGCTCGATATCCAGCCATAGTCGTGCACAGTTTTTAAAGCGAGGAAAAGTCGATGATTTAGAGAGCTAACTGCCAAACCGACTTCACAGTGACAAAGATGGCCCATTGATATTGATCCAGGAACCACAGCACGACACACACACACACTATATAGATTGCCCAGAATAAAATCAAGAACTTAGCCATACCAACCCGACCTCAAACGCAGGGAAAATGGTTAAGTCAGGGAAGGAGTTGATTTCAAAATCAACTTTTGACTAGCCTTAACCCTTAGCTAACCAAACCAGTTTTCAAAAATAATTATTTCAACACTATCTATGAAGTCTATACTTCAAACTTTATTTAAAAACTATATACATGTTCTATATTATTTTTGTAAGATAAAAATTAGATTACAAGCTTAATTGATATTACATGCAATAATGGTTCAAACTCATTTTTATTGTTTCAAAGGTAAACACATATATCCATATAAATATATTTGTTTGTTTAGCAATGCAATAACCATTAAACATGATGCGCATGATAGGTTTTAGTAAATTGATTAATGCGTAACACCGCGGGTGTTACACTCGGCAACGGCGTTCAAACCAGGCGTCGTGGACGGGGAGGCGGTCATGGCAGCGGGGCAGGCAGGCGGTCGTGTCGAGTGGCGTGTGCATGACAGTTTCGAGTAGCCGGGCGTCTGATTTTTTTTTTGTGCACGACTAGTGGCACAAAGTGGGGCGACCGGGTGTGCGGAGTCCATAGGGTCGGGTCTTTTTAGTTGTAGATAGAGAAAAAGCAGCAGGGGCGCAACAATAAAAAGGAAAAAAGTCCACTTTACCTTCTTCATGTTTCGCCAAAGTTTGCTTTAACTCCTTCAATCCCTAAAAAAGGACAAACCACCTTCCTCAACTTTTGAAACCGTGCATTTTATCCTCCCTGGAAGCGGTTTTGAAGGAGGTTTTGATACAGTGACGGTGATTTTGTCTTTTTCCTTTTTAATTATTTTGGTTGAATTTTTGAAAAATCACAGTAAATCACAGAAAAATCATAGAATAAAAAAAAATCCAGTTTTGTTAGACTCCACATGAGTAGATCTACGCAGTGAATATATATTATGGTATGGTTTAGTACGAAGTTTTTCTATAAAGGTTTTGTCTTTTTCTTTTTAATTTATTTGGCTGAATATTTGAAAAATCATAATAAATCATAGAAAAATCATAAATATAAAATATAATTTTTTGGTCCCCACATGAGTAGATATACACAGTGAAACATATAATATGGTTTGCTTTAGTCCAACAAAATAATTATAGAAGCTACAGATATAATTATTTCAATTAATTATAGAAAAGCATCAATCTAAAACTACAATAAAAACTCTATACTAAAGCATACTATATTATATGTTCACATGTAGATATGCACATGAGGGGTCTAAAGAAATTAGATTTTCTATTTTATGATTTTTCTACATTCTACTATGATTTATCAAAGATTTAGCCAAAATAAATAAAAAGAAAAAGATAAAACCTTCATAGCAAAAACTTTGTACTAAAGCATACCATAATATATGTTCAGTGCGTAGATCTATTCATGTGGAATCCAACAAAACTAGAGTATTCATTCTATGATTTTTTCGTGATTTACTGTGATTTTTCAAAAATTCAACCGAAATAATTTAAAAAGAAAAAGATAAAACCACCGCTACTGTAGCAAAACCACCATTCACCATAGCAAATTGCCTTTGAAACCGCTTCAGAGAAATAAAGTACACGGTTTAAAAAGTTGAAGAAGATGGTTTGTCCGGTTTTAGGGTCAAGGAAGGCAGACTTAGCCAAAAGCCCTAAAGGGAACTTTTTCCCAGTAAAAAGCATACGAAGGTTTTTTTTTTATTTTAACAAAAGGCATACGACAGCTGTTACGACGAAACAAACGGCATTCTTGTTGGGCCGAGGCCCAACTTGTAGAGGGTTGTGGCGCATGGAACAACGCGCGGACGTACGATCCGTAGCGGACGGCGATCCGTCTTCGACTGCTCTCTGCCATCGCTGAGGCTAGACCCCGACGGAGCCGAGCGACGGTTCCTTGCGGCGGCGGCGACCTCGAGCTGTGGGCGGTGAGAAGGCGGGGGACATCTCGATTTCCCGTCGCTGGCTAGACCCGATGGAGCCGAGGGTTCCTTGCGGTGACGGCGGTGGCCCCGAGCTGAGGGCCGCGAGAAGGCATCGACGAGAGGGCGAGCGAATCCACGCCCTCGATTCGCAAATCTTGGAGCCTCAGCGACAGAGATCGAATTCATTCAGGTATCCTCCGCTCACGTTCTTCTATCCCTATCTCCTTGTATTTTTATTCTTTATTTTTCTGCAATGTTCTTATAGCGCATCGATAGATCTAGCATGTCCATGTCGATCTTCTGCTAGTTCGTTCAGATCCCGTCGGAGGCACCAACCTCTAGGTATTGTCCTTGGGATGGAGGATTTCTTTGTTTCTTGCGCCCTGTACCTATTTGTGTGATATCAGCTGGCTGTCACATATTTCAGGTTTGAAAGTGAGCCTCCATTTCATAGGTGCTTTCATCATTTTACTAGCCTTCTGCACATTCCAATTACTTGCGCAAAGAAATCTCAAAAACTGAGCATCTGAAAGGAAATCTTGAATGGCTGCTGATGCGTTTTCACCAAGCTGCAGATTAATTTGCTTCTACAGAGAGGGACATCCAGGGTTAATTACTTCTATCAACATATATGCATGCATGGAATTGCGGCTAGTGTGTATTGCATCTCAACTATATATGTTAGCCATCTCCATATCCTGTAACTGTAATCCATAAATGCTTTGACAAGAAGAATGAACATGCATAAATCAATTTCAGAGCTCAGCTTTTATTTCCAACGCTTTTATGTCCAACTGTTACCAGTTAAATGACTCCATCCAGTCACAACAAGCAGTACTTTGTACAATGGACATAGACATTGAGCTGTGCAGTTTTAGGGAGCTTTTGTGTGTATATAAAGTTTATGTTCTGAACAGAGTTTCCTTATGTAAAGATCCTTGCTTTTGGAGTTTTTAAGGATGCCTTGAAAAGAAAGATATTTCTAGGCTATGGAACACAATAAAACACAAGTAAGTTTTCTTATTTGTTTGCGATTTTTAACAGTGCTGCACGCCCATATTTATAACTCTGTGCTGCAGGTTAGTGGCTGCAAAGATGTGAAGATACCTCTTATCCAAACAGCAGTTTCCATACGTAAATAAAACAGTAGTATTCTTGTGCACAACAACTTACAGGCGGAAATGGTTTCACCTGAGAAATGGTATTTATTTCTTAGGTACAAACCAATTTCCGCCAGTAAGTTGTTGTGCACAAGAATACTCTGTTTTGTTTACGAATGGAAACTGCTGTTTGGATAAAAGGAATCCACTTGCATCAGCTAGCTACTGCTTGGACTGCCACATGCGCTCCCATATGCTTTGCTTTGCTGCGCAACACGTGTTGTGCTTGTATATCCCCATATACAGCATGCTGCATGCATCAATTAATGAGTATGTTTTGCAATGGTAGGCAGGTCACTGTTGTCACCCATCATACTTCTAAAAAAAAATTATACTATGTTACCACCACAATTCTAAAACAGCAGCCACTAACCTACAGCACAAAATTATTAATATGAGTGTAGCATTGTTAAAAATCACAAAAAAGCAACTTGTTTGATTGTGTTCCAAGCATGAAGTCCTGTTTCATAGCCTAGAACTAGAAATATCTCTCTGTTCAGTGCATCCTTAAAAACCCCAGAAGCAAGGATCTTTACTTAAGGACTCTCTCCATATCTCTTCCCCATCGGCCCATCCATATTTTTTTGGGAAAAGAAAAAAAAAAACTCATCTCCAACGATACCCCATATCCCTTCCCATCTTTTAGCAATTGTCAAACAGGGCAGAATTGTGCGTAAAAATGTGCGCAGTTTTTCTCGTGTGCATCGTTCTTCCTCACGCCGTGTCAGGGGCCGGTTGCAGCATTGGTGGCAGCAGGCCGAGCGGAGGTCTGGGGGGCGGGCAGGACGAGGGCGGAGCAAAGCGACCTCGAGGCGTGAGTGCTCCCTGGTGGCTTCGTGGTGACCTCTAGGCGCGAGCACTCTATTCAGCGTGGAGATGGCTAGGGCTGTGGCGGCTCGAGACGCGAGCGCTCCCTCGCATACGCTCTTTTTGAGGCATGCTCCTCTTGCCGGCGGGCTGGGAGGCTGTTGCCTTCTACGCTAGGAGAGGGATGTGCAGGCAGGGAGGAAGCAAGGCCACCGGCCAGGACCGGCACCTGCAGGCTACATGGCTGTGGCTGCCTACGGTGCTCTGGGATGACAACGAAGGCAGTGGCAGCATGGAAGGTTACGAGGTCGAAGAAAATCATGCCAATAGCTGCTGCAAAAAAAAAGTGGGCCCAAATTTGGGTTTTAGGAAAAAAATTTAGCAAACTACTGGAGAAGGCCCAAATTTTGGGAGTTGGCAAACAGGGTGTTTTGGGGACTTAAATTTAGAAAACTCATGGAGATGCTCTTATATACACATAAAAGCTTTCCAAAACTGCACAACTCAACGACTATGTCCATTGTTCAAAGCAGTGTTATCAAGTTGTTCGATTACTCATTATTAATCATAACTAGTCATGCTAATTGGTAGTCTGAACTCAACTGTGTGTGTATGGGGGGGGGGGGGGGGGGGGTTACGACTCGATTATGTTGACTGGATCATCTGATTAGTCGGGCAACATGGGTGGCTTAACTTTTTCAACCAACTGACCAATGCTTGTTTTTTACTCCAGAGTCTAGAACATATAATATAATGTAGACGGAGTCTATGATCATACTAGAACATCTGCTGTAGTATGTACTGTTGGAATTAATTTATTTTCTTGAGATGAAAAAAATGATTAGTGGATGCAATACACTAGTTGAGCCTTGAAGTTTCTAGCAAATTGAAAGTAATGAAATCTGTGACAAAGAAAAGGAAGAAGTGAAACTGGACTCAATTATGAGTTGGAAAGATTCAGGTCAAAAGCAAATTGAGTTTCCTAGTTTTAAGAGGTTCTTGATACTACTAAAAGCTACTGAAATGTTCATGCAGCATGAGCTGTGAATTGAAGGACAGATCTATGGAGTTTAGCAAACAGAAGTAGTAAAATAGAAGTTGACTACTAGCTAGCATTTTGTGTAGCATGTGCCTTACATGTAAGGTTGGTACTTTAGCAATGTCGGTTACTGTATCTATGTATGCGACGAAACAGTGGGTTCTTGAAACTAGTATCTTTATTATCTCCTCTCACACGCAGATACAACTCAAGGCTATCTGAAGCTATAACAACACTCTTTCTAGCTTTCTAACTAGCTTCAATATGCATACAGCTCAAGGCTATCTGAAGCTAGCAACCCTTATATAATCTAATTTACTAACCTACAGAGGAACTCAGCATGTCCTTATGTAGGCCATTTGGGTATACACCATGGATCTAGACATATACACATGGGAGTAACTACTTCCTAGGAGTAGGAAATAATTTCCCTATACACACACACACTATACCATATATACGTACATACTAGTATATTATATGTTTTAGAGTACAAATCAAGCATGAAGATTACTCCAGATTGGTCAGTTGGTTGAAAACTTCATAAGTCAAAGCGGCCCAAGCTATTCCAGAATCCAGATACAGCCCATGTCTCAGCTGCTCAGTAATTCAATTCAGTTTTTGGTCGGCCAGCACCTAGTCGTCTGACTAATCACGATTAGTTTCATTGACTAATCGGACGAATAGAAAACTAGTTGCCCTAATTGAGTTGTACTCCCTAGACGAGTTTGGACTACATGATTAGGACGATTTGTCGTAAGTAGTCGGACAACTTGATAACACTATCTGTCTTAATGAAATGATACACAATTCTCTTAGACGTTAAAGAAAAAACAGTTAATTAATATTGATAGCTGTATTGTTTCAAATATGTTCATTTGTTAAAATTAACTTCTGCCTTTTTGTGGCTTGATCAGGAACATCTTCCATATATTAACTCAACGAGAGGTCTCACCTCGAATGAAACACCATGCTAAAAGAATATGGAATAAGTCTCCAAAATATGATCCTGATTTAATCGAGTTACGGTTTGCAGATGCAGATGCGAAACTTGATATTTTTTCTTGGTAAGGAAAGCTTTTTTTTTTTTGTCTCAATGACATTTAAGAGCAGTCCATAATATATCCACTACTGAGTCACATGTGAGTCTGTTCACATCTGTATTTTTGTTGGCTGATTCGTTTAAACGTCACTGTGTACAGGGCAGAATCACAGTCCCTGCATCGCTGGTCTGCCAAGTATTGCCCTCTTTTGCCACCTCCTAGGTCAACTATTGCAGCTGCTTTCAGTCCAGATGGAAAAACACTTGCGTCCACACAGTAAGTTTATTGACTAACTGTGTAACAAACTGAACTGAAAGACATGCCAACTAACTCAATCTGTTTTCTCAGTGGTGACCATACTGTGAAAATAATTGACTGCCATACAGGGAAATGTTTGAAGGTTTTGAGTGGACATCGGCGCACTCCTTGGGTGGTATGCCTATCGTACTGGCATATTTTTTTTCTTGTGCATTTAGATTAGCACCACGTGCTTCAAGCTCTTGCAAAGAAAGGAATCTAGTTATAGTGTGATTGTCGATTTTCAATAATGGTCTGGCTAGAACATTAATTTAATAATTTCTCTTACCATATTATATTTGTTACTTGGTGACAATCTTGCTAGTTGACAGCATTTTTACTGCCACAATCTTGCTAGTTGACAGCATTTTTACTGCCCCCTCTTCAGGAGAGTAAGATCCTGAGGTCTTTTTTGGTCGTCCTTTGTTTCAGACACAGGCGCATTCTTGAGGCCTGTAGTGTTGGGTGTGCTGGAGTGTGTGTGCGTGTGTCCTGTGCTGTGTTTGTGTTTTTGCTGTCTGGGATTTCTTCCCTTTTTCATCTTCTTAATATAATGATGCGCAGCTCTCTTGTGTTTTTCGAGAAAAAACAGCATTTTTTTTAATTACAAGAATAGACGAAATGATCTCTTTGAACTTGCTTTGCATCCCAATATTAGCTCAGAAATTTAAGCTGCTAACATATTGCAGGTCAGGTACCATCCATTACATTCTGACATCCTGGCTAGCGGAAGTTTGGATCATGAAGTTCGTCTATGGGATGCTAATTCTTCAGACTGTATTGGATCACAAGACTTCCGTAATTTCCCTCAGAAGACTCCTTGCATTCTATTCATTACCAACTTTGAGAACAATGTAACTTATATTTGATGTTCATCTGGTAGATCGGCCAATTGCATCCATTGCATTTCATGGAAGAGGGAAGGTTCTGGCAGTTGCATCTGGTCACAAAGTGAGACTTGCTGTGTTGACCTTGAAAAGCAAGAAGAAAAACAAAGTTTTTCTGAACTGTTTAATAGAGTCCATTAACATACTTATATACTAATGCCCAACAATTTATATTTTTCTGTGTCAGTTGTACATATGGAACTACAATAAGAGAGATGACACTTCTGTTCCAGCCATCATACTAAAAACCCGCCGTTCGTTGAGAGCTGTGCATTTTCATCCGCATGGGGCTCCATATCTTCTAACAGCAGAGGTAGAAATATAGAATACCCTGAGGTCTGCACTTATGCTTTCCCTTCAGTTTTTCATGTTTGCTGTATGAACTTACGCATAACTTCAATTTCAGGTTAACAATATAGAGTCTGCAGACTCACCGCTGACTCTGGCAAGATCCTCTGGATATTCAAATTACCCTTCAGCCCTGCTGGTGACAAACACAAATTCTAGATTCTGTCCACTTCCTGAGTCCAATGTGATGTCACCTTGCTTACTGTGGCCTGCGTACCTCAGAGATGATGGAATTTTACATGTGCTCGGCAATGACAGTAATTCAACCATTGTCCAGCAGAGATCATCATTAGTTCAACCTTCCACATCAGATACTGCAAATCTACAGCTTGAACAGTTTGCTACCCCTATGGATGTATGTCCTGGAGAGCCAACTTCATCTAATGACATGTCAGATGCAGTCACTGTGCCTACTTCAAATGGAATTGAAATGCATGGTGCTGGCGGCAGCAGCTCTATTAGTAATCTTGAGAGGTTCAGTGCTAGAGATGATTTGCAAGTGTCTTCCCTGAGCAGTACTGAGCCAATCCCAGTCAACAGCTGGGCCTTCAGGATCTGATTCACGCCGTGCTATGCCACTGAACATGCTCCTCACTGGCGGATTAGATGTTCAAATGTTCCTAAGAAATGTAGGAAGTGGACAACAGGATCACTCTCTCTTCGGCAACTCACATAACTGGGAGGTGCCATTTGTGCAGGGTTTTTTGATGGCCCGAAACCATACAGGTTTGCACCCTGCACTTGTGAACCATAATGTTCTTGAAGACCTATCTGGTACTGCAGGGACTAATAACTTGACTAGGGAATCACTACACATGCATGACTTTGGACGTCCAGGTGCTTCATCATCGATTCCCCTTACTTCTGGCAGTTCTAGGGGACCAAATCGACGCTATGCCTCACGCTCTGTACCTGGGGTTGGGAGTTTGCTCCTAGGTCCTCAAATTGACGAAGCTGAAGCACATGTTGCTTCACTAGGTGCTGGTTCAGAAATCACTGCGTCGATGCTTGCTCCTGGTACTGAATTGCCTTGTACAGTGAAGCTCAGAATATGGCGGCATGATATCAAGGAACCATCTGTTCCTTTAGAACCTGAGGCATGCCGTCTGACGATTTCTCATGCCGTTCTTTGCAGGTACTTCACTGTGATTTCATTTCTTAATTCCATTTTGGCAATATAAAAAACTGTTATTTCTATTACTAATATTAGTTCACTGTTTTGCTAATATATTGCAAATTAACTAATTGTAATAAGCACAAGCTCCAGGCCTGTTTGCACTGTAAAACAATTGTGAATAAATTGCTCTGTTGCATATATGTTGTCATATGTGAATTGTACCTGTACATTTGTTGCATCTTGAGTTTCAGCAGGGAATTGTGACTTCATTACTTACTCTAAACTTGCCAATTTTACAGTGAAATGGGTGCCCATTTTTCCCCATGTGGACGATTTCTGGTAGCTTGCGTTGCGTGTTTGTTGCCTCAAACAGAAGGCGACCGTGGTAGCCAATTGCCTGTGCCTTATGAAGGGGCTGGATCATCACCAACTCGTCACCCGCTTCCCTCTCACCGAGTTATTTATGAGCTTCGGGTTTATTCACTTGAGGAGGAGACGTACGTTTTTCTTGATTGTCTTTTTACTATTTTTTATATACTCGGTTACTGTTTGTGAATGACACACATATCTCAAAACTGGTTATACCTTATTGCAGATTTGGGGATATTCTTGCTTCCAGAGCAATAAGGGCAGCGCATTGCTTAACTTCCATTCAGGTTTTCTTCAGTTTGTGTTCCTTTGCATTTTTATATGATGGCAACCTTTTATCATGTTTTATAACCTGTTGCTTGCTCAAGACTCACTCTGTAACATTTTTTTTTTCAAAAAAAGCATTTAGACCTGAGCCTGATGAAAGATGGATCTTACATTTCTGCAGTTCTCATCGTTTAATTGGATGCTGTCTGTCTTTCTTTTGATGCAGTTCTCACCTACATCCGAACATATACTTTTGGCATATGGTCGTCGTCATAGCTCGCTTCTTAGGAGCATAGTTGTGGAAGGAGAAAATGGGATTCCTGTATATACTATTTTGGAGGTAGATATGATAATCATATTCCAGTTTCCAAATCATAGTTAGTATGGGGATGGTGACAGTACTGGTTCTGCAGTTGCATGATACTTTTTGATGCATGGGATTTGAAATGATTTGCTTATTACTAATATTGCTCATACTTTGTACACAATGTAAGCCAAATTATCATTTTTTTTTTTTTTTTACATTTATTACTATAGGTATATAGAGTTTCAGATATGGAGCTTGTGAAAGTGCTTCCTAGTGCTGAAGATGAAGTCAATGTTGCATGCTTTCATCCTTCACCAGGAGGTGGCCTTGTTTATGGGACTAAGGTGGTTATAAAATTATTCTATAAACAAAAAGCTATGGCAGATTGCTAATGCTTTCATTGTGGTGAACTATATAGGAAGGGAAGCTGAGGATCCTTCAGCACAATGGCGCAGACATGACAAACATGGGGGTGGGTTGCTTCATTGAGGAAAATATGGCTGAGGTAGTGAGTTTTTTCCTTGTTTAGTCATTGCAGTTTACTCAACCTGCTTTCTTTGCTACGTCGAGACATTTCCTTGTTTATGAAGCTGATTTTTGGTACACTTCAGTTGATTGGGGACTCAAGTGTGTCTTCCATCTACAATCCCTGCAGGCCTGCACCCTTGCCTCCTTTGCCTCCACAGTTCTACCCCAAAGGCCGTTTCTGTTTTCCTCTTTGAATTTGAATGTATCCAGTGTGCCAGTGGACAAAATAAAACTACTAATAACTCTAAAAATACACCATGCATTATGCATATCAATCTATGTGCACATCTTGTGGAAACATTCCACAGCCAACTGATTGGCACCTGCTTGGCTGCTTCTTGATCAGTCATGTATTGGTTAGGTGTTTGATGAGCCGGTATGACCGCATGGTTTCTTTTTTTTTTTTTGGGTTTGGGCAGTAATTGAAGAGTTTGGTTCCTTGGTTCAGTTGCTTGTACTTTTCGGTGGAGGGGGGGAGGTTTGAGTTATAAGATGTGGCATGGAAGCCGCGGTCTTCAATACTTAAATCTCAAGTGACCGGATGACTGGATTTGGTCTGTGTTTGGTCTACTTCCAAGCAAGATTTCCTTGTAATCAGCATCCATGACAGATTTTGGTAGTGCAAATTTTGCCATACATCAACAGGACCTACCTACCTCTACCTGTCTGCCCATCTGCAGATTTTTTTTTGTAATCATCTTTTCAGTCTTGCTCTGTAGGTTTGGAGCAACTTTCCCCTTTTTTTCGACAATCCTGGTGCCAGATCTTTGTTTCTTGAGCTTAGCTTGGATTATATAAACAATAAAATAAAATGCAAGTCAAGGTTTTAGTGATGTTTTATTGATTTTATCCAACTGTTCTTGGTGGTCAATGATGCTTTGGCTGCCTTACATGTTTCCTTGGGATATGCCCTGAGCTTTGAACAACCTTATACTAATGGCTTTGAGCAAACCCTGAGAATTATAGAGGTCTTGTTAGAATTAGGCAATTAGCTGTACAGACCTATTGGGCCTTGTAAGTGTCGCTTCATATATGTAGATTTGAATTGTGCAGCATTTTTTGCCTACTAATGTAAGGTGTTAGTCCTATGCACTGTATATAATCAGCCCATGGGGCTCAATGCAATACAACTACTTGTGTAGCATACCTTCCCTAACAGTTTAATCCAGTGGTGAAGCCAGCTATACTCACATTGGCTCACTCGCCGGACTGGCCTGTTCATCAGCTTGATGTGAAGAATGCCTTTCTTCAGGGCACCTTGTGCCTTGTCTGAGACGGTTAACTGCTCCTTGCCGTTGGGTTTCGTTGATCCAGCTCACCCTGATTACGTCTGCCAGCTCACAAAGTCACTCTATGGTCTCAAGAAAGCCCCTCGTGCTTGGTACAAGCACTGTGCTACATATGTCCAGTCCATTGGCTTTGTTGAGGCTCGGTTTGACACTTAGCTCTTCGTGTATACTCGAGTTTCCGACATGGCTTACCTGCTCCTTTATGTTGATGACATTGTCCTGACGGACTCTTCCTCCACGTTGCTGCACCGCATCATCAGTGCCTTGCAGCAAGAATTTGCGATGAAGGATCTTGGAGTGTGGAGTGTTCAGTCATTTCCTGGGATTTCTGTTCAGTGCTAGTCTGAGGGCTTACTTCTGTCGCAGCGTCTCTATGCAGAAGGACATGCTCGACCGCGCCGGTATGACAGCACGCAAGCCCTTATCTACTCTCATTGACACGTTGTCCAAGGTTGCTGCTGTTGATGGGCCGCCTGTGTCAGATCCCATTGCTTTTTGCAGCCTCATCGAAGCTCTTCAATACTTGACTTTCACATGGCCGTACATTTAATATGTTGTGCAACAGGTGTGTTTCATTATGCATGATCCCTGCAAGTCTCACTTGGCGGTGATCAACTACATCCGCGGCACCATGATCATGGTCTCCTCACTACTTGGACTTCCACCTTTAGAGATGGCTATACTGATGCTGATTAGGGGGGCTGTACGGATACTCGGCGATCCACCTCGGGCTACGCAGTGTTTCTCAGTACTAGTCTCGTCTCTTGGTTCTCGAAGCGCCAACACACAGTTTCTCGGTCCAGCGCTGAAGTAGAGTATCGTGCCGTGGCGAATGGTGTTGCAGAAGCTTGTTGGCTCCATGAGTCACCCTCTCAGTCGTGCAACATTGGTTTGTTGTGACGGTGCTGTCTGAATGTCCTATCTTGTGGCTAAAAGCGTTCATACTTTCGCCCGGGGGGGGGGGGGGGGGGGGGGGTGCTGCTCAAGCTATGTAGATATGAATTGTACCGCATTGCCTACTATCGTAGGGTGTTAGTCCTATGCACTGTATTTAATCAGCCCATGGGGCTCAATGGAACACAACTACCTAATGTTGAATCAAACGAAGCAAATGCTAGATACAAGTAATTTTGTTTCAGTCTTGGGTTTATCATCCACACACCTTTCTATAATGGTAACTAGACCTGTGATGAGAGGGATTGGCCAAAATTGACATGGGAGGCAGTTGTAAAAGTAAATTTAGAGGAGATATTATCCCAAGAAATGCCATTGGATAGAAGCACATGAAAATTACATGCAAGAACAACTTCCTGGAGGCCCAGTTTTTCATCTTCCTATCTCACAAGCATATCAGAATCATCAGAATACAAAAATTCTTGGCAGTACATTTGGGAAACAAGATTTACTCTTCCTCTATGTTCTACAATTTCCCTTACAAGAATGTCTAACCTCATGCTCCGTTCATCTGGGTTTGGGATTCCGTATGTTCCAATAAGCTCAGGGTCTTCTCCTGGCTTCTTTTAATGGATAGGCTCAACAGAAGGAACATTCTCGAAAGAAAAAAGCACAAGCTAGAAGGTAATAACTACAATTGCATTCTCTGCAGCAACATGGAGGAAACTGCCTTCCATCTCTTCTTCAGCTGTCCTTTGAGCCAAGCTTGTTGGTTGGCATCCATTAGGATTTCTCCATGGACTTCTGTCGGATGGTGAGCAATTTCAGAGCAATTTCTTCATGGAGATCTTCATCATTGGAGCTTGATAAATCTTGAAGAAGAGGAGCAATTTCATCTTTGATCGTGGTTGGCCTTCCTTTAGCTCCTGGAAGAGTTTTTTGGATGAAGGTAAACTGCAGGCTCTTAGACTATGTGACTCTAAACGATCGCTATTCTTATCCCTTTTAGCAGTCCTAGACTCCTAGTCTAGTGCTGTTGTCTCTCTCCCTACCTGGGTTGTTGGGTTCTTGTAAATCTTGAGAAAGTTTCCTATTTGACATCAGAAAAAATATAGCTTTCTTATTTGACACCTAAACTCAAATTCTTTCCTATCTGTCCCCGTCTTCGGTTTTTCTTTCCTATTTGATACTTCCGTTACTTTGGGGTTATAACCGTGTTAAGTCCTAGATGAAAAGACTGTTTTACTCCTAGCATTTGTCTTCCCAATTATTAGCATGGTGGTTATTGCTGTTATTTTTAGATGTTTTAATTCTGAACCGTTATGTTTTCCTTTTTCAATTCCTTCTGTAAAATAAAGGAATGAGCATAATCTTATAATTACTTTTAATTATCTTGAGTTCAATATCAATCAATTAGGTACATAAAACACAACAATAAAATAAGATCTCCACCAAATGATGTTTCTAGACCCTTCTAGATTATACTGCGCCGATATATCTACAACGGCATGTAGCCGATGGCTGCCCTATGGACTATCTGAGCACATTAGTTAGTTTAGCAACGTCTCTCATGCATGATGCATGAATGTGCAGATAGCTAGCTTCTTCATTTCTTTTCTGTTTCTTGACTACCACACGTAAGCCTGCAGGTGCATTTCCACTAGCTGACTTTTCTCTTCCTGTGATCAAAGCATCAGGGAGCTTCAACCACGTACATTAAAATGACGCTTGTATGGGCATGCATCTTTAGTAGCATGCACAAGCTAATTAACATGAACATGACGCTACGTATGTTCTCATTTATCTGAAATATTTTGCACAAAATCTCATCAAACAGAGGCTTCACAGCAGCCTTGGCTGCTCCGGGCTTGGAGCAGCCCTGGCTGTGCCAGACCTGGGCGCGCCGGCCCTGGCCGCCGGTGTGAGTGATATTCGGGGGACGAGAAGAAATAGCAATAGATGACCAAGCGTCCATTCCTGCCTTCCTTTTGCTCATAGTGGTATTTTAGTCTTTTCCCACTGCGCCACTACGAGATTTAACGGTGTTTACTCACGGAACTAACAGAAGTGTCAAATAGGAAAGAAACTTGAGACAGAGGACAGATAGGAAAGAATTTAAGTTTGGATGGTAAATAAGAAAGCTATATACTTTTTCTAGTGTCATGGGAAATTTTCTCGTAAATATTTGGTCCACCTTGGAACCCCCGTTCTTTCCTTTTTGCTTTTGCACAGTTTTGCTCTCTGATTGTTTCTCAAACAATTGTTGATGTTGGCTTTATTTTAGTTAAATCTTTACAGTAGGGCCCTCCCCTGCTCTATTTTAGGTTAAAAAAACTATGCCACGTAATTCAGTTTCTTGAACTACAGTACATTATTAGCAGTACCATTAATAATTAATTACCAGTACCAGTATATATTTCTATTTTTATTCTATTTATTCTCTTTAGCCTGCCATTGGATTCATCTCTGGCCTGCCACCTGCCTCTGCTTGGGAGTTGACTAATGACCTTGTTGCTTTTGGGTTCATCTGCCTCTTGCTGGGTTTCATCTGTAGTCTGTCTCTGCTTCTGAGTTGTGGATAATGGCTTTGCTGCTGCTTTTGTTTAACTTCGTTTCTGGAAATACTCTTCTTGTTTCTCCGTACCTGGTTCAGTTTCATTCACCAGGGATGCATTTAGGCACGTTCATATTCACTTCTACTAATGTGATACGGAAGTATATGATATGTTTCTTATGTTCTTTGTTTTCAGATCCAGAGGTATGCATTGGAATGCTGAAGAAGGTTGGATTTTTAGGCTTACTTCTATGGTAATTACTAAGCCCTAATTTTTGTATCTCTATTATCTTTTATGCTGCCATGGCTACATTGTTGGCCATTTCTCAAAAAAAAAAAAAAAAGGCTACATTGTTGGCTCAAACATTGTCTGATTGGATTTGTCATTAGGTGTTCATTACTTTTGTTGGCAAGAAGCTCAATTATTTCTATAAACTAAACTTATGGCGAGAAGTAATGGACTTGGTTGATCTGAAAGCATGATTGTTTGCCATTACAGGAAGTTTTCTGTGCAGGTTTCATCTGCCTGATCTGTCCAAGGGAAAACATTAGATACATCTCCAACTAGATTATGACAGATAATTCTCAAAGAGTTTTTTTCAAGTGCCTTGGGGATTGGTATGTGACTGTTTGCGCTTTAGGATTAACTAATATTCCTAGTATGGATATAATATCTTTTTTCTCTGCTGCTAGCGACAAGGGATCTGAGTATCCTAAACCGTTTTTGCATACAGTAGGATAATTAAGTAATTAATGCTGCAGGAAACATAGATATCCAATTTACTGATTGGAAACCTGTCCTTACAAGCACCATCAGCTCTTACTCTTGGTGGTGACGAATTTTACTTTCTTAATCCTCTTCCTGGTTTCTGTGCACTTCTGAAAAGCACCTACAACTTGCTTGAGCAAGCTGCTCTACAAATTTGTTCCTTGCTTCAGGAGCCTTGAATATCTAATCCAGTTTGTCAGGTGGGCTCAGATGTCCAATAAGCTAGTTGGACTTTGACAGCAGGTTGCTTTATGCTTCGTTTAATCCTTTGGAGCGCCTTTGCAACCTTTGAGCATCCCTGTCTGCCTTACATTTTTTAGTTTATGTTCGCTTCATCTCAAATGATCTCCCCCTCTCCCCCTTCCCCCTCCCCCCCAAGAAAGTTCATGTTGCCTGAACTTCATGAGCTAAATTTGATTTCAACTGAGGGGTAATGGTTCTAGTACTAGCTTCTGAAACCTTTAAGAATTTCTTGTGTATTTTTGTGGCAAACTTACTACTTAATAAACATTTCTGGTGGAAAATTGTCTTTTAACCTTGGGAAAATGGTTCTAGTGCCTTGCTTCATAAATTTTTCTGCATTTAATGCATGTTACATGGACACTAGAATTACATTTGAACTACAGTTATAACGTGTAAAGAATCTAGCAAAAAATGTTTTTATCATAGCCTCTACAATATTTTTTTTGGCAGAAGAATAATTCTAATGCCTTGCTATTTGCAACTTTATTTAGGTCTGTGCAGAGGCGGTAGGAGATGTAAATCTACATGGCCCTCGTGGCTGCCATCACGATGCTGTAATTATACCTTTGTACATGTATTCCAATCAGCTTAACTTGATTGCTGTTGTATTTCAGAAATGACGGTGCTAATACTTCTGAAGTCAAAGTTACATTTTGTTGTATACTTTAACTATCCTTACATGCGATCGATAATGCAGAAGTTACACGGGCGAATGGAATTTTTTGGGTTTGCATTTACCCATCTGAACTTTTTTTTTTTTTATGTTCTCGTCTGGGGTGTGTAGTGATATGTTTGGAGTTTCTGTTATGGTGCTGCTAGGGGGCTGCGTGGTTGTGAGGGAGCGACGGTGACGGTGTGAACCCTGCGGGTACTGTTCACTGGCTGATGGCTGAGAGAGAGAGCGCGGAGGCTAGGGTTTTGGGCGCTAGAAACGCCGGCCGCGGGGCTACGCCCACGGCCGGCAAGAGAGAAGGGATTTCCTTCTAATCTTTTGTTTGATTTCAGATTGATACATCTTCTCTCATTATATTAGAGAGGTCTTACTTGGCCTCTAAGCAAGCGACTAACTAACCCTAATGGGCTAGGGCCCAATAGGCCCTTGACTCCTCTAACACTACACCCCATCTGGATATGCAGCTTAACCTCGAGCTGTAACCTAACAATGACTTAACGCAATACGAACTTAACATCTAAAAATAAATCTTTTACATCTCGGCTTATTTTATTATTCGCAACCTTAAATAAACTAGGACTTTTTATTTTTGACTCCCGAACATAAGGTGGACAACATCTGCACGCTGGACCTGCACATGTACAGCCACTTGGATCCCATGGAGCCCACCGGAACGAGAGGGGTGCACTGGGTTTGCGATAGCGACCAGTGGAGACGTCCTCGCGGCGGCCTGGCGGGGGAATGCGGTGGCGCTAGGCAGTGCGTCCCCGCTGGTGACAAGGAAGGGAGCGCCTCCCCTACCACGGTTGGCGCAGAGTTGGAGTTCGCCGCCTGCAGAAAAGACACCATGATCGCGCCGGAAGATAGCAGCGGGTCGGTGCGCTTGCTGGTGGCCATCCGATGGGGCGAGGTCACGCTCCCCTGTGCTGAGGTCGACCGTAGCCAAGGTCGTCGCCCACATCTCCTGCAGAAGCCACCGCGCAAGGAGGCCGCGCGTCGCTGCCTGCAGCTGCACTGCCGCCGATGCCTTGCGAGCAACCGCCCCTTGACTCGCCGCCCGCATCTTCTGGCGCATCTCCTACAGATGCCGCCGCGCGAGGAGGCCGCGTCTCGCCGCCTGCAGCCGCACTATCGCCGACGCCTGGCGCGCAACCGCCGCTTGACGACTCTCTATGGTGGCCAGCCGCGAGTTGAGGCCTGACAACATATTGACGAGAGAATCCCATAGCGGATTACCGGAACCTGGCATCTCTGGTGGTAGTGGTGCATGGGAGGGTAGCGGTGGCAGAAATTGGAGCTGCCCGGTGAGGAGGGCCTGCAATGTGGTGGTCGGCGCTGGGGTGGGGATCAGCGCCCACGTTGGGGCCAGCGCCCGTGATGGGATTGGCACCCATGATGGAAGCGGCGGCAGGGAGGCGGTGGAGGGCAGCGGCACCCCTGGTGTCGTCATCCATGAGGAAGAAGGCGGTAGGGAGGTGGAGGGCAGTGGCACCCCTGGCGTCGTCATCCATGAGGAAGACGGCGGCAGGGAGG
Source organism: Eremochloa ophiuroides (assembly GCA_038502445.1). Lineage (NCBI taxonomy): Eukaryota > Viridiplantae > Streptophyta > Magnoliopsida > Poales > Poaceae > Eremochloa > Eremochloa ophiuroides. Next base: position 17,915,737 of record JAHLJS010000009.1, on the reverse strand, counting down.
TGGTAGAGGGCAGCGGCACCCCTAGTGTCGTCATCCATGAGGAAGACGACGGCAGGGAGGTGGTGATGGTGGGCAGCAGCATCCATGCTGGTGGCTGCGGCCCGGATGGGTGTGGCAACGGCGGGAAGGTGGTGGGATGATCGAAACATGGCAGCGGCGCAGTGGAGGTGGGCAACCAGGTCGACATCGAACCCGAGTCTCTGGTACCATATGTTATGGTGCTGCTAGGAGGCTGCGTGGTTGCGAGGGAGCGACGGCGACGGTGTGAACAGTACCCACGGTACAGTACCTGCTGGTACTGTTCACAGGCTGATGGCTGTGTGAGAGAGAGAGAGAGAGCGGAGGCTAGGGTTTTGGGTGCTAGGAACGCCGGCCGTGGGGCTTCGCCCACGGCCGGCAAGAGAGAAGGTATTTCCTTCTAATCTCTTGCTTAATTTCAGATTGATACATCTCCTCTTATTATATAGAGAGGTCTTACTTGGTCCCTAAGCAAGCGACTAACTAACCCTAATGGGCTAAGGCCCAATAGGACCCTTGACTCTTCTAACAGTTTCTATTCTAACCGTATCTTCATAAAATAGCACCTCAAAAGCCTGTCGTGACTTGTAATCTGTCGTGAGAGAGAAATATTGTTCTGTAACTAAAAATAAGGTGAATCTAGCCCAAGCTCAAGCGAACAGAGCCAGCCTTAAGGATATAGTTTACACGAGATGTCTACACGGGTTGGTTGCTAGAATGCCGTGCTATTGTCATTAATAACTCTCTCTCTCTCCTCCTCCCTCTCCCTTTCTTCTTCTTTCTCATAGAGAACTAAATGAAGAACTAGATTTAATATGATCGTAACAGTACAACTATGCTCTAAATCAAGAATATTATTATATTGATAAGTAGAGAATAAGAGATATGACTACACGCATTGAGAACTAGATCTAATATGATGATCATAATACAATTTTGCTCTAAATCAAGAACATTAAGTAGAGAATAAGAACAAAATAAATTTAGATGTATTCATACCAAGAACAGTAAGATGTTCTTCTCTTTACAAAGATCTTCCTCCAATTTAACTAGAACTAGAGAGTAATTCTGGGTCTGCTAATTGTATTGTTTGTACGTCTGTTTATAGGGAGCTATGAGCATATATTTATATTGGCTAGAGGTCAGGTCGTGTCCAGATAAACATGGTAACCCACGATACCGCCTCAACAACCGACTAAGGAACCGCCTCGCGAAAGGTCAATGGGAGCGGATGTGTTGTGGGCCTGGGCGCGCCGAGGGCGTGGCCGCACACCCTGGCTCACCTGTTCAGGCTCTGTTCGGCTGGCTGGATTGTACTGACTGGCTAGCTGATTGTTGTGAGAGAAAAATCCTACTGAATAGCTGGCTGATGCTGCCTGGTAAGTTCAAGCGAACAGGTGGTGGGGCTCCTGTATGGATCTTGATCACATCTATGTCAGTTATTGGCCCAGTTCTTCGGCGTAGATTGGGTTTCTTTTGGCTTCTTGGTATTGGATTGTAGAAGTACGCTCTTCGGATTACGCCTTTTCCTGTATCAAGTATTTCTTCAATACAAATGGAACTAGATCAATTCTAATAACATATGCACGTGGTTTATATTATTTTGTCCTAAATTTAGACCTTAGCTGGCGGGTAAAATACTGCATTAATTACCGCCAAAGGCCAAGGCCGACGTATATAGCTGCTAAATTGGATCCTGAGTTAGTAAACTTGTTGAAAGAATATAAAGATTGTTTTGCTTGAGAGTATTATGAAATTCCTGGTTTCTCGTTCAATTATTGAACATCATTTGTCGTTTAAGCCTTGATATCGACCATTTAAACTGGGTGATGCGGAAGAAGCCTCATCAAGAGGACTCATGAACGCACAACTTGATAGGCTTGACCTCAACTCCTGCAACATATACGAAAGATTCAGAAAAAAACGGATGGATCAGGTCATAAATAGATAGGGGACACAGCGAATGGAGTTCGTTGGATGAAGCAACTTCTCCCTCATGGAAAGATCTACCGGCAATAATGGTAAATACCTGCAAAAGTCGGCCTTCATCCTGACGTTTGAGTCGGCGCTATTGGCAAATGGGACAAGGTGGGAGTCGAGTAGTGCAAGGATTCCATCATAAATATGGGCGAGCTTGGCCTCAATCTTGGAGCAGTAGCCCCTAGGGCTCGGCATGCAAGGAAGGTGGAGATTGTGGGCGAGATTTGGCTGGTGGAGTATGGAATGTGGCGGTTCTCCTTTCCATCCTGAGGAAGACGATGGCATGGAGGCTGACCTGCTGGGTCCACCAGTGAGCGACTCGGGCCATCGGGTCCAACTGCCAGCGAGCCAGAGAGGGAGGAAGGCGGGCAGGCCGTGCTGCGCGCTCTGGTGGGCCGACGGGCAGCTTGGCCCAGCTAGGGAAAAGGGGAGGGGCGCTCGACTTGGGCTCGCGGTGGCTGGGCTAGCTTACCCACTTGGGCTTATGCACGCTGGAAGGGAGAAAGGAAGGGCGCCAGCGGGCCTTTGGGTCAGCAGGCCAAGAGAGAGAGAGAGAGAGAGAGAGAGAGAGGGGGAGCGAGTAAATGTTTTTTCTATTCTATTTTTCAATTGAGTTTTGAAAGGGGTTTTTCAAATGCAGTTTCAAATATTTTGGAAATTCAATTGAAAACCAAGCATCACAAAATATTAATGCTCCAGCATGAATGCATGACTCAGGTTTCTATTGCCCTATGTTTCCTTGTAGTTCCATAATAATGATTCTTTTCTATTTTTGAATGCTCAAACAAATGCATAATTAGATCAATTAAATCCTATTTATTGAAATAGCAAATTTCACGGCGCGACCTCCCACCCATGGGGGCACGCCCTCGTGGCTGTCGGGGCACCGCTCCTGGTCACCGGGGACGCGTCCTCCCACCAACCGGAGTCACAACCTACTGGAAGGGAGAGGATGAAAGGTCCTAGTATGGCTAGAGGGGGGGTGAATAGCCTAATAAAATTTCTACAAAGAACTTAGGTCAAGAAATTAGTAACAAATATGGCTAAATGTGCAATGCTAGTGCAACTACTAATCTAGGCAAGCCACCTACACAATTCTAGTTAATTCTTAGTTCTAAGTCACACAAGCAAGCTAGCAAAAGCTAAAAGACTACACAACAACACAAGACAAGAAAACAAGCTACTTTACACAAGAATAAGAAAGGAATGATCGTCGATTAAACCTTTGCCTTGTGAGGAAGCCAATCACCAGGACAATCAATAAGTCACTCACTCGAAGGTGAGGAAATCAATAGAGGCACCAAGATTTATCCCCGAGGTTCATGTGCTTGCCGGCACTCCAAAACAGCCGTTAACACTCTTTACTTTTACTCCGTCGGACGCACGAACCCTGATTCCTGCAAGTCCTCCGGACTTCTCCAACGCGGTGTCCGTCCGCTTCGGATGTGCAGAGCCAGTGAACCAGTTTTTTCTAGAACGAAATACGTGACGTTGATCCCAATCTCACTAAGGGTTAACTATTGCGCAACTGTTTTGACAATATCGTGTGATGAGGTGTACCAAGTCGGACCAAAGTTAAATCCCCCAACAAATCTACCGTACCCACATGCGTTAACGCCAGGGACAGCAACGTCGGACTGTCTGCATCCGGAGTGGTTGCGTCGGCGTTTAATGACTCTAGAGTCCGATGTTTCCAGGAGGTTCCCCAGACATGAAAACCGTTGGACTCAGGTCTCGACGCTCGACGGCGGAGTTTCTCAAGAGTTCCCGAGTTCCTCAGCGTGCCAAGCGTCACGTTCCCAGCTGCAACGTTTTCTGCACGGTACCATCGGACTGAAGATTACAATGGTCTGACGCTCGGTAACGAGCGTCCGACGCTCACAAACTGAACAGGCGTCGGGACCGAACCAATGGTCCGACGCTACGTCTACAACCAGTCCGACGCTTTGGAAACAGCCCCTTTCAAGATAGTTTTTCACCCCTTACTTCTATGTGCTAACACTCAAGGTCTTCAACACTTGTGCACAGTGTGTTAGCATTTTGCAAACATTTTTCAAGGGTTTTCAAAGAGATTCTCTAGGTTGGTCAGATCAATGCACATGAGATGCAACCTAGAGCACTTGAAAGTAATCCAATAGCTTAGTTCTCCCCTTGATAGTCGGCTATCTATCCTAAATGTGATCACTCCCACTTGGAGTCTTGATCACTAAAAAAATCCCTATTTGAATATACCTTAGCCTCTAGCTTTCCTTCTTTAAGTCCTTTTCTTTCTCCTTGATCGTTTCATCTTGATCTACACTTTAGCTCATGTCATGTTCCTCCTTATCACTAATATACTCTTGGCTACACACACTTAGCACTTAGATTAGTAACTAGGTTTCATCAATTATCAAAACCAAATTAGGGTCTTTCGATCTCCCCCTTTTTTGGTAATTGATGACAACCCTTTTTATAAAAGAAATATACATTAAGATTTTAAACTTATCATGCTTGTCCATGAGTAGATCATGAAAGGATTTTGACAATCATCATAAGTTCTATTTTGGTAGTATTGGCTCCCCCTACATATGTGCATCGAGTTTGGATTGAAAGCTAGCACATATGTATTGAATAGAGAGTAATTCTACCAAAATTGTGCTAATGGTGTATAGAATGGACCTTTGAAGCGTGATACCATCGGAGTTGCCATGTACACCATCCTTAGCACCTTACTAACTAGAAGGTCACAAATACTAGAGCATACCATGAGATCACATTATAAGCAAGCTCTAGTTGCCACTTGAAGAAATACGGCCAATTAGTTACCCCTACACATGCTAGATGTTCAAATCATCATTCAAATCCTACTACTAGCAATACACCGCACAAGCATGTATAAGAAAGTAAATACAAATGCAATGAGCAATCATATGATTAATGCACATCCAAATGCAACAACTTGCATATGTGATTGCTCCCCCTACTTGTGTGCTTTAAAATTTTAAGAACCCCTTTCCGTTGGCCTAATGCTCTCTTTAAGAACCCCTTTCCGTTGGCCTAATGCTCTCCCATCATCGGCCTAATGATGGTTCATCGCGCTTTCTCTTTCTTTTGTAACTTTCTCTCCTCCTTTGTCAACAATTGCACAAAAAGGTTCATTTTAGTGAAGAGAAATTAGTCAAGTTCATTTGATTTGGAAAGAGAGATTATTGTTCACTTTGGCTCAATCTAGTGCACTTGCCTAGTATATATAACTAAGTTTGTTCCAAGGACAATCTTCTTCACGCCACTAGGGTTATCTTGCCCATGTTAAGTTATACACCTTGAGCTAATGAACTAGATTGAACACTAGGGGATTAAACACACATGCATGTCATATGTTACCACTAGATCATACAATCAAACAAGACAATAGTGGTAGCATATATCCATCAAAAATATTTTAATTTCCATGAATGTTCCTACGTGTGTATGCCTATATGCTCTAGACAAATCCTAGCAAGTATGAAGTTATGTCAAACAATTTTAACTTGCTTTGTCGAAGTAGAGGCATATCATATATGTGTGGGGATGATCTCAACTCATATTGGAGAAATCAAGAATATTCAATTCATTTCTAAGCTTGCAAAACCTCTTCTCATCAAGTGGCTTGGTGAGTATGTCGGCCAATTGATCATCGGTTCCAATACTTTGAATGTCAATGTTACTCGTTTGTTGATGATCCCGGATAAAATGGTGCCTTACATCAATATGCTTGGTTCTTGAATGTTGGACCGGGTTTTGAGTTAGCTTGACGGCGCTCTCATTGTCACATAGAAGTGGCACTTTCTTGAAGTTAATTCCATAATCCCTCAAAGTTGCTATCATCCACAAGAGTTGAGCACAACAACTCCCCGCACTAATGTATTCGGCTTCGGCGGTGGAGAGTGAAATGCTATTTTGCTTCTTGGATGACCATGAGACAAGAGATCTTCCCAAGAGTTGACATGTGCCCGATGTACTCTTTCTATTTATCTTGCAACCGGCATAGTCCGCATCGGTATATCCAATCAACTCAAATTTTGCACCGTTGGGATACCACAATCCAACATCTTGAGTGTGCTTCAAATATCTCAATATCCTCTTTGCGGCCTTCATATGACTCTCTCTAGGAGATGCTTGATATCTAGCACACATGCACACACTAAACATGACATCTAGTCTTGATGCGGTGACATAGAGCAAACTTCCAATTAGAGACCGATATGCCTTTTGATCAACTATATTGCCACTTTTATCTTCATCCAAGCTTCCACTAGTCCCCATGGGAGTGCTAATTGGTTTTGCATCTTGCATTCCAAACTTCTTGATCATGAAACTTGTGTACTTGCCTTGACTTATGAATGTGCCATTCTTCATTTGCTTAATTTGAAGTCCAAGGAAGTAAGTGAGTTCACCCATCATAGACATCTCAAATTCTTTAGCCATCATCTTTTCAAACTCTGCACACAAAGCTTGACTTGTTGATCCAAAGATAATGTCATCAACATAGATTTGCATGATCATTAAGTCACCATCAACCTTCTTGGTGAATAAAGTGGTGTCAACCTTGCCCATCTTGAAACCTATAGAGAGGAGAAAGTCCCTTAGCCTCTCATACCATGCCCTTGGTGCTTGTTTCAAACCATAGAGTGCTTTCCTTAACTTGTACACATGATTTGGTTTCTTCTCATCTTCAAAACCAGGTGGTTGTTCAACATATACTAACTCATTGATGAATCCATTGAGAAATGCACTTTTGACATCCATTTGGTAGAGCTTGATGTTGTGAGCACAAGCATATTCTAGAAGAATTCTTATTGCTTCCAATCTTGCAACCGGAGTATAGGTTTCACCAAAGTCCAATCCTTCTACTTGAGTGTACCCTTGTGCCACTAATCTTGTCTTGTTCCTTATTACAACACCATCTTGATCTTGCTTGTTTCTAAATACCCATTTGGTGCCAATAACATTGTAGTTCTTTGGTCTCTCTACCAATTCCCAAACTTCATTTCTTTCAAAATTATTGAGCTCTTCATGCATAGCATTTACCCAATCACTATCTTTCAATGCCTTCTCAATGTTCTCCGGCTCTTCAAACGACACAAATGAATAGTGAGCATAAAATGATGCTAGTCTTGATCTTGTTTGCACACCCTTTTGAATATCACCAACAATTTGGTGTAAAGGATGATCTCTTGCAATGTTTGTGGGTTGAAGCACTTGAGGTTGATTGCTTGAGCTTGATTGTGCATTTGATTGATTTGCTTGAAAGGAACTAGCTTGATCTTGATTTTGCACTTGAGAGTCACTAGCTTGATCATTTGAAGGAACTTGCACTTGATCTTTGTCATCTTCTATGTCAACCACTTGAGTCGGCCTTATGTCATCAATGTCCATTTCTTGCATAGCCTTTGCCAATTGAGGCCCACTCACATCATCTAGATTCTCATTTTGATCTTGAAACCCATTGGTTTCATCAAATTCAACATCATGAACTTTCTCAAATTGATCACTTTCCAAGTTCCAAACTCTATAAGCTTTACTAGTGGTGGAGTAACCAAGCAAAAATCCCTCATCACATTTCTTCTCAAATTTGCTCAATCTAGCTCCTTTCTTCAATATGTAGCACTTACAACCAAACACCTGAAAATATGCAATATTTGGCTTTCTTCCATTCAAGATCTCATATGGAGTCTTCTCCAACATAGGATGGCAATAGAGTCTATTGGAGTAGTAGCATGCCGTGTTGATTGCTTCGGCCCAAAAAGATTGACTCACATTATACTCACTAAGCATAGATCTTGCCATATCAATGAGAGTCCTATTCTTTCTTTCAACTAGGCCATTTGATTGAGGTGTGTATTTAGCCGAGAATTGATGTTTGATTCCTAAGTCATCACATAGCTCATCAATTCTTGTGTTCTTGAACTCACTACCATTATCACTTCTCACCTTCTTGATGGTTGTTTCAAATTCATTGCAACTTCTCTTGACAAAAGATTTGAAGATACCATAAACATCATTTTTGTCAAACATGAAGAAAACCCATGTATATCTTGAAAAGTCATCCACTATCACCAAACCATACCTGTTGCCGCCAATGCTTGTATATGTAGTTGGTCCAAACAAGTCCATGTGCAATAACTCAAATGGTTTGCATGTGCTCATCATGCTCTTCTTAGGATGAGTGTTGCCTACTTGTTTTCCGGCTTGACATGCACTACATAACTTGTCCTTCTCAAACTCAACATCTTTAAGACCTCTAACCAAGTCATGCTTCATAAGTTTGTTCAATTGCTTCATTCCAACATGACCAAGCCTTCTATGCCATAACCAACCCATGCTAGACTTAGAGAGTAAGCATGTTGACAATTGTGATTCTCTAGCACCAAAGTCGACTAGATAGAGATTCTCATATCTAAATCCCTTGAATATCAAATTTGATCCATCTACACTAATGATTTCCACATCATCAACACCAAAGATGCATTTGAAACCAAGATCACAAAGTTGAGCCACCGACAATAGATTGAAGTTCAAACTCTCAACTGATAGCACATTGGAGATGCTTAGATCATTTGATATTGCAATCTTTCTAGGACCCTTGACCTTACCTTTGCTATTATCCCCAAATGTGATACTATCATACTCATTGCCACTAGAATTGATTTGGTTGAACATTCTTGAATCACCGGTCATGTGTTGGGAACACCCAATATCAGGAACCCAATGCCTCCCTCCGGCTTTATAATTTACCTACAAAACAAATAAGTGTCTTTTAGGTACCCATACTTGTTTGGGTCTTTGGAGGTTAGCAACCAAAGCCTTTGGTGCCCAAATAGCCTTCAACCTTGGGCTCTCTTTAGGTGTACCAATGTATTTGACTTTGACACCTTTCTCACCCTTGGTAAGCATGTAACAAGAATCAAGTCTAATAGATTTAGCACTTGCAAATTTTATTTGCTTGTTCTTGTTGTTAGTGATGCAATTTGCCTCAATATGCCCAACTTGCTTGCACTTGTAGCAAAACCGACCATTGCTCCTTACAAAGCTAGGCTTTGGAGTTACAAAGGCTGCCTTGCCTTTCTTGGGAGTATAGCCAAGTCCCTCCTTAGAGTTACTATATCTTTGGCTACCCAACCATTGTAGCAAGCGGGCATCCCCACCATAGGCATTGCCTAATGCGCGGGTTAGCTTGTCCACTTCCTTCTTCAATTTCTCATTTTCAACTTTTAGTGTTGGATCAACACTAGTAGTGAAGGTAGAAGTAGAAGTGGATGATGATGAAAAGCTAGTGTTATTAGGTGTGGTTGAAATAAGTGTTTCATTAGTTGATTCATTCATTAGATCACAAGTTACACCCACATCACATGTTATAGTAACATCCTCTACCTTGCTTAGCTCTAAGAGTGAGGAGTGAGCTTTCTCAAGTTTGGTGTGAGCTAGTTTGAGATCCTCATGGTCTTCCTTTAGATACTCATGAGAAGCACTTAGCTCATCAAAAGATTGTTCAAGAGTTTTTAATTTCTTGGACAATTCTGTGCACATCTTAAACTTAGAGCTAATAAGATATTCGGCTTGCTCTAACATGTCCATGAGTTGTGCTACACTAGGCTCATCATCATCACTATCACTATCATTATCATCTTTTTCATCATCACTTGTGTCATCGTATTTTACCTTGGTGGACTTAGCCATGAAGCACGATGAATCAAATGATGAAGACCTCTTGTTGATAGCAATAGAAGCCATGGCCTTCTTCTTGGATGTATTCCTCTCATCATTGTCACAGAACCGACCAATTTATACGAGCACAAGTACAACGATCGCATTTTAGCCGCAATCCAGTCGCACTTGAGCCAATATAAACCCGGTAGTCCGGAAATCTCGAAGGATTTCAAACATTTCATACCCCAAGGATCGTTCATTCAGCAATACCCGATCACATGACACATAAGTTCGCAACCGAATTTAAACATCAGAGTACAACATAGTCTTTTACACAAATAGGGTAGTAGCGGAAGTCAACATAGTTTTACACCACAGAGTTCAAATACGAGTACCATCACATGACCCTGTCACAGCATTCTTACAACAACTAAAGATAGATAATGACCCTGCCCTCGGGTCTAGTCTTCTTCGCTCGCAGGGGTGAAGCAATTCCTGCAATACGCGTAGTAGACTACACCATCTGCAACAATGGGAATAAAACCCTGAGTACTCAATTGTACTCAGCTAGACTTACCCGACAGGGAGTAAATAAAAAGACTCTCAAGGATATGCAAGGCTTATTTGGTGGAGCTCAGAGGGTAGCATCATTTTTGCATCAAAAGCATTACTACAGTAGAACCTCAACTTATTCATTTTAATTGTGATAAGCTTCGATTTCAGTTAAACTATTTACTAGGATTAGCCACTATACTAAGCATTCACTGAATATTGTAGCAATCAATAAAACCATATGATTTCCGATATCCACAGATATCAACCTCATCTCACCATAATCATTATGTTCAAGTTATTAACCTCTACCTCACCAGAAGATCAGTTCCGTTTCTCACTAACCAGGAGAGATGGCGATTCGAATCGATTGTACCAGCTGGCAAATATGCCAATCACAAACCCTGTCAGCCGAGCCACTGGCTTCTTGGGCCACCGTTAAATCTTTCTGAGACATAATATGTATCGCGGGCTTGGAGGGGTCCATATTCTCAGAGACAAACCCACTTCCAGGATGCATCAGGTCCCTGACCTGCCCTTGGTAAGATGGTGTCTCCGCACATCCTTCCTACCTCCAGAATATGTCTGCCTTATCACGCCCAATTCCCGGCTCAGAAAGAAATACTCGGCTTCGCGGTCAGAACGACTTATCTGGCCAGCTATGTGACGACGTCTTTCAATCTCAACTGATGTCTGGTGGCCTCAGTCCTAGTCGGCCGCAAGCAGCACCGAAGACGGCATGACCTCAACCATGTCATGCGGCTCCCCGCTACCTAGCCTTGATTCTCTCATTAGACACTGTGGCATGGTGGCACATATAGTCCATCATGTGGAATCCAACCCCATCATCATTAGTAACCACCTATGCTCGCGAAGGACAGGAAATCCCTCGACTTCTACCGGTCTAAGCATGGCTAAGCATAAGATCGAACCCATCCCCTTGTCTAGTAATAACTTCAGGATCAAATATAAGTGGACAAGGAATAAGTGCAGCAACGGTATCATATCAACTCCTATACTTAAGTGCACAATCATACGATTTAATAAAGACCAGTGTATTTGTAAAAAGAGTAGGTGGAGACTTAGGAATGCTCCGGGGCTTGCCTTTCACAAAGTTAGTGGGTTGGTGATCCGGACACTCCGGAAGTTCAGCTTCTTCTTCCTGACCTTCGGGAACCTCTGGCACTTCAATCTCCGGCGGAACTCCCTCCTCCGGTGGATCGAACTGCAAAAGCGTCACGCCTCCCGGCGATCCTGTATGCATGATATGCATATATGAGAACTGAGAATGCACATGAAATGCAAGATAGAGATGCACGAATTAACCCATGATATGCAATCAGTTTAACAATCCACACTCATTTATTTCTTTCCTAGACAACCAACTCATACTCACCCTTCTTAAGCAAAGCATAGAACAATTTCTCGTCCCGGGTGAGAGGTCTACAACCTGCACTTAATAATTAACATGCATCAACTAACCTACCACAACCAAAAGATATTTGCTTAGAAACAATTAAATAAACCCTAGCCTATAATTGGACCTACTGTTTACTGTGACCAGAAAAATCCATAGAAATTACAGTAGCTATTACACATCTAGATTAGCCTATTGACAAAATTTCAAGTCATTTGGACAAGTATAACAGTCTACACAAAAATAACAATCAACCAGCCTTTTAAGCAATGGAAAATACTTAACACAGTGAAAAGTATCAAACAACAGATTTCCTAATTTTCTTAGCTTCTTTCCAACATAACATAGCCCAGGAAAAATATTCATGTCCATAACCTTAACACATTAAGCATGGTGATTTTTGCAAGATTAAAGCATAAAAGGCACATTATACTAGACATCATATAAATAATAGTGAAACACTAGCAAACATATTTTTCATAGATTCTACTTCCCTAAACAAGATGAATGCAAGTGGAATCACATTTTTAGCACATTCCTACAATTACTTATGCATTTATCAAGTTTACAAGCAATTAACAATTTAATTATAACTGCACACAAAAAGTATTCAAAAAGTACATTTTATATTTTTCCTTGATAGAGCTCAGAAATACAAACACAACAAAATTTGGTTCACCCCAATTGGACATTTCTAGCTCCAGATATGAATTTTGGAAGGTTTTACACATTTTCTGGAAATTCATTTTATAAATAAAAACCTAAACCCGATAGAACTGCTACGTGCACCCGGCTCAGTGAACCAGAGGCGCACCCGAACGGCTGACTCGCGGGCCCCGGGGTCGACCCGACCCCACGCGTCAGAGAGCGGAACAGAGCCGCCGGCGCTGACCGGCGAGAGCTCGCCGACGGCGAGGTCTCCGGCGACGCCGAGGCTACCTACCGACTCGTGGCAACGAGACGAATCCGATGGACCAACTGCCGAGGGTCGTACTCCACCGGAGCGAGCTCGACGGCGGCAATGGCGGACGGCGGTGGTCCGGCGAACTCGCGCCGGCCGATTCCGGCCGTTGCTCGCGCGGCTCGGCCTCGTTCCGTGTTTCTGGAACTCTAGCGGACCTGTGCGTGCGACGAATCGAACTATTGCGCACGGGAGCTCACTGACCGCGCTCGCATGGCGGCACGGTGGCGAGCGGGTTCACGGCGAACTCGGGTTCCGGCGAAACTACGGCGAGATAGACCTAACCGACGGTGTGGAATGGATCTACGGCTAACGGGGACTCTTAGACGAGCAAAAGAGAGGGAAGCCGACCCCGGCATCGCCCTCATCGCGGCGACCCGAGAGCTCGGCGGCGCTCCGGCAATGGCGGACGGCGAGAAGCTCGCTGGAGCTGTACCTTAGGTCGGCTGAGGTCGGCTGAGGTCGGCAACGGGTCAGAAACGAAGAGCAGAGCAAGCCGAAGCTGCGCCGAGGGTGGAGCGGTCGGAGACGGCTCGGTGGCGGCGGATTTCACCGCGGCGGTGGCGCGGCGGAAATGGCGACGGCGGAGGGGAAAGAGGAGAGCAGCGAGCGAGCAGAGGGCGAGAGAGCGGGGAGAGTGAGGGCGGGCGTGCGGGAGACAGGATTGCGTGTTCCCCTTTGTAAGCCGACCGCGCGGCAGCAACGACGGCGTACGGCGCCACCTGGCGGCCGAGGCCTGACGCGGTCGCGCGATTCGCCCGAGGGTCGAACTGAATCGACTCTGATTCAGTCTCCGCGGACCCGACTGAAACTCGATTTTTCATCGATCTATAACTCGCGATCCAGAGCGTTTCAGCGAAAACTTCACTAATATGGGTTGAAGAGCTATACGAGTAGATCATTTTATATTAAGGCACTTTACTCTAGTTCGGCCTGGATTGAGAGATACAAGTCGATGAACAGGGGTACACCGAAACTGAAAACCGGTTTAGACTTAGGAAAATTTAAAAACTTCCAAAACAGCTCCAAATCTGCACTAATTCAACTTTTTGACCTTCTTCCACTCATTTTCATGAGTTGACCCAAAAATAAAGTTTGTTGCTTATAAAATTCTACACAACTTTGATTAAGGGTGCACTGACATGCAGAATCTCTAAAATGCCCTTCTTGTTTGGTCAAACAGAATAGCTTTTAAAAGGGCTCTCTAGTCAACTATGAGCTAGAGGGGTATTTTGGGGATTTCACCAACATGAACATTGTTCCAAATGTTACCCCAAACATGTCTAAAGCATGTAGAACAGTAAACAAGCATCACATTTGCATGTCAACACCTTTTGCATAATATGGACATATAAACAAACATATAGCAATAAAAGGGAATCAAATAAAATGCCATGATAATGATGCATGAAATGACATGATCTATGCTTGATGACATGCAAATGCAAGTGTGAAAATAGTAACTAACACTAGGGTGTTACAATCATCATCACTAGATTCATCATGATCGGAGAAAGCATCACTATCCCATGTAACCACATAGGATCCACTCTTCTTTTTGGAGAAGTTGAACTTCTTTTTCTCCTTCTTTTTCACCTTGTCCTTCTTGTCCTTCTTGCCTTTCTTCTTGTAATCATCTTCATCATCACTAGCATTAGGACAATCCGCCACAAGATGATCCGTGCTCTTGCAATTGTAGCACTTCCTTACTACATTCTTGTCTTTGAAGTTATCTCTTCTCTTTCTAACACCATAGCCCTTCTTCTTCATGAATCTTCCAAACTTGCGCACAAAGAGAGCTAGTGCCTCATCATCACTATCAAGGCTAGATGCATCATCACCACTAGATTATACTTTCTTGCCCTTGCCCTTGTTCTTGGAAGAAGAGGTGGTGGACTTGAATGCCACGGTCTTCTTGCTCTTGTCATCCTCCTTCTTCACTTCTTCACTATCACTCTTCTCATTGTATTGATCCTCGGTCATCACATCACCAAGAACCTCATTTGGAGTGACACCCTTCAAGCCGCCTCGGAAGATGATAGTTCTCAAGGTCTTGAACCTCTTGGGCAAGCACATGAGAAACTTGTGAGAGAAGTCCTCATCACTTGTTTTCTCACCCAAGACCTTGAGATCATTGACAATCACTTGAATCCTATAGAACATTTCTGGAATGCTCTCTCCATCATCCATCTTGAAGTTTGATAGCTTGTCCTTGAGCATGTACAACTTGGCACTCTTTACCGTTGAAGTGCCCTCATAGGTTTGCTCTAATCTTGCCCATACTTCACATGCTCTATCCAAATCCTTGATTTGCTCAAACACCTTTGAGTCAATGCCATTGTAAATGGTGTTGAGAGCCATTGTGTTACATTGGCTGTTCTCTTGATCTCTAGGTGTGGGGCTTGCGGGATCAAGCACAATGTATTCATTCTCGGTGATCTCCCACACCTTCTCATGAATTGAGCCAAGATACATCCTCATCTTTCTTTTCCAATAATCAAATGAGCTTGTGCCATCAAAGTGAGGTGGTTTTCCCCCAACATGATTGAACATGATATGAGCCATTTCAATGCACCGAAGGATGTTAAACCTTAACTAAACGGTGACCACGGCTCCGATACCACTTGAAAGGTCCTAGTATGGATAGAGGGGGTGAATAGCCTAATAAAATTTCTACAAAGAACTTAGGCCAAGAGGTTAGTAACAAATATGGCTAAATATGCAATGCTAGTGCAACTACTAACCTAGGCAAGCCACCTACACAATTCTAGTTAATTCTTAGTTCTAAGCCACACAAGCAAGCTAGCAAAAGCTAAAAGACTAAACAACAACACAAGACAAGAAAACAAGCTACTTTGCACAAGAATAAGAAAGGAATGATCGTCGATTAAACCTTTGCCTTGTGAGGAAGCCAATCACCGGGACAATCAATAAGTCACTCACTCGAAGGTGAGGAAATCAATAGAGACACCAAGATTTATCCCCGAGGTTCACGTGCTTGCCGGCACGCTACGTCCTCGTTGTGTCGACTTCAACCGGTGGTTCGGTGGCTAATCGGTATCACACACCGAGCCTACACTAGGCGCCACAAGAACCTATCACGGAGGAAGTAACTCAAAGACACGAGCAATCCACTAGAGTTACCTTTGAGCACTCCGCTCGGGGAAGGCACATGAACCCCTCACAATTGCCGGGTGTGGGCAAGCACAATCACCAAGCTTCTCCACACCTTCTTCTCCTCCAAGCCGTCTAGGGACACGACAATGTCCCAAGAGAATAAGAACTGAACCAAGGTTTGCTCTCAAGTGCTCTAGAATGCAAATCACAAGTAATGATGCACTTGAGGTTCACTCAATCTCACTAAGGATGATCAAGATGATGAACTAGTGAGAGAGTGGGAGGCTAGAATGCAACAATGTGTATGACAATGATCCAAGTGTGCAAAGGTGTCACCAAGTGACCAGGGAGAGAGTATAAATACCCCCAAGTGCAAATCTAACCGTTACCTACTCCAAAACAGCCGTTAACACTCTTTTTCTACCGTCGGACGCAACCGTCGGACTGAGTCCATCGGACTAAACGCCGGCGTCCGACGCTCGGATGCGCGCCACGTGTCAACAGGTTTAAACGCCGTTCGTCCGATCTCAACGGTAACTGATTTGCGCTCTTTTTCAAACCGTCGGACTGAGGCCGTCGGACCAAAGTTAAGCGTCCGACGCCCTATCCACAGTGCAAGCCAGGAACCGTCGGACTGTCCGCAGAGGGGTCGTCGGACTAACGAACTCGAGAGTCCGACGTTTCCAGAGAGGTTCCAAAATATGAAAACATCGTCAGACTCCGTCCGACGCCCGCCGTCGGACTTTTCTCAAGCGTCCGACGTTCCTCAGCGTGCCACGCGTCACTTTCCCGCTGCACGGTACCGTCGGACTGAAGACGACAATTGTTCGACGCTCGGTAGATGAGCGTCTGACGCTCACAACTGAACAGGCGTCGGACCGAACCAATGGTCTGACGCTACGTCTACAACTAGTCCGACGCTCTGGAAACAGCCCCTTTCAATATAGTTTTTCACCCCTTGCTTCTATGTGCTAACACTCAAGGTCTTCAACACTTGTGCACAGTGTGTTAGCATTTTGCAAACATTTTTCAAGGGTTTTCAAAGAGATTCTCTAGGTTGGTTAGATCAATGCACATGAGATGCAACGTAGAGCACTTGAAAGTAATCCAATAGCTTAGTTCTCCCCTTGATAGTTAACTATCTATCCTAAATGTGATCACTCCCACTTGGAGTCTTGATCACTAAAAGAAAATCCCTATTTGGATATACCTTAGCCTCTAGCTTTCCTTCTTTAAGTCCTTTTCTTTCTCCTTAATCGTTTCATCTTGATCTACACTTTAGCTCATGTCATGTTCCTCCTTATCACTAATCTACTCTTGGCTACACATACTTAGCACTTAGATTAGTAACTAGGTTTCATCAATTACTAAAACCAAACTAGGGTCTTTCAGAGGGGTACCATGGGAGAGGGAGAGGAAGAGGAAGAGGAAGAGGGGGAGGCCATCGGGGCCTGCTCGCCAGGGGTGTGGCTTGCTGGGAGAGGGAGTGGGAGAGGGAGAGGAAGAGGGAGAGACCGGGGGAGTGCGACGGGAGGAAGAAGGGTGCGCGGCACGACGGAAAAGGGCGCGGTGCGACTGCAGGATGTGGGAGAGTGAAACCCTACTCCCTGTTTCTATACAAACCCAATATACATTGGGTATGGGCTTTTTAGGGAGCCCCGAGAATATTAACCGAGACATTCCACTACAAGTGACCTGCCTCGATTAATAGGGCTATTTCTGGAGGCGGGATCTTTTAAAATAACTGCATCCGTTAATGGATTTTGTGAGGCGGTTGTTCATAACCGCCTCGGTTAATAAAAAGTGTCCGCCTCAATTAATCGTGGCAATAACCGAGGTGGTTTCTAGTGCGGCCCTTCCTAAACGCCTCACAAAAGATTTTCTTGTGGTAGTGCAAATCCTCTTGGTTTACTTCCTTGCACTAGATGCTAGCCCTTTAGGTTTGAAGGGTTAGTCACTTGCATAGTTGCTATCTCTTAAGTTCGAGGAGATAGTCCATGCATTTGTGTGCATGTTTTAGTGTGTAGGAAACTAGATTTGTGTAGATGGCTTGCTTAGGTTAGTTAGAGCTAGTGCATCTTGCTTATCATTGTGTTATCCACTAACCTTGTTGTTTGAGTGCTTTCTAGAATTTTTATAGGCTATTCACCCCCTAACCATACTAGGACCTTTCACTCGGCCGGTTGGGCTGCCTTCCCCTTTTCTATTTCTTTTCTTTTTTTAATTCTATCTTTCCCACAAATACACATGTCCACATATATGTGTTTAGATCTATATTAATGAGTACAACATAACTAGGGGGCTCTAGGGTCACTAGGGCCCTAGGTTTCCATGTCAAAGGATTTGATATATATATATATATATATATAGGTGAATTGATTTTTTATCAAAACATGAAATCAGGAAGAAGCAAATCATAGTTGGGGTTAATTCATATGCTCAACATAACTAAGTAGGGTTACTGGTGCATCTAGGGTGTCTTCCTAGGATGTCACTCAGCATACAAGGGTTCATTTCCAAAGTTTTTGAAAGCTGTGATGCTTGGATATTTGGAAATTAGGGTTGTTACACTAATGTGGGCTAAAATTTTCACACAAAAGTTACATAGAAACACTGTGACATAGATGGACTAAGATATATTCTTTTGCTCTTTATATCCACCTAGACACAGTACTATAGGTGCCTCACAGCTGATGACCCATGTCATGGATCTGATCATGAAGATTTGGCCTGGCTCGGGGAAGATCATGGAGCACGAAAAAATCACCATCTGGCCCGCCATGGACTCGAAGTGCACACCCCTACCTAGCGCGCCACTGTCGACGGAATATCGTTGGCAGTCTACCGAGGGGTATGCTCCGATAGTAGATTGATCGGTGGAGGTGCGCTTGAGGATGAGCTAGGGTAACAAAAGAGCAAGGACACACGGTTTTAGACCAGTTCAAGCCGCCCCGAAGCGTAATACCCTACGTCCTGTGTTCTGTGGGTTGTGTTATGAGATGAGATATGATCTAGGGGGTCCCCTGCCGCCTTATATAGCTCGAGGGGTAGGGTTATATATCGGTTATTGCTATTGTTGGTATAAGATAACCAAACAAATAAATACTAGGATTATCTACAAGCGGACAGATACCGATGTAGCACTTCACCCGGGAGTATTCCAGGTATCGCTATTTATATTTTACCACAGGGAAAACGGGATGACTAGAATCTAGATTTAACCCCTGAGCTGCTATCAAGGATGGAGAAAATAGGTGATATAGGAGATTGTTAAGGCTTCTAGTTCTAATCCTCACAAGATATGATATGATTGTTCTGAAAGGGGTATTACTATAGGAATACACCAACAAAGGTTAAATTCCTTAGTAATGGAAACCTACGGTCCTACTGACGGGAGGTGGACTGTGTAAGACTCAACAAGACTAGGTCGCCCTCGTGATCTACCACCGATCTAGACAGTATAGGGCATTTACGAGTAAATATAATCTAAGCACCACGCTTAAACTATAAATAACTACTTCAATCAAGGGGCTACCAAGACTAAAGCACTCAAAAGAATCGTAAACCTTAAGAACAATAATAGCAACATTACTCACTTGGATTAGAAGTTGGACTCTGAAGAAATCTTCAGAAACAAGCCTGAAAGATGGACTTGAATCCGTGGGTACAAGTCGTAGAGCAGTCACCGACAGGCCGGCAACTCCTCCAACTATCTCCAACTCTACTACCACACCACTTCTAGAACAAGAATAGCCCTAATCTGGAGAGACTACAAGGCTAATCTCCTACTTGATGCTTGGCTCTAGATCCTATCTTAGGTTTCTACTCTATTAGAGATATGTCGGTGGAATTCTGAAACCCTGAATTGATTTCTCTCTGGATCATATGAAACCCTGGGAGGTCTGGGGGTCCTTATATAGGCCGGTGGGATGAACCGTATCCCTTGGATCAAACCGACTTCGGCGGACGGTGTAGATTGCGTGAAATTTCAGGATGTGGGCCCACGTCGAAGCGCAGGCGAAAAGGACTCTCTGCCAGGTCGGCTGACCATGTCAGAGGGTCGGCCGACCCTCTCTGGCTAACTTTGTGGGCCCTACTTTGGCAGGCGTGTCTCTGGTGTTCTCTAGGATATTCTTGATCTCTGCCGCGGCGTAATTCGGTATTTTTCTTTGTGGTGTGGGTCCTCTTTAGTTCTTTTCCTGTATAGTCCCTGGAAAATATAGTGGAATTCTGTCAGTTTAAACCCTATTCTACGTGTTGGCTCTCATTTATATCCTTTTTCATGATTGGTTGACGGGTAAAATCAGACGATAACTACCGTTAACAGCTATCCTAACAGATTACAAGATCCGGTTTACAAGGTAACAAGAATATCTATAAATATGGAGAGCTATCTACTTGGCTACCAAGCCTCCGATCAGCCTTCGTACGGGACGCGGAGACCAGGCAGGATGCGGGAGCTCCGCCTTCTAGCGATGCAGGCTTCCTTGGATGACGTGACCCATGTAGTATCGTGTGGGTATACAGGTCTATACCCCCCCCATAGACTGGGGCAACAAGGCCTGGCGCAACCTGCTCACCCTCTAGCCTGCTCTGGCCAAATCAGAGCAACACAACAATGGCCGACGGCCAGCTAGACCAACTCCGGCCAAAGCCACAAACGGCCGGCAGCGGCCGAGAGGCTGGCAACAGGCTTGGAAACTCCCCAGACCACGTTGAACCCTCCTAGCTAACTAGTTTGAAGAATAGGGTCTTCTAGCGAGCTCCAGCACGCCTATGGCGGACGCTCGATGAATGGCATGGCGGCGAGCCACGTTCCTGCCGCGACAAGGCACCCTAGACCTAACTAGATAGTTCTACACAACGAGGGTGCTCACCGAGCCCTACAACGTGTTTTGGTTGGAGCGGAAGAGGTCTGAAGCTTGGTACCGACGTTGATGGAAGATTCGGCGGCGTGCTCCGGAGACGAAGATCCTATTCTTGCGTATCCAAGATGACAAAAACCAAACGGCCGAGCCGATGAGTCGAGCAGGGACTTGCCGAAGCGGTCTGGCCACTGCGAGCGGGTCGCGCGGTGGCGCCCTGACCATCCGCGGGGAAGAAGACCGGTGTCAGGGAGTCTCCGGTGACCAAACCACGACACAGATAGCTCAAGCGCACGCGCAACGATATGGTGGAATTAGTGGCTAACCGAATTGGACGAAGGCTGAGTTGAGCTCACAAATTTCATCGGTGACCTGTCTCAGTCGGAGACGGACGGAGAGGGGAAAAAAGAAAGAGAGAAGCTAGCTCCAAGCTACTTACTTAACAGGTAGGGCATCAGCTTTGTGATAGACAACTCCGGCTTGAACGTGACACGCCAGCAGCGACGTGCCCACGCGCTGCGACGGTGGAGGGCGGCGGCGTGTGACGCAGAGGGCGCGTGGCGCTGCCGGCAGTCCAGATTAGGATGGAGCATTGTAGCTCTAGGTTATCCAGATTTTGAATTTCAAAAATTTCTTCTATTTTATTTTAATAATTTGGAAAATGGTCAAAATAAGAAATGTGTAGAATTTTAAAATGAACAAGTTTGCTTTTTGAACCCTGCCCAAATTCTTCTTAGATTTTGAATTATTTAAAAGGGGGTAAATGAAGCATTTCAAATTTGAGTTTAAATTAAAAAATGCATTGAATAACTTCAAATTATGTAAACATGAAAGTTTCTCAATTTGATGAGCTCTACAACTTTATTAAAGGATCAACCTCAGATTCTCAATAGTTTATGAATTGGGATTTTAAAGTTGAATTTCCAAACATGGATTAGGGTTTAGTTGGAAATTTCAAATAATAAATTAAAAGTATCCCAATATGAAAGTTGCTCAACTAAATAAGATCTACAACTTTGCTTTCGGGGTCATAACTAAATTCTATTTAGTTCTGAAACTAGGGTTTTAGCCCTAATTAGGGTTTTAGCCCTAATTAGGGTTTTATTTAAATTAAATTCAAATCAAACACACTTAACCCTAAGTAGAAGCAATCCTGTGAATTAAATTTATTTTAGTTGATGCACATCAAAATGAACTAAACACGAATGTTTTGCAGTGCATATGATGACATGTCTAGTTTTAATGTTCAGTAAAACCATGGGTTTTACACAACGCGTCCGGTGCTTTGAAAAACGTTTTCATGTGTGCTGGTACATGGCATCAGATAGATGGAGATTTGTCCGGCGCAATGCTCTTGAGATCGTCCAGTCTAACGAAGCCCAGCGTCTGGTTGTGGCAAAAACCGACTAGAGAGCTCCCAGACTCGTCGGACACCATCCGGTGGTAGCATCTGGACAAAAGCTCGCGTCCGGTGCACTTAGAGAAGAGCAGGAGCAGGGTTAGCCACCGGGCTCTAAGTATTGATCCAGTGCTCAACTGTGCACATCGTCTGGTGCACTAAAAATGATGATTTCGAGCCCGTATGTCTTTGCTTATGTGTGCTATCACTCAAGAGTTGTAAAAACATTTTAGAAGGTGTGTTAGCCTTTCTTTAAAGAGTTTCGCAAAGGATTTTAGTTAGCTCACTAGAGAGGTACTCGATAAACACGCGTTCGATGGACTTACTTAACTTGCATGGACACCATCAGTGCCTCTCACTTGAAATGTACAAACTAATCTTTAATTACAATATTCAAGCATATGATTAGTATTTAGATTTCATCAATTACTTAAAATCAAAGTAGGGCTTTCAGCTGCGCGGTAGCTCTGGTACCATAGAAAATTTGGCACTCAAAATGACACTCAGACTCTTAGTGATAGTGAGCATAACAGCAAAGAGGAAACCACGTTGCACCTTCAGCACACCCAACGTGCGACGGCGGCCAAACAATGTAGCCACGTCCAAACGGACCAGAAGTCTAGTTTAACTTGTAGCGCTGTCTTAACCATAGTGTTGTTATGAAATAAATTAGATGTGTTATGTAAGGTGTACTTAGGGCTTCCGCAATGATTTTTTTAAGATAAAGGAACGAAGTTTCAGCCTCTACCATCTGAAGATGATATACAGCTGTGATACAAGACACTAACTTAAACCATGAGGCTTACCACACAAACACGTCTAAGAGAAAAAAAAGGGAAAACAATATCCAGTACTCAGTATGATGACAACCCACAGAGAACAAAATTAGAAGGACTAAGCTTCAATTTGACTCCGTATGCTCTAACCAAACTTCGCAAAAGTTGACATAATGAGCGTTTCCAGATTCCTGCATCCGCTTCTCAACACCATTCTCTCCGTCTCCTCATGCAACTGGGACCACTGACGGATCCAGAATGTCATCCGGAAAATTACCTGCACGAAAGAGTTAGTTCTTGACTTATTGAACACCACATCATTTCTATTCAACCATAAACACCAGCAAAGCGCTGCCACTCCAAGCATAATTTGAGATTTCAGCTTGGTACTTACACCAAACAGCCTAAGATCCAAACAAATTCGAAAAACTAGAGGGGGTTGAATTCCAAAGATGATATGTACAATGCTCCAAACAAATCTCGCATAGTGGCATTAAAAAAAGAGATGCCGTATAGTCTCATCCTTGCTACAGAAATAACATTTGATACTTCCTTGCCAATTTCTTTTAGCCAAGTTATCTTTAGCAAGCGTTACACCCTTTTTTAAAAACCATAAATTTTAATTTTTAATGGAATTTTTAATTTCCAGAGTGTATTTTTTTCCGGTAGTATCCCATTGGCTAATCATTAGATTATACATTGGTCCTACCGGAAAAACAATCTTTTTGGCTCGCTCTCCAATGAAACCCATCCTTTGAACTATTTAACATCCTTTGAACTATTTAATCGAACCGGAACGACCTTTGAAACCAAGTCGAACTAGAAAGCTAGGTTGTTTGTTTAAGCTTAAAATAAACGTTGATTTTAATTGGTGCTGACTATTGTTAAACAAAAATATTATTTTTGTGGCTGCTGAATGGTCAATTGAACAGGCGATGGGGGATAAAAGATAAGAGCAAAGATTATTTTAGTGTCTTGGATCCACATGTTCCATTCTTTATATTCTTATATAGGCTAAGGAAATAGATTCGTTATTTACTTGTAATTAGTGACTTCTCTCTTCTATTTTTTTTATCCAAGGAAAAAATATTCAAAATGACAAAAAAATTCTGTGAAAATAGACTGCAGCCAGCAAGCGAGGAAGAAGGGAGGGGCGAGTCAGGGGAGAACAAGTACAACAACATCGAGACCAAGACGGAACGGAGAACGGCCGCAGCACCAGCACAGCACCGAGCCGAACCCAACAGCAGCCAGCAACCTCACACCACCACCTCCTCCGTCGCAGCATCTGGCCAGCAGCCGCCGGCGCCGGGCGCCGTCGCGAAGCACCCCAGGCCTTGTGCCCTCCTGCAAACGAAGTGTTTCGTGAGAGCACGCCTTGGCGACACCGCGGCGTCAGCTGCTGCAGCCCGTGGTGCCCGACGAGAGCAGCACCAGCAGCAGCTCCCGATCGCTCCTGCCTCCCACGGCCTCGCCTGCGCCTGCGCGCGCGGAGCAGAAGCAAAGGTGAGAGCTCTCCGCCACCGTTCCAATCCCCCCGTCTCGATCCAACCTCACGCGCGGCGCTGCCGCGGCCGGCAATGGCGGACCTGCGGCCAATGGCGGCCGAGCCACTTGCGAGCGCGGCCTCGGACTCACTATTTCGGCGCCGGGGAGCTAGAATTCGGGTGCCGAAACTTCGCTTTGGGGTCGGAATTGGGGTGACTCGGATTGGATCAGAGAAGGCGAGCTGGGGATTGGGGAGTTTGAGCTCTACACCTGTGTCGTGTCAGGGTTCGGTACTTCGGTATTGCCGTGTAAACTATGCTGCGGTCAACATTCCCTTTGTTGGTCTATGTCTTCTTGCTGTGCGCACGGGTTTGAGCTTGAGAGTTTGAAATTTTGTGCGAAACCCTAGCTGTATTGTCTCTTTGATTGAGGTGATGCGGATTTGATCAGCAAACCTTGGGTTTGTGGAATTACATATATGATCTGAACTTTTCAACAGTATCTGTCCAAAATTTATCCACACTTGAGCTTGGGATTTGGGTTCTTTGTTTGGTGGATTTTTAGAGATCTTTTTGTCCTTCGAAGTAAGATGATTTTACAGGATCAGGCTTATCGAAGCTTGCTTCTGGCAGCAGGTCATAGATTTTTTTTTTTTTTTTGACCGTAGACTCTGGATTGGAGAATTCTTGGTTATGCCCTAGTTAGTTCTGTTTACCCCAGAAAACATGTTTGAATTTTGTGCTTTTGTGAATAAAGGTAGCTTGGTCACATCAGGTAAACATGCCCCTTTTTTGTTCTGTTTATTTTCAGTTTCAGAATTGTTCTCCTTTTAGTTTGGAGTTGACCTGAACATGCCATTTTTAATGGAATTAGTAGTGTGAGTTCCTTTGTTTGTGGTTCATTTTCAAAATGAGTTTGATTCCATTCCTACCTTTGTTCAATCTATGCTGGCCTGTCTTGGATTGCAAGAGTTTGTATTATTATGGGCCAATGCATCTTTGGTTTCTGCATAGTGATTGACATATGGGGTAGACTAATCCAAATTTCTGGTTGCTTTCATTAAAGCTTTTTCCACAGAAACCTCATATCTCAATCCCAATCCCGTCCACAAAATTTATACCAAACACATCTTTAGTGTTCTATTAGTTGGAGATACTGATTATAGCTGTTCTTGGGTAAGCCATTGTCTACTTGTGGCATGTTTTTTCCATGCTTTCACCATTACTTTACACTTGTTATGTTATGTTATGTTATGTAGTTCTTGATCGAGATATTTGTCATTGCAGATTTTCCATGATTGGCAGTGTAGTTTCAGATTCAGAGTTCTTTGTGGTATTCTACTGTGCAGTTCAGTTGTAGATATATGGAATTCTTTCCCTGAGAAATGCCGTCATCTAAACCACCATCAGTACAACCCACAACAAGCCTTCAACCATTACCATCTCCTGCAGTAGGTCAGAGTGGATATCAGTACAACCACCGTCGTATTGATGTTCGTGAGATCAAGTCCAAGATTGTTAAGCGGATTGGACCTGAACGAGCAAAGAAATACTTTCAGCACCTGGACAGGTTCTTATCTTCAAGATTGAGCAAGAATGAATTCGAGTTGCTCTGTCTTGTGGCACTTGGCCGTGAAAACCTCCCGTTGCACAACCACCTTATCCGTTCCATTCTACATAATGCCAGTCGAGCTTGTGGCCCACCTGTAATTAATGATCCTAATCTTGTCAGAGGTGCCACCACTTCTGGCCATGCAATTGTTCCTCCTGTCTGGGACAATGGTGGTGCATTGAACCTAAATGTCAAAGAGAACAGACCATTAAGCAGAAAGGAAAATGTACTAACCCAAAAGTCATCACTGAATCATTGTGAGAATATTATGCTGGAGAATGATGTTCTTCATTTGAGTGATCTGAAGAGATGTACAAAATTTCAAAAAATTGACCATTTGGAGCCACTTATCAAGCGACCACGTGTGGAGAAGGAACCATTCAGTTTACACAACTCTCTGCACAGCAATGGGTCTGCTAATTCGTCAAGAGAAAACCTGGGACAAGAAATTATACACCAATCCCAAGGTTCAGTGCAAGCACCACATGGCATTCAGTTACGTCCTGGCAGTTTTGGTGTGGCCCAAATGCCCCTTGCTTCTGTGAGTTCGAAGGATACCTCTGACACTTGTATTGAAGTTGGTGAACTCTGTGATACTTCGTCAGTGAAGAAGAGGATGGACAAAATGGCAGGAGCGTCTGGGTTGGAAGGGGTCTCGATAGAGTGTGCCAATTTGTTGAATAATGGCATTGATGTTTTCATGAAGCAGTTGATTGGATCATGTATTGAATTAGTTAGGGCAAGGTCTCGACATGGCAAACTAAGACATGAAGCTTTGAAGCAGCAGCTGTGCCGAAAGTTAATAAATGGTGTATCAGTACATACCCATTTTTCTGGGCAGAGTTCTATTATACCTCCAGAGACAAATTCCATCTCCATGCAGGACTTAAAGGCAGTAATAGAGCTAAACGCTTGTTTGCTTGGGATTAATGCATCACTGCTACTCGAAAAGATCAATTCATATGACTAGTAGGATGGAGCTAGTTGTATTCCTCTCGTCACAAGATCCTATGATCTTGATGGTCTGTCTTGTTTCATGGCTGTTGTAATCTGGCCATAATTTTACTGATGGGTGGTGGTGAAGGCAGGTGCATTCTGTGCAGTACCCTGATTGTTTTTCATCTCATCTCCGGTGCAATCTTCCAGAATAAACAAATATCTGCGGATCTGCTGGGTGCAGTATTAAACTCATTCATTTCAGTGCACCTAAGGACCACTATGGCAGAAGTGCTTCAGAGATAACTACATTGCTGGACTCCAAACAAATTTTGCCATATCACAGTCACAGATTTGATCTGTAAGTTTATCACAACTAATATGTGCTTGTGCATTTCAACTTTTACATTTGTAGCATAGATACAGCTGTTGCTAGCCATTTATTTGCACTCATTTTTGTTTCAATGTCACAAGAAATAGAAACTATTTATAAGCCATATGTTGAGAACACTTGTGTTGATATATGAGTGGATAGGACTAAACTGACACTAGTCATGGCCAACTATGAAGATATAACAGTTATTTCTCAAAGATAAACAGTGGAGACACATTGTAAGGTAGTAACTTCTGTTGAGCTCTTGGTCCCAATCATGCCAATAACACTCCAATGTTCGTATTGTGGTACTTGGCACGCGATTTCTGTTTAGTCATCTGCTATCGCCGAGACAAAGCAGTCCTATGGTATCAAGTACACTTTCTTCTTTCCTTGAGTTTTATATTTTATCATACTGGCATGTGTCCTTACATTGTTTGCAGTTTGAATGAATATATTGTTTCTTACTAGAAGAATATGTGCTTAATTGGCCATTATTCTTTAGTAGCACTGCTAACCAATGGGACCATCTCAGTCAGCACCTGGTTCAGAGAGGTTTTATCCAAGTTCGAGAAATTTCATCCTAGTAAGGTTTTGAAGAGGATTAGTAAGGTTAAGGGATCCTGTTTTTTTCAGATCATTAGTAAAGCATATGAATGAACATCCTTTGAGGATTTGGAGTTATAGATGAGGTTATCAAATGAGGAAAGGGTAAACTTTTCTGCGGAATAGAATAGAAGGGATCCACTTGAAAAGTGCATAATATTGGTATGAATAGGAAAATGTAAAAATTATGATGAAATATATATGTCTGTGGTGAGGTTAGTTTGGTAGGGGGTGGGAAGCATAGATTGTAATGAAAGGAGGTTGGAGGGCAAGGGGCGGGGGCACGGTAAGTTGAAAACTAGAGATAAGAACAGTTCTATTGTTAGTTTAGAAGGTTTCTTTTTTTATCACCCCATTTGGATGTTGGCATTCAGCATGGAATTGAAGAATTGGAATTGTACATCTTCAAGATAACGTGTTTGCATGTTTTGGAATTGGATCATGGAATTTGATTCTGAATTCCAAACGTTGTTCTCTCGACATGAAATAAGCAGGCCCCAATACAGACCTGTGAAGCTCGGTTTTGGCTGGAATCGATGTCGCCTCGTCTCAACAGTGTGGAGGGGGCAGAGCTCGCCGGCGTGGAGAGCCGGAGAGGGCGCAGCTACCCAGCACATGGAGAGGGGGCTCGCCGGCGCAGAGGGGGTGCAGATTTCCAGCGCATGGAAAGGGGGCTCGGCGCGTGGAGAGGGGGTGGGGGTCGCCGTCTCATGGTGGGGGTAGAGCCGGGGGAGAAGTGGCTGGCTCCGGCTGAGGAGATGACGAGGTACAAATGTCGTTTCTGATTTCTGAGGTCCAATTTGAAGACAACCAAACACATGAATCTGAATCGCAATTCAATATCATTTCAGCATGTCATGGATTTGGAAATGCAATTCTGTTGACCCAATTCCATTGCCAATATCCAAGCGGAGCCTATATGTTCTATATATGTTTCTTCAGTCTAAAGATCTCTTTTTCAAAAGTGTTGCCTAGGCACCTAGGCTTATGTTTCTTTAGTCTAGAAATCTCTGTGTCAAAGGTGTCGCTTAGGCACCTAAGTAGCCATGCGGATGCTGCTCACCTTGGGTGTCTAGTTATGCCTTGTCACCTACTCCCTCCATGTCACTAAAGGAAGTCCTTTTGAACATTGACACGGTCTCCAAAAACAACTTTGACCGGTATTTTTTGCTAGAACATATTGATAAAATATAGTCAATATATACTTTTATAAAACTATATTTTGAGATGAATTTACTTACATGACTTTCATATTTTCAAACTCAACCCAAAAAACTTTATTTGTAGTCAAAGTTTAAGGACTTAAGACAACCTCAAAAGGACTTCCTTTATGAACATGGAGGGGGTAGGTGATAAGGTGTATGCTTTGGGTTCCTTTGAAACCATGCTAGAGATCATTTCTTAAATCTCATATTGGGTCATGCCTATAAGAGAGAACTTTTCATACTATGAATTATGCAATAGTGACCTAGCTGTACACTTCTGTAAAGTTCTTCTATCAGTATTTAGTCTACTTGGTAGTTACCCCCTTGCAAATATGTTCACAACTTCTACAAATAAAAAATACAGCATAAGTTGCAACTGCATAACTCGCCGAAACTCTTTTATGGTACAATGCATTTGGGAATCTTTTCACCATGTGATACACCTTGTGGTCTGGATGGCTTGTTGTCAAGGACTCCAGATTGAGTGGGTAAATTGTAATATACCACCGTTGGTTACTGCTTAAAAAACATGAGATCATTATCTTAGAGAGGTATGCTATATGCATCATCATCTGAGCAGGTTTTCAATCTCTTTGATGTGATACAGATGCAGGAAAACTGCATTATCAAATTTTAAGTTTGCATTTCATAATGCTTCTGTAATGATCTTTTGATCATCGATAAAAAAGAAGTTGATAGACAGATAGGGAATAGATCTAGAGAAGATCTATTTGGAATGATTGTAATGCATCTCACTATGTACATGGCTCTATTAATAGTTGATGTAAATAATTCATTCCCAACTGATAGAGAAGAAAGTCTCATAGATTTTGAAATGATAGGCCTCATCAAGCCTTGCCATTGCACCAATTGTCAGTGTTATTACTGTTTACACATGAATATTCTCATATGGCTACTGAAGCGCATGGCAAATTTGCACAACAATTCTAGCGAGGCATTGGTTGTCAAGGTTATTACTGCTGACAAAACAAGAGTGAATTTACTTGCTTAGTTCCTTGATTTATTGTTACTGAATTGGTCTCCGAGGTGTTATGCACAGCATAGCAATCCTGAACATCCTGTATATTGATGGTACGCACATGGTTTGGTTTAAATGAATAAATGATAGACTAATAAACCAAGAGGATATTGTTTAGTGTGAGTGTATTGAGAAGGTTTGCTCTAGCCCTCCTGTTTGTACGATCCCCTTTGCTAGAGCAAGTACAATAATGATCTTATAGCTAAACTAATGCTGATATGAAGAAGAGAAGAGATGAGAGCTTAACTCTCATGCAAGTGACAAGCTGAGCACGGGAGCTTACGAAATAGGGGTCCTAAGTAGCAAGTATATTGAGGAGACAGAGAAAAGAGAATGTAAGGCATTGTACCACATAATAATAAAAAACTTTTTGTAGACTAACAGGAGATAACAAATGAATAACTTGGCTCTTAAAACTTGACTTATTGTTAAGTATTTCTCTATTATTAACCTTGCTCCTAATGAAATGCCATGCAGCTCTCATGGTTGTTTTGAGAAAAAAATAAAATAAACAAGGAGTTAGTAAAGTTTTTGTTTCATGTTTAGAGGGATTATTCTCTTTTCTTTTCTGAGGATGGAGGAATGGAGTCCCAGTGATGATGTTTAAAGTATTACCCCTTTATATGTACAAGGCATGTAATGTTTGAGTATTTCTATTCATGCCCTTAGCTCGATTCATGTTTTTGTACAATATATACAAGGAACATTTGGTGAAGAACATTACTCGTGAAGTTTTATATGTTTCTCAGTTTTCTTTCAATCTTCAAGCATTATATGCTGGTGATAGCAATCTATAAATGGGTTATGTCAGGATTGGGAGTCATGGACCCCAAAGCTTTCCTCTGCTGCACTGGCATCTGCAATTGATACAAAGATAGGATAGTGTGAAACGAAGCCTGGTGGCTGTTTCTTCGTGCTGTTTGCCCGGGTGTTGGCAAACCATTTGGTAGGCTCATTATCTTATGGCATAAATACTGATCTTGGTATATTCGGTTCCCTCAACTGACAAACTGTGGAAAATCTTATTTTGGGTCATGCAGTTCATAATCATGGTTTACTGGCACGCTCACATTCCGACCCAGGCATTCTACTTACAGACGTGCAATAATGCGACAAACAACTCCTCTGGTTTATCCATGTTGATTATTGTGTATGCACTGATAGATTTGTACAAGTAAACCAATATATCATGTGTAGATCACTCATACATAGTGTTGGTTTCATGTTTGAGTTTCCAAGTTATGCAAATATATTTTATCCGGCTATCTTGCAAGTTCTATGGTATTTCGATTCTTACATTGAAGTCATAGTATCGACATCCATGTCTGGTT
Source organism: Eremochloa ophiuroides (assembly GCA_038502445.1). Lineage (NCBI taxonomy): Eukaryota > Viridiplantae > Streptophyta > Magnoliopsida > Poales > Poaceae > Eremochloa > Eremochloa ophiuroides. Next base: position 17,884,395 of record JAHLJS010000009.1, on the reverse strand, counting down.
CTAACGTAATAAACATCCTTGTCACGGTTCCATTAAGGTGACTGCTGAAATATATTGCTGCGTGGTTTGACGTATGTTTTGGTATGTTTGATACATATGACTAGTTACTAATTTGGCTGAAAATTAGTCTATATTATCTATGGTTGACTAACTAGCTAGCTAATAACTAGTTGAAGACATAGCTTAAAAAAAATTAGCCACCAATTAGCCTCATGCTTGTATGCACTTAGCTAATCTTGGTTAGTTTTCAATTAGCTAGCAATTAGCTCTTGTATGAAAAATGGTCCAGTACTGATAGAACTATGTTGCTGCGTGGTTTAACCCGATAGACTGAAAAATGTGCTGCTCGCATTATGAATTGCAGTAGAACTAAGGCTGGACAAAAACTCGTAGCTCGCTGGCTCGCTCGTTAATGGCTCTCGAGCTCGACTCGTTTTATAATGAGCCAGCTCATTTTATAACGAGCCAGCTCGATTTATAACGAGCCAGCTCGAGTTGGCTCGCGAGCTGCTCGTTAGCACGTACCAGCCAGTCAATTCATAAACCATCAAAGTAACGTGCTTTTGTTATATACATACTATAGCTAACAAACTGACACATTTTAAATAGTATATATTATTTTTTTCATTTGATTATGCCTTTCTTTTAAATTATTGTTATTATTAAAATTCCAATAAATACATATACTCACTCTGTCCTAAAATAGATTTATTCTCACTTCTCAAAAAGTCAAAGACTTTTAGCCTTTGACTAAATATATATACAAAAATATTAATATCTATAATATATATTAGTATTATTAGATAGATCGTTGAATATATTTTCATAATATATTTATTTTAAGATGTAAATGTTTCACGCACTTTCTACAAATTCAGTTAAAGTTGAGAAAATTTTACCAGTACGCATCCCATAACAATATCTATTTTGGGACGGAAAGAGTGTTTTTTTATACTTTTTATGTTTGGCTCACGAGCTAAATGAGTCAGCTCGAGCTCACTAACGAGCCGAGCCGAGCAAGCCTTCTGGCTGGTTAGTATAACGAGCCGAGCTGAGCTGACTCGTTATACTAACGAGCCAGAATGAGCCAAGTCAAAACGAGCCGAGCTGGCTCGTTATCCAGTCCTAAGTAGAACACAAGAGTTTATTGAAATTATATAGAAATCAGTTTATTTCACGAAAAAACATAGGACATATGAAATCGATTCAAAGGGGCGATCGACCACCCGAAGTACAAGGGTTGCCGGTCACCCTAGGTAGAAGAGGTCGGGCTAGCCGACTACTCCTACTCTACCTCACTCCCTACTCTAGATAACTAAGACACAACCTTCTTCATCTCAAGTGTAGCCTTTGCTCTTTGGAATGGTGTGTTGAGTGAGGGGGTGACCCTCTGTTTATATAGGAAGTTGTTAGGTCGGTGGTGAGGAAATATTCTCCGAATACACCTCACCCCATCAAGACTTAATGAGTAAACCGCCATACAAAGATGGGCTTAGGCCGAGCTGATGGGCGCGCCCGCGCGCCAGGAGCACAGGTGTGCCTGCCTTGGGCCGGCCCAGCTCCATCTTTCTCTGGTAGGCTGGTATTTTGATCCAAATTCCTGTGGTGACGTGTGTTAGCCTAAATTGTGGTTGGTTCTTGGGCTTCGTCTTGTTTTGCCTTGGGCCAATTTAGTATTTTATTCTTTACTCTCTTCTTTTGCTTCTTTTGGCCCAAATTCAATATGATTCCATGTGTTGTCCTGCAAAACAAGTGAACTCACAAAAACCTGTGGAATTGGTTAGTTATAACCTGTATTTGTGCTTTTTTTTTGAATTCTATGCTAAAGTTGGCAGGGTAAATTGTGCTGTAAGAATCGCCAACAGGCACGCTAGGGGCGCGACTGTGCCCCTGCTGGCTCCACTTTGGCCCAACTTCGGCCTGCTGTCTTATACCGCCTTACTCAAGGTCGGCGCAGGGTGTATCGGTGCAATAATTCAGAGAAGGACGATGGAAAGGTCGGTAGGGTGTTATGAGGGGAATATTGCTTGGATATTGTCTCTACTCCACCCTATAAATAGAGGTTCTCACCCCCTCATATCAGAACACACAAAGAGGAAAGAGCATACTTCACTAGAGCTAGAGCATCACTCCAAAGGGATATGCCCTAGTAGCTATCTAGAGTTGGAAAGTGACATGTGAGGGAAGAGAGCAGAGAAGTGCCGCACTTGTCGGTGTCTCCCCGTACTTGGCTCCTTCACAGGATCTTGGCTAAGTCTCGACGGAATATCGTCGGTAGTCTATCGAGAAGTATGCCCACGGTAGTAGATTAATCGGTAGAGGTGCGCTTGAGACGATGCAGACGTAACACAAGATTTCGGCAGGTTCGAGCCGTCAGGGTGACGTAATACTCTACATCATGTGTTCTGATGTATTGTATTGAGATGGGTTGTATGGGATGATCCCTTCCCCTCCTTATATAATCTGAAGGGACAAGGTTACAAGTAAAGCATCCAAGTTGGTTCAGTAACCGTGCGGTGCATGTCGACCAGCGCCGTGCGCACACACGTTTGTCTTCTGGGCTGGGCCACCTCTGATAGTGCGGCTCATGCGCCATGGTGGTATACGGGCCTATATTTCCACAGCTAGTCCTCGAGTGCCTTGTATCCTTTGTGCAACGCCGTCTTGAAGCAATTCCGAGCGGTGAGACTTGAAGTTGAGCGGTGAAATGAGTAACCGAGTAGTTTAATTGGTGGTTTAACCGACGTAGACGAAAATCCAACTTCGGACTTGCTTGAATAAGGCTTGCGAGAAGGATGTAAGGGGCTCAAAATCAAATTTGAGAAGCCTTATTTTTGGTGAGTGTACCCGCTTAGTCCCCGAAACTGCTGAAAGATGACGTAGTATATTGTAGTAGGATTAAGAAGAAACTCCTGAAAACCATGAACCACAGCGAAAGTCCCTGAGCACGGCGAGGCACATATTAAGACCCCCGGTGTGCTGCCCAAGATCAGCACCCTGATGCGAACAGCGTGGAGTGACTTGATAGCTCGGCGACGAGTCCGTAGTGTGATCAGAGGTACAGTCCAAGCAGCGAGAGGGTGGCAAAGAGCGATGACAGCTCGGCGACGAGTCCCCAGCGTGGTCGAAGGCGAAGTCCGAGCAGCGAGAGAACGGCGAGGAGCGATGTCAACTCGGCGACGAGTCCCCAGCGTGGTCGGAGGCGGAGCCTGAGCAGCGAGAGTATGACGAGGAGCAACGATAGCTCGACGACGAGTCCCCAGTGTGGCCGAAGACGCAATCCGAGCAGCGAGAAGGCGACAGGGTCCCCAGCGTGGTTGGAGGTGAAGTTCGAGCAGCGAGAGGACAGTGAGGAGTGACGAGAGCTCGGCAACGAGTCCCCATGGTCGGAGGCGATGTCCGAGCTGCGAGAGCACGGCGAGGAGCGATGAGAGCTCGGCGGTGAGTCCCCAACGTGGTCGGAGGCAAAGTACGAGCAGCGAGAGGGCGGCAAGGAGCGACGAGAGTTGGGTGGCGAGTCCCCAGCGTGGTCGGAGGCAAAGTCCGAGCAGCAAGAGGACGACGAGGAGTGACGAGAGCTCGGCGGCGAGTCCCTAGCGTGGTCGGAGGCGAAGTCCGAGCAATGAGGCGAGGTCCGAGCTGAAAGGATCGAGGATGCCCAAGAGGGGGGGGGGGTGAATTGGGCAACTAGTAATTTTATCGCAAAAGAATTCAACCTATCGTCATTTGCCCAATCTCACCCCACAAGTGCTTATGTACCTTTCTAAGCCTAAAACAAGTTAAGCAACCTAGAGCCAAGTCCTATCACAAGTATACTACTCTAGGAATGTAAAGAACACAAAGTAAATGCGGGAATGTAAAAGAGTAGGAGATTGCAAGCCAAGTTTTTCCCGAGGTATCGGAGAGTCGGCACTCTCCACTAGTCCTCGTTGGAGAACCCACGCAAGGGTGTAGCTCCCCCTTGATCTTCGCAAAGACCAAGTGCTCTCTACGGGCTGATCCTTTGCCTCTCCGGCGTGGTGGATCGCCCACAACCGCTCACAAGCTTGGCTTGGGCTGCCCACAAGCTCTCCAAGCAGTCACCAAGCCTCCGATCGCCACCGAACCGTCTAGGTGATGCCGATCACCAAGAGTAACAAGCCTAGACTCTCACTTGACCAAGAACAAGGCCAAAGAGGGTGATGGATGCACACAAGTCACTCTTGATCACACTATAGGGAAGAAGCTCACAAGCAAGTGGAAATCACTCAACCTCCCTAGGGCTCTTTAACTCCTACAAGGTCACAAGGGTTGCTTCAGCTGAACAGATGGGCAAGAGAGCTAGAATGAAGACAATGGTGAAGTATAAATACTCCCCCTTCTCCAAAACTAGCCGTTTGTACTGTTTTCAGCTTTCTGTGAACCGTCGGACCGGATGAACAGTGCTAGCATCGGACTATACCCGCCAGTCCGACTCTCACACACGTCCTGCAGTCAACACTATGCCGAGGGGCGTCGGACTGAAACCAATGATCCGACGCACACCGTCGGACCACGGTTCAACGCCCTCGAGTTCTCGAGTGAGCTTTGCACAGGAGCCCTCAACGGCTAAAACACGGAGCAATGGTCCGACGCTCCCCGTCGGACCAAGTCCGACGCTCATTTCAGCTCTCTAGGACCTCTCTGAAAGTGTCGAACGCTATGAACAAATGGTCCGATGCTCTCTCTCACTACGGTTCGACACTCACCAGAATCACCCAGGCACCGTCGGACGCTGGGCAATGGTCCGACGACCACCCCAGGCAGCGTCTGACGCTCTCTGGTGTGCTGGGGAGCACCCAGGGGCTGCCACGTGGCGTCCGACTCTGAGTATTGGTCCGACGACCATACTGCTCAGGGTTCGACGCCCTAAACTCTGTTCAAACTTCGTCGAATCGAAAACTTTCCAAATCAAAGTTTGATCCTCTCTCTCTCAAGAGTCTCCCTGGGTTGTCTAGAGCTATGTTGGACAAGTGTGCATCACATCTACACTCTCTAATCTTGCCCTAAGTCAAGCTACCCATCCGAACCCCTCTTTATAGTACGGTCAAAGAGAAAAACAAAACCTAAGACTACTCCAAGTGTCTCTCAACTCCAATCGACACTTGGGACTAGCCTATCACCGTCTTGTCTTCCATCCTTTGAAAACCGAATCGATTTCTATCCCTTGGGGCTTGAACCTGCATGTTATTATGACCTAACCTCTAGGTTATCCTGCAAAGCACACGTTAGTCATAATAACCTCTTTGTTGTCATTAATCACCGAAACCACTAGGGCCTAGATGCTTCAATCTCCCCTTTTTGGTGATTGATGACAGCAACCTCAAATAGATTTAAAAAGAGTGAGGTTTTTAAAGGCTTGATTCATATAAGCATGTGTCAATAAGAGCAAAAGGGGTTAGACATGCTTATACAAATCAAGATCACAAGGTACACAAAGGATATGAAATAAGCACAAGTACCAAAAGTTATGCTCAAGGTCAGAGTGAAGTGCGAAAGCTAAGACAAAGAGCATAACCAAGTGAGAACCAAGTGACATGATATATATAACATGAAGCTCAAACACATGTCACAACCAAGTCTCAAACACACATATATACAATGCATGAAAGTAAACATGATGCATGAGTGTGTCACAAACAAAAGTAAGAGCCAAAACCCTCTCTCATCGTTCCCCCTAAATCTATGCTCTCTCCCCCCCTTTGGCATCAAACACCAAAGATCTAAGACTCAGGAGGTGGAGAAGATGCTGCAGGGTTGCGGTCGGAGGCGTGAGGACGGATCTCAAACTGTGAAGCGTCACCCTCGGATTCTGAGCTCTGAGCTGTCTGACCCTCTGTCGGTGAGCGTGTAGGTGAAGCGGTCCGGGTTGGCTTGGCTGTCTCTATAGGTGGGTCAGCCTGTGTGTCTAGAGCTGCAGGAGCTGACTCTGTAGGTACTGCTCCTCTGTAACTGTCTGAGCAGACTCTGGAATAGTCTGCTCCTCGGTGTGAAGCTGCTGACCCTGTGGCTCTGCTACTATCACCACAACCGCCTCAATCTCTGTAGTAGTGGTAGTGATATGCTCAGATGAAGCTACTGAGGACGGCAGTGTCTCTGTAGTACTGGTAGCAGGAGGAGTTGAGGTGGAAGGCATTGGCTATCTGAACTCAGGAGGTGTGGGTAAGCCAGTGATCTCGCTGAAAGTCGCGCCCAAGCTCCTGGTCACTGAGGGGCCACCCAAGTATGGAGTGAAGCCTATGCGGATCGGCGTGAACCCCTGAGCGAACCCTGGCGAGACGAACCACTGCTGTGTCCACTGTGAAGGAGGAGTCTGCTGACTGGAGCTGGAGAACGGAGCAGTGCCCTGACTCTGAAGTCCTCTGGACTGTAATGCTGGAGTCACCTGGGCGGCAGTGGCAGTTGGACCAACCTGCTAAACCGGAGGGGCAGTGGCTAAGTATGGAGGAGCACTGGTATTCCTGATGATGTGCTCCATGAATCCAAAAGTCTGTAGCTGTATCTGCTGACTCTGGAGCTGTATCTAGAGCATCTGCTACTGGAACTGGTCCTATCTCAGCTGGATCTATGCAAACGCTGCAGCCTGCTCGCGGGCTATCCGTGCCTGCTCCTGAGTAAGACGAGTCTGCTCCTGTGCCTGCTGCTGCTGTGACTGTTGAAGACTCTGAAGTATGGCAAGTAGGGCTGGATCAGTCTGTGGAGCCTGTGGAGCTAAGCTGGAGCCACCGGCCTCCGAGTTGTGAGCTCGTGGTCACCTAGGGATAGGCCGGTAGTCCTCGTCAGTGCTATCGAAAGTAGTGTCTACGGGGTCATCGTCGACAAGCAACTGCTCAAGCTCACTATGGGCAATATGCCTCATAGCCTCGTCCTGCTGCTGGACCTCTGCCATGTCTTCCCCTAACCTCTGAACTCGCTGAACTCTGTGAAGTGCACAGCTACCTCGTCTGCCATCTATCAGAGAGGTCATCCTGTAAACTGGGAACTCAGTCTCTGTCTGGCGCAACTCTCGAGTGATCCCTGTCCATATCTTGTGCAGCCTGCGCACAAGAATGGAAGAGATCCAGTGTGCGTAAGGAAGCTGTCGCCGAGACCTGATACCCTCTGCAATAGTGTCCTCCATCTCACTGATCATCAAATCTACTATGTCAAACTCTGACTTCTAGACCAAGGCACCAAAGAGCCAAAGCTGAAGGTTTGTCAATCCCTCCTTGTACCCCTCCCGTGGTAGAAGTGTGCACCTCATCACGTCATTCAAGAGACGAACGACGAGATGAAGCTCTGAGGGAGTCCGACGGGAGCCGTCTCCAAACGGTGGTCGGAAGCAAGCTGCTATGTGAGCTGTACCCGGTGCCTGTCCTCTGTGTGCCCTCCTCGGCGAATCCATCATCCCATAGCAGATGCTGTGCAACCGGGTAGCTGACTCTGGAACTCCAAGCAGCTCTCTGAGTGCCTTCGCGTAGAGGCTGTAGGGCTCTCCGCCGAAGGTGTACTAGGTACTCATGGTCGGGGTCGATCCAAAGTGAAGCGTAGAACTCTCGGACCCACGACTCGACGTACCGTCCTGACTGACCAAGCAACTCTGCGAGTCCAGGCAAGTAGGTCAAATATGGCCTGATCTCCTCACCACCTACCTGGACTACGTCCTCCATGGGACACACCCTATGCTGCCTCAAACCAACCTCTGACAACATAAGAGCTGTGAAGAAGTCCTCATGTGGAGTGGTGTACTAGCCCTCTGAAGCTCGCGGGTCCCCCTGAGCCAGGAACCAACTGTCAAGAGAAGTCATCCGGAGCTCTCTGACTCGGGCTGCAGAGATGTTCAGCAAGTCCAAGTGAACCTCAGGCTCAGGCTCCGGTTGAGGCTCAGTGGGAACAGGCGCCCTGGGGATTCGGTCGCTGTTGGCGTTTCTTAGCATCACTACCAAAGATAGACTATAAGTCCGTCCTTAATAATAATACTAGAAATATAAGTTGACCTTCTCAACCACCATTACTTCAGAAAGGTAACCCTTGGCCCTTAATGGTGCTGGCCTAGGTAATGCAGTCTGGTAATTGCAGTTAGAAGTGCCGGATTGGCCTTCCTAACTGTCATTACTTACGATATGCAAAACTGTGACACGGCGCCATGAGGTGCACAAGAATTACAATCCTTAAGTAATGGTACTTAGATATGCCAATCGATAGCTCAGCAAGAAATAAGATTACTCTGCAAGCGCACAGAACTACCATTGTAGCATTTTAACCCGTGAGTATTCAAGGGTGTCGTATTTATAATTTCCCGTAGGAGGGCAATGTGCATCAAGCGTGGTGTAAACATGATCACTTATTGAGTGCAATGGTAGGCATAGAGTAAACAGGAATAAGACATGATTTCAAAATAGTGGACACACATCTGGGTCAACCTCAAGGATAAAAAGGGAAAATAAAGAACAAAAGAATATAACTAACTGAGCCGGCATTGGTCATATATAATTATGCAAAGAACTGCTAGCAACACATCTAATTAGTAAGTCTAGTATCAGGACTAAGTCTGGGGTGATAGGGAGATCCCCACAGCTGGTCTGCCAGCCGATAGAGACTTTACGAACTCCTACTTCAATATCCGAACGTGGGGGAGTGCTAGGGATGGACAGGGCTGTCACCACCTGCTCACCTACCCCTCTGCCCATGGGATACTGACATATTCGCCGATCTCCGCATACCTGAGCACCATGCTCACGTACTTGGAAACAACTCCTAACCTCCGCGGACCCCAACCCTTCGGATTGACAGGCTAGGTTAAGAGCAACCAAGAAGGCACGATGAACCAGCACCTCATTCCTAGTTCTTCCTCTATTCATACTAATTCGATGAACAACGAAGAACGACGATGAACAAGTCAAGAACATGACACATAAACTATACTCTAGACCATATATTATGCTCATAACAAGATCATAATTTTGCTCTAGTTCATATGCATGATCATATAAATATGATAAGAACTTGCTCATGGAAGAAGACCGAATTGTATTCATACCAAGATGATCCTTTTCTTCCAAGGGGACAAGCTCACCTTGATAGCTCTTGCCTTGCTCACAAACTACTAGTACTACTCTAAAGATACAAATGAGAGGTGTGAGGTAGATGACTCCAAAATGATGTGTATGTTGAATGAAAGAGCACCATCTATTTATAGTTGAACTAGGACGGTTTGGCGTATCTAAACTTGGAAGGAGGTGAAACCGCCCTTGGGAAACCGCCTAGAGCACTGCCACCGAAGACTGGGCCCGGGAGGCCCTACCAGGGGGGCGGCCGGTCCTGGGGGCGGTCGCACCCCTGGCTGGGCCCGCTGGCCACTGCCTTCTTGTGGTCAGTTGCTATCTGGGCCTGGGCCTCTCCCGTGGTTACGGATGGATCTAATTCAGCTTTTTGAGGTGGGCTTTCTTATTTTCTTGGTTTGCGCATTTGCGGAATACGTCGTTTGCTTTTGCGCTTTTTCCATGATGTTGTGCATTTCCACTTGTTACACCATTAAACCTACAAAACATGAATACTAGGGGTACAAGTGGAACTTGTTAGTAGTAAAGGCATATGTGCTAGAATATGTTTGTCTTTCTTCTTTTTAGTCTAAATTGGCGGCATAAAAGTGATCCATAAGGGCCGCCAACAAGACCCCCCAAGCTTAACCTTTGCTCGTCCCGAGCAAATAGCTAAGTGTGGTTGTTGATCAGGAGTTGCTACGATGCTGATATAATTCATAAGTGCCATGCCTATAACAAAGTATTCATTCGGAATTTAAATAGGTTGGCATTCTATCCACTCTTTACCTTGATTTCTCATGGGGCTTGTAGTTTCTCCAATTTCTTGAGCGGTTGCAAGACAGAATGGTTATAACAGATTCACCAATCATTCATTCTTTGATAGACCTTCTATCCGGAGGTTTTATGAATTTTTGTAAAATAAAACAAGTTCCTCAAATGATTCTCTTAATCGCTCAATGTGTATGATTACCTCACCAAAGGCATTGTAGTGTTGCCTTTGAATCCTACCACTAAGGCTGAGAGTGGAGTTTTTAGGTAGGTATGTGGCGGTATGTGGCCATACTTACATCACCTGTATTGCTGAGTCAAAGACCGGACCATAAGGAGATACAAGTCATACACTTTGATTGAGATGTGCAAGTGTGTGGAATATAAGTATGGTGGAAACCTTTCTCTAATTTTTTTGGCACTCCATGCATCATGACTCTCTTTTATTGGATGGAACAAAGTCTTTTGGAGAGATATGGGCTATAGAAAGATCATCCTCTTTTTTTTGAACGGGTATTTAGATTTTCTTTCCCGTTTGTTTTCTCATGCCCCTTGGTTTTCTTTTTTCTTTTCTTCTTCTTCTTCTTTTTTTTTTTACATAGCCCATATCTTTTTACTGACATATGGAAACTTATGGATGGAGAGATGTCATGATGGCGAATGCAAGGAGTGAAAATTTTGTATGAAGAATGCGCGACTCTCATAGTGAGGGTCGGTCATTTTTATTTGGTAAAAACAGAGGGCGCAACTCTCAGGGTAAGAGTTGGCGTATTTTTTTTGGTGGTTGGAAGGGTGCATGTTGTGCGCAACTCTCAGGGTGAGAGTCGGCTTTATTTGGTGGGTGTACGTGAATCTCAAGCATGGGTGCATGACTATAATCTCACTAGGTCTCAGCTTTTTGACTCGACTCAAAGTTCCGCAAGCAGCATATGACTAAAGTTTTGCAAAAGTAGAGCATGTCATATGGCCTTGGTAGGTATTTTCTAATCATTGGGGAACTTTTGATTTTTGAATTTTTTGAAAAGAAAACTCCGGATGCCAAGTTTCTCTTAGAACAAAGTCATAGCAAAGTCTATTTGTACCATCTCATATCTTGCAACAACTTAGAAAAGGATCTTGCAATTGCAACCCACAAGATTTCAAGTTCTCAGAATGAGACTTTTTTAGCCAACAAGCTTAAATCTTGAGGAATACTAAGTTATAACTTAGGCATAAACGAATTATAGACATAGCAACTATTCATCATTTCAACATAAGAGAAACTTACATATATTAGCACATATGGGAGTGGAATATTTTATTTTATTTATTTATTTTTTTTATAAGGAAATAAAATTGCAGAATTTAAAAATGCGAGAAATAAAGTGCAAGAAATTTAAAGATACATGTTACCTCTGTGGGGCCTCCTCCCCCAAGCTAGTTCAAGGCCTAGGTCCTGGGAACTGTCCTATAGACCGAAGGTAGACCATCTGTGCCTCGTGCCGCCGCCGGTTTGCATCTTCGAGGTCCACGAAGTGCTGCTGGTACTGCTCATGCCATTGAGTGGTAGTCTGGATGTGAGCGTTGAGCATACCTTGGATCTGCCTGTTTTGCAGCTCTAGTCCTCCCATGCGTGTGTTGAGAATCTCTAGTGTGACCGGCTGTGGGTGAAGTGGAGGTGGCATGCCTTCAGAATCTGAGGAGTGCACATGCTCGTGCTGCCTTGATCCTCCTGCCTCGTGTGAGTGCTGCCACCCTAACCCTCCAGCCCCGTGAGGGTGAGGAATGTGTCCCATACCATATCCATACCCAGGGGTGAACCCGGGTGTAGACATGACAGGGGACCATCCCATCCCTGGTGTCATGGTGGGCATGGTGGTGGTGTAGGTTGTACGGATGGTGCAGACTCCTCCTCCTGTACTCCTCTCCTTCGTGATCTCCTGCGGGAAACAGAACTCCTGCGTGCTTCTTCCTTCTCAACAAGGTCGAAGGTGAGAGATGGAGATTTATATAAAGTGAGATCTGGGTTAGGTAACGGTATCTCGTTTATATATCCCGGAAAATAAAATACCAAATTCTGTCCCGATTCGTCACGTTTTAGTGTGTAGGCTTGTACGAAATAGAACTCATTGAGCATAATGCGAGGAGTGGAGAGATAAACAATAGTACTAGCACCATGAGGATCAATACTAGTGGCAAGATGAATGATGAGTGAAGTGCACATGATAGGTGTAGAAGTTTTGAAAGAATTCAACCAGTGCTTAACAATATCATAGACAGGAGCGACTTTAATTTTTTAAGCATGGCATAAAGCAACTTCAACTCAATATCATAAGCATGATGCGTGTCCTCTCTAGGAAAGAAAGAATTAGCAGTCCACTTAAGCATAAACCTCAAAGTAGGATGATGGATGTTGTTGATATTAGGTTGGAATTTTCCAGTCATATTTTGTCCGGTTATCAGGTGCCAAAAAGTAATGACGATGATAACCCGAGAGAGAAAAACCCAAGTCAACAGAGCATCGCTCATGAAAGCCTAAATGGTTAGCAAAATCCTTCCAATAAAGACTATGCTCCTTCCCAAAGCAGCGGAAAGTAATACCATAATCGACAATTTGTAGAGTGCCCAAGACTTGGATGGTCAAAAGACGAAATCCAAGTTCGTGCACAGGGGCAACTCGGCTCCATCCAACATTTTTGAAAATGGTATTAAATTCGACGTCCATACCTGTCTGTTGGAGAAAGTGTGGGTCGAAGGCCGGTGTATGCAGGAACTCGCGTTCCTTGAGGAGGTTGTATGCTTGCATCTCCCGCTCACTCTCCAAGTCAATGAAGGGGGAGTCAGCCTCGTCGATGGCGTGGCCTCTTGGCGCCTCCTCTTCTTCATGCAGCGGGCTCTCCTCACTTGCGGGGGGGCCTTGGCTAGACTCCCCACGAGAGCGACGGCCTTTCCGGAACATGCCGGAAATCCGACCTCCGATCCCACTCATGGTGAGTGAGCTTAGCACGAGAACTTGTTTTGTGGAAGAGGTTTTTGCAGGAATTTTCTTGCACTTGATCTTTGTGGAAAGAAGTTAGAGAGTGATGGAGCAAAGGAGTGATGGAGCAAAGGAGTGATGGAGTGTAGAATGTGTGTGTGAGAGGGGTGAGGAGCTGCACCCGAACTCTTTGGTATTTATAGGCTTGATCGCAGGCGGGGGAGTGTTGCTTGCAACCGCTAGTAGCCGTTGGCAAAACGCCGCGCTGCAGAGCCGTTGGGCAGGGGGCGGTCGCCCCTGGGACTGGCCGGTCCCCTGGTAGGGCCGGTTCTGTCCTGTCTTCTTGCAGCTCCCTCTAATGGATACCCCCACGATGTAGCCGGTTACGGATGACTCCCATTCGGAACCTTGCTCCAGATTTTGATTTTCCACAAATTTATTTGAAATTTTTTGGTTTTCAAAAATTAATTAAAAATAAGATTTAGATATAGCAAAATCTAAACTTCCTAAGAATGATTTTTATAGAATTTTTGGAGAAGAGTTTATTTTGGACTAAAAATAGAGTTTTATAAAACTAGAAAGAGGGGAACTCTTTTTGAATGTAAGAAAGTATATATATTATATAAATACGTTTTTATTATTATTATATATTTTTTCGAAAGGATGAGATACAATACCTGAGTGGGGACACCTCCCCCAAGCTTGAAAGATGGTGTGGGCCCCTTCAGATATTTATTTATTTCTTTATATTTATTTATTTTTTGATAACTGCCGATGACCTTCGGCAAGGGCTCAACGTTTACAGTCCGTTGGCAAGACTCTTCTTCCTTTATTGCTTTGCAGCTGCATGAACAAACTCGGGAGAAGCCTCGGGTTGCCCCAGGATTTTTCCCGTATTGTTGGCAGGGATAGAAGCAGCTATTTGAGCTATTTGTGTTTCTAACATTTTGTTGAAACTTGCTTGATTTTGAACAGAAGAAGACAGAGTTTCAAGCTTTGCATTTATATTTTCAAACATTTTATTGTTGAAAGACAGCTTTTTGGTCAAATTCTCATTGATCTTAGCTTGTCCTAACATGAGGTCTTTTAAGGAAGGTTGGTTTGAATTGTAATTTGAATTAAAATTATTATCTTGCGGGCGGTGTTGGTTGTTCCACCCATTATTACCTTGCTGAGGTTGGCGAAACCCATTATTGACGTATGAAGCTTCTTCTTGGGTTTCGGGGCAATTGTTCCCCGAGTGGCCAACATTCCCACAGACTTCACACGTCATGTGTGAGTCCATGGCCTGGACGGTACTCATGGTAGGGTTGATGGCACGATCGTCCATCTTCTATATAAGCAAGTCTATTTTTGCGGCAAGCAAGTCCGTCTCCTTTACGGTATGCGTGCTTTTTTGTGTTTTTCTTCCTTCTCCCCAACTCTGGTTGGCCACCATCTTCTCAATAAGTGTAGTTGCATCCGCTATGGTGAGGGAGAGGAATGCACCTCCAGCTGCGGCATCTACGTGCCCTTTTGACATGGCCGTGAGGTCTTCATAGAAGTTTTGGAGCACGAGCCAATCTTCCATTCCATGATGAGGACAGGCTCGGATGTAATCCTGAAGCCTTTCCCAAGCTTCGGGGATGGACTCTAGCGAAGATTGCTGGAAGTTTGAAATCTTTGCCCTTAGAGCGCTGGTCTTGCTCATGGGGAAGAACTTGGCGAGGAAGGCCGTGGAACGTTTTTCCCACGTGTTAACAACTTCCTTGTTTTGGTTGAACCATTGCTTCGCTTTCCCCATGAGGGAGAAAGGAAACAAGCGGAGTCTGATGCTATCCTGTGCAACATTCTTGATGACAATGGTGTCGCACAGCTCAAGGAAGTGTTGCAGGTGAGCATTTGCGTCCTCACTTGGCAAGCCACAGAACTGACTCGCCTGCACCATCGAGATAAGGCCCGTACGGATCTCGAAATTTCCATCTCCAACATTGACAGCGGGCCCAATGGGCACGTTGGCAACAACGGGAGTGGAGTAGTCACGGAGTGTCTTGGCCATAGCGGTAGTGGCGGATGGTGCGAGAGTGACCAGTTCGTCTTCCGATGGGGTAGCAGAGGAAGAAGCGGTACAAGACCTTTTCTTCCTTAGGAGTGCTTCCGGATTACTGGTGAAATTGTTCGGCAGAGCAAAACCGCTCATACACTATCCTGTTTTCATTCCATTAAAAAGAGGAAGAAAATAGCGAAGTTAGCCTGTTTAAACTACGTCTACCAATGCTTTGTTATGCAATCGATGTTTATGCCAGCTTAGATGTTTTTGCCCTCCCCGGCAACGGCGTCAGAAATGCTTGTTGGCGTTTCTTAGCATCACTACTAAAGATAGACTATAAGTCCGTCCTTAATAATAATACTAGAAATGTAAGTTGACCTTCTCAACCACCATTACTTCAGAAAGGTAACCCTTGGCCCTTAATGGCGCTGGCCTAGGTAATACAGTCTGGTAATAGCAGTTAGAAGTGCCGGATTGTCCTTCCTAACCGTCATTACTTACGATATGCAAAACTGTGACACGACGCCGTGGGGTACACAAGAATTACAATCCTTACGTAATGGTACTTAGGTACGCCAATCGATAGCTCAGCAAGAAATAAGATTACTCTGCAAGCGCACAGAACTACCATTGTAGCATTTCAACCCGTGAGTATTCAAGGGTGTCGTATTTATAATTTCCCGTAGGAGGGCAATATGCATCAAGCGTGGTGTAAACATGATCACTTATTGAGTGCAATGGTAGGCATAGAGTAAACAGGAATAAGACATGATTTCAAAATAGTGGACACACATCTGGGTCAACCTCAAGGATAAAAAGGGAAAATAAAGAACAAAAGAATATAACTAACTGAGCAGGCATTGGTCATATATAATTATGTAAAGAACTGCTAGCAACACATCTAATTAGTAAGTCTAGTATCAGGACTAAGTCTGGGGTGATAGGGAGATCCCCGCAGCTGGTCTGCCAGCCGATAGAGACTTTACGAACTCCTACTTTAATATCCGAACGTGGGGGAGTGCTAGGGATGGACAGGGCTGTCACCACCTGCCCACCTACCCCTCTGCCCATGGGATACCGACATATTCGCCGATCTCCGCATACCTGAGCACCATGCTCACGTACTTGGAAACAACTCCTAACCTCCGCAGACCCCAACCCTTCAGATTGACAGGCTAGGTTAAGAGCAACCAAGAAGGCATGACGAACCAGCACCTCATTCCTAGTTCTTGCTCTATTCATACTAATTCGATGAACAATGAAGAACGACGATGAACAAGTGAAGAACATGACACATAAACTATACTCTAGTCCATATATTATGCTCATAACATGATCATAACATTGCTTTAGTTCATATGCATGATCATATAAATATGATAAGAACTTGCTCATGGAAGAAGACCGAATTGTATTCATACCAAGATGATCCTTTTCTTCCAAGGAGACAAGCTCTCCTTGATAGCTCTTGCCTTGCTCACAAACTACTAGTACTACTCTAAAGATACAAATGAGAGGTGTGAGGTAGATGACTCCAAAATGATGTGTATGTTGAATGAAAGAGCACCATCAATTTATAGTTGAACTCAGACGGTTTGGCGCATCTAAACTTGGAAGGAGGTGAAACCGCCCTTGGGAAACCGCCTAGAGCACCGCCACCGAAGACTGGGTCCGGGAGGCCCCACCAGGGGGGCGGCCGGTCCTGGGGGCGGTCTCACCCCTGGCTGGGCCCGCTGGCCACCGCCTTCTTGTGGTCGGTTGCTATCTGGGCCTGGGCCTCTCCCGTGGTTACGGATGGATCCAATTCAGCTTTTTGAGGTGGGGTTTCTTATTTTCTTGGTTTGCGCATTTGCAGAATACGTCGTTTGCTTTTGTGCTTTTTCCATGATGTTGTGCATTTCCACTTGTTACACCAACCTGCAAAACATGAATACTAGGGGTACAAGTGGAACTTGTTAGTAGTAAAGGCATATGTGCTAGAATATGTTTGTCTTTCTTCTTTTTAGTCTAAATTGGCGGCATAAAAGTGATCCACAAGGGCCGCCAACAGTCGCCACGCCTCTGACCAGCGGGCCGGGGTAGCACCGAAGGTCGAGTGCGGCCCGAGCGTCCAAGTGGAGGAGCTTGGGCCTGCTCTCCCTGAGTAGCTGTCTCCTACTGCTCCTGCTACACTAGCTACCTCTGTGGCTGCTCGGTCTGTGCCTGTGGCTGCTCCTGAGAACGCTCTCTGCCTGCAAAACTGACCTCAATGCCTCCAATGTGGAGGCCTCTACCATGCTCTACCTCCTCTGCTGCCTGTGCTGCCCTGATGGCCTGTTGCTGCTCTGCTATCAGCTGCCTCTTCCTCTTCTTGCTGGGCTCTGCCATGGGGGCCTTCCCCTTGTCCTGAGGTGGACGAGGAGGAGGCCTCTCATCCCCACCTGTGCCACCCTGACTGCGGCTCGCTTGCTTGCAACGAACCATCGCGGCCAAACTGTGAAGTCTGCCAACTGCTAGCTGTCACTCGTGAGGTTTGGCCTCAATCCGTATCCACGGGCTTGGCCATAGATTCTCTGCCATTGCCTACAGCCTCAGACCACGACAAGCTGCAAGATAGATAGACAGGGATTTATATAAGCATATTAAGCACTAGAGAAAAGAGATCCCTATCGGAAGCAAGCAGTCGAGGTGAGAAATAGAATAGCATGAGCAACAACCTGTGAGGTAAGAAGACCTGCCAAAAGGTAAGTACTCTGTTGACGTGAAGCACCAACCACGGAAGAACTCAAGCCACTGTCGAAAAGAAAAGGGCAAAAAGGCATGAGCAGAACAAAGACAAGAGCTAGGGTTTTGAGAAGAAGAATGAAAGGAGAGCACAAACCCTAGAGGATAACAATGGCACGAAGATGCACCTTCAACTCATCCAAGGATTGCCCTGGGACCTCAGGGACTCAAGGGTACACCTGCGGGAAGCAAAGGTGTGCACCAGATAGTTAACACTGTGAAGAAGGTCCTTGGAGACACACTATCGAGCACCTAGAGGGCGAGGGAAAGGTGCTCACCTCCAACACAAGTTGAGCTCGAAGGGCCTCGGCCACAACAGAGAAGGGACCGAGGAAGAGCTCAACAGGGAGAAGGAAGATGCCGGGAGAAGATTTTCGGCTGAGACAGAGCTCCTCGATGGCAAGGACACGACGGAGAGGGAGCAGCCGAGCGCAGAGACCCGATCTGCTGCGCGCAGGGAGGGACATCGGCGGCAAGGGCACCGGCTGGAAGAACAGCGAGCCAGAGCGCACGGCGAGGCGGACGGCGCGGGTAAGTTTGCGAAGCTAGGGTTAGGGCGTGCGGTGCGGCGACAGCGACGGCGGTGTACGGCTCGGGCGAGTGGTGGAAAGAAGAAGAGAGAAACGAGCAGCGGGCCCCACGCGACAGAGATAGAAAATAACTTAACCTTGCGATTCAACCGACCGTCAGACCGAACCTTAGCACACCATCAGACCAAACCAAAAGGGAGTCCGACGCTTCCAGAGAGCACCAGAGTGCTTCCAGAACCGTTAGACCCCGTCTGACGCTCCACGTCGAACTAAGTCCTTCAGTCCGACGGCTTCAGACACAGGGCCAAGGACCATCGGACTGTGGCAAATGGTCCAACGCTAGGAAAACTAGTGTCTGACGCCTCAGTCTGACGCTCTAAAACCCTGATTTCTTCATGTTTCCTCGCGCCGAATTCTCCCAACTAAGTTCCAACCCCAATAAGAGTCAAATAAACAACAGTTAGAACTAGTATGAGATGTCCTCTCTCAAACCCTCAATTTTTCAAATAGTTTGCCATACGCATATGTAGTTTTTATGAAAATAGGCAACGAAATCCAAGAATGAAACGACCAAACAACAACCATGCATATGCAATGCAAATTCGCATAAAATAAACTAGTTGCTTGTCAAGTTTGTCCTCGGGTAAGCTTCTTCATACGCTTTTGGGTGGTTATCTTAACCGAGTTAGACAAGCCCTACGTGCAATTTAAAGCTAGACATGTTTTATATTACAATGCAATGCACATGACAACACAAGAACATCTTTTAGTGAAGTTGCTTAGATCAAGGCAATTGAGTTCATTCCTTAGAGAGCAAAACCGTGCCTCATCCAATGTTTTGTGAAGATATTCGCCAAGTTATCATCCATTCTCACTCCCTCAAAGGAAATGTCACCTTTAGCAACGTGATCTCTAAGGAAGTGATGGCGGATGTCAATGTGCTTAGTGCGGGAGTGTTAAACTGGGTTATTGGCAAGTTTTACCACACTCTCGTTGTCACACAACAAAGGCACCCTTTTTAAGTTAATTCCATAATCAAGTAGGGTTTGTTTCATGTAAAGGATTTGTGCACAACAAGCACCCGTGGCAATGTATTCCATTTCAGTTGTTGACAAGGCAACACTATTTTCTTTCTTGGAGGACAAAGAAACTAGTGATCTTCCAAGCAAATGGCACCTTCCGGATGTGCTTTTCTGGTCAATCTTGCAACCGGCATAATCCGAATCGGAATAGCCGACAAAAGTAAAGTTAGCTCCATTGGGATACCAAAGGCCAATGCTTGGGGTGTGCTTTAGGTACCTAAGGATTCTTTTTACCGCAGCTAAGTGTGTGTTGGCACTTCTTAGCGTCAGCAGAAAAGTCCGCAAGCACACGGAAGTACCGTTGTAGCCTTCACCCGGAAGTATTCAGGGTATCATAATTTTCCAGAGGAACGGTCTTTGTACTTAGTCTCTTAAACTAGTTTACTCAGAAGAGATGGAAGGGACAGCTTGGGTAGAGAGGTTCTTCTAAGGTCAAATGCATATAAGCGATGGAAACTTCCCCACTACTTGCTTGCTTCAGGCCCACTGACGCGCCTGGTCTGCCAGGCGATACCAGTATCAGCGCTATTCCATGTCCGAACGTGGGGGGATGCTGGCACGAGTGGACAGGGCTGTCACCACCTGCCACCTACCCCTCTGCCCGTGGGCACGCGCAACATACAAAGGTAGACTCCGACCTAGACACCACGCCTACAAAGGCGACTACTACTCTAGCGGCGTATAGGAACATCCGTCTCTATCAGGAGTCCTCTTACTAGAGCATCCGTCCAAAGGACGAACGATGATCCCACAAACAAGTAGCTTTAAGGAAGTAACATGCTTAATGAATCAAACCAAAGTTGAACACGAACTTCTTACTTCAAGTAGCAAGACGATCGTAGAGGTACAAGTTGGATCGAGAGCCGACAAGCTCGGCACTTCGTCCACCCGGAGGCAGAACTGCTTCGACTCCGCTCTTTCTCCAGCTGTTGTCCCTCTCTCACTCCCTATACTAAATTAGCTATAAGCTAATGGAATGGAGCTTGCTCTTCCTCTCTACATTGTGACCTTTTGTGTTGATTCATGAATAGGGTGTAGAGAGGAGGCCTCCTTTTATAGCTTGAGAGGAGGGGGTTCTGTGCAAAAGGATCATCCTCACATGGAAAGATCCAAACCGACCTACAAAGGGCAGTTTCCACTTGCCATCTGTGTTGATCGTAGATGGGACCGTCCTTGGGGAACCGCCCTACACCTGTCAGAAGAAAACTGGGCCCGAAAGGCCCCACCAGGGGGGCGGCTGGTCCCCTGGCTGGGCCTTCTAGCCACCACCTTTTGGGAGCACGTGGGCCTCATTGATAGCTTCGTTTTGACTGGTGATTCAGCCCAATTGGAATTCGGATGAGTGAGTTATGGCCAAAATACTCAAGCCTACTCGTGGAGTCCTAAATTGGATTCGAACTCATATATCTTTTTATTGGGAACTCCAAATAATGCAAATAATATATGCATTTTGATCAGCGCGACGAGCTCTCCACAATGGTGTAGTCCATTTTATTATTTGAGATACTTTTATGTTGTGAAAACTCGGATATTCCTGCAACATAGTGGGAAACACCAAAACTTATGGAACTTGTTAATTAAAGAATATTTTTCTATGATGTTCCATGGATTTATATTATTATTGGTGGTATAAAATTTGACTTAAGGACCGCCAACAAGACCCTCACACTTAGTCCTTTGCTCGTCCTCGAGTAAAGGTTTAAAGGACTAAGATGGGTCATCTCCTTGATATATAACCTGCATACAAGATATTCCAAGCTTCATCTGCACTTGTGAACTTCAAAGTGTCTACCACATTTTCTTGGGTAATTGAATAATGGAACTACATGGATTCAAATCCCCTTGCATCAGTTAGCTCAGAAACTTGGGTTTTTATAAGATTTTTGAAAAAGAAAAGATAGCCTTGCTCCTCAAATGATACTCTCAAATCGCTCATATATGTGTCTGGGTCCTCATCAAGGCATTTTGGAATTGCCTTCCTTCATAACCCATCTCTAAAGATTTTGAGTGGAGTTTTGGGTAGGTATGAAAGTGGGCATACTTGCATCACATATATTGTCAAGTCAAAAACCGAACCACACGGAAATACAAGTCATACACTAGATTGAGATGTGCAAGTGTGTGGCATGGAAGATGATTCCTAATTCTAACTGTTTTTGGTACTCCATGCATCATGACTCTCTTTATTGGATAGATGGATGATTCTTTGAAAAGTATGGGCTATAAAATGAAATATTCATATATGTATCTTTTTTCTTGAACGGGGCTTTGGACTTTCCCGTTTGTTTATTGCTAAAATTTTTTCTCTCTTTTCGTGCCCCTTGGCATGTGTATATATGTATTTTTTCTCTTTTTTTTTGTCCCTTGGCATACTTTTTTTTAAACATAGCCCATGTCTCTTCTTAATGCAAACTTTGAATGGAGAGATATCATGATGGAATGCGAGGAGTAATTATATGGTGGAGGATGAATGCGCGACTCTTAGGTTCCACCAAATAAAAATGCCGACTCTTACCCTGAGAGCCGCACATTTGTTATCCACCAAATAAAAATGCCGACTCTTAGGGTAAGAGTCGGCATTTTTATTTGGTGGATAACAAATGTGCGGCTCTCAGGGTAAGAGTCGGCATTTTTATTTGGTGGAAGAGTGTACAACTCTTAGAGTAAGAGTTGGCATTTTTGGTAGATGACAGGGTGCTCATTGTGCGCAACTCTTAGTGTAAGAGTCGGCATTTTATTGGTGGATGCATGTGAATCTCAATCATGGGTGCATGACCATAATCTCACATAGGTCACAACAATTTGACAAAACTCAATGATCCGACAAACAGCATATGACTAAAGGTTTGCAGAAGTTAAACATGTCATATGGCCTTGGTGGGAAATTCATTATCATTGAGGAGCATGCCATCTCATTTTGATTTTGTAAAATAAGTCCTAAGTCCATCATAAAAAGAGCAAGGTTCAAATCATCCAGCTATATCACATACTCCAATTATTTAGACAACATGAGGTCCCTATGATAGTTGTTCACAAGTTATAGGAATGTTGGCGAGGAATAAGGAGTATGCAAATTTTATCAAAGGAATAGCATGGAGATGGCGTGTCAGAAGTTTTGCATTTTTAGATTATTAGATTTAAAACTTTAGAACTTAGGGAGATATGAGAGTAGAGGTGCACAAACCACCGTTGAAGATTGAAGGAGGTTTATGGAAGTCATGTGTCCTGTCTTTGTTGCGTGATGAGTCACTCGGTGTTGTGCAACGTGCAGGGGAGATCTTGAAGGTGTGTTAGGTATGCTTGAGAGATCTCCCCCACACTTATTCTTGTACCTGCTTTATTTTGGAAAAAAGAAAACAAAACAAGAGCAACAACAACAAGCAAGGACTCTATTGGCTATAAGACCCGAGAGCAAGAAAGATATTATTATTATTATTATTTCTTTATTAGTTTTATTCAAAACTTGTTCACTCAACTTTTTATAAACAAGGTCAAGATAAAGAGGCAGAGAAATATATGCCTTGGTTTATCTCCATATCAGATTACTTTCATTGATTATGTCAACAACTCAAAGTTCATTGATCAAATTTCAACACCATGTCAAATTTTGATCAAAAAAAGGCCATTTTAACCTAAGCACCATGTTTAATTTTAAAAAAAGACCTATGGATGTACCTTATAAGACTACACCCAAACCAGAGTTTATAACATAAGCAAAGGAAGCATGAATTTGTATGATCAAATGAAGACAATTATAAGAAGTTGGTGAACATTTATTTACCTTCGCATACCTGAGTATATGTACTGGCAACATATATGTATGAGGTGTTGAAGTTGTTGTTGCAGCTAGCATGATGGTTCTGCTCAGGTGATCTCCGAAACCAGGCCACACACACATCAATGAGCATGGGCCATGGGCCTTGATGATACTAGCAAAGGTTCAGAAGATGGTGACTCCCAATCTTGTTTTTCTAGTTCTCTTTCTTTTTTTTCTTTTTTAGTCTCCCTCATCTCTCTTCTTTTTTTCTTTCATTCATTTTTTTCTTCTCTCTTTTTTATATCATCTCTCTCTCTCTTTTTTCTCAATATATATATTAACTCTCTCTTCTTTTTTTTTTGCAAGGCGAGGCTGACATCTTCATCATCATTTTTTAAATGACCCTTTGGTGTGCATGGAACTTGGGTTTCTCACCGTCCTCCCCCACACTAGGACTTTTGCATAAAAGTCAAGTGTAGAGTTAGGGCCTTCTTACGAGTGTGTTCCATTACCTAGGAGTGCATCAAGCTTTTGTAGTTGATGTCGTTCCATGTCGTCAAGCATCATATGACTCGAGTTCTTCTTAATCTTTCCTGAAATGGTTAGCGACATACCCGAAGGTGCATACTAACTTGACAACATTTTTTTTGAAAATAACAATAGTAATAATAAAAAATATATATATTTTTTTACGGATAATCCGGGGTATCTCCCGGCAGTGCTTAAGTTATGGTCTTAAGCTTGACCGTGGGAACTTCTTCTTGCAGCAATCAATGGAGGTGTAGTTTCCAGCTTTACCACCAATCATAGGTATTAATATTCAAGCTGAAAGGTACGCACCATCGTACTACTACGGGATTTGCAATGTTCATGACAAACATAAACATTCACAACCATTCTCTCAAAAAGTTGAACAACTAGAATCAAGAGATGGTTGCGAGATCCTCGTAGAAGCAGGTGGTCCGAAGCGAAACAAACTCTGGAGACCTTGATCATGAAACGTGAGGGACCTCAAAACCATGCTTGTTAGTGGGCTCCTTCTTGGCTCTAGAGTTGTTGCTTCGGGCATGTCCTGTGGCATGGAAGTTTTCATTCTCATAAGATATATCATGGAGGATGATCACTAAACCTTGACCATTATCGAGAACAATGTTCTTGATGGCCGAGGGACATGCATCTTGTTCGAGCAAGTAGCTTTACTTCGCCTTTAGGTTTTCGAGCAAGTGCTATGGCTGGCAGAAGCAAAACTTTCAAACTTCTCATCGGGGCTCCCTTCTTTTTTTATATATATAAATGAGATTTTCAAGAGGGTGCCCTATGAGAAGATCAAAATTGAGGATGGCATAGATGAGGAAGTATAAGAAACTTCGGTTTCGTTAATTTCCAATGGCATAATCTCACAAAACTCAAAGATGAGTCCGGATGGACTTCTGAAAAGTTTGTCGGTCAGGACTAGCGGCATATCGCCCTAAAAGTGTTTCCTGCTGGAATGAAAGTAGTCCCAACTGTGAGGATGTGTAGAGCTTTCACGGAAGTCCCCCTTAATGAGCAAGACATGGTTGTGGGAGGTGAAAGAATCTGAATTTCTTCAGAAGAACGTTTCACTTCCAACAAGCAACAACCGTACTTTCGATGAAGAAATGTTCAGAATTTTGTGCCAAGAAATGTTTCAAAGTTCTGCCATAATCCTCAAATTTTGATAGCGAACTCCGAAGGATAAAATATTCCTTCCTTTGGTGTTCGTGGTTCGGGCGAGGGCTCAATAGACGAATCGAAGGGTGGCAAGGGAAAGGATTCGGCTGCTGAGGGCTCTTCAGAACTTGACATGCCCTTGTATTGAGGGGTTTGGGTACGATGACGGGAGAAGCGTGCTTCTCTAGGATGCAAACAAGGATTTTCCTCTATTCTGTCATGGTTTTTATGAAAACGACCCTCCAACGGTTATGTCAAAGCATAGGGCAGCATCTATGTCTAGATCCGAACAAAGGATATGCAAAAGCACATTATCGGATAAAGACAAGTCTAGGTCAGCATGTATAAACATTGTAAACCTAGCCTAGGCTGCACCTATGGACTTCTTCTCTTTTTGTTCAAAATCGAGGTTTGCCTTTGGTAGAGCGGCGATACGAGACATGGGTAAGAATGCAAGATAAAACTTGATCTTAAGTTCATCCCATTCTCCATTCGTACTTTCTACGGCATCAGTGTACCATTGTTTTGCCTCCCGTTGAGGGAGAATAGAAACAATTTCCACTTAAGAATTTCTTGTGTCATGTCAGGAATACTTAGGCATGAACACAATTCCTCGAATTTTTACAAATGGTCAAAAGAATTTTCATTGTCGTGACCAAAGAAGGGTTTTGTCCGAACCACAGCTTTGAATCTTGGGTGGAGTTCACAACTAGATGGAAATTTTGGTTTTGAAAAAGAATGTGGTTCAAAGAACTCCCACTTTGAAGCAGAAGAATTTTGAATTTGGAGCTGACTTCATGGTGAAGGGATCGGATAAAAAGGAATATTTTGTTTTTATAAAAAGAAAAGATAAAAGATTTTTTTTGATAAAACACAAGAATACACGGGTGAACTAGGTTCGGAGATAAATACGACAACCGTTCCCTGGCAACGGCGCCAGAAAGCTTGTTGGCGCTTCTTAGCGTCAGCAGAAAAGTCAGCAAGCGCATGGAAGTACCGTTGTAGCCTTCACCCGGAATTATTCAGGGTATCGTAATTTCCCAGAGGAACGGTCTTTGTACTTAGTCTTTTAAACTAGTTTACTCAGAAGAGACGGAAGGGATAGCTTGGGTAGAGAGGTTCTTCTAAGGTCAAACGCATATAAGCGATGGAAACTTCCCCACTACTTGCTTGCTTCAGGCCCACTGACGCACCTGGTCTGCCTGGCGATACCAGTATCAGCGCTATTCCGCGTCCGAACGTGGGTGGATGCTGGTACGAGTGTGCAGGGCTATCACCACCTGCCACCTACCCCTCTGTCCGTGGGTGCGCGCAACGTACGAAGGTAGACTCTGACCTAGCCACTACGTCTACGAAGGCGACTACTACTCTAGCG
Organism: Eremochloa ophiuroides; assembly: GCA_038502445.1. Taxonomy (NCBI): domain Eukaryota; kingdom Viridiplantae; phylum Streptophyta; class Magnoliopsida; order Poales; family Poaceae; genus Eremochloa; species Eremochloa ophiuroides. The sequence goes on along the minus strand of JAHLJS010000009.1, from coordinate 17,858,402 downwards.
GCGTACAGGAACATCCGTCTCTATCAGGTGTCCTCTTACTAGAGCATCCGTCCAAAGGACGAATGACGATCCCACAAACAAGCAGCTTTATGGAAGTAACATGCTTAATGAAGCAAACCAAAGTTGAACACGAACTTCTTACTTCAAGTAGCAAGACGATCGTAGAGGTACAAGTTGGATCGAGAGCCGACAAGCCCGGCACTTCGTCCACCCAGAGGCAGAACTGCTTCGACTCCACTCTTTCTCCAGCTCTTGTCCCTCTCTCACTCCCTATACTAAATTAGCTATAAGCTAATGGAATGGAGCTTGCTCTTCCTCTCTACATTGTGACCTCTTGTGTTGGTGAATCCATTCATGAATAGGGTGTAGAAAGGAGGCCTCCTTTTATAGCTTGAGAGGAGAGGGTTCTATGCAAAAGGATCATCCTCACATGGAAAGATCCAAACTGACCTCTAAATGGTGGTTTCCACTTGCCATCTGTGTTGATCGTAGGTGGTACCGTCCTTGGGGAACCGCCTTACACCTGTCAGAAGAAAACTGGGCCCGAGAGGCCCCACCAGGGGGGCGGCCGGTCCCCAGGCTGCGCCTTCTGGCCACCACCTTTTGGGAGCACGTGGGCCTCGTCGATAGCTTCGTTTTGACTGGTGATTGAGCCCAATCGGAGTTCGGATGAGTGAGTTATGGCCAAAATACTCAAGCCTACTCGTGGAGTCCAAAATTGGATTCGAACTTATATATCTTTTTATTGGGAACTCCAAATAATGCAAATAATATATGCATTTTGATCAGCGCGACGAGCTCTCCGTAATGGTGTAGTCCATTTTATTATTTGAGATACTTTTATGTTGTGAAAACTCGGATATTCCTGCAACATAGTGGAAAACACCAAAACTCGTAGAACTTGTTAATTAAAGAATATTTTTCTATGATGTTCTATGGATTTATATTATTATTGGCGGTATAAAATGTGACTTAAGGACCACCAACAGTGTGGTTCCTTAGGGTTAGCTTGAAAGCGTGCACATATACACACACTAAACATGATGTCGGGCCTAGATGCGGTCAAGTATAACAAACTACCGATCATAGAACGATAGAGAGTTTGGTCAACCGATTTACCTCCCTCATCAAGGTCGAGATGTCCATTGGTAGGCATGGGGGTCTTGATGGGCTTGCATTCTTCCATATGAAAGCGCTTGAGAAGGTCCTTCGTGTACTTCTCTTGTGACACGAACGTCCCCTCCCTCAATTGCTTGACTTGGAAGCCGAGGAAGAATGTGAGCTCACCGATCATGGACATCTCAAACTCCTTTGACATCATATCACCAAATTCCTTGCAAAAATCTTCATTAGTCGAACCAAAAATAATATCATCAACATAAACTTGACAAATGAAGATATGCCCTTTATGCTTCTTGGTGAATAGTGTGGTATCAACCAAGCCGATTTTGAAGCCCTTGTTGAGGAGGAAGTCGCGGAGGCGCTCATACCAAGCCTGTGGGGCTTGCTTCAAGATATAGCGCCTTGGACAACCTATAAACATAGTTTAGATATTTAGGGTCTTCAAAACCTGGTGGTTGCGAAACATAGACAAGTTCATTTATGAAGCCATTTAAAAATGCACTTTTCACATCCGTTTGAAAGAGTTTTAGGTTGTGATTAGATGCATATGCAAGTAGGATACGGATGGCTTCCAATCTTGCAACCGGGGCAAAAGTCTCACCAAAATCCAAGCCTTCAACTTGGGAGAATCCTTTTGCCACGAGCCTTGCCTTGTTTCTCACAATGTTGCCCTTGTCATCTTGCTTGTTGCGGAAAACCCGCTTGGTGCCTATGATTCTTGCTCCTTTTAGCTTCTCTTCAAGTGTCCAAACTTGATTGCGGGTGAAATTATTGAGTTCTTCATGCATGGCATTCACCCAATCCAGATCTTGAAGAGCTTCTTCTATACTAGTAGGCTCAATGCAAGAGACAAAAGAGTGATGTTCAATGAATTGAGCATGCCTTTGTGAGCGAGTCATTACCCCCTTGAAGGACTCCCTATTATGAGATCTTGAGGATGAGCTTGTAGGAGTGGAGTTGTTCTTCTATCAACCACTTGAGGAGGAGGTTGTGGAGCATCAACATCTTGTGCTTGTGCCTCAATATCTTCTTGTGTGATGTGGGTGTCTTCATGTGGATCCACCCCATCCTTGTCTTCATCATCTTGAGGCACATTTGATGAAGATGGTTGATTGATCACTCGCACATCATCACCATCATATTCATCATCTTTAGGCTTAATGTCTCTGGTTGGCATGTTCTTCATAGCCTTCCTTAATGGTTCATCACCTACATCATCAAGATTCTCATGCTCTCCTTGAGAGCCGTTAGATTCATCAAACTCCACATCATATGTTTCTTCAACAAGGCCGGTGGCATTGTTGAATACTATATATGCTTTGGACTTCGATGAGTAACCAACATGAAAACCAATATCACATCGTCTTTGAAACTTCCCTAGGTGTTGCCGCTTCTTGTAGATGTAGCATTTGCAACCAAACACCAGGAAGTAGGAGACATCCAGCTTCTTGCCAATGGCTAGCTCATGGGGGGTCTTCTTTAGCAACCGGTGAGGAAATAGATGGTTAGATGCATAGCATGCGGTGTTGATTGCCTCCGCCCAAAACCTCTCCGGTGTGTTGTACTCATCAAGCATTGTCCTTGCAAGGGTGATCAATGTCCGGTTCTTCCTTTCAACAACTCCATTTTGTTGAGGTGTATAGGTGGATGACACCTCATGCTTGATCCCAACTTCATCACAATAATCTTCAATGTTTGTGTTGTCAAATTCCTTCTCATTGTCACTTCTAATCTTCTTGATCTTCACTTCAAATTCATTTTGTGCTCTCTTGGCAAACTTCTTGAAATATGCGGCAACTTCGGTCTTGTCATGAAGAAAGAACACCCAAGTGTATCTTGAGAAATCATCAACAATCACTAGACAATAGAGATTGCCACCAATGCTTGCATAAATTGTTGGCCCAAATAAATCCATGTGAAGTAGCTCTAAAGGTCTTGATGTTGATACAAATGCCTTGCATGGATGTGTATTTGCCACTTGCTTGCCGGCTTGACAAGCACTACACAATTTATCCTTCTCAAATACAACATCTTTCGATCCTCTCACCATTTCCTTCTTCAATCGCTTCTTGAGTGTGCTCATCCCAACATGTGCAAGCCTTCTATGCCAAAGCCACCCAAGAGATTGTTTGATGAATAGACAAGTCTTCAAATTTGCTTCTTCCGAGTTGAAGTCCACTAGATAGAGGTGATTGTACCGAAAGCCCTTGAATATCACTTTATTGTCATCTTTCTTGGAAACAACCACTTCTTCACTTGTAAATAGGCATTTGAAGCTAAGATCACACAATTGACCAACGGATAGCAAGTTGAAACTCAAAGAAGCAAGTAGAAGAACATTTGAAATAGAATGATAGAGATGGCCACTTTGCCAAGCCCTTGCACTTTGCTCTTGGAATTATCACCAAATGTAATCTTTCCTTGGTCTTCTACATTCTCTTCAAGTGAGGTGAACATACGAGCATCACCGGTCATATGTTGAGTGCATCCACTATCAATTACCCAATGAGAGCCATCGGTCTTGTTGTTCACCTACACACAATAAATCAAGCTTGATGTTTAGGAACCCATACTTGAGAAGGGCTCCGGACTTTCTCAACCAAAGCTCTTGCCACCCTCAATTGCCTAGGCCTATTCTTGTTAGGGGGACCTAGGAAAATGACTTTCACTTTGCCCTTAGAATCTTTTCTTAGCATGTAGTGAGCATCAAAGGCAAAGGGCCTAGCATGCTTGGGCAAAGGTTGTGGTGGTGATGTCTTGCACTCATGAGCAAAGTGATCTTCTTGTCCACATTCAAAACATCTCTTTGGCTTGGGCTTAGGCTTGTTCTTTGATTTGTTGGGATGATTTTCAGCTCTAATATTTTGCACCTTCTCACCCATGTAGCCAATCCCACTTCTATCAAATTTCATCACGGTGTTCATGAGGAGATCACTTTGAAGATATTGCCCTCTTGTGAATCTTTGCAACCCAACGGTGAGGTGACTTTTCTCTTGCTTTAATTTCTTGTTCTCTTCCAACAAAGATGCAAGTTGACACTTCTCACCCTTGAGAATCTTGTTTTCTTCTCTTAGCACTTCAACTTCATCATCTTGTTGCACCATCTCAACGACAATGGTGTTGGTGGTTGATTGCTTTTCTAGCTCTTTCTTCAAGTTGTCATTTTCAATCTTGAGCTTCAAATAGTCATAATGGCAATCGGCCACCACCACTTCCTTGCCTTTGCTACTGTTGGCGGTCCTTAAATCCTATTTCTTACCGCCAATATGTCACTAAAATAAATAGTAGGTAGGGCTTTAAACTAACATTTCCACAAGTTTTGGTGTGTACTTGACTTACAGGTGTGACATGTGGAAATGCACAAAAACTATAAAGAAAGCGCAAATCCAGGAAACGTATTCAGAGAAGGCACTATCCAAGAAAATAAGAAAGCCTACCTCAAACGCTAAACTGGATCCATCCGTAACCGCGGGGGAGGCCCAGGCCCAGGGAGCAACCGACCACCCGAAGGCGGTGGTCAGATGGCGTTCCCCAGGGACCGACCGCCCCCTGGTGGGGCCTCTCGGGCCCATCCTTCTCAGGCAGTGCGTAGGTCGGTTCCCTCAAGGCGGTTCCACCTGCTTCCATATTTGTTGGCGCCCGAACCGTCCTGGTTAGACTATAAAAGAGAGGGAGAGCTCCCCTCCAACACACACCATCATTTGGAGCCATTTAGCTCACCTCTCATTTGTATTCTTTAGATTAGTTTTATTATTAGAGCAAGGCAAGAGCTAGCAAGGAGAGTTTGTATCTTTGGAAGAAAAGGATCATCTTGGTATGAATACAATTCGGTCTTCTTCCATGAGCAAGTTCTTATCATACTTATATGATTACGCATATGAACTAGAGTATAGTCTTGGTCATGTTATGATCATGATATATGAACTAGCATATAGTTTATGTGTTATGTTCTTGACATGTTCATCGTTGTTCTTCATCGTTCATCGACTTAGTATGAATAGAGGAAGAACTAGGGATGAGGTGACGGTTCGTCATGCTGTCATGGTTACTCTTAGCCTAGCCTGTCACTCCGAAGGGGTGGGGTCCTAGGGGGTTTGGAGTTGTCTCCAAGTACGCGAGCATGGTGCTCGGGTATGCGGAGATCGGCGAATATGCCGGTATCCCGCGGGCAGAGGGGTAGGTGGGCAGGTGGTGACAGCCCTGTCCATCGTTAGCACTCCCTCACGTTCAGGTATTGGGTAGGAGTTCGTAAAGTCTCTATCGGCTGGCAGACCAGCTGCGGGGATCTCCCTGTCATCCCAGACCTAGTCCTGATACTAGACATGCTAGTTAGATGTTTACTAACAGTTCTTTGCATAGTTATATATGACCAATGCCTGCTCAATTAGATATATTATTTTATTCTTTATTTCTATTTTATCCTTGAGGTCGGCTCAGATGTGTGTCCACTATCTTTGAACTATGATTTACCCCTGCCTATGCTATGTCTACCTATGCATCCAATAAGTGATCATGATTATGCCAAAGCTTGATGCATTCGTCCTGCCCTCCTATGCGAAATTATAAATACGACACCCCTCAATACTCACGGGTTGAAATGCTACCATGATAGTTCCGTGCGCTTGCAGATTTATCTATACTGAGCTATCATGATTGGCATACATAAGTACTATTACTTAAGGATTGTAATTCTTGTGCACCCTATGGCGCCGTGTCACAGTTTTGCATATCGTAAGTAATGACGGTTAGGAAGGCCAATCCAGCACTTCTAACTGCTATTACCAGACTGCATTACCTAGGCCGGCGCCATTAAGGGCCAAGGGTTACCTTTCTAAAGTAATGGTGGTTGGGAATGTCAACATACGTTTCTAGTATTATTATTAAGGACGGACTATTATTATTAAGGACGGACTTACAGTCTATCTTTAGTAGTGGTGCTAAGAAACGCCAACAAGCATTTCTGGCGCCGTTGCCGGGGATAGACTTTCTGTCTATCTTTGGTGATTGCGCTAAGAAATGTCAACAAGCATTTCTGGCGCCGTTGCCGGGGAGGGTAAAAGGAAATAAAAACATCTAGCTTGGCATAGGCATTGATTGCATAATAAGCAAAAGGTGGCCATAGTTTAGGTAGGTTAACTTCTCTTGTTTTCTTTCTCTTTTTATTGGAAAGAAAACAGGATAGTGTATGAGTGGTTTTGACTTGTCGAACAACTTCACCGACAATCCGGAGGCACTCCTAAGGAAGAACAGGTCCCGTACCACTTCTTCTTCTGCTACTCCATCGACAGACGAACCATTCACTCTCGCACCATCCGCTACTATCATCATGGCCAAGACACTCCGCGACTACTCCACCCCTACTATTGCCAACGTGCCCGTTGGGCGCGCTGTCAATATCGGGAATGGAAACTTCGAGCTCCGTACTGGCCTAATCAAGATGGTGCAGGCAAGCCAGTTCTGTGGCTTGCCAAACGAGGAGGAAAATGCTCATCTTCAACACTTCCTTGAATTGTGCGACACCATCGTCATCAAAGACGTCGCACCAACTAGCATCAAGCTCCGCCTGTTTCCTTTTTCCCTTGCGGGGAAGGCGAAACAGTGGTTCTACCAAAATAAGGAAGCTGTCAGCACGTGGGACAAATGTTCCATGGCGTTCCTCGCCAAGTTCATCCCCATGAGCAAAACGATTGCTCTAAAGGGGGAGATATCCAACTTCCAGCAAACATCACTCGAGTCCATCCCTCAGGCATGGGGGAGGCTGCAGGACTATGTCTGAGCCTGTCCCCACCATGGAATGGAAGATTGGCTGGTGCTCCAGAACTTTTATGAGGGCCTGACGACCATGTCAAAAGGGCACCTTGACGCCGCAGCTGGAGGGGCATTCCTCTCCCACACCATCGAGAATGCCACTGCACTCATCGAAAAGATGGTAGCAAACCAAAGATGGGGAGAAGGAAGAGAAACACAAGAAGGCATGCATACCGTGAAGGCGACGGATTTGCTTGCCGCAAAAATAGACCTCCTAATAAAGAGGCTGGACGACCGTGCCACCGAACCCACCACAGGCACCGTCCAAGCCACGGACTCACACATGACATGTGAAGCCTGTGGAAATGTTGGCCATTTGGGGAACAGCTGTCCCGAAACCCAGGAAGAAGCGTCCTACGTCAACAACGGGTTTCGCCAACATCAACAACCATGTAATAATGGGTGGAACAACCATAACCACCCACAAGGTAATTCTTCTAATCTCAATTCAAATTTCAAATTGGATTTCAATCAACCTTCCTCGAGAGATTTTGTTTTAAGGCAAGCTAAGTTTAATGCAGATCTTGCTAGAAAGCTTTCCTTTAATGATAAAATGTTTAAATCTATAAATGCTAAACTTGAAACTCTATCTTCTTTTGTTAAAAATCAGCTGAGTTTCAATAAAATGATAGAAAAACAGTTTGCTCAAATTGCTGCTTCTATTCCTGTCAACAATACGGGAAAAATCTCGGGGCAACCCGAGAATTCTCCCAAATTTGTTCATGCAGCTGCAGAGCAATGAAGAGGGGGAAGTCTTGCCAACAGACTATAAATGTTGAGCCCTTGCCGAAGGTCATTGGTAGTTATCTTTCAAAAAAAAGAGAGAAAAGAAAAGGAGTCTACTCCTTTACACCTTTGCTATCAATAAGGCCCAAGGTCCATCCGGCCTAACGATTCACCTGAGTTGGAACCTGTATGTCCACGCCACCGGTGCAGCATCTTCAAAGAAATCCACATATGCTGCTGGTAAGAACACTCAGGTATGCAAAAGGTAATAAATGTTCACCAACCTCTTCGCTCATACTTGTCTCCTTATGATCATTCAAATTCATGCTTCCCTGTTTATGTCATATGCTCTTGTTTGGATGTATTCTCGCGAGTAACATCCATAGGCTGTTTTCAAATTAAGCATGGTGCTTAGGTTGAAATAGTCTTCTTTAATCATGTTTTGACATGGTGTTGAAATTTGATTAATGAACCTTGAGTTGTTTTCATAAACAATGGCAGTAATCTGATATGGGGATAAGTCTTGGCTATGTTTCTGTTGCATCTTTTATATCAGTCTTGTTTGAGCTCTAATAAAAGTTGGTTGAACAAGTTCCTAATAAAATAAAAATAACTAAATAATAAAATTTTGTTTCCTTGATCTTTTAGCCAATAAGACCCTTGCCTGTTGTAGTCCCTCTTGTTTTGCTTTCTTTTTTATAATAAAAGCTGGTACAAAAAAATAAGTGTGGGGGAGATCTCTCAAGCATAACTACAACAAATTCGAGATCTCCCTAACACATTGCATAAACATCGAGCAACCCATCAAACAAAAGGACAAGACAAACAACTTTCATTAGTTCCTTCATCTTCAACCATGGTTTGTGCAACTCTACCCCCACTCTTTTCAAGGCTTTGAAATTTAACTTTGAACACTTTTGAAAAGACAAAACTCTTGATGCTCCATCTCCATGGCATATTGTGATTAAAGTTTGCATACTCTTTATTCCTTGCCAATATTCCTATTACTTGTGAACACTTATCATAGGGACCCCATTTTATCTAAGTGATTGACGAATGAGATATAGTAGGATGACATGACGCCTGCTCATTTCTTGCAAAGAACTTGGGATTTATTTTTACAAAACAAAAATCAATATAGCATGTTCCTTGAATAATTGCAAATACCTACCAAAGCCATAAATGATCTTTCATGACAAAACCTTCCACATATGCATCTTACTTTGTGTTGAGTTTGGTCAAGTTTTGTGACCCCTGTTGAGAGAAATTTCATGCTCCCAAGATCAGATTTCACGCACCCACAAATAAGGTTGCCAACTCTTACACTAAGAGTTGCGCACAACATTCATCCATCCACCAAATAATTGCACTACTCCTACCTTGGGAGTAGACGCAAAATATACCTTCCACTTTGATCCACCCAAAATGTTCTACTCCTACACTGGGGGTGAACCAAAAATATACTTACTAGGTCCCATCCAAATAAATGCTCTGAATCTTTGTTCACATCTCCCTTAAAGTTTTTGTTGCAAATAAAAGCATGAGGCTATCTTCCAAAAGGTGAAAAAAAGGTGGAGAAGAAAAAAATGATAAAAAATGAAAAAAAGTGGAGAAGAAAAGAAAAAGAAGAGAAATATATATATAAAAATATATATATAAAGAAGAGAGAATAAGGATAGCTCATGCCCTCATAAAAGATTTTTCTAAGTCCTAATAAGGAGAGAGATGTGTTTCAAAGAGCATAGTGGAATTAGGTTAGACACCAATAATACCCACCATTTTCTTTCCACACACATGCACATTCTGATCTAAGAGTATGACGCTTCCCTCCGGTGCGGTCCAGGATTTGACTTGACAATACATATAAGGTAAGTGTGCCTTAGTATTTTCCTCCCTACCTAAAGCTCCAGATAAACTTTTTAGAGGTAGGGTGATCAAGTGAAGGCAATCCCTATATATGCCTTGGTAAGGAACCACATACAAATAAGTGACTTGAGAGAATCATTCAAGGAATAAGTGCTATCTTTTTGTTTTTAAAACTTCACAAAAACCCAAGTTTCTGAGCAGGGATACGAGTAAGAAGATTTGAATCCAGGCTATTCCATTTTTCAATTACCCAAGATGATTTGGTAGACACTTGGAAGTTCACAGGTTTAGGTGAAGCTTGGAATAACTTGTACGCAGATTTCAAATCAAGGAGATAAACCCGCTTAGTCCTTCAAACCTTATACTCGAGGACGAGCAAAGGACTAAGTGTGGGGGAGTTGTTGGCGGCCCTTAAAGCCTATTTCTTACCTCCAATATGTTACTAAAATAAATAGTAGGTAGGGCTTTAAACTAACATTTCCACAAGTTTTGGTGTGTAGTTGACTTACAGGTGTGACATGTGGAAATGCACAAAAACCATAAAGAAAGCGCACATCCAGGAAACGTATTCAAAGAAGGCACTATCCAAGAAAATAAGAAAGCCTACCTCAAACGCTAAACTGGATCCATCCGTAACCACGGGGGAGGCCCAGGCCCAGGGAGCAACCGACCACCCGAAGGCGGTGGCCAGATGGCGCTCCCCAGGGACCGACCGCCCCCCTGGTGGGGCCTCCCGGGCCCATCCTTCTCAGGCGGTGCGTAGGTCGGTTCCCTCAAGGCGGTTCCACCTGCTTCCATATTTGTTGGCGCCCGAACCGTCCTTGTTAGACTATAAAAGAGAGGGAGAGCTCCCCTCCAACACACACCATCATTTGGAGCCATTTACCTCACCTCTCACTTGTATTCTTTAGATTAGTTTTAGTATTAGAGCAAGGCAAGAGCTAGCAAGGAGAGTTTTGTATCTTTGGAAGAAAAGGATCATCTTGGTATGAATACAATTCGGTCTTCTTCCATGAGCAAGTTCTTATCATACTTATATGATTATGCATATGAACTAGAGTATAGTCTTGGTCATGTTATGATCATGATATATGAACTAGCATATAGTTTATGTATTATGTTCTTGACATGTTCATCGTTGTTCTTCATCGTTCATTGACTTAGTATGAATAGAGGAAGAACTAGGGATGAGGTGACGGTTCGTCGTGCTGTCATGGTTGCTCTTAGCCTAGCCTGTCACTCCGAAGGGGTGGGGTCCTAGGGGGTTAGGAGTTGTCTCCAAGTACGCGAGCATAGTGCTCGGGTATGCGGAGATTGGCGAATATGCCGGTATCCCACGGGCAGAGGGGTAGGTGAGCAGGTGGTGACAGCCCTGTCCATCCCTAGCACTCCCCCACGTTTGGATATTGGATAGGAGTTCGTAAAGTCTCTATCGGCTAGTAGACCAGCTGCGGGGATCTCCCTGTCATCCCAGACCTAGTCCTGATACTAGACATGCTAGTTAGATGTTTACTAACAGTTCTTTGCATAGTTATATATGACCAATGCCTGCTCAATTAGATATATTATTTTATTCTTTATTTCTATTTTATCCTTGAGGTCGGCTCAGATGTGTGTCCACTATCTTTGAACTATGATTTACCCCTGCCTATGCTATGTCTACCTATGCATCCAATAAGTGATCATGATTATGCCAAAGCTTGATGCATTCGTCCTGCCCTCCTATGCGAAATTATAAATACGACACCCCTTAATACTCACGGGTTGAAATGCTACCATGATAGTTCCGTGCGCTTGCAGATTTATCTATACTGAGCTATCATGATTGGCATACATAAGTACTATTACATAAGGATTGTAATTCTTGTGTACCCCACGGCGCCGTGTCACAGTTTTGCATATCGTAAGTAATGACGGTTAGGAAGGCCAATCCGGCACTTCTAACTGCTATTACCAGACTGCATTACCTAGGCCGGCGCCATTAAGGGCCAAGGGGTACCTTTCTGAAGTAATGGTGGTTGGGAATGTCAACTTACGTTTCTATTATTATTATTATTAAGGACGGACTTATAGTCTATCTTTAATAGTGATGCTAAGAAACGCCAACAAGCATTTCTAGCGCCACTGCCGGGGATAGACTTTCTGTCTATCTTTGGTGATTGCGCTAAGAAATGTCAACAGCTACTAGCACCTTGCTCAATGATCTCATCAATCAAGTCATCACATGATGTAGCTATATCACACTTAACAATAAGGTTAGGATGCATCATGTGTTTCATTGGAAAGCAAGTCATAAGCCATAGCAAGGTTGTCATGATTCACTTTTACTTGAGTGTAGTCTTCTTTTAGCTTGTTGTAGCTAGTGGTGAGCTCAATGTGTATCCTCTCAAGTTTATCATGTTTTTCTTTGAGCTCCTTTATGTTAGCTTTGAGCTCCTTGAGCTTGGATGACACATTTTGATTCTCAACTTTAAGCTCATCACTAGCTTTAGTGAATTGTTCATTTTGAGCTAAAAGGTTACCATTCTCAAGTTTTAGCTTTTCATTTTTACTTGTTAGATTTCTTATCACTTTGGTGTAGTCATTAAGCAAGCTAGCAAGTTCATCATAAGTGGGTGAATCATACTCATTGTCACTATCACTACTCTCATCATCAGTTGGTACCTTTTTATCCTTAGGCCATGAGGCAAAGGTGTGTTGGAGATGATGGTGGTGATGGCGGTGGAGGAAGTGAAGTCCCAATCACAAGAGCGGCCACCTTCTCTTTCTCATCATCACTTTCTTCACCGGAAGAGCCACTTGAAGATTCAATGTCGGTGAGTCAATCACCAACAATGTAGGCCTTGCCATTCTTCTTGTTCTTGTGAAATTTCTTCTTCTTGAATTCTTTCTTCTTGAATGGCTTTGCCTTCTTCTTCTTATCATCACTCTCATCACTAGAGTCTTGCCTTTTGCCCTTGTTCTTGGTCTTGAACTTGTCTTTCTTGGGCTTAGAGCATTGATGAGCAAGATGCCTTAAGCTCTCCACAATTGTAGCAATCCATCTTGGGTTTGGGCTTTCTTTTGCTACTTGTGAAGAATTTATTCTTGTTGGAATCAAACTTGATTCCCTTGTTGTTGAGCTTCTTGAGCATCTTGGTAGTCTTCCTCACCATGAGAGCAATCTCCACATCATCATCATCATCATCACTTGTGGAATCAAGAGAAGTGTACTTGACTTGTGATTTGCCTTTCTTGTCGGCCTTGAGAGCTAAGTCCTTCTTCTCTTCCTTCTTGGATGATGAGCCATCTTGGGGAGTGATCTTCATGTAAATCTCATGAGCATTGACTTTTCCCAAGATTTGAGTGGGAGTTGCATTGGAGAGATCCCCTTGATGAAGCACGGTCACAATGTGACCATACTTGTCAATAGGGAGAGCATTGAGGATTCTCCTTGCAACTTCGGCCGGAGTGATTTGAGTGAGCCCAAGGCCATTGACTTCCTCTACAATGATATTCAATCGAGAATACATGTCGTTAGCATTTTCATTGGGAAGTATTTTGAAAGAATTGAGCTTATCAATGATAAGGTAATATTGTTCCTCACACTCATTCTTAGTTCCCTCATGGAGCTGCACAAATGTCCGACCATAGTGCATGGGCGTTTTTGTGGTTTCTCACACGTTTGAACACCTCCTTGCTAAGACCTTTAAAGATGATGTTGTGAGCCTTAGCATTCCACTTTTCGTGCTCTTCCTCAACGGGTGTGAGGGTTGCGCCGGCTTTGGGAGTGGGGTACCATTGTGTGGCGGCTTTGTGAATACCAAGGTACACCTGCCTCAAGGTATGCCTCCTAGACAAATTTTCCAATAAGGAAAATTGTTACCGTCAAAGACGGGAGGGGGACCATCGTGACCACCAGACATCCTTCATCTTAGCGGTTAAGCCAAATTAGTGAGCACAAGGCTCTAATACCAATTGAAAGGATCAAGGATGCCCAAGAGGGGGGTGAATTGGGAAACTAGTAATTTTTTCGCAAAACAATTCAACCTATCGCCATTTGACCAATCTGACCCCACAAGTGCTTGCGTACCGTTCTAAGCCTAAAACTAGTTAAGCAACCTAGAGCCAAGTCCTATCACAAGTATACTACTCTAGGAATGTAAAGAACACAAAGTAAATGCGGGAATGTAAAAGAGTAGGAGATTGTAAGCCGAGTTTTTCCTGAGGTATCGGAGAGTCGGCACCCTCCACTAGTTCTCGTTGGAGCACCCAAGCAAGGGTGTAGCTCCCACTTGATCTTCGCAAAGACCAAGTACTCTCTACGGGCTGATCCTTTGCCTCTCCGGTGTGGTGGATCGCCCACAACCCCTCACAAGCTTGGCTTGGTGTTGACGATAGATAACGTCAACTTTTATTAGAACTTTAGACATGAAAGGACACATGAATACACACTAGTCTAGGGTTTTAACTGACAATTTCCACGAGTTTTGCATGTTCTGTATTTTCCAGGGACTATTCCAGAAAAGTATAAAAGAAGGGTTAAAGAGCATAAAAGACACGAAACTTAACCGCCAGGGAAACATCATCACGAAGACCCTGGAAGAGTCTGGAACACACCCGAGCAACCGGGGCCCGAGACCCCACAAAGTGGGGCTGGCCGGCCCTAGGGTTGGGCCAGCCGGTGCCCCCTAGGGTTTCGGCCCCCGCCTTCTGGAGTCTTCTTCCACCGCCTCCCGCGATGCATTTCGGCCCTTGTTTTAAGTCGGTTTATCCAACGGCGTGTATTCATCCCACCAGGCTATAAATAAAGGGGCAGACCCCCTGGAGGCAATCCCTATTCCTGAGCTTCAATTCAATATCTCCAGTTAGGTTTAGATGTAGCAATTAGGAGAGACTAGTTCTTCTAGATCTAGTCTTGTCTATAGAAGTAGAGAGATAGAGTAGAGGAGTAGAGTTCTGGAGGAGTTCTGGCCTGTCGGAGCTTCTTCGTAGCTGTATTCGTCTGGATTCAGCTCCCTCACCAGGAGCTGCGTTCTGAGGTACTTTTGTATTCAACATCTAATTCAAGTAAGCATTTGTTCTTATTTGTTCTTAAGTTTGCAACTCATATTGAGTACTTTGATCTTGGTAATTGCTTGATTGAAGTAGTATTTCGTAGTGTAGGCATGGTGCCTAGGCTAGGTTTACTTGTGAATATCCCCTGATTGGCCGTATAGTGGTTGATCGCGTAGGTGACAACTGCGTTGAGTCCTTTGTAGTCCACTTCCTGTTTATAGGATCGATAGGTGTATAAGTGTTTGGTAGGAGGGAACTCTGATTTCGCCTCTTATTCATGTCACTGCACAGTTAGAACGATGTTATTCAAAGCTTACCGGTTGTTGGAACTAAATAATCATTAGCTATTTCCTCTTTCTTGATATTATCTAGCCTAATTGTAGGGTTAAGTTCATCGGCTTGGTCATTATCACCTACTGTTCCTTGTGGATTCGATATTTAAAACCTCTAGGTGAAATGTGACAGCGGTATATTATCTGTGCGCTTGCGGATAATCTGAATACAATCTTATTTAATAGAGTGCAGTTAATTTATACCAACAAGCATTTCTGGCGCCGTTGTCGGGGAACAGGTTTGCTGATTTTGACTGAGTTTAGCTTAATCTTGTATTATACTTTTATCATTTCTATTTTATCCCTACCTTTTCATCATTTTATGTTCATCCTTATGGATTCTTTAAATTCCATGCCTATCTATCTATTTGGCATGCGCAAAATCTTCGGGCCACCAAAATCTGTAGAGCCTATCATAACACCGGGCTATGAGCTGCGCCCATGTCTAATTAATATGATTCAGGATAAACCCTTCTCGGGAGAAGGTAACAAAAAACCATGCTTATACCTACTGAGAATTCAAGCAGACCTGTGCATGCTTGCACTTTGCTTGGCATGTCTGATAAAACTTTAAGGTGGAAGCTTTTTCCGTTCTCTTTGATCGGAAGAGCTAAACGTTGGTATAATCGAGCCTTAGGAAGTATGCAAGGGGATTGGGAAGCTTTATGCTCTGAATTTTGTTTATATTTCCTTCCCATCCATAGAGTAGTTAACCTTCGAAAAGAGGTTCTAACTTTTAGGCAACTAGAACAAGAATCTCTTAGTACATCATGGGATCATTTTAATGAACTTGTTACTACTGGCCCTGACCTTGGTTTTCCTAGACCCTGTGCTTATTCAACATTTCTATTTAGGGTCTTACCAAGAACTCTAGGGAATCCCTTGATTTATCCTCTAGAGGAGCCTTTCCGTATTTGCCTATAAGTAAAGCAAGAGCTATGATCAACAAGGTTGCTCAAGCGAATTCTGAGCTCCCCGAGGAAGAGAAGAAATCATCTCCCGAACAAGCAGAGGAAGTTTTGGTAGCTAAAATACAACCACTCTAATCCCAAGATTTAGCTATCAATCCTAAACCATCGAAACCCCACTTTGATGATTTAGACTTCCAATTAGCTTAAGATGCTTATCAATCAATGTAAATCAGATCTTCTTAGAAGAGCATCTTGGAAAAAGTGTCCTCAACATTCCTTTCCCCCCTGAAAGACATTGGGAAGAATGCAAGGATGGCATGTCTAGTGATGCCATAGATGGAGAGCCAAACCACTTAGGAAATTAATTCTATCTTCTCCCCTTCTATGCCCACATTAAATATCTCATCTAAACCCATCTCTAAACCCATCCTTGACCCTGATGATCCTTCTTCTGCTCTCTCTCCTAAGTCTCATAATGACCCTAGGATCCCATTAAGACATCCCAAGAATAGGAGTCATGAAGATTTTTGGAATAACCAAGAAGAGTTACGACAATGGCAGGAATGCATAGAACATACTAGAAACACATACGCTATTGTCAAAGAATGGATGGAAGAGGACGAAGCCTTAGTACTAGCATCTAAACTTGGTCTAGATTCAAATGGTGAGCTTAAATTAATTTCTGTAATAAACATAACTCATCCAAGTTTAGAGAATGCCTTAGACAAAACCTAATCTTAGAGACACCAATCCATAGGAAATCCAAGAAAATAAAATATCCAATGAATGTCGTAGACATAAAATAATAGAGACAAACTTGTTGCCTATAGACATCCATGAAGAAACACCCTTGGAGTTTGAAAAGGGAGATCATATCGATGAGCATGGGAATTACTTCATTAACACCTCATCGAATCCATGCTCATATGAGAAATCTCCTGTATCAATTGGTCTCTCTAACATTATCACATGCGAGATCTTCAACCCCCTCATTCTACAGTGTTCATAAATTTTTCAAAAGAGTGGTTGTAGATACATATGTTTATCATAAATATTGTAGATCTCGTTGTAATCTTGATATAGGTGCACAAAGACTGGTGTTCTAGAGGAAACCACCCCATAAACTTAAAGTACAATAATTAGAAGGTTTCCCAAGAATAACTTTGTGTCCTAAAATAACCACTCTTGAAAAAAAATGAATTGAGCTTGCACCTTTAATTTTACTATAATGTCCTTGTGAATTGAGCATAGAATTATAATTACGAAAATATTCCCTCGGGTATTTTTGTCACTAACCATTTCAGGTTTGAAGTAGAAGAGTGACAATGCAAGGTATATCCAACCAATCATTATGTAGTATTGAATTATATCCATCCAAGCTTAACTTTGCTTTGCAAAATTCCAGCTTAGGGGAATGGGCTTATTTAGAAAATCTTATGTTGTTAATATTGGTTGTCTCTACCTTTCTAATCCATGTTCAATTGTTCGCCATTTTCATCTCTAAATGAATAAATCTCTATAAGTACTTTCATTTCACCTTTGTCTGCCATAGTAAGTTTTGGTTTGGAAGTACTACGTACGGCTGTATAGGTATTTTCAAAGGCTTTTAAATTGAGCGTGGTGCTCAGGTTAAATAGCCTTCCTTAACTAAAATTAAACATGAAGTTTGGTTTGGTTATTGAACTAGAAATTACTGTAGTAGACATTAGGATATTTTGTTGGACTAACCCCTTGCAGGAAACTTTCACAATTAATCTGGGTAAGTCATGAGATAAATTTCAAATTAGAGATGAGACAGGGCGCATGCTGAACTTCAATAACTTTGCAGAGAAAGCCATAGCTCATTCATCATGGATGGAAGAACTGTGAGTATTAATGATTCATTCACTTTATCTTTGGACTCAAGCCATGCCTGTATAGAACATGATCTATGCTAACAAAATATCGGACCCTATCTTCTTAGTAGCATAGATGGAACATGATAAAAATTATGGATAAACAACCTATGTTCCAAAGTTATACATTTCTTCGGGTATGTGTTGTCCACTAATCTATTGCAGGCATAATAATGAATGGAGTGACAAGGTATCATAAAATCAAAGAAGCAAAAGACGGCAAAGGGGATAAGCAATAAAGAGACAAGATGCTTATGAATAACTCAAGATGCAAGAGAAGGAAAGGACCAGCCAGTAATCTATCCTTCATTACTTAGTGCCATCATGCTCTAATAATAAAGGTAATATCTTAAGGTAAGTGGTCATTATTTTTCTCTTTATCTTGGTATGCACATAAATGAAGATGCAAACATGTTAGAGTTACGCTTTAATTGATTAACCTAATTAACTCAACATGCTTTATCCTTTAAGATTGTTCATGGCACCATTCTTTTGATCTCAGTCTTAACCAAATGTACTAAACATTGTATTCTATCTTTGGAAGATGATAGTCATACTCATGTGAAAACTTATATATTATGTAGAGATTGACAACCCTTCCAATTGGTTAAGCAATTTAAATCTTTTCTGCCATATGAACTTAAATGCAACATAAATGCTTAATCTTCTGATCTTACCACTCATGTCATAAATAAACAAATTATGCAACACCAATTTCGTCTTGTTCAATGTGCCTAAGGCTAGAGAAGAATAAATAAAGAAATAGATTTGGTTCTGTTGGTGTTTTTCCACCAATAGAGCCCATGCACTTGATCTCTACCTTGGTTTTGCAAACAGGACAACACTTCGACCAAAGTTTTTTGATTCCCAAAATTCTACAAGTGAAAGTTCTGTGAAGCATGCACACTGAGCAAGATGCTGCCTAGATCCAACTATTAATGCTCTACTCCAACCTGCTGGCCAAACAAAGGATAAAAGTGACATCATCATCACAAGGGGTGCAACCATCAAGACCTCCATCTCTAAGATGGAGAGATACACAAGAGTGGAAGAAAAAGTCCTAACGGTAGACTTTAAATTCTGCACCCTTGGCATAAGGTAATATGGTACTTATCTAATTAATCAGTCTTTCTGTCTACATTAGTAATTTCACTTCATCATATTCATCTTTATGCAGGTCAAAAATAAAATAATAATAATAATAATAATAATAATAATAATAATAATAATAATAATAATAATAATAATAATAATAATAATAATAATAATCTTTATTGTCTTATTTACTACACCACAAAGTATTAAAGCCCCACGTGAATAAACTTATGGTAACCCTGTAGGAGTATTTACTATGGTGGCATAAAAACAATGATAATAGCATCTGTATTTACTTTCTTGCATTATGAAAATCCTAAGCCCATGAGAATAAATATTCTCCATGGTGGCATAAAAATAAAATATACATCATGCGTACATATTTACTTTTCTGCATAAGAAAATCAGAAAATCCTAAAAAGAATCCTGCTAGAACCTATCAATTTAAAATCAACTCAAAAAGAATAATCAATTACTTATTGGCTGATCGCTAACCCCTTATCACATTCGAGCCACGAGTTTTGGTTTTCTTGTTGGAGTATAATTATGCAGGATAACACTATGTGTGAGGAGTGAGTTCATCAGTGGAGCCCACTAGGACTACTACTGACAAGCTTGCTCTAAAGATCATCGGCACCAAGTATTGCAAACATCTAGCTTGGGGGAGGAGCATCCCCTAGTTATCAGGTAACTGTACCTTTGCGATTATCGAGTCTGTTTTATAAAGTCATAAAATACCAAAAATATGTGAACACATGAAGGTTCACCCTAGTACCATAAGAAAAATCTAAAAATACCAAAAATATGTGGGCACATGAAGGTCCACACCTTTTAGAACAACTCAAAAATATGTGGGCACATGAAGGTCCACCCAATTAGGAAACTTTTGCTGGAAATATAAAATCAATCACTTACCATGGAGTGGTACTAAACCTAACCCCTCTCCATAAGATTTGGTATTTTTGTTGGCAATTGAGTTTCACAGGAAAAGCATGATCAAAGAGCTAGTCAACCTGACGCCCTTACACTGCCGATACACCTGCTTCCAGAAGGATCACTCAATTTACAACATCAAAGACCCTGTCAAACATCCAGCTTGGGGAAGGGCACCCTCCATTTAAAATCTAGCTAAGTATAAGTTTCCCACCTTATTATTATTGTACCATATTGCTTTTTCACGTGAGTTAGCTAGTGAGATAAAATTTGAAAACCAAATAAAAACTTAGCTATATATTAGAGTGGTCTTAGAGTGTGTCTATAGGCAGTCTAGGTTAGAGTCAAATAAAAACTGGAGAACCTTAAAATTTTATCTTGGAGACGATGAATAGTTGCTCTAGCCATAATTCCTTTCAAGTGCCTAGTTTTCAACCTTAAATTCTCCCGAGTTTTAGATACTACTGTTTTGGCTTAAGAATTTACTCTGAAGCCTGAAACTTGTGGAGGCATATGCTTGAGCTAAGTTTAGGTGATTGATTGATATGATACATGAAGGTTGAGCTGCTATTTATCTTATTCCTAGCAATACTAAGTTCTAGAGATTTATTTTAAATTTAAAATCTTACATGATGAGCTCTTGTATGACAAAGTGTGAATTCCTACTAAAGCCATATATGATACATTTAGAGATAGGAAAACCTTTGCACATTTATGCTGCTTGCTTTGCAATGAGTTTAGTCAATCTTTGTTGTATACCTTATGAGAGTCTTGTCATGCTTTTAAAATCAAGATCACTTACACACTCCACCCACATATGCATTACTCCTACCCTGGGAGTAAGCGCAATCATTTTCCACTTTCAACCAGATCCATCTTAAAAATGTTTTTCTCCTACACTGGGAGTAAACACCCAAAAATATAGCCCTATGGGACAGCCCCTATTTAATTGCTCTAAGTTCATATCATTATCTCTCCAATTATTTATATTCAAAGGATGCATGTGGCTATGAATAAGTATTGAAAAAAGGGGAGTAAAAGATGGACAAGTGTCCCAGCAATTAAAAC
The DNA here is from genome assembly GCA_038502445.1 of Eremochloa ophiuroides. Classification (NCBI taxonomy): domain Eukaryota; kingdom Viridiplantae; phylum Streptophyta; class Magnoliopsida; order Poales; family Poaceae; genus Eremochloa; species Eremochloa ophiuroides. The sequence goes on along the minus strand of JAHLJS010000009.1, from coordinate 17,837,609 downwards.
AATGGGTATTGAGATGCCCGCCTCCCTGAAAAAAGAGAGAGAGAAAGAAAAGAAGAAAAAGGAAATAAAGATAACCCATGTTTTTCCGAAAAGTTCTAAGTTTCAGGAGAGAGATCTATTTTTAAAAGAGCAAAAGTAGAATTAGGATTAGCCACCATATAGTATACCTATCCACCATATTTCATAGACATGCACATCTTAGTTTGATTGTATGACTTGACTCTCTATGGATCCATTGTTTGACTTTACAATATATGAATTGCAAGTATGCTCATCCTTGTTATTGTCACTCCTATAAGCTCCACTATAATCCTTAGTTATAGGAAGGCATAATAACATCACTTAATGCCTCAGTGAGATCTATAAATACCACATATATTAAGAGACTTGAGGGTGTCATACAATTAAGCTCTGAGTTTTATTTCAAAAACTTGCAAAACTCTGGAATATTGGTACTGTGAAGAATCTGAGACATAAGTGCTTGATTTGATTGTTCTATCTTTTGATTGCTCAAGACTTATGCAAAAGCTGAGAAGCTCCATAGTTAAGGGTACAATGGGTAAGCTTAAAAGTTAGAGCAGTTTTGTCTAATCCGGAGGAGAATTTCTGTTTTAAAGCATGTGTAGTTGGAAAGTATGAAAGCATTGTAGAAACTCCTGATCCAAATACTTTGGTAAATTAGGCTTAGTTTGTTCGCTAAGGGACTGGCAAACAGGTAAGCTTAGGGGTGTTGTTGATGGTAGATAACGTTAACTTTTATTAGAACTTTAGACATGAAAGGACACATGAATACACACTAGTCTAGGGTTTTAACTGACAATTTCCACTGAGTTTTGCATGTTCTGTATTTTCCAGGGACTATTCCAGAAAAGCATAAAAGAAGGTTTAAAGAGCATAAAAGACACGAAACTTAACCTGCCAAAGAAACATCATCACGAAGACCCTGGAAGAGTCTGGAACACACCCGAGCAACCTGGGGCCCAAGACCCCACAAAGTAGGGCCGGCCGGCCCTAGCGTGGGGCCGGCTAGCGCCTCCCCTAGGGTTTCGGCCCCCGCCTTCTGGAGTCTTCTTCCACCGCCTCCCACTGATGCATCTCGGCCCTTGTTTTAAGTCGGTTTGATCCAACGGCACGTATTCATCCCACCGGGCTATAAATAAAGGCGTAGACACCCCTGGAGGCAATCCCTATTCCTGAGCTTCAATTCAATATCTCTAGTTAGGGTTAGATGTAGCAATTAGGAGAGACTAGTTCTTCTAGATCTAGTCTTGTCTAGAGAAGTAGAGAGATAGAGTCGAGGAGTAGAGTTCTGGAGGAGTTCCGGCCTGTCGGCTGCTTCTTCGTAGCTGTATTCGTCTGGATTCAGCTCCCTCGCCCGGAGCTACGTTCTGAGGTACTTTTGTATTCAACTTCTAATTCAAGTAAGCAATTGTTCTTATTTGTTCTTAAGTGTGCAACTCATATTGAGTACTTTGATCTTGGTAATTGCTTGATTGAAGTAGTATTTCGTAGTGTAGGCGTGGTACCTAGGCTAGGTTTACTTGTGAATGTCCCCTGATTGGCCGGATAGTGGTAGATCACAGTAGGTGACAGCTGCATTGAGTCCTTTGTAGTCCACTTCCCGTTGATAGGATAGATAGGGCGTATAAGTGTCTGGTAAGAGGGAACTCTGATCTCGCCTCTTATTCATGTCACTGCCCAGTTAGAATGATATTATTCAAAGCTTACCGGTTGTTGGAACTAGATAATCATTAGCCATTTCCTCTTTCTTGATATTATCTAAGCCTAATTGTAGGGTTAAGTTCATCAGCTTGGTCATTATCACCTACTAGTTCCTTGTGGATTTGATATTTAAAACCTCCGGGTGAAATATGACTAGCGGTATATTATCTGTGCGCTTGCGGATAATCTGAATACAATCTTATTTAATAGAGTGCAGTTAATTTATACCAACACTTGGGCCGCCCACAAGCTCTCCAAGCAGGTCACCAAGCCTCCGATTGCCACCGAAGCATCTAGGTGATGCCGATCACCAAGAGTAACAATCCTAGACTCTCACTTGACCAAGAACAAGGCCAAAGAGGGTGATGGATGCACACAAGTCACTCTTGATCACACTATAGGGAAGAAGCTCACAAGCAAGTGGAAATCTCTCAACCTCCCTAGGGCTCTTGAACTCCCACAAGGTCACAAGGGTTGCTTCAGCTGAACAGATGGGCAAGAGAGCTAGAATGAAGACAATGGTGAAGTATAAATACTCCCCCTCTCCAAAACTAGCCGTTTGTACTGTTTTCAGCTTTCTGTCAACCGTCGGACCAGGATGAACAGTGCCAGCATCAGGACTATACCCTGCCAGTCCGACTCTCACACACGTCCTGCAGTCAACACTATGCCGAGGTGTGTCGGACTGAAACCAATGATCCGACGCACACCGTTGGACCACGGTTCGACGCCCTCGAGTTCTCGGGTGAGCTCTGCACTAGGAAGCCCTCAACGGCTAAAACACGGAGCAATGGTCCGACGCTCATTTTAGCACTCTGGACCTCTTTGGAAGTGTCGGACGCTACAAACAAATGGTCCGACGCTCTCTCTCACTACGGTCCGACGCTCACCAGAATCACCCAGGCACTGTCGGGCGCTGGGCAATGGTCCGATGACCACCCCAGCCAGCGTCCGACGCTCTCTGGTGTGTTGGGGAGCACCCAGGGGCTGCCACATGGCATCAGACTCTGAGTATTGGTCCGACGATTGTACTGCTCAGGGTCTGACGCTGTAAACTCTGTCCAAACTTCGCCGAATCGAAAACTTTCCAAAACAAAATTTGATCCTCTCTCTCAAGAGTCTCCCTGGGCTGTCTAGAGCTATGTTGGACAGGTGTGCATCACATCTACACTGTCTAATCTTTCCCTAAGTCAAGCTACACATCCAAACCCCTCTTTATAGTACGGTCAAAGAGAAAAACAAAACCTAAGACTACTCCAAGTGTCTCTCAACTCCAATCGACACTTGGGACTAGCCTATCACCGTCTTGTCTTCCATCCTTTGAAAACCGAATCGATTTCCATCTCTAGGGTCTTGAACCTGCATGTTATTATGACCTAACCTCTAGGTTATCCTGCAAAACACACATTAGTCATAATAACCTCTTTGTTGTCATTAATCACCAAAACCACTAGGGCCTAGATGCTTCACGAGCAACTGAGAGCTAGTCCCCGAGCATAAAGATTAAGCTTAGCGACCATACCTGGTTCCTGCAAAATAAATATGTACAATGTGTAGTACATGGTATTGATTTGGGAGTGGATCCCTAGCATTGTAGAATGCATATAGAAGGTCATGAGCGGATCCCAGCATTGTAAAATGCACGATAAAATTGTCCATTTCTTGCTCTTGTTAGGTCATGTAATTTCCCCTGGTAGTTAGCCTGTTACAGTTTAAGCACCTGGACCTTGCTAGTTCGAAGCGCCATAGCGTAGAGCATATGAAAGCCCTAGTTTGGTTTTGGCTAATTGATGACCCCTAGTATCTAACCATGTTCCTAAGTGTTATGATTACAAGGATGGTTAGTGAATCAAGTGAGGTGGTATGATGGTGTCCAAGAAATTGGTGTAAGTCCATCAATATGTTTGATCAAGTGCTTCTCGGCTTGGATTATGGAAAAGGGCTCAAGGCAAAGGTATAACCAATAGAGCTCTTTCCATTTTGGTGATCAAGATACTATAGAGAGTGTGATCACTTTTAGGATAGATAGCTGTACTATAAAGAGGGGAGTTATCCCATGATCAACATGGTTATCAAGTGCCATTAGATGAATTAGATCATGCATTGCATTTAGATCTAGTGGCTAACTCAAAACCTTTGCGAAACTCTATGAAAATGGCTAACACACCTGAAGAAATGTGTAAGAGCAATCAAGCCCTAAAGTGGGTTTTGGTGATAATGACCACGCAATTAGAAGACTAATCAGATTTTTCGAGATGTTGAATAGGCAAAAGCATTAGGAGGATGTGTTTATATGCAGGTGGACCCCTGACGACTAAAGGATGCGGCATCCGGCGCAAAGGAGGCTTAAATTCGTTTTTATTTTGAATTTGAGTATAGGAAAAGCCGTACTATTAAGGGGGATGCAAAAGACAGGTTTGAAAGTGAAGCCAAATGCAATCTTTCCATCAAACATTCTCACTTACACTGCCAAAACCAGCCACAAAATCTCAGAGCTGTTTAGTTTTGGTAGCATGGCACTGCCAGCCCTACGCCCGGCACTGCTGGCCGAGCGGCACTACTGCTCCCAGTGCGGCACTGCCAAAACTTGTTCTGACCATTAGACTCGAGGGGAGTACTTACCCCACCTCCTGTCAACCCCAATGGTCACCTGCTCCATTTGCTTAGTTTCAGACCAGAGAACTCATCTCTCTTGCTCTGTCTCACTCCCAACAAGCTCCCCACTCACTCCATTGATTTCAAGCTCAAATCCTTGAGTGTGTGAGCTAATTTTCAGCAAGGAGAAGGTTCTCCATCCATTCTTCAACTTTCTCAAACACTTGGTTCGTGTTCAAGCCGGTGGTTTGCATTTGTTACTCTTGGAGCTTGCTCCTAGCTGGCTATAGCGTCGCCAATCTTGTGGCAGCCTCGGGAGGTTTTTAATCACCCTCACAACCTAGTGAAATCGCCCCTCTTGCCAAGAGTTAGCTCTCTTGACGGTTGGGCTTTGTGAACCCAAATCCTTTGTGTAACCTCAACAACATGGAGTAGGCAAGCTTTGGTGGCCAGCTGAACCACAGGATAAATCTCGTGTCACTTGTGTTGCTTGTTTTACTCTCAACTTGTTGAGTTTGTTGATTTCTAGGGTTTGGTCCCGATCTACTCATTTGAGGTATTATAGCTATGAAGGAGTGGTGTCCTAGACTCTTCACAACCTAGTGAACTTTAGTGAAATACTCGTTCTGATTTTCATTGGTTAAATTTTGAACTGCGTAGAATCTGTTGTGTGAGGAGCAGCAGTGCTGCTCTCAAGCCCGGCACTACCGTTCCTGGTACTGACTTTTGTTTGCGAAGAAATTTCATAGGCCTATTCAACCCCCTTCTAGGCTAGTCCATGATCCTACAAGTGGTATCAAAGTAGGTTACCTTTGATTTGCGCCTAACCGCGTGAGGTATGGCCAAGGAAGGAGAAGTGGAGGCTAGTACAACTCGTGTCCCAGACGATGATGTGGATATTCACACCACCGACAGCAGCAGTGACATCGTGTCGACTACAAGTCAGTCCACATTGCCACCGGCGAAGCTCACCGAGGGAGAAAAAGCTAGAAGAAAAGAAGAAAGAAGATTAAGAAGAGAAGCAGAAGAAAAAAGAAGACAAGAAAGGAGAAAGGAAAAATAAGACTTGAAGAAGAAAGAAGAAAAGCTGAAGAGAAGAGAAGATAGAAGGCTGAGAAGAGAAGAAGAGAATAAAAGAGAAGAGAAGGGCAAGAAGAAAGCATCAAGCGATGATTATTCGAGTAGCACCGAAGATGGAGATGATGATAGCTCCTATCAACCTCCCAAGGGCAGCAAGACCAACAAAAACAAGAAGAGCAGCGGCTACACCGACTATGGATCCCTATCCTTTGATTATTCATCATTATCTAACCGTGATACTCGACGTGTCATCAATGTGCCCGCGGGAAAGTTGCCTCATTTCAATGGGACCAACTTTGCCAAGTGAAAGCACTTGATGAAACCTTATCTTGTAGGTCTTTATCCCAGGATTTGGGAGATTGTACATCATGGCTTGGAGGGGCCGGTTGATCCAAAGAAGCCCACACAAGCTGAATTTCGTAACATTCATCTCAATGCCCACGCTACTAGTGTATTGCTTTGTGCTTTGAATGGAGATGAGTACAACAAGGTGATGGGTTCAACAGTGTCCAAAGAGATTTGGGACACCTTACACATGGCACATGAGGGAGTTGACAAGGTGAGGCAGTCCAAGATTGATATGTTGATGGCCAAGCTCACCTGGTTTGTGATTGATGATGGAGAAGGGCCACAAGAGATATTTGATAGGTTGATGGTGATAGTTGGCAAGATTAGAGGTCTTAGTGGCACCGAGGTAAATGACCACAAGGTTGTGAAGGTCATGTTGGAGGTATTCTCACTAAGGAATGAGACCATTGTGACATCGATTAGGGACAAGAAGAGGTTTGCAGCACTTCACACCTAGTGATGTGCTTTGTAACACCCTAGTGTTAGTTACTATTTTCACACTTGCATTTGCATGTCATCAAGCATAGATCATGTCATTCCATGCATCATCATCATTTGATTTGAATTGATTCCTTTTTATTGCTATATGTTTGTTTACATGTCCATAACATGCTAAATGTGTTAACATGCAAATGTGATGCTTGTTTATTGTTCTAAATGCTTTAGACATGTTTGGGATAACATTTGGAACAACGTTCATGTTGGTGAAATCCCCAAAATACCCCTCTAGCTCATAGTTGACTAGAGAGCCCTCTAAAAGCTATTCTGTTTGACCAAACAAGAAGGGCATTTTAGAGATTTTGCATGTCAGTGCACCCTTAATCAAAGTTGTGTAGAATTTTATAAGCAACAAACTTTATTTTTGGGTCAACTCATGAAAATGGGTGGAAGGTGATCAAAAAGTTGAATTAGTGCAGATTTAGAGTTGTTTTGAAGTTTCAAAAATTTGCTAAGTCCAAAACTGGTTTTCAGTTTCGGTGTACCCATGTTCATCGACCTGTATCTCTCAATTCAGGCCGATCTAGAGTAAAGTGTCTTAATACCAAATGATCTACTCATATAGCTCTTCAATCCATATTAGTGAAGTTTTCACTGAAACGCCCTGGATCACGAGCTAGAGATCGATCAAAAGTCGAGTTTCAGTCGGTTTCTGTAACTGAATCCGGCCAATTCAAATCGGCGTTCAGTTGAACAGCTGGCCGCGACCGCAGACCAATGGCGCCAAGTGGCAGCCGTACGCTAGCGTCAGGCCACACCTGTCTGCCACGCCTTTGCATAAACCGAAGGCGACACTCCATCCTGTCCCCCGCACGCTCCTCTCACTCTCACTCGCTCGCTCTCGCCTCTGCTCTCCGTTTTCCCCTCCGCCGTCGCCATTTCCGCCACGCCGTCGCCGCGGTGAAATCCGCCGTCATCGAGCTGCCTCCGACCGCTCCACCTCCGCCGTAGCTTCGCCTTGCTCTGCTCTTCATCCTCGACCCGTTGCCGACCTCAGCCGAGCTAAGGTATAACGGTTTGGCCTTTCTCGCCGCCGCACCATTGCCGGAGCACCGCCGACCTCTCGGGTCGCCGTGACGAGGGCGATGCCGGGGTCGGCTTCTCTCTCCATTGCTCGTCTAGGAGTCTCCGTTAGATGTAGATCCAGTCTAGGCCGTCGGATGGGTCGGTCTCGCCGTAGGTTCGCCGGAACCCGAGCTCGCCGTGAGCCCGCTCGCCGCCGTGCCGCCATGAGTGCGCGGTCAGTGAGCTCCCGTGCACAATAGTTCGATTCGTCGCACACATAGGTCCGTGTCACACCCAATTTTAAGGATAAAATAGGGATGCATAATCTTATGTGCGCCCAGAGATCAGTCACACACATAAGCCAACAAATTACATAAATTGTATCATAACCAATGTTTAATACATAGTGAATAATATCAAAGTCATTACACAGCGGAAAAATAAAGATAACTCTCGCGGTAGCTCCATAGCACAGGGACGTCGACTGGTGAAGCACAAGTCTAGTAGTCCTCTGGGTAGTCCTCATCACTATCACCATCTGTTACCCATCCGGGATTTTTAACCGAGTATTGAAAAATAAACAAGCGTAAGTACATGTCGTACTCAACAAGACTAAGCATGGGTTAATGAGGCTCAAAAGGTTGACACAGGTTTTAACAGCAGGTTGCTTTTAATTAATCATCCTTTTATGCAGTTGGATAGCAACAAATGAATAAGCCCATTCTCATGATCATAGTAAACATAATTAATGAGTAGCAATAAATAGATTTAGCAATAAGTAAGCATCACCCCAAAAGATATTCTACTCCGTAAGACGTCCAAGGCCTGCTCTTGACCGTGAGCTCGGCTAGTATACCAGTTTTACACTCTGCAGAGGTTGTGCACTTTCACTATGAGCCGTGATTCCCATTTGCTCGGGTTAATTACTCCCATAACACTACCAAGGTGAGTGAGCAGGGTCTCACTATGAAGTCTTTCAAAGAACTTCGCCTAACAAGTTAGGGCCGCTAGGAACCCGGCAAGCAGATGTAGAGCCCCCCCCTTCTTCGTGGCACAAGGTCACGCAGATTATACACACTCGGACAGGAGCCGCACTATACCCGAGTCGGCAGGTCCCATCACGCCTTTCGGTAACCTCTAACAAGCTAGAAAAAGTGCCCATACTTGACTAAAACCAGAGCCATGTAGCCCTCATAGTTGCACTGTCAATCCCGGTGTCATACTTACAGATCATTATCAAAGGTGAAGGATTTTGAGCATCACAAAACTATGCTCGAATCCCCTAGTTCCCTGTTGCTAAAAAGGCATCTTTTAATCATATTGCATAATCAATTAATCAAGTTTACATGATCATGATTCCCAAAAGCGCACTAGCAACATTTACCATATGCATAATCCCATAGGTGGCAAGGAACAGGGTAACAATGCTAGGAAATAACTATGGTTAACAAGGAAGACACATGCAAATGCAATTATTTATTTGGTGAATAGGACAACAAGGATGATCCATACTAATACTTGCCTTGATCAGCAAACTCCTGGTGATCCGGGTTGTCGCAGTACTAATCTTGATCACCCACGTAAAGCTCACCGTCTATACTCGATCCATCATAACAACACACACGCATACAGGGGCAATCATGCATACAAACAAGAGTTTTCATTAGAACAGTACCCCAACAGAGAGAAAATAAATTAAAAAGGTTATAAAACAAATCTACACGTTGCTGCGATCACATCGATATAAAGTTTGCGCAAATCGGATTTAAAACGAGGAAGATATGAATTTTACAAGGTTTATAATAGAATAATAATAGATTAAATATAATCTCGAATTTTAAAAGTGGAAAATATATGAAACAGTGGTACCATCAGATAGATTATGAAATTACGAATCTAACGCAATTTGAATCGTTCAAATCGGATCTAAAACAAGTAAATTATGATCAAATGAAGTTTAGTGGCAAATCTGTAAATAATAGAAAACACATTTCCTAAATACCGGGAGAAAATACGTTTTCTAAATTGAAAAGCGCAAATCACAGAATACGCTAAGGGATCGCGGGTTTAGCATTAAAAACTGCAGGGGGTTATACGCTGGCCGAATCGGTATGGGCTGCTCTCGGCCGTCCGATTCAAAATCGGCGGATCAGATTAAAAGAGAGGAGGGGTGGCGGTGCTCTCGGCCGGAAAACAGAGGCCGATGGCAGCGCCATGGCCGGAGGGCCGCCAGAGAAGGCGAACTCAGCCTTCGATGCATGAAATAGGTCAGGGAAGGGTACCCATAGATCGGGAAGAGCATCGCAAGCTCACCTAGGGTGATGGGAAGGTCGGAAATCGACTCGGAGATAGCTCGCGGCGTGATCCAGCGGACGGTGGATCTCTGCAACGGCGGCGGAGGCGTGTCAGTGCACAAATCGAAGGGGGAAAGTGCTTGGTAACTTCACAAGATCACAGCGAAGCTCCTCAAAGCCTTACCGAGAGGAAATTGGTGGCGAATCGAGCTAATTGCTCGCGGCGGCGGCTGCTCGGTTCTCGCGGGAGCTCGGCAGTGGCGGCGAGAAGAGGCAGCTAGGGTTAGGTGACGGCTACGGGGGGTGTGGCGCTGCTTAAATACTCCTGAGGTGTGACGACAATCTCGGAGATTGAAACAAACTCGGCGAGCGGAGAAATCGGCTTCGGCCGTTTCTTCTCTGCTTCGGACTCTCGGCGCGGCGACGAACTCAGCCTCGGCCGTTTTCTTTCTTGCCCGCGTCGGACTCTCGGCGAGCAGCAGAGGGAAACAGGGGAGGGGCTGTCCTGGGAGTCCCACTGGTCGGTAGCACTGAGCGCGGGGTCAGGCTGGCAGTCACGGCAGAGGGACGCTTCGCGCGCGCGTGCTCGGGCGCGGCGGATGAACACGGCAGCGGCATCTCTGTTCGCGCGGCGAGGGAGGTGGAGAAGGAAGGGCTGACCTGTGGGTCCCGCTCGACAGTCAGAGGGGGTAAGGAGAAGGGAGGGAACAGGTCGGCCGAGCTGTCCTCGGGCCATCCGACCTGGGCCTGCTGGGGCCAGGGAGTGGAAAACCGGCCAAGCTGCTGCTCGGGCCAGAAAGGAGAGGGGAAGGGCTCTGCTCTATTTCCTTTTTCCATTTTCCAAAAGGATTTTCAAATTGGGTTTTGAAATATTTGAGAAATTCAAATAAGCTACAATGGTACAAAGAAGAAATGCTCTAGCATGAATGCATCATACATGTGTATGACCTAGGTTTGATTTTATATTTGAGAAAAATTATTATTTCCCTATATTGGAATGATCAATTAATTGCACAATTAAATAAATTTTTACTATTTAAAGGAATGCAATTTTTCGGGTGTTACAATTCTACGCCCCTTAAAAATAATCTCGTCCTCGAGATTCAGTTGGTGCTTACTCAAACAACTCCGGGTACTTTTCTCTGAGATCTTCCTCTCTTTCCCAAGTAGCTTCTTCCTCAGAGTACCGATGCCACTGCACCTTGCACATCTTTATAACTCGACTTCTTGCAACTCTTTCTGTGGTTTCCAAAATTTTCACTGGATATTCCTCATAAGTGAGACCCTCCTTGAAAACTATTTCCTCGACAGGAACCTGCTCTTCCGGTACTCTCAAACACTTTCTCAACTGAGATATGTGGAACACATCATGCACACCGGACAAACTTTCCGGAAGTTCTAGCTGATATGCCACTTCTGCACGTCTCTCTAGGATCTTGAAAGGACCAATATACCTTGGTGCCAATTTTCCTTTGCTGTTGAACCTTTTCACACTTCTCATCAGAGACACTTTAAGATATACATAGTCTCCTACATTAAAATCTAGTTCTCTTCTCCGTGTATCCGCATAGCTCTTCTGTCTTGATTGTGCTATTCTCAAGTTCTCCCTTATTGTCTGGACTTGCTCCTCTGCGTCTCTCAACACATTGGTCCAAACACTTGACTTTCTCCGGTTTGATTCCAAAACAAGGGTGTCCTGCACTTGCGTCCATACAATGCTTCGAAGGGTGCCATCTTGAGACTTTTCTGGTAACTATTATTATAAGAGAACTCCGCATACGGCAGACTCTTATCCCAACTCGTTCCATACTGTAAAGCACAAGCTCTCAACACCGTCAGTCTGAGGATGATATGCAGAACTGAAATTCAGCTTAGTACCTAGAGACTCATGTATCTTTTGCCAGAAATGTGAGGTGAATTGAGTGCCCCTATCAGACACAATTTTCTTTGGAACTCCATGCAGACACACTATTCTCTCCATATACAACTCTGCTAGTTTAGGACCTCCATAAGTGGTCTTGACTGGAAGGAAATGAGCTACTTTAGTCAGTCGATCCACAATTACCCAGATTGAACCATAACCTCTCTGAGTACGTGGCAATCCAACTATGAAGTCCATACCGACTTCTTCCCACTTCCACTCAGGTATCTTTAGTGGTTGTAGCAATCCTGCAGGTCTCTGGTGTTCAGCTTTAACTCTCTGACAGGTATCACATATAGCCACATATTCTGCTACATCACGCTTCAGTCCAACCCACCAATATTTTTTCTTCAGATCCAAATACATCTTGGTACTTCCTGGGTGTATAGAATATGCTGACTCATGAGCTTCACGCAGTATAGCGTCTCGGATGAATTTCACTTCAGGTACACAGAGTCTCTTCCCAAACCATAAGGTTCCATTCTCATCTAGCCTGAATCCGGGTGATTTTCCAACCACAATGTTCTCCGCTATTTCTTTGAGCTTCTCATCTTCCAACTGAGCCTTTCGTATCTCTTGCTCTAGTGTGGGTTCAACCTCCATCTCAACAACATTGATCACAATTCCCAAGTTGAGACGCTCCATCTCTGCACACAACTCTGCTAGGAATAGTGGTTGTTCGAATCTCATTAGCATAACTTTTTCTACTAAGAGCATCGGCCACAACATTTGCTTTGCCTGGATGATAATGCAATTCCAGGTCATAATCCTTTATCAATTCCAGCCAACGACGTTGCCTCAAATTCAACTCTGACTGGGTGAAGATATACTTCAAGCTCTTATGATTTGTATAGATGTCACACTTATGACCAATCAGATAATGCCTCCATAACTTCAGAGCGTGAACCACAGCTGCTAGCTCCAAATCATGAGTAGGATAATTCAACTCATGCTTCCTCAACTGTCTCGATGCATATGCTACGACTCTTCCTTCTTCGTCTCATCTATCTCACGGTGCTTGCTCTCGATGATCAAGGCTTTGTCCACCAACTGTTGGAAGTTGGCGAAAGTGTGGGAGAGTAACTGGTACTGGAGATGATCATTCAGTCCCTCCAAGAAGAGCTCTTGCTTCTTGGCATCATCTTCAACCTCTTTTGGAGCATACCGCGACAATTGGATGAACTTGTCACGGTACTCGGCAACTAGCATTCCTCCCTGCTTCAGAGAAAGAAACTCCTTCTTCTTCAGCTTCATCAACCCTGCAGGCACATGATGATTGCGGAACCCCTCACGGAATTGCTGCCAAGAGATGGGGTCGGCACGTCCAAAACTGGAAAGACTCCCACCAATCCAGAGCAGCTCCCTGCAACTGCCCAGATGCATAGAGAACCTTCTCGACGTCGTTGCATTGGGCGATCTCCAGCTGCCTTTCTATTAGCACGCAGCCAATCATCAGCTTGGAGAGGATCACTGGAATGATCGAAGGTGGGCGGGCGTCCCTTCAAGAATTCGCTTCTCTTGTCATGGGGTGGTGGAGGTGGATTCCCGTTGCCATTGCTCCGCTGCAGCAGTTGAATGTTCTGGGCCATCTGCTGCATCAGCTGTGTTTGCATCATCATCAGTTGCTCCATATTAGGCTGTGGCGGAGGTGGTGGTGGATTAGCATTTTCTTCAGAGGTACCATCACCCCTTGGGTTCCTCCTGGTGTGGGTCATCTACTGTTCAAATCATTGAAGTGAGGTTTAGAATTCTTTTCCATTATAATAACACTTAAAAGACTAGAACAGGAAATTCCGGGCGCGATCCAACAACGGCAGATTAGAAAAACAGTCATATCTGGAGTTCCCGAAGTCAAACAGAGACATGCTATACATGGTTGGAAAGCACGAGAAAATCTCTACAACTTTTATTCAGACCATCTCTCCAGATTCTGTCGTTAAGTTTATCAAAAACAGATTTGATTCGAAACTGTTTCAGAGTAACAGACAGCGCAGAAACTTTGACTTGTGACATTTGTTTCTCCCAAACCGTAACTGATATTGAGATGATTCTTGCGGCCAAAGAAAACTACAGAAGTCTAGTTTTTCACAAAAAATTTCACGATTTTTGGCCGCATATAATTAAATAGGAAAAATAACTAAGACAGAGAGGTCTGAAAAACAGCACTGCTGGAAACTGAGATAATCAACCCAAACTACTATGCATTAATTCAAACCTATATAAAGAGATTTGCGGACTATGCCCACAATCTCAGCACTCATTACAAACTCCAAATCAAGCATTGTTCATAAGGAAAAGCAATCTAGCATAAAAGTTCACAAGACACGAACTAGACTCGACTTGACTCAACTTGTGCTACTAGCGTCTTTTGCTACTAACTGGGGGTAGCTCCTCTAGGGGTCGATGTCGGTGCGGGTGTGAGCATCTCCATGGTCTCCTCGGTTCCTTGGCGGCGATTCAGCTGGACACCTTGGTGATGGCGGAGGGGGTCCAACACCGAGTTGCCTGTTCAACTCATCCACCGCCCGGCTGAGCTTATAGTTAGCTTCAGTCCTAGTGTTCAGCTCATCCAGTGTCTGGTCCAGAAAGGTGTTGGTCTGGGCCAAACATTCCAAGGCAGCGTGGAGTCGGGCGTTCACTTCTCCAAGTGGACCGGCGATACTGCAGTTAGCTTGGCCACTCTGACGGCGGGGAAGGTAGCGGTGCATCTCCCACTTGATGATGTCCCAATTCTCGTGGCGGTGCACCATAAGAGCTTGTCGTGCGGCATCCTTGATGGCGGCAGCTTTGGAGAGTCGAATGGAGACAGCATAGTGGATATTCTTCACCTGGCTTCCCTCCTTGATGTACACCCTCGTCTCATAGTAGTTGGCGTAGTCAGGGTGCTTCCAGTGCTCCGTCTTGTACAGCACCGAGGCGTTGGGGTAGAAGCGGCGCACCAAGTCGAGAAGCAGCGGGTGGTAGTAGTCATCACCATGATGATCATAGTGAATCATTCCCACCCAGGGTTTTCCACCTTGGTCTCCATCATCGTCGCCATCGTCATCGGGGTCGTCGGAGTCATCCGAGTTGCCTCCATCATCTTCGTCATCAGGGTCGCCAGCTCAATCCTGGTCACCCTGCGGCTCCACCTTCTCGGGTTCATCTTTCTGATGGTCCTCCATAGGTATGTCTTCAGAGCTGTCTTCCAAGGGCTCTTCACTGGGCTCCTCTGCGGGCACCTCCTGCTGGGGCTCCTCCACTGGTACGTCTTCCACGGGTACCTCTTGTCGGGAAACACGTCCGCCAGAGATGAAGCGCTGCAGGTACGTCTTAGGTGGCATGACACGCTTGCGAGCAGTGCGCTTAAGGTTGGCCATCTACAGGAATTAAGATTAAGTTAAAATTTCGCAATGGACAAGGGTAGGATATCTGCAAAAACTTGTAGCAAATTAATATAACAAGTAAAAAGAGATAATAAAGCTAAGGGCTATCCAGTGCTAACTAGACTTGCGTCCTACAGTCAACACGGCTCTGATACCAATTTGTCACACCCAATTTTAAGGCTAAAATGGGATGCATAATCTTATGTGCGCCTAGAGATCAGTCACACACATAAGCCAACAAATTACATAAATTGTATCATAACCAATGTTTAATACATAGCGAATAATATCAAAGTCATTACACAGCGGAAAAATAAAGATAACTCTCGCGGTAGCTCCATAGCACAGGGACGTCGACTTGTGAAGCACAAGTCTAGTAGTCCTCTGGGTAATCCTCATCACTATCACCATCTGTTACCCATCCGGGATTTTTAACCGAGTATTGAAAAATAAACAAGCGTAAGTACATGTCGTACTCAACAAGACTAGCATGGGTTAATGAGGCTCAAAAGGTTGACATGGTTTTAACAGCAGATTGCTTTTAATTAATCATCCTTTTATGCAGTTGGATAGCAACAAATGAATAAGCCCATTCTCATGATCATAGTAAACATAATTAATGAGTAGCAATAAATAGATTTAGCAATAAGTAAGCATCACCCCAAAAGATATGTACTCCGTAAGACGTTCAAGGCCGCTCTTGACCATGAGCTCGGCTAGTATACCAGTTTTACACTCTGCAGAGGTTGTGCACTTTCACTATGAGCCGTGATTCCCATTTGCTCGGGTTAATTACTCCCATAACACTACCAAGGTGAGTGAGCAGGGTCTCACTATGAAGTCTTTCAAAGAACTTCGCCTAACAAGTTAGGGCCGCTAGGAACCCGGCAAGCAGATGTAGAGCCCCCCTTCTTCGTGGCACAAGGTCACGCAGATTATACACACTCGGACAGGAGCCGCACTATACCCGAGTCGGCAGGTCCCATCACGCCTTTCGGTAACCTCTAACAAGCTAGAAAAAGTGCCCATACTTGACTAAAACCAGAGCCATGTAGCCCTCATAGTTGCACTGTCAATCCCGGTGTCATACTTACAGATCATTATCAAAGGTGAAGGATTTTGAGCATCACAAAACTATGCTCGAATCCCCTAGTTCCCTGTTGCTAAAAAGGCATCTTTTAATCATATTGCATAATCAATTAATCAAGTTTACATGATCATGATTCCCAAAAGCGCACTAGCAACATTTACCATATGCATAATCCCATAGGTGGCAAGGAACAGGGTAACAATGCTAGGAAATAACTATGGTTAACAAGGAAGACACATGCAAATGCAATTATTTATTTGGTGAATAGGACAACAAGGATGATCCATACTAATACTTGCCTTGATCAGCAAACTCCTGGTGATCCGGGTTGTCGCAGTACTGATCTTGATCACCCACGTAAAGCTCACCGTCTATACTCGATCCATCATAACAACATATACGCATACAGGGGCAATCATGCATACAAACAAGAGTTTTCATTAGAACAGTACCCCAACAGAGAGAAAATAAATTAAAAAGGTTATAAAACAAATCTACACATTGCTATGATCACATCGATATAATGTTTGCGCAAATCGGATTTAAAACGAGGAAGATATGAATTTTACAAGGTTTATAATAGAATAATAATAGATTAAATATAATCTCGAATTTTAAAAGTGGAAAATATATGAAACAGTGGTACCATCAGATAGATTATGAAATTACAAATCTAACGCAATTTGAATCGTTCAAATCGGATCTAAAACAGGTAAATTATGATCAAATGAAGTTTAGTGGCAAATCTGTAAATAATAGAAAACACATTTCCTAAATACCGGGAGAAAATACGTTTTCTAAATTGAAAAGCGCAAATCACAGAATACACTAAGGGATCGCGGGTTTAGCATTAAAAACTGCAGGGGGTTATACGCTGGCCGAATCGGTATGGGCTGCTCTCGGCCGTCCGATTCAAAATCGGCGGATCAGATTAAAAGAGAGGAGGGGTGGCGGTGCTCTCGGCCGGAAAACAGAGGCCGACGGCGGCGCCATGGCCGGAGGGCCACCGGAGAAGGCGAACTCGGCCTTCGATGCATGAAATAGGTCAGGAAGGGTACCCATAGATCGGGAAGAGCATCGCAAGCTCACCTAGGGTGATGGGAAGGTCGGAAATCGACTCGGAGATAGCTCGCGGCGTGATCCGGCGGATGGTGGATCTCTGCAACGGCGGCGGAGGCGTGTCAGTGCACAAATCGAAGGGGGAAAGTGCTCGGGAACTTCACAAGATCACAGCGAAGCTCCTCAAAGGCTTACCGAGAGGAAATTGGTGGCGAATCGAGCTAATTGCTCGCGGCGGCGGCTGCTCGGTTCTCGCGGGAGCTCGGCAGTGGCGGCAAGAAGAGGCGGCTAGGGTTAGGTGACGGCTACGGGGGGTGTGGAACTGCTTAAATACTCCCGAGGTGTGACGACAATCTCGGAGATTGAAACAAACTCGGCGAGCGGAGAAATCGGCTTCGGCCGTTTCTTCTCTGCTTCGGACTCTCGGCGCGGCGACGAACTCGGCCTCGGCCGTTTTCTTTCTTGCCCGCGTCGGACTCTCGGCGAGCAGCAGAGGGAAACAGGGGAGGGGCTGTCGTGGGGGTCCTACTAGTCGGTAGCACTGAGCGCGGGGTCGGGCTGGCAGTCACGGCAGAGAGACGCTTCGCGCGCGCGTGCTCGGCTGCGGCGGATGAACATGGCAGCGGCATCTCTGTTCGCGCGGCGAGGGAGGTGGAGAAGGAAGGGCTGACCCGTGGGTCCCGCTCGACAGTCAGAGGGGGTAAGGAGAAGGGAGGGAACAGGTCGGCCGAGCTGTCCTCGGGCCATCCGACCTGGGCCTGCTGGGGCCAGGGAGTGGAAAACAGGCCAAGCTGCTGCTCGGGCCAGAAGGGAGAGGGGAAGGGCTCTGCTCTATTTCCTTTTTCCATTTTCCAAAAGGATTTTTAAATTGGGTTTTGAAATATTTGAGAAATTCAAATAAGCTACAATGGTACAAAGAAGAAATGCTCCAGCATGAATGCATCATACATGTGTATGACCTAGGTTTGATTTTATATTTGAGAAAAATTATTATTTCCCTATATTGGAATGATCAATTAATTACACAATTAAATAAATTTCTACTATTTAAAAGAATGCAATTTTTCGGGTGTTACAGTCCGCGCGAGCAACGGCCGGAATCGGCTGGCGCAAGCTCGCCGGACCACCGCCGTCCGCCATTGCCGCCGTCGAGCTTGCTCCGGTGGGGTACGACCCTCGGCAGTTGGTCCATTGGGTTCGTCTCGTTGCCACGGGTCGGTAGGTGGCCTCGGCGTCGCCGGAGACCTCGCCGTCGGCGAGCTCTCGCCGGTCAGCGCCGGCGGCTCTGCCCCTCTCTCTGACGCGTGGGGTCGGGTTGACCCCGGGGCCCGCGAGTCAGCCGTTCGGGTGCGCCTCTGGTTCACTGAGCCGGGTGCACGTAGCAGTTTCGATCGGGTTTGGGTTTTATGATTTATAAAATAAATTTCAAGAAAATGTGTAAAATCTTCCAAAATTCATATCTGGAGTTAGGAGTGTCCAATTGGGGTGAACCAAATTTTGTTATGTTTGTATTTCTGAGCTCTATCAAGGAAAAATATAAAATGAACTTATGGAATACTTTTTCTGTGCAGTTATATTTAAATTGTTAATTGCTTGCAAACTTGATAAATGCATAAGTAATTGTAAGAATGTGCTAAAAATGTGATTCCACTTGCATTAATCTTGTTTAGGGAAGTAGAACCTAAGAAAAATATGTTTGCTGGTGTTGCACTGTTATTTATGTGGTGCCTAGTATAATGTGTCTTTTATGCTTTAATCTTGCAAAAATCACCATGCTTAATGTGTTAAGGATATGGTCATGAATATTTTTCCTGGACCATGTTACGTTGGAAAGAAGCTAAGAAAATTGGGAAATCTGTTGTTTGATACTTTTCACTGTGTTAAGTATTTTCCATTGCTTAAAAGGCTGGTTGTTTGTTATTTTTGTGTAGACTGTTATACTTGTCCAAATGACTTGAAATTTTGTCAGTAGGCTAGTCTGGAGGTGTAATAGCTACTGTAATTTTATGGATTTTTCTGGTCACTAGTAAACAGTAGGTCCAGTTATAGGCTAGGGTTTGTTTAGTTGTTTTTAAGCAAATATCTTTGGGTGTGAAGTGTTTTTATGCATTTCTGTGAGGTTCAGTATTATCACCTGTTTTAAACTAGTAAAGCTGATCCTAATTTGAGCTTAGGGCAGCAAGGTTAATGTTTTGTTTATATGATGTTGCTCATGCTTGTTAATTATAAGTTGGTTGTGGTAGGTTAGTTGATGCATGTTAATTATTAAGTGCAGGTTGTAGACCTCTCACCCGGGACGAGAAATTGTTCTATGCTTTGCTTAAGAAGGGTGAGTATGAGTTAGTTGTCTAGAGAAGAAATATGCACGTACTCAGTAAATGAGTGTGGATTGTTAAACTGATTGCATATCATAGGTTAATTTGTGCATCTCTATCTTGCATTTCATGTGCATTCTCAGTTCTCATATATGCATATCATGCATACAGGATCACCGGGAGGCGTGACGCTATTGCAATTTGATCCACTGGAGGAGGGAGTTCCGCCGGAGATTGAAGTGCCAGAGGTTCCCGAAGGCCAGGAAGAAGAGGCTGTACTTCCAGAGTGCCCTGATCACCAACCTACTAACTTTGTGAAAGGCAAGCCCCGGAGCATCCCTAAGTCTCCACCTACTCTTTTTACAAATGCACTGGTCTTTATTAAATCGTATGATTGTGCACTTAAGTATAGGAGTTGATATGATACCGTTGCTGCATTTATACCTTGTCCACTTATACTTGATCTTGAAGTATTACTAGATAAGGGGATGGGTTCGATCTTATGCTTAACCATGCTTAGACCGGTAGAAGTCGAGGGATTTCCTGTCCTTCGCGAGCATAGGTGATTACTCATGATGAGTGGGTTGGATTCCACATGATGGACTATGTGTGCCACCATGCCACAGTGTCTAATGAGAGTATCAAGGCTAGGTTGCGGGGAGCCGCATGACATGGTTGAGGTCATGCCTTCTTCGGTGCTGCTTGCGGCCGACTAGGACTGAGGCCACCAGACATCAGTTGAGATTGAAAGACGTCGTCACATAGCTGGCCAGATAAGTCGTTCTGACCGCGAAGCCGAGTATTTCTTTCTGAGCCGAGCCTTGGTGCAACTAGGCAGACATATTCTGGAGGTAGGAAGTATGTGCGGAGACACCATCTTACCAAGGGCAGGTCAGGGACCTGATGCATCCTGGAAGTGGGTTGGTCTCTAAGAATATGGTCCCCGCCAAACTCGCGACATATTGTGTCTCAGAAAGATTTAACGGTGGCCCAAGAAGTCAGTGGCTCGGCTGACAGGGTTTGTGATTGGCATATTTGCCAGCTGTTACAATCGATTCGAATCGCCATCTCTCCTGGTTAGTGAGAAACTGAACTGATCTTCTGGTGAGGTAGAGGCTAATAACTTGAACATAATGATTATGGTGAGATGAGGTTGATATCTGTGGATATCGGAAATCATATGGTTTTATTGATTGCTATAATATTCAGTGAATGCTTAGTATAGTGGCTAATCTTAGTAAATAGCTTAACTGAAATCGAAGCTTATCACAATTAAAATGAATAAGTTGAGGTTCTACTGTAGTAATGCTTTTGATGCAAAAATGATGCTACCCTCTGAGCTCCACCAAATAAGCCTTGCATATCCTTGAGAGTCTTTTTATTTACTCCCTGTCGGGTAAGTCTAGCTGAGTACAATTGAGTACTCAGGGTTTTATTCCCGTTGTTGCAGATGGTGTAGTCTACTACGCGTATTGCAGGAATTGCTTCACCCCTGCGGGCGAAGAAGACTAGACCCGAGGGCGGGGTCATTATCTATCCTTAGATGTTGTAAGAATGCTGTGACAGGGTCATTTGATGGTACTCGTATTTGAACTCTGTGGTGTAAAACTATGTTGACTTCCGCTACTACTATATTTGTGTAAAAGACTATGTTGTACTCTGATGTTTAAATTCGGTTGTGAACTTATGCGTCATGTGATCGGGTATTGCTGAATGAATGATCCTTGGGGTATGAAATGTTTGAAATCCTTCGAGATTTCCGGACTACCGGGTTTATATTGGCTCAAGTGCGACTGGATTGTGATTAAAGATGCGATCGTTGTACTTGTGCTTGTATAAATTGGTCGGTTCTGTGACAGCTGGTACCAGAGCATAATTCAGTATATACCGTCACTTGACTATTTAAAAAAATTAAAAGAGTTTTGAGTTTTACAAACTAATTGCCAACTGGTAGTGTGTATAGGTGATTTAAACCAAGTGTTTGCAAAACTTATGAGTACCAATGACCAAGTCCTATAGCCCTATATATATGTGGTTATTAGGTGGCTTATGTAAGTACTGACTTGGGGGAAATTGCATCATGTTTCTTTTTGTGGTTCATTTGGTTTTATCGTACGGATAATTATAAACTGTCGGTTTCATATTGCTTCTTATGGGTCAATGTACCACGTCGCCTAAGGTAAGGTGAGATGTGAGTGTAAGATCGAACAACCATCGATCGATGGTGAGTGTTATGGTTACTGAAGTGAGTACATGTGATCCATATGTGTACTTATGGAAGTAAGGTGGAGTAATTACTTTTGGGGTCGCAAATGTTCATGGGAACATTTCCGGCAAAAAGTGCTTCTTGTTGCCCTGCATACATTGGGATTTGGGCTGAAATGAATCTTCTGCAGGTACACTAACCACGCGAAACGTATAGCACGGTTAGTTACGTATATGAGAGCACGTGTTATGCCACCGACTATAACGTTAGTTAATATATACTATGTGTGAGGTCGTTGGCATGTGCATGCATCATGATCATGAAATTAACTCAAGCTATTTGTACTATTTCCTTCCCTATGATAAAAATTGTGCTGCCCTATCTTATTCTAAATGCTGAAAGATGTTGTAATGTACCAGATGGCAGCTGAAGGTGAGCCGCAGAGTGGTCAGTTTCTGGAGCAGTTTGGCACACCCACCGTGCTATGGAGGTTGTTGAAGTCTGTGGGATATGCAGAGCCACCGCTGTATTTCTAGAAGCCAGCGGAAACCATGGTGCAGCCTTGGTTTGATGTTTGGGTGACTATCCCTGTGCTTGAATATCCCTGTGGTTGAAAGGGGCTGATCGTTTCCAGGAATAAAGGTGGAAGTTGACATGAGGACACCATGGGATGGTGCGCAGCTTGCAGCTTTCGAGGTGTTGACGGATATTTGCAGCCGGTTCAACAAGAGAGCTGATTTGGGGCCAGCAAATGTTTTTCCCAGGGTGGATGCTTCTCAGGGTGAGTGGGCTCAGTCTAGCCAAGCTTCTTTGGAGCGAGGCAGGGATGAGCGTGCTCATAGCACGGGTGCTTCTATGAGTACTATGTTTGCTGTCCTGAGGATGCATTATTCCACTAGGGATGGTTGGATGAAGTGCGTTGAAACCCTGCATGATGCTGTGGAGAAGAAGTTAGAAGCTGAAGAGTGGGCACATATGGCTCGTCGTAGCTCAGATGACTTGGTGGTAGCTCTCACTGCCTGTCGCAATGAGTTGTTACGATGCACTGGCGTTTTGTTGGCAGCTGATCACCGTGTCGAGGTGCTTGAGAGGGAGAATGCAGATCTTCGCCGCCAGCTCGACAATCGCAATATGAGCTTGACACGTCAGCGCGATGGGTTTCTGCAGGAGTTGCGCGCTAGTCAGCAGCAGGTTTGGGAGTTGCAGCAGGATGTTCATCGTCTGAACAACCGTGTTGATCCGTTTCATCCTCCGGGTGCAGCGGAGTTTGCTCCTGAGATCTTCATTGCAGCTGATGATGGTGAAGCAAGTGAGGAAGAAGAGGAAGAAGACCCCGAGGAGATCGTGCCTATTGACGAGAGTGATGACCATGGTGGGAACGTGTCCGGCATGGACAGTGACCACGACGACTAGGCTCTTTCTAGTGATCTTGCCATGATCGGCACCCTTTTGTATTGGGAAAACCTTTAATGCCATGTAATGGGTAGAACCTGAATTGTAATGAGAGAACCCTGTTTGTTCAGGGCTGGAACCATCAAACTTTTAATTAAGTAATGGTAACTTATGCGGTTTGGAAACCCTTTTTGGTTGCGCCTTGTTATTGTGCGGTTGTGTGATGATTATTGAATTATTGTGCCGTTTGTTGGTTATAAAAAATGATCATTGATATCTTTTGGGCATAATCCTTCGGTTATCTTTGGCATAACTGACACTTAACAATGGTTGTTGTGTGTTGCTACAGATGGCACCTCATACCCGTCGTCATGGGTCAACCAGTGGTGGTGGGAATGAACATGAAGATGAGGAGTTGCCGCCTCCTCCACTGCGTACCCAGGAGCAGATGTTTGCTTAGTTCTTGGACACTCAGCAAGCGATTCTGCAGCAGATGGTTGCTAGTAACACCCACAATCGCAATCGAGATGGACACCGCGGAAACGATGAGGACCAGTACAGTAACTATAAGGACTTCATGGACACTAAGCCTCCGGTATTCAAGCAGGCCGTTGAACCGCTGGAAGCTGATGAGTGGTTAAACGCTATTGAGCAGTCATTCTCTGTGCTGCGATTGACTGAAACCATGAAGGCTAGCTTTGCTGCTATGTTGCTGCAAGGCCAAGCTGGAATATGGAGGGCCAATCGCAAGACCGCCTACCCTGTGGTCATTGATATCACCTGGGAGCAGTTCACCAGGGATTTCAGGGGACATTTCATTCCAGCAGGCTTGATCAAGATGAAGGTCAATGAATTCATGTAGCTTACTCAGGGTACCTAAGACCCTCACTTAGTATCATCATGCCTTTAACAATCTGTCAACGTATGCCCCGTGGATGGTGGATACAGATGAAAAGAAGATCGAAACTTTCAAGATAGGTCTTAGTACCAAGCTTATGAAGACTCTGGCGAACAACGCTCGTACAACTTTTAACGAGTTCATCAGTGAAGCTTATATCCAAGAGAAACAGAATAACTTGCACACTGCTTCCAAGGGAGGCAAGAGGCCATTCGAAGGAAGCTCTTCTCAGTCAAGGACTCCAGCAGCTAGTCGTGCGGTGACAAATCGCCCTGCTTACCGTCCGGCTGTTCCTGGAGCAAAATTCAGACCCCCTCCAAAGAAGCAGCCAGCGCCACAACGCTACAAGAAAGGCTTCACAGTGCCTTTGAACAAGAACAATGCTCCTCCAAGCAATGCCGTTCAAGTGAGAACCAACCAAGGTCTGGGGCCATGCTTTAACTGCGGTCAACAGGGGCATCTTGCTCGTTATTGTCCTCATCCCAGGCAGGGTCGTGTGCATCACACTACTGCTGAGGAACTTCTGGAAGGTGAACCAGTCACTGCGGGTATGTTTTCTGTAAATCAGCATCCTGCTATTGTTTTGTTCGACTCAGGATCGTCGCATTCTTTCGTGAGTCAAGCATTTGCACAAAAGCATGCATTACCAATTGTTGAGTTGAGCCATAGTTTCCGGATAACTTCAGCTGGGGCTGAAATTTGTACGCGTCATGGTGTCGGGGATGTGACCATTGAGATTGGTAATCGGGTTTTCATCAGTAGTCTTATTGTGCTACCAGGGTTGAGTCTGGATGTTATTTTGGGAGTTAGTTGGATGGACAAGCGGGGTGCGGTGTTGGACGTCCCTAACCGGATGTTGACACTGAAGGAACCCCAAGGTGAAGGCACTTTTCAAGTTTCCTTACCTCGAAGAGGGGATCTTTTTGATCTCTCTTTCGCAGTTGAGGGCAAGACCATCCAAGGTATTCCGGTACTGTGTGAGTTTCCTGATGTCTTTCCTGATGATCTACCTGGACTTCCTCCTGATCGAGATGTGGAGTTTGCAATAGAACTTATTCCCGGTACAGCACCTATTTCTCGAAGGCCATATAGAATGCCTCCTCATGAATTAGCTGAACTCAAGAAACAACTCCAGGAGTTATTGGCCAAAGGGTTCATTCGCCCTAGTTCTTCTCCGTGGGGTTGTCCTGCAATCTTTGTCAAGAAGAAGGATGAAACTTTACGTATGTGTGTGGACTATAGGCCACTTAATGCTGTGACAATTAAGAACAAGTATCCTCTACCTCGTATTGATATCTTGTTTGATCAATTGTCCAAGGCCAAGGTTTTCTCCAAGATTGATCTGAGATCTGGGTATCATCAAATTAAGATCAGACCACAAGATATTCCCAAGACGGCTTTCTCCACTCGGTATGGATTGTATGAGTATTTGGTTATGTCTTTTGGATTAACCAATGCCCCTGCACATTTCATGTATCTAATGAATTCGGTATTCATACCTGAGTTGGATAAGTTCGTGGTAGTCTTTATTGACAATATTCTGGTGTACTCTGAAAACATGGAGGATCATGCTGAACACTTGAGAATAGTCTTGACTAGACTCAGGGAGCATAAGCTATATGCTAAGTTTAGCAAGTGTGAGTTTTGGTTGACTAAAGTACCTTTTCTGGGCCATATCTTATCAGCTGAAGGTATTTCTGTAGATCCGTCAAAAGTTCAGCAGGTGTTGGATTGGGAGTCACCAACAAATGTGTCTGAGGTTCGTAGCTTTTTGGGATTAGCTGGGTATTATCGCCGCTTTATCCAAGATTTCTCTAAGATAGCTAAACCTATGACCAAGTTATTGCACAAGGATACCAAGTTTGTGTGGAGTGAGGAGTGTGAAACAGCCTTTCGCACCTTGCGAACGTTGTTGACCACTACTCCAGTTTCTCGCACAACCTGATATTGAAAAGCCTTTTGATGTGTACTGCGATGCTTGTGGCACTAGGGTTAGGATGTGTTCTCATGCAAGAAGGCCGAGTCATTGCTTATGCCTCGCGTCAACTGAGAAAACATGAGCAAAACTATCCTACTCATGATTTGGAACTTGCCGCTGTAGTTCATGCATTGAAGATTTGGCGCCACTATTTGATGGGTCACAAATGTCATATCTATTCCGATCACAAGAGTCTCAAGTACATTTTCACTCAGCCTGAGTTGAACATGAGGCAAAGAAGGTGGTTGGAGTTGATCAAAGACTATGATCTAGAAGTACACTATCATCCGGGCAAGGCCAATGTCGTAGCCGATGCTTTGAGCCGAAAGTCTCATTGCAATGTATTGCAGCCTTTGCTAGCAGACAGATTCAATCTTGTGCATCCAGTGGTGTTGAATAATATTACTCTCAGTTGTACTTTGGAAAGCAAGATTATTGAAGGTCAGAAAACAGATCACGGCATATATCATATCAAGAGGAAGATGAAAGAACAAGAAATGCTTCATTTTCGAGTAGATGAAAAAGGTATATTGTGGTTCAAGGATCGATTGGTAGTACCGAAAGACCGTGAGTTGAGGAATCAGATTATGGACGAGGCTCATTTGTCCTAAGTTGTCTATCCACCCCGGTAGTAGTAAGATGTATCAAGACTTGAAACCTAGGTTCTGGTGGACCAAAATGAAGAAGGAAATTGCAGCTTATGTGGCCAGGTGTGATACCTGTTCGTCGCGTGAAGGCTATTCATCTTGAAGCCAGCAGGTCTATTGCAACCTTTACCAGTTCCAGGTTGGAAATGGGATGAGATAACCATGGATTTCATATCTGGGTTACCTCTAACGCAAAAAGGCCATGATTCTATTTGGGTGATTGTAGATCGATTGACTAAGATTGCACATTTCTTACCAGTTCGAACTACAGATCGTCTTCATCAGTTGGCACAGCTCTACTTTGCTCAGATACTTCGGTTACATGGTGTGCCGAGGACGATAGTTTTCGACAGAGGCCCGCAATTTATTGCACGCTTCTGGGAGCATCTACACAAGTGTTTGGGAACCAATTTGGTTCGCAGCTCAGCTTATCATCCTCAATCTTCTGGTCAGACTGAAAGGGTAAACCAAATTCTTGAAGATATGTTGAGAGCTTGTGTTCTATCGTCTAAAGGTTCGTGGGAAGAATGGTTACCTTTGGCTGAGTTCTCATACAATAATAGCTATCAAGAGAGTATTCAAATGGCTCCTTTTGAAGCTTTGTATGGGCGCAAATGTAGAACTCCTCTCAATTGGGTTGAATCAGGCGAAAGGAGATATTACGGGATTGACTTTGTGAAAGAGGCCAAAGAGAGAGTGCATACCATTCAAACACATCTCAAAGCCGCTCAAACTCGTCAAAAGAGTTATGCGGACAAGCGAAGAAGGCCATTGGAATTTGAAGTGGGTGACTATGTATACTTGAAGGTGTCACCTATGAAAGGCGTACAACGCTTCGGAGTGAAACGAAAGTTAGCTCCAAGGTTTGTAGGTCCTTTTCAAATTCTGGAAAGAAGTAGGAAAGTAGCATACAAGTTACGGTTGCCACCACACATGTCCACTATCTTCAATGTGTTTCATGTATCCCAACTCAAGAAATGTTTACGAGTACCGGAAGAACAAGTGGATTTTGGTGACATCAAGTTGAAATTAGATTTGACCTATGAAGAAAAGCCTATTGAAGTAATAGATTATAAAGAAAGAATCACCCGTAGCCGAGTGGTCAAGTTCTATAAGGTGGTGTGGAACAACCAAAGTTATTGGGATGCGACTTGGGAGCGAGAAGACTATCTCAAGGAAGTCTATCCTTCTTTCTATAAACAATGGTAATTAACTCTAATCTCGGGGACGAGATTCTTTTAAGGAGGGAAGGGCTGTGACACCCTAGTGTTAGTTACTATTTTCACACTTGCATTTGCATGTCATCAAGCATAGATCATGTCATTCCATGCATCATCATCATTTGATTTGAATTGATTCCTTTTTATTGCTATATGTTTGTTTACATGTCCATAACATGCTAAATGTATTAACATGCAAATGTAATGCTTGTTTACTGTTCTAAATGCTTTAGACATGTTTGGGATAACATTTGGAACAATGTTCATGTTGGTGAAATCCCCAAAATACCCCTCTAGCTCATAGTTGACTAGAGAGCCCTCTAAAAGCTATTCTGTTTGACCAAACAAGAAGGGCATTTTAGAGATTTTGCATGTCAGTGCACCCTTAATCAAAGTTGTGTAGAATTTTATAAGCAACAAACTTTATTTTTGGGTCAACTCATGAAAATGGGTGGAAGGTGGTCAAAAAGTTGAATTAGTGCAGATTTGGAGTTGTTTTGAAGTTTCAAAAATTTGCTAAGTCCAAAACTGGTTTTCAGTTTCGGTGTACCCATGTTCATCGACCTGTATCTCTCAATCCAGGCCGATCTAGAGTAAAGTGTCTTAATACCAAATGATCTACTCATGTAGCTCTTCAATCCAGTATTAGTGAAGTTTTCACTGAAACGCCCTGGATCACGAGCTAGAGATCGATCAAAAGTCGAGTTTCAGTCGGTTTCTGTAACTGAATCCGGCCGATTCAAATCGGCGTTCAGTCGAACAGCTGGCCGCGACCGCAGTCCAACGGCGCCATGTGGCGGCCGTACGCCGGCGTCGGGCCACGCCTGTCTGCCGCTGCCTCTGCATAAACGGAAGGCGACACTCCATCCTGTCCCCCGCAGGCTCCTCTCACTCTCACTCGCTCGCTCTCGCCTCTGCTCTCCGTTTTCCCTCCACCGTCGCCATTTCCGCCGCGCCGTCGCCGCGGTGAAATCCGCCGTCATCGAGCCGCCTCCGACCGCTCCATCTCCGCCGTAGCTTCGCCTTGCTCTGCTCTTCATCCTCGACCCGTTGCCGACCTCAGCCGAAGCTAAGGTATAACGGTTTGGCCTTTCTCGCCGCCGCGCCATTGCCGGAGCACCGCCGAGCTCTCGGGTCACCGCGACGAGGGCGATGCCAGGGGTCGGCTTCTCTCTCCATTGCTCGTCTAGGAGTCTCCGTTAGCTGTAGATCCAGTCTAGGCCGTCGGATAGGGTCGGTCTCGCCGTAGGTTCGCCGGAACCAGAGCTCGCCGTGAGCCCGCTCGCCGCCGTGCCGCCATGAGTGCGCGGTCAGTGAGCTCCCGTGCACAATAGATCGATTCGTCGCATGCATCGGTCCGCTAGGGTTCCAGGATCTCGGAACGGTGCTTAGCCGCGCGAGCAACGGCCGGAATCGGCCGGCGCAAGCTCGCCGGACCACCGCCGTCCGCCATTGCCGCCGTCGAAGCTCGCTCCGGTGGGGTACGACCCTCGGTAGTTGGTCCATTGGGTTCAGTCTCGTTGCCACGAGTCGGTAGGTAGCCTCGGCGTCGGCGAGCTCTCACCGGTCAGCGCCGGCGGCTCTGCCCCTCTCTCTGACGCGTGGGGTCGGGTTGACCCCGGGGCCCGCGAGTCAGCCGTTCGGGTGCGCCTCTAGTTCACTGAGCCGGGTGCACGTAGCAGTTTCGATCGGGTTTGGGTTTTATGATTTATAAAATGAATTTTCCAGAAAATGTGTAAAATCTTCCAAAATTCATATCTGGAGTTAGGAGTGTCCATTTGGGGTGAACCAAATTTTTTTATGTTTGTATTTCCGAGCTCTATCAAGAGAAAATATAAAATGATACTTTTGGAATACTTTTTCTGTGCAGTTATATTTAAACTGTTAATTGCTTGCAAACTTGATAAATGCATAAGTAATTGTAGGAATGTGCTAAAATGTGATTCCACTTGCATTAATCTTGTTTAGGGAAGTAGAACCTAAGAAAAATATGTTTGCTTGTGTTGCACTGTTATTTATGTGGTGTCTAGTATAATGTGCCTTTTATGCTTTAATCTTGCAAAAATCACCATGCTTAATGTGTTAAGGATATGGTCATGAATATTTTTCCTGGACCATGTTACGGTTGGAAAGAAGCTAAGAAAATTGGGAAATCTGTTGTTTGATACTTTTACTGTGTTAAGTATTTTCCATTGCTTAAAAGGCTGGTTGTTTGTTATTTTTGTGTAGACTGTTATACTTGTCCAAATGACTTGAAATTTTGTCAGTAGGCTTATCTGGAGGTAGAATAGCTACTGTAATTTTTATGGATTTTTCTGGTCATAGTAAACAGTAGGTCCAGTTATAGGCTAGGGTTTGTTTAGTTGGTTTTAAGCAAATATCTTTGGGTGTGAAGTGTTTTTATGCATTTCTGTGAGGTTCAGTATTATCACCTATTTTAAATAGTAAAGCTGATCCTAATTTGAGCTTAGTGCAGCAAGGTTAATGTTTTGTTTATATGATGTTGCTCATGCTTGTTAATTATAAGTTGGTTGTGGTAGGTTAGTTGATGCATGTTAATTATTAAGTGCAGGTTGTAGACCTCTTACCCGGGACGAGAAATTGTTCTATGCTTTGCTTAAGAAGGGTGAGTATGAGTTAGTTGTCTAGAGAAGAAATATGCACGTACTCAGTAAATGAGTGTGGATTGTTAAACTGATTGCATATCATAGGTTAATTTGTGCATCTCTATCTTGCATTTCATGTGCATTCTCAGTTCTCATATATGCATATCATGCATACAGGATCGCCGGGAGGCGTGACGCTATTGCAATTCGATCCACTGGAGGAGGGAGTTCCGCCGAAGATTGAAGTGCCAGAGGTTCCCGAAGGCCAGGAAGAAGAGGCTGTACTTCCAGAGTGCCCTGATCACCAACCTACTAACTTTGTGAAAGGCAAGCCCCGGAGCATCCCTAAGTCTCCACCTACTCTTTTTACAAATGCAATGGTCTTTATTAAATCGTATGATTGTGCACTTAAGTATAGGAGTTGATATCATACCGTTGCTGCATTTATACCTTGTCCACTTATACTTGATCCTGAAGTATTACTAGATAAGGGGACGGGTTCGATCTTATGCTTAGCCATGCTTAGACCGGTAGAAGTCGAGGGATTTCCTGTCCTTCGCGAGCATAGGTGATTACTCATGATGATGGGGTTGGATTCCACATGATGGACTATATGTGCCACCATGCCACAGTGTCTAATGAGAGAATCAAGATTAGGTAGCGGGGAGCCGCATGACATGGTTGAGGTCATGCCGTCTTCGGTGCTGCTTGCGGCCGACTAGGACTGAGGCCACCAGACATCAGTTGAGATTGAAAGACGTCGTCACATAGCTGGCCAGATAAGTCGTTCTGACCGTGAAGCCGAGTAATTCTTCCTGAGCCGAGCCTTGGTGCGACTAGGCAGACATATCCTGGAGGTAGGAAGTATGTGCGGAGACACCATCTTACCAAGGGCAGGTCAGGGACCTGATGCATCCTGGAAGTGGGTTGGTCTCTGAGAATATGGTCCCCGCCAAACTCGCGACATATTGTGTCTCAGAAAGATTTAACGGTGGCCCAAGAAGCCAGTGGCTCGGCTGATAGGGTTTGTGATTGGCATATTTGCCAACTGGTACAATCGATTCGAATCGCCATCTCTCCTGGTTAGTGAGAAACTGAACTGATCTTCTGGTGAGGTAGAGGCTAATAACTTGAACATAATGATTATGGTGAGATGAGGTTGATATCTGTGGATATCGGAAATCATATGGTTTTATTGATTGCTATAATATTCAGTGAATGCTTAGTATAGTGGCTAATCTTAGTAAATAGCTTAGCTGAAATCGAAGCTTATCACAATTAAAATGAATAAGTTGAGGTTCTACTGTAGTAATGCTTTTGATGCAAAAATGATGCTACCCTCTGAGCTCCACCAAATAAGCCTTGCATATCCTTGAGAGTCTTTTTATTTACTCCCTGTCGGGTAAGTCTAGCTGAGTACAATTGAGTACTCAGGGTTTTATTCCCATTGTTGCAGATGGTGTAGTCTACTACGCGTATTGCAGGAATTGCTTCACCCCTGCGGGCGAAGAAGACTAGACCCGAGGGCGGGGTCATTATCTATCCTTAGATGTTGTAAGAATGCTGTGACAGGGTCATTTGATGGTACTCGTATTTGAACTCTGTGGTGTAAAACTATGTTGACTTCCGCTACTACTATATTTGTGTAAAAGACTATGTTGTACTCTGATGTTTAAATTCGGTTGCGAACTTATGTGTCATGTGATCGGGTATTGCTGAATGAATGATCCTTGGGGTATGAAATGTTTGAAATCCTTCGAGATTTCCGGACTACCGGGTTTATATTGGCTCAAGTGCGACTGGATTGCGATTAAAGATGCGATCGTTGTACTTGTGCTCGTATAAATGGGTCGGTTCTGTGACATGCTTGGAAGACTATTGACCTTTGACATGCAAAGAGAGGAGGCACTTGAGAGGAGATGGCTTGTGGAGTTGCAAGCAAAACTTGATGACATGAAGATCAAGGATGTGGCACTCAAGGCAAGCAAAACAAGCAAGCAACCCGTAGCAAGCAAGCAGCCCACAACAAGCAGGTGCAAGGGCAGCAAGCAAGGCTCATCTTTCAAGTCAAGGGCAGCCAAGAAAGTGAAGAAAGAGGTGTCAACAACTTCATCATCTAGTGAAGATGAGAGTGATTGTGAGCGTCAACATGAAGAAATCAGTGACATCGCTCTCTTCATGAGAAGGTTTCGCAAGGGGCTAAAGAGCAATGGCTACAAGGTTGTGAGAAGGAGCTTTCCTAACAAGAAAAATAGAACTTGCTACAATTGTGGCAGCACCGAGCACTTCATAGCCGATTGTCCTCATGAGAAGAAGGATGAGAGACAAGACAAGAAAAGCTACAAAGAAGTGTGGGGGTATATAGACCCGTATACCCGCACGATGCTACATGGGCCAATTCATCCGACCAAGCCCAAACTACCAAGGACGCGTCATCTACACGTTCTCCAGAAGATCACGTACATCCGCCGGTTTAGAAGTCTTGGCGGTTATGGAAATAGCTTTCCTAATATCTAGCCGATTAGTTTCCTTATTCGGCTAGGATTGTAATCTATTATATATGGTAAAACCAACTTGTAACCCTGCCCCCCGTACTATATAAGGCGGGCAGAGGATCCCCTCAAAACACATCAACTCATAGCAATACAATCCACAAGAACATAGGACGTAGGGTATTACGCCTTGTGGCGGCCTGAACCTGTATAAATCGTTCGTCCCACGCTCTCTGTGTTACGCTTGCTCATCTTATGCGCACCTTCACCGATCATCTACTACCTTGGGCATACCACTCGGTGGACTATCGACGACATTCCATCGACAGTGGCGCGCCAGGTAGGGGTTGTGCACTCTGATCCCATGGCGGGCAAGATGGCAATTTTTTCAAGCTCCATAGCGCTCCCAACACCGGGCCAGATCTTCACGGTGGGCTCCATCACCTGGGTCATCGGCTCCGACGGTGAAGGGAGTGTTGGAGAGAAATCTGGTCCGCGCTCAGCACACCAGCGAGACTGGAATGGTCATGTGGAGCACGGAGCGAACAGACCCAGCTAGCTTCGACAATTGGCGTGAATGAACACCGATGAATCTCCAAGCGTGCCAGCCAATTTGACCTGCAATTGACAAGGAAAAAGTGTTGATCAGTAACACAATGTGGAACTACTGGTGTGTCCTGAGTGGTTCCAGTTATCCGGCCCAATGGGCCTTCTCATTAGGCCATCGGCTAGAGAACCGATACCCGAGCGCATGAATTGATAGCATAAATATAACAGAACATCCGATACACATTTTAACCGATTCAAGGATAACATGAATGAAAGCAAGTTACATTAAACAGATCTAATTTATACATTGCTTTATGCACCAACACATGTCTCAATCTATCACATCCATTAATTAGGATCGACTGAATCGCTACAGCTAATTAACGCACTTGAATCGATCTTGACATGAGCGAAACATAAAACATATAAAAGAGATCGGGAAAATACAACGTGCAGTAGGAAAGCACAAGCAGAATCGGCTGAACAACCGATCTGAGGTATAGGCAACATACAAGCCTATAAAGTAAACGATGTTTTGACTCTTTTTACTAATCTAACTAACCCGTCACTTACGTCAAGGGGATCGACCGGATCGTTGCAGCCCATGACATAAGCTAATGATTAGATCTATTAATTAAAGACTCTCTACACAACTTACTTTATTACTTGAGTGCGGCCTATACACAATCAAGATCTGAACTAACCGGCTAATGACAAGCAGATCTACTCACCTAAACACGATGTTCAATTAATGTTCATTTAAGCAATAGCAAGATAGATACAAAAGATTTAAGCC
Source organism: Eremochloa ophiuroides (assembly GCA_038502445.1). NCBI lineage: Eukaryota > Viridiplantae > Streptophyta > Magnoliopsida > Poales > Poaceae > Eremochloa > Eremochloa ophiuroides. Next base: position 17,803,533 of record JAHLJS010000009.1, on the reverse strand, counting down.
GATAAGAACAGATCAAGATTGGGTAGATTGATGATGCTTAAAAGTAAATAAGTAAACAATGAATGATCATAAGCAACATTGGTAACTTAATGAATGTTGACGGTTGATAACGTCAACTTTTATTAGAACTTTAGACACAAAAGGATACATGAAAACATGCTAGTCTAGGGTTTTAACTGACAATTTTCATGAGTTTTGCATGTTCTGTTTTTTCCAGGGGTTATTCCAGAAAAGCATAAAAGAGGGATTAAAGTGCATAATTATCACGAAACGTAACTGTTGACTGTGGATAAGCAATAAAATTCCACACTCTAACACCGTCAATAGACTCGGTTTCTGATGGAAGATCAACATAACATGAACATATTTTATCCAATAACTAGTTCCACTTGTACTCTTAGCTTGTGAATGCAGGGAAGATCAAACGGAACAGAAATGAGCACTTGGAGCCCAATATGTTGGGTCGGACGAACCACGCACTTGGGCACCAAGCTGTCACACTTCAACAAATGACTCAAGGAGGCACATAGAAGAGAGTGGAGCACCTAGAGGGCCCACATGCAGGTTGATCGACCCATATGTGGGGCCCTACCAGGGCTCTGCTGACATGGCATGATCCGTGTGACACTCCACTCAGCTCAATTCCACCATTGGATCAAAGTTGTGTTTCCAATCAATGGTGGAAGATCAAAGCACATGGATCAAGGCATGAACCGACAAGACCAAGGTGAAACCAATACATAGCCACACTCTATGACCAGTGGGGACCACAGTGGTGGGCCCACCTTGCCATAGGTGGGTCGGCCGACCCACCCATGGTGGGCCTAGGCCACCGCCATGCTCCACCGACTTCCTGCATGCTTCCCACGTGATGGTTTTTCCACTGCCATCCATCTAAGGCGGTTTCAATGACGGTTTATCCATGGGAGGAGAATGAAGGAGCACGTGGATCACTGATGTGGCACCTCTCCACTTCTCCCTATATATAGAGGCTGCCTCCACCCTCTCAAGACATGATTCAATCAAGATACAAGTGGAGATCAATGTAGTTCCACCTCTAGTAGTAGTAGTGTAGTCTAGTGTGGGAGTTAGAGTTGAGTCGAGCTGCGTTCGGGGTCTCCAGAGTCGTCTGCCGGAGAGTCTAGTATAGCTCTTGTACCTTTCTCTTTATGTAAGACTTATTTACTTTTATATAATATTCCTGCTTTACTTTACTGAGTCTTTACTTAGTGCAATATTATTCTTGCAATAGTATTGTTGTGAGTTATCATATTACTTGGTTGGCATACATTAGATTGTGATCCTGTAACCATCTCACGTGTGTAGTTCATCGCTTGTCATAGGGTGCTCTAGTTGCCTTGGCCTCAGCTAGAGTAGTGAGAATTAGTGTAAGCATGGTGCTTAGACTAGATCTTACCTTTGAATATCGCTTGTCGCACGGATTATTTGTGGGTGCTAGCAAGTGATGATAGCCCTGTCTAGTCTTAGTATCCCTCCACGTGTTTTAGGCAAGTTCTTAAAAGGTAGGCTCCCATAAGAACATAGGCACTTCGGGTAGAGGTTCTATCCTCCATTGTTTCGCACTATCCCCTACACACCGGAAGTAAGGTTGCAGTCTTAGTGTATCTTGTCCATTTGATAGGATAGATCACAGGAGTAGAGTTTGAATCACAGGAACCTTTCTCACTCGTTGTCCTCCGACCTAGCTATACTACACTAGTTATCCTTTACCATCTTCTTTGTTTATCTTTGAATCATCACCTTCCTATCATACTTCAATTACACCCTCTACGCTAGTTGCTAGTAAGTTGAGATAGATTTAAGGATCTCCTTCTATTAACATTTCTAGCAACCACTTTCCCTTGGGATAAAATAAATAACGATACCTTGGAATACTCCCGGGTGAAGTGCTTCATCGGTATATTCTGTGCACTTGCGGAATTATCCAATAGACATAAGAAATACCCTCAGGCACTTCTGGCGCCGTTATCAGAGATAGCTTAACACCCTGTCTCTGGTAGTTGCGTTAAGAAGTGTCAACAAGCATTTCTGGCACCGTTGCCGGGGAAAGCATAGCCTAGAAATTTTAATAAGATCGAATCCGGAACCTATCATCAATTTAGTACCAATTAGTTGTAGTAGGGTTTACCCATGCCTCTGCTTCTCTTTATCGTGAAGCAAGGCATTATATGAGTGGATTCCAGTTTCGAGCCACAACAATTGAAAATCTAGGGACATCCACCAGGAAGTTCTAGACATCGTCTAGCCTCCACTTGGAAGTCCGATTCAGGTTTTGGAACCACTCAAGGAAGGAGGCTCTGCACTGTCACCTAAGGAAGCTATGGCCCAAAAGACCTATCTTTGAGCATTCTGCACTGTCGGCTAACAATGTTGCCACCGGTCCGCAGCCCAGCTTGGGGGATGCCACTTTTGAGCTCAAGCCATCTCTTTTCAATATGGTGCAAGCTAACCCATTCAGCGGAAAGCCCCATGAGGATGCAAATGCGCATCTTTAGAATTTCCTGGTGTTGTGTGGCACTATTGCCATAAAAGGACTCAAAGTAGACGCCATCTGTCTTTGCCTTTCTCCATTCTCCTTGCTCAAAAGGCAAAACAATGGTTCTACACTTATCCCGAAGATATTGGCAATTGGACAAGCTGCGCCAATGCATTTCTCAAAAAGTTCTTCCCGATGGGCAAAAACCACTGCTCTTCGAGGAAAGATCTCAAGCTTTACACAACAAGCGGATGAGATGATTCCCGAAGATGGGAACATCTCCAGGAATACATTCGGGAATGTCCTCACCATGGGATCCAGGAATGGCTCCTGATTCAAGGTTTCTACCATGGGCTAACCCCGATAGCCCGTAGTCACCTTGATGCCGCTGCTAGAGGAGCATTCACTTCACTCAATGTTGTAACACCCTAGTGTTAGTTACTATTTTCACACTTGCATTTGCACGTCATCAAGCACCTATCATGTCATTTCATGCATCATCAATATTCAAGTCAATTGCATCTCTTATATACTATATGTTTCCTTTATGCTTATGTGTGGTAGATATGTTAGCATGTAAATGTGATGCTTGTTTACTGTTCTAAATGCTTTATACATGTTTGGGATAACATTTGGAACAATGTTCATGATGGTGAAATCCCCAAAATACCCCTCTAGCTCATAGTTGACTAGAGAGCCCTCTAAAAGCTATTCTGTTTGACCAAACAAGAAGGGCATTTTAGAGATTTTGCATGTCAGTGCACCCTTAATCAAAGTTGTGTAGAAATTTATAAGCAACAAACGTTATTTTTGGGTCAACTCATGAAAATGGGTGGAAGGTGGTCAAAAAGTTGAATTAGTGCAGATTTGGAGTTGTTTTGAAGTTTCAAAAATTTGCTAAGTCTAAAACTGGTTTTCAGTTTCGGTGTACCCATGTTCATCGACCTGTATCTCTCAATCTAGGCCGATCTAGAGTAAAGTGTCTTAATACCAAATGATCTACTCATGTAGCTCTTCAATCCATATTAGTGAAGTTTTCGCAGAAACGCCTTGGATCACGAGCTAGAGATCGATCAAAAGTCAAGTTTCAGTCAGTTTTCAGAACTGAATCAAAACCGATTCAAACTGAATCGGGCAGGGGCCGACGCGGCTCGCCGTCAGGCATCGGCCGCCAGGTGGTGCCGTACGCCGTCGTTGCCCTGCCACGCCGGTCGGCTTTACAAAGGCGACACTACATCCTGTCCCCCGCACGCTCCTTCACTCTCTCTCGCTCGCTCTCGCCTCTCTGCTCTCCTCTTTCCCCTCCGCCGTCGCCATTTCCGCCGCGCCGTCGCCGCGGTGAAATCCGCCGCCACCGAGCCGTCTCCGACCGCTCCATCTTCGCCGTAGCTTCGCCTTGCTCTGCTCTTCATCCTCGACCCGTTGCCGACCTCAGCCGACCTAAGGTATAGCTCCAGCGAGCTTCTCGCCGCCGCGCCATTGCCGGAGCACCGCCGAGCTCTCGGGTCGCCGCGACTGAGGGCGATGCCGGGGTCGGCTTCTCTCTCCATTACTCGTCTAGGAGTCTCCAGTTAGCCGTAGATCCTATTCTAGGCCTGTCGGATAGGTCGATCTCGCCGTGGGTTCGCCGGAACCCGAGCTCGCCGTGAACCCGCTCGCCGCCGTGCCGCCATGCGAGCCCGGTCAGTGAGCTCCCGTGCGCAATAGTTCGATTCGTCGCACAGCATAGGTCCGCTAGGGTTCCAAGGGACACGGAACGAAGCTTAGCCGCGTGAGTAACGGCCGGAATCGGACGGCGCAAGCTCGCCGGACCACCGCAGTCCGCCATTGCCGCCGTCGAGCTCGCTCCGGTGGGGTACTGACCCTCGGCAGTTGGTCCATTGGGTTCGTCTCGTTGCGACTGAGTCGATAGGTAGCCTCGGCGTCGCCGGAGACCTCGCCGTCGGCGAGCTCTCGCCGGTCAGCGCCGGCGGCTCTGCTCCTCTCTCTGACGCGTGGGGTCGGGTTGACCCTAGGGCCCGCGAGTCAGCAGTTCGCGTGCGCCTCTGGTTCACTGAGCCGGGTGCACATAGCAGTTTCTATCGGGTTTGGGTTTTATGATTTATAAAATGAATTTTCCAGAAAATGTGTAAAATCTTCCAAAATTCATATCTGGAGTTAGGAGTGTCCATTTGGGGTGAACCAAATTTTTTTATGTTTGTATTTCTGAGCTCTATCAAGAGAAAATATAAAATATACTTTTGGAATACTTTTTCTGTGCAGTTATAATTAAAATGTTAATTTCTTGCAAATTTGATAAATGCATAAATAATTGCAGGAATGTGCTAAAAATGTGATTCCACTTGCATTCATCTTGTTTAGGGAAGTAGAATCTATGAAAAATATGTTTGCTGGTGTTTCACTGTTATTTATATGATGTCTAGTATAATGTGCCTTTTATGCTTTAATCTTGCAAAAATCACCATGCTTAATGTGTTAAGGTTATGGTCATGAATATTTTTTCTGGACTATATTATGTTGGAAAGAAGCTAAGAAAATTAGGAAATCTGTTGTTTGATACTTTTCACTGTGTTAAGTATTTTCCATTGTTTAAAAGGCTGGTTGCTTGTTATTTTTGTGTAGACTGTTATACTTGTCCAAATGACTTAAAATTTTGTCAGTAGGCTAGTCTGGATGTGTAAAAGCTACTGTAATTTTTATGGATTTTTCTGGTCACAGTAAATAGTAGGTCCAGTTATAGGCTAGGACTTATTTAATTGTTTTTAAGCAAATATCTTTTGGGTGGGGAGTGTTTTTATGCATTTCTGTGATGATCAGCATTACCACCTGTGTTAAATAGTAGAGCTAATCCTACTTTGAGCTTAGGGCAGCAAGGTTAATATTTTGTTTATATGATGTTGCTCGCGCTTGTTAATTCTAAGTTGGTTGTGGTAGGTTAGTTGATGCATATTAATTATTAAGTGCAGGTTGTAGACCCCTCACCCGGGACGAGAAATTGTTCTACGCTTTGCTTAAGAAGGGTGAGTATGAGTTGGTTGTCTAGGGAAGAAATATGCACGTACTCAGTAAATGAGTGTGGATTGTTAAACTGATTGCATATCATGGGTTAATTTGTGCATCTCTATCTTGCATTTCATGTGCATTCTCAGTTCTCATATATGCATATCATGCATACAGGATCGCCGGGAGGCGTGACGCTGTTGCAGTTCGATCCACCGGAGGAGGGAGTTCCACCGGAGATTGAAGTGCCAGAGGTTCCCGAAGGTCAGTAAGAAGAAGCTGAACTTCCAGAGTGCCCGGATCACCAACCTATTAACTTTGTGAAAGGCAAGCCCCGGAGCATCCCTAAGTCTCCACCTACTCTTTTTACAAATGCACTGGTCTTGATTAAATCGTATGATTGTGCACTTAAGTATAGGAGTTGATATGATACCGTTGCTGCATTTATACCTTGTCCACTTATACTTGATCCTGAAGTATTACTAGATAAGGGATGGGTTCGATCTTATGCTTAGGCCATGCTTAGACCGGTAGAAGTCGAGGGATTTCCTTGTCCTTCGCGAGCATAGGTGGTTACTAATGATGATGGGGTTGGATTCCACATGATGGACTATTATGTGCCACCATGCCACAGTGTCTAATGAGAGAATCAAGGCTAGGTAGCGGGGAGCCGCATGACATGGTTGAGGTCATGCCGTCTTCGGTGCTGCTTGCGGCTGACTAGGACTGAGGCCACCAGACATCAGTTGAGATTGAAAGACGTCGTCACATAGCTGGCCAGATAAGTCGTTCTGACCGCGAAGCCGAGTATTTCTTTCTGTGCCAGGAATTGGGCGTGATAAGGCAGACATATTCTGGAGGTAGGAAGGATGTGCGGAGACACCATCTTACCAAGGGCAGGTCAGGGAACTGATGCATCCTGGAAGTGGGTTTGTCTCTGAGAATATGGACCCCTCCAAGCCCGCGATACATATTATGTCTCAGAAAGATTTAACGGTGGCCCAAGAAGCCAGTGGCTTGGCTGACAGGGTTTGTGATTGGCATATTTGCCAGCTGGTACAATCGATTCGAATCGCCATCTCTCCTGGTTAGTGAGAAACTGAACTGAATCTTCTGGTGAGGTAGAGGCTAATAACTTGAACATAATGATTATGGTGAGACGAGGTTGATATCTGTGGATATCGGAACTCATATGGTTTTATTGATTGCTACAATATTCAGTGAATGCTTAGTATAGTGGCTAATCTTAGTAAATAGCTTAACTGAAATCGAAGCTTATCACAATTAAAATGAATAAGTTGAGGTTCTACTGTAGTAATGCTTTTGATGCAAAAATGATGCTACCCTCTGAACTCCAGCAAATAAGCCTTGCATATCCTTGAGAGTCTTTTTTTTATTTACTCCCTGTCGGGTAAGTCTAGCTGAGTACAATTGAGTACTCAGGGTTTTATTCCCATTGTTGCAGATGGTGTAGTCTACTACGGGTATTGCAGGAATTGCTTCACCCCTGCGGGCGAAGAAGACTAGACCCGAGGGCAGGGTCATTATCTATCCTTAGATGTTGTAAGAATGCTGTGACAGGGTCATTTGATGGTACTCGTATTTGAACTCTGTGGTGTAAAACTATGTTGACTTCCGCTACTACTATATTTGTGTAAAAGACTATGTTGTACTCTGATGTTTAAATTCGGTTGCGATCTTATGTGTCATGTGATCGGGTATTGCTGAATGAATGATCCTTGGGGTATGAAATGTTTGAAATCCTTCGAGATTTCCGGACTACCGGGTTTATATTGGCTCAAGTGCGACTGGATTGCGATTAAAATGCGATCGTTGTACTTGTGCTCATATAAATTGGTCGGTTCTGTGACAGCTGGTACCAGAGCATAATTCAGCATATACCGTCACTTGACTATTTAAAAATTAAAAGAGTTTTGAGTTTTACAAACTAATTGCCAACTGGTAGTGTGTGTAGGTGGTTTAAACCGAGTGTTTGCAAAACTTATGAGTACCAGTGACCAAGTCCTATAGCCCTATATATATGTGGTAATTAGGTGGCTTATGTAAGTACTGACTTGGGGGAAATTGCATCATGTTTCTATTTGTGGTTCATTTGGTTTTATCGTGCGGATAATTATGAACTGTCGGTTTCTTATTGCTTCCTATGGGTCAATGTACCACGTCGCCTAAGGTAAGGTGAGATGTGAGTGTAAGATCGAACAACCATCGATCGATGGTGAGTGTATGGTTACTGAAGTGAGTACATGTGATCCATATGTGTACTTATGGAAGTAAGGTGGAGTAATTACTTTTGGGGTCGCAATTCATGGGAACATTTCCGGCAAAAAGTGCTTCTTGTTGCCCTGCATACATTGGGATTTGGGCTGAAATGAATCTTCTGTAGGTACACTAACCACGCAAAACGTATGGCATGGTTAGTTACGTATATGAGAGCACGTGGTATGCCACCGACTATAACGTTAGTTAAAATATATTATGTGTGAGGTCGTTGGCACGTGCATGCATCATGATCATGAAATTAATTCAAGCTATTTGTACTATTTCATTCCCTATGGTAAAATTTGTGCTGCCCTATCTTATTCTAAATGCTGAAAAGATGTTGTAATGTATCAGATGGCAGCTGAAGGTGAGCCGCAGAGTGGTCAGTTTCTGGAGCAGTTTGGCACACCCACTGTGCTATGGAGGTTGTTGAAGTCTGTGGGATATGCAGAGCCACCACTGTATTTCTGGAAGCCAGCGAAAAACCATGGTGCTAGCCTTGGTTCGATGTTTGGGTGACTATCCCTGTGCTTGAAAGGGGTTGGTCGTTTTCCAGGAATAAAGGTGGAAGTTGACATGAGGACGCCATGGGATGGTGCGCAGCTTGCAGCTTTCGAGGTGTTGACGGATATTTGCAGCCGGTTCAACAAGAGAGCTGATTTGGGGCCAGCAAATGTTTTTCCCAGGGTGGATGCTTCTCAGGGTGAGTGGGCTCAGTCTAGCCAAGCTTCTTTGGAGCGAGGCAGGGACGAGCGTGCTCATAGCACGGGTGCTTCTATGAGTGCTATGTTTGCTGTCCATGAGGATGCATTATTCCACTAGGGAATGGTTGGATGAAGTGCGTTGAAGCCCTGCATGATGCTGTGGAGAAGAAGTTAGAAGCTGAAGAGTGGGCACGTATGGCTCGTCGTAGCTCAGATGACTTGGTGGTAGCTCTCACTACCTGTCGCAATGAGTTCTTACGATGCACTGGCGCCTTGTTGGCAGCTGATCGCCGTGTCGAGGTGCTTGAGAGGGAGAATGCAGATCTTCGCCGCCAGCTTGACAATCGTAATATGAGCTTGACACGTCAGCGAGATGAGTTTCTGCAGGAGTTGCGTGCTAGTCAGCAGCAGGTTTGGGAGTTGCAGCAGGATGTTCATCGTCTGAACAACCGTGCTGATCTGTTTCAACCTCCGGGTGCAGCGGAGTTTGCTCCTGAGATCTTCATTGCAGCAGGACGATGGTGAAGCAAGTGAGGAAGAAGAGGAAGAAGACCCCGAGGAGATCGTGCCTATTGACGAGAGTGATGACCATGGTGGGAACATGTCCGGCATGGACAGTGACCACGATGACTAGGCTTTTTCTAGTGATCTTGCCATGATCAGGCACCCCTTTTGTAGTGGAAGAACCTTTAATGTAATGTAATGGGTAGAACCTGAATTGTAATGTGAGAACCCTGTGTGTTCAGGGCTGGAACCATCAAACTTTTAATTAAGTAATGGTAACTTATGCAGTTTGGAAAACCCTTTTTGGTTGCGCCTTGTTATTGTGCGGTTGTGTGATGATTATTGAATTATTGTGCCGTTTGTTGGTTATCAAAAATGATCATTGATATCTTTTGGGCATAATCTTTCGGTTATCTTTGGCATAACTGACACTTAACAATGGTTGTTGTGTGTTGCTACAGATGGCACCTCATACCCGTCAGTCATGGGTCAACCAGTGGTGGTGGGAACGAACATGAAGATGAGGAGTTGCCGCCTCCTCCACCGCGTACCCAGGAACAGATGTTTGCTCAGTTCTTGCACACTCAGCAAGCGATTCTGCAGCAGATGGTTGCTAGTAACACCCACAATCGCAATCGAGATGGACGCCGCGGAAACGATGAGGACCAGTTACAGTAACTATAAGGACTTTATGGACACTAAGCCTCCGGTATTCAAGCAGGCCTGTTGAACCGCTGGAAGCTGATGAGTGGTTAAACACTATTGAGCAGTCATTCTCTGTGCTGCGATTGACTGAAACCATGAAGGCTAGCTTTGCTGCTATGTTGCTGCAAGGCCAAGCTGGAATATGGTGGGCCAATCGCAAGACCGCCTACCCTGTAGTCGCTGATATCACCTGGGAGCAGTTCACCTAGGGATTTCAGGGGGCATTTCATTCCAGCAGGCTTGATCAAGATGAAGGTCAATGAATTCATGCAGCTTACTCAGGGTACCAAGACCCTCACTCAGTATCATCATGCCTTTAACAATCTGTCAAGGTATGCCCCGTGGATGGTGGATACAGATGAAAAGAAGATCGAAACTTTCAAGAGAGGTCTTAGTACCAAGCTTATGAAGACTCTGGCGAACAACGCTCGTACAACTTTTAACGAGTTCATCAGTGAAGCTTATATCCAAGAGAAACAGAATAACTTGCACACTGCTTCCAAGGGAGGCAAGAGGCCATTTGAAGGAAGCTCTTCTCAGTCAAGAACTCCAGCAGCTAGTCGTGCGGTGACAAATCGCCCTGCTTACCGTCCGGCTGTTCCTGGAGCAAAATTCAGACCCCCTCCAAAGAAGCAGCCAGCGCCACAACACTACAAGAAAGGCTTCACAGTGCCTTTGAACAAGAACAATGCTCCTCCAAGCAACGCCGTTCAAGTGAGGACCAACCAAGGTCTGGGGCCATGCTTTAACTGCGGTCAACAGGGGCATCTTGCTCGCTATTGCCCTCATCCAAAGCAGGCTCGAGTGCATCACACCACTATTGAAGAAATTCCAGAAGGTGAACCAGTCACTGCGGGTATGTTTTCAGTTAACCAGCACCCTGCCATTGTTTTGTTCGACTCTGGATCATCGCATTCTTTCATAAGTCAAGCATTTGCACAAAGGCATGCCTTTCAGATCGTTGATTTGGGTTGTAATTTCCGGATAACCTCAGCTGGGGCTAAAATATGCACACGTGAGGGTATCAAGCAGGCGAGTATTGAGATTAATGATAGGAGTTTTATCAGTCATCTCATTGTGTTGCCTGGGCTAGGTCTGGATGTAATTCTAGGGGTTAGCTGGATGAACAAATGGGGTGCGGTATTGGACGTTGCTAACCGAACTTTGACGTTGGAGGCGCCCCAGGATGGGGGTACCTTTCAAGTTTCCTTACCTCGAAGAGGGGATCTTTTTGATCTCTCTTTCGCAGTTGAGGGCAAGACCGTCCAAGGTATTCCGGTACTGTGTGAGTTTCCTGGTGTCTTTCCTGATGATCTACCTGGACTTCCTCCTGATCGAGATGTGGAGTTTGCAATAGAACTTATTCCCGGTACGGCACCTATTTCTCGAAGGCCATATAGAATGCCTCCTCATGAATTAGCTGAACTCAAGAAACAACTCCAGGAGTTATTGGACAAAGGGTTCATTCGCCCTAGTTCTTCTCCGTGGGGTTGTCCTGCAATCTTTGTTAAGAAGAAGGATGAAACTTTACGTATGTGTGTGGACTATAGGCCACTTAATGCTGTGACAATTAAGAACAAGTATCCTCTACCTCGTATTGATATCTTGTTTGATCAATTGTCCAAGGCCAAGGTTTTCTCCAAGATTGATCTGAGATCTGGGTATCATCAAATTAAGATCAGACCACAAGATATTCCCAAGACGGCTTTCTCCACTCGGTATGGATTGTATGAGTATTTGGTTATGTCTTTTGGATTAACCAATGCCCCTGCACATTTCATGTATCTAATGAATTCGGTATTCATACCTGAGTTGGATAAGTTCGTGGTAGTCTTTATTGACAATATTCTGGTGTACTCTGAAAACATGGAGGATCATGCTGAACACTTGAGAATAGTCTTGACTAGACTCAGGGAGCATAAGCTATATGCTAAGTTCAGCAAGTATGAGTTTTGGTTGACTAAAGTACCTTTTCTGGGCCATATCTTATCAGCTGAAGGTATTTCTGTAGATCCGTCAAAAGTTCAGCAGGTGTTGGATTGGGAGTCACCAACAAATGTGTCTGAGGTTCGTAGCTTTTTGGGATTAGCTGGGTATTATCGCCGCTTTATCCAAGATTTCTCTAAGATAGCTAAACCTATGACCAAGTTATTGCACAAGGATACCAAGTTTGTGTGGAGTGAGGAGTGTGAAACAGCTTTTCGCACCTTGCGAACGTTGTTGACCACTGCTCCAGTTTTCGCACAACCTGATATTGAAAAGCCTTTTGATGTGTACTGCGATGCTTGTGGCACTGGGTTAGGATGTGTTCTCATGCAAGAAGGCCGAGTCATTGCTTATGCCTCGCGTCAACTGAGAAAACATGAGCAAAACTATCCTACTCATGATTTGGAACTTGCCACTATAGTTCATGCATTGAAGATTTGGCGCCACTATTTGATGGGTCACAAATGTCATATCTATTCCGATCACAAGAGTCTCAAGTACATTTTCACTCAGCCTGAGTTGAACATGAGGCAAAGAAGGTGGTTGGAGTTGATCAAAGACTATGATCTAGAAGTACACTATCATCTGGGCAAGGCCAATGTCGTAGCCGATGCTTTGAGCCGAAAGTCTCATTGCAATGTATTGCAGCCTTTGCTAGCAGACAGATTCAATCTTGTGCATCCAGTGGTGTTGAATAATATTACTCTCAGTTGTACTTTGGAAAGCAAGATTATTGAAGGTCAGAAAACAGATCCCGGCATATATCATATCAAAAGGAAGATGAAAGAACAAGAAATGCTTCATTTCCGAGTAGATGAAAAAGGTATATTGTGGTTCAAGGATCGATTGGTAGTACCGAAAGATCGTGAGTTGACGAATCAGATTATGGACGAGGCTCATTTGTCCAAGTTGTCTATCCATCCCGGTAGTAGTAAGATGTATCAAGACTTGAAACCTAGGTTCTGGTGGACCAAAATGAAGAAAGAAATTGCGGCTTATGTGGCCAGGTGTGATACCTGTTGTCGTGTGAAAGCTATTCATCTTAAGCCAGCAGGTCTATTGCAACCTTTACCAGTTCTAGGTTGGAAATGGGATGAGATAACCATGGATTTCATATCTGGGTTACCTCTAACGCAAAAAGGCCATGATTCTATTTGGGTGATTGTAGATCGATTGACTAAGATTGCACATTTCTTACCAGTTCGAACTACAGATCATCCTCATCAGTTGGCACAGCTCTACTTTGCTCAGATACTTTGGTTACATGGTGTGTCGAGGACGATAGTTTCCGACAGAGGCCCGCAATTTATTGCACGCTTCTGGGAGCATCTACACAAGTGTTTGGGAACCAATTTGGTTCGCAGCTCAGCTTATCATCCTCAAACTTCTGGTCAGACTGAAAGGGTAAATCAAATCCTCGAAGACATGTTGAGAGCTTGTGTTCTATCATCTAAAGGTTCGTGGGAAGAATGGTTACCTTTGGCCGAGTTCTCATACAACAATAGCTATCAAGAGAGTATTCAAATGGCTCCTTTTGAAGCTTTGTATGGGCGCAAATGTAGAACTCCTCTCAATTGGGTTGAATCAGGCGAAAGGAGATACTACGGGATTGACTTTGTGAAAGAGGCCGAAGAGAGAGTGCATACCATTCAAACACATCTCAAAGCTGCTTAGACTCGTCAAAAGAGCTATGCGGACAAGTGAAGAAGGCCATTGGAATTTGAAGTGGGTGACTATGTATACTTGAAGGTGTCACCTATGAAAGGCGTACAACGCTTCGGAGTGAAACGAAAGTTAGCTCCTAGGTTTGTAGGTCCTTTTCAAATTCTGGAAAGAAGTGGGAAAGTAGCATACAAGTTACAGTTGCCACCACATATGTCCACTATCTTCAATGTGTTTCATGTATCCCAACTCAAGAAATGTTTACGAGTACCGGAAGAACAAGTGGATTTTGGTGATATCAAGTTCAAATCATATTTGACCTATGAAGAAAAGCCTATTGAAGCAATAGATTACAAAGAGAGAATCACCCGTAGCCGAGTGATCAAGTTCTATAAGGTGGTATGGAACAACCAAAGTTATTGGGATGCGACTTGGGAGCGAGAAGACTATCTCAAGGAAGTCTATCCTTCTTTCTATAAACAATGGTAATTAACTCTTATCTCGGGGACAAGATTCTTTTAAGGGGGAAGGGCTGTAACACCCTAGTGTTAGTTACTATTTTCACACTTGCATTTGCACGTCATCAAGCACCTATCATGTCATTTCTTATATACTATATGTTTCCTTTATGCTTATGTGTGGTAGATATGTTAGCATGCAAATGTGATGCTTGTTTACTGTTCTAAATGCTTTAGACATGTTTGGGATAACATTTGGAACAATGTTCATGATGGTGAAATCCCCAAAATACCCCTCTAGCTCATAGTTGACTAGAGAGCCCTCTAAAAGCTATTCTATTTGACCAAACAAGAAGGGTATTTTAGAGATTTTGCATGTCAGTGCACCCTTAATCAAAGTTGTGTAGAAATTTATAAGCAACAAACTTTATTTTTGGGTCAACTCATGAAAATGGGTGGAAGGTGGTCAAAAAGTTGAATTAGTGCAGATTTGGAGTTGTTTTGAAGTTTCAAAAATTTGCTAAGTCTAAAACTGGTTTTCAGTTTCGGTGTACCCATGTTCATCGACCTGTATCTCTCAATCCAGGCCGATCTAGAGTAAAGTGTCTTAATACCAAATGATCTACTCATGTAGCTCTTCAATCCATATTAGTGAAGTTTTCGCAGAAACGCCCTGGATCACGAGCTAGAGATCGATCAAAAGTCAAGTTTCAGTCGGTTTTCAGAACTGAATCAAAACCGATTCAAACTGAATCGGGCAGGGGCTGACGCGGCTCGCCGTCAGGCATCGGCCGCCAGGTGGCGCCGTACGCCGTCGTTGCCCTGCCGCGCCGGTCGGCTTTACAAAGGCGACACTCCATCCTGTCCCCTGCACGCACCTTCACTCTCACTCGCTCGCTCTCGCCTCTCTGCTCTCCTCTTTCCCCTCTGCCGTCGCCATTTCCGCCGCACCGTCGCCGCGGTGAAATCCGCCGCCACCGAGCCGTCTCCGACCGCTCCATCTTCGCCGTAGCTTCGCCTTGCTCTGCTCTTCATCCTCGACCCGTTGCCGACCTCAGCTGACCTAAGGTATAGCTCCAGCGAGCTTTTCGCCGCCGCGCCATTGCCGGAGCACCGCCAAGCTCTCGGGTCGCCGCGACGAGGGCGATGCCGGGGTCGGCTTCTCTCTGCATTACTCGTCTAGGTGTCTCCATTAGCCATAGATCCATTCTAGGCCGTCGGATAGGTCGATCTCGCCGTGGGTTCGCCGGAACCCGAGCTCGCCGTGAACCCGCTCGCCGCCGTGCCGCCATGCGAGCGCGGTCAGTGAGCTCCCGTGCGCAATAGTTCGATTCGTCGCACGCATAGGTCCGCTAGGGTTCTAGGGACACGGAACGAAGCTTAGCCGCGCGAGTAACGGCCGGAATCGGCCGGCGCAAGCTCGCCGGACCACCGCCGTCCGCCATTGCCGCCGTCGAGCTCGCTCCAGTGGGGTACGACCCTCGGCAGTTGGTCCATTGGGTTCGTCTCGTTGTGACGAGTCGATAGGTAGCCTCGGCGTCGCCGGAGACCTCGCCGTCGGCGAGCTCTCGCCGGTCAGCGCCGGCGGCTCTGCACCTCTCTCTGACGCGTGGGGTCGGGTTGACCCCGGGGCCCGTGAGTCAGCCGTTTGGGTGCGCCTCTGGTTCACTGAGCCGGGTGCACGTAGCAGTTTCTATCGGGTTTGGGTTTTATGATTTATAAAATGAATTTCCAAAAAATGTGTAAAATCTTCCAAAATTCATATCTGGAGTTAGGAGTGTCCATTTGGGGTGAACCAAATTTTGTTATGTTTGTATTTCTGAGCTCTATCAAGAGAAAATATAAAATGTACTTTTGCAATACTTTTTCTGTGCAGTTATAATTAAATTGTTAATTGCTTGCAAACTTGATAAATGCATAAATAATTGCAGGAATGTGCTAAAAATGTGATTCCACTTGCATTCATCTTGTTTAGGGAAGTAGAATCTATGAAAAATATGTTTTCTAGTGTTTCACTGTTATTTATATGATGTCTAGTATAATGTGCCTTTTATGCTTTAATCTTGTAAAAATCACCATGCTTAATGTGTTAAGGTTATGGTCATGAATATTTTTTCTGGACTATATTATGTTGGAAAGAAGCTAAGAAAATTAGGAAATCTGTTGCTTGATACTTTTCACTGTGTTAAGTATTTTCCATTGTTTAAAAGGCTGGTTGCTTGTTATTTTTGTGTAGACTGTTATACTTGTCCAAATGACTTGAAATTTTGTCAGTAGGCTAGTCTGGATGTGTAATAGCTACTGTAATTTTTATGGATTTTTATGGTTAAGGTAAATAGTAGGTCCAGTTATAGGCTTGGGCTTATTTAATTGTTTTTAAGCAAATATCTTTTGGGTGGGGAGTGTTTTTATGCATTTCTGTGATGATCAGCATTACCACCTGTGTTAAACAGTAGAGCTAATCCTACTTTGAGCTTAGGGCAGCAAGGTTAATATTTTGTTTATATGATGTTGCTCGCGCTTGTTAATTCTAAGTTGGTTGTGGTAGGTTAGTTGATGCATGTTAATTATTAAGTGCAGGTTGTAGACCCCTCACCCGGGACGAGAAATTGTTCTATGCTTTGCTTAAGAAGGGTGAGTATGAGTTGGTTGTCTAGGGAAGAAATATGCACGTACTCAGTAAATGAGTGTGGATTGTTAAACTGATTGCATATCATGGGTTAATTTGTGCATCTCTATCTTGCATTTCATATGCATTCTCAGTTCTCATATATGCATATCATGCATACAGGATCGCCGGGAGGCGTGACGCTGTTGCAGTTCGATCCACCGGAGGAGGGAGTTCCGCCGGAGATTGAAGTGCCAGAGGTTCCCGAAGGTCAGGAAGAAGAAGCTGAACTTGCAGAGTGCCTGGATCACCAACCTACTAACTTTGTGAAAGGCAGGCCCCGGAGCATCCCTAAGTCTCTACCTACTCTTTTTACAAATGCACTGGTCTTTATTAAATCGTATGACTGTGCAATTAAGTATAGGAGTTGATATGATACCGTTACTGCATTTATACCTTGTCCACTTATACTTGATCCTGAAGTATTACTAGATAAGGGATGGGTTCGATCTTATGCTTAGCCATGCTTAGACCGGTAGAAGTCGAGGGATTTCCTGTCCTTCGCGAGCATAGGTGGTTACTAATGATGATGGGGTTGGATTCCACATGATGGACTATATGTGCCACCATGCCACAGTGTCTAATGAGAGAATCAAGGCTAGGTAGCAGGGAGCCGCATGACATGGTTGAGGTCATGCCGTCTTCGGTGCTGGTTGCGGCCGACTAGGGCTGAGGCCACCAGACATCAGTTGAGATTGAAAGACGTCGTCACATAGCTGGCCAGATAAGTCGTTCTGACCGCGAAGCCGAGTATTTCTTTCTGAGCCGGGAATTGGGCGTGATAATGCAGACATATTCTGGTGGTAGGAAGGATGTGCGGAGACACCATCTTACCAAGGGCAGGTCAGGGAACTGATGCATCCTGGAAGTGGGTTTGTCTCTGAGAATATGGACCCCTCCAAGCCCGCGATACATATTATGTCTCAGAAAGATTTAACGGTGGCCCAAGAAGCCAGTGGCTCGGCTGACAGGGTTTGTGATTGGCATATTTGCCAGCTGATACAATCGATTCGAATCGCCATCTCTCCTGGTTAGTGAGAAACTGAAATGATCTTCTGGTGAGGTAGAGGCTAATAACTTGAACATAATGATTATGGTGAGACGAGGTTGATATCTGTGGATATCGGAACTCATATGGTTTTATTGATTGCTACAATATTCAGTGAATGCTTAGTATAGTGGCTAATCTTAGTAAATAGCTTAACTGAAATCGAAGCTTATCACAATTAAAATGAATAAGTTGAGGTTCTACTGTAGTAATGCTTTTGATGCAAAAATGATGCTACCCTCTGAACTCCAGCAAATAAGCCTTGCATATCCTTAAGAGTCTTTTTTTTATTTACTCCCTGTCGGGTAAGTCTAGCTGAGTACAATTGAGTACTCAGGGTTTTATTCCCATTGTTGCAGATGGTGTAGTCTACTACGGGTATTGCAGGAATTGCTTCACCCCTGCGGGCGAAGAAGACTAGACCCGAGGGCAGGGTCATTATCTATCCTTAGATGTTGTAAGAATGCTGTGACAGGGTCATTTGATGGTACTCGTATTTGAACTCTGTGGTGTAAAACTATGTTGACTTCCGCTACTACTATATTTGTGTAAAAGACTATGTTGTACTCTGATGTTTAAATTCGGTTGAGAACTTATGTGTCATGTGATCGGGTATTACTGAATGAATGATCCTTGGGGTATGAAATGTTTGAAATCTTTGAGATTTCCGGACTACCGGGTTTATATTGGCTCAAGTGCGACTGGATTGCGATTAAAATGCGATCGTTGTACTTGTGCTCGTATAAATTGGTCGGTTCTGTGACAAATGTCACACAAGCCAAGAACCTGATAGAAAAGATGGTGACAAATCAAAGGTGGAATGAAGACCGACTCTAGTCTAAGAAAAAGAGTACACATACCATCCAGGAAGTAGATGCAATCTATGAGAAGATGGATCTCTTATTGAGAAGCTGGAAGAACGTGCCAACTTCGAAAAAGATCGAGAGGCCATCCAACATTATGCTTCCAAGCATCAATGGAATCAGGTATGTAGTACAACACATTCAGGGAAGAAGCCTGAGGAGATGGACGCCATCTACAACAATACAAACTATCCTCAGCAAGGAAGATGGACGTCACACTCCAAGTTTCAAGGTAATGCAAATTTTGGTAACCAATTATCATTAAAAGACCTTGTCATGAACCAAGTTAAAATTAATGAAAGCATGAATAAAAGGCTGATAGCAAATGACAAGACCCTTGAAACACTAAATACTAGGATGGATCTTCTTTCCTCTTCTGTAAAGGAACAAATGAGCTTTAATAAAATGTTAAAATCTCAATTAGCTCACCTTGTTGCTACTACTTCATCTCCTAAAATGCTTGCAATACTTCAAATGTCAATGCGGTATCCACGAGGGGAGGTAAGTCTACTTGTGATCCGCCACATCCTAACAAGGCAGGAAAGGCTGCAAGAAAAGACCAGGAGAATGATAAAGAAGAAGAAGAGTTGCCACCTTCTGAAGGACAAGGAAGCAAACCACCTACGAGCAATTCGAGAAATTCGTCGAGGTAATTCCTGCTTCAAGGACTTGAGAAGGTAAATCTCCTGCCAAGGTAAGTACTCATTTTCCTATTTAGTATTTACTTTAGCATTTATTTATCTTTCTTTCATTCTCAACCTTGATTAGTTAAACACTGATAAAACATAATACTAAACCCCTGGGTGAATTTACAACCCTAAAGTAGAGTCTACGGAGGGGTCAGTCGACCCCCGCCAATGGACCTACCATCTTCCACTTTGCCCCTACAATAATATAGGTTGCATCACATTGATTGAAAATTTAAATAAGACAAAAGGAGGGGTCGGCCGACCTGCCCTAGGAGGTCTCCCTCTCCCATTTGATGACATGAATTTGGGGTTAGTAGCTAATCAAAGAAATCAATGGATGTGGTGATCAATAGTGTTTATGATGAAAGAATCCTTCTTAATCTAGCTTTGTGAGCACAAAAAATAATCACCATACTTGTTGATTGTCCCCTTGTGAGAATGGAAACTTTCATATCCCATCCTTGTCTCCCACTCACTTTCACATCCCATCCTTGTTTCCCACTTGAGCAAACTTCCATATTGAGAGGAATTCAAACACAAGAGTGAGCCACTAGTATGGCAACACCATTCTTCAAGCTTTGTGCAAAATTTTGAGATGAAGGGTGGGGTCAGCTGACCCATTGAGCTGACCCCTGACCACACCCACTTGCTCTAGTTCCAACACACTTTGCAAAGCATCAAGATTCCTGAAAAATGGAGGTGATGGATGGGTCGGCTGACCCATCAATTGGCTTGCCACTTCACATGTTCTCTTTGCTTTCAACACACTAGAGACCCTAGCAAAGATTCCTGCAAATTATTGAAGGATGGGGGTCGTCCGACCCACAACTCTCCTCCTCTTCCTTTCATTTAAAAGGACATGAAGGAGAGTAGCCTTCCTTCATCTAGAGAACTTCAACACTCAAGAACTCTGCTCCTTTAACCCTCTCTCCAATCAAGTGTTCATCTCCTTGAAGAGCTCCAGAAAGGTACTCATCCGGTAAGAAGGTTCATTGAATTATGCTAACCCCCTAGTGCTAGCTTTGTTCGTCTTCTTCTCTTGCAAGCAGTGAAGAATCCATTCAAAGCCGTAGCAAGGAAGGTGCACACAACATTGAGCGGGAGTTTAGAAGTTCATCACAGGAGGGGCAATCCTCCCATGACACCGAGATATGACTCTCGGGGTCACAAGATGAACAAACTTCTGGAGAACCTTTGCCTGTGCGGAGCAGCAACATGGAGAACATTGAACAACCATCTCACGATCAAGAAGAAGTTAATGAGGAATCCGAAGAAGCAGAGCAACCTATCAAAACACAAGACCCAGATACAGGCATTTGGGGTCACTCCACGAGAACTGCTCATCCTCAACTTGATCCGCAACCGCAACTTCGAACACACCCAGGTAATTGATTTAGGACTCCTCCAACGCACAGGTATGTATGAGGAGTTCTTTAATGTTTTTGGTGCAATAGGTTGGGGTAAATTTTGGGATTTCTCTAACTTTCCCTGGTAGCAGGCTTCTCACTTTATAATTCATGTGCATGGTAAAAATAACTAGAGACAACATCTATTTTCGCTTATTTAATCAAGATTATGTTCTTGAGTGGGAGCAATTTAATGCTTGTCTAGGTTTTATAAATTGCACCACAAACTTGGAAGATGCTACCCGTAGGTTCAATAAGCTTGAATTTTGGCATGAAATAACAGGGGAAACAAAATGGGGAAACTGCACACTAGTCATATTTGCAACCCTATGCTTCGCTTTCTGCATAGATGGTTGGGAATCACTCTTTTCCCCAAGGGATGATGTTAGAATTGTTAGATAAGATGATTTAAGAATAATGTATGCCATGGTACATAAAATTCGAGTATCACCTATAAAAGCCATGGTAGAACATTGGATTTTTGCACCCTCTAGAATTGGCTCATTTGATTTCACATCTATCAGCACAGAATTTTGTAGCTGCCTTGAAATGCTTAATGGGTACAACCGGTACCTAATCAGCCCTAGAACCATCCTAGATGCAGACCATTTTATAAAGGCACATATCATTGCTGGTGGTCCCCAAGGAACAATTGAATAATACCGCTGCAAGACTCACCCTGCCATGTGCAGAATTAAAACTGTATGGGGGCCACCCTTTAGTACCTGACATTGCAGGAGTAGGTGGCCACTGGAGTTTTACAAAACCTGTTACTCGGGGACGTGCACGAGCTGCATAGTTTGGAGAACACTCCAAAGAAGATGACAGCACCTATGCAGGCAGTTCGAATGCCATGCAAATCTCCAGTTCTGGAGGGAGAAGTCAGGCAGTTGGTGTGCTGCGGGCCAGCCATAAGGACATTCATAATGTCACAGTTCAAACCACACAGCAGCCCCAACAGTTCTCGCAACCATATCCACCAGCATATCCACCATGGTATCCTCCTCACTATCCACCACCATATCCGCCACGTCCACCTCAATGAGATATCTACAAAAGGACAAGCTTGGGAGAGATTCTCTCCCCCACTAAGATAAGTATCCTATCTTAGCATTATTTTTAATTTGATGCATTTGAATAAAAATAAAAATAAAATAAAATAAAATAAAAACACCAAAAATATTTCCTTTGTCTCATATATTTCATGAATGTTTATCTTCCTCATGGAAATGATGAATAGTTGTTCTATTAATATTTCTTTAATGCCTAGTTTACAACTTAGTATTTTTTGAGTATGGATCACTTGGCTCATTTAAAAGCATCATGAACCTGAAAACTTTGTGGGTTGCAAGTGCTAGAACTAAGTCTAAGTTGTTGTGAGATATGATATAGTGAGACAAGAGTTGCTATAATATTGTTCTAAGCATGCATGATTACTGGAGATTTATTTCTTTGAAAAATCAAAATCTTATTGTTCCTCAATGGTGATAAATTCCTACCACAGCCATATAAGCTATACATGTTTAAAACCTTCCAAGCTATTTGCTTTGTATTGAGTATTGTCAAGTCTTGTTGACTCTTGTTGAGAGACTTATCATGCCCCCAAGATCAAGATCTCGTACACTGTTGGCGTTTCTAAGTTCACTACCAAGAATAGATATTCCTAATAACGGTGTTAGAAATGCTTGTTGATAATTCCTATGACTATTGCAGAATTCCGCAAGCGCACAGAATATATCGATGCAGCACTTCACTTGGGAGTAACCAAGTATCAGTATTTATTTCCATAGGGAAGCTTCTAATGGCTAGAGATATCTAATGGTAAACTAAGAACAATCACAATTTATGATAAGAATGAACTAGTGTAGTGATAACTAATCCAAATAATCTAGTCTAAGATAGAGCCAAGCAACGGCATAGATAGTGATGAGCTCAAGAGTGGAATGAAAGGCAACACTGGTAGGCTAACTCCACTTAGCACTTCGGGGCGAATGCGCGGTCCCAAGAGATTGGGATTACTCACAAACAGAAAAGCCCTACGCCTATGCTAGTAGACCGAACGTGGTGGAATCCAGAGGATCTTAGGGCTGTCACCACCTAAGACCTACCACTACTATCCTGTGTGTCTAGCTGCAATCCATGGTAACTTCCTAGTCCTAGCACCACACATACACTATAGGCTACTACTCTAACCTCGCATTAAGATTAGAGCACCGATGTTGACACCTGTTATCATCCAAAATTTATTATCAATTATCCCTGCATTAAACATGAATATCCAGTAGAATAGGGTTATTAATGACAGATTCCACGAGTTTTGGTGAATTGTCTATTTCCCAGGGGATTTTCCAGAAAAGCTTAAAAGAAGGATTAAAGAGCATAATTACCACGAAACTTGATCGCGACGGAAACATACTTCATCAGCAAGTTAGAAGGATCCAGAACACACCCGAAGCACCAGGGCCCGAGATCCCACAGGGTGGGGCCGGTCGGCGCCAGGGTGGGGCCGGCTGGCGCCCCCTTAGGGTTTCCCCCACACCGCCTTCTGGAGTCTTCTACCACCGCCTATTAGAAATCATCTGGGCCCTTGTTTCAAGTCGGTTTGATCCTACGGCATATGTGCAACCCACTGGCCTATAAATAGAGAGGCATACCCCCTGGAGGAGAGCCAGATCAAGAGATGAAGACCCTGAAGCATTAGATAGATATCCACTAGATCTAGGCTAGCAATCAAGAGAGAGAGATTAGAGAGATAGAGTAGATGAGTAGAGATTCGGAGGAGTTCCGGCCTGTCGGAGCTTCTTCGTAGCTGTGTTTGTCTGGATTCAGCTCCCTCGCCCGGAGTTGCGTTCTGTGGTACTTTTGTATTCAACATCCTGATTTAAGTAAACATTTGTTCTTATTCGTTTTTAAGTTTACAACTCTATTTGAGTACTTTGATCTTGTTAGCTCCTTGGTTGAAGTAGTAGTTTGTAGTGTAGACGTGGTGTCTGGGCTATAATTACTTGTGAATGTCCCCTGATTGGCCGGATAGTGGTAGATCGCGTAGGTGACAGCTGCGTTGAGTCCTTTGTAGTCCACTTCCCATTGATAGGATCGATAGGTGTATAAGTGTCTGGTAGGAGGGAACTCTGATTTCGCCTCTTATTCATGTCACTGCCCGATTAGAACGATATTATTCAAAGTTTACCGGTTGTCGGATCTAGATAATCATTTGTTATCTCCTCATTCTTGATATTCTCTGGATTGATTGTGTTATCGGGTTAAGGGCCAATAGACTTAGTCAGTATCACCTACTGTTCCTTTGGATTCGATATTAAAACCGGGATTCTCTAGTGAAGTGCTACATCGGGTTGTTTTATCTGTGCGCTTGTGGATACCTTGATATTATTAATCTTTAATAGAGTGCAATTAATTTATACCAACAAGCATTTATGGCGCCGCTGCCGAGGAACGGTTTGCTGATTTTGGCTTAGTCTATCTTAATCTTGTATTATACTTTTATCTTTTATCTTTTACCTTTTAAAGTATGGAACCCACGTCCCAATTTTTATATCAATATGGAGCACCATCGGGATCGTATCTCCAGCCAAAAGAATCATCTTTACCTATCACATCATCTGGCTATGAGTTACGCCCGGGATTAATTAAGTTAGTTCAGGATCACATTTTTTCTGTTAGTTCTAGCGAAAACCCCTATTCCCATTTAGCCGATTTTGAGCAGACATGTTCATGTTTGCACATTAAGGGCATGGCAGATGAAACTTTAAGATGGAAACTCTTTTCGTTTTCATTAACAGGAAAAGCAAAGAAATGGTATAATCGCCATGTTGGGAGTAGTCAAGGAGATTAGAAAGTATTGCGTGCTAATTTTTGTCTTAAATTTTTTCCCTATCAAAAAGGTCGCTAAACTTCATTTTGAAATTATTAGATTTAAACAATTAGATAACGAATCATTAGGCAAGGCTTGGGAATGCTTTGATGGATTTATAAATTCTGGACCTAATCATGCTTTGCCAGAACCTATGCTTTTGCAACATTTCTTTTTAGGCCTAGATGATAAAAATAAAGAATACCTTAATTTGGCCGCAAGAGGAGCATTTATGCATATTACTGCTTCACATGCTAAAACTATTCTTACTAATATCTTAATTGATCTTCCTGAAGAAAAAGAAAAGTTGTTAGAAGATGAATTTTTGTCGTTTGACTCTAAACTTTAGTCTGATTCATCTCAACCTTTACCTGAACTATCTAATGAGAAGGAGATAACTCCTATTTCTGATTTTATGCTTGAATTTGAGGATAAACTTTTTGATGATTATGGAAACACCTCACGCTATCATAAAATTATAAAACCACAAGAGTCTATGAATTTTTAAAGTTTTAATATTTCATATCCTGCTGATTTAAAATTCCTTAGAGAGATAACTAGAGAATTAATTTTTGTGATGAGTAATGAGTGGTTGATAGAATCTGAGCTTTCAAATGATATAATTTGTTTAAATTCTCCTGCCAATACTATTAAATGTCAAATTAATGCATATCCTTTTGATGCCTTTTATAATCTAGTAGTAGGTGTCAATATCATGTCTCTTACATTTGCTGAAAAAATCTTGAAAGATATGCCATTAATTCCTACAAATAAATTATTGAAAAATCGTTCAGGACATATTATTTCCTAGTTCAGGTGTTTTATGTTCTCTTCCTATTGTGATTAACGAATTCCAAATTTGTTGAATTTCTATATCTTTGATGTTTGGGATTTTAATGTAATGATTGGGTTACCAATAGGAAAACTTTTGCGAGAAGGCTGTGCAGGCAATTTAGATATTAAACTTGGGAAGGGATTTAATTTCTCAGTACCTATAACTCATGCATTAAAAGTTAAGGCAGAGCCACCTCCTGAGTTAGATCCGATAGAAGAAATTAAGGCGGTGTCATTCGAGGAATTTATTGAACCTAATTTAGAGGATGATACTCAGTTCTTCATTAATGAAGAGGAAGAGGATCCGATTGATCCTGAACCTCTGGATGAATTACTAGAGCCACCTAAGCCTTCTATTGAGCTAAAGCAACTACCTTCTGGTCTTAAGTATGTTTTTCTGAATGATGATCAAAATTTTCCCGTGATTATTAGTGATAAACTTTCTGATGAAGAGTCTTTTAGATTAATAACTGTTTTGGAAAAATATCGTGCCTGCTTTTGGTTATTCACTCCAAGACCTTAAGGGGATTAGTTATGTTTTATGCACCCATCGTATTCCAACCAACACAGAGATTACACCTTCTAGAGAGCCCAACGTAGGCTTCAAAATGCAATGAGGGAAGTTGTTAAGAAAGAGGTCTTGAAACTTTTGCATGCTGGGATTATTTATCCTGTTCCGCATAGTGAGTGGGTAAGCCCTTTTCAAGTTGTACCTAAAAAGGATGGTATTACCATAGTTAAAAATGATAAAAATGAATTGATACCCCTAGAGAACTGTTACAGGACGGCGAATGTGTATAGATTATAGAAAACTTAATAAAGCAATCAAGAAAGATCATTTTTTGCTGCGCTTCATTGATTAGATGTTAGAGCGTTTGGCAAATAATGTTTTCTTTTGTTTTCTTGATGTTACTCTGGATATCACCAAATTCCTATCCTACCCTGATGATCAAAGCAAAACCACTTTTACATGTCCTTATGGAACCTATGTTTATCGTAGAATGTCTTTTAGATTATGTAATGCACCTGCTTATTTTCAAAGATGTATGATGTCTATATTTTCTGAAATGATAGAAGAAATCATGGAAGTTTTTATGGATGATTTTTCATTTTATGGGAAAACTTTTGATGATTGTCTAGAAAATCGAGATAAGGTTTTGCAGAGATATGAAGAAAAGCACTTAGTCCTTAATTGAGAAAAATGTCATTTTATAGGTTAGAGAAGGAATAGTGTTAGGGCATTTAGTGTCTGAAAGAGATATAGAGGTAGATAAGGCAAAAATTGAAGTAATTGAACAACTACCTCCACCTGTTAATATAAAAGGAATCCGAAGTTTTCTTGGTCACTGTGGTTTTTATCGCAGATTTATAAAAGATTTCTCACATATTGCTAGACCACTGACTAACTTGCTAGCTAAGGATGTTCCTTTTGAATTTGATGATGCATGTTTAAAATCTTTTAATATTCTTAAAGAAGCACTTACATCAGCACCATTCAACCCCCTAATTGGTCCTTACCTTTTGAAATTATGTGTGATGCTGGTGATTATGCTGTAGGGGCAGTATTAGGACAAACAAAAGATAAGAAACATCATGCAATTGCTTATGCTAGTAAAACTATGACAGGAGCACAATTAAATTATGCAACAACTGAAAAAGAACTCCTAACTGTTGTTTTTGCTATTGATAAATTTAGATCTTACTTAGTAGGAGCAAAGTAATTGTTTATACTGATCATGCTGCTTTAAGATATTTGCTCACTAAGAAAGATGCTAAACCTCGTTTGATAAGATGGATTTTGTTACTCCAAGAATTTGACTTAGAAATTAAAGATAGAAGAGGAATAGAAAATCTAGTTGCTGATCACTTGTCTAGAATACACTTTGAAAAACCTCAGGAATTACCTATTAATGACTCATTGAGAGATGAGATGTTGTTTAAAGTGACCAAGTCAGACCCTTGGTATGCGAATATTGTCAACTTGATGGTTGCAGGTTATGTGCTTGTAACACCCTAGTGTTAGTTACTATTTTTACACTTACATTTGCATGACATCAAGCATTGATCATGTCATTTCATGCATCATCACCATTTGATTTGATTTACATTCCTTTATATGCTATATGTTTGCTTATATGCCTACAATGTCATAGATGTGTTAGCATGCAACTGTAATGGTGGATTACTATTCTAAATGCCTTAAACATGTTTGGGTTAACATTTGGAACAATGTTCAGGTTGGTGAAATTCCCAAAATAACCCTCTAGCTCATAGTTGACTAGAAAGCCCTCCTAAACCTATTTTGTTTGACCAAGTAAGAAAGTTAATTTAGAGACTTTACATGTCAGAGCACCCTTAATCAAAGTTGTGTAGAATTTTATAAGCAACAAATGTTATTTTTGGGTCAAGCCTTGAAAATGTGTGCAAAATGGTCAAAAATATGTTTTAGTGCAGATATGGGGCTGTTTTGGAGTTGCTGAAATTTGCTAAGTCTGGAAGTGGTTTTCAGTTTCAGTGTAGCTCTATTCTTTGACTTGTATCTCTCAGACCAAGCCGAATCAGTTCAAAGTATTCTAATACCGATTACAGATCTCATGTAGCTCTTCAATCCATAGTAAGGAAATTTTTCCTAATACGCAATGGATCGGGAGTTACAGCGCCTCAAACTTGTGCTTTCAGTCGGACTGCATCGATCGTTTTCAAACTGAAAACGGTCAGCGACCGCCTGCCGCCGCGGCTCTTCGGCCGCCAGGTGGCGTCATACGCTGTCGTTGCCCTGCTGCGCCCTGCAAAGCCGAAGGCGACACTCCACCCTGTTCCCTGGCCGTTCCATTCACTCTCTCCCTCTCTCGTTCTCTTGTTTCTCCCTCTCCTCTACTCCGCCGTCGCCATGGCTACCGAGCCGGCTTCGGGGTGAAATCCGCCGCCGCCGTCCAGTCTCCAGCCGCTCCATCTCCCTCGTAGCTTCGCCATTCTCTACTCTACATCCTCGACTCCTTTCCAAGCCAAGTCGACCGAAGGTATAGCCGTAGCAAGCTCCTCGCCGCCGCGCCGTTGCCGGAACATCGCCGAGCTCTCTGCTCGCGACGACCAGTGCCTTCCCGTAGTCATTCTTCACCGTTCTGCTTCGTCTCTAGCTCTTCTTGAGTCGAGGGTTAGGTCTGAGGAGTTGGTTGGGCCTTTCGTCTCGTAGGCTCGTCGGAACACGGCCTCGCCGTGGCTCTGCTCGCCGCCGTGCCGCCATGCGCGTGCGGTTGGTGCGCGTCCGAGGTAGAACATGATTTTTCGGTTATCGTCTGCATAACTAACACCTGACAATGGTTGTTGTGCTTACTGCAGATGCCGATTAACACCCGCCGTGGGTCAGGTAGTGGTGGTGGAAATGAGTGTGAGGAAGAAGAGTTACCGCCGCCTCCACCACGCACGCAAGTGCAGATATTTGCTCAGTTCCTGGATACTCAGCAGGCTATTCTGCAGCAGATGGTTGCCAACAACAACAATAACAACAATCGCAACCGAGATGGGCGTCGTGGAAATGATGAAGGCCAGTACAATGATTACAAGGACTTCTTGGACACCAAGCCACCAGTGTTCAAATAGGCTGTTGAACCATTGGAGGCAGATGAGTGGTTAAACACAATCAAGCAGTCATTCTCAGTGCTGAGGTTGACCGAAACCATGAAGGCTAGTTTTGCTGCTCAATTGCTATAAGGACCCATAGGGATATGGTGGGCAAATCGCAAGACCGCCTATCCTGTGGTTACTGATATCACCTGGGAGCAGTTCACTAAGGATTTCAAGGGTCATTTCATTCCCGCTAGGTTGACCAAGATGAAAGTTAATGAGTTCATACGGCTTGCCCAGGGTACCAAGACCCTTACTGAGTACCATCATGCTTTCAACAATCTGGCAAGGTATTCTCCTTGGATGGTGGACACTGATGAAAAGAAGATTGAAACTTTCAAGAGAGGCCTTAGCACCAAGCTCATGAAGACTTTGGCTAACAACACTCGTACAACTTTCAACGAGTTTATCAGTGATGCTTTCATTCAAGAGAGATAGAACAATCTGCACACTGCTTCCAAGGGAGGCAAAAGGCCTTTGGAAGGGGGTTCTTCTCAGCTGAGGGCTCCAGCAGCAGGTCGTGCTATGGCAAATCGTCCTGCTTATCGTCCAGCTGTTCCTGGAGCTAAGTTCAGGCCTCCCTCAAAGAAGCAGCAATCTGCACTGCAGCGCTTTAAGAAGGGTTTCACTGTACCTTTGAACAAGAACAATGCTCCTCCAGGCAGTACTGTTCAGGTAAAAACCAACCAAGGTTTGGGGCCATGTTTTAATTGTGGTCAACAGGGGCATCTCGCTCGCTATTGTCCTCAACCAAGGCAGGGCCAGGGTGCACCACACTGCCGCTGAAGAAATTCCGGAAGGTGAACCAGTCACTGCAGATATGTTTTCTGTAAATCAACATCCTGCTATTGTATTGTTCGACTCAGGATCATCACATTCTTTTGTGAGTCAAGCATTTGCACAAAAGCATGCATTTCTAATTGTTGAATTGAACTGTAGTTTCCGGATAACTTCAGCTGAAGCTGAAATTTGTACTCGTCAGTGTGTCGAAAGTGTGGCCATTGAGATTGGTGGCAGGGTATTTGTCAGCAGTCTCATTGTGTTGCCTGGGTTAGGGCTAGATGTTATTCTGGGGGTGTGTTGGATGAAACAGTGGGATGTGGTTATAAATATTCCCAACCGGATGTTGACATTAAGGGAACCACAGGGTGAAGGCACCTTTCAGGTTTATTTGCCCCGTAGGGGAGATCTTTTTAATCTCTGTTTTGCGGTTGGGGCTGCAACCCTTCATGATATCCCTGTAGTGTGTGAATTTCCTGATGTCTTTTCGGACTGATCTTCCTGGACTTCCTCCTGCCCGGGATGTGGAGTTTGCGATAGAACTTATTCCCGGAACAGCACCTATCTCTCAGAGGCCATACAAAATGCCACCACATGAGTTAGCTGAGCTTAAGAAACAACTCTAGGAGTTATTGGACAAGGGGTTCATTCGCCCTAGTTCTTCTCCGTGGGGCTGTCCTGCTATCTTTGTGAAGAAGAAAGATGAAACTTTGCGTATGTGTGTGGACCACAGGCCACTTAATGCTGTGACGATTAAGAACAAGTATCCTTTACCTCGTATTGATATCTTGTTTGATCAATTGTCCAAGGCTAAGGTTTTCTCCAAGATTGATCTGAGATCTGGGTATCATCAAATTAAGATTAGGCCACAAGATATTCCCAAGACGGCTTTCTCCACTCGGTATGGACTGTACGAGTATTTGGTTATGTCTTTTGGGTTGACCAATGCTCCTGCACATTTCATGTATCTAATGAATTCAGTTTTCATGCCGGAGTTGGATAAATTTGTGGTAGTCTTTATTGATGATATTCTGATATACTCTGAGAACATGTAGGATCATGCTGAACATTTGAGGATAGTTTTGACTAGACTCAGAGAGCATAAACTATATGCTACGTTTAGCAAGTGTGAGTTTTGGCTAACCAAAGTACCTTTTCTGGGTCATATCTTGTCTGCTGACGATATTTCTATAGATCCCTCAAAGGTTCAGCAGGTGTTGGATTGGAAATCGCCCACCAATGTGTCAGAGGTTCGTAGTTTCTTGGGGTTAGCTGGGTATTATTGTCGTTTCATTCAAGATTTCTCCAAGATAGCTCAACCTATGACCAAATTGTTGCATAAATATACCAAGTTTGTTTGGAGTGAGGAGTGTGAAGCAGCTTTTGGCACCATGCGGACGTTGCCGACCACTGCTCCAGTTCTTGCACAACCTGATATTGAGAAGCCTTTTCATGTGTACTGTGATGCCTGTGGCACTGGGTTAGGTTGTGTGCTCATGCAAGAAGGTCGAGTCATTGCTTATGCCTCGCGTCAATTGAGGAAACACGAGCAGAATTATCCTACCCATGATTTGGAGCTTGCTGCAGTAGTACACGCACTGAAGATTTGGCGTCACTACTTGATGGGCCATAAATGTCATATCTATTCTGATCACAAGAGTCTTAAGTACATTTTTACTCAACCTGAGTTGAACATGAGGCAAAGAAGGTGGTTGGAGTTGATCAAAGATTATGATTTGGAGGTACATTACCCTCCGGGCAAGGCTAATGTAGTTGCTGATGCTTTGAGTCGAAAGTCTCATTGCAATGCATTGCAGCTGTTGCTAGCGGACGGGTTTAATCTTATGCATCCAGTGGTATTGAATAATATTACTCTCAGTTGTACTTTGGAAAGTAGAATTATTGAAGGCCAGAAAATAGATCCGGACATATATCACATCAAGAGAAAGATGCAAGAGCAAGAAACACTTCACTTCCGAGTAGATGAAAGAGGTATATTATGGTTCAAAGACCGATTAGTAGTACCAAAAGATCGTGAGCTGAGGAATCAGATTATGGATGAGGCTCATCTTTCCAAGTTATCTATTCATCCTGGTAGCAGTAAAATGTATCAAGACTTGAAGCCTAGATTTTGGTGGACAAAAATGAAGAAAGAAATTGCAGCTTATGTGGCTAGGTGTGATACTTGCTGTCGTGTGAAAGCTATTCACCTTAAGCCAGCCGGTTTATTACAACCTTTGCCAGTTCCCGGCTGGAAGTGGGATGAGATAACCATGGACTTCATAACGGGCTTACCCTTAACGCAAAAAGACCATGATTCTATTTGGGTGATTGTAGATCGACTGACTAAGATTGCACATTTCTTACCAGTTCGAACTACGAATCGTCCTCATCAGCTGGCACAGCTCTACTTTGCTCAGATACTTCGGTTACACGGTGTGCCAAGGACGATAGTTTCTGACAGAGGCCCACAATTTATTGCACGCTTCTGGGAGCATCTACACAAGTGTTTGGGAACCAATGTGGTTCACAGTTCAGCTTATCATCCTCAGACTTCGGGTCAGACTGAAAGAGTAAATCAGATATTAGGAAGATATGTTGAGAGCCTATGTCATTTTGTCCAAAGGTTCATGGGAAAATGGTTACCATTAGTAGAGTTATCATACAACAATAGCTACCAAGAGAGTATTCAGATGGCTCCTTTTGAAGCTTTGTATGGGCGCAAATGTAGAACTCCTCTTAACTGGGTTGAACCAGGAGAAAGGAGGTACTACGGAATTGATTTCGTAAAAGAAGCCGAAGAACGAGTGCATACCATTCAACAACATCTCAAAGCCGCACAAACTCGCCAAAAGAGTCATGCGGACAAGCGTCGAAGACCGTGGGAATTTCAAGTTGGTGACTATGTGTACTTGAAGGTGTCACCCATGAAGGGCGTACAACGTTTCGGAGTGAAACGAAAGTTAGCCCCAAGGTTTGTGGGTCCTTTTCAAATTCTGGAAAGAAGTGGGAAAGTAGCATACAAGTTACGGTTGCCACCACACATGTCCACTATTTTCAATGTCTTTCATGTATCGCAACTCAAGAAATGTTTGCGAGTACCGGAAGAACAAGTGGATCTTGGTGATATCAAGTTAAAATCAGATCTGACCTATGAAGAGAAGCCTATACAAGTGGCAGATTACAAGGAAAGAGTCACTCGCAGCCGAGTGGTCAAGTTCTACAAGGTGGTTTGGAACAACCAAAGCGACTGGGATGCGACTTGGGAGCGAGAAGATTATCTCAAGGAAGTTTACCCCTCTTTCTATAAACAATGGTAATTAACTCTAATCTCAGGGACGAGATTCTTTTAACGGGGAAGGGATGTAACACCCTAGTGTTAGTTACTATTTTTACACTTACATTTGCATGACATCAAGCATTGATCATGTCATTTCATGCATCATCACCATTTGATTTGATTTACATTCCTTTATATGCTATATGTTTGCTTATATGCCTACAATGTCATAGATGTGTTAGCATGCAAGTGTAATGGTGGATTACCATTCTAAATGCCTTAAACATGTTTGGCTTAACATTTGGAACAATGTTCAGGTTGGTGAAATTCCCAAAATAACCCTCTAGCTCATAGTTGACTAGAAAGCCCTCCTAAACCTATTTTGTTTGACCAAGCAAGAAAGTTAATTTAGTGACTTTGCATGTCAGAGCACCCTTAATCAAAGTTGTGTAGAACTTTATAAGCAACAAATGTTATTATTGGGTCAAGCCTTGAAAATGTGTGCAAAATGGTCAAAAATATGTTTTAGTGCAGATTTGGGGCTGTTTTGGAGTTACTGAAATTTGCTAAGTCTAGAAGTGGTTTTCAGTTTCAGTGTAGCTCTATTCTTTGACTTGTATCTCTCAAACCAAGCCGAACCAGTTCAAAGTGTTCTAATACCAATTACAGATCTCATGTAGCTCTTCAATCCATAGTAAGGAAATTTTTCCTAATACGCACTGGATCGGGAGTTACAGCGCCTCAAACTTGCGGTTTCAGTCGGACTGCATCGATCATTTTCAAACTGAAAACGGTCAGCGACCGCCTGCCGCCGCGGCCCTTCGGCCGCCAGGTGGCGCCGTACGCCGTCGTTGCCCTGCTACGCCCTGCAAAGCCGAAGGCAACACTCCACCCTGTTCCCTGGCCGCTCCATTCACTCTCTCCCTCTCTCGTTCTCTCGTTTCTCCCTCTCCTCTGCTCCGCCATCGCCATGGCTGCCGAGCCGGCTTCGGGGTGAAATCCGCCGCCGCCGTCCAGTCTCCTGGCCGCTCCATCTCCCTCGTAGCTTCGCCATTCTCTACTCTACATCCTCGATTCCTTTCCAGGCCAAGTCGACCGAAGGTATAGCCGTAGCGAGCTCCTCGCCGCCGCGCCGTTGCCGGAACGCCGCCGAGCTCTCTGCTCGCGACGACCAGCGCCTTTCCGTAGTCATTCTTCCCCGTTCTGTTTCGTCTCTAGCTCTTCTTGAGTCGAGGGTTAGATCTGAGGAGTTGGTTGGGCCTTTCGTCTCGTAGGCTCGTCGGAACACGGCTCGCCGTGGCTCTGCTCGCCGCCGTGCCGCCATGCGTGTGCGGTTGGTGCGCGTCCGAGTTCCATAGTCCGATTCTTCGTGCACATAGCTTCGTTTGGATCTAGTGTTCATGGAACGGAGCTAGGTTTCGCCGGTGAAGGCCGGAATCCATCGGCGCGCGCTCGCCGGATCTCCGCCGCCGCCATTGTCACCGTCGAGCTTGCTCCGGTGGTAGTTAGGTCTCGGGAGTTAGCTCATTGAGTTTGTCTCGTTCCCAGGAGCAAGTAGGTGGTGTTGGTTCCGCCGGTGACCTCGCCGCCGGCGAGTTAGCGCCGGTCAGCGCCGGCGGGCTGTTCTCTCTCTCTGACGCGTGGGACCGGTTTGACCGGGGAGCCCACGGGTCAGTTGCTCGGTCATGCGTGGGTGCACTTTACCGGGTGTGTGTAGTGATTTGAGTCGGGTTCGTTTTAAAGGAAAAAGAGAAAATGAATTTCCAGAAATTTTGGTAAACATTCTAAAATTCATATCTAGAGCTAGAAGTGTCCAAATGAGGTGAACCAAATTTTGTTGGGTTTTTATTTCTGAGGTCTATATAGGAAAAATATGAAATATGACTTTGTGGTAACTTTTCTGTGCAGTTATAATTAATTTGTTATATGCTTGTAAACTTGATAAATGCATAACTAATTATAGGAATATGCTAAAAATGTGATTCCACTTGCATTAATCTTGCTTAGAGTAGTAGGATCTGGGAAAAATATTACTATTATTTATATGATGTCATGTGTAACTTGTCTTTCATGCTATACTCTTGCTAAATTCACTATGTTTAATGGGAATAAGTGATGGCTATGAATATTTTTCTTGAGACTTGTTTTGTGATAAAGAAGCTAAGAAAAATAGGGAAATCTGTTGTTTCATACTTTTTACTGTTGTAAGTATTTTCCATTGCTTAAATGGCTATCTGCTTGTCATTTTTGTGTAGCATGTTATATCTGTCCAAATGACTTGAAATTTTGCCAGTAGCCTAATATGGGAGTGTGCTATCTGCTGTAATTTTTCCAGAATTTTCTGGGCACAGCAAATAAAAGGTCCAGTTATAAGCTAGTGTTTGGTCATGCTTGTTTCTTTACTAGTTAAGTGTAGTTAGGTGAGTTTGATTCAAATTAATTATTAGTGCAGGTTGTAGACCTCTTACGCGAGACGAGAAATTGTTCTATAGTTTTCTTAAGAAGGGTGAGCATGTCTTTGTTGTTTAGAGAAGAAATATGCACATACTCAGTAAATGTTTCATAAATTGTTTGTATAATCACAAGTATGCTTGTTGCATCTCATGGTTCGAGTTGTGCATCTCTCATATTGCATTCCATGTGCATTCTCAATTCTCATATATGCAAATCATACATACAGGATCGTCAGGAGGAGTTACATTGCTGCAATTCAATCCGCCAGGAGGAAGGAGTGCCCCCCGGAGATCGAGGTGCCGGAAGCTTCCGAGGCCGAGGAGGAAACTCAACTGCCTGAGTGCACTGACCACCAGCCATCTAACTTTGTGAAAGGCAAGCCCCGGAGCATCCCTAAGCCTCCACCTATCTCTTTTTATAAATGCACCGGTCTTTCTTAAATCGTATGATTGTGCACTTAAGTATAGGAGTTGGTTGATACTGTTGTTGCATAATTACCTTGTCCACTCTACATATGATCCTGATACTATTACTAGACAAGGGATGGGTTCGATCTTATGCTTAGCCATGCTTAGACCGATAGAAGTCGAGGGATTTCCTGTCCTTCGTGAGCATAGGTGGTGACTATTGCTGATGGGGATGGATTTTACATGGTTGACTATATGTGCCACCATGCCACAATGATAATGAGAGAATCAAGGCTAGGTAGCGAGGAGCCGCATGACATGGTTGAGGTCATGCTGTCTTCGGTGCTGCTTGCGGCCGACTAGGACTGAGGCCACCAGACATCAGTTGAGATTGAAGGACGTCATCACATAGCTGGCCAGATAAGTTGTTCTGACCACGAAGCCAAGTAGTTCTTTCTGAGCCGAGAATTGGTGTGACATAGATAGACATATTCTGGAGGTAGGAAGGATGTGTGGAGACACCATTTTGCCATAGTCAGGTCAGGGACCTGCACTTCCTGTGAGTGGGTTTGTCTCCGAGAATATGGCCCCCGCCAAGCTCGCGATATAATATGACTCAGAAAGATCTAACGGTGACCCAAGAAGCCACTGATCAGGCTGAAAGGGTTTGTGATTGGCATGTTTGCCAGCTGGTACAATCGATTCGAATCGCCATCTCTCCTAGTTAGTGAGAAACTGAACTGATCTTCTGGTGAGGTAGAGGTTAACAACTTGAACATATTGATTATGGTGAGATGAGGCTGATATCTGTGGATATCGGAAATCATATGATTGTATTGTTTGCTATAATATCAAGTGATTGTTTAGTATAGCTGCAAACCTTAGCTTAATAGCTTAACTGAAATCGAAGGTAAACCATATCTAAAATTTATAAGTTGAGGAACTACTGTAGTAATGCTTTTTATGAAAAATGTTGCTATCCTCTGAGCTCCACCAAATAAGCCTGCATATCCTTGAGAGTCTTTTTATTTACTTCCTGTCGGGTAAGTCTAGCTGAGTACAATTAAGTACTCAGGGTTTTATTCCCATTGTTGCAGAAGGAGTGGTCTACTCTGCTTATTGCAAGAACTGCTTCACCCCTGGGGGCGAAGAAGATTAGACCTGGGGCAAGGTCGTTATCCATCTTTAGCTTTTGTAAGATGCTGTGACACGGTCAGCTAGTGGTACTCGTATGCGAACTACGTTGTATCAAAACTATGTTGATTTTCGCTACTGTTACATTTATGTAAAAGACTATGTTGTACTCTGATGTTTCAATTTGGTTGTGAACTTATGTATCATGTGATGGGTTGTTGCTGAATTTGAAAGATTCTTGGGGTATGTTCTGTTTAAAATGTTTGAAATCCTTCGAGATTTCCGGACTACCGGGTTTATATTGGCTCAAGTGTGACTTGATTGCTACTAAATTGGTGATCGTCGTACTTATGCTCGTATAAATTGGTTGGTTCTGTTACATGTACCACCAGGGGAAAATAAAAAGAAGCTTATTTATGAAAGTCGTCTCCACATATGCGATCCGCCGTACCTCTTCAGAATTTGTTCAGATGGATTACTTAGAAGATATGTACTAGTAGAAGAGGGTATGCGAATCATTCAGAAATGCCATGCATCACCATATGGAGGTCATTATGGAGCATTCCGCACTCATGCTAAAATCTGGCAGAGTGGGTTCTTTAGGCCAACTATGTATGAAGACACCAAAGATTTTATCCGGAGATGTGGATCATGTCAGAGGCACGGAAATATCAATGCAAGAGATGCTATGCCACTCACCAACAATCTCCAGATTGAGCTCTTTGATGTCTGGGGAATTGATTACATGGGACCATTTGTGAAATCAAGAAATTGTGAATACATTCTGGTGGCAGTTTACCATGTATCCAAGTGGGTAGAAGCTATGCCATGCATGAATGCTGATTCCAAACATTCAAAGAAGATGTTCGAAGAAATTATATTTCCATGGTTTGGAACACCAAGGATGGTCATTAGTGACGGAGGAACACACTTCACTGATAAAAAGTTTCACCGATAATTGCAAGCTCATGGCATCCGTCACAATGTAGCTACTCCATACCATCCTCAGACAAGTGGCCAGGTAGAAACATCAAACAAACAAATCAAGAATATTCTACAGAAAACAGTAAATGAGATGGGTACTGCATGGAAGGACCGATTACCCGAAGCACTTTGGGCATATCGGACCGCATACAAGACACCTTTGGGCATGTCACCTTACCAGCTAGTATATGGTAAGACCTGTCTGTTGGTGGTCCATATGGATAAATTTTATACCACCAACTTAGACTAAAAAGAGGATTAACAATCATATTCTAGCACATATGCCTTTACTACTAAGAAGTTCCACTTGTACCCCTAGCATTCATGTTTTACAGGTTTTATGGCATAACAAGTGGAAATACGCATCAACACGAAGAAAGCGCAAAGTCAAAAGACGAATCCAACAATTACGCAACCAAAGAATATTAAAGAAAGCCCACCTTCAAAACATAACTGGATCCATCCGCAACCAAGGGAGAGGCCCAGACCCAGGGAGCAACCGACCACCTGAAGACGGTGGCCAGATGGTGCTCCCCAGGGACCGACCTCCCTCGGGGGCGGCCGCCCCCCTAGGTGGAGCCTCCCGGGCCCAGCTTCAGAGGTGGTACTGACGGCGGTTTGGCCATGGCGGTTTCACCTCCTTCCAAGTTTAGATGCGCCAAATCGTCATAGTTTCACTATAAATAGATGGTGCTCCATCCCCTTCAACACACACATCATTTGGAGTCATCGACCTCACACCTCTCACTTGTATCTTTAGAGCAGTTGTAGTAGTGAGCAAGGCAAAAGCTATCAAGGAGAGCTTGTCTCCTTGGGGGAAAAGGATCATCTTGGTATGAATACAATTCGGTCTTCTTCCTTGAGCAAGTTCTTATCATACTTATATGATTGTGCATATGAACTAGAGTCTAGATATGATCTTGTTATGAGGATAGTACATGAGCTAGAATATAGTTTATATATCATGTTCTTGACTTGTTCATCATTGTTCTTCATTGTTCATCGAATTAGTATGAATAGAGGAAGAACTAGGAGTGAGGTGATGGTTCGTCGTGCTGTCATGGCCGCTCTTAACCTAGCCTGTCAATCCGAAGGGTTGGGGTCCGCGGGGGTTAGGAGTTGTTTCCAAGTATGCAAGCATGGAGCTTGGGTATGCGGAGATCGGCGAATATGTCGGTATCCCACGGGCAGAGGGGTAGGTGGATAGGTGGTGACAGCCCTGTCCATCCCTAGCATTCCCCCAAGTTCGGATATTGAGTAGGAGTTCGTAAAGTCTCTATCGGCTGGCAGACCAGCTGTGGGGATCTCCCTATCTCCTCAAACTTAGTCCTGATACTAGAATTACTAA
Source organism: Eremochloa ophiuroides (assembly GCA_038502445.1). Classification (NCBI taxonomy): domain Eukaryota; kingdom Viridiplantae; phylum Streptophyta; class Magnoliopsida; order Poales; family Poaceae; genus Eremochloa; species Eremochloa ophiuroides. The sequence goes on along the minus strand of JAHLJS010000009.1, from coordinate 17,764,347 downwards.
TTAGATGATCTGCTAACAGTTCTTTGCATAATTGTATATGACCAATGCCTGCTCAGTTGGATATATTCTTTTATTCTTTATTTTCCTTTTATCCTTGAGGTTGATCCATATGTTTGTCCACTATCTTGAAATCATGTCTTATTCCTGTTTACTCTATGCCTACCATTGCATTCAATAAGTGATCATGTTTACACCACGCTTGATGCATATTGCCCTCCTACGGGAAATTATAAATACGACACCCTACTCACGGGTTGAAATGCTACAACGATAGTTCTGTGCGCTTGCAGAGTTATCTTATTTCTTACTGAGCTATCAATTGGCGTACCTAAGTACCATTACTTAAGAATTGTAATTCTTGTGCACCCCACGGCGCCGTGTCACAGTTTTGCATATCGTAAGTAATGACGGTTAGGAAGGCCAATCCGGCACTTCTAACTGCTATTACCAGACTGCACTACCTAGGCCGGCGCCTTTAAGGGCCAAGGGTTACCTTTCTAAATTAATTGAGGTTGGGGATGCCAACAAGCATTTCTAGCGCCGTTGCCTGGGATGGACTTTTAGTATATCTTTTGTAACGATGTTAAAAAATGCCAACAAGCATTTCTGGCGCCGTTGCCGGGGAGGGCAAAAACATCTAAGCTGGCATAAACATTAATCACAAAACAAGCATTGGTAGACGTAGTTGAAATAGGCTAACTTCGCTATTTTCTTCCTCTTTTTATTGGAATGAAAACAGGATAGTGTATGAGCTGTAACAGAACCGACCAATCTATACGAGCACAAGTACAGCGACAGCATGTTTTCCTAGCTATCAAGCCACACTTGAGCCAATATAAACCCGGTAGTCCATGAAATCTCGAAGGATTTCAAACTTTTACACAGTACATACCCCAAGGATCGCAGAAACTCAGCAGTACACATACACATGATACATAGATTCGCACATATTTCAAATACATCAGAGTACAAGATAAACTTTTACATAAAAGTTCAATAGCGGAAACGAAATCGTTTTACATAAGCTTAATTTCATAATACAGTGCCAAGTATCGACCAGTCACTGCAACATAGATGAGACAGATAACATGACCTTGCCCAAGGTCTAGTCTTCCTCTCCCGAAGGATAGAAGTAACTCTTTAGTCAACCAAGCATTCCTCCTGCAACATTGGGAATAAAACCCTGAGTACTCAATTGTACTCAGCTAGACTTACCCAACAGGAAGTAAATAAAAAGACTCTCAAGGATATGCAAGGCTTATTTGGTGAAGTTCATGAGATAGCATCATTTTTGCAGAAAAAGCATTACTACAATAATCCCTCAACTTATCAATTTTAGATATTGTTCAGCTTCGATTTTAGTTCAGCTATTATAGCTAAGGTTTGCAGCTATACTAAGTAATCACTTGATATTATAGCAATCAATAAACCATATGATTTTCGATATCCACATATATCAATCTCATCTCACCATTAATCATGTTCAAGTTGTTAACCTCTACCTCACCAGAAGATCAGTTCAGTTTCTCACTAACCAGGAGAGATGGCGATTCGAATCGATTGTACCAGCTGGCAAAACATGCCAATCACAAACCCTGTCAGCCGAGCCACTGGCTTCTTGGGTCACCGTTAAATCCTTCTGAGACACAATATGTCGTGAATTTGGCGGGGACCATATTCTAAGAGACCAACCCACTTTCAGGATGCATCAGGTCCCTGACCTGCCCTTGGTAAAATGGTGTCTCCGCACATACTTCCTACCTCCAGAATATGTCTGCCTAGTCGCACCAAAGCTCGGCTCAGAAAGAAATACTCGGCTTCGCGGTCAGAACGACTTATCTGACCAGCTATGTGACGACGTCCTTCAATGTCAACTGATGTCTGGTGGCCTCAGTCCTAGTCGGCCGCAAGCAGCACCGAAGTCAACATGACCCATGTCATGCAGCTCCCCGCTACCTAGCCTTGATTCTCTCATTATTTCATTGTGGCATGGTGACACATATAGCCAACCATGTGGATCTCGTTAGTCACCACCTACACTCGCGGATGACAGGAAATCACCCGACTTTCTCGTGGATGACAGGAAATCACCCGACTTCTACCGGTCTAAGCATGGCTAAGCATAAGATCGGTCACCTGTCTAGTAATAGTACAGGTTCACATATATAGTAGACAAGGTAGATATGCAGCAACGGTTTCAAACCAACTCCTATACTTAAATGCACAAACATACGATTTAATAAAGACCGGTGCATTTATAAAAAGAGATAGGTGGAGGCTTAGGGATGCTCCGAGGCTTGCCTGGGGTTCAACACTAAGTTAGTGTTTGTTAGATGACACTTGTTCGATGAGCATTTCCCATCCAAGCACTCGATTAGTCCTTCCACCTTCGTGATTAGTCCACCACACCTGTCTTGTGGTTAGTTCCATCATCATGTCCTTCACTCCACGTGTTCATCATCTATCGTACCTAAATGAGATACACAATACACATGTATGAATAAGAGAAAGTAATACAAGACATGTTAATCTACCATCACTGAACCATAAGCTAACAATCACGCCAAGCAAAGCAAGGTCAAAGCAATCATAATCCCACACGTGCAATTTATGGGCAGTAGGACAGCAAGCATAAGATTTAACCATAACTCAAGCTATACACATCCAATCAGGGTGATATAAGCCTTTCTGGAAAGAGTTACTGGCATATTACTCCTAGAAGTGAGAATTTGATTGAAATTGTCTACAACTTTGCTATTATCACCTTAAGATGATTCAATACATATAAAGGTCAAACAACACATTGAAGGTAGCTCTGTCTAGACTTGGACAGATTCTGTCCTCACACTTCAAACAATCATAACTACGGATCTAGACCATCAAAAGGGATGATTCCAGACAATTTGGAAAGCCAATGAAATCTACTACAAGCTTCAAAGCATAAATTGGTCAAACAAAGCAAACATTCAGGTCTGCACCGAAAATAGGCAAAACCTGACAGCAGACTTCTAAATTCTATAACTCTAAAACTATCAGGTCTACAATCATGAAATTCTAGGACAAGCAATTAAATGAAGTTAGCTACAACTTTTGTATAGAACATATTTACATGCAACATCATTTTCATGTGTAAAACATCACAACAACAGGGACTGCTCCTGCAGGCCTTTCTCAGCAGGATTGCAATTAATTTGGTTACTTGATTTTCACCCAAGAAACACATGTGTGTGCTAGTTAAATAGCTCCAAACATCATAACACAAACATAAAGAATTCATATCAGGTTAAGACATGGCAATAAGTCATAAACAACATGCATGTGTCTAATTACCTCCAATCTTTCACCAAGTATCACATAAAAGTCTATTATTTAATTGTTTAAGTTATATGGTAAACATCTCAAATGGAGTTGATATTTTTACGAGAGATAGTTAATCACAATTCATGACCAAGGTTCAAATCTTACATGCTCAGGATCCATAATTTAATTATTACAAAATACACAAATCTATAATGCAATAAAGCATTGGAGAGCAAATTAAATAGGAAACTCAATATTTTCTGAAACAATATGACCATATTATTGATTCTCAGGGTAACACAATATCATACAAAGGTAGTGGAACACCATTTTCCATTTTTACCACAATATATTATTTATAATGTATTTAAATCTACTTAATATGCACCAAAGAAGATAAATCAACAACTCAGTCATACATATACCATAAATCATGAAATTTTAACCATATATCACACATCATACAGATAGGCTACAATTAAATTTTCATGCCAATTGGAGCACTAGAACTCCAGTTACAAAAATAATAAGCAAATCAGCCATTTATTTTCTATTTAACAAGATTAAACCAAAACACCATTAAAATAGTAAATAACCTATATGTTTTATATTTTTATGAGCAAGTGCATGTTACTAGAAGACTAACAAAATTGGAACCACTATTTTTGCACTTCTAAAACTCGAGATATTGACAAAAGCAAGTTAATAAATCCTAAAAACCTATTTTTCCTAATTAATTTCTACAGCACACAAATGTAAATAACACAGCACAAGTTATTGATCTAACATGCAGAGCACTTCACAAGCAATCTAACAAAATAAACCACACCATTTTTGGAGCTACCAAACTCCAGATATGAATTTTGGGAATAAATAGCAAGATCTGCATTTTTGGGACACAAATGAGCTCAGATGGGGCCCGCTCGTCATAGGCTCAAAGGCCTTCTTCTTCCTTTCTCTCCCGTGCGAACAGACAGAGACGAAGCAGATGGCGCCGGGGAGGAAATGGCAGGCTCGGCCACTGCCAGCGGCCGATTAGAGGCCATGACGTGGGACTGCGGTGGCCTCGGCTGGCACGCGCCGGAGGGCTGGCCCTGTGACGGCCTTGGCTTAGCAGCCACGGCGACACAGCAGCTCGAGCGCGTGCTCGGCTACGACGGGCACGCCGTAGGCAGCCACGGGGAGAGCGGCCAGGGCCAGAGAAGGGACGCCGGAGAGGGAGCCGATGCTCTCGGAGCCGGTGGCGACCTCAAACCTGCGATGGGGAGACGCGAAGGCGAGGAGCACACGGCGCCCACAGAGCTTCCGCTCGGCCATGGCGGTGGCGCTCTGCGCGCTCGCGCCGGCGACGGGGAGAGGGCAGAGAGAGAGAGTGGGAGAGCAACCGATTGGGAGAGGAATGAGTGGAGGGCGAGATGGGGGAGCCCTCTGTCCATTTTGTGCTCTAGAAGCGAGAGGGAGAAGAGCTCAAGCGAGCTGCAATGGTGGGGGCGCGGACAGAGCAGGGAGACCACGCGTCCCTTTTGAAGCCCGACGTCGAACACGTGGCGTGCGCTGTCGGGGCTGGTTTGGGCCGTGGAAAACGGCATATTCCAGCGATATTCGGATCTCGGTGCAAGAGGCAAAGTTGTAGAACTCAGAATTCTCTACGAGTTTGATTAAGGATCCTTGGCTGGTTGATCAACAGATTAGGAGATAAACTGAGATTAATTTGGTAATGTCAGCAGATTGATTAGGATCAAGAACTGATGTCAAAACCTTGTCAAACAGAGTCGGATTACTCTCAAATTTTGATATGTTGTGCTCCAAAGAGTTTGAGACAACTTTTATTTTGGGTCCATCTCAAGTTGCTCGATAAAATTTGTAGAACACGAAACATCAATGCAATATGGGCTGATTTGGGACTTAGAATTATTTAAGTGCTGAAGTCAGGATTTTACCAAACTTGATTCCACTGTTTGAGGCACTTAGAGATTGAATCATGAGTTGGTCCAAAAATAACAATTGTTGTACTCCAAAATATCTCCATCTTTCATTAAAGGTCAAACTTCATATCTTGCTCACAAATAGTATTTCCACTTTGGTCAAAGTAAGATCATTAGAGAGCTCAATTTGGAGATGTAGGCCAACTGAGGTATTTTCTTGACATTTGCTCAACATGAAACCTTCATGACTTTTGTTGTAGAGTTCAACTAGAGTTGTTTGGTTAAGGTTGCAAGGCTTGGTTGACTTGCATACTCATCTTCACTTAATCCATAATTCCAAACAAGTAGATGATTTGCTATTTCAAGTGGATTCTTGATTTGGATCTTTATGAGACTCTTCCAATAGTCATGGTAGATGGACATGAATGTGAGACAGTGATCAAGATCATTTATTGACATAACTTGGTTAGGTCCACACTCGTTGGTTAGCTCGTGACTAACACCTGGGTGTTACATGAGCGGAACAATTTCATCAGCAATCCGGAAGCACTCCTAAGGAAGAAAAGGTCTCGTACCATTTCTTCTTCTGCTACTCCATCGGCAGACGAATCGTTCGTTGCCGCACCATCTGCTACTACCGCCATGGCCAAGACACTTCGTGACTACTCCATCCCCGCTGCTGCCAACGTGCCTGTTGGGCCCGCTATCAATATCGAAATGGAAATTTCGAGATCCGTACAGGCCTTATCACGATGGTGCAGGCAAGCTAGTTCTGTGGCTTGCCAAGCGAGGATGCAAACACTCATTTGCAACACTTCCTTGAGCTATGCGACACCATTGTCATCAAAGACGTCAGCACAAGACAGTATCAGGCTTCGCTTGTTTCCTTTCTCCCTCACGGGGAAAGTGAAATAATGGTTCTATCAAAATAAGGAAACCGTCAACACGTGGGACAAGTGTTCTGCAGCATTCCTCGCCAAGTTTTTCCCCATGAGCAAGGCCAGCACTCTAATGGGAAGATCTCAAACTTCTAGCAATCTTCCCTTGAATCTATCCCCGAAGCATGGGAAAGGCTTCAAGAGTACATCCGAGCCTACCCTCACCATGGAATGGAAGATTGGCTCGTGCTCCAAAACTTTTATGAAGGCCTCATGACCATGTCAAAGGGGCACATAGATGCCGCAGCTGGAGGTGCATTCCTCTCCCTCACCATCGCGGATGCAACTGCACTTATTGAGAAGATGGTGGCCAATCAGAGTTGGGGAGAAGGAAGAAAAACACAAAAAGGCTCGCATACCGTGAAGAAGACGGACTTGCTTGCCGCAAAATTAGACTTGCTGATGCAAAAGCTGGACGATCATGCTACCAACCCTTCCATGAGTACCGTCCAAGCCATGGATTCACACATGACGTGTGAAGTCTGTGGGAACATTGGCCACTCGGGGAACAACTGCCCCAAAACCCAAGAAGAAGCTTCATATGTCAACAATGGGTTTCGCCAACCACAGCAAGGTAATAACGGGTGGAACAACCAACACCGTCCGCAAGGTAATAATTTCAATTCAAATTACAATTCAAACTAACCTTCCTTAAAAGATCTCGTTCTAGGACAAGCTAAAATCAATGAAAATTTAACAAAAAGCTATCCTTCAACGATAAAATGTTTGAAAATATAAATGCCAAGCTTGAAACTTTGTCTTCTTCTATTCAAAATCAAGCAAGTTTTAACAAAATGATAGAAACACAAATGACACAAATAACTACTTCTATTCCTATCAACAACACGGGAAAAATCCCGGGGCAACCCGAGACTTCTCCCGAGTTTGCTCTTGCAGTTACAGATCAATAAAGGAAGAAGAGTCTCGCCAACAGACTATAAAAGTTGAGCCCTTGCCGAAGGACATCGGTAGTTATCTAAAAAAATAATATATATATATCTACATTCATATATATATGCATAATAATTATCTGAAGGGGCCCACACCAACATTCAAGCTTGGGGGAGGTGTCCCCACTCAGGTATTGTATCTTATCCTTTTGAAAAAAGAAAAAAAATATATATATATAAGTAATAAAATTATTTTCTTGCATCAAAAGAAATTATTCCTCTTCCTTGATTTATAAAAATTTATTTTTAGATCAAAATAAATTCTTCTCCAAAAATTCTATAAAAATAATTTTCAGAAAGAATAACATTTGTTAAGTCTAAATATTATTTTTAAATAATTTTTGAAAATCAAAAAGTTTCAAATAAAACTTGTGGAAAATCAAAAACTGGAGCAAACTTTAAAATGGGAGTCATTCGTAACCGGCTATACATTAGAAATAGCCGTTAGAGGGGGCTGGAGAAAAATTGGACCAAGCCGGCCCAGTCAGGGGACCGGCCGGTCCCATGGGGCGACCGCCCCCTGGCCAACGACTCTGCGGCACAGCCTTTTGCCAACGGTCACTAGCCGTTGCAAGGAGCACTCTCCCGCCTGCGATCAGCTCTATAAATACCAGAGCATTCGGGTGGAGCTCCTGACCCCTCTCATTCTCACATTTCTCACTCCCTTCATCACTCTCTTGCTCCACCATTCTCCAAGCAATTCTCCATATAGTTCAAGTGCAAGGAAATCCTGCACAAACCTCTTCCACTCCCATCACATGTCAAGTTCTTGTGCCAAGCTCACCATGAGTGGGATCGGAGGTCGGATTTCCGGCATGTTCCGGAAAGGCCATCGCTCTCGTGGGGAGTCTTGTCAAAGCACCCCACCTGAGGAGAGCCCGCTGCATGAAGAAGAGGAGGCGCCAAGAGGCCATGCCATCGACGAGGCTGACGCTCCCTTCATTGACTTGGAGAGCGAGCAGGAAATGCAAGCATACAACCTGTAACACCCGAAAAAATTGCATTCTTTTAAATAGTAGAAATTTATTTAATTGTGGAATTAATTGATCATTCCAATATAGGGAAATAATAATTTTTCTCAAATATAAAATCAAACCTAGGTCATACACATGTATGATGCATTCATGCTGGAGCATTTCTTCTTTGTACTGTTGTAGCTTATTTAAATTTCTCAAATGTTTCAAAACCCAATTTGAAAATCCTTTTGGAAAATGAAAAAAGGAAATAGAGCAGAGCCCTTCCCCTCTCCTTTCTGGCCCGAGCAGCAGCTTGGCCTGTTTTCCACTCCCTGGCCCCAGCAGGCTCAGGTCGGATGGCCCGAGGACAGCTCGGCCGACCTGCTCCCTCCCTTCCCCTTACCCCATCTGACTGACGAGTGGGACCCACGGGTCAGCCCTTCCTTCTACACCTCCCTCGCCGCACGAACAGAGACGCCGCTGCCGTGTTCATCCGCCGCGGCCGAGCACGCGCGCGCGAAGCGTCCCTCTGCCGTGACTGCCAGCCCGGACCCGCGCTCAGTGCTACCGACCTGTGGACCCCCAGGACAGCCCCTCCCCTGTTTCCCTCTGCTGCTCGCCGAGAGTCCGACGCGGGCAAGAAAGAAAACGGCCGAAGCCGAGTTCGACGCCGCGCCGAGAGTCCGAAGCAGAGAAGAAACGGCCGAAGCCGATTTCTCCGCTATTCGAGTTTGTTTCAATCTCCGAGATTGTCGTCACACCTCGAGAGTATTTAAGCAGCGCCACACCCCCCCATAGCCGTCACCTAACCCTAGCCGCCTCTTCTCACCGCCATTGCCGAGCTCCCGCGAGAACCGAGCAGCCGCCGCCGCGAGCAATTAGCTCGATTCGCCACCAATTTCCTCTCGGTAAGCCTTTGAGGAGCTTCACTGTGATCTTGTGAAGTTCCTGAGCACTTTCCCCCTTCGATTTGTGCACTGACACGCCTCCGCCGCCGTTGCAGAGATCCACCGTCCACCGGATCACGCCGCGAGCTATCTCCGAGTCGATTTCCGACCTTCCCATCACCCTAGGTGAGCTTGCGATGCTCTTCCCGATCTATGGGTACCCTTCCCGACCTATTTCATGCATCGAAGGCCGAGTTCGCCTTCTCCGGCGGCCTTGCGGCCATGGCGCAGCCGTCGGCCTCTGTTTTCCGGCCGAGAGCACCGCCACCCCTCCCCTCTTTTAATCTGATCCGCCGATTTTGAATCGGACGGCCGAAGAGCAGCCCATACCGATTCGGCCAGCGTATAACCCCCTGCAGTTTTTAATGCTAAACCCGCGATCCCTTAGCGTATTCTGTGATTTGCGCTTTTCAATTTAGAAAACGTATTTTCTCCCGGTGTTTAGAAAATGTGTTTTCTATTATTTACAGATTTGCCACTAAACTTCCTTTGATCATAATTTACTTGTTTTAGATCCGATTTGAACGATTCAAATTGCGTTAGATTCGTAATTTCATAATCTATCTGATGGTACCACTGTTTCATATATTTTCAACTTTGAAAATTTGAGATTATATTTAATCTATTATTATTCTATTATAAACCTTGTAAAATTCATATCTTCCTCGTTTTAAATCCGATTTGCGCAAACTTTATATCGTTGTGATCGTAGCAACGTGTAGATTTGTTTTATAACCTTTTGTTGGTGTACTATTCTAATGAAAACTCTTGTTTGTATGCATGATTGCCCCTGTATGCGTGTGTGTTGTTATGATGGATCGAGTATAGACGGTGAGCTTTACATGGGTGATCAAGATCAGTACTGCGACAACCCGGATCACCAGGAGTTTGCTGATCAAGGCAAGTATTAGTATGGATCATCCTTGTTGTCCTATTCACCAAATAAATAATTGCATTTGCATGTGTCTCCCTTGTTAACCATAGTTATTTCCCAGCATTGTTACCCTGTTCCTTGCCACCTATGGGATTATGCATATGGTAAATGTTGCTAGTGCGTTTTTGGGAGTCATGATCATGTAAACTTGATTAATTGATTATGCAATATGATTAAAAGATGCCTTTTAGCAATAGGGAATTAGGGGATTCGAGCATAGTTTTGTGATGCTCAAAATCCTTCACCTTTGATAATGATCTGTAAGTATGACACCGGGATTGACAGTGCAACTATGAGGGCTACATGGCTCTGGTTTTAGTCAAGTATGGGCACTTTTTCTAGCTTGTTAGAGGTTATCGAAAGGCGTGACGGGACCTGCCGACTCGGGTATAGTGCGGCTCCTGTCCGAGTGTGTATAATCTGCGTGACCTTGTGCCACGAAGAAGGGGGGCTCTACATCTGCTTGCCGGGTTCCTAGCGGCCCTAACTTGTTAGGCGAAGTTCTTTGAAAGATTTCATAGTGAGACCCTGCTCACTCACCTTGGTAGTGTTATGGAAGTAATTAACCCGAGCAAATGGGAATCACGGCTCATAGTGAAAGTGCACAACCTCTGCAGAGTGTAAAACTGGTATACTAGCTGAGCTCACGGTCAAGAGCGGCCTTGGACGTCTTACGGAGTAGTTATTCTTTTGGGGTGATGCTTACTTATTGCTAAATTTATTTATTGCTACTCATTAATTATGTTTACTATGATCATGAGAATGGGCTTATTTATTTGTTGCTATCCAACTGCATACAAGGATGATTAATTAAAAGCAACCTGCTGTTAAAACCGTGTCAACCTTTTGAGCCTCATTAACCCATGCTGGTCTTGTTGAGTACGACATGTACTTACGCTTGTTTATTTTTCAATACTCGGTTAAAAATCCCGGATGGGTAACAGATGGTGATAGTGATGAGGACTACCCAGAGGACTACTAGACTTGTGCTTCACCAGTCGATGTCCCTGTGCTATGGAGCTACCGCGAGAGTTATCTTTATTTTCCGCTGTGTAATGACTTTGATATTATTCGCTATGTATTAAACATTGGTTATGATACAATTTATGTAATTTGTTGGCTTATGTGTGTGACTGATCTCTGGGCGCACATAAGATTATGCATCCCATTTTATCCTTAAAATTGGGTGTAGCAAATTGGTATCAGATCCGTGTTGACTGTAGGACGCAAGCCTAGTTAGCACTGGATAGCCTTAGGTTTATTATCTCTTTTTACTTGTTATATTAATTTGCTACAAGTTTTTGCTGATATCCTACCCTTGTCCATTGCAAAATTTTGACTTAATCTTAATTCTTGTAGGTGGCCAACCTTAAGCGCACTGCTCGCAAGCGTGTCATGCCACCTAAGAGGTACCTGCAGCGCTTCATCTCTGGCGGACGTGTTTCCCGACCAGAGGTACCCGTGGAAGACGTACCAGTGGAGGAGCCCCAGCAGGAGGTGCCCGCAGAGGAGCCCAGTGAAGAGCCCTTGGAAGACAGCTCTGAAGACGTACCTATGGAGGACCCTCAGAAAGATGAACCCGAGAAGGTGGAGCCGCAGGGTGACCAAGATTGTGCTGGCGACCCTGATGACAAAAATGATGGAGGCGACTCGGATGACTCCGACGACCCCGATGACGATGGCGACGATGATGGAGACCAAGGTGGAAAACCCTGGGTGGGAATGATTCACTATGATCATCATGGTGATGACTACTACCACCCGCTGCTTCTCGACTTGGTGCGCCGCTTCTACCCCAACGCCTCGGTGCTGTACAAGACGGAGCACTGGAAGCACCCTGACCACGCCAACTACTATGAGACGAGGGTGTACATCAAGGAGGGAAGCCAGGTGAAGAATATCCACTATGCTGTCTCCATTCGACTCTCCAAAGCTGTCGCCATCAAGGATGCCGCACGACAAGCTCTTATGGTGCACCGCCACGAAAATTGGGACATCATCAAGTGGGAGATGCACCGCTACCTTCCCCGCCGTCAGAGTGGCCAAGCTAACTGCAGCATCGCCGGTCCACTTGGAGAAGTGAACGCCCGACTCCACGCTGCATTGGAATGTTTGGCTCAGACCAACACTTTTCTGGACCAGACACTGGATGAGCTGAACACCAGGACTGAAGCTAACTACAAGCTCAGCCGGGCGGTGAATGAGTTGAACAGGCAACTCGGTGTTGGACCCCCTCCGCCATCACCAAGGTGTCCAGCTAAATCGCCACCAAGGAACCGAGGAGACCATGGAGATGCTCACACCCGCACCGACATTGACCCCTAGAGGAGTTACCACCAGTTAGTAGCAAAAGACGCTAGTAGCGCAAGTTGAGTCAAGTCGAGTCTAGTTCGTGTCTTGTGAACTTTTGTGCTAGATTGCTTTTCCTTATGAACAATGCTTGATTTGGAGTTTGTAATGAGTGCTGAGATTGTGGGCATGTCCGCAAATCTCTTTATATAGGTTTGATTTAATGCATAATAGTTTGGATTAATTATCTCAGTTTCCAGCAGTGCTATTTTTCAGACCTCTCTGCCTTAGTAACTTTTCCTATTTAATTATGTACGACCAAAAATCATGAGAAATTTCTGTGAAAAACTAGACTTCTGTAGTTTTCTTTGGCCGCAAGAATCATCTCAATATCAGTTACGGTTTGGGAGAAACAAATGTCACAAGTCAAAGTTTCTGCGCTGTCCGTTACTCTGAAACAGTTTTGAATCAAATCTGTTTTTCATAAACTTAACGATAGAATCTGGAGAGATGGTCCGAATAAAAGTTGTAGAGTTTTTCTCATGCTTTCCAACCATGTATAGCATGTCTCCGTTTGACTTCGGGAACTCTAGATATGACTGTTTTTCTACTCTGCTGTTGTTGGATCGCGCCCGGAATTTCCTGTTCTAGTCTTTTAAGTGTTACTATAATGGAAAAGAATTCTAAACCTCACTTCAATGATTTGAACAGCAGATGGCCCACACCAGGAGGAACCCAAGGGGTGATGGTACCTCTGAAGAAAATGCTAATCCACCACCACCTCCGCCACAGCCTAATATGGAGCAGCTGATGATGATGCAAACACAGCTGATGCAGCAGATGGCCCAGAACATTCAACTGCTGCAGCGAAACAATGGCAATGGGAACCCACCTCCACCGCCCCGTGACAAGAGAAGCGAATTCTTGAAGGGACGCCCGCCCACCTTCGATCATTCCAGTGATCCTCTCCAAGCTGATGATTGGCTGCGTGCAATAGAAAGGCAGCTGGAGATCGCCCAATGCAACGACGTTGAGAAGGTTCTCTATGCATCTGGGCAGTTGTAGGGAGCTGCTCTGGATTGGTGGGAGTCTTTCCATTTTGGACATGCCGACCCCATCTCTTGGCGGCAATTCCGTGAGGGGTTCCGCAATCATCATGTGCCTGCAGGGTTGATGAAGCTGAAGAAGAAGGAGTTTCTTTCTCTGAAGCAGGGAGGAATGCTAGTTGCTGAGTACCATGACAAGTTCATCCAATTGTCGCGGTATGCTCCAAAAGAGGTTGAAGATGATGCCAAGAAGCAAGAGCTCTTCTTGGAGGGACTGAATGATCATCTCCAGTACCAGTTGCTCTCCCACACCTTCGCCAACTTCCAACAGTTGGTGGACAAAGCTTTGATCATCGAGAGCAAGTGCCGTGAGATAGATGAGAAGAAGAAGAAGAGGAAGTTTCAAGGGCAGTCGTCTAGAAGCAACAGCCGCATCCATAACAACCAACAGCAGCCTCAGCAGCAACAACGTTTCCAGGGACAGTCTGGATTCAAGAACAATTTCCAGAATCAACAACGTTCCCAGAACTAGCAGCGTTCCCAGTACCAGCAACAAGGTGGCAACCAGGCGCCACAACTGACTGCTCCCAACAACATCCTAGTGAAGAATGGTGCCCCCAACAAGTGTCTCCGTTGTGGCAAGGAAGGACACTTGTCCTACAATTGTCCTGAGAAGCAGAATTCCCAAGCCTCCCAGAAGCAGAACAACCAGCAGAGAGTGCCACCTCGCACCGGGAAGGTGAACCATGTGTCGGTTGATACGGCACAGGAGACTCCAGAGGTCATGATGGGTACGTTCAATATCGACTCCATCCCCGCTACAGTTCTTTTTGACTCTGGTGCTTCGCATACTTTCATTTCGCACACATTTGTTAGAAAGCATGGTATTCCCCTTAGTGTCATGAAACATCCTATTATGGTTTCTTCTCCGGGTGGTGTTATGCAAGCTACTCTTCAGTGTCTCCCGATTACTATCTCATTAAGGGAGGTAGAATTCGAGATAACCCCTACTGTGCTAAATACTGTCGGAATTGATCTTATCCTGGGTATGGATTGGATGAAGAAATACAACACGAACATAGGGTGTAAGGAGAAGGTTGTAACTGTCACTACACCAAAGGGAGATGAGGTCCGAGTTGAGGTTGCTCTGCAAGTGCAACAACAAGCCATAGTACATCAGCTCAGAGAAGAAGTGCAGCCGGATAACTTAGTGGTGGATGAGTTTGAAGATGTGTTTCCAGATGAGTTGCCAGGTATGCCGCCTGACCGTGACATTGAATTTATCATTGAGTTGTTACCTGGTACTGCACCTATAGCTAAACGTCCATATAGAATGGGAGTTAAAGAATTAGAAGAACTTAAGAAATAAATCAAAGAACTGTCAGAAAAAGGTTTCATTTGTCCTAGTTCTTCACCTTAGGGAGCCCCGGTTATTTTTGTTGATAAGAAAGATGGTAGTCAAAGGATGTGTGTTGATTATCGGTCACTGAATGAGGTCACCATTAAGAACAAGTATCCGTTGCCTAGAATTGATGACTTATTTGATCAGTTGAGAGGTGCTTGTGTGTTTTCCAAGATTGATCTCCGTTCAGGTTATCATCAGTTGAAGATTCGTGACTCTGACATACCTAAGACTGCATTCACTACTCGGTATGGACTGTATGAGTATACGGTAATGTCCTTTGGTTTGACTAATGCACCTGCCTACTTCATGTATCTGATGAACAAGGTATTCATGGAATTCTTGGATAAGTTTGTTGTGGTGTTCATTGATGATATCTTGATCTACTCCAAGAATGAAGAAGAGCATGCCGAACATCTGACATTGGTTTTGTAGAAGCTCAGGGAACATAAGCTGTATGCCAAGCGAAGTAAGTGCGAGTTCTGGTTGAGAGAAGTTGCTTTTCTAGGACATATTGTGTCCAATGGTGGAATTTCTGTAGACCCAAGTAAGGTGGCAGACGTGTTGAATTGAAAGCCGCCAACTGATGTGACTGGCATTCGTAGTTTTCTTGGTTTAGCTGGTTACTACCGAAGGTTCATTGAAGGATTCTCCAAGCTTGCGAAGCCAATGACTTCCTTGCTAGAGAAGAATGCCAAGTTTGTGTGGTCTGAGAAGTGCCAAGCTAGTTTTGAAGAATTGAAGAAGAGATTGACAACAGCCCCAGTGTTGGTTTTGCTGGATCTGAGTAAGAAGTTCTCTATCTATTGTGATACTTCCCGCCTAGGTCTTGGTTGTGTTCTCATGCAAGAAGGAAGAGTTGTAGCATATGCATCGAGACAGTTGAGGAAGCGTGAGTTGAATTATCCTACTCATGATTTGGAGCTAGCAGCGGTGGTTCACGCTCTGAAGTTATGGAGGCATTATCTGATTAGTCATAAGTGTGACATCTATACAGATCATAAGAGCTTGAAGTATATCTTCACCCAGTCAGAGTTGAATTTGAGGCAACGTCGTTGGCTGGAATTGATAAAGGATTATGACCTGGAATTGCATTACCATCCAGGCAAAGCAAATGTTGTGGCCGATGCTCTTAGTAGAAAAAGTTATGCTAATGAGATTCGAGCAACCACTATTCCAGCAGAGTTGTGTGCAGAGGTGGAGCGTCTCAACTTGGGAATTGTGATCAATGCTGTTGAGATAGAGGTTGAACCCACACTAGAACAAGAGATACGAAAGGCTCAGTTGGAAGATGAGAAGCTCAAAGAAATAGCAGAGAACATTGTGGTTGGAAAATCACCCGGATTCAGGCTAGATGAGAATGGAACCTTATGGTTTGGGAAGAGACTCTGTGTACCTGAAGTGAAATTCATCCGAGACGCTATACTGCGTGAAGCTCATGAGTCAGCATATTCTATACACCCAGGAAGTACCAAGATGTATTTGGATCTGAAGGAAAAATATTGGTGGGTTGGACTGAAGCGTGATGTAGCAGAATATGTGGCTATATGTGATACCTGTCAGAGAGTTAAAGCTGAACATCAGAGACCTGCAGGATTGCTACAACCACTAAAGATACCTGAGTGGAAGTGGGAAGAAGTCGGCATGGACTTCATAGTTGGATTGCCACGTACTCAGAGAGGTTATGATTCAATCTGGGTAATTGTGGATCGACTGACTAAAGTAGCTCATTTCCTTCCAGTCAAGACCACTTACGGAGGTCCTAAACTAGCAGAGTTGTTGTAACACTCCTGTGTTACGGAACGTTTAAAATTGAGCATGTCATCATGAGCATTGTACAATATGTATGAATTTTTATCAAACTTGACCTGCATCAACTGAAAATAAGTTTACTTTTCTCTTATGGCTTGTGCTTAGGGCAATAGAGTGGCTTTTACTAGCAATTTAATTCTTAAAGCCCTAAATCGGACTAAATATCTAGTTTCAAAACTAAGTAGAATTGGACATTGGTCCCAAAAGCAAAGTTGTAGCTCTTTTTAAATAGAGCAACTTTGGTATTCAAAGTTTTCAAGTTTCCATTGGGGAAATTCAAATTAAACTCGAATTACTATATTCAAATTTGAATTCAAAATTTTAATTCAAAAATTATATGGAATATGAAGATGATCTTTAAACAAAAGTTGTAAAGCTCTCTGAGTTGAACAACTTTGATGTTCATAGATTTTGAACTTATTCAATAAAAATTTGAAATTTAAACTGAATTGAAAAAGGGCCATTTACCCCCTTTTCTATAATTTCAAAAATATTTGAAATCTGAAAATACATAAAATACGAAAGTTGTTCAGAATTTAATTTCCCACATATCTTATTTTGGGATATTTTCGGATTGTTATATAAAAACAAAAGTAATTTAGGAAATAGTCTCGAGAGGGGGTTAATCGCAAAAATTGCATCAAGATTCGAACAGGGTGTTCGACTCGCTGCCACGCAGCTGCTTGCCGATGGGCCGCCGCCGCCCTCGGCGAAGCAGCGCGCGCGAGCACGTCACCAGGGTGCGTGGCAGGGGCAGGAAGGCATGGCACGCGCTCGGGAACGGGCTTCTACCATATAAGCTGGAAGGCGAGCTCATTTTTTTCCTTTTCGCTTGAATCGGCTCGTCGCCGGCGAGCTCGCTGCTCGTCCAAATCCGCTGTCCCCGTTCACCTTCACGTCGAGTCGAGCCTTCCAATAGGTTCACCATTCTCTTGCGAACTCGTAGAGCCGTTGACCACGTTGTCTTCGTCACCGGAGTCGTCGTGCCCGGCCATCTTCTCGGGAGCCGGCCGAAACGCCGTCGAGCTTGACCTCGACGAAGCTAGCTCTAACCGGTGATGCTCGCTCCTTCTTAACTTTAGTTTTATGTTCTTTGTGGTCCTGTGAAGCTCACGAGCTCGGTGGTTTCTTCCTTGGAGGGTTGCAGTCGCCGGAACGCCGCTGTCACCGCCGGAGCGTACCGCCGAACCCACCATTGACGTCGTCAGAGCCGCTCCGCCCGTCTCCATCTTCAACTAACGTGAGCAGTAGGGTTTGGTGATTCTCCTGGTGCTTATTTAGTGGTCGGAGAGGTCGTTTGGTCTTTGGCGTGGCCTGAACACGACTGCGCCGCCGGCGTCTGAGTTCGCCGGGCCGCCATGGCCGGCGGTAGCTCTGCTCTAGTGTCTTGAACGCGGGGTTTAGCTTCTAGATGTGTTCATTAGGTCGAATGGATCGCGTGGAAGCGTTCGCCCTCGCTGGAGTTGTCGCCGCCGGCGAGTCCCGCGGCGGGCAGCCCCCCCGGGCGCGCCTCTACTCTGTTCGCTCTGCTCTGTTTGAGCAGAGGAAGGAGAAGCCCGAGTGGGCTCTGCTGGGCCTGGCCGAGCCGGCCCAGTACCCCCCCTTCAAATGTTCTTTCCATTTTGTTTTTGAATTTTGGATGCTGAATTTTAGGAATTTTGAATGAATTAATTTATAGCTCCAAAAATTCTGAATTAAATTGTGGAGCCTCTCTGTGATATGAAGAATTTATGAAAAATATGAAACTTGTATTTTGAGCACTTTCTATAGACTGTAAAAATGCATATTTTAATTAATAAATAACACTTCTATGATTTTTATAGCTCAAAATATAAATCCAAAAATTATGAAATTAATTGGGTAGCTATTTTGACAAGTGAGCTACCTCCACAAAAATTTGTAGCTCAGTTGGATAAAGTTTTATTATTTGTGATTTATTCCTAATTAATCAATTAAATTAAAATGATGATCAGTGTTAATCACTCTAGGGTTTTTGTGTTATTTTGGCATTGGGTGAAGACTTAGGATCAGAAACCCTAATGGATCCTAAGCACCTTTCTTAGTGTTGAAGGTCGTGTTAGTTGCGGCTTTCTTTGACTGTTAAAAATAATTTATAAATTAATTATGCAACAATAACCCTGTAGGTGAGATTTTGATTACAACCTTACCGTGAAGGAAAGTTGTACTCAAGGTTATTAATTTAATGCTTATTGTTAATCATGATATTTGCACTATCATTAAGCATGCATCATTATCACGTATAGTGACTGAAGGCGAAGAAGTAAAAATCGAGCAAGTCGCCGCTGACGAACCTTCCGGAGTTATCGGTGGTTTTGACATTTGCGGTTCTGATCCTGACCCATCCCTCGCCGAACAACAAGGCAAGCCCCGGTGCATTAGCTCCTCCTTGTGTTTTACAAATCTTTATCACTTTGAGTTAAATTACTGCATTAGGTTGATAGGAGTTGATTGTCACCTACTTGCTGCATTTACCTGCCTTGATATATTATCCGTGAAACCTGATTTAAAGGCAAATGTTTATAAAATGCTTAGCCATGCTTAAAAGTTAAGCTTTTTATAAAAAGATATTTTGTATGCTTTGGGTATACTACTATGAACTATTATAATTGCTTGACAGGGCAGTAGACTTGCATTGAGAAAGGAGTCTCAATGTAGTGTCTCTGACTGTCTATTAAGAAAACGAAATGAAATCCATTAGGGACCATTCGTTGTCGGCCTGATGGATCGAGACTTTGCAACTACCCACATACTACGAAAAGCCTCTGACTCCGGTTGCTCCTTTACGTGAACCGACAACCACGCACTGGGAGTGGAGAGATGGCGAGAGTAGCGTGTACCCTCGTGGCCGGCGTGCCTGGAGAGGAGAGGAGTACTGTGCTCTCGGGTGGCGCAGGACCGGTTCAAGTTTTGGAAAAACCGTGGCAGGCGGGGTTGGTATATGCAAGCTTAAGTGCTACATATGCAGTGTGGATAGGGATTCCCAGCTGGGTACTTAATCGATTCGAATCGTCGTTGCTCCTCGGTCAATGGAGACTTGATCCACTGACTTACAGCGAAGAGTGGTTTGGAACTATGTAATTATGGGAAAGGGTATTGATGACGAGGTAACTGAATGAAACAATCTAGCTTGAGATTAAATGTTAACCTGATTTTGAGAGCTTTTCTGTAAAACTCTTTGATTCTTGCTAAAGCCTTTCCTTGATTCCCCTTAGCCTGCATTCCTGAGTCTCCTTCCCAATTTTTGGTCAGGTAAGTCTTGCGGAGATCCCCTCGTACTCAGGGTTTGTTAACCCCATGTTGCAGGCAATCAGCAACCCAAGGTCTGCGTTGGACCTTGCTGTATGACAGTGTTCGAGGAAATGGTCCAAGAAGATAGTGATAGTGAGTGAGTATTTGATCCCTGGGCAGGGATGTTATGTAATATAAGTGTTGTATAAGCTACTTACCTACTGCCACTACTCATATTTTGTTTTGTAATAATCGCACTTAATGTATAATTAAGAACACGGGTTTGTAATCCTATGTAATATTTTAAGTCTTCCGCTCTTGTACTCTGAATTGTAAAATTTATATGAAATGTTGTACTCTGCAATTTCTTCGCAATTAAGAACCTGTTCGGAGGAAACGGGTTTACTCGTAAACCCGGCAGCCCCTTTTAGGTTATACGGGTCACCTGCACGGCTGTCAGAAGTCTTTGGGACGACGACAGGTGCATGTAGGCCATATAGCTTAGGAGGTTCTGTTACAGCTGGTACCGGAGCTTAATTTGCAAAGACTTGCAGGGTCTTTTTGCAAAATTTCAAAATCATTTGGATCCATTATTAAATTGTAATTTGATCCAAATTGCTTATTATCTTGTCTTAATCATTTTAATAAAGGCAAAAACTGATGAGTATTGGCATAGTAGGGAAATAGCATTTATGATATATTAGCCCTATGTTAAAAAGTTATTATCAAGTCAATTTATTGTTTTGTTTGTGATTGTTTCGTAAGTACGTGCATGCATCATAATTGTTAACTTGATAATAATTACCTTCCTTCTTAAAGGGGTATGGGATTAGTAGAAACCAAACCTATTCTTGCTGACCTGTAATTTTGTTAAACTAATCCTAACTCACCTTCTTCAGATGGTTCGTACCAAGCGTACCGCTCGTAAGATGGTTGGACCTCAAGGTGTGCCACATCATCAAATCGCACCAAGGGTCACTCCCAACAGCAGTCAAGCTGAGCTGTGGGCGGAGATCGAGAGGCTGCATGAGCGTCTTGACAGGATGTTTGACAACCGCTGCAGGGGCCAAATCGAGGTGCGTCAACTGAAGACTCATCTGCGGGAGGTGATGACTGAACGTGAACTTGCGGGACAGTAGGAGAACCGCGCTCTAACTCGAGTTCGCGAGTTAGAGGTTTATGCAAGAGACCTCGAGCGCCAGAATGAGGAGGTGCGCGAGGAGATGTACCGCCTGTATCATCAGCTGCATCCTCACGGCGCGTCTGATGAAGCGGACCAGGACGAACAGGACGCGGAATCCAGCGAGGGCAGCAACATGCCAGCATCCTCCAGCACTACCTAGGATAGCTTAAACCTTAGGTTGGGTGTGTAAAATAAGTATCTAAGATAGACTAACCACTAAGTTGTGTCGTGCTAGGAGCGCGACAAATTTTGGTATTGTAATCCGTAAAACGCTATGTACTGCTAAGGTTTGGAATAATCATGTGTGAATATGGCTTGCTTGTATATACAGATGCCGATGCGTACTCGCGCTTCTGATGAGGCTGGAACCTCTCATGGCGGTGATGAGCTTCCTAACCCGCCACTGATTCCACCAACATTAGCGGATGCTATCGCCGCACTGGCAAATGCTACTGCTCATCTGGTACAAAATCAAAGTCAGAATAATCAGGGAAACCGTCGTGGGCGTAATAACCAGGATGAAACCACTTATGTGGATTTCACAGATACTCGTCCACCAGTTTTCACCAAAGCTGATGAGCCATTGGAGGCAGACGATTGGCTCCGTACTATGGAGCAAAAGTTTAGTCTTATTCAGTGCACCGACTATCAGAAGCCTCTGTTCGCAGCACAACAGCTTCGGGGAGCTGCCAGCAGCTGGTGGGCGAACTTTGTTGCCGCCCAGCCAGAAGGTCACCGTGTGACATGGGCCGAGTTCCGTGAAGGTTTTCGTGCCCATTATATTCCAGCTGGAGTAATGAAGCTGAAGTTAGATGAGTTTCTAGCACTTCGCCAGAGGGAGGACACCGTGATGCAGTATGTGTCCAAATTCAACCACCTTTCTCAATATGCACCTAATCATGTGAGCACTGATCACAAAAAGAAAGACTGCTTTGAGAGGGGTTTGAACTCAAAAATTCAGAGAGCATTGACCTCCAATCCAGATGCTACGTATCATCAGGTGGTCAACATAGCAATAGCTTTTGAAGCTAAGAATTTTGCTCATCAGGCGGAGAAACGAAAGACGAAGATTGTGTCGACCGGACCTTCTGGTGGTAAGAAGCGCCAGAAGATTGTGTTCCATCCTATTCAACACCAACGTACCCAGTATCCACAGCCGCAATATCCATCTCGGCAACAGGTTTATATTCGCCCTGCTGCCGCACCACAGAATATTAATAAGCCAAATCCCACTCAGCCGAACGCCCCTGGTGTTCGTATCCAAGCTCCACCACCAAACTACAACGCTCCATGCTTTAACTGTGGAAAGCCTGGGCATTACTCTCGTGATTGCCCGTTTCCAAGACAGTATAATCAGAATGTTCCGAGAGTTGTTGGTGGTCAACAGCAGCAACAGAATCAGAACCGTAACAACCAGCAGAACCAGAAGGGTAAGGCCGTGAAGAAAGTTGGACAAGTCCACTATACTCAGGTCATGAGATCCCGGAAGGAGAACCCGTCATGCTTGGTAGGTTTCCTGTTGCAAATCATCCTGCTGTTATGCTTTTTGATTCTGGTGCATCTCATACTTTTATCAATCGTACCTTCGTCATTGAGCGTGATATTCCAATTGGGGAAGCTAAGGAAAGTATTATAGTACAGTCGCCTGGGGGACGACTGAGTACCAAGGAAATGGTATATCAGCTACCTATAGACTTAGGTGGTCATCTATTCCCCACATCCATGATAGTGTTAAAGGATCAAGATATAGATGTGATCCTAGGTATGAATTGGATGTACCAGAGAGGAGCTATTATTGATACTTTGAATAGAACCATAAAGGTGAACTTACCTAATAGTACTTCTCAACTTCTTATCCAACTTCCAACACCTCAGAGGGCTGTTGAAAGAGTTAATGCCACCTCAGTGAAAGAAGTTTAGGACATTCCGGTAGTTTGCGAGTTTCCAGACGTGTTTCCTGAAGATCTGCCTGGATTACCTCCTGACCGGGATGTAGAGTTTACCATCGAGTTGAAGCCGGGAACAGCTCCAAATTCTCGAAGATCTTATAGAATGCCTCCGAATGAGTTGGCAGAACTGAAGATTCAGTTGCAAGAGTTGCTTGATAAGGGATTTATCAGACGAAGCTCTTCTCCTTGGGGTTGTCCTGCTATTTTTGTAAAGAAGAAGGACAAAACTCTAAGGTTATGTGTGGACTATAGACCATTGAATGAAGTCACTATCAAGAACAAGTACCCTCTGCCCCGAATTGATCTTCTTTTTTATCAGCTTTCTGGAGCAAAAGTGTTTTCAAAGATTGACCTTCGCTCGGGTTATCATCAAATAAAGATTCGTCCCGACGATATCCCTAAGACAGCTTTCACTACTCGTTATGGGTTATATGAATATTTGGTCATGTCCTTTGGTCTGACCAATGCTCCTGCTCATTTCATGTATCTGATGAATTCTGTGTTCATGCCAGAGTTGGACAAGTTTGTAGTAGTGTTCATAGATGATATCTTGATATATTCAAGGAGCGAGGAGGAGCATGCGGAACATCTTCGCATTGTTCTAACTCGATTAAGGGAGCATAAGTTGTATGCCAAGTTCAGCAAGTGTGCATTTTGGTTGAAGGAAATCCAATTTCTAGGACACATTTTATCAGCTGAAGGCGTAGCTGTCGATCCTAGCAAGGTTGAGGAAGTCTTGAATTGGCAACCGCCGACCACTGTTCATCAAGTTAGAAGTTTCCTGGGAATGGCAGGATATTATCGCCGATTCATCCCTGACTTCTCTAGAATAGCTAAGCCAATCACTGAGTTGCTTAAGAATGATGTGAAGTTTAAATGGTCAGCTAAATGTGAGGAAGCTTTCCAAACTCTAAAGAAACTCTTGACCACTGCTCCTGTCTTAGCTCAGCCTGACATCGTAAAGCCGTTCGATGTGTATTGTGATGCCTCAGGTATTGGTTGCGTGCTGATGCAAGAAGGCCGAGTCATTGCATATGCATCTCGTCAGCTGAAGCGACATGAAGAGCACTATCCCACTCATGATTTGGAATTAGCCGCTGTTGTTCATGCTCTAAAGATCTAGCGTCATTATTTGCTGGGCAACACTTGTCATATATACACAGATCACAAGAGTTTGAAGTATATTTTCACTCAATCTGAGTTAAATATGAGGCAAAGAAGATGGCTTGAACTGATAAAGGATTATGATCTGGAAGTGCACTACCATCCTGGTAAGGCAAACGTGGTTGCCGATGCACTTAGTAGAAAGGCTCACTGCCATTGTCTGACAGTGAGGCCGTTGGACCTTTCTTTGTGTTTTGAGCTTGAAAAGTTAAATATTGAAATGGGTCGACGAGGTAATTTAACCAACCTTAGTATTGAGTCGACTATCCGAGAAGAGATTATTGCTGCCCAGAAAAAGAATAAAGGTATTAAACACATCAAGGAAAAAGTTTTAGCTAGAAAAGCCGACTGCTTCCGAATTGATGGTGATGGTGTCGTATGGTTCAAGAATCGCTTAGTAGTTCCAAAGATTCCTGAGTTACGTCGAAAAATCCTTGATGAAGCGCACTTGACAAGGTTTTCTATTCATCCAGGAAGCAATAAGATGTATCAGGATCTGAAACAGAGATTCTGGTGGACCAAAATGAAGATCGAGATTGCTCAATATGTGGCTGAGTGTGACACCTGCCAGAGAGTAAAAGCGGTGCATATGAAATCAGCAGGTGAACTCAACCCACTGCCTATTCCTGGAGGCAAGTGGGAGGACATTAGTATGGACTTTATAGTGTGTTTGCCCAAGACATCCCGAGGGTTTGATTTCATTTGGGTTATTGTTGATCGCCTCACTAAACAAGCCCACTTCCTACCTGTTAAGCTCGCGTACCCTACGGCAAAGTATGCCAGCTTATACATTAATCACATTATGAAACTTCACGGGGTGCCAAAGACTATTGTATCTGACAGAGGTACACAGTTTGTCTCTAATTTTTGGAAATCTTTCCATGAGTCCTTGGGTACTAAGCTTTTGCACAGTATGGCTTATCATCCTCAGACTGGGGGTCAAACGGAGAGAGTCAATCAGATTCTCGAG
Source organism: Eremochloa ophiuroides (assembly GCA_038502445.1). Lineage (NCBI taxonomy): Eukaryota > Viridiplantae > Streptophyta > Magnoliopsida > Poales > Poaceae > Eremochloa > Eremochloa ophiuroides. The sequence goes on along the minus strand of JAHLJS010000009.1, from coordinate 17,739,333 downwards.
GATATGTTGAGAGCTTGTGTTCTCAATTATTCGACTAGTTGGGATGAATGTTTGCCCTTAATAGAATTTTCGTATAATAACAGCTATCAGGAAAGCATCAAGATGGCACCATTCAAAGCGGTATATGGTCGCAGATGTCGAACTCCATTGAATTGGTCCGAACCTGGGGAACGATGGTTCTTTGGAGTCGACATGGTTAAAGAAGCCGAAGAGAAAGTTCGAACTATTCGAGCTAATATGAAAGCGGCCCAATCTCGTCAAAAGAGTTATGCTGACAAAAGACGTCGACCTCTAGCATTCCAAGTAGGAGAATATGTATATCTGAAAGTCTCACCTATGAAAGGAGTCAGTCGTTTTGGAGTTAAGGGAAAGTTATCCCCGCGCTACATTGGCCCGTTCCAAATCGTACAGAGATGTGGACTGGTAGCGTATAAGCTGAAATTGCCTGAGCAATTGTCAGAAGTTCACAATGTGTTTCATGTGTCACAGTTGAAGAAATGCCTTCGAGTGCCTAATCGAATCATCGACCTGGAAGGGGTAGAACTTAAGTCAGACTTGACCTATCCAGAGTACCCGATCAGAGTCTTGGATCAAAGAGATCGAGTCAGACGAAGGACGACCACGAAGTGGTATAAAGTTCAGTGGAGTCAGCACTCTGAAGAAGAGGCTACTTGGGAATCCGAGGATTTTCTATCTGAAAATTTTCCTGAGTTCTATGCTTCCCTGTAGTCTAATCTATTTCTTCTGTTTTGTAAAATACTACTTCCCCACTTGTTCCATAGTATGAAAAGAAGTGTGTTTGTGTGAGACATTTTCTTTTCCATTACTTAGCCCAGGGTTTTTAGTGCACTAAATCTCGGGACGAGATTTCTTTAAGGGGGAAGGGCTGTAACACTCCTGTGTTACGGAACGTTTAAAATTGAGCATGTCATCATGAGCATTATACAATATGTATGAATTTTTATCAAACTTGACCTGCATCAACTGAGAATAAGTTTACTTTTCTCTTATGGCTTGTACTTAGGGCAATAGAGTGGCTTTTACTAGCAATTTAATTCTTAAAGCCCTAAATCGGACTAAATATCTAGTTTCAAAAATAAGTAGAATTAGACATTAGTCCCAAAAGCAAAGTTGTAGCTCCTTTTAATTAGAGCAACTTTGGTATTCAAAGTTTTTCAAGTTTCCATTAGGGAAATTCAAATTAAACTCGAATTACTATATTCAAATTTGAATTCAAAATTTTAATTCAAAAATTATATGGAATATGAAGATGATCTTTAAACAAAAGTTGTAAAGCTCTCTGAGTTGAACAACTTTGATGCTCATAGATTTTGAACTTATTCAATAAAAATTTGAAATTTAAACTGAATTGAAAAAGGGCCATTTACCCCCTTTTCTATAATTTCAAAAATATTTGAAATCTAAAAATACTTAAAATACGAAAGTTGTTCAAAATTTAATTTCCCACATATCTTATTTTGGGATATTTTTGGATTGTTATATAAAAACAAAAGTAATTTAGGAAATAGTCTCGGGAGGGGGTTAATCGCAAAAATTGCATCAAGATTCGAACAGGGTGTTCGACTCGCTGCCACGCAGCTGCTTGCCGACGGGCCGCCGCCGCCCTCGGCGAAGCAGCGCGCGCGAGCACGTCACCAGGGTGCGTGGCAGGGGCAGGAAGGCGTGGCACGCGCTCGGGAACGGGCTTCTACCATATAAGCTGGAAGGCGAGCTCATTTTTTTCCTTTTCGCCTGAATCGGCTCGTCGCCGGCGAGCTCGCTGCTCGTCCAAATCCGCTGTCCCCGTTCACCTTCACGTCGAGTCGAGCCTTCCAATAGGTTCACCATTCTCTTGCGAACTCGTAGAGCCGTTGACCACGTTGTCTTCGTCACCGGAGTCGTCGTGCCCGGCCATCTTCTCGGGAGCCGGCCGAAACGCCGTCGAGCTTGACCTCGACGAAGCTAGCTCTAACCGGTGATGCTCGCTCCTTCTTAACTTTAGTTTTATGTTCTTTGTGGTCCTGTGAAGCTCACGAGCTCGGTGGTTTCTTCCTTGGAGGGTTGCAGTCGCCGGAACGCCGCTGTCACCGCCGGAGCGTACCGCCGAACCCACCATTGACGTCGTCAGAGCCGCTCCGCCCGTCTCCATCTTCAACTAACGTGAGCAGTAGGGTTTGGTGATTCTCCTGGTGCTTATTTAGTGGTCGGAGAGGTCGTTTGGTCTTTGGCGTGGCCTGAACACGACTGCGCCGCCGGCGTCTGAGTTCGCCGGGCCGCCATGGCCGGCGGTAGCTCTGCTCTAGTGTCTTGAACGCGGGGTTTAGCTTCTAGATGTGTTCATTAGGTCGAATGGATCGCGTGGAAGCGTTCGCCCACGCCGGAGTTGTCGCCGCCGGCGAGTCCCGCGGCGGGCAGCCCCCCCGGGCGCGCCTCTGCTCTGTTCGCTCTGCTCTGTTTGAGCAGAGGAAGGAGAAGCCCGAGTGGGCTCTGCTGGGCCTGGCCGAGCCGGCCCAGTACCCCCCTTCAAATGTTCTTTCCATTTTGTTTTTGAATTTTGGATGCTGAATTTTAGGAATTTTGAATGAATTAATTTATAGCTCCAAAAATTCTGAATTAAATTGTGGAGCCTCTCTGTGATATGAAGAATTTATGAAAAATATGAAACTTGTATTTTGAGCACTTTCTGTAGACTGTAAAAATGCATATTTTAATTAATAAATAACACTTCTATGATTTTTATAGCTGAAAATATAAATCCAAAAATTATGAAATTAATTGGGTAGCTATTTTGACCAGTGAGCTACCTCCACAAAAATTTGTAGCTCAGTTGGATAAGGTTTTATTATTTGTGATTTATTCCTGATTAATCAATTAAATTAAAATGATGATCAGTGTTAATCACTCTAGGGTTTTTGTGTTATTTTGGCATTGGGTGAAGACTTAGGATCAGAAACCCTAATGGATCCTAAGCACCTTTCTTAGTGTTGAAGGTCGTGTTAGTTGCGGCTTTCTTTGACTGTTAAAAATAATTTATAAATTAATTATGCAACAATAACCCTGTAGGTGAGATTTTGATTACAACCTTACCGTGAAGGAAAGTTGTACTCAAGGTTATTAATTTAATGCTTATTGTTAATCATGATATTTGCACTATCATTAAGCATGCATCATTACCACGTATAGTGACCGAAGGCGAAGAAGTAAAAATCGAGCAAGTCGCCGCTGACGAACCTTCCGGAGTTATCGGTGGTTTTGACATTTGTGGTTCTGATCCTGACCCGTCCCTCGCCGAACAACAAGGCAAGCCCCGGTGCATTAGCCCCTCCTTGTGTTTTACAAATCTTTATCACTTTGAGTTAAATTACTGCATTAGGTTGATAGGAGTTGATTGTCACCTACTTGCTGCATTTACCTGCCTTGATATATTATCCGTGAAACCTGATTTAAAGGCAAATGTTTATAAAATGCTTAGCCATGCTTAAAAGTTAAGCTTTTTCAAAAGATATTTTGTATGCTTTGGGTATACTACTATGAACTATTATAATTGCTTGACAGGGCAGTAGACTTGCATTGAGAAAGGAGTCTCAATGTAGTGTCTCTGACTGTCTATTAAGAAAACGAAATGGAATCCATTAGGGACCATTCGTTGTCGGCCTGATGGATCGAGACTTTGCAACTACCCACATACTACGAAAAGCCTCTGACTCCGGTTGCTCCTTTACGTGAACCGACAACCACGCACTAGGAGTGGAGAGATGACGAGAGTAGCGTGTACCCTCGTGGCCGGCGTGCCTGGAGAGGAGAGGAGTACTGTGCTCTCGGGTGGCGTAGGACCAGTTCAAGTTTTGGAAAAACCGTGGCAGGCGGGGTTGGTATATGCAAGCTTAAGTGCTACATATGCAGTGTGGATAGGGATTCCCAACTGGGTACTTAATCGATTCGAATCGTCGTTGCTCCTCGGTCAATGGAGACTTGATCCACTGACTTACAGCGAAGAGTGGTTCGTAACTATGTAATTATGGGAAAGGGTATTGATGACGAGGTAACTGAATGAAACAATCTAGCTTGAGATTAAATGTTAACCTGATTTAGAGAGCTTTTCTGCAAAACTCTTTGATTCTTGCTAAAGCCTCTCCTTGATTCCCCTTAGCCTGCATTCCTGAGTCTCCTTCCCAATTTTTGGTCGGGTAAGTCTTGCGGAGTACCCCTCGTACTCAGGGTTTGTTAACCCCATGTTGCAGGCAATCAGCAACCCAAGGTCTGCGTTGGACCTTGCTGTATGACAGTGTTCGAGGAAATGGTCCAAGAAGATAGTGATAGTGAGTGAGTATTTGATCCCTGGGCAGGGATGTTATGTAATATAAGTGTTGTATAAGCTACTTACCTACTGCCACTACTCATATTTTGGTTTGTAATAATCGCACTTAATGTATAATTAAGAACACGGGTTTGTAATCCTATGTAATATTTTAAGTCTTCCGCTCTTGTACTCCGAATTGTAAAATTTATATGAAATGTTGTACTCTGCAATTTCTTCGCAATTAAGATCCTGTTCGGAGGAAACGGGTTTACTCGTAAACCCGGCAACCCCTTTTAGGTTATACGGGTCACCTGCACGGCTGTCAGAAGTCTTTGGGACAACGACAGGTGCATGTGGGCCATATAGCTTAGGAGGTTCTGTTACAGTTGTATATGGAGAGAATAGTGTGTCTGCATGGAGTTCCAAAGAAAATTGTGTCTGATAGGGGCACTCAATTCACCTCACATTTCTGGCAAAAGATACATGAGTCTCTAGGTACTAAGCTGAATTTCAGTTCTGCATATCATCCTCAGACTGACAGTCAAACTGAACGGATTAATCAAATTTTGGAAGATATGTTGAGAGCTTGTGCTTTACAGTATGGAACGAGTTGGGATAAGAGTCTGCCGTATGCGGAGTTCTCTTATAATAATAGTTACCAGAAAAGTCTCAAGATGGCACCCTTCGAAGCATTGTATGGACGCAAGTGCAGGACACTCTTGTTTTGGAATCAAACTGGAGAAAGTCAAGTGTTTGGACCGGATGTGTTGAGAGACGCAGAGGAGCAAGTCCAGACAATAAGAGAGAACTTGAGAATAGCACAATCTAGACAGAACAGCTATGCGGATACACGGAGAAGAGAACTAGCTTTTAATGTAGGAGACTATGTATACCTTAAAGTGTCCCCGATGAGAAGTGTGAAATGGTTCAACAGCAAAGGAAAGTTGGCACCAAGGTATATTGGTCCTTTCAAGATCCTAGAGAGACGTGGAGAAGTGGCATATCAGCTAGAACTCCCGGAAAGTTTATCCGGTGTGCATGATGTGTTCCACATATCTCAGTTGAGAAAGTGTTTGAGAGTACCGGAAGAGCAGGTTCCTGTCGAGGAAATAGTTTTCAAGAAGGGTCTCACTTATGAGGAACATCCAGTGAAAATTTTGGAGACCGCAGAAAGAGTTACAAGAAGTCGAGTTATAAAGATGTGCAAGGTGCAGTGGCATCGGTACTCTGAGGAAGAAGCTACTTGGGAAAGAGAGGAAGATGTCAGAGAAAAGTACCCGGAGTTGTTTGAGTAAGCACCAACTGAATCTCGAGGACGACATTATTTTTAAGGGGGGTAGAATTGTAACACCCGAAAAAATTGCATTCTTTTAAATAGTAGAAATTTATTTAATTGTGCAATTAATTGATCATTCCAATATAGGGAAATAATAATTTTTCTCAAATATAAAATCAAACCTAGGTCATACACATGTATGATGCATTCATGCTGGAGCATTTCTTCTTTGTACTGTTGTAGCTTATTTGAATTTCTCAAATGTTTCAAAACCCAATTTGAAAATCCTTTTGGAAAATGGAAAAAGGAAATAGAGCAGAGCCCTTCCCCTCTCCTTTCTGGGCCGAGCAGTAGCTTGGCCTGTTTTCCACTCCCTGGCCCCAGCAGGCTCAGGTCGGATGGCCCGAGGATAGCTCGGCCGACCTGCTCCCTCCCTTCCCGTTACCCCATCTGACTGACGAGTGGGACCCACGGGTCAACCCTTCCTTCTACACCTCCCTCGCCGCGCGAACAGAGACGCCGCTGCCGTGTTCATCCGCCGCGGCCGGGCACGCGCGCGCGAAGCGTCCCTCTGCCGTGACTGCCAGCCCGACCCCGCGCTCAGTGCTACCGACCTGTGGACCCCCAGGACAGCCCCTCCCCTGTTTCCCTCTGTTGCTCGCCGAGAGTCCGACGCGGGCAAGAAAGAAAACGGACGAAGCCGAGTTCGACGCCGCGCCGAGAGTCCGAAGCAGAGAAGAAACGGCCGAAGCCGATTTCTCCGCTATTCGAGTTTGTTTCAATCTCCGAGATTGTCGTCACACCTCGGGAGTATTTAAGCAGCGCCACACCCCCCCCATAGCCGTCACCTAACCCTAGCCGCCTCTTCTCGCCGCCATTGCCGAGCTCCCGCGAGAACCGAGCAGCCGCCGCCGCGAGCAATTAGCTCGATTCGCCACCAATTTCCTCTCGGTAAGCCTTTGAGGAGCTTCGCTGTGATCTTGTGAAGTTCCCGAGCACTTTCCCCCTTCGATTTGTGCACTGACACGCCTCCGCCGCCGTTGCAAAGATCCACCGTCCGCCGGATCACGCCGCGAGCTATCTCCGAGTCGATTTCCGACCTTCCCATCACCCTAGGTGAGCTTGCGATGCTCTTCCCGATCTATGGGTACCCTTCCTGACCTATTTCATGCATCGAAGGCCGAGTTCACCTTCTCCGGTGGCCTTCCGGCTATGGCGCTGTCGTCGGCCTCTGTTTTCCGGCCGAGAGCACCGCCACCCCTCCCCTCTTTTAATCTGATCCGCCGATTTTGAATCGGACGGCCGAAGAGCAGCCCATACCGATTCGGCCAGCGTATAACCCCCTGCAGTTTTTAATGCTAAACCCGTGATCCCTTAGCGTATTCTGTGATTTGTGCTTTTCAATTTAGAAAATGTATTTTCTCCCGGTGTTTAGAAAATGTGTTTTCTATTATTTACAGATTTGCCACTAAACTTCCTTTGATCATAATTTACTTGTTTTAGATCCGATTTGAACGATTCAAATTGCGTTAGATTCGTAATTTCATAATCTATCTGATGGTACCACTGTTTCATATATTTTCAACTTTGAAAATTCGAGATTATATTTAATCTATTATTATTCTATTATAAACCTTGTAAAATTCATATCTTTCTCGTTTTAAATCCGATTTGCGCAAACTTTATATCGATGTGATCGTAGCAACGTGTAGATTTGTTTTATAACCTTTTGTTGGTGTACTGTTCTAATGAAAACTCTTGTTTGTATGCATGATTGCCCCTGTATGCGTGTGTGTTGTTATGATGGATCGAGTATGGACGGTGAGCTTTACGTGGGTGATCAAGATCAGTACTGCGACAACCCGGATCACCAGGAGTTTGCTGATCAAGGCAAGTATTAGTATGGATCATCCTTGTTGTCCTATTCACCAAATAAATAATTGCATTTGCATGTGTCTCCCTTGTTAACCATAGTTATTTCCCAGCATTGTTACCCTGTTCCTTGCCACCTATGGGATTATGCATATGGTAAATGTTGCTAGTGCGTTTTTGGGAGTCATGATCATGTAAACTTGATTAATTGATTATGCAATATGATTAAAAGATGCCTTTTAGCAATAGGGAACTAGGGGATTCGAGCATAGTTTTGTGATGCTCAAAATCCTTCACCTTTGATAATGATCTGTAAGTATGACACCAGGATTGATAGTGCAACTATGAGGGCTACATTGCTCTGGTTTTAGTCAAGTATGGGCACTTTTTCTAGCTTGTTAGTGGTTACCGGAAGGCGTGATGGGACCTGCCGACTCGGGTATAGTGCGGCTCCTGTCCGAGTGTGTATAATCTGCGTGACCTTGTGCCACGAAGAAGGGGGGCTCTACATCTGCTTGCCGGGTTCCTAGCGGCCCTAACTTGTTAGGCGAAGTTCTTTGAAAGACTTCATAGTGAGACCCTGCTCACTCACCTTGGTAGTGTTATGGGAGTAATTAACCCGAGCAAATGGGAATCACGGCTCATAGTGAAAGTGCACAACCTTTGCAGAGTGTAAAACTGGTATACTTGCCGAGCTCACGGTCAAGAGCGGCCTTGGATGTCTTACGGAGTAGTTATTCTTTTGGGGTGATGCTTACTTATTGCTAAATTTATTTATTGCTACTCATTAATTATGTTTACTATGATCATGAGAATGGGCTTATTTATTTGTTGCTATCCAACTGCATACAAGGATGATTAATTAAAAGCAACCTGCTGTTAAAACCGTGTCAACCTTTTGAGCCTCATTAACCCATGCTGGTCTTGTTGAGTACGACATGTACTTACGCTTGTTTATTTTTCAATACTCGGTTAAAAATCCCGGATGGGTAACAGATGGTGATAGTGATGAGGACTACCCAGAGGACTACTAGACTTATGCTTCACCAGTCGACGTCCCTGTGCTATGGAGCTACCGCGAGAGTTATCTTTATTTTCCGCTGTGTAATGACTTTGATATTATTCGCTATGTATTAAACATTGGTTATGATACAATTTATGTAATTTGTTGGCTTATGTGTGTGACTGATCTCTGGGCGCACATAAGATTATGCATCCCCTTTTATCCTTAAAATTGGGTGTGACACAACCTCCTCAAGGGACGCGAATTCCTGCATACACCGGCTTTCGACCCACACTTCCTGCAGCAGACAGGTATGAATCATGAATTTAATACCATTTTCAAAAACACTGGATGGAGCCAAGTTGCCCCCGTGCACGAACTTGGATCTCGTTTCTTGACCATCCAAATCTTGGACACTTTACAAATTGTCGATTATGGTATTACTTTTTGATGCTTTGGGAAAGAACATAGCCTTTACTAGAAAGATTTTGCTACACACTTGGGTTTTCATGAGCGATGCTCTGTCGATTTGGGTTTCACTCTTTCGGGTTATCGGCGTCATGCTTTTTGGCACTTGATAACCGGACAAAATGTGACTAGAAAATTTCAACCCAACATCAACACCATCCACCATCCTTCTCTAAGGCTTATGTATAAATGGATTGCAAATTCTTTCTTTCCTAGAGAGGATCATCATGCTTATGACATTGAGTTGAAGATGCTTTATGTCGTGCTTAAAAAGATTAAAGTTGCTCCTGTCTATGACATTGTTAAGCACTGGTTAAACTCTTATAAAACTTCCACACCAATTATGTGCACTTCACTCATAACACGTCTTGCTGCTAGTGTTGATCCTCATAGTGCTAGCACTATTGTTTATCTCTCCATTCCGCGCATTATGATCAATGAGTTTTATTTTACTCAAGCTCATACTATAAAACGTGATGTCTCGGGAACAAACCTGGTATTTTATTATCCGGGATATATAAACGAGATTCCGTTACCTAACCCGGATCTCGCTTTATATAAATCCCCATCTCCCACCTTCGACCTTGTCGAAAAGGAAGAAGCATGCAGGAGTTCTGTTTCTCGCAGGAGATCACGGAGGAGAGAAGTATAGGAGGAAGAGCCTGCGCAGCCTGTGTAGCCTACACCACACCCGGCCATGCCTACCACGATACCAAGGATGGAATAGTCCCCGGTCATGTGTACACCTGGGTTCACCCCTGGGTATGGATATGGTATGGGACATGTTCCTCATCCTTATGCGGCTGGAGGGTCAGGGTGGCAACACTCGGAGGAGGCAGGAGGATCAAGGTAGCTCGAGCACGACCATTCTCCAGATTCTGAAGGCATGCCACCTCCGATACACCCACAGCCGGTCACACTAGAGATGCTCAACACACGCATGGGAGGACTAGAATTGCAAAACAGACAAATCCAAGGTACGCTCAATGCTCACATCCAGACTTCTACCCAATGGCATGAGCAGTACCAGCAGCAGTTCATGGACCTCGAAGATGCGAACCGGCGGTGGCATGAGGCACAGATGGCCTACCTTCTGTCCATGGGACAATTCCTGGGACCTAGGCCTTGAACTACCTTGGGAGAGGAGACCCCACAAGAGGTAACATGTATCTTTCAATTTCTTGCACTTATTTCCCGCACTTTTAAATTCTGTAATTTTATTTCCTTGTTAAAAATAATAAATAAAATATTCCACTCCGATATGTGCTAACATATGTTAGTTTCTCTTCTGTTGAAATGATGAATAGTTGCTCTATCTATAATTTGTTTGTGTCTAAGTTATAACTTAGTATTCCTCAAGATTTAAGTTTGTTGGCTAAAAATATCTCATTCTGAGAACTTGAAATCTTGTGGGTTGCAATTGCACGATCCTTTTCTAAGTTGTTGCAAGATATGAGATGGTAGAAATAGACTTTGCTATGACTTTGTTCTAAGAGAAACTTAACATCCGGAGATTTCTTTTCAAAAATTCAAAAATCAAAAGTTCCCCAATGATTATGAAATACCTACCAAGGCCATATGACATGCTCTACTTTTACAAACACTTAGTCATACGCTACTTACGGAACTTTGAGTTGAGTCAAAATGCTGAGACCTAGTGAGATTATGGTCATACACCCATGATTGAAATTCATGTACATCCACTAAATAAAGCCGACTCTCATCCTAAGTGTTGCGCACAACATGCACCTTTTCATCCAACAAATACAAATGCCGACCCTCACTTTGAGAGCCGTGCATACAAAAAGTTTTCACTTCTTGTTCACCATCATGACGTCTCTCCATCCAAAAGTTTTCATATGTCAAGTCAAAATATGGGCTATGTTAAAGAAAAAAGAGAGAGCCAAAGGGCATGAGAAAACAAACTGGGAAAGAAAATACAAATACCCGTTCAAAAAAATGATGATATTTCTATGGCCTATATTCCTCCAAAAAGTTTTATTCCATCCAATAAGAGAGAGTCATGATGCATGGAGTGCCAAAAAGTTTAGAGATAGGTTTTTACCATACTCATATTCCACACACTTGCACATCTCAATCAAGGTATATGACTTGTATCTCCTTATGGTCCGGTCTTTGACTCAGCAATATAAGTAATGTAAGTATGCCCACCTTCTTACCTACCCAAAAACTCCACTCTCAGCCTTAGTAGTAGGATGAAAAGGCAACACTGCAATGCCTTTGGTAAGGTAAACCATACACATTGAGCGATTGAGAGAATCATTTGAGGAACTTGGTTTATTTTGCAAAAATTCATAAAAACTCCAGATCAAAGGTCTATCAAAGAATGAATGATTGGTGAGTCTATTATAATCATTCTATCTTGCAACCACCCAAGAAATTGGAGAAACCACAAGCCCCACAAGAAATCAAGGTAAACAATGGATAGAATGCCAACTTATTTAAATTACGAATGAATGCTATGTTATAGGCATGACACTTATGAATTATATTGACATTGTAGCAACTCCTGATCAACAACCATACTTAGCTATTTGCTCGGGATGAGCAAAGGTTAAGCTTGGGGGTCTTGTTGATGGTCCTTATGGATAAATTTTATACCACCAACTTAGACTAAAAAGAGGAGTAACAATCATATTCTAGCACATATGCCTTTACTACTAACAAGTTTCACTTGTACCCCTAGCATTCATGTTTTATAGGTTTTATGGTATAACAAGTGGAAATACGCATCAACACGAAGAAAGTGCAAAGTCAAAATACGAATCCAACAATTGCGCAACCAAAGAATATTAAAGAAAGCCCACCTTCAAAGCATAACTGGATCCATCCGCAACCAAGGGAGAGGCCCAGGCCCAGGGAGCAACCGACCACCCGAAGGCGGTGGCCAGATGGTGCTCCCCAGGGACCGACCGCCCCCGAGGGCGGCCGCCCCCCAGGTGGAGCCTCCCGGGCCCAGCTTCAGAGGTGGTACTGATGGCGGTTTGGCCATGGCGGTTTCACCTCCTTCCATGTTTAGATGCGCCAAACCATCATAGTTTCACTATAAATAGATGGTGCTCCATCCCCTTCAACACACACATCATTTGGAGTCTTCTACCTCACACCTCTCACTTGTATCTTTAGAGTAGTTGTAGTAGTGAGCAAGGCAAAAGCTATCAAGAAGAGCTTGTCTCCTTGGGAGAAAAGGATCATCTTGGTATGAATACAATTCGGTCTTCTTCCATGAGCAAGTTCTTATCATACTTATATGATTGTGCCAATGAACTAGAGTCTAGTTATGATCTTGTTATGAGCATAGTATATGAGCTAGAATATAGTTTATATATCATGTTCTTGACTTGTTCATCATCGTTCTTCTTTGTTCATCGAATTAGTATGAATAGAGGAAGAACTAGGAATGAGGTGATGGTTCGTCGTGCTGTCATGGCTGCTCTTAACCTAGCCTATCAATCCGAAGGGTTGGGGTCCGCGGGGGTTAGGAGTTGTTTCCATGTATGCAAGCATGGAGCTTGGGTATGCGGAGATCGGCGAATATGTCGGTATCCCACGGGCAGAGGGGTAGGTGGACAGGTGGTGACATCCCTGTCCATCCCTAGCATTCCCCCACGTTCGGATATTGAGTAGGAGTTTGTAAAGTCTCTATCGGCTGGCAGATCAGCTGCGGGGATCTCCCTATCACCCCAGTCTTAGTCCTGATACTAGAATTACTAATTAGATGATCTGCTAACAGTTCTTTGCATAATTGTATATGACCAATGCCTGCTCAGTTAGATATATTCTTTTATTCTTTATTTTCCTTTTATCCTTGAGGTTGATCCATATCTTGAAATCATGTCTTATTCCTGTTTACTCTGTGCCTACCATTGCACCCAATAAGTAACCATGTTTACACCACGCTTGATGCATATTGCCCTCCTACGGGAAATTATAAATACGACAGCCCTACTCATGGGTTGAAATGCTACAATCATAGTTCTGTGCGCTTGTAGAGTTATCTTATTTCTTACTGAGCAATTGATTGGTGTACCTAAGTACCATTACTTAAGAATTGTAATTCTTGTGCACCCCACGGCGCCATGTCACAGTTTTGCATATCGTAAGTAATGACGGTTAGGAAGGCCAATCCGGCACTTCTAACTGCTATTACCAGACTGCACTACCTAAGCCGGCGCCTTTAATGGCCAAGGGTTACCTTTCTAAATTAATGGTGTTGGGGATGCCAACAAGCATTTCTAGCGCTGTTGCCTAGGATGGACTTTTAGTCTATCTTTTGTAACGATGTTAAGAAATGCCAACACTGTCATTTACCTGTGGAGTTAGAGCATAAAGCTCACTGGGCTATTAAGAGATGGAATATGAACTTTGAAGCCGCTGGAGAAAAGAGAAAAATACAATTATCAGAATTAGAAGAATGGAGAGAAAAGGCTTATCACAATTCAAAGATCTATAAAGAAAAAACAAAAAGATGGCATGACAAGAGGATCAAGAAGAAGGAGTTTGCACCAGGAGATAAGGTATTACTTTTTAATTCCAGGGTTTAAATTATTCGGGCTTGGAAAACTATGAAGCAAATGGGAAGGACCATTTACGGTTGTGAATGTATCACCACATGGAGCGGTAACGCTACAATCACACGAAGATACGCTATTCAAGGTAAATGGTCACCGACTTAAATTATTTTTAGAACCATTTAATTTAGAAGTTGTTGATGGGCTGGACTTTATTCAATTACCCACTTTTTAGTCTCGTCATTTTGCGTTACGAAAAATTATCGCGCATCGCAACTAACAAGAAGTAGGAAGAGTCTAGAGGCTTCACGAGCTCGGCCAACCAGGGAAGTCACCTGGTAGGGCCGGGCGGCGCCCTAGTGGGGCCGGGCGGCGCCCCCTGTCCCCTGTCGTCCCGACTCAGGTTCTCTTTTCTTTCTCTATCTTTCCTAAATACAATCCCATAGATTCCCGATGCGTATGGATAATTTTTTGTATGAATCCTTTAGAACCTAGATTTGATATTATCCTATCTCCTGAAAACCATATAAATACGCACCTATACCATCCTTGAATGCCATCCCGTCATCATTGCCTTCTTCTCCTCCAAAGAAACTCTCTAGTTTAGATCTAGTAGCAATGGCAAGCAAAGCGGTCGTCGGCGCTGACTTCGGCAAGCTCCAAGGCGACGACTCGAAGGCCATCGTCCTCGCGCAGCCAAAGTCCCCTTGCCATCGTGCCCCCCAAGCACCTCGCCGTCGTGCCACCGAAGCATCTTGCTACGGTGCCCTAGCAGTTCGAGCAAGTCTACTACACGCATGCTCAGCCTGCTCTGCCATCGCCACCTGAGAGACTACTGCTAGAAGATGGTACCAGGGGGAAGCAGATCGCTATTCCTCGAGGCACCCCACTTCTTCCACCTAGAGATAATGAGCGACTCCTGTAGTTCAAGACCAACAAGAATGGAACGCTGGTATGTGCGAAGTACACCACTGCTCGCCCTGCCATCCAAGGAGTTCGTGCACGTCCAGGCCAAGTCCGCTACACCGAGTTCATACCACCTCCGCCCAAGAGATAGCGGGCTACATCTACATCAGCACTAGAGAAAGTCTCTAGACAGCCCCAGCTCTCTCTACGCATCCTTAATGAGAAGATGGAAGCTCTCTCTAATACCATTAGGGGTATAGAGAGGAATGAAGACTTTAGGAGCAAGATTATGAGTGACATGACTAAGCAGATAGAAGTCAATGTCAAGTTAATTTGTAGTCTCAAGCACAAAAAGGATCGGCTGAAAGAAGAGATTAGTGATCTTAAGGAAGAAATTAGGAAGCTCGCGAAGAAAGGGCAGCCTTAAGTTGCCCAAGTTATCTATGTAATAAGGCACAAGTGTGTTAGGTTTAATTATATTATCAAGTGTGCTAGGTTTGATGTATAATGTTAAGTGTGTTAGGTAAGCCCATGGAGCTAGGGCAGTCGTTAGCTCAATCAGCTATCAGAGTTATCTAGTATTATTAATGAATAAAGTGCCTTATTCTTTTTTATCAATATTAATGTTTTAGTTTACTCTACTCTCTATATTTTTGGTACGCATGTTGTCTCCACATGTTGCACAGAAAAGTATGCAGAAAAATAAGTGTGGGGGAGGCACATCGCGACTATGGAAATCAATTTGCTCGGAAAAAATCACGTAATTCGGAAGATAATCGAACCAGGACATTGCACACCGAAGTGGACCTTGTGGGGCCATAGAGGTGCGCCGCTCGGCGCCCTACCTGGGCTGGCCGGCCCCCCTCTGCATCCTTCGCATCCCCTTTTCGGTCATGGTCAGGTTTGATCCTCATACAATTTAATTGCATATGTTTCGATTTCCATTTCAATCCGAATTAAAGTTCACATGCTAAAATTACTCTTAAAAGAGAAGAAGAAGATTGTTTAATTCATAGCTTAAGAATAAATTATATAACACTTTTCTAGGAATCATATTACTATTGGAAACTATTTATAGGGACCCCATGATTGCTTAAGTCGTTGTGAAACATGATATAGTTGAATAATGAGAACTCAAGCCCTGATGTTTTTGTCTTTGGAGATTTTATTTCAAAAATTTAAATGATTAGTTATACCTCTCCTTTGTGGTAAAAATATTGTCCTACCAGAGCCATATATAGGATAGAAGCCTGCTACATATAATACTTGTCTTTGTATTGAGTTTGGTCAACCTTTGTAACCCTTTGAAGAAATTTGTCATATTTTCGAATCAAGTGCCAATTCCACATAAGCATTACTCTAATCCAGAGTAATAGCGAGTTATTCTATTGAAAATGTTTCTCTCCTACACTGGGAGAAAACACAAAAAATAATTATATAGCATAGTTACCAAATAATTGCTCCATGTTTTGTTAAAGTCTCTCAACTACTAAATTCAAAAGAGGTATGAGCTATGCAAAAGAGTAAGGGAGTATAAAAAAATGGACAAGTGTCCGAAGAAATTAAAACAATGAGTACTTAGATGCTCGCCTCCCTTGAAAAAAAAGAGAGAGAAAGAGATAGCTCATGCCCTCTAATAAACTTAATTATATAAAAGAGAGATTTATTTTCTAAAGGAGCAAGGTAGAATTAGGTTCCACTAAATAAAGCTTGATTCGATTATATGCCTCATTTCTCTGTGGATTCATTGTTTGACTTTACAACAAATATAATGCAAGTATGTTTTCACATTTTACCTACTTGAGATCCACATAAGCTTTTTAGAAGTAGGATAAAGAAGGCAATTTCATTAATGCCTTGGTAAGGATACAAAATACCAGATATATCAGTGATTCGAGAGTACTACAAAAGCAGAAGGTAAAGCTAAGTTTATTTGCAAAATTATATATACCCTCCAATTCACTTAACTACAGGAAGAGAGTGATCTGTTTTCAAGCTATTCTGTTCTTCAACTACTCAAAGATTCATGGTAGACACTTTGAATTCCATAGTACATGCATAACTAGACTAGTTTTATATAATGTACTCTCAAGTTATGTTTTAAATGCTCCATTCTCTCTAAGAATTTTATATCTTAAAACCAACCTTTTTCTCGGGACGAGCAAAAGCCTAAGTGTGGGGGTAATTGTTGACACCTGTTATCATCCAAAATTTATTATCAATTATCCCTGCATTAAACATGAATATCTAGTGGAAGTAGGGTTATTACTGACAGATTCCACGAGTTTTGGTGAATTGTCTATTTCTCAGGGGATTTTCCAGAAAAGCTTAAAAGAAGGATTAAAGATCATAATTACCACGAAACTTGATCGCGACGGAAACATACTTCATCAGCAAGTTAGAAGGATCCAGAACACACCCGAAGCACCGGGGCCCGAGATCCCACAGGGTGGGGCCGGCCGGCACCAAGGTGGGGCCGGCTGGCGCCCCCTAGGGTTTCCCCCGCGCCGCCTTCTGGAGTCTTCTACCACTACCTATTAGAAATCATCTGGGCCCTTGTTTCAAGTCGGTTTGATCCTACGACATACGTGCAACGCACCGGCCTATAAATAGAGAGGCATACCCCCTGGAGGAGGGCCAGATCAAGAGATGAAGACCCTGAAGCATTAGATAGATATCCACTAGATCTAGGCTAGCAATAAAGAGAGAGAGATTAGAGAGATAGAGTAGATGAGTAGAGATTCGGAAGGAGTCCCGGCCTGTCGGAGCTTCTTCGTAGCTGTGTTTGTCTGGATTCAGCTCCCTCAGCCCGGAGTTGTGTTCTGAGGTACTTTTGTATTCAACATCCTGATTCAAGTAAGCATTTGTTCTTATTCGTTCTTAAGTTTACAACTCTATTTGAGTGCTTTGATCTTGGTAGCTCCTTGGTTGAAGTAGTAGTTTGTAGTGTAGACGTGGTGTCTGGGCTATAATTACTTGTGAATGTCCCCTGATTGGCCGGATAGTAGTAGATCGCGTAGGTGACAGCTGCGTTGAGTCCTTTGTAGTCCACTTCCCGTTGATAGGATCGATAGGTGTATAAGTGTCTGGTAGGAGGGAACTCTGATTTCGCCTCTTATTCATGTCACTGCCCGATTAGAATGATATTATTCAAAGTTTACCGGTTTTCGGATCTAGATAATCATTTGTTATCTTCCTCATTCTTGATATTCTCTGGATTGATTGTGTTATCGGGTTAAGAGCCAATAGACTTAGTCAGTATCACCTACTGTTCCTTTGGGTTCGATATTAAAACCGGGATTGTCTGATGAAGTGCTACATCGGGTTATTTTATCTGTGCGCTTGCGGATACCTTGATATTATTAATCTTTAATAGAGTGCAGTTAATTTATACCAACAACCGACTAGCGGCGAAGATCCCGCACTAAGTGTATGAAAACCTGATAATTAATTCCCTAGGACTACCGCAACTAGAGCACTCAAAGTAATACTTAAAGTAAATACTTGGAAGTAAATACTAAAAGTAAGTACTGAAAGTAATGCGAGAAATGTAAGTACTAGAAAGGAAATTATATTACCAAATCAAAGAGTACCTTACAAAGGAAGCGCCCGAGAGAGACCCTCGCAGAGCTCTCCTACTCTTCAGCTTCTCTTCACTCACACTCACACTACTAGCCTTACTAGGAGGCTCTCACTAGATGATCTAGGATGGACTAAACTCCAAATCTTTCTATTCTTCCTAAGCTGATTACAACTGAAGCATTCATGGGGTATTTATAGCACTTAGAGACCCCTAGGGTACTTGTAGAGGTGGCCGGAGGTCAGTTGGCTGAACTTGTAGGGCGAGCGCCCTGCTAGGGGGGCGGGCGCCCGGTGGATTTCACTGTCTCGCCATCCAACGCTCCAGGATCCTCCCCTAGTGACGATTGCAAGGTCAGTTGAGCATGTTTTGGCGGTTGGAGAGGCGGCTTTGTGGCCCTTGGAGGATGACAAGTGGGTCCATGAATCCTTGACACCACCTTTGATCTCCCTTGGATGAAAACCGACTTCAAATGGACGGCCACAAGTGCTTGGATGCCTCTCCGCCGGATTGTGGACGTGGCAGGCCAAATTGACACGGGCGGGTGCCCTGTCCAACAGGGCTACCGGATCCAGGTGAGGTGAATTTGAGCCATTGATGTTGAATCAACGTGCCAACCTCTATTTAGGAGGTTGGGGGCACGGATCCATGACGTGGCGGAGTGCAGACGGCGCCAAGTGGGGGACGGGCGCCCTGTGACTTGGGCTCAATGTGTCTCTTGTCATGTGTACCTGCTCAAATGTGCCTTGGTTTGCTTCATTTTCACCTGTATTTCACCTGCAACCAAAATTCTTCAAGTACAAGTGGAACTCCGTTAGTTTAAACCAAATTCCTACCTTCTATGTGCCATTTCCTTGCTCAATTTTATCAATGTTGATGGTTAAAATGTGCATTTAGTGAGCATCAACATACACACCACACATATATGCTGCTTCTACACTGGAAGTACGCAACAACATGCCATTCATTTCCACTAAATAAATGCTCTATGCTTTAAAGGTCTTAGAATATCTCTCTTAGTAGATTTGATAAAAGAGAGACAAAAGGCTATGCAAAATGAATGAAAAATAAAAAATGGACACAAGGAAGTCCATAGAAAAGAAAAGAAAAAGAAATGAGCAGGTCTAAGCTCATGAACAAAAGAAAAGAAAAATGATAGCCATGTCTCAAAAACTTTATTAGAGAGAGATACAATTCCAAATAGAGGAGTATTATAGTCCACTATCTTCCACACACTTACACATCTTGATCTAAGGGCATGACACTTCTCTCTTTGGATCCAAGCGTTGACTCTACAATACATGCAAAGTTAGTATGCTATATTCTTTCATTCCTACCTGAAACTCTACATAAGCCATTTTTAGAAGTAGGATGACAAAGAGAAGGCAACATTTACTTTGTGCCTTGGTAAGGAATCATACACCATTGGAGCGACATGAGAGAACCATCTGAGGAACATTAAGTTTTCTTTTGAAAAAAAATTGCTAAAACCTCCAGTATGAAACTTGCAAAGAATGAGAAAATTAGTACTCAAGTCAAACTGTTCTGTCTCTCAACCACCTAAGGCAAAGGAAAGGCCATAAGCCCCATAAAGAACTAAGGTAATATGGATGAATTTTTAGAGCCAATTTTTCCATTCAAAAGAGAAGTATTTTGTTGTACACATGGTCCTATTGAAATATGAACATTGCAGCAACTCCTAATCCGCCGAGACTAAGTTTAATTATTTGCTCGGGACGAGCAAAGGTTAAGCTTGGGGGATCTTGTTGACGGTGGATAAGCAATAAAATTCCACACTCTAACACCGTCAATAGACTCGGTTTCTGATGGAAGATCAACATAACATGAACATATTTTATTCAATAACTAGTTCCACTTGTACTCTTAGCTTGTGAATGCAGGGAAGGTCAAATAGAGCAGAAATGAGCACTTGGAGCCCAATATGTTGGGTTGGCCGAACCACGCACTTGGGCACCAAGCTGTCACACTTCAACAAATGACTCAAGGAGGCACATAGAAGAGAGTGGAGCACCTGGAGGGCCCACATGCAGGTCGATAGACCCATATGTGGGGCCCACCAGGGCTCTGCTGACATGGCACGATCCGTGTGACACTCCACTCAGCTCAATTCCACCATTGGATCAAAGTTGTGTTTCCAATCAACGGTGGAAGATCAAAGCACATGGATCAAGGCGTGAACCGACAAGACCAAGGCGAAACCAGTACATAGCCACACTCTATGACTAGTAGGGGACCACAGTGGTGGGCCCACCTTGCCATAGGTGGGTCGGCCGACCCACCCATAGTGGGCCCAGGCCACCGCCATGCTCTACCGACTTCCTGCATGCTTTCCACGTGATGGTTTTGCCACTGCCATCCATCTAAGGTGGTTTCAATGACGGTTTACCCAAGGGAGGAGAATGAAGGAGCACGCGGATCACTAACGTGGCACCTCTCCACTTCCCCCTATATATAGAGGCTGCCTCCACCCTCTCAAGACATGATTCAAGATACAAGTAGAGATCAATGTAGTTCCACCTCTAGTACTAGTGTAGTCTAGTGTGGGAGTTAGAGTTGAGTCGAGCTGCGCTCGGGGTCTCCGGAGTCGTCTGCTAGAGAGTCTAGTATAGCTCTTGTACCTTTCTATTTATGTAAGACTTATTTACTTTAATATAATATTCCTGCTTTACTTTACTGAGTCTTTACTTAGTGAAATATTATTCTTGCAATAGTATTGTTGTGAGTTATCATATTACTTGGTTGGCATACATTAAATTGTGATCCTGTAACCAACTCACGTGTGTAGTTCATCGCCTGTCATAGGGTGCTCTAGTTGCCTTGGCCTCAGCTAGAGTAGCGAGAATTAGTGTAAGCATGGTGCTTAGAGTAGATCTTACCTTTAAATGCCGCTTGTCGCACAGATTGTTTGTGGGTGCTAGCAGGTGGTGACAGCCCTGTCTAGTCTTAGTATCCCTCTACGTGTTTTAGGCAAGTTCTTAAAATGTAGGCTCCCATAAGAACATAGGCGCTTCGGGTAGAGGTTATATCATCTATTGTTTCGCACTATCCCCTACACACCGGAAGTAAGGTTGCAGTCTTAGTGTATCTCGTCCATTTGATAGGATAGATCACAGGAGTAGAGTTTGAATCACAGGAACCTTTCTCACTCGTTGTCCGCCCACCTAGCTATACTACACTAGTTATCCTTTACCATCTTCTTTGTTTATCTTTGAATCATCACCTTCCTATCATACTTCGATTACACCCTCTACGCTAGTTGCTAGTAAGTTGAGATAGATTTAAGGATCTCCTTCTATTAACATTTCTAGCAACCGCTTTCCCTTGGAATAAAATAAATAACGATACCTTGGAATACTCCCGGGTGAAGTGCTACATCGGCATATTCTGTGCGCTTGCGGAATTATCCAATAGACATAAGAAGTACCCTCAGGCACATCTGGCACCGTTATTAGAGATAGCCTAACACACTATCTCTGGTGGTTGCGTTAAGAAGTGTCAACAGTAACCGCGAAGGAAAGCATCATCATCGGAACACTAGAAGCCTCTGGAACACACTCGAAGCGACCGGGGCCCTCACCCTGCCAGGGTGGGGCCTGTCGGCGCTAGGGTGGGGCCGGCCGATGCCCCCCGGCTAGGGTTTGGCCCCGCCTTCTGGAGTCTTCTTCCGCCGCCTCTTAGGAGTCATCTCGGCCCTATGTTTAAGTTGGTTTGATCCTATGGCGCACGTTCATCCACCGGGCTATAAATAAAGAGGCAGATCCCCCTAGAGGCATCAATTAATCATTCATCGAAGGCAACAAGTCTTCAAGCCATCAAGAGCCTACTAGTTCATCAAGAGCCTTCTAGTTCATAGTTCTAGCCTAGTTAGATTAGAGAGTAGAGGAGATCTAGTTCTTTGGCGGGATCTGGAGCCCCGACATCCGTCTGGAGCACAGAGTTCGGTATAGTTCTGGTTCTCTCTCTATTATTGTATTCTTCATTATGATTAGGGAAACATTGTTCTTAATAGTTCATATGTTCTTGATTACATTAGTCTTTGCCTACTTTAATTATGTGTCTAGTATAGTTGGTTTGATCTTATTGAATTCATGTAATTGCTCGTATAGCGTTTATCCAAACGATCGTTGGGTAGATGATGAACAATGTGTAGACGTGGTGTCTAGATATTTTGTTTATCTATGAGTGCACCCTAATGTGCCGGGTCATGTGGTAGTTCGCGTAGGTGACAACTACATTGATTTCTCTGTAGTCCACCCCTTGTATGTAGGCAAGCAGGCATGGTCGTGAAGTTGGGTGATGACTCTGTTTCACACCTTTCCTAGATGATGTCCTTTGCATGTGATCATGATATAGGACTAATCTGACAATGATTGCTAGATGTAATTGCACTAGTTAGAGTTATTCATTGACGTAGTTATAGAATTACCTTAGATATTAATTCCTTAGTTTATCCATTGGCTAGCTATTACTATGACTAGAAAGTGCTCTGATGTTTATCTTTATTAATGATGCTTGATCATACTTATCACCTGTATTTATCCTTATTATCTTGTGACCTCTACCTGTTATGAGTAGAGTATATGACATCGGTAATTTCACTTATTCATTGCATATAGTTGTTATCAATATAATCGATTGTAGTTTAACCAAGTCCTTCCCAGTGGTATAAATATAAATCGACAACCTGGTAGAACTCCTAAGTAAAATGCTACAATGGTATAATTATCTGTTCGCTTGCAGAATTGTTCTTAGTTTATATTTATTTATATTTCTGCCTATCATAAGGAATAATATATAAAACCTTTATTTATTCTTAGCATATATAATTAGGATTGACAACCCAGTTCATGCTAAAGAATGTTGGAAATAGATGAGTGGCTAGTTGCTAATGACCAGTTAATTAAAATACCATACATCTTCTAATCTCGTCCCAAGTGTTAAAAGTTATAAAGTTATATTGGGCGACATTAGTAGATGTCAACAATGAATCTAACTAACATGCCAATTTAGTTAGAGCCGATAACTAACCCTTAATCCAACTTGAGCATGACCCAAGTCAAACAAGGATCGATAACTACTCGAATCTACCTAGCAATGCGGCACGAGATAGAATCGTACTAGCAATACATGATAAACACGAGCGTGATGGTACTTACTGTTGACACTTCTTAGCGCAACCACCAGAGACAGGGTGTTAGGCTATCTCTGATAACGGCGCCAGAAGTGCCTAGGGTGTAACACCCTAGTGTTAGTTACTATTTTCACACTTGCATTTGCATGTCATCAAGCATAGATCATGTCATTGCATGCATTATTATCATTGCATTTGATTTGATTCCCTTTTATTGCTATATGTTTGTTTATATGTCCATATTATGCAAAATGTGTTGACATGCAAATGTGATGCTTGTTTACGGTTCTAAATGCTTTATACATGTTTAGGATAACATTTGGAACAATGTTCATGTTGGTGAAATTCCCAAAATACCCCTCTAGCTCATAGTTGACTAGAGAGCCCTTTAAAAGCTATTCTGTTTGACCAAACAAGAAGGGCATTTTAGAGATTCTGCATGTCAGTGCACCCTTAATCAAAGTTGTGTAGAATTTTATAAGCAACAAACTTTATTTTTGGGTCAACTCATGAAAATGAGTGGAAGAAGGTCAAAAAGTTGAATTAGTGCAGATTTGGAGCTGTTTTGGAAGTTTTCAAATTTTCCTAAGTCTAAACCGGTTTTCAGTTTCGGTGTACCCCTGTTCATTGACTTGTATCTCTCAATCCAGACCGAACTAGAGTAAAGTGTCTTAATATGAAATGATCTACTCGTATAGCTCTTCAATCCATAGTAGTGAAGTTTTCGCTGAAACGCTCTGGATCGCGAGTTGTAGATCGATAAAAATCGAGTTTCAGTCGGGTCCGCGGAAACTGAATCGGAGCCGATTCAGTTCGACCCTCGGGCGAATCGCGAGCGAGTCGCGCGACCGCGTCAGGCCTCGGCCGCCAGATGGCGCCGTACGCCGTCGTTGCTGCCGCGCGGTCGGCTTACAAAGGGGAACACGCAACGCTGTCTCCCGCACGCTCGCCCTCACTCTCCCTGCTCTCTCGCCCTCTGTTCGCTCACTGCTCTCCTCTTTCCCCTCCGCCGTCGCCATTTCCGCCGTCGCCATTCCGCCGCGACCGCCGCGGTGAAATCCGCCGCCACCGAGCCGTCTCCGACCGCGCCACCCTCGGTGCAGCTGCGGCTTGCTCTGCTCTTCGTTTCCGACCCGTTGCCGACCTCAGCCGACCTAAGGTACAGCTCCAGCGAGCTTCTCGCCGTCCGCCATTGCCGGAGCGCCGCCGAGCTCTCGGGTCGCCGTGACGAGGGCGATGCCGGGGTCGGCTTCCCTCTCTTTTGCTCGTCTAAGAGTCTCCGTTAGCCGTAGATCCTTTCCACGCCGTCGGTTAGATCTACCTCGCCGTGGTTTCGCCGGAACCCGAGTTCGCCGTGAAACCGCTCGCCACCGTGCCGCCATGCGAGCGCGGTCAGTGAGTTTCCGTGCGCAATAGTTCGATTAGTCGCGCGCACAGGTCCGCTAGGGTTGCAGGAACACGGAACGAGGCCGAGCCGCGCGAGCAACGGCCGGAATCGGCCGGCGCAAGTTCGCCGGACCACCGCCGTCCGCCATTGCCGCCGTCGAGCTCGCTCCGGTGGAGTACGACCCTCGGCAGTTGGTCCATCGGGTTCGTCTCGTTGCCGCGAGTCGGTAGGTAGCCTCGGCGTCGCCGGAGACCTCGCCGTCGGCGAGCTCTCGCCGGTCAGCGCCGGCGGCTCTGTTTCCTCTCTCTGACGCGTGGGGTCGGGTCGACCCCGAGGCCCGCGAGTCAGCCGTTCAGGTGCGCCTCTGGTTCACTGAGCCGGGTGCACGTAGCAGTTCTATCGGGTTTAGGTTTTTGATTTTATAAAAGGAATTTCCAGAAAATGTGTAAAACCTTCCAAAATTCATATCTGGAGATAGGAATGTCCAATGGGGGTGAACCAAATTTTGTTGTGTTTGTATTTCTGAGCTCTATCAAGGAAAAATATAAAATGTACTTTTTGAATACTTTTTGTGTGCAGTTATAATTAAATTGTTAATTGCTTGTAAACTTGATAAATGCATAAGTAATTACAGGAATGTGCTAAAAATGTGATTCCACTTGCATTCATCTTGTTTAGGGAAGTAGAATCTATGAAAAATATGTTTGCTGGTGTTTCACTGTTATTTATGTGATGTCTAGTATAATGTGCCTTTTATGCTTTAATCTTGCAAAAATCACCTTGCTTAATGTGTTAAGGTTATGGACATGAGTATTTTTCCTGGGCTATGTTATGTTGGAAAGAAGCTAAGAAAATTAGGAAATCTGTTGTTTGATACTTTTCACTGTGTTAAGCATTTTCCATTGCTTAAAAGGCTGGTTGCTTGTTATTTTTGTGTAGACTGTTATACTTGTCCAAATGACTTGAAATTTTGTCAGTAGGCTAATCTGGATGTGTAATAGCTACTGTAATTTCTATGGATTTTTCTGGTCACAGTAAGCAGTAGGTCCAGTTATAGGCTAGGGTTTATTTAATTGTTTCTAAGCAAATATCTTTTGGTTGTGGTAGGTTAGTTGATGCATGTTAATTATTAAGTGCAGGTTGTAGACCTCTCACCCGAGACGAGAAATTGTTCTATGCTTTGCTTAAGAAGGGTGAGTATGAGTTGGTTGTCTAGGAAAGAAATAAATGAGTGTGGATTGTTAAACTGATTGCATATCATGGGTTAATTCGTGCATCTCTATCTTGCGTTTCATGTGCATTCTCAGTTCTCATATATGCATATCATGCATACAGGATCGCCGGGAGGAGTGACACTGCTGCAATTCGATCCACCGGAGGAGGGAGTTCCGCCGGAGATTGAAGTGCCCGAGGTTTCCGAAGGACAAGAAGAAGAGGTTGAACTTCCGGAGTGCCCGGATCACCAACCCGCTAACTTTGTGAAAGGCAAGCCCCGGAGCATTCCTAAGTCTCCACCTACTCTTTTTATAAATACACTGGTCTTTATTAAATCGTATGATTGTGCACTTAAGTATAGGAGTTGATATGATACCGTTGCTGCATTTATTCCTTGTCCACTTATACTTGATCCTAAAGTTATTACTAGACAAGGGGATGGGTTCGATCCTATGCTTAGCCATGCTTAGACCGGTAGAAGTCGAGGGATTTCCTGTCCTTCGCGAGCATAGGTGGTTACTAATGATGATGGGGTTGGATTCCACATGATGGACTATATGTGCCACCATGCCACAGTGTCTAATGAGAGAATCAAGGCTAGGTAGCGGGGAGCCGCATGACATGGTTGAGGTCATGCCGTCTTCGGTGCTGCTTGCGGCCGACTAGGACTGAGGCCACCAGACATCAGTTGAGATTGAAGGACGTCGTCACATAGCTGGCCAGATAAGTCGTTCTGACCGCGAAGCCGAGTATTTCTTTCTGAGCCGGGAATTGGTGCGACTAGGCAGACATATTCTGGAGGTAGGAAGTATGTGCGGAGACACCATCTTACCAAGGGCAGGTCAGGGACCTGATGCATCCTGGAAGTGGGTTGGTCTCTGAGAATATGGTCCCCGCCAAGCCCGCGACATATTGTGACTCAGAAAGATTTAACGGTGGCCCAAGAAGCCAGTGGCTCGGCTGACAGGGTTTGTGATTGGCATGTTTGCCAGCTTGGTACAATCGATTCGAATCGCCATCTCTCCTGGTTAGTGAGAAACTGAACTGATCTTCTGGTGAGGTAGAGGCTAATAACTTGAACATAATGATTATGGTGAGATGAGGTTGATATCTGTGGATATCGGAAATCATATGGTTTTATTGATTGCTACAATATTCAGTGAATGCTTAGTATAGTGGCTAATCCTAGTAAATAGTTTAACTGAAATCGAAGCTTATCACAATTAAAATGATTAAGTTGAGGTTCTACTGTAAGTAATGCTTTGATGCAAAAATGATGCTACCCTCTGAGCTCCACCAAATAAGCCTTGCATATCCTTGAGAGTCTTTTTATTTACTCCCTGTCGGGTAAGTCTAGCTGAGTACAATTGAGTACTCAGGGTTTTATTCCCATTGTTGCAGATGGTGTAGTTTTCTACGCGTATTGCAGGAACTGCTTCACCCCTGCGGGCGAAGAAGACTAGACCCGAGGGCGGGGTCATTATCTATCTTTAGTTGTTGTAAGAATGCTGTGACGGGGTCATGTGATGGTACTCGTATTCGAACTCTGTGGTGTAAAACTATATTGACTTCCGCTACTACCCTATTTGTGTAAAAGACTATGTTGTACTCTGATGTTTAAATTCGGTTGCGAACTTATGTGTCATGTGATCGGGTATTGCTGAATGAATGATCCTTGGGGTATGAAATGTTTGAAATCCTTCGAGATTTCCGGACTACCGGGTTTATATTGGCTCAAGTGCGACTGGATTGCGGCGAAAATGCGATCGTTGTACTTGTGCTCGTATAAATTGGTCGGTTCTGTGACAGCTGGTACCAGAGCATAATTCAGCATATACCGTCACTTGACTATTTAAACACTAAAAGAGTTTTGAGTTTTACAAACTAATTGCCAACTGATAGTGTGTATAGGTGATTTAAACCAAGTGTTTGCAAAACTTATGAGTACCAATGACCAAGTCCTATAGCCCTATGTATATGTGGTAATTAGGTGGCTTATGTAAGTACTGACTTGGGGGAAATTGCATCATATTTCTATTTGTGGTTCATTTGGTTTTATCGTGCGGATAATCATGAATTGTCGGTTTCTTATTGCTTCTTATGGGTCAATGTACCACGTCGCCTAAGGTAAGGTGAGATGTGAGTGTAAGATCGAACAACCATCGATCGATGGTGAGAGTATGTTACTGAAGTGAGTACATGTTATCCATATGTGTACTTATGGAAGTAAGGTGGAGTAATTAATTTTTGGGGTCGCAAATGTTCACGGGAACATTTCCGGCAAAAAGTGCTTCTTGTTGCCCTGCATGCATTGGGATTGGGCTGAAATGAATCTTCTGCAGGTACGCTAACCACGCAAAACGTATAGCACGGTTAGTTACGTATATGAGAGCACGTGGTATGCCACCGACTATAACGTTAGTTAAAATATATTATGTGTGAGGTCGTTGGCACGTGCATGCATCATGATCATGAAATTAATTTAAGCTATCTGTACTATTTCCTTCCCTATGGTAAAATTTGTGCTGTCCTATCTTATTCTAAATGCTGAAAGATGTTGTAATGTACCAGATGGCAGCTGAAGGTGAGCCGCAGAGTGGTCAGTTTCTGGAGCAGTTTGGCACACCCACAGTGCTATGGAGGTTGTTGCAGTCGGTGGGATATGCAGAGCCACCACTGTATTTCTGGAAGCCAGCGCAAACCATGGTGCAGCCTTGGTTTGATGTTTGGGTGACTATCCCTGTGCTTGAAAGGGGTTGGCCGTTTCCAGGAATAAAGGTGGAAGTTGACATGAGGACGCCATGGGATGGTGCGCAGCTTGCAGCTTTTGAGGTGTTGACGGATATTTGCAGCCGGTTCAACAAGAGAGCTGATTTGGGGCCAGCAAATGTTTTTCCCAGGGTGGATGCTTCTCAGGGTGAGTGGGCTCAGTCTAGCCAAGCTTCTTTAGAGCGAGGCAGGGACGAGCGTGCTCATAGCACGGGTGCTTCTATGAGTGCTATGTTTGCTGTCCTGAGGATGCATTATTCCACTAGGGATGGTTGGATGAAGTGCATTGAAGCCCTGCATGATGCTGTGGAGAAGAAGTTAGAAGCTGAAGAGTGGGCACGTATGGCTCGTCGTAGCTCAGATGACTTGGTGGTAGCTCTCACTGCCTGTCGCAATGAGTTGTTACGATGCACTGGCGCCTTGTTGGCAGCTGATCGCCGTGTCGAGGTGCTTGAGAGGGAGAATGCAGATCTTCGCCGCCAGCTTGATAATCGCAATATGAGTTTGACACGTCAGCGCACTGAGTTTCTGCAAGAGTTGCGTGCTAGTCAGCAGCAAGTTTGGGAGTTGCAGCAGGATGTTCATCGTCTGAACAACCGTGCTGATCCGTTTCATCCTCCGGGTGCAGCGGAGTTTGCTCCTGAGATCTTCATTGCAGCTGATGATGGTGAAGCAAGTGAGGAAGAAGAAGAAGAAGACCCCGAGGAGATCGTGCCTATTGACGAGAGTGATGACCATGGTGGGAACGTGTCCGGCGTGGACAGTGACCACGATGACTAGGCCTTTTTCTAGTGATCTTGCCATGATCGGCACCCTTTTGTATTGGGAAAACCCTTAATGTCATGTAAGGGGTAGAACCTGAATTGTAATGGGAGAACCCTGTGTGTTCAGGGCTAGAACCATCAAACTTTTAATTAAGTAATGGTAACTTATGCAGCTTGGAAACCCTTTTTGGTTGCGCCTTGTTATTGTGCGGTTGTGTGATGATTAATGAATTATTGTGCCATTTGTTGGTTATCAAAAATGATCATTGATATCTTTTGGGCATAATCTTTCGGTTATCTTTGACATAACTGACACTTAACAATGGTTGTTGCGTGTTGCTACAGATGGCACCTCATACCCGTCGTCATGGGTCAACCAGTGGTGGTGGGAACGAACATGAAGATGAGGAGTTGCCGCCTCCTCCACCACGTACCCAGGAACAAATGTTTGCTCAGTTCTTGGACACCCAGCAAGCGATTTTGCAGCAGATGGTTGCTAGTAACAACCACAATCGCGATCGAGGTGGACGCCGCGGAAACGATGAGGACCAATACAGTAACTACAAGGACTTCATGGACACTAAGCCTCCGGTATTCAAGCAGACCGTAGAGCCGCTGGAAGCTGATGAGTGGTTAAACACTATTGAACAGTCATTCTCTGTGCTGCGATTGACTGAAACCATGAAGGCTAGCTTTGCTGCTATGTTACTGCAAGGCCAAGCTGGAATATGGTGGGCCAATCGTAAGACCGCCTACCCCGTGGTCGCTGATATCACCTGGGAGCAGTTCACCAGGGATTTCAGGGGGCATTTCATTCCAGCAGGCTTGATCAAGATGAAGGTCAATGAATTCATGCAGCTTACTCAGGGTACCAAGACCCTCACTCAGTATCATCATGCCTTTAACAATCTGTCGAGGTATGCCCCGTGGATGGTAGATACAGATGAAAAGAAGATTGAAACCTTCAAGAGAGGTCTTAGTACCAAGCTTATGAAGACTCTGGCGAACAACGCTCGTACAACTTTTAACGAGTTCATCAGTGAAGCTTATATCCAAGAGAAACAGAACAACTTGCACACTGCTTCCAAGGGAGGCAAGAGGCCATTTGAAGGAAGCTCTTCTCAGTCAAGGACTCCAACAGCTAGTCGTGCGGTGGCAAATCGCCCTGCTTACCGTCCGGCTGTTCCTGGAGCAAAATTCAGACCCCCTCCAAAGAAGCAGCCAGCGCCTCAGCGCTACAAGAAAGGTTTCACAGTGCCTTTGAACAAGAACAATGCTCCTCCCAGCAACGCCGTTCCAGTGAGGACCAACCAAGGTCTGGGGCCATGCTTTAACTGTGGCCAACAGGGACATCTTGCTCGTTATTGTCCTCATCCCAGGCAG
This sequence comes from Eremochloa ophiuroides, assembly GCA_038502445.1. NCBI lineage: Eukaryota > Viridiplantae > Streptophyta > Magnoliopsida > Poales > Poaceae > Eremochloa > Eremochloa ophiuroides. The sequence goes on along the minus strand of JAHLJS010000009.1, from coordinate 17,708,726 downwards.
GGTCGTGTCCATCACACTACTGCGGAGGAACTTCCGGAAGGTGAACCAGTCACCGCGGGTATGTTTTCTGTGAATCAGCATCCTGCTATTGTTTTGTTTGACTCTGGATCGTCGCATTCTTTCGTGAGTCAAGCATTTGCACAAAAGCATGCATTACCAATTGTTGAGTTGAGCCATAGTTTCCGGATAACTTCAGCTGGGGCTGAAATTTGTACGCGTCATGGTGTCGGGGATGTGACCATCGAGATTGGTAATCGGGTTTTCATCAGTAGTCTTATTGTGCTACCAGGGTTGAGTCTGGATGTTATTTTGGGAGTTAGTTGGATGGACAAGCGGGGTGCGGTGTTGGACGTCCCTAACCGGATGTTGACACTGAGGGAACCCCAAGGTGAAGGCACTTTTCAGGTTCATCTGCCCCGTAGGGGAGATCTTTTTAGTCTCTCTTTCTCAGTTGAGGCCGTGACACTTCAGAGCATCCCTGTAGTGTGTGAGTTTCCTGATGTCTTTCCTGATGATCTACCTGGACTTCCTCCTGATCGAGATGTGGAGTTTGCAATAGAACTTATTCCCGGTACGGCCCCTATTTCTCGAAGGCCATATAGAATGCCTCCTCATGAATTAGCTGAACTCAAGAAACAACTCCAGGAGTTATTGGACAAAGGGTTCATTCGCCCTAGTTCTTCTCCGTGGGGCTGTCCTGCAATCTTTGTTAAGAAGAAGGATGAAACTTTACGTATGTGTGTGGACTATAGGCCACTAAATGCTGTGACAATTAAGAACAAGTATCCTCTACCTCGTATTGATATCTTGTTTGATCAATTGTCCAAGGCCAAGGTTTTCTCCAAAATTGATCTGAGATCTGGGTATCACCAAATTAAGATCAGACCACAAGATATTCCCAAGACGGCTTTCTCCACTCGGTATGGCTTGTATGAGTATTTGGTTATGTCTTTTGGATTAACCAATGCTCCTGCACATTTCATGTATCTAATGAATTCGGTATTCATGCCTGAGTTGGATAAGTTCGTGGTAGTCTTTATTGACGATATTCTGGTGTACTCTGAGAGCATGGAGGATCATGCTGAACACTTGAGGATAGTCTTGACTAGACTCAGGGAGCATAAGCTGTATGCTAAGTTCAGCAAGTGTGAGTTTTGGTTGACTAAGGTACCTTTTCTGGGCCATATCTTATCTGCTGAAGGTATTTCTGTAGATCCGTCAAAAGTTCAGCAGGTGTTGGATTGGCAGTCACCAACAAATGTGTCTGAGGTTCGTAGCTTTCTGGGATTAGCTGGGTATTATCGCCGCTTTATTCAGGATTTCTCTAAAATAGCTAAACCTATGACCAAGCTATTGCACAAAGATACCAAGTTTGTGTGGAGTGGGGAGTGTGAAACAGCTTTTCGCACCTTGCAAACGTTGTTGACCACTGCTCCAGTTCTTGCACAACCTGATATTGAAAGGCCTTTTGATGTGTACTGCGATGCTTGTGGCACTGGGTTAGGATGTGTTCTCATGCAAGAAGGCCGAGTCATTGCTTATGCCTCGCGTCAACTGAGAAAACATGAGCAAAACTATCCTACTCATGATTTGGAACTTGCCGCTGTAGTTCATGCATTGAAGATTTGGCGCCACTATTTGATGGGTCACAAATGTCATATCTATTCCGATCACAAGAGTCTCAAGTACATTTTCACTCAGCCTGAGTTGAACATGAGGCAAAGAAGGTGGTTGGAGTTGATCAAAGACTATGATCTAGAAGTACACTATCATCCGGGCAAGGCCAATGTCGTAGCCGATGCCTTGAGCCGAAAGTCTCATTGCAATGTATTGCAGCCTTTGCTAGCAGATGGGTTCAATCTTGTGCATCCAGTGGTGTTGAATAATATTACTCTCAGTTGTACTTTGGAAAGCAAGATTATTGAAGGTCAGAAAACAGATCCCGGCATATATCATATCAAGAGGAAGATGAAAGAACAAGAAATGCTTCATTTCCGAGTAGATGAAAAAGGTATATTGTGGTTCAAGGATCGATTGGTAGTACCGAAAGACCGTGAGTTGAGGAATCAGATTATGGATGAGGCTCATTTGTCCAAGTTGTCTATCCATCCTGGTAGTAGTAAGATGTATCAAGACTTGAAACCTAGGTTCTGGTGGACCAAAATGAAGAAGGAAATTGCAGCCTATGTGGCCAAGTGTGATACCTGTTGTCGCGTGAAGGCTATTCATCTTAAGCCAGCAGGCCTATTGCAACCCTTACCAGTTCCAGGTTGGAAATGGGATGAGATAACCATGGATTTCATATCTGGGTTACCTCTAACGCAAAAAGGCCACGATTCTATTTGGGTGATCGTAGATCGATTGACTAAGATTGCACATTTCTTACCAGTTCGAACTACAGATCGTCCTCATCAGTTGGCACAGCTCTACTTTGCTCAGATACTTCGGTTACATGGTGTGCCGAGGACGATAGTTTCCGACAGAGGCCCGCAATTTATTGCACGCTTCTAGGAGCATCTACACAAGTGTTTGGGAACCAATTTGGTTCGCAGCTCAGCTTATCATCCTCAAACTTCTGGTCAGACTGAAAGGGTAAATCAAATTCTTGAAGATATGTTGAGGGCTTGTGTTCTATCGTCTAAAGGTTCGTGGGAAGAATGGTTGCCTTTGGCCGAGTTCTCATACAACAATAGCTATCAAGAGAGTATTCAAATGGCTCCTTTTGAAGCTTTGTATGGGCGCAAATGTAGAACTCCTCTCAATTGGGTTGAATCAGGCGAAAGGAGATATTACGGGATTGACTTTGTGAAAGAGGCCGAAGAGAGAGTGCATACCATTCAAACACATCTCAAAGCCGCTCAGACTCGTCAAAAGAGCTATGCGGACAAGCGAAGAAGGCCATTGGAATTTGAAGTGGGTGACTATGTATACTTGAAAGTGTCACCTATGAAAGGCGTGCAACGCTTCGGAGTGAAACGAAAGTTAGCTCCAAGGTTTGTAGGTCCTTTTCAAATTCTGGAAAGAAGTGGGAAGGTAGCATACAAGTTACGGTTGCCACCACACATGTCCACTATCTTCAATGTGTTTCATATATCTCAACTCAAGAAATGTTTACGAGTACCGGAAGAGCAAGTAGATTTTGGTGATATCAAGTTGAAATCAGATTTGACCTATGAAGAAAAGCCTATTGAAGTAATAGATTACAAAGAAAGAATCACCCGTAGCCGAGTGATCAAGTTCTATAAGGTGGTGTGGAACAACCAAAGTTATTGGGATGCGACTTGGGAGCGAGAAGATTACCTCAAGGAAGTCTATCCGTCTTTCTTTAAACAATGGTAATTAACTCTAATCTCGGGGACGAGATTCTTTTAAGGGGGGAGGGCTGTAACACCCTAGTGTTAGTTACTATTTTCACACTTGCATTTGCATGTCATCAAGCATAGATCATGTCATTGCATGCATTATTATCATTGCATTTGATTTGATTCCCTTTTATTGCTATATGTTTGTTTATATGTCCATATTATGCAAAATGTGTTGACATGCAAATGTGATGCTTGTTTACGGTTCTAAATGCTTTATACATGTTTAGGATAACATTTGGAACAATGTTCATGTTGGTGAAATTCCCAAAATACCCCTCTAGCTCATAGTTGACTAGAGAGCCCTTTAAAAGCTATTCTGTTTGACCAAACAAGAAGGGCATTTTAGAGATTCTGCATGTCAGTGCACCCTTAATCAAAGTTGTGTAGAATTTTATAAGCAACAAACTTTATTTTTGGGTCAACTCATGAAAATGAGTGGAAGAAGGTCAAAAAGTTGAATTAGTGCAGATTTGGAGCTGTTTTGGAAGTTTTCAAATTTTCCTAAGTCTAAACCGGTTTTCAGTTTCGGTGTACCCCTGTTCATTGACTTGTATCTCTCAATCCAGACCGAACTAGAGTAAAGTGTCTTAATATGAAATGATCTACTCGTATAGCTCTTCAATCCATAGTAGTGAAGTTTTCGCTGAAACGCTCTGGATCGCGAGTTGTAGATCGATAAAAATCGAGTTTCAGTCGGGTCCGCGGAAACTGAATCGGAGCCGATTCAGTTCGACCCTCGGGCGAATCGCGAGCGAGTCGCGCGACCGCGTCAGGCCTCGGCCGCCAGATGGCGCCGTACGCCGTCGTTGCTGCCGCGCGGTCGGCTTACAAAGGGGAACACGCAACGCTGTCTCCCGCACGCTCGCCCTCACTCTCCCTGCTCTCTCGCCCTCTGTTCGCTCGCTGCTCTCCTCTTTCCCCTCCGCCGTCGCCATTTCCGCCGTCGCCATTCCGCCGCGACCGCCGCGGTGAAATCCGCCGCCACCGAGCCGTCTCCGACCGCGCCACCCTCGGTGCAGCTGCGGCTTGCTCTGCTCTTCGTTTCCGACCCGTTGCCGACCTCAGCCGACCTAAGGTACAGCTCCAGCGAGCTTCTCGCCGTCCGCCATTGCCGGAGCGCCGCCGAGCTCTCGGGTCGCCGTGACGAGGGCGATGCCGGGGTCGGCTTCCCTCTCTTTTGCTCGTCTAAGAGTCTCCGTTAGCCGTAGATCCTTTCCACGCCGTCGGTTAGATCTACCTCGCCGTGGTTTCGCCGGAACCCGAGTTCGCCGTGAAACCGCTCGCCACCGTGCCGCCATGCGAGCGCGGTCAGTGAGTTTCCGTGCGCAATAGTTCGATTAGTCGCGCGCACAGGTCCGCTAGGGTTGCAGGAACACGGAACGAGGCCGAGCCGCGCGAGCAACGGCCGGAATCGGCCGGCGCAAGTTCGCCGGACCACCGCCGTCCGCCATTGCCGCCGTCGAGCTCGCTCCGGTGGAGTACGACCCTCGGCAGTTGGTCCATCGGGTTCGTCTCGTTGCCGCGAGTCGGTAGGTAGCCTCGGCGTCGCCGGAGACCTCGCCGTCGGCGAGCTCTCGCCGGTCAGCGCCGGCGGCTCTGTTTCCTCTCTCTGACGCGTGGGGTCGGGTCGACCCCGAGGCCCGCGAGTCAGCCGTTCAGGTGCGCCTCTGGTTCACTGAGCCGGGTGCACGTAGCAGTTCTATCGGGTTTAGGTTTTTGATTTTATAAAAGGAATTTCCAGAAAATGTGTAAAACCTTCCAAAATTCATATCTGGAGATAGGAATGTCCAATGGGGGTGAACCAAATTTTGTTGTGTTTGTATTTCTGAGCTCTATCAAGGAAAAATATAAAATGTACTTTTTGAATACTTTTTGTGTGCAGTTATAATTAAATTGTTAATTGCTTGTAAACTTGATAAATGCATAAGTAATTACAGGAATGTGCTAAAAATGTGATTCTACTTGCATTCATCTTGTTTAGGGAAGTAGAATCTATGAAAAATATGTTTGCTGGTGTTTCACTGTTATTTATGTGATGTCTAGTATAATGTGCCTTTTATGCTTTAATCTTGCAAAAATCACCTTGCTTAATGTGTTAAGGTTATGGACATGAGTATTTTTCCTGGGCTATGTTATGTTGGAAAGAAGCTAAGAAAATTAGGAAATCTGTTGTTTGATACTTTTCACTGTGTTAAGCATTTTCCATTGCTTAAAAGGCTGGTTGCTTGTTATTTTTGTGTAGACTGTTATACTTGTCCAAATGACTTGAAATTTTGTCAGTAGGCTAATCTGGATGTGTAATAGCTACTGTAATTTCTATGGATTTTTCTGGTCACAGTAAGCAGTAGGTCCAGTTATAGGCTAGGGTTTATTTAATTGTTTCTAAGCAAATATCTTTTGGTTGTGGTAGGTTAGTTGATGCATGTTAATTATTAAGTGCAGGTTGTAGACCTCTCACCCGAGACGAGAAATTGTTCTATGCTTTGCTTAAGAAGGGTGAGTATGAGTTGGTTGTCTAGGAAAGAAATAAATGAGTGTGGATTGTTAAACTGATTGCATATCATGGGTTAATTCGTGCATCTCTATCTTGCGTTTCATGTGCATTCTCAGTTCTCATATATGCATATCATGCATACAGGATCGCCGGGAGGAGTGACACTGCTGCAATTCGATCCACCGGAGGAGGGAGTTCCGCCGGAGATTGAAGTGCCCGAGGTTTCCGAAGGACAAGAAGAAGAGGTTGAACTTCCGGAGTGCCCGGATCACCAACCCGCTAACTTTGTGAAAGGCAAGCCCCGGAGCATTCCTAAGTCTCCACCTACTCTTTTTACAAATACACTGGTCTTTATTAAATCGTATGATTGTGCACTTAAGTATAGGAGTTGATATGATACCGTTGCTGCATTTATTCCTTGTCCACTTATACTTGATCCTAAAGTTATTACTAGACAAGGGGATGGGTTCGATCCTATGCTTAGCCATGCTTAGACCGGTAGAAGTCGAGGGATTTCCTGTCCTTCGCGAGCATAGGTGGTTACTAATGATGATGGGGTTGGATTCCACATGATGGACTATATGTGCCACCATGCCACAGTGTCTAATGAGAGAATCAAGGCTAGGTAGCGGGGAGCCGCATGACATGGTTGAGGTCATGCCGTCTTCGGTGCTGCTTGCGGCCGACTAGGACTGAGGCCACCAGACATCAGTTGAGATTGAAGGACGTCGTCACATAGCTGGCCAGATAAGTCGTTCTGACCGCGAAGCCGAGTATTTCTTTCTGAGCCGGGAATTGGTGCGACTAGGCAGACATATTCTGGAGGTAGGAAGTATGTGCGGAGACACCATCTTACCAAGGGCAGGTCAGGGACCTGATGCATCCTGGAAGTGGGTTGGTCTCTGAGAATATGGTCCCCGCCAAGCCCGCGACATATTGTGACTCAGAAAGATTTAACGGTGGCCCAAGAAGCCAGTGGCTCGGCTGACAGGGTTTGTGATTGGCATGTTTGCCAGCTGGTACAATCGATTCGAATCGCCATCTCTCCTGGTTAGTGAGAAACTGAACTGATCTTCTGGTGAGGTAGAGGCTAATAACTTGAACATAATGATTATGGTGAGATGAGGTTGATATCTGTGGATATCGGAAATCATATGGTTTTATTGATTGCTACAATATTCAGTGAATGCTTAGTATAGTGGCTAATCCTAGTAAATAGTTTAACTGAAATCGAAGCTTATCACAATTAAAATGATTAAGTTGAGGTTCTACTGTAAGTAATGCTTTGATGCAAAAATGATGCTACCCTCTGAGCTCCACCAAATAAGCCTTGCATATCCTTGAGAGTCTTTTTATTTACTCCCTGTCGGGTAAGTCTAGCTGAGTACAATTGAGTACTCAGGGTTTTATTCCCATTGTTGCAGATGGTGTAGTTTTCTACGCGTATTGCAGGAACTGCTTCACCCCTGCGGGCGAAGAAGACTAGACCCGAGGGCGGGGTCATTATCTATCTTTAGTTGTTGTAAGAATGCTGTGACGGGGTCATGTGATGGTACTCGTATTCGAACTCTGTGGTGTAAAACTATATTGACTTCCGCTACTACCCTATTTGTGTAAAAGACTATGTTGTACTCTGATGTTTAAATTCGGTTGCGAACTTATGTGTCATGTGATCGGGTATTGCTGAATGAATGATCCTTGGGGTATGAAATGTTTGAAATCCTTCGAGATTTCCGGACTACCGGGTTTATATTGGCTCAAGTGCGACTGGATTGCGGCGAAAATGCGATCGTTGTACTTGTGCTCGTATAAATTGGTCGGTTCTGTGACATAGGGGTATTTCTTATGTCTATCGGATAATTCCGCAAGCGCACAGAATATACCGCTGTAGCACTTCACCCGGGAGTATTCCAAGGTATCGTTATTTATTTTTATCCCAAGGGAAAGCGATTGCTAGAAATATTAATAGAAGGAGATCCTGAAATCTATCTCAACTTAGCACAACTAGTGCAGAGGGGGTAATCGAAGTATGACAGGAAGGTGATGATTCAAAGATAACAAATGGAATACTAAAAGATAACTAGTGTAGTGTAGCTAGGCGGGAGGACAACGAGTGAGAAAGGTTCCTGTGATTTAGACTTTACACCTATGATCTATCCTATCAAATGGTCAAATTACACTACGATTGCTACCTTACTACCGGTATGCAGGGGGTAGTGCGAGACAATAGAGGACAAAACCTCTACCCGAAGCGCCTACACTCTTATGGGAGCCTACCTTTTAAGAACTTGCCTAAAACACGTGGAGGGATACTAAGACTAGACAGGGCTGTCACCACCTGCTAGCACCCACAAACAATCTGTGTGACAAGCGGTAATCAAAGGCAAGATTTAACCTAAGCACCACGCTTACGCTAAGTCTCACTACTCTACCTGTGATCAGAGCAACTAGAGCACCCTATGACAGGCGATGAACTAACACACGTTGAGTTAGAACAGGATCACAAAATAATGCGATCTGACCATTTAATAAAATATCTCACAACAATACTACTACTAGAATAGTAATGCACTAAGTAGAGACTTAGTAAAGCAAAGCAGGAATATATTATATTGAAGTAAATAAGTCTGGAATAAAGAGAAAGATACAAGAGCTATACCAAACTCTCCAGCAGACGACTCCAGAGACCCCGAGTGCAGCTCGACTCAACTCTAACTCCCACACTAGACTACAACTACTACTAAAGGTGGAACTACACTACTTCTTCACTTGTATCTTGAATGAATCATGTCTTGAGAGGGTGGAGGCAGCCTCTATTTATAGGGGAAGATGGAGAGGTGCCATGTCAGCGATCCGTATGCCTTTCCACCTTAGCCCTTGGATGAACCGACCTTGAAACCGCCTCAGATCAATGGTGCTGGTGATTTCCTCATGTGGACATCATGCAGGAAGACGGTGGAAGCTAACCGTCCTGGCTAGGCACCAGGAGGGTTCGGCTGAACCCCCTATGGCAGGTGGGCCTTGACAGGGGCTTCTAGAAGGTGTCCCCACCAGTCATTGAAGTTGCAGGTGGCCTGGCCCCTCCATTTCTGGTTCGGCCGACCCACCCCTGGTGGGTTGGGCCACTAACGTGGTCCCCACCTGTCATAGGGTCTCCCCTGGTACTTGTTATGTCTTGATTGCTTCGTTTCACGCCTCAATCCGTATGCCTTTGATCTCCACCGTTGAATGGAAGCACAAGTTGATCAGATGGATGGAATGACTTGGTTGGAGTGTCACACGGATTCTGTCTCATCACCAGAGCTAGGTGGGCCTCATGGGCAGTTCGACCGACCCATGGGTGGGCCCACTCTGAGCTGTGGTCTCTTCCATGTGGTCCCTTGTGTCATGTATTGGAATGTGGTTGTTTGGTGCCTCCATATGTGGTTCGGCTGAACCACATATGTGAGCTCCAACTGCTGCATTTTGTCCTGTTTTGATCTTCCCTGCATTCACATGCTAAGAGTACAAGTGGAACTAGTTATTAATAAAAATATATTCATGTTATGTTGATCTTCCTTGAATCCGAGGCCTGTTGACGGTGTTTGAATGTGGATTTTTATGGTATATCCACCGTCAACAAGATCCCCCAAGCTTAAGCTCTGCTCGTCCGGAGCAAATGGTCAAACTTAGCCTTGGTAGATCAGGAGTTGCTACAATGTCATATTTCAATAATACCATGTGCACAACAGAATACTTCTCTTTTGAATGGAAAAATTGGCTATAAAAATTCACCCATTTTACCTTAATCCTTTGTGGAGCTAATGACCTTTCCTTTGCCTTAGGTGGTTGAGAGACAGAACAGTTTAACTTGAGCACTACTTTTTTCATTCTTTACAAGTTTCATACTGGAGGTTTTTAGCAATGTTTTGCAAAAGACAACTTAATGTCCCTCATATGGTTCTCTCATGTCGCTCAAAATGTGTATGATTCTTTACCAAGGCACAAAGTAAATGTTGCCTTCTCTTTATCATCCTACTAAAAATGGCTTATGTGGAGCTTAAGGTAGGAATGAAAAATATAGCATACTTACTTTGCATATGTTGTAGAGTCAAAGCTTAGATCCAAAGAGAGAAGTGTCATGCCCCTAGATCAAGATGTGCAAGTGTGTGGAAAATATGAACTATAGTGCTCCTCTTATTTGAAATTGTATCTCTCTCTAAAATTTAGAGACATGGCTATCATTTTTTCTTTCTTTTATTTATGAGTTTAGACTTGCTCAAATATTTTTTTTTCTTTTCTTTTCCATGGACTTCCCATGTCCATCTTTCTCTCTTTTCATTTTGCATAGCCTTTTTGGTCTCTTCTACCATAACAACTAAGAGAGATTTTCTATCACTTTAACACATGGAGCTTTTATTTGGTGGAAATGAAAGGCATGTGGTTGCGTACTTCCAGTATAGAAGCAGCATGTATAAATGTGGTGTGTACGTGATCTTGATCTTGGGAGCATCATAAGACTCTCAATAAGGGTCAACAAGACTTGACAACACTCAATACAAAGCAAATAGCTTAAGTGGAAGGTTTTAGACATGTGTAGCATATATGGCTGTGATAGGAATTTATCACCATTGAGGAACAATAACGTTTTGATTGATTTAGAAATGAATCTCCAGTAATCATGCATGCTTAGAACAATATTATAGTAGCTTTTGTTTCACCATATCATATCTCACAACAACTTAGACTTAGTTCTAGCACTTAGCATCCATAAAGTTTTCAGGTTCATGATGATTTAAATAAGCCAAGTAATCCATACTCAAAGAAATACTAAGTTGTAAACTAGCTATTAAAGAAATATTGACAGAGCAACTATTCATCATTTCCAATGAGAAAGATTAACATGCATGAACAGAAAATATTTTTGGTGTTTTTAGTTTATTTTATTTAAGTGCATTAAATGAAGAACAATTTAAACTACTGACATAGAATACTTACCTTGGTGGGGGAGAGAATCTCCCCCAAGCTTGCACTTTTGCAGTTATCTCACTGAGGTGGGCGTGGTGGATATGGTGGTGGATAATGAGGAGGATATTGTGGTGAATATGGTCGCGTAAACTGCTGTGGGTGCTGTGGGATATATGGCGGTGGAGGTATGTTATGATGTGCATAGAGGACAGCCCACTGTCTACCACTTTGTTCCTGAAAGTTTTGAAGTTGCTGCTGGGTTTGTGCAGTGATGTTGTGAATGGCCTCGTGGCCAGCCCGCAGCACACCAAACTGATGTGTTACCAACTCCATATCATGTCGATGGCTTCGCGTCCCTGCATCCTGCATAGATGAGTCAGAAAATCTGGCACTTTGTGCCCCTGACCGGTGCCCTCCTCCAGAGCTGGAGGCTGCATGGCATTTGAGCTACCTGCATAGGTGCTGTCATCTTCTTCGGATGATTCATTACGCTGTGCAGCACGCATTCTTGCACGGGTAGCAGGACCTAAGAAACTCCATCGACCGCCTACTCCTGCAATGTTAGGCACTAAAGGGTGGCCCGCATATACTTTTAATTCTGGGCATGGCAAAGTGAGTCTTGCATCGTTATTACGGAATTTAAATTCTATAGTTCCATGGGGACCACCGGCAATAATATGCGCTTTTATGAAATATTGCTCACCCATAATGGTTCTATGTGTAGGTATGTAATCATTAAATCCATTTAGCAGTTCAAAGTAGCTACACATTTTTGTGATGATGGATGTGAAATCAAATGATCGACATCTTGATGTTGCAGAAATCCAATGCTCTACCATGGCTTTTACAGGTGATACTCGGATTTTATATACCATGGCATACATTATTCTTAAATAAATTTCTCTAACAGGTCTCACATCATCCCGGGGAAACAAAGTGATTCCTAGCCATCTATGCAAAAAGCGCAGCGTGGGGTTGCAGATGTGACTAGTACGTGGTTTCCCCATTCTATTTTCCCCAGTTATGTCTTGCCAAAATTCAAGTTTATTGAACCTTCGAGTAGTAGATTCTAAATTTGAGGTGCAGTTCATGAAGCCTAGGCAAGCACTAAACTGGTCCCAAGTAAGATCATAGGCTTGATTAAACAGGCAAAAATAGATGTTGTCTCTAGTTGCTTTTACTGTGCACATAAATTCTAAAGTGCGACTCTTGCTATCATGGTACCCAGAAAAATCCTAGAATTCACCCCATCCTATTGCACCAAAAACATTAAAGAACTCCTCATACAAACCTGCGCGTTGGAGGAGTCCTAAATCAATTACCTTGGTGTGTTCGAAGTTGCGGTTGCGGATGGAGTTGTGGACGAGAAGTTCTTGCGGAGTGACGCAAATGCCTGTTTCTTGGTCTTGTGTTCTAACAGGTTCTTCCTCTTCTTAGGATTCTTCATGATCATGGGGAGGTTGTTCAACATTTTCTGTGTTGTTGCTTGGCTCAGTTGCCTCAGACAAATATTCATCCTGTGACCCTGAGAGTCGTATCTCAGTATCATGGGAGGATGATCGTCGTGATGAACTCCCGCTCAACGCTGAGTGCATTTTCCTTACTGCGGCCTTGAATGGGTTCTTCATATTTGCACAAAACAAAAACACGAACCAAGATTCGGATGATAGGGGTTAGCTTAATTGAACCTTCTTACCGGATGATTACCTTCATTGATTCTCTCGGGCGATGAACACTTGAAGAACAAGGATGAGAGGGGGAACATTTTTGGGTTTTCTTCTTGGAAAGAAATGAACTTTGTTGGGGAGAGAGAGTTTTAGAATGTCGAAGTGCTCTGCTGGTAGTTTGGTTTGAGCAATGTGTTCACGAGCACGGCAATGATATAGAGAAGGAAGTGGATGTGCAGGGGGCATATAGCCTGGCTCGGCCGACCCCTTTTCTCCAATAATTGGCAAGTGTGCTAGCTAGGAGCTCTAGGGTGTCGAGAGCAAAGAGAGCATGTGAAGTGGGGAGCACATTGATGGGTTGGCCGAACCCTCAATCAACTCAATTCTCCATGTATCTTGTTGTTTTGCACCCTTTGTTGGAAATAGAGCAAGTAGGTGTGGCCATGTACCAGAAATAGGGTCGGCCAAACCCTGCCTCATCTCCATTTGCTATGTGCCAAATAAGGTGTCAAAGCTAGTCCTCTCTTGCCTAGTGGAGCACTCAATTCTTCTCTCCTTTGGATGCTTGCTCATGGAATCCTTTCTTGGAGGGAGTAGTGAATGGAATAAAGAGGAAAGGAGGGAGCAAGACATGACCATGGCTAGTGGTTGTTTGCTCATGAGATTCTTCACGGGAGAACTCAAATGATTGCCAAGTTTGGTTTCTTTTGATTAGCAAGAGTGATTTGGTTGAGTGTTTCATGAGTGGAATTAAGGAGAGAAGAAATGGGTTATGTCATGACACGATTTCTCTCTTAAATTACTCATGCTTTGCTATGGACATTTTTATTGGCATTTTATTGAAGCAAGGGATGAGAAAGAGATTCTAACTCCTAGAGTGCAAGTTGACAGTCATATGTCTTGTAGCACTCTACGGGGTAGCTCACATGATACTTGGGTTAAGCCAATTAGCACTGAACATGTGGGTGCATAGAAAGATCCAGGGTTGCCATGCTAGTGATTAAGATCATCATGCAAATTGTTTAAAGTGTTGTCGTGCATGGGATAAGGCATGGATTGAAATGGACAAAAGGTGGTAGGTGGGGGCATCATGGTGGGGTTCGGCTGACCCCACCATGGGCCCCACTTGGTGTCGATTTTATTCAGAAGATTAATTAAATGATGACTATCATGCTAAAATTATTGGTCGACAGAAAAAGGTATGGGATTAACATGCTAAAGTAATTTAAACAAGTAAGGGAAGTAGCATGAATTTAAATGTTAGTATACTTACCTTAATGGAAGAGCTGATCCTTTAGGTCCTTGGGGTAGGACCATTCTCTTGAGCTGGTGTGGAATTTTTCTTTGGAGGTGTCACCGGCTGTATAACATTTTTCTTCCATACTCGCTTGCTCTTTGCCTTTGGTTGTGATGTGGGCTTCTTCAAATCTTTTACGATAGCAAAGGCATGTATCTCCCTTAGCATGCTCAATGAGCACTGCTCAACCTTCGGTTGGAATTTGAATGTTTCCAGGGTCCCATTGATTGTGAATTGAATTTCTCCAGCTCCAACATCAATATGTGCATTGGCGGTGCTGAGGAATGGTCTCCCCAAGATGAGTGGAGTCTTCTCATCTACTTCCATGTCCAAGACCACGAAATCCACAGGGACAAAGAATCCACGTATCTTGACTGGGATATTCTCCGCTACACCCGCCGGGTAGCGGACTGATTGATCCGCCAGCTGCAAACGTATTGATGTAGGGGACATGATGGTATGATTGAGTTTGTCGAACACTACCTTTGGCATGATGCTGACGCTTGCTCCCAAGTCGCATAATGCATGCTCAAAGTATTGTGTCCCAATGGAGCAGTCAATGGTGGGACACCCAGGGTCTTTCTTCTTGGTTGGCAGTTGGTTCAATATGGCCGCGCTACATTCTTCCGTCAATTTGACAATTTCCGTTGTGGGCAGCGGGCATTTATTGTTGAGGATGTCTCTTAGGTACTTGGCTTAGGTTCGTACCTGCATTGCGTCAAGTAATGGAATATTCACATAAAGATGACGGATTCCCTCGATGAATTTCCCGAATTGTTCGTCGGTGGTTTGCTTCCTTGTTCTTGGGAAAGGTAGCAGCACATTGGTGTCATAGTATTCGTCTGGGGCTGTCTTTCCTTGGAACTTGGTGTTGTCATCAGGCGCTGGCACTTCTTCTTCTTCTTCATTATCTTCCTTGTATTTTCTTGCAACCTTCCCTGCCATGTTAGGATTTGGTGGATTGCGAGTGGACTTACCTCCCCTCGTGATCACCGCATTGATATTTGAAATATTGCAAGTATTTTTAGGAGATGAAGTAGTAGCAACAAGATGAGCTAATTGAGATTCTAACATTTTATTAAAACTCATTTGTTCTTTAACACAAGAAGCGAGAGCATCCGTCTTACAATTTAATGTTTCAAGGGTCTTGTCATTTTCTATCAACTTTTTATTCATGCTTTCATCTATTTTAGCTTGATTCATAACAAGATTTTTTAATGATAATTGATTACCAAAATTTACCTTACCTTGAAAATTGGAGTTCGACGCCCATCTTCCTTGTTGAGGGTATTTTGAATTGTTGTTGATGGCGTCTATCTTCTCAGTATTTAATTTGGAATAAGATACACTACATACCTGATCCCATTGATGCTTGGAAGCATAATGTTGAATGGCCTCTCGGTCTTTCTTGAAATTAGCACGTTCTTCCAATCTTTTCAAGAGGAGGTCTATCTTCTCAGATATTGCATCTACTTCATGGATGGCATGTGTGTTCTTCTTCTTGGATTGGAGTCGATCTTCATTCCACCCTTGATTTGTCACCATCTTTTCTATCAGATTCTTGGCTTGTGTGACATTGAGTGAAGTGAATGCTCCTCTAGCAGCAGCATCAAGGTGACTGCGAGCTATTGGGATTAGCCCATGGTAGAAACCTTGAATCAGGAGCCATTCTTGGATGCCATGGTGAGGACATTCCCGAATGTATTCCTGGAGACGTTCCCATGCTTCGGGAATCGTCTCATCCACTTGCTGTGTAGAGCCTGAGATCTTTCCTCAAGGAGCGGTGGTTTTGCCCATCGGGAAGAACTTCTTGAGGAATGCATTAGCACAGCTTGTCCAATCGTCAATGCCTTCGGAATGAGCATAGAACCATTGTTTTGCCTTTTCGATCTAAGAGAACGGGAAAAGGCGAAGACAAATGACGTCCATTTTGACTCCTTTTATGGCAATCGTGCCACGCAACTCCAGGAAATTCTGGAGATGTGCATTTGCATCCTCATGGGGCTTTCCGCTGAATAGGTTGGCTTGCACCATGTTGATAAGAGATGGCTTGAGCTCAAAAGTGACGTCCCCAAGCTAGGCTGCAGACCAGTGGCGACATTGTCGGCCGATGGTGCAGAATGCTCGAAGACGGTCTTTTGGGCCACAGCTTCCTTAGGTGACAGTGCTGAGCCTCCTTCCTTGAGTGGTTCCAATACCAAATCGGACCTCCGATCAGAGACTGAATGGTGTTGAGAACTCCTGATGGATGTCTCTGGATTTTCTATTGCTGTGGCTTGAAACTAAAATCCACTCATGTATGCCTTGCTTCACGATAAAGAGAAGTAGAGGCAAGGGTAAGCCCTACTACAACTAATTGATACTAATTTGATGATAGGTTCCGGATTCGATCTTATTAAAATTTCTAGGCTATGCTTTCCCCGGCAACGGCGCCAGAAATACTTGTTGACACTTCTTAGCGCAACCACCAGAGACAGGGTGTTAGGCTATCTCTGATAACGACGCCAGAAGTGCCTGGGGGTATTTCTTATGTCTATTGGATAATTCCGCAAGCGCACAGAATATACCGCTGTAGCACTTTACCCGGGAGTATTCCAAGGTATCGTTATTTATTTTTATCCCAAGGGATAGCGATTGCTAGAAATATTAATAGAAGGAGATCCTAAAATCTATCTCAACTTAGCACAACTAGTGCAGAGGGGGTAATTGAAGTATGACAGGAAGGTGATGATTCAAAGATAACAAATGGAATACTAAAAGATAACTAGTGTAGTGTAGCTAGGTGGGAGGACAACGAGTGAGAAAGGTTCCTGTGATTCAAACTTTACTCCTGTGATCTATCCTATCAAATGGTCAAATTACACTATGATTGCTACCTTACTATCGGTGTGCAGGGGGTAGAGACAATAGAGGACAAAACCTCTACCCGAAGCGCCTACACTCTTATGGGAGCCTACCTTTTAAGAACTTGCCTAAAACACGTGGAGGGATGCTAAGACTAGACAGGGCTCTCACCGTCTGCTAGCACGCACAAACAATCCGTGTGACAAGCGGTAATCAAAGGCAAGATTTAACCTAAGCCCACGCTTACGCTAAGTCTCACTACTCTAGCTGTGATCAGAGCAACTAGAGCACCCTATGACAGGCGATGAACTAACACACGTTGAGTTGGAACAGGATCACAAACTAATGCGAACCGACCAATTAATAAAATATCTCACAACAATACTACTACTAGAATAGTAATGCACTAAGTAGAGACTTAGTAAAGCAAGGCAGGAATATATTATATTGAAGTAAATAAGTCTGGAATAAAGAGAAAGATACAAGAGCTATACCAGACTCTCCAGCAGATGACTCCGGAGACCCCGAGCGCAGCTCGACTCAACTCTAACTCCCACACTAGACTACAACTACTACTAAAGGTGGAACTACACTACTTCTTCACTTGTATCTTGAATGAATCATGTCTTGAGAGGGTGGAGGCAGCCTCTATTTATAGGGGAAGATGGAGAGGTGCCATGTCAGCGATCCGTGCGCCTTTCCACCTTAGCCCTTGGATGAACCGACCTTGAAACCACCTCAGATCAATGGTGCTGGTGATTTCCTCACGTGGACATCATGCAGGAAGGTGGTGGAAGCTAACCGTCTTGGCTGGGCACCAGGGGGGTTCGGCCGAACCCCCTATGGCAGGTGGGCCTAGCCAGGGGCTTCTAGAAGGTGTCCCCACCAGTCATTGAAGCTGCAGGTGGCCTGGCCCCACTAGTTCTGGTTTGGCCGACCCACCCCTGGTGGGTTGGGCCCACCAACGTGGTCCCCACCTGTCATAGGGTCTCCCCTGGTACTTGTTATGTCTTGATTGCTTCGTTTCATGCCTCAATCCGTATGCCTTTGATCTCCACCGTTGAATGGAAGCACAAGTTGATCAGATGGATGGAATGACTTGGTTGGAGTGTCACACGGATTCTGTCTCATCACCAGAGCCAGGTGGGCCCCATGGCCAGTTCGGCCGACCCATAGGTGGGCCCATTCTGAGCTGTGGTCTCTTCCATGTGGTCCCTTGTGTCATGTATTGGATTGTGGTTGTTTGGTGCCTCCATATGTGGTTCGGCCGAACCACATATGTGAGCTCCAGCTGCTGCATTTTGTCCTGTTTTGATCTTCCTTGCATTCACACGCTAAGAGTACAAGTGGAACTAGTTATTGATAAAAATATATTCGTGTTATGTTGATCTTCCTTGAATCTGAGGCCTATTGACGGTGTTTGAATATGGATTTTTATGGTATATCCACCGTCAACACTTACAGCAAGCCTGGCGTCCACTGGATGACACCCAACTTGTCGAAGAACTCGCTGGTTCTACGTTACTCCTACTCCCAGGGTTTTTGGCCGGGGGCCGAGAAAAGGAACTGTTGTTGTATTGATTGATGTGTTCTTTTACAATGCGCTTGGGTTTATATTTATACCCAGCAGCTAAAGGGAAATCTTAACCGAATGAAAACCCTAGCTAAAAATAAGGAAATAATACAATTTCCTAATTCTAAGATAACTCGGAACCCAACCTTGCCTTTCCTGTGGGCCGCTTCCATGATCGCTTTGTTGTGGCTTGTTACAGAGTCCATCCTTGTCCGATTCGCTCTCCGGTCTTGCTGATGTCATCAGATATCCGATCCGGAACTCCCGATCAGCTGTTCTCCTTTCGCAACAGTCGCCTCCTGACTCGTCCAAAATCTGGTGTAAACACACAGCTGCAATGCACCTTCACGATGTCAGCACACTTCCGATCTAGTTCTCGCTTCTGCACATATAATCCGATCTAGCTCCCTGATCGGCTAATCTGCACGCAACTGATCTTCTGGGCGCCATCCAAATTCCGGTGTAAACACGTAGACCCCAATTTTGGGATGAAATTGATTTCTTCCCGAAATTTCAAATCTTTTCCTTACATCCCGATCACTGGCACCCCTGTGTGGACGCCTCGTCTCCCATGCGTCGCTTTCGGATTTATGCTGCTTGATTCAATCGGGTGTATATTCGAAGCGTCATCTCGTCTCCCGAGAAAACCGCTCCTGACTATAAATCAATGCTAAAGTAACCCAGTATACCACGCATGCCTCTAGTCAATTCAGCAATCCTGTCTACTCCCCTGTCTTCCTTCCTCTCTTGTCATCAAGAAAATCCGATGGCCGGCAGTGGAGACCACAACAAGCGTCCAGCTGGCGGCCCTGCCAAGGGAGATGAAGGAACTAGCCGCTCTCGTCCGAGGTACGTAAGCCTCCGCACCTTTAGCTTGTAAGTTTGATTTAACAAATACCTTTGTCAAATCTTCTCCTTCATTCCTTATCTGAATCTGCATTATGCTCATACTCCAGCTAAGGCAGAGTTCTTCACCCGGAAGCCGCCTTTGGAATCCCGACCTCGGGGGCCTCGTCTTCTTCCCCCTCGTCAGTGGATGGTTATCGCCACCAAGTAGAAGAACATCGCCGCCTGCATCAGGAGGCATCCCAGGAGATCGAGCTCCTTTGGGACTGAAACGACCTCGATTTCCGCGAAGGGAAATCCACAGGCTCGAATTGTAATTCAACAGATTGCTTGGGACAATCCATGAAATTACCCATATCTCAGTTGACACCAGGATCCATACAACGGTAATTAAGTCTTACATAAACATTTATTACATCGCCACACTGGCGGAATCAACAATCAGAGAAGCTTTAGAAGATGCGGAAACGATTCATCCTTCACGGCCAACTTGAGTGTAGCACGTGACCCTATTCGTCGTCATCATCTCCCTCGAAGTCGTACTCATTCTCATCACCTGACAGCAAATTTATCAGTACGATTTGTACTGGCCACGGAGCCCACCTATGCAGCATTTGCTTTGTGGAAAGTGGATGCAAGGCTATACAAGCAGACCTATAGGCTGAGGTTTTCCTATGCAGCTGTAATCAATGTGTAATTAGTCAAGTTTTATCACCAGTTAACACCATTATCCCTTTTCCCATCACCACATCTCACTTACCCACACCTCGCTCTCATTCGACAGGCCCAACTCCCTCTCGGGCCTATCTCAGCGGCACACTACCACAACGGGTACACTGCCGGAAAAATGTCATCCAGGGGGAGAAGAGAACACTCACTACACTAGTAGAAGCTTCACAGGAAAGGTCCATAGCCAACAGGTTGGCATATGTATCGATCGATCAACCATACACTCTGCAGAGGTTTCTCTACCCACAAGATTAGCCATCATAGGTGTTGCACAAACACCTAGGCAGAATTCCGGGTGCTTGCTTGCCTAGGTCGATGCCACCCTACCACTTAGCCCTGGGATATTCCGGATCCTACACCGTTATGCTGAGACTGGGAGACACAGTACCGGGCCCATCCAGTGGTACTGTGCATCTAGAACGGAACGGGAACCCATCGACCGTCTCCGCCCACCCTTATCACCTTTCAACCTAGCAGTAGTGGCACCGTCCTACCAAGTAGTCCAGCCGTCTCCCGCCCATCAGAAGCGAGTGAGTAGAAAAGGATTCCCATGAACCTGAAACTAGTCCATCCTAGGTTTGACCAAGCAGGCATCTCCACTTAGGGGATACTCTCCCCGTGCCATCACAGCACCTCCGTCCACGGGCTTCAAACCACCAAGGCTATCCCACCCGGAACCTCCTCAACAACTTTACCCGCCACAGGTATCTCGCTTGGGGATGCCCAGGTTGCACCCCCGGCACGACTTGCCCCATGGGCTTGTCTCACATCCCACTTGGTCGACATCAACCCTTACCACGCACCCAAGACGCACGCAGCACTCTCTCCCAGTGGTTATAATCAGTTATACACCGTCCCAATTCCACCACATAGCATATAGCAAGTAGAAAGTAGTGGAAGAGTAACAGTAAATTAAGCAGCAGCTAACCTAGCAGCGGACAGCAGGGTAAAGTCTTATCAAGGCAGGGAATTCAAATATACTACCATGCAACCAATCCATACATAATCATAAAGCAATAGCAACAATGTCATTTGCAATGCCTAAATAGGATCTAAGGATTTGGTGGGACGTGGCACCTTCGTAGTCGTCTCCTAGCTCCTGAAAGTACTCGTGGTCGTCCTCCTTAGTCAGATCCTCCTCCGGCTCTGAAATCGAACACGAAATAGTCGCGTCAGCGACTCCTATAGAGTATTTTAGAAAAATCCAATAAGATAAAGAGCCAAATGCACACAAGTATAGTCTTAGATTGTAGATCTCATTTTTCTGAGAATTTTGATATATGGTGCGCAATTTTTGGACATCGTATGAATAAGTTATGAATTTCCGAAGATTATCCTATTTTCTGAAAATGGAAAATGGTCGATTAATCAGGGGCAGCTCGGGATTGATCCACGTGGCGCGTGGGTCTAGTAGTGCGGCAAGTGGCGCCTCATCAGAACACAAACCCGATGGTCGCCCACCAGGTGTTCGATGCTGGTTCCCAGAGAGTCGCCGGCGTCGGCGTAGCTTGGCGGAGCTCGGCGGTGGTTTGGCGGTGGTCGGGGGTAGCTCGGTGGGGCTCGGCGTAGTTCGGCGGTGGTCGGGGGTAGCTCGGCGGAGCTCGGCGTAGCTCGGCATAGCTCGGCGTAGCTCAGCGGGGTTCGGCGTACCTCGGCGGGGCTCGGGCGAATCGGAAATTCGGGCACCGAGGGGGCCGCTCTCCCGAGGTCTACCGGGGAGGCTCGGGCGAATCGGACATTTGGGCGCCGAGGGTGCCGCTCTCCCGAGGTCTACCGGGGAGGCTCGGGCGAATCGGACATTTGGGCGCCGAGGGTGCCGCTCTCCCGAGCTCTCCTGGGGAGGCTCGGGCGAATCGGAGATTTGGTGCTAGCAGGGTTCCAAGGCGTCTGTTCAAGGCGGCGGTGTCTCTCCGGTGCGGCGGACGATGACAGGGCGGCGATGACCATATTTCGGCAAGACAGGGCTCGGCTATCTAGCGGCGGTGCCGAGGCAGACTTGGCGAACCTCGGCGGCCTTTCTCCGCAGCGCGAGGCGATCGGGGGTACTCGGAACGGATTTTAGGCGAGGCGGAACGTGTCGGCGGCGATGTCGTCGCGACTGTGAGGTTCTGGCGGGGTTAAGGAGGTCTTCTAGGAGATGTATACGCGTTCAGGGTCTATGGCGATGGTATACCAACTACCAATTTTGGCTACCGAGATTCCCAAGGTGCTCGGTTGTGACGGCGGCGTGTCACCGACGACGGCGGAAGGCGGCAACGCGGCTACGACTAAGTATTGGTTCAATCGAATGCGGTTTTGTCAAATTGGTGAGGCCAGAGAAGCATACAACACTCTGGTGGCGAACTTTAGCCATGGTATGACCTTCATTTGGCGACGGCTCGCGGCGGCGCTCCGGTAAGGTCGCGGCGCACGCGGCCAAGGCGATTCAGGCTTCCTCTAGCACTTAGATCCGCGTAGCTAGCTCAAGGGGTCGTGGCAGTGCTCCACGACGCTCTAACCTATACGGGTGCTAGTCGGATTGCTCGGAACGGGTGATTCGGCGTCGGAACGCGTCGGTGGTGAGCGCGCTCCGCCGAGAACGCGTCGTGCTGCGTTCTCGGTCTAGCAAGCTTGTAGTCCGGGGGTTTTGGCCGGTCGAATGAGTGCATGGTGCAGGTGATCTTCCCGAGCCGGTAAAGGCTCGTGCCTGCGCGTCCCGAGGGTGGAACGCCATGGCAAAAGCAGGGCAAGGTTCGGACATGGCGTGCGATGGCTCACCGTGGTGTCGGTGAAGCTAGGATGGCGGTGCAGTGGCGAGTCGAAGCCGTGCTGAGCGATCGCAGTGCCGTGCCGCTCCTCGTCCACGGCTCGGGCTTCTCCTCCGTGCCCGGCTCCGGCGTGCTCCGCGGCGGCGGCGCTCCGGCAGCTTCTCCTCCTCTGCTCCGCCCTTCTCCTACGCTCTCTCTCTCTCGGTTTGGTGCAGTGTGCCGGTCTGTGCTGCGGTGGCGGCGAGGGGAAATGAGGGTAGGGCTTCGGGGTGAGCTCCTTTTTATAGGCGAGCTTGGCCAGCTCCAATGGCGAACGGTCCTGATCGCGCTCGACCGATCGAAGGGCCGTGGCTCGAGTGGATCTAGGGCTCCGGATGGGCGCGGGTTCGCTTGGCGGCTAAGAAAGGAGGGGACAGGAGGGGGACAGCGGGGTCAGGGCTCTGCCATGCTGTCGGCTGTGGGACCGGGGTCTCGCCATTCGCGTGACACCCCCGGCAGGCGCGTCGCCTTCGTGAGGAAGAAGAACAGTGGGGGGGCGAGAGCGGCTGACAGGCGGGGTCGGGTTGGCAGCGAGCGCGAGCGCGTGTGTGCCGGTCGCACGCGCGCTGCCGAGCCGCAACGTGGGCCGCGCGCGGGTGAGGTGAGGAGAAGAAGGTCGGGCTGGCTTGGGCTGGCTTAGCGATCCGGCTGGCCAAATGGCTGGCCTAACTCTCTTTCTCCTTTTCTATTTTCATTTTAGTGTATATATACATATATTGCCCATTTTAAATATTGAGTAAATACAAACATAAATTGCAATAAATCCCAAATGTGATGTATAAGCTATTATTCTATGTTAATGGAATTAAAATGCAAACTACACTCCTTTATTTACCAAATTCATAATGAAACCTATATGCTTGCACAAGAAAAATGGGTTTTCATAATAAATAAATGAAAAATTTTAATTGGTTGGGATTTTTAGATTGTGTGGATTCTTAGGGTTGTTACAGGGACCAACTGGCCGCATATTCAGCCGCCCTTGATGCGACTAAATCCGAGCTCATCGCCACACGAGCCCGCCTTTCCGAGGCTGATACTGCCATAGTGGGTATACTTCATCATCGCTCCTTTGCTATTCTTCGTTTTATCTTGACCTTCAGTATTATTGATGCAGCCATGACAGCTCGGTTGGAAAACTTCCACCAAGTCGCCAATGAAGCCACCGATTTTATCGGCGCATGTGGCAGGACACGCTCTGCCTACAGGACATTCAACGCTGCATTGGTGAAGCAGTCACCAGTGGCATCTATCGCGGTGCCGTCGCCAGCCTTGCAACCACCGCACTCCGTACCGGGTACCATCTGCTGGCCATCGAGCCTGGCTTTCTGGCGGAAGAGGATCCAGGCGAACGCGAGGATCTCATAGAAGCCTTTGACGAACATGCCGAAGAGATAGCATCGACCATTCCTGCTAGCGGCATCATCGCAGAAACTCGCAACAATCAGTAGTTTGTACTAGGTGTGTCGACGGAATACCAGCGATAGTCTACCGAGGGGTATGCCCAAGGTAGTAGATTGATCGGTGAAGGTGCACCTGAGACGAGCAAGAGCTACGCTGAAAGCGTGAGACACAAGATTTATACAGGTTCAGGCCGCCGCTAGGCGTAATACCCTACGTCCTGTGTGCTGCTGTATTGTATTGCTAGTAGATGAGATGATTTGAGGGGATCCCCTGCCCGCCTTATACAGTCCCGGGGGCAGGGTTACAAGTCGGTTTTACCATACATATCAGATTACAATCCTAGCCAAATAAGGAAACTAATCAGCTAGATATCAGGAAAGATATTTCCTTGCCCGCCAAGTCTTCGGCGGATACACGTGATCTTCAGGAGAACATGTAGACGACGCGTCCTTGGAAGTCCAGGCCTGATCGGATGACTCGGCCCATGTCTAGCCATGCGGGTATACGGGTCTATACCCCCACAGCTAGTCCCCGAGCACCTTGCATTCGTCGAGAGATGCTAATCTTCGAAATTGCTTGACCAAACGAATGTATGGAGCTCAGAAATTTTTTTGAAAAAACCTTCTCTTCGGTGAAGTGTATCCACTTTTGGTTCCTCGAAAATAATACCTTCACCGTTAGGTAAAGTGTATCCACTTAGTCCCCGAGCCTGATAGTAGGTGATGCAGGCACGTAGTGTCAGGGTCATAGTCTTTATTTTTTGTAATCATGTGAAGCATTGACGAAGCCCCCGAGCACCTCCTGTGCTCGGAAGTACAGGCGAAGTGACGAAGTCCCCGAGCAGTTCAGTGTTCAGAAACGCTGATGAAGCGACAACGAAGCCCCAAGCACCTCTTGTGCTCGGAAGTATAGGCGAAGCGACGAAGTCCCCGAGTAGTTCAGTGCTTCGAAAACGATGACGTATATCCGACGAAGTCCCCCGAGCAACTTTGGTGCTCGAAAACACTTGACAAAGACGAAGTCCCCGAGCAGCTTTGGTGCTCAGAAACGCGTGACGAAGATGACGAAATCCCCGAACAGCTTTGGTGCTCAGAAACGCTTGACGAAGACGACGAAGTCCCCAAGCAGCTTTGGTGCTCGGAAACACTTGACGAAGATGACGAAGTCCCCGAGCAGCTTTGGTGCTCGGAAACGCTTGACGAAGACGACGAAAATCCTGAGCAGCCTTGGAGTTTGGAAAGTAAGAACCTATAGTTTTTGAAATATCGAGAAGTTTTTTATATGAAAACCTGAACCAATGTGCTACCCTTTATATTTAAAATAGCTGACAAACGGTTCGCCTTCTTCCACGCCGAAAACTCTTCAAGTAACTGCTACTCTTTGCCCCAATCCGTCACCATCTAGGGTTTCCACATCTTTGAGCCAAAATCCGATTCCTCTTGGATATCTCCAATTCACCCTTCCGCCTCACTGAATCTTCAAGAATCCGAAGAAATGGCCCCCAGGAAGAGCACACGCGTGCCTCCAAAGAAGGCGAAGGAGTCGCGAACGGGGGAGTTCTGTATGAACAACAAGTGGCAACCCTCCGCAATGACGGAGAGAGCCATTCTGGGTCTGGTGGCGAAAGGACTGCTCCCAAATCGTGCCACCACTGGCTGGAGGCCTTCGGGAGGTGAGCCATATCCGATGCCCAACACTAGTGAGATGACGGTCTTCGCAGATTACTTCCCCCGAGGGTTTGGTGTTCCTTGCCACCCTTTCCTTCGTAAGCTTCTAGATTATTATCAGATTTCTTTATGCCATTTGCATCCAAACTCCATCTTCCATGTTTCTATCTTCATCCACTTTTGTGAGGCTTTCGCTGGAATTCTCCCCCACTTCAATTTGTTCGACATCTGTTCATGCTTGTGAAGTCGAGCGACGAAGGTTCTCGAGTCGCCGGTGGGGTTTACCTCAAACTCCGAGATGGAATGTGAGCCCAGTATCTTTCCATCCCTCTTAATACCAGCCTTCGTGATTGGAGCAAGCAGTGGTTCTACATCCCAAACCAAGATCCGGCCATTCGCTGCGCTGTGGATTAGGTGCCGGAGAAAAAACCAAGCTGGACGGACAAGCCCTCTCCCAATGAAATGGAGCAGGTCAATGAGCTGTGGGAGATTTTAAGGGTAATGAATCTGAATGGAGTTGGAGTGGCTACCAACTTTGTGAGACGTCGAGTACAACCTTGCAAGGACAAAGTTCACCCTGTATTCAAATGGACAGGCCGCTCTGATCCAACTAGGGAGGTACCCGATGATTTATCTGCTTCTGAAGCCACAGTGAGATTGGAGAACTGTTTGATAAGGATGTCCATATTGATAACCGCGGACAACAGAAGCCTTTCCGTGTTGAAAATCCACCTCCAGAGGTATGCGGCTTGCATAATGTCTCCTTTCTTGTTGTGCTTATTCATTGATTGCTTCTTATTATTATTCATTTGAGTGGTTGAAGATCCATGGACAGGAGCGCAAAATATACTTCTCTGATGTGCCGACCGCTGATTGGCCCCGGGGCGTGATCCCTAACCACCGATATTAGCCTGGCGATGAAGAGAGAAAGCCTATGGAGCCCTCTGGGGATGAGGAAGATGACGGCGATGAAGAAGATCGAGAGACTCTGTCTCAGCGAGCAGCTCGCGGAAAACAAACCGTGCCCGAGAAAGCTAGTCCGTGTAGTGGAGCTCGTTGGACGGAGAAACCCGTGAAGATTTCTGATGAGCGAGCCCACCACTGAGCAGATGCCCCAAGCTCAAGTTATGATGACTAGCCAGCATTGAAACGTCAGAAAGGCAAGAACCCACCAGCCAAAGATCCCGGTACTGAAGGGACTTCTGGTTGGAAGAGAAACTTTGCGCGTAAGCGTCGTCGATCCGAACTGTAAGTACTACCTTCTTGATGCTTTTTCTTTGAACGGCCGTTTTAGTCATCTTTGATCATGAGATATTTGTCCTTTCCAGGGACCCTTCAACCGAAGATGTTGAGAAAAAGATGGACGGCAAAACTATCGGTGATGAGCCATTGAAGAGTGCAAGTGGCATTGGTATTGCCGCCGAATGGCCCTCGGATCATGAGTCCCGAAGGATGCGCCGGATCAATATCCAGACTTTAGCTCGCAGGAGCGACCGCCACCGCCGGAGCAGACGCGTGAAGTCACCCCACCGCTGCCGGACCCGTTCGTCGACCAGGAGCGACAACCGGAAGATGCCGGGGTGGACCATTCTTCGAAGCATGGCGTCGATGAGGAGGTTCCGCTCGCTGATTCAGAATAATGGGGATCTGCGCATACCGGCGGTACTTCTTTTGGCGAAATGCCAGGAGCAAATCAGGGGGTTCTGAGCAGCCGTCGGCCAGTGCCAAACCGCTCGAGCATGAAGTGGAGGAGATTACTCGTGAAGCTGCGGGAGAAGCGCCGCCGGTGATACTGCGAACGTTGAGGCGAGTCGACGAGCAGTGGTCCGTCGTCGTGGAGGAAGCGGCGGCGGACGAAGAATTGGTTGCCTTGAAAGCCGTTATAGCCAGGACCCGAACCGACTTGAAAAATGTGCTCCAACGGCTGGGTCAGCTGTCTTCATTAGTTCAGGTATCCGCGCCCTCCTTTGATTGTTATTTTCCTGGTTACTCTTTGTAACGTCCTTTCTTTGTCGATGAGGCGACGCACAATACGGCTAAGGATCAACAGAAGTCCCTCTAGCGTGCTGCTGGGCTTGCTGCAGATAACACCAGGCTTCGGGAGGAGACCGTGCGTCTAGAGAACACAATGAAAGACCTACGTGAGCAACGCGACACGTTGCAATTGCATTGCGACGACTTAATGGAGTCTGAAGAAAAACTGCTGCGGGAAAAAAGAGGTATGGAGACCATTACGGCCCTGGTTTCATTTTATCTTTACTCTTCTTCTGTTCTCAAGTCTGAAGCTTTCGCGTGCAGATTTGCAGGATGTGTTTGAAGGTGCCGTGAAGCAAGGTACTGGTGTCTTCGTGTTACTTCGTTATTCTGCTGAGGGATTCTGACCCGCCTTTTCTTTTGTGCAGTTAAGGATCTGGAGAGTGAGGTGTCAATGCTCTGTGAAGTAGCTCGGAAGAACGAGACGGATCGTCTTGGTGAGTTGTCTGTGCACATGGTTTGTTCTTCCTCATCTTGTTAACTTTTTCTCTGTCTTGTAGCAATGGATCAGAGGAACCGGGCGCAGGTAAACGACTTGGCACAACGCTGCTGAAGCATGATTTGATGCCTTGGCGGAGGGAATTAAACCCGTCCTTGACATCGTCGAGTATGCTCCCGCCGATCCGCCTGCTGGTGTCCCAGGGCCTTTTGACATCATCCGCCGTGGCCAGCAGGCGTTGCGCTTCTTCAAGGCTTTCTGCACTGATGCCACCAAGAACGTGGCCGCCCATGTGCTTGGAGTGGTCCGCTCGCATTATCCTGGCGTGAAAAATGACCGAGTGAAGACAGGGTATGCGTAGGGGACCACCAAGGAGGAAGAAGATTGACTGGAGGAAGAGGCGAAGCCTGTAGTGGCACTGTTGACGGCAGATGTGCAACTCTTTCCCATAGAAGGGATTTACCTGCAAAAAACTATGATCTATTTGTATGTAAAGATAAAAAACTAGTAGTTTTTAACGCTGTTGCCCATAATGCCGCTTAAACAAATTTTAATTTTATATTCGGCTTTCCTTTGTTGGTACCGAAAACTGTCCTAGCTTGGACTCGCATTTTGCAAGGTGCCCGAGCATAGCTGGGGCCTTCCGAATGGTCAGAGAGTAGTGAGGATATTTATCCTTTTAGGGAGAATTGACGACTGATGCCCGTGCCTCTTGCCGGGGCTTGTGGAGACGGTGCTAACCTGCCCAAGCATCCCCGGGGCTTACGTGTTAGCGAAGACTTAACGGCCTAGGCGTCCCTGGGGCTTACGTGGTGGTGAAGCTGCACGCGCCTGGCGGGGGTTACGCTTGTCGTGGGCGATGGCTTCCCGAATCTATCGGGGTGGTCGATGAAGTGGCGAAGTTCAGCGGCCTGTCGGAGATAGAGCTTATGCGTTGACGTGACTAGGATGCCCGAACGGGTGCGGGGCTTACACGTTGTCATAATTGTGCTGCTCGAGTAGGTGCGGGGCTTACGCATTGGCGAAGTCGTGCTGCCCGAGCAGGTGCGGGACTTACGCATTGCGAAGTCGTGCTGCCCGAGCAGGTGCAGGGCTTACGCATTGGCGAAGTCGTGCTGCCCGAGCAGGTGCGGGGCTTACGCATTGGCGACGAATTCACTGATCTGCGATTGTAGACATTCATGTGTATAGAAGCAATATGATTTTTATTGAAGTAACAAAAAATACACATATCTGCCTTGACACTCTGTCAAGGATAGAAGCGACGGAGGTGCTCAATGTTCTAGGAGTTGGGGATGTCAACGCCATCAAGGTTGCACAGCCTGTACAAGCCTGGCCGAGTTATGGCTCTAACCATGTATGGTCCCTCCCATGGAGAAGGAAGCTTGTGCATGCCCTCCTTGTTCTGTTTGCGTCGAAGGACGAGGTTGCCGACCGTGAAGAACCTGACATTGACGTTCCGGTTATAATATCGTCGCATCCCCTATAGGTATTTGGCCGTGCGTATGCCGGAGGCCAGATGCTCTTCTTCGAGTCTATCGATGTCCTTTGCTCGTGCACCGTCAGACCTTTCTTCATTGTAGTTCTCAATTCTAGGAGCTCGCAAAGCGACGTCGGCTGGTAGCACTGCTTGTGATCCGTAGACCATAAAATATGGAGATACACCAGTATTGCGACTAGGCTATGACCTCAAACCCCATACGACTGCTGGCAACTCGTTGATCCAGTTTCCTGGGCTTCTTTTGATGACTTCATGTAAGCGCTTCTTGAGGGTGTCGAACAACATTCCAGTTGCTCTTCCAACTTGTCCATGAGCTCAAGGGTGAGTCACTGAGACATACTTTACCACGATGCTTCTTTCGTTGCAGAAATCCCAGAAGTCGCTTCCAGTGAAAGTAGTACCCGGGTCGGTGATGATGCTGTTCGGAAGGCCGAAACGATGAGAGATGTCATTGAAGAACTCCGCAGCTTTGGCCGTTGTTGCCTTCACCAATGGCTTGTAATCAATCCACTTGGAGAATTTGTCGATGGCGACGTACACGCAGTGGTAGCCCCCTTTAGCTGCCTTGAAAGGACCTATCTTGTCGAGTCCCCAAGTAGCGAATGGCCAGGATGTAGGTATGGTCTGTAGCTCCTGTGCTGGGACGTGTATTTGCTTTGCGAAAAACAGGCACGCCTCGCAGTGACGTACAATCTTCTCGGTGTCCTGGACGGCAGTTGGCCAGTAAAATCCTGCTCTGAAAGCTTTGCCGACCAGAGTGCGTGAGGCTGCGTGGTTTCCACACATGCCTCCATGTACTTCTTGGAGTATCTTGATGCCCTCTTCGCGTGTGACGCACTTCTAGAATACTTCGCTCCTGGTGTTTTTACACATGAGCTTGTTGTCGACGAGGACGTAATTCTTGGATCGTCTCACAAGACGTTCTGCTTCTATTTTGTCTTCGGGGATTTTGGCTTCGAGCAGATAGGCGATGAAGGGTGCCCTCTGTAACACCCCAGGTGTTAGTCACGAGCTAACCAGCGAGTGTGTACCTAATCAAGTTATTTCAATCAATTGATCCTAATCACTATTTCATATTCATCTCCATCTACCTTGATCATTGGAGAAGTTGCATGAAGATTTAAATCGGATAGTCACATGAGATGACAAGCCCTCTGCTTGATTGGAATGCAGGACTACGTGAACATGAGCATACAAAGCCAACCAAACCTTGCAACCTTGCCCAAACAACTCTACTGGAACTCTACAACAAAAGTTATGAAGGTTTCATGTTGAGAAAATGTCAAGAAAATACCTCAATTGGCCTAAATATCCAAATTGAGCTCTCTAATGATCTTACTTTGACCAAAGTGGAAATATTATTTTGGAGCATGAAATGAAGTTTGACCCAAAATAAAAGTTACAGATATTTTGGAGTAGAACAAATGTTATTTTTGGACCAAATCATGACTCAAACCCTAAGTGCCTCAAAAAGTGAACTCAAGACAGAAGAAAAATCTGATTTCAGGACTTGGGTAAATTCTAAGTCTGAAAATGGTGTTGATTTCATGGCTTTCCCGTGTTCACCAAATTTCGTTAAGCAACTTGAGTTGGACCAAATATAAAAGTTGTCACAAACTCTTTGGAGCACAACATATTCAAATTTGAGGTCAATCCGACTTCGTTTGACAAGAGTTGCCACTCGATCCTTGATCGTAATTGGGCTGTTGACAGCATCAACTTTAGAGCTAATTATCTCCTAATTGGTTGATCAACCAGCCAAGGATCCTTAATCAAACTCGTAGAGAATTCTGAGTTCTACAACTTTGCCTCTTGCACTGAGATCCGAATATCGCTGGAATATGCCGTTTTCCACCGCCCAAACCAGCCCCGACAGCGCTCGCCACGTGTTCGACAAATTGCTGCAAAGGGGGACGCGCGGCGCCCTTGCTCAGAGCTCGCCCCCACCATTGCTGCCACCTTGCTCTCTCTCTCTGTCCTCGCCCCTGTCCGAAGAAGGCGACGCCAGAGCGCTCCCTAGCGTCCTCTGCTCACTCCCAACTCCATTCCCCTCGCCCTCCCTCGCGTTCTCATCCCTCTGCCCCCATGGCCGGCAGCAGGAGCAGCCGACGCCATTGCCGCCTGCCAAGCTTTGACCTGCTGCTGCTCTTGCATCCTCTGGCCAAATCGACGGCACCATCATCATCCTTTCTTCGTGCCGTGCCCGGAAGACCTTTCCCCGTGCCCTTCGTCGCCGGAGCACCGCTCGCCGCGGTGGTCGCTGCTGCTGCCGCTGCATGCGCGCGGACTAGGTGCCTCGGGCCAGCACCGGTCGTGCTTCCACCACCGGGGGGTGCGCCGGCCACCTAGGCAGGCCGCGGCTCTGCTCCGCTGGCCGGAGCCAGCCGACAGCCACGGCCATGGCCATCTCCCTCTCCTTGTCTGTGCGGGCGAACTGGAGGAAGAAGAAGACTCCCTCTCTGTGGATGACAAGTGGGCCCCACGGTTTCTAATGTGCAGCAAAAATTTACAGGATTTGTGTTGTGTTTAAAAATCCATATCTAGCTCTAGGAAGCTCCAAAATTAGTGAGACAAGTTTTGATGTGGTCCTAGTAAAGTGCTCTGCATGTTAATATAAATAGTTGTGCCATTCATGCATGTTTTTATTCTGTAGAAATTGATTAGGAAAAGTGATTTAAGAAATATATTAACTTGCTTTTGGTCACATTTTGAGAAATATAAGTCCAACAATTGTGGTTCCAATTTTGTTAGTCTTCTAATAACATGTACTAGCTCCTAAGAATATAAAACATACATGTTGTTTACTGTTTTCAAGGTGTTTCACATTAATCTTTTTAAATAGGAAATAAATGGTTGAATTGCTTGTTATTTTTGTAATTTGAGTTGTATTACTCCAAATGGCATGAAAATTTAATTGTAGACTCTCTGTATAATGTGTAAGGTATGGTTAAAATTTCATGATTTATGGTGCTTGTATGACTGAGTTGTTGATTTATCTTGTTTGATGCCTATTAAGTAGATTTAAATGCTTTATAAATATTATATAGATGTAAAAATGGAAAATGGTACTCCACCATCTTTGTATGATGTTGTAGTAACCTGAAAAACACTAACATGGCCATGTGTCCACTGAAAGTGTGATGTTATAGATTTATCTTGCTCTCCAATGCATTGTTGAATTATAAATTTGTCTATTTTGTGGTAATTAAATTATAATACCTGAGAAGGTAAAATTTGTTCAGTAGTCATGATTTGTATGCATATACCTTTCATAAAAGTTTGGGATGCCTTTGAGGTGTTTACCATATAACTTAAATAATTAAATAATAGGATTTTTATGTAGTAGTTAGTGAATAATTATGGGCAAATGAATATATATATATATATATGTTTCTTGTGATTCCTTAATATGCTTTGGTCTGAGATGAATCTTGTATGACCATGCAATGATGTTTGGAGCTATCTAAATAGCCCATTCCTATGTGTGCTTGGGTGATATTTAAGTGAAAAGCATGTTTTGCTTACATGCCGAAAATGGCTGCAGGCATAGTCCCTGTTGTTGTGGAGGTTTCTCCATGAAAATGATGTTTCATGAAAATGTGTTCTATACAAAAGTTGTAGCCAACTTCTATGTCTAGCTTGTCCTAAAATTTCTTGTTCATAGGCCTGATAGTTTAGGAGTTATGGCTTTTGGAAGTTTGCTGTCAGGTTTTGCCAATTTTCTGTCCAGATCTGAATGTTTGTTTTGTTTGACCAATTTATTATTTGAATCACCTCTTAGTGATAATAAAGAAGTTGTATTATATTTCTATGTCTTTCCAAATTGTCTATGATCATCCCTTTTGGTGGTCTAAATCTCTAGTTATGATTGTTTGAGTTGGGAGGACAGAATCTGTCCAAGTCTGGACAGAGCTGTCTTCTTTGTGTTGTTTGACCTTTATATGAATTAAATCATCTGAAGAGGATAATACCAAAGTTGTAGACAATTTCAATAGCTTTCTAGAAAGCCTTAGATCACCCTGGTTGGATGTATATAGCTTCAGTTATGGTTAAATCTTGTGCTTGCTGTCCTGCTGTCCTTAAAATGCCCATGTGAGATTATGATTGCTTTCATGTTGCCTTTCTTGGTGGCATTGTTAGCTCATGGTTCAGTGATGCTAGATTAACATGTCTTGTATTACTTTCTCTTATTTATACATGTGTATTGTACATCTCATTTAGGTACAATAGATGATGAACACGTGAACATGAAGGACATGATGATGGAACTAACCACAAGACGGTGTGGTGGACTAATCACGAAGGTGGAAGGACTAATCGAGTGCTTGGATGGGAAATGCTCGTCGAACAAGTGTCATCTAACAAACACTAACTTAGTGCTGAACCCCAGGCAAGCCCCGGAGCATCGCTAAGCCTCCACTTATCTCTTTTTATAAATGCACCGGTCTTTATTAAATCGTATGTTTGTGCATTTAAGTAAAGGAGTTGGTTTGAAACCGTTGCTGCATATCTACCTTGTCTACTATATATGTGAACCTGATACTATTACTAGACAGGTGTCCGATCTTATGCTTAGCCCTGCTTAGACCGGTAGAAGTCAGGTGATTTCCTGTCATCCGCGAGAAAGTCGGGTGATTTCCTGTCATCCGCGAGTGTAGGTGGTGACTGACGAGATCCACATGGTTGGCTATATATGTCACCATGCCACAATGAAATAATGAGAGAATCAAGGCTAGGTAGCGGGGAGCTGCATGACATGGGTCATGTTGACTTCGGTGCTGCTTGCGGCCGACTAGGACTGAGGCCACCAGACATCAGTTGAGATTGAAGGACATCGTCACATAGCTGGCCAGATAAGTCGTTCTGACCGCGAAGCCGAGTATTTCTTTCTGAGCCGAGCTTTGGTGCGACTAGGCAGACATATTCTGGAGGTAGAAAGTATGTGCGGAGACACCATTTTACCAAGGGCAAGTCAGAGACCTGATGCATCCTGGAAGTGGGTTGGTCTCTGAGAATATGGTCCCCGCCAAACTCGCGACATATTGTGTCTCAGAAGGATTTAACGGTGACCCAAGAAGCCAGTGGCTCGGCTGACAGGGTTTGTGATTGGCATATTTGCCAGCTGGTACAATCGATTCGAATCGCCATCTCTCCTGGTTAGTGAGAAACTGAACTGATCTTCTGGTGAGGTAGAGGTTAACAACTTGAACATAATGATTATGGTGAGATGAGGTTGATATCTGTGGATATCGGAAATCATATGGTTTTATTGATTGCTATAATATCAAGTGATTGTTTAGTATAGCTGCAAACCTTAGCTTAATAGCTTAACTAAAATCGAAGCTGAATCACATCTAAAACTTATAAGTTGAGGAACTATTATAGTAATGCTTTTTATGCAAAAATGTTGCTATCTTCTGAGCTCCACCAAATAAGCCTTGCATATCTTTGAGAGTCTTTTTTTTTACTTCCTGCCGGGTAAGTCTACCTGAGTACAATTGAGTACTCAGGGTTTTATTCCCAATGTTGCAGGAGGAATGCTTGGTTGACTAAAGAGTTACTTCTATCCTTCGGGAGAGAAAGACTAGACCTTGGGCAAGGTCATGTTGTCTGTCTCATCTATGTTGCTGTGACTGGTCGGTACTTGGCACTGTATTATGAAATTAAGCTTATGTAAAATGATTTCATTTCCGCTATTGAACTTTTATGTAAAAGTTTATCTTGTACTCTAATGTATTTGAAATATGTGCGAATCCATGTATCATGTGTATGTGTACTGCTGAGTTTCTGTGATTCTTGGGGTATGTACTGTGTAAAAGTTTGAAATCCTTCGAGATTTCACGGACTACCGGGTTTATATTGGCTCAAGTGTGGCTCGATAGCTGGGAAAACAGCTGTCGCTGTACTTGTGCTCGTATAAATTGGTTGGTTCTGTTACAGTTGGTACCAGAGCAAAAATTCAGCATGTACCGTCACATGAGTATTTAAAAATAATAAGTTTTGAGTTTGCAAAACTAATTACCAACTTATAGCTATATATATAGGTGTTTTAAACAAATGGTTTGAACAAACTAAGTGTGCCAAGGACCAAGTCTTATAGCCCATATTAGGATTATTAGGTGGCTTATTTAAGTACTAATTTGGGGAAATTGCATCATGTTTCTATTTGCGGTTCATTTGGCTTTATCGTGCGGATAATTATGAACTGTCGGTTTCTTATTGCTTCTTATGGGCCAATGTGCCACGTCGAATGAGGTAAGATGAGATGTGAGTGTACGATCGAACAACCGTCGATCTATGGTGAGTGTTTATAGTTACTGAAGTGAGTACATGTGATTCATATGTGTACTTATGGAAGTATGATGGAGTAATTACTTTCTTGGGGTCGCAAGTGCTCATGGGAGCATTTCCGACAAAAAGTGCTTCTTATTGCCATGCATACATGTGGGGTTGGGCTAAAATGAATCTTCTGCAGGTACGCTAACCTCAAATGCATATATGGTAGTTAACGACTAGCTATATACCGAGAGAGTACGTAGGTTATGCCACGGACTTAGAATGTATTTGCCATGTTATATAGGCAACTAAGTGAGAACGAATAGGACGAGCATGCATCATGATTGTTGCATCATGTGATTGTTGCTTGTTGCATAAGTATGCTTCTTCTCACCCTTGTTCTACGTTGTCTGAATAGCCTTATTAAGTTTACAACTTGTGTTGCCTCTCTTCCTTGCTTGTTTTGAAATCATAAGAGTTGCTAAACCTTTAAGTAGCCTCTATAAGTATTTCTCAACCATAAATCTTGGCAGAAGCTAAACCAATTCTGCCTGTAGGCTTTTCATTTGGCACAATAGACCCACCTGAGTTTTCTCTTAATGCTAGCCTATGGTTGTCATATGTTCTTGTTCAAGATCTATGAAACCATGCCTGTATTTTCTTTCATCTAAAGCCTTATCCAAATCCTATCTGGAGTGTCTCCTCTAATCCTTCTAGATGTCAGGATGATAGCTTGATCTCTATTAAATTAGATCTTATAATCTTTTCTTTGGAAATTAGGTTATGCAAAATCGATCACCCCTACAAATGATTTGATCTAATCTGTTCCTTGTTTCCAGCAGTCATCTCCACATCTAGAGAATGTTCTGGTTTCAGTCTGTAAAGCTTGCCTACATCATGTTCATTGGAGTCTTTGCCCAAATCCTTGATTTGAACCTCTTCTCAGCTTACCCAGAAGTTTCCTTGTAATCTTTTCATTATGGATCATGTTATGGTTTTATCAGTTCAATCTCACAAATCATGCATTGAATCTGTCCCATGATCAAGTTGTTTTCCCAGTCTCTCTAAAGGCCTAGCAATGTTGATCATTAAGAGTCTCCTAGTACTAATTAATGGTACACAAGCTCATGCCATTGGATGGTCTGAAGGTTTCTTGATAGATGCGAGATGCATGTGGAATTATAGAATCTCAAGTTAGTTATTCTTGGTAGCTAACCTATATTTCTCTTATGCCATGTTTCTATCTAGACCCTCTCCTTGTTACTCACTTGATGGAAACCATCTTGTGTGAGTTGAATCTCTCCTTCCCCATTTTCCTTGTATTCTTTCTGTATGAATCATGATGTTTGTCAACTCAACCTATGATTGTTGTATGTAGTTGGTTCATGAGACATCTGGTTGTCTATGGTTATCTTCTTCTCAAGATGCTTGTCAATCTTTGTCTCATGATTTTCCCTCCTTCTATCTAATCTCTTGTAAATCATGGGTTGGGTAATCTCCATACTAGACACATGGAAACCGCGTGGGACTGAAGCAAAGCCTCATGTACTGCTATTTTGGCAACTAATCTATCTTCTAACTCATGTTTTCATTGCCAAATCATGCTCTTGTTGGCTATTAACCCTATAATTGATTGTAGTAGCTTATCTTCCCTCTGCGAAATGTCATCCTTGCACAAATCTATCCTTGCCACGCATGATTTTCTCATTGGTTGTATGTTCATTTATGTTGTTATGATCCGTGATCGATGATACTGCGATGAAACCGAGGACATCCTGTGGATCGCAACCACTAGGATGTGTTGCTCGGCACGTGCGAATATCGAGGTCTCTAGTCATGATACATTGCAGAACTACACCGATGCGTAATATCTTGTATCTCCCAATCTATCCATGTTTCTTAAAATTTCTCGTTGGTCATGTTTGATAGTGGTGTTATGATTATTGACTGATGGTGCCGTGACGAAATCGAGAACCTCTTTGTGGGGACGCCCAATAAAGTAGTGCTTCTCGGCACACGTTGGTATCACGGCCTCTAATCGTAATCCATTATGAAGTAATAACAATGTGTCGTCTTCCATGGATTTTTCCTAAATCTATCTTTGAAGGTGTCTCTAATTCAACTTGATTTATCCCTATGTTTCTTGATCTATCTTGCAAAGTCCTTATCGACTCGATCCTTCAATGTTCTATCAGAAGGTACAGATGTTTGTCAAGTATATAGCTTCCTTCAGAAGTCACAAAGAGAATGATCTTTGAAGAGCAAGTCACTGACATCAACATTGACATACTACAAGATGTGGTAAACAAAGAATCTGACATGATCTACTAGGGCATATCAACCAGCACCTGCCATTATTGTGGGATCAAAAGAGCACATGAACTTTAAAGTTATCTACAAAGTATCAGTCAGGCAATAGTTAGCAGGATGTGATATGTTTTCTGATAGGTTATTTGCAAGTCCACTAGCTTCTATCCAAGTTCAATATCTATTTGCATGAAGATCATACAGTCAAAATAAATCTTCTCATGTGTTGCTCCATGTCTGCTGACCGTGATGGTGACCTTGTGCATGTATATCATCTGCAACCATTTGCTACAGAAGCTGAAGATGTAGAGTCTTTTTAAGGACAACTAACTAGTTATCCCAGTGTGAAGAATAGTCTGCAGCTAAGCAATGAAGTGTATTTGGTTCTTGTATCAAGAAGGAACAAGACCGGCCGTTATTAGTTTCTGCTCGATGAGATGATTGCCTCTGCTGATGAAATGCAGAAGTTTGTTCATTCGCTCTCTCATGTGAGCAATGTATTGCCCAATTGGATTAGTCTGTTTGACATAAAGAAATGGATGCATGAAATAGCCAAATAGACCACTATCATGAAGTGTTGTTTCATGGTAACAAGTATGTCCCGTGGTTATATAGAAGTAGTTAACCCCGTTTTTGAAGGCCATGTCTTATAGAACAATGCTATACAAGAAACCTATAAGCCAATTGGTACTGTTTATGGTACTCTCACTTCCAAGGCCTTGCTATAATGAAGCCAATTCCATCTTTGTCAATCACTCAGATAGTGCAAACTATGGTTTCAGCCTAGTGAAGAGCTACAAAAGACACCCCAACAGATGAAGTCAATACCATAGTACATCTTGGTGCAATCAGGTGCCCTGTTTGATACTCTATGGTATGGACAACAAAAAGGACATTAAAAAAATCAAAATCAGTTCCTTATTCTTGATCGGTCAAGGTGTTCTACCACTCAACTCTTAAGAGTGTGAAGTGAAGACAAGTTGAATTATGTCAAACAACATATTTCAGATTTCTATTTGAAAACCCTCTGATCTCGGATTGCTGATGCAAAAATAAGAAGGTTACCCAATGTCAAAAGTAGTTCAACAAGTTGGTTTTGTTAATTCATGGTTGTATCATGAAGAAAGTTGTACTCAAGTTGTTGGTAGAGGACTGCTTCTCAAAACTTTGTGAGTAAACACTCTACACAACCAACCTCATTAAACCTACCAATCCGCTTCAATCTTGTTTATTCTCGGCTGCAAATGAGAATACATAAGTTTGGGATTGCTCATCGGTTTTCCTCGTGTACAAAAAGGTTTTTGATTCTATGCAGGAATTTGTGATCTATCTCATCAACCTGCACAATTCATGTCTGTCTAGACTAACCATCGTGCAAATGTGTATGCCAAGTTGCATATTGCACAAACTTTTGCTACTGCATGGTGCACCCCAAACCATTGTCTCGGATCATGAACCATAGTTTTCAGCTCATTTTGGAAGCATTTACAAGAATCACCTTACTCGAGTAAATGCCTGCCAGAATCTTGTGCCTTGGAATAGAATGGAGTGTAACCATATGCATCTGTATGCCTACACTTGTCACTTGATGTCCTCTGTGCCTTTTATCATGGAGTGACAGAAAACTTTGTGTACATAATGAAACTAAACCAGAGTTCGTCCTATCTTCAGCATAGCATACCTCAGGCCAATCAGAAAGAATTAATCAAATCTTGGAATACATATTAAGAGCATATGTATTTTGTTTTCAAGGATCTTGTCAAAAATGGCTACTGCTATTAGTGTTTTTCTTACAACAATAGTTATAAAGATGTCACCTCAGACTCACCCAAAATGATTGTTGCTGCTTGGACAAGGATTTCTTTATTTTAATGGTCATCAAAGCACTGAACCAACAGAATTAGCTATCACAGTCGCCGTTCACTCAACAGATTCAGATAATTCTGTGTTGCCATCAGAGAAAAGAAAACTGCACACATGGAACCTCGTGTAGCTTTCCATCAGTCTGCATTTTAGTAATTTGGCCTCTACAATACGCATAAATCTTGGATGTTGGTTAGCCGATTTCCTCTGCTCAGCAAATATCTTCCTCGTCTATGATCTCATCCCATATGAGAATGGTGGTATATGCTATATCCACTAGAGAAACAGATGTTCTGAAGCTACTCTTGGACACTCCAATTCACACCCTCATACTAAGAGTGCTAATCGGGATGTTTTGTCTTGGATTCCTCCCGAAGTAACAATGCTTCATAAAAATCGATGAAAGAAATTCTTCAAAACAAGAGTCAACTACAAAGAATTCTTGAATGATCAGAAAGTTGTCCTATCCTTAATGATCTCTCTTGCATTTGCACCATGGTAAATGGAGGTACATGATATCTTGGAGTAACGACTCAACAAACCCTTGCCGTCCATACAATTTCATGAGC
Source organism: Eremochloa ophiuroides (assembly GCA_038502445.1). Lineage (NCBI taxonomy): Eukaryota > Viridiplantae > Streptophyta > Magnoliopsida > Poales > Poaceae > Eremochloa > Eremochloa ophiuroides. The sequence continues at coordinate 17,668,118 of JAHLJS010000009.1, read as the reverse complement.
CATGAGGTGATCACTCCTGCCTACCAGTGTTATGGAATTTTTACGTAGCCTTAGCCTGTACTAGCACCACCTTGAATGGGTTACATTCTTTTCTGCCCTTGAAAGCTCTTACGTTCCGAATCTCGGGACGAGATTCTTTTAAGGGGGGAAGGCTGTAACACCCCAGGTGTTAGTCACGAACTAACCAGCGAGTGTGTACCCAATCAAGTTATTTCAATCAATTGATCCTAATCACTATTTCATATTCATCTCCATCTACCTTGATCATTGGAGAAGTTGCATGAAGATTTAAATCGGATAGTCACATGAGATGACAAGCCCTCTGCTTGATTGGATTGCAGGACTACGTGAACAAGAGCATACAAAGCCAACCAAACCTTGCAACCTTTCCCAAACAACTCTACTTGAACTCTACAACAAAAGTCATGAAGGTTTCATGTTGAGAAAATGTCAAGAAAATACCTCAATTGGCCTAAATATCCAAATTGAGCTCTCTAATGATCTTACTTTGACCAAAGTGGAAATATTATTTTGGGGCAAGAAATGAAGTTTGACCCAAAATAAAAGTTACAGATATTTTGGAGTAGAACAAATGTTATTTTTGGACCAAGTCATGATTCAAACCCTAAGTGCCTCAAAAAGTGAACACAAGATAGAAGAAAAAAATCTGATTTCAGGACTTGGGTAAATTCTAAGTCTGAAAATGGTGTTGATTTCATGGCTTTCCCGTGTTCACCAAATTTCGTTAAGCAACTTGAGTTGGACCAAATATAAAAGTTGTCACAAACTCTTTGGAGCACAACATATTCAAATTTGAGGTCAATCCGACTTCGTTTGACAAGAGTTGCCACTCGATCCTTGATCGTAATTGGGCTGTTGACAGCATCAACTTTAGAGCTCATTATCTCCTAATTGGTTGATCAACCAGCCAAGGATCCTTAATCAAACTCGTAGAGAATTCAATGTTCTTCAACTTTGCCTCTTGCACCGAGATCCGAATATCGCTGGAATATGCCGTTTTCCACCGCCCAAACCAGCCCCGACAGCGCTTGCCACGTGTTCGATGGATTGCTGCAAAGGGGGACGCGCAGCGCCCTTGCTCAGAGCTCGCCCCCACCATTGCTGCCACCTTGCTCTCTCTCTGTCTGTCCTCGCCCCTGTCCGAAAAAGGCGACGCCAGAGCGCTCCCTAGCGTCCTCTGCTCACTCCCAACTCCATTCCCCTCGCCCTCCCTCGCGTTCTCATCCCTCTGCCCCCATGGCCGGCAGCAGGAGCAGCCGACGCCATTGCCGCCTGCCAAGTTCTGAGCTGCTGCTGCTCTTGCATCCTCTGGCCAAATCGATGGCGCCATCATCATCCTCTCTTCGTGCCGTGCCCGGAAGACCTTTTCCCCGTGCCCTTCGTCGCCGGAGCACCGCTCGCCGCGGTGGTCGCTGCTGCTGCCGCTGCATGCGCGCGGACTAGGTGCCTCGGGCCAGCTCCGGTTGTGCTTCCACCACCGGGGGGGTGCGCCGGCCACCTAGGCAGGCCGCGGCTCTGCTCCGCCGCTGCTCGGCTGGCCGCTGGCCGGAGCCAGCCGACAGCCACGGCCATGGCCATCTCCCTCTCCTTGTCTGTGCGAGCGAACTGGAGGAAGAAGAAGACTCCCTCTCTGTGGATGACAAGTGGGCCCCACGGTTTCTAATGTGCAGCAAAAATTTATAGGATTTGTTTTGTGTTTAAAAATCCATATCTAGCTCTAGGAAGCTCCAAAATTAGTGAGACAAGTTTTGATGTGTTCCTAGTAAAGTGCTCTGCATGTTAATATAAATAGTTGTGCCATTCATGCATGTTTTTATTCTGTAGAAATTGATTAGGAAAAGTGGTTTAAGAAATATATTAACTTGCTTTTGGTCACATTTTGAGAAATATAAGTCCAATAATTGTGGTTCTAATTTTGTTAGTCTTCTAATAACATGTACTAGCTCCTAAGAATATAAAACATACATGTTGTTTACGGTTTTCAAGGTGTTTCACATTAAACTTTTTAAATAGGAAATAAATGGTTGAATTACTTGTTATTTTTGTAACTGGAGTTGTATTACTCCAAATGGCATGAAAATTTAATTGTAGACTCTCTGTATGATGTGTAAGGTATGGTTAAAATTTCATGATTTATGGTGCATGTATGACTGAGTTGTTGATTTATCTTGTTTGATGCCTATTAAGTAGATTTAAATGCTTTATAAATATTATATAGATGTAAAAATGGAAAATGGTACTCCGCCATCTTTGTATGATGTTGTAGTAACCTGAGAAACACTAACATGGCCATGTGTCCACTGAAAGTGTGATGTTGTAGATTTATCTTGCTCTCCAATGCATTGTTGAATTATAAATTTGTCTATTTTATGGTAATTAAATTATAATACCTGAGAAGGTAAAATTTGTTCAGTAGTCATTATTTGTATGCATATACCTCTCATAAAAGTTTGGGATGCCTTTGAGGTGTTTACCAAATAACTTAAATAATTAAATAATAGGATTTTTATGTAATAGTTAGTGAATAATTATGGGCAAATGAATATATATATATGTTTCTTGTGATTCCTTAATATGCTTTGGTCTGAGATGAATCTTGTATGACCATGCAATGATGTTTGGAGCTATCTAAATAGCCCATTCCAATGTGTGCTTGGGTGATATTTAAGTGAAAAGCATGTTTTGCTTACATGCCGAAAATGGCTGCAGGCATAGTCCCTGTTGTTATGGTGGTTTCTCCATGAAAATGATGTTTTATGAAAATGTGTTCTATACAAAAGTTGTAGCCAACTTCTATGTCTAGCTTGTCCTAAAATTTCTTGTTCATAGGCCTGATAGTTTAGGAGTTATAGCTTTTGGAAGTTTGCTGTCAGGTTTTGCCAATTTTCTGTCCAGATCTGAATGTTTGTTTTGTTTGACCAATTTATGCTTTGAATCACCTCTCGGTGATAATAAAGAAGTTGTAATATATTTCTATGTATTTCCAAATTGTCTATGATCATCCCTTTTGGTGGTCTAAATCTCTAGTTATGATTGTTTGAGTTGGCAGGACAGAATCTGTCCAAGTCTGGACAGAGCTGTCTTCTTTGTGTTGTTTGACCTTTATATGAATTAAATCATCTGAAGAGGATAATACCAAAGTTGTAGACAATTTTAATAGCTTTCCATAAAGGCTTAGATCACCCTGGTTGGATGTATATAGCTTCAGTTATGGTTAAATCTTGTGCTTGCTGTCCTGCTGTCCTTAAAATGCCCATGTGAGATTATGATTGCTTTCATGTTGCCTTTCTTGGTGGCATTGTTAGCTCATGGTTCAGTGATGCTAGATTAACATGTCTTGTATTACTTTCTCTTATTTATACATGTGTATTGTGCATCTCATTTAGGTACGATGGATGATGAACACGTGAACATGAAGGACATGATGATGCAACTAACCACAAGACGGTGTGGTGGACTAATCACGAAGGTGGAAGGACTAATCGAGTGTTTGGATGGGAAATGCTCATCGAACAAGTGTCATCTAACAAACACTAACTTAGTGCTGAACCCCAGGCAAGCCCCGGAGCATCCCTAAGCCTCCACCTATCTCTTTTTATAAATGCACCGGTCTTTATTAAATCGTATATTTTTGCATTTAAGTATAGGAGTTGGTTTGAAACCGTTGCTGCATATCTACCTTGTCTACTATATATGTGAACCTGATACTATTACTAGACATGTGACCGATCTTATGCTTAGCCCTGCTTAGACCGGTAGAAGTCGGGTGATTTCCTGTCATCCGCGAGTGTAGGTGGTGACTGACGAGATCCACATGGTTGGCTATATGTGTCACCATGCCACAATGAAATAATGAGAGAATCAAGGCTAGGTAGCGGGGAGCTGCATGACATGGGTCATGTTGACTTCGGTGCTGCTTGCGGCCGACTAGGACTGAGGCCACCAGACATCAGTTGAGATTGAAGGACGTCGTCACATAGCTGGCCAGATAAGTCGTTCTGACCGCGAAGCCGAGTATTTCTTTCTGAGCCGAGCTTTGGTGCGACTAGGCAGACATATTCTGGAGGTAGAAAGTATGTGCGGAGACACCATTTTACCAAGGGCAGGTCAGCGACCTGATGCATCCTGGAAGTGGGTTGGTCTCTGAGAATATGGTCCCCGCCAAACTCGCGACATATTGTGTCTCAGAAGGATTTAACGGTGACCCAAGAAGCCAGTGGCTCGGCTGACAGGGTTTGTGATTGGCATATTTGCCAGCTGGTACAATCGATTCGAATCGCCATCTCTCCTGGTTAGTGAGAAACTGAATTGATCTTCTGGTGAGGAAGAGGTTAACAACTTGAACATAATGATTATGGTGAGATGAGGTTGATATCTGTGGATATCGGAAATCATATGGTTTTATTGATTGCTATAATATCAAGTGATTGTTTAGTATAGCTGCAAACCTTAGCTTAATAGCTTAACTGAAATCGAAGCTGAATCACATCTAAAACTTATAAGTTGAGGAACTATTATAGTAATGCTTTTTATGCAAAAATGTTGCTATCCTCTGAGCTCCACCAAATAAGCCTTGCATATCCTTGAGAGTCTTTTTATTTACTTCCTGTCTGGTAAGTCTAGCTGAGTACAATTGAGTACTCAGGGTTTTATTCCCAATGTTGCAGGAGGAATGCTTGGTTGACTAAAGAGTTACTTCTATCCTTCGGGAGAGGAAGACTAGACCTTGGGCAAGGTCATGTTATCTGTCTCATCTATGTTGCTGTGACTGGTCGGTACTTGGCACTGTATTATGAAATTAAGCTTATGTAAAACGATTTCGTTTCCGCTATCGAACTTTTATGTAAAAGTTTATCTTGTACTCTGATGTATTTGAAATATGTGCGAATCTATGTATCATGTGTATGTGTACTGCTGAGTTTCTGCGATCCTTGGGGTATGTACTGTGTAAAAGTTTAAAATCCTTCGAGATTTCGCGGACTACCGGGTTTATATTGGCTCAAGTGTGGCTTGATAGCTAGGAAAACAGCTGTCGCTGTACTTGTGCTCGTATAAATTGGTCAGTTCTGTTACACCCTCCAATCATCTGTAGAATCAGAGATGCAAGCTGCTATTTGATCCGGACAGGAGCGCTTCGGCCTCTTCTTCTTCTGGGATGGAGGCACGGACCAAGTCTTGAACGAAGACGCCGGGAGGAATATTAGCTCGTTACGAACCGAGCTTAGATAGCTCGTCAGCTGCCTGGTTTTTAGCTCGGACGATGTGGTGAAACTCGATGCCCAAGAATTTTCCTTCGCGCTTTCTGATTGCGGCGACGTAGGCGTCCATCTTCTCGCTGTTACAGTCCCAATCTTTGTTTACCTGATTGATAACCAGAGCAGAGTCCCCATATACCATCAACCGCCGGATGCCGAGCTCGGAGGCGATCTGTAGGCCGTGGATGGCGGCTTCGTATTCGGCAGCGTTGTTGGAGGCTTTGAAATAGATTCTCAATACGTAGCGGAGGCGTTCGCCGGTCGGTGATATGAGGAGTACGCCGGCGCCTGCGCCTCCAATGCTGAGGGACCCTTCGAAATACATCGTCCAGTGTTCCTCGAGCTTAGTTGGTACTTGCTCCTGCACTTCCGTCCATTCGGCGATGAAGTCAGCCAACACCTAAGACTTGACCAGTCGTTCGGCTGTGGAACTCCAGAGAATAAGTCCCTAGCTCCACAGCGCATTTCATGATTCTCCCGTTGGCATCTTTATTGCATAGGATATTGCTGAGAGGATGTTGGGTGACCACTACAATTTGATGAGCCTCAAAATAATGACGGAGCTTGCGTGATGTGATGAGGATGGCGTAGATCAGCTTCTGGACCGTCGGGTAGCGAGCTTTGGACTCGTTTAAAACTTCGCTAATGAAATAAACTAGTCGCTGAACCAGATATGCGTGACCATCTTCCTCCCGTTCGACTGACTATCGCCGTGTTGACAACATTGCTTGTCGCGGCGATATAGAGGAGCAGAGTTTCACCCTTTTTGGGAGCTGTAAGGAGCGGAGGGTGTACCAGGAACTGCTTTAGGTCCTTGAAGGCCTGGTCGGTTTCTTCTGACCAGACAAATTTTTCGCCTGCCTTGAGGAGCTTGAAGAAGGGGAGGCCTTTTTCACCTAACCTGGAGATGAATCGGCTTAGGGCCGCCATGCACCTAGTGAGCTTCTGGACATCCTTGACGTTGGTCAGGGGCTTCATTCTCATGACAGCCTCGATCTTTTCTGGGTTGGGGAGTATGCCTCGTTTGCTGACGATGTTGCCGAGCAGGTTGCCCGACGGTACGCCAAAAATGCACTTGGAGCGGTTCAGTTTCCATTGGAATTCATCCAACTTCTTGAAGATTGCTTCAAGGTTGGAGATGAGGTCTTCAGCCTTCCGGGTTTTTATGACGACGTCATCGACATAAGCTGCTGGCGTTGCCGAGAATGAGATCCTTGAGGCATGCCTGGATGGCCCGCTGGTATGTCAGGCTAGCGTTCTTCAGGCCAAAGGACATGGTCTTGTAGTAGTAGGCCCCGAAGGGAGTAATGAAGGAGGTTTTCTCCTGGTCTTCTTCCTTCAAGGCGATCTGGTGGTAGCCAGAGTAGCAGTCGAGGAAGCTGAGTAGCTCGCAACCGGTGTGGAGTTGATGACTTCATCGATACAGGGGGAGACGGAAGGGGTCATTAGGGCAGTGTTTGTTGAGATCGGTGTAATCAACGCACATTCTCCATTCATTATTATTTTTACTTACAAGGACCAGATTGGCTAACCAATTGGGATGATACACCTCTTTTATAAAGTCGACAGCTAGGAGCCGAGCTATTTCTACCCTAATAGCCTCCTTCTTGTCTAGAGAGAAACGTCGGAGCTTCTGCTTGACAGGCTTGGTGGTCTTCGAGACATTCAAGGAGTGCTCAATCAGCTCCCTCGGTACGCCAGGCATGTCCGCAGGTTTCCACGCAAAAACTGCTGACGTGCTTTCTGAGGAAGCTGACGAGCGCGTCTTCCTATTTGGGATCGAGGTCTGCCCCGATGCGAGTAGTTTTACTTGGGTCACCAGGAACAAGGACGATGTCCTTTGTCTCCTTGCTCTTGGTAGTAGCTCTGGGCGGGGTCTTCTCCGGGATGACCTGTTCTTCGGGCAGCCAGTTTATGTGCGTCCACTGCGCACAGTATTCATCAGGATGGAGACGTCAGTGGCTTCTGCCATGGTGATGGCCTCCTTTTTGCAATTCGTATGCGACTTGGAGGTTGGAGCGGATTGTAAGGATGTCGGTCTCCGTTGGCATCTTCATGACGAGGTAGGTATAGTTGCGGATGGCCCCAAACTTAGCCAAAGCTGGACGATCGAGTATGGCGTGATATGCGGCGTCGAAGTCGGCCACCAAGAAATCGATGTGCTCGATGCGGAAGCACTGTGGTGTCCCAAACTGGACAGGTAGATTGATCTATCCTAGGGGGTAGGAGGGCTGCCCTAGGACGATTCCCCAAAATGGAGCCGTGGTCGGCTCCAGATCTTCTGCTCGGAGTCCGAGCTCCTTGGCGGCTCCGGAGAATAGGATGTTCAGGCCACTGCCACCATCGATCAGCACCTTGCGGAAGCGTGTCTTGCGTATCACTGGGTCAAAGATCAGTGGGAAGTGCCCTAAGTATGGGATCTCCATCCATTGGTCTTCTTTGCTGAAGGTGATAGCCTTGTGCAACCAAGGGGGAAATCTCGGGTCGGTGATGGTAACATCATGGTTGGCGACGGAGTTGATGTGTCTAGCGACGAGCTTCTACTCTCTCTTCGACTCCATGGCTATGTGACCACCAATGATCGTGGAGACCGTTCGGTGAGCTTCAGTGAAGCTTGGAGGCTGGTCATTGTTGTCATCGCGCTTGTCTCTCTCGGACTCTATGCGAGCTCTCTTCTTGTCTTCTTCTTGGAACGCTTTGGAGAAGCCATAACATTCTCTCATGGTATGCTTTTGGAACTTGTGGATCGGGCATTGACTATCGAGGAGCTTGTCATAAGCCTCTTCATAATGCGCTTTGGGGCTGGTCGGGTGTTGTAGACTTGGTAGTGGCGACGCCTCTCTCCAGCCCTGGAGCCTTCCGGTTCGTCGTGGCATCGTCGATCAGAGCGATGTTGGTCCTGGCGATCGCGTTCGCCGCGGTGGTGGTCTTGCCGGGCTTCTCGGTCATCGTGGCGCCGATCAGATCGGTGGTCGGTGTCCTCGCGGCGTAGTCGGTCGGGGAAGTGGAGGCGGCTATGGACGGAATGGCGGGCCGCCTCGCTTCCCTCGGCGTACTTGTTGGCGATGCGCAGCATCTCGGCGATGGAGTCTGGTCTGCTGCGGTACAACTTCCTCTGGAGCTCTTCATCAGGTCGGAGGCCACGTATGAAAGTGGAGATAGCCTCAGCATCCATGACGCCTGGAATGTTATTTCTGATTTCTGAGAAGTGCCGAATATAATCCCGCAATGATTCTCGCGACGCCTGCTGGAGCTTCTCGAGATCAAATTTTGTGCCAGGCTACTTGCAGGTGGCACTGTAGTTGTTGATGAATTGCTCCCTCAGCTGGTCCCAAGTAATGATGGAGTTCGGCTTCAGGCTCAGCAGCCAATTATTGGCGGATGTGTTGAGCATAACAGGCAAGTAATTTTCCATGACACCGGAGTTCTCCCCGACAGCTTTGACCGCAATCTCGTAGACGGTAAGCCACTTGGTGGGATCGGCGGTGCCGTCATAGGTCTCGACGCCAATGACCTTGAAGTTCGGCGGCCAGCGTACTGCCTGGAGTTCTGCCATGAAGGGGAGTCCAGGAGCATTTTTGTCATTGACCGAAGGGATCGTGCGCCTCGTCATGTTCTTTGAGGTGCTCAGTCTCTGTTGAGTGCCTAGCTTTCCTCCTATTCTCGATGCGCCCCCGGAGATCTTTGGTCTTGAGCTTTTCGCGGAGGTCGGACTGGTTGACCTCCTGGTCGCCATCTTGGTGATGACGTCTCCGGTCGTCGCGGGAGTGACCACCATCGTCGTGAATGATCTCGGTGGCCGACGCAGTGGAAAGTGATGGAGGTGGAAACTGGCGTTCTTCGTTGATCTGGACCTGGGCTGTCTGGAGGTAAGCCGTAAGGCGCTCCACTTCAGGTGTCGGAACCAGCCTTTTGTCCTCTTCTATCGCGACGGCGACGTTTACACTTGGTGTCTTGTAGACCTGGTGTTTGCCGACCAGATCAAATTCTGGCTCTAAGTTCCGAATAGTGGGCTTCCTTGCCTCGGCTTGCAGTTCGCGACACCGTCTTCGGTGGGTGTATCTCCCCTCGCGGGCTGCTCGGGCCTCTTCATTTTCATTCGGAGGAGGAGCGTTGTCGTTGGTGATGACAAGGATGGGTCTGCCGATGAACCATCCAGTGGGAGGTGGCAGATCAGTGAGATCGCCGCCTTCCACATCGTCGAGGTCGGGGCAGTCGTTGTCGGCGATGATGAAGCTGGAGCTGGTGCTAACGTGCTCAGGGGAGGTGTGGTCGGGGGAGCATAGCAGATGTGCGAAACTGGAGGCCACGTTCCGAAGACCGAACGGCATATAGCCACTCGGGAGGTTGTGGTCAGAGGCCCTCGAAAGCATGACAGCTCGGGGCCGTAGCTCGACGACGCACCCCCGAGGAGTGATGGTGGTGTCCAGAGTCATGTCCTGGCAAAGCTGAAGAAGGATCACTGTAACACCCTAGTGTTAGTTACTATTTTCACACTTGCATTTGCACGTCATCAAGCACCTATCATGTCATTTCATGCATCATCAATATTCAAGTCAATTGCATTTCTTATATACTATATGTTTCCTTTATGCTTATGTGTGGTAGATATGTTAGCATGCAAATGTGATGCTTGTTTACTAGTTCTAAATGCTTTAGACATGTTTGGGATAACATTTGGAACAATGTTCATGATGGTGAAATCCCCAAAATAACCCTCTAGCTCATAGTTGACTAGAGAGCCCTCTAAAAGCTATTCTGTTTGACCAAACAAGAAGGGCATTTTAGGGATTTTGCATGTCAGTGCACCCTTAATCAAAGTTGTGTATAATTTTATAAGCAACAAACTTTATTTTTGGGTCAACTCATGAAAATGGGTGGAAGGTGGTCAAAAAGTTGAATTAGTGCAGATTTGGAGTTGTTTTGAAGTTTCAAAAATTTGCTAAGTCTAAAACTGGTTTTCAGTTTCGGTGTACCCCTGTTCATCGACCTGTATCTCTCAATCTAGGCCGATCTAGAGTAAAGTGTCTTAATACCAAATGATCTACTCATGTAGCTTTTCAATCCATATTAGTAAAGTTTTCGCTGAAACGCCCTGGATCGTGAGTTATAGATCGATCAAAATCGAGTTTCAGTCGGTTCATTGAAACTGAATCGGAGCGATTCAGTTCGGCCGTCTCGTCGCCGCGCGACCGCTGTCAGAAGAACCGCGCCAGGTGGCGCCGTACGCCGTCGTTGCCCTGCCGCGCCGGTCGGCTTTACAAAGGCGACACTCCATCTTGTCCCCCGCACGCTCCTTCACTCTCACTCGCTCGCTCTCGCCTCTCTGCCATTTCCGCCACGCCGTCGCCGCGGTGAAATGCGCCGCCACCGAGCCGTCTCCGACCGCTCCATCTTCGCTGTAACTTCGCCTTGCTCCGCTCTTCATCCTCGACCCGTTGCCGACCTCAGCCGACCTAAGGTATAGCTCCAGCGAGCTTCTCGCCGCCGCGCCATTGCCGGAGCACCGCCGAGCTCTCGGGTCGCCGCGACGAGGGCGATACCGGGGTCTGCTTCTCTCTCCATTACTCGTCTAGGAGTCTCCGTTAGCCGTAGATCCATTCTAGGCCGTCGGATAGGTCGATCTCGCCGTAGGTTCACCGGAACCCGAGCTCGCCGTGAACCCGCTCGCCGCCGTGCCGCCATGCGAGCGCGGTCAGTGAGCTCCCGTGCGCAATAGTTCGATTCGTCGCACGCATAGGTCCGCTAGGGTTCCAGGGACACGGAACGAAACTTAGCCGCGCGAGTAACAGCCGGAATCGGCCGGCGCAAGCTCGCCGGACCACCGCCGTCCGCCATTGCCGCCGTCGAGCTCGCTCTGGTGGGGTACGACCCTCGGCAGTTGGTCCATCGGGTTCGTCTCGTTGCCACGAGTCGGTAGGTAGCCTCGGCGTCGCCGGAGACCTCGCCGTCGGCGAGCTCTCGCCGGTCAGCGCCGGCGGCTCTGCTCCTCTCTCTGACGCGTGGGGTCGGGTTGACCCCGTGGCCCGCGAGTCATCCGTTCGGGTGCGCCTCTGGTTCACTGAGCTGGGTGCACGTAGCAGTTTCTATCGGGTTTGGGTTTTATGATTTATAAAATGAATTTTCAGAAAATGTGTAAAATCTTCCAAAATTCATATCTGGAGTTAGGAGTGTCCATTTGGGGCGAACCAAATTTTGTTATGTTTGTATTTCTGAGCCCTATCAGGAGAAAATATAAAATGTACTTTTGGAATACTTTTTCTGTGCAGTTATAATTAAATTGTTAATTGCTTGTAAACTTGATAAAGTGCATAAGTAATTGCAGGAATGTGCTAAAAATTTGATTCCACTTGCATTCATCTTGTTTAGGGAAGTAGAATCTACGAAAAATATGTTTGCTAGTGTTTCACTGTTATTTATATGATGTCTAGTATAATGTGCCTTTTATGCTTTAATCTTGCAAAAATCACCATGCTTAATGTGTTACGGTTATGGTCAAGAATATTTTTCCTGGACTATTTTATGTTGGAAAGAAGCTAAGAAAATTAGGAAATCTGTTGTTTGATACTTTTCACTGTGTTAAGTATTTTCCATTGTTTAAAAGGCTGGTTGCTTGTTATTTTTGTGTAGACTGTTATACTTGTCCAAATGACTTGAAATTTTGTCAGTAGGCTAGTCTGGATGTATAATAGCTACTGTAATTTTTATGGATTTTTCTGGTCACAGTAAATAGTAGGTCCAGTTATAGGCTAGGGCTTATTTAATTGTTTTTAAGCAAATATCTTTTGGGTGGGGAATGTTTTTATGTATTTCTGTGATGCTCAGCATTACCACCTGTGTTAAACAGTAGAGATAATCTTACTTTGAGCTTAGGGCAGCAAGGTTAATATTTTGTTTATATGATGTTGCTCGCGCTTGTTAATTATAAGTTGGTTGTGGTAGGTTAGTTGATGCATGTTAATTATTAAGTGCAGGTTGTAGACCCCTCACCCGGGACGAGAAATTGTTCTATGCCTTGCTTAAGAAGGGTGAGTATGAGTTGGTTGTCTAGGGAAGAAATATGCACGTACTCAGTAAATGAGTGTGGATTGTTAAACTGATTGCATATCATGGGTTAATTCGTGCATCTCTATCTTGCATGTCATGTGCATTCTTAGTTCTCATATATGCATATCATGCATACAGGATCGCCGGGAGGCGTGACGCTGTTGCAGTTCGATCCACCGGAGGAGGGAGTTCCGCCAGAGATTGAAGTGCCAGAGGTTCCCGAAGGTCAGGAAGAAGAAGCTGAACTTCCAGAGTGCCCTGATCACCAACCTACTAACTTTGTGAAAGGCAAGCCCCGGAGCATCCCTAAGTCTCCACCTACTCTTTTTACAAATGCACTGGTCTTTATTAAATCGTATGATTGTGCACTTAAGTATAGGAGTTGATATGATACCGTTGCTGCATTTATACCTTGTCCACTTATACTTGATCCTGAAGTTATTACTAGACAAGGGGATGGGTTTCGATCCTATGCTTAGCCATGCTTAGACCGGCTAGAAGTCGAGGGATTTCCTGTCCTTCGCGAGCATAGGTGGTTACTAATGATGATGGGGTTGGATTCCACATGATGGACTATATGTGCCACCATGCCACAATGTCTAATGAAGAGAATCAAGGCTAGGTAGCGGGGAGCCGCATGACATGGTTGAGGTCATGCCGTCTTCGGTGCTGCTTGCGGCCGACTAGGACTGAGGCCACCAGACATCAGTTGAGATTGAAAGACGTCGTCACATAGCTGGCCAGATAAGTCGTTCTGACCACGAAGCCGAGTATTTCTTTCTGGGCCGGGAATTGGTGCGACTAGGCAGACATATTCTGGAGGTAGGAAGTATGTGCGGAGACACCATCTTACCAAGGGCAGGTCAGGGACCTGATGCATCCTGGATGTGGGTTGGTCTCTGAGAATATGGTCCCCGCCAAACTCGCGACATATTGTGTCTCAGAAGGATTTAACGGTGGCCCAAGAAGCCAGTGGCTCGGCTGACAGGGTTTGTGATTGGCATATTGTGCCAGCTAGGTACAATCGATTCGAATCGCCATCTCTCCTGATTAGTGAGAAACTGAACTGATCTTCTGGTGAGGTAGAGGCTAATAACTTGAACATAATGATTATGGTGAGATGAGGTTGATATCTGTGGATATCAGAAATCATATGGTTTTATTGATTGCTACAATATTCAGTGAATGCTTAGTATAGTGGCTAATCTTAGTAAATAGCTTAACTGAAATCGAAGCTTATCACAATTAAAATGAATAAGTTGAGGTTCTACTGTAGTAATGCTTTTGATGCAAAAATGATGCTACCCTCTGAGCTCCACCAAATAAGCCTTGCATATCCTTGAGAGTCTTTTTATTTACTCCCTGTCGGGTAAGTCTAGCTGAGTACAATTGAGTACTCATGGTTTTATTCCCATTGTTGCAGATGGTGTAGTCTACTACGCGTATTGCAGAAATTGCTTCACCCCTGCGGGCGAAGAACACTAGACCCGAGGGCAGGGTCATTATCTATTCTTAGATGTTGTAAGAATGCTGTGACAGGGTCATTTGATGGTACTCGTATTTGAACTCTGTGGTGTAAAACTATGTTGACTTCCGCTGCTACTATATTTGTGTAAAAGACTATGTTGTACTCTGATGTTTAAATTCGGTTGCGAACTTATGTGTCATGTGATCGGGTATTGCTGAATGAATGATCCTTGGGGTATGAAATGTTTGAAATCCTTCGAGATTTCCGGACTACCGGGTTTATATTGGCTCAAGTGCGACTGTATTGCGATTAAAATGCGATCGTTGTACTTGTGCTCGTATAAATTGGTCGGTTCTGTGACAGTCGTTGCACCGTTGATGGGCACTGAAAGCGGTTTGCAGTCGAACTCCAAGATCTGGAGACTCTCGGACAGGGCTTGGGAAATTCGATCTATGGATCTGATGAGGTCGTCGTTGTCGATGGCCTTCCGGGTGTAGCGTGGCAACTTTCTCGCCGGGGCGGAGGCTGCTGGAGGAGTCGGAGTAGATGCGATCTAGGCCGCATCTTAGGATCTTTCCTTCACCAGTCGGGACTGATGATCCAGGTGATGGATCCCACCGTAAAGATCTGGCCCGGCAGTCGGGAGCTCGATGGAGCTTGAAAAAATCACCTTTTTCGCCATGGATCAGGAAACACACCCCCTTACCCGGCGCACCAACTGTCGACTGAATACCGGCGATAGTCTACCGAGGGGTATGCCCAAGGTAGTAGATTGATCGGTGAAGGTGCACCTGAGATGAGCAAGAGCTACGCTGGAAGCGTGAGACACGAGATTTATACAGGTTCAGGCCGCCGCTAGACGTAATACCCTACGTCCTGCGTGCTGCTGTATTGTATTGCTAGTAGATGAGATGATTTGAGGGGATCCCCTGCCCGCCTTATATAGTCCGGGGGGTAGGGTTACAAGTCGGTTTTACCATACATATCAGACTACAATCCTAGCCAAATAAGGAAACTAATCAGCTAGATATCAGGAAAGATATTTCCTTGCCTGCCAAGTCTTCGGCAGATACACGTGATCTTCTGGAGAACATGTAGATGATGTGTCCTTGGAAGTCCGGGCCTGATCGGATGACTCGGCCCATGTCTAGCCATGTGGGTATATGGGTCTATACCCCTACAAGGTGCAAACTTAATAAAGCTCCCTGTACATTCCGCCTATTGCCGTGTATCCTTATTTTTGTTCTAAAGGCGATGCACTTCACATCGGCTATGCCACCCCATCGCGGGTCTATTTTTGTTCTTGAGGCAATCCTTCTTCTAGAATCAGTGTGTGCATAGTCCTGGCGATCACCCTCTGTTCTTCCCCTTCAAACGACCTTTGTAGGAATCAGCCGCCACGTTCCATTAAAAGCTGCGCATTTTTATCTCTGAAGGCGATTTTCGGACAAAATTGGCTATCGACCTCTAACTGCTCTGATCATCTGCTCAAGCCCCGATTGAGATACTAGGGTAGTACTTTTTCAGGTATTTACCATTGATGGCCCTAGCAAATTCATTCCCTTCCAAATCCTGCAGAATGTATGCATTACCAGGTGCACACCATATAACCCTGAACGGACCTTCCAAACTAGCTCTGATTCAGTAAACTGCTTGTGCTTCACCTCCTTGTTGTAGTATCTAGCCACCTTCTGTTTATTTGCCTCGATGTTTTCTAAGGCTTTCAGCCGATGACAATTTAGATCTTCTAAACTGTCCATCATGATGTCTTTATACTCATTAGCTGTGAGCTGATTCTGTAATGTGACCCGTCGCGATCCAGATTGCATCTCCCATGGCAGCACAGCAGCATGCCCATACACCAACTCGTAAGGAGTAGCTTTAGTCGAACGGTGCTGAGACATCCGATAAGCCCATAATGCTTCATTTAAGGTTAAGTACCACTTCCTTGGATATTGCTCAATCTTCTTTTTATAACCTTAATCAAGATTTGATTCGATGCCTCTGCCTGGCCATTTTCTTGTGCGTAATAGGGAGAGGAGTTGTATAACTTGATCCCCATGCTATCCGCAAACTCCCTGAATTCCTCTGAAGTGAACATAGTGCCTTGATCGGTTGTTATGGTCTAAGGAATACCAAACCGATAAATAATATGTTCCTTGACAAACTCCATCATGTTTTTAGACGTGACAGTCCTCAGAGGAACTGCTTCGACCCACTTGGTGAAATAATCTATCGTGACCAGTATAAACTTATGCCCTTTACTCGACGAAGGATATATTTGGCCAATCAAGTCAATTCCCCAACCTCTGAACGACCATGGCTTGACTATAGGACTCATAGTAGAAGCCGGTGATTTCTGAATATTGCCGAATTTCTGACAATTATGGCATCCTCTATAATACCTGAAACAATCCTCTAACATAGTTGGCCAAAAATATCCGGTCCTTCTGGTAATCCATTTCATTTTATGAGCAGACTGATGAGCTCCACATATTCCTTCATGCACTTCACTCATCAATCTTTCCGACTCCTTCTTTCCCAGACACCTGAGTAGTACACCTTCAACCGTCCTGTAATATAACTGTCCATCGAGTAACACATATTTGATGGACTTATATCTATGCTTCCTGCTCACCTTCTGCAAAGGATCTCTAAGGTAATCGGCTATTTCAGTCATCCAGTCTGCTCTGCATTGAACACCTCCTGGACTGAATGATATCTGGACACATCTTGTGCTAGCTGATTAGCTTCTTCGTTCTGCCCCCTAGGGATTTGAACTAAGGAAAACACCAAGAAATCATCCAATAATGCCTTGCATTGATCATAATATCCCCTGAGCACATCATCCTTACATTCATACTGGCCGAGCAACTAGTTAATCACCAATTGTGAATCTTTGAATACCTCAAATACCACGGCCTTCACCTCCTGTAGAAGCTGAAGCCCTTTCAGCATAGCTTCATACTCTGCTTGATTATTGGTCACCATTGGGCCAATTTGGTAAGCAAACTCAAAATACCACCCTCGAGGCGAAAATCAGAACAATGCCGATCCCTCCTTGCTTGCATGAGGATCCATCAAAGGACATAGTCCATGGCATTGCTTCAGAATAGCTCACCTGACCCCCATGGTGTTGAGTCACAAAATCTACCATTACTTGCCCCTTGACTGCCTTGGTTAACTCGAACCTCAAATCAAACTCTAATAACGCGAGAATCCATTTGCCGATGCTTCCGTTCAGAATCAGCATAGACAACATGTTCTTGATGACATCCAATTTGGACACCACCACGCATTCTGCCGTCAGAAGGTAGTGCCTCAACTTGGTGCATGAATAATACAAGCACAAACACAGCTTCTCGGTAGGAGTATTTCTTGTCTCTGGGTCTAGCAATCTTCGACTCAAATAGAAGACCACCCTCTCTTTACCTTCGAATTCTTGTATAAGGGCCGAACCAATCATATGGATTTCGGCCATCACATACAGCTTGAAAGGCTTCCCTGCTTGCGGAGGGATTATCACAGGAGGATACTTCATGTACTCCTTTATACTTTCAAATGACTTCTGCTGTATGTCACCCCATCTGAATTCCTGATCACTCTTCAACTTCAACAATGGTGAGAATGGCAATACCTTCTCCGACAAGTTGGATATGAATCTCCTGATGAAATTGATCTTCCCCAGCAATGATTGTAACTCTCTCTTGTTTCGTTGGAGGTACCACATCATCGATTGCTTTTCTGCTTTTCTCACCAATCTCAATGTCACTTTCGGTGTACCATGAACCCCAGAAACTGACTAGCTGATACTCCAAACGCACACTTGTTGGGATTCATTTTCAATCCATGCTTCTGGGTACACTCCAAAGTTTCCTATAGATCGACCAAATGGTCTTTGTAGCTTTTTGACTTAACCACCATGTCATCAATGTATATTTCGACGATCTTGCCAATTAGCCGGTGGAAGATGTAATTCATCGCCCTCTGGTATGTCGCACCGGCATTCTTCAAGCCAAACGTCAAGACTACCCATTCGTATAATCTGAGGGCTCCTAAACACCTGAAAGCCATTTTGGAAATGTCCTCATCGGCCACAAAGATTTGGTTGTAACTAGCATTGCCATTCATAAAACTGATGACTCGATGCCCTGCTGCAGCATCGACTAACATGTCGGCTATTGGCATCGGATATCTGTCCATAGGAGTTGCTTTCTTCAGATTTCAAAAATCGATGCATACTCTCATCTTGCCATTCTTCTTGTACACAGGGACAATATTTGATATCCACTCTGCGTACCGACACGGCCGTATGAATTTAGCCTCTAACAACCTCTCTATTTCTTTTATAACATCTTCATATATCTCTGATCTGAACCTTCTAGGAGCCTGCTTAAAAGGGCAATACCCATCCTTTATCGGCAGACGGTGCTCGACAATGGATTTATCCAGCCCTGGTATCTCATAGTATTCCCACACGAAACAATCTTTGTACTCTTTCAGCAATTTGATCAATTCCTTCTTGAATTCAGGCTCCAAATTTGCAGCTATGTACGTCGGCCTTGGCCTATCCCCAGGCCTGATGTCCATCATCTCTAGTACATTGGCCAACGTGAAACCTTGTCCCAATTTCCCATCGGTTCCGTCTGTTGGGTTATCCATCAAACAGAATTTTTGAGCCGATTGCCCGTATCGGCTGTTGACACTCGCCCTTGGCTTCAGCGAGGACTCCATTCTTGGTCTTCCCTGAGAAACACTCAAATCTTTCTATCTCCTTGTACATGCTATTGGTGATTGCCCTAACCTCGGAACTATCTGCCTCGACTACCTCCACCTGATCTCCAAGCCACTGGATCACATATTGATGCATCGTGGACGGAACACAACAATTGGCGTGAATCCAATCGCGCCCGAGGAGCACGCTGTAGGTACTTCCGCTATCAATGACGTAAAATGTAGTGGTCAGGGTCTTCCTCCCAACCTTCAAGTCAACTGTCAATTGCCCCCCGAGTCGGGGATATTTTTCCACCGAAGTCTCTGACCATCATACCAGTTTTCGCTAAGTCCCCTGGAACCTTGCCTAGCTCATAAAACACACTGAGCGGCATCAGGTTAACAGCAGCACCACCATCTACTACTAT
The DNA here is from genome assembly GCA_038502445.1 of Eremochloa ophiuroides. Classification (NCBI taxonomy): domain Eukaryota; kingdom Viridiplantae; phylum Streptophyta; class Magnoliopsida; order Poales; family Poaceae; genus Eremochloa; species Eremochloa ophiuroides. Next base: position 17,649,186 of record JAHLJS010000009.1, on the reverse strand, counting down.
TCTGGTCATCTGTGTCACAGAACCGACCAATTTATACGAGCACAAGTACGACGATCGCCAATTTAGTAGCAATCAAGTCACACTTGAGCCAATATAAACCTGGTAGTCCAGAAATCTCGAAGGATTTCTAACATTTTAAACAGAACATACCCCAGGGATCTTACAAATTCAGCAACAACCCATCAAATGATACATAAGTTTACAACCGAATTAAAACATCAGAGTACAACATAGTCTTTTACATAAATGTAACAGTAGCGGAAGTCAACATAGTTTTGAAACAACATAGTTCACATACGAGTACCACCAGCTGACCGTGTCATAGCATCTTACAAAAGCTAAAGATGGATAACGACCTTGCTCCAGGTCTAATCTTCTTCGCCCGTAGGGGTGAAGCAGTTCTTGCAATAAGCATAGTAGACCACTCCTTCTGCAACAATGGGAATAAAACCCTGAGTACTCAATTGTACATAGCTAGACTTACCCGACAGGAAGTAAATAAAAAGACTCTCAAGGATATGCAGGCTTATTTGGTGGAGCTCAGAGGATAGAAACATTTTGCATAAAAAGCATTACTATAGTAGTTCCTCAACTTATAAATTTTAGATATGGTTTACCTTTGATTTCAGTTAAGCTATTAAGCTAAGGTTTGCAGCTATACTAAACAATTACTTGATATTATAGCAAACAATACAATCATATGATTTCCTGATATCCACAGATATCAGCCTCATCTCAGCCATAATCAATATGTTCAAAGTTGTTAACCTCTACCTCACCAGAAGATCAGTTCAGTTTCTCACTAACCAGGAGAGATGGCGATTCGAATCGACTGTACCAGCTAGCAAACATGCCAATCACAAACCCTGTCAGCCTGATCAGTGGCTTCTTGGGTCACCGTTAGATCTTTCTGAGTCATATTATATCGCGAGCTTGGCGGGGGCCATATTCTCGGAGACAAACCCACTCATAGGAAGTGTAGGTCCCTGACCTGACTATAGCAAAATGGTGTCTCCACACATCCTTCCTACCTCCAGAATATGTCTATCCATGTCACACCAATTCTCGGCTCAGAAGGAACTACTCGGCTTCGCGGTCAGAACGACTTATCATGGCCAGCTATGTGACGACGTCCTTCAATCTCAACTGATGTCGGGTGGCCTCAGTCCTAGTCGGCCACAAGCAGCACCGAAGACAGCATGACCTCAACCATGTCATGCGGCTCCCCACTACCTACCCTTGATTCTCTCATTATCATTGTGGCATGGTGGCACATATAGTCAACCATGTGGAATCCATCCCCATCATCATTAGTCACCACCAATGCTCGCGAAGGACAGGAAATCCCTCGACTTCTACCGGTCTAAGCATGGCTAAGCATAAGATCGAACCCATCCCTTGTCTAGTAATAGTACCAGGATAGTAGACAAGTGGACAAGGTATAAATGCAGCAACGGTATAAATTCAACTCCTATACTTAAGTGCACAATCATACGATTTAATAAAGACCAGTGCATTTGTATAAAAAAAGATAGGTGGAGGCTTAGGGATGCTCCGGGGCTTGCCTTTTCACAAAGTTAGATGGCTAATGGTCAGTGCACACCGGCAGTTCAGTTTCCTCCTCTGCCTCGGAAGCTTCCGGCACCTTGATCTCTGGGGGCACTCCTTCCTCCGGCGGATCGAATTGCAGCAGTGTAACTCCTCCCAGCGATCCTATATGCATGATATGCATATATGAGAACTGAGAATGCACATGGAATGCAATATAGAGATGCACAACTCGAGCCATGAGATGCATTAGACAACATGTGAGCATCCAAATAATTTATCAAACATTTACTGAGTATGTGCATATTTCTTCTCTAAACAACAACACATACTCACCCTTCTGAAGCAAGCTATAGAACAATTTCTCAGTCTTGCGTAAGAGGTCTACAACCTGCACTAACAATTAATTTGAATCAAACTTCCCTACCACACCCACCTTTTAACTAATAACCACGAATAAAGCATATGAGCAAAGACATTTGACCTAGCTGCCCTACACATGAACAAGATCAACCCAAAATGTCTAGCAAGGTTACCAAGCTGGAGCATCACAGAAATGCATGAAAACATCTCCTAACCAATTATCACTCAATTAAAAAACAATTAATTTAACCCTAGCTTATAAGCTGGACCTTTTATTTATTGTGCCCAGCAAATTCTAGAAAAATTACAGTAGATAACAGACTCCCATATTAGGCTACTAGCAAAATTTTCAAGTCATTTGGACAGATATAACATGCTACACAAAAATGACAAGCAGATAGCCATTTAAGCAATAGAAAATACTTACTACAGTGAAAAGTATCAAACAATAGATTTCCCATTTTTCTTAGCTTCTTTATCACAAAACAAGGCTTAGGAAAAATATTCATAACCATAACTTATCTACACTAAGCATGATGAATTTATCAAAAAGATAGCATGAAAGGCATGTTACACATGACATCATATAAATAACAGTAACCAACCAGCAAATATATTTTTCCCAGATCCTACTACTCTAAACAAGATTAATGCAAGTGGAATCACATTTTTAGCATATTCCCATAATTAGTTATGCATTTATCAAGTTTACAAGTATATAACAAACACAGAAAAGTTACCACAAAGTCGTATTTCATATTTTTCCTTGTATAGAGCTCAGAAATACAAACCCAACAAAATTTGGTTCACCTCATTTGGACACTTCTAGCTCTAGATATGATTTTTGGAAGATTTTACCAATTTTCTGAAAATTCATTTTCTTAGTTCCTTTAAAACGAAACAAGACCTAAATGCTACACACACCCCGGTTCAGTGCACCAGAAGCGCACCAGAGCAACTGACCTGTGGGCTCCCCAGTCAAACAGGGTCCCACGCGTCAGAGAGAGAGGGACAGAGCCGCCGGCGCTGACCGGCCCTATCTCGCCCGCCCTACCTACGTGTTCCTGGAAACGAGACGAACTCGATGAACTAACTCCTGAGACCTAACTACCACGGGAGCAAGCTCAACGGCGGCAATGGTGGACGGCGGAGCTTCCGACGAGCGCGCGCCGGCCGCTACCGGCCTTCACCGGAGAAGCTAAGCCTCGTTCCGAGAACCTGGAACCCTAACGAAGCTATACGGCCCGCAAATCGACCTTTGGTCCACTACGACTCGACCTAACCGCGCGCAAGGCGGCACGGTGGCGGACGGGAACTCCGGCGAGTGGCGTCCCGGCCGAAACAGGGCTCGAGCGGCCCGACCAACCCTCTAGGCTAGATCCACGACTGGCGGAGACACCTAGATGAGCAAGAGAGAGGGAAGCCGGCCATGGCATTGTGCTTGACGCGGCGAGCAGTGAGCTCGGCGGCGCTCCGGCAATGGCACGGCGGCGAAAGGCTCTAGGTGCTATACGTTGCCTTGGCTGGTTCCAGAAATGGGCGGGGAAGGTAGAGTAGAGGATGGCGAAGCTCAGGTGGAGATGGAGCGGTCAGAGACGGTGCGGTGGTGGCGGATTTCACCGTGGTATCGTCTCGGCGGCCATGGCGATGGTGGAACAGAGGAGAGGGCGAAACGAGAGAACGAGAGAGGGAGAGAGTGAATGGAGAGGCCAGGGGACAGGGTGGAGTGTTGCCCTCGGCTTTGCAGGGCGACTGGCAGGCGGACGCCTGGCGTACGGCGCCACCTGGCGACAATTTGCTGCGGCGGCCACGTTGGCCCCTCGCCGATTCACTGAATCGGTTTTGATTCAGTTCCAACCGACTGAAACTCGATTTTGATCGAGCCACAACTCGTGATCTAGGGCGTTTCAGCGAAAACTTCACTAATATGGTTCAAAGAGCTATACGAGTACTCCAATCCATATTAGAACTCCTTCAACGGAAATGGCTTTGGTTTGAGAGATATGGATCGAAGAACACAGGTACTTTGAAACTGTTTTCAGCTTGAGACTTACCAAAATTTCAGCAACTCCAAAACAACCCCAAATCTGCACAATTTCACAATTTTGACCACCTTACACCCATTTTCATGAGTTGACCCAAAAATAAAGTTTGTTGCTTATAAAATTCTACACAACTTTGATTAAGGGTGCTCTGACATGCAAAGTCTTTAAATTAACTTTCTTGTTTGGTCAAACAAAATAGGTTTAGGAGGGCTTTCTAGTCAACTATGAGCTAGAGGGGTATTTTGGGGATTTCACCAACAGGAACATTGTTCCGAATGTTAACCCAAACATGTTTAAGTCATCTAGAATAGTAAACAAGCATCACATTTGCATGCTAACACATCTATGGCATTGTAAGCATATAAGCAAACATATAGCATATAAAGGAATGTAATTCAATTCAAATGGTGATCATGCATGAAATGACATGATCAATGCTTGATGTCATGCAAATGGAAGTGTGAAAATAGTAACTAACACTAGGGTGTTACAATCTGCATCCTTTTGATATCTCCTTTGAGGTACAGAGCCTTCAAATGTCGGTGCTCGACTGGCCTGTTGAACATGGCCTGCTGCATAGCACTTTGTGACCCTGCTTTTCCCTCAGACTCGCACGAGCTCTGCTTCTTCCCTCTGACTTCTTCTAGTGATATCTGGACTTCAGGATCAACTGCTGCTTCTTTCTTTTCCCTTTCAGAACTCAGGATCCGGACTCTGCCCTTGGGAATCGATGCCTCCACCATGTTCTGGCTGCCTGGGTGAGCACTATTCCTAGCACCTTGTTGACGGTATTTATACCATGTTTTCTACCATCATAACCGTCAACAAGACACACTTTTTGGGGAAGAAACAAGCAAACACATAGTGACATAGGTACAAATAACTTGGTTCCACTATGTACATGTTAGTATTTGTTTGCAGGTACCCAAAACAGGTGATTTCATAGTTTAGAAGCCCAAGATGAAGATATAATGCAAATCCAACTATGATGAAATGGCAAGGTGATGTCACAATCATCAAAGACTTCACTCCAGGATCAAGTGGACACTAGGTGGACACTATTCAAGGTTCGGCCGAACCATGAATAGTGGCCCCAGCACTCCACCTTCAAGAATCAAGTAAAAGGAGTGATGTAGGAGAGAGCTGAGGCCACATGGGGCCAAGCCATGGTTCGGCCGAACCAGGCATGGTGCCCTCTTGGCCCTACTGACGTGGCACAATTCGTGGCACACCTCCTGAAATCCATTTCCACCCTTGGATCACAAGTATGCGTTCAATCAATGGTTAAAGAGCAAAGCACATGGATTCAGGCGTGAATCAACAAGACCAAGGCAAAACAAGTACATAGCCACACTCTATGACAAGTGGGGACCACAGTGGTTGTAACACCCCAGGTGTTAGTCATGAGCTAACCAGCGAGTGTGGACCTAATCAAGTTATTTCAATCAATGATCCTAATCACTATTTCATATTCATCTCCATCTACCTTGATCATTGGAGAAGTTGCATGAAGACTTAAATTGGATAATCACATGAGATGACAAGCCCTTCCGCTTGATTGGATTGCAGGACTACGTGAACATGAGCATGCAAAGTCAAGCAAACCTTGCAACCTTGCCCAAACAACTCTACTTGAACTCTACAACAAAAGTCATGAAGGTTTCATGTTGAGAAAATGTCAAGAAGATACCTCAATTGGCCTAAATATCCAAATTGAGCTCTCTAATGATGTTACTTTGACCAAAGTGGAAATATTATTTTGGAGTAAGAAATGAAGTTTGACCCAAAATAAAAGTTACAGATATTTTGGAGTAGAACAAATGTTATTTATGGACCAAGTCATGATTCAACTCCTAAGTGCCTCAAATAGTGGATACAATATGGAGGAAAAGCTGATTCCAGAGTTTGAATTAATTCTAAGTCTGGAATTCTATGCCAATTGCATTGACGTGCCACTTTCTTCAAATTCCTTTAAGCATCTCAAGTTGGACCAAAAATAGAAGTTGAAGAGAATTGGCCAAGGCACAACATATCAAAATTTGAGAGAAATCCAATGCCGTTTGACAAGGTTTTGACATCAGTTCTCGTTTGTCATCATCATGTTGACAGCAGCAGGTTCACGGATAATTATATCTTAATTGGATGATCAAACGGCCGAGCAACCTAACCACTCTTGTAGATCAATCTGAGGTGAACAACTTTGCCTCTTGCTCCCAGGTCCGAATCTTGACCGAATATGCCGAAAACGGCTCCCGAAGCGCGTCAGAACCACACCCGCCACCTGTTCGGCGAAATGGCGACGTGGCGCCCGAGCTCTGAACCTGCCCCTCCCATGTTGGCCACCAACACCCTTCGCGCCCCTGCTGCTCCCTTCGATGATAAGGGACACCAAAGAGGCCGATGCACTTCCTCATTCACCACTCCTTTCCGATTCACTCCTTCAGCTCACTCTCCCCCCTTTCGCTCTCCTCCCTGCTCGCTCTGCTCAGCGTCGGAGCTCGCGTTCGCCATGGCTACGCCTCTGCTCCGCCTGCAGGTCGCTCAGGGCGCCGTGGCTGTCTCCTCGCAGCAGCGACCGCCGTGCAGCTTGCCGCGGCCACTGCATGGGCCGCTGCAATTGCCGGCAGCCGGCCAGAGATGGCCAGCTCAGCCACTGCTCGGACGCCGCAGCTGGTTCCTCTGTGCCGCTGTGCCGGCCAGCGAGCCGGCCAGCTCGGTCCCCAGCCGGCTGCGCCCGCGCTGCTGCTGACTGCAGCGAGCCAGGACCTGGCCACCGCCGGCCAGGAGCTCCTCTCCGGTTGTTTCTCCCCTCTGCGCTGTTCTTTTCCCGAGGAAGAAGACGACCCGAGCTCCCTCTCGGTTGCTGGTTCGAACTGCAGGAAGAAGAAGGCCCTGACTATGACGTGTGGGCCCAACCAGAGAGCAATGCTAGACTAATGCACCTCAGATTTTTGTTGATCTTTAAAAATGCATATCTCAAGTTTAGTAGCTCCAAAAATAGTGTGGTTTGTTTTGTTAGCTTGCTTGTGAAATTCTCTGCATGATAGATCTAGTAGATGTGCTAGGTTATTTATGTTTTTGTGCTGTAGAAATTATTATTGAAAAGTGGTTTAGAGTTTTTATTAACTTGCTTTTGGCCATAATTTGAAAAATAGAAGTCCAACATGTGTGATTCCAATTTTGTTAGTCTTCTAATAACATGTACTAGCTCTTAAGAATATAAAACATATAGGTTATTTACTGTTTTAATGATGTTTCACATTAATCTTGTTAAATAGGAAATAAATGGTTGAATTGCTTGTTATTTTTGTATCTAGAGTTGTATTGCTCCAAATGGCATGAAAATTTAATTGTAGATTCTCTGTATGATGTGTAATGTATGGTTAAAATTTCATGATTTATGGTGCATGTATGACTGAGTTGTTGATTTATCTTGTTTTATGCCTATTAAGTAGATTTAAATGCTTTATAAATAATATATTGGTGTAAAAATAGAAAATGGTGCTCCACTACCTTTGTATGATATTGTGTTAGCCTGAGAATCAATAATATGGCCATGTTGTTTCAGAAGATGTTGAGTTTCCTATTTAATTTGCTCTCCAATGCTTTATTGCATTATAGATTTGTGTATTTTGTAATAATTAAATTATGGAACCTGAGCATGTAAGATTTGAATCTTGGGCATGATTTGTAATTAACTACCTCTCGTAAAAATATCAAATCCATTTGAGATGTTTACCATATAACTTAAATAATTAAATAAATGACTTTTATGTAATATTTAGAAGGAGATTGAAGGTAAATAGACACATGCATGTTGTTTATGACTTCTTACCATGTCTTAATCTGATATGAGTGTTATTGATCATGCTATGATGGTTGGAGCTATGTCCATAGTTCATAAGTATAGGTATGCTTTGATAGAAATCAAATTAATGTTGTTTTGCTTATGTGCTGAAATGGCTGCAGGTGTAGTCTCTGTTGTTGGGATGTTTTCCCCATCAAGATGATGTTGCATGTAAATGTGTTCTATATAAAAGTTGTAGCCAACTTCTATATCTAGCTTGTCCTAAAATTTCTTGGTCATAGGCCTAATAGTTTAGGAGTTATGGCTTTTGGATGACTGCTGTCAGGTTTTGCCAATTTTCTGTCTAGATCTGATTGATTGCATTATTTGACTGAGTTATGCTTTGAATCACTTCTTGGTGATAATAGATCAGTTGTAGTATATTTCTATGTCTTTCCAAATTGTCTATGATCATCCCTTTTGGTGGTCTAAATCTCTAGTTATGATTGTTTGAGTTGGGAGAACAGAATCTGTCCAAGTCTGGACAGAGCTGTCTTCTTTGTGTTGTTTGACCTTTATATGAATTAAATCATCTAAACAGGATAATACCAAAGTTGTACACAATTTCAATAGCTTTCTAGAAAGGCTTAGATCACCCTGGTTGGATGTATATAGCTTCAGTTATGGTTAAATCTTGTGCTTGCTGTCCTGCTGTCCTTAAAATGCATATGTGAGATTATGATTGCTTCCATGTTGCTTTGCTTGGTGTGTTTGTTATCTCATGGTTCAGTGACTGTAGATTAACATGCCTTGTATTACTTCCTCGTATTCATACATGTGCATTTTGCATCTCATTTAGGTACGCTAGATGATGAACACGTGAACATGAGGGAACATGGTGATGGAACTAACCACAAGACGGTGTGGTGGACTAATCACGAAGGTGGAATGACTAATTGAGTGCTTAGATGGGAAATGCTCGTCGAACAAGTGTCATCTAACAAACACTGTGTTAACACCTGAATTTTGGGCTGGTAGCCGATAGCCGATGCCAGAAGCCGATAGCCGATACCGAAGGAAGATAGCCAATCTCGGAGGCAGATTCCGTCCAGCGGAAGGAAGGAGAATAGCCGATTGAACGGTGAATCGGTTATCGGGCGAAGGTGACAGAAGGCGTGCAGCGTCGGTATTGGTGACGTCATCTAGAGTCTGCACCGCCGAGATGCGATCACGATCGGAGTTCGTTATGAAAGGGAAGATGTGACTCCAAGTTACCTTAGATATAGGATAGTTTGTTGATTTCCTTATCTAATAATGAGTTGTAATTCGACTAGGACTCTAGCTACGCTCAGGGTATAAATATAAGCCCTCAACCATTGTAAAGAAGACAACAACATCAATACAACACAACTTTCGGCTCCGGCCAAACAAACCCTAGAGTCAGTCGAGTCCAGGCGAGTTACTTCATCCAGGCTGGGTGTCATCCGGTGGACGCAGGCTTGCTTGTAAGTATCGTCAACCCCCTGTTAAACTATGTCTTTTTAGCGTCATCCGGTGGACGTGGAAGTACGGCGGACCAGGGTCCTTGCTAAGCTCTGTTTCTTTGGCGTCATCCGGTGGACGCGGGAAGCATAGTGAGTCAAGGATGATTTACGCTGGTTTACCCGATCAATCTGTGTTAACCGTCATCCGGTGGACGAGATGCAGATTAGGACGGTTTTCACGTGCGGATTAGTTATCGATTCGTGTTCGTTTGCTTGATTAATCTATTAGTTAACGTCATCCGGTGGACAGGCTATAGATTAAGACAGTTTGCATGCATGGATTAGTTATCGGCTCTAGTTAAATTTGGCAGTTTAGCTAGATTCATTAAGTTACCGATGTTGCTTATGTTTATTGTTTATTATTTAAAGCAATCATCAACTTGCACGTCTTGATCCATATGCGTCGCCTTATATCTAATAGATCTATATGTTCAACGAATTATGCTTGCCATACGTTTCATATTGAATGCTTTGCACTAGCCGATTGTATTTTGGATCTAGATTAGATACGGGTCGCACTCAAGTAATAAAGTAAACATTGTCTAGATTCAAAAGTTAACGGATTTAAGTTGCAACTTCATCATGACTGCCTCGATCCGCTCGATCTCTACTGTTGCAAGATTGTGATTTAGATCTGTTAGCCGAAGAGTTGAAACATTGTTTGCTTTATAGGCTTGTATGTTGCTCGTATACACTGAATCGGCTAAAGTAGCCGATTTCATCTTGTTTTACATTGAGACATCTTATGATCATGTTAGCTTGCTGTGACTACATCTTTTATAGCATATTTTCAGTCTAATGCAAGTATATGTCATTGAATTCATGTCTGAATCGGTTAATTTGAGTTATAATGCATGTTTCGCTACAATCGGCTCATAACATGACGGAATCGGCTTTCTAGTCGATCTCCCATTACATCGGCTCTTCGAGCCATATATTTGGAACTACCTGGACATACCGGTTAGTTCCGCCCTGTGATTACTGATTACTATCTTTTTCCTTGTCAATTGCAGGTCAAATTGACTGGCACGCTTGGGTGTTACTGACACTCTCAGACCGGGTTCGAAGCTAGCTGGATCTGCGAGAGCTTCACTGCCTCAAGGATCGCTTCCAGCTTCACTGGTGTGTTGAGCTTAGGGAACCACTTTTTGCGCCAACACACTAACTTAGTGCTGAACCCCAGGCAAGCCCCGGAGCATCCCTAAGCCTCCACCTATCTCTTTTTATAAATGCACCGGTCTTTATTAAATCGTATGTTTGTGCATTTAAGTATAGGAGTTGGTTTGAAACCGTTGCTGCATATCTACCTTGTCTACTATATATGTGAACCTGATACTATTACTAGACAGGTGACCGATCTTATGCTTAGCCCTGCTTAGACCGGTAGAAGTCGGGTGATTTCCTGTCATCCGCGAGAAAGTCGGGTGATTTCCTGTCATCCGCGAGTGTAGGTGGTGACTGACGAGATCCCCATGGTGTCACAGAACCGACCAATTTATACGAGCGCAAGTATAACGATCGCCTTTTTAATCGCAATACAGTCGCACTTGAGCCAATATAAACCCGGTAGTCCGGAAATCTCGAAGGATTTCAAACAATTCATACCCCAAGGATCATTCATTCAGCAATACCCGATCACATGACACATAAGTTGGCAACCGAATTTAAACATCAGAGTACAACATAGTCTTTTACACAAATATAATAATAGCGGAAGACAACATAGTTTTTCACCACAGAGTTCAAATACGAATACCATCAAATGACCCTGTCACAGCATTCTTACAACATCTAAGAATAGATAATGACCCTGACCTCGGGTCTAGTCTTCTTCGCCCGCAGGGGTGAAGCAATTCCTGCAATACACGTAGTAGACTACACCATCTGCAACAATGGGAATAAAACCCTGAGTACTCAATTGTACTCAGCTAGACTTACCCGACAGGGAGTAAATAAAAAAACTCTCAAGGATATGCAAGGCTTATTTGGTGGAGCTCAGAGGGTAGCATCATTTTTGCATCAAAAGCATTACTACAGTAGAACCTCAACTTATTCATTTTAATTGTGATAAGCTTCGATTTCAGTTAAGCTATTTACTAAGATTAGCCACTATACTAAGCGTTCACTGAATATTGTAGCAATCAATAAAACCATATGATTTCCGATATCCACAGATATCAACCTCATCTCACCATAATCATTATGTTCAAGTTATTAGCCTCTACCTCACCAGAAGATCAGTTCAGTTTCTCACTAACCAGGAGAGATGGCGATTCGAATCGATTGTACCAGCTGGCAAATATGCCAATCACAAACCCTGTCAGCCGAGCCACTGGCTTCTTGGGCCACCGTTAAATCCTTCTGAGACACAATATGTCGCGAGTTTGGCGGGGACCATATTCTCAGAGACCAACCCACTTCCAGGATGCATCAGGTCCCTGACCTGCCCTTGGTAAGATGGTGTCTCCGCACATACTTCCTACCTCCAGAATATGTCTGCCTAGTCGCACCAATTCCCGGTTCAGAAAGAAATACTCGGCTTCGCGGTCAGAACGACTTATCTGGCCAGCTATGTGACGACGTCTTTCAATCTCAACTGATGTCTGGTGGCCTCAGTCCTAGTCGGCCGCAAGCAGCACCAAAGACGGCATGACCTCAACCATGTCATGCGGCTCCCCGCTACCTAGCCTTGATTCTCTCATTAGACACTGTGGCATGGTGGCACATATAGTCCATCATGTGGAATCCAACCCCATCATCATTAGTAACCACCTATGCTCGTGAAGGATAGGAAATCCCTCGACTTCTACCGGTCTAAGCATGGCTAAGCATAAGATCGAACCCGTCCCCTTGTCTAGTAATAACTTCAGGATCAAGTATAAGTGGACAAGGTATAAATGCAGCAACGGTATCATATCAACTCCTACACTTAAGTGCACAATCATACGATTTAATAAAGACCAGTGCATTTGTAAAAAGAGTAGGTGGAGACTTAGGGATGCTCTGGGGCTTGCCTTTCACAAAGTTAGTAGGTTGGTGATCAGGGCACTCTGGAAGTTCAGCTTCTTCTTCCTGACCTTCGGGAACCTCTGGCACTTCAATCTCCGGCGGAACTCCCTCCTCCGGTGGATCGAACTGCAACAGCGTCACGCCTCCCGGTGATCCTGTATGCATGATATGCATATATGAGAACTGAGAATGCACATGAAATGCAAGATAGAGATGCACAAATTAACCCATGATATGCAGCCAGTTTAACAATCCACACTCATTTACTGAGTACGTGCATATTTCTTCCCTAGACAACCAACTCATACTCACCCTTCTTAAGCAAAGCGTAGAACAATTTCTCGTCCCGGGTGAGAGGTCTACAACCTGCACGTAATAATTAACATGCATCAACTAACCTACCACAACCAACTTAGAATTAACAAGCGCGAGCAACATCATATAAACAAAATATTAACCTTGCTGCCCTAAGCTCAAAGTAGGATTAGCTCTACTGTTTAACACAGGTGATAATGCTGAGCATCACAGAAATGCATAAAAACACTCCCCAACCAAAAGATATTTGCTTAAAAACAATTAAATAAGCCCTAGCCTATAACTGGACCTACTGTTTACTGTGACCAGAAAAATCCATAAAAATTACAGTAGCTATTACACATCCAGATAAGCCTACTAACAAAATTTCAAGTCATTTGGACAAGTATAACAGTCTACACAAAAATAACAAGCAACCAGCCTTTTAAACAATGGAAAATACTTAACACAGTGAAAAGTATCAAACAACAGATTTTCCAATTTTCTTAGCTTCTTTCCAACATAACATGGTCCAAGAAAAATATTCATGACCATAACCTTAACACATTAAGCATGGTGATTTTTGCAAGATTAAAGCATAAAAGGCACATTATACTAGACATCATATAGATAATAGTGAAACACCAGCAAACATATTTTTCATAGATTCTACTTCCCAAAACAAGATGAATACAAGTGGAATCACATTTTTAGCACATTCCTGCAATTACTTATGCATTTATCAAGTTTGCAAGCAATTAACAATTTAATTATAACTGCACAGAAAAAGTATTCCAAAAGTACATTTTATATTTTCTCTTGATAGAGCTCAGAAATACAAACATAACGAAATTTGGTTCACCCCAAATGGACACTCCTAACTCCAGATATGAATTTTGGAAGATTTTACACATTTTCTGGAAATTCATTTTATAAATCATAAAACCCAAACCCGATAGAAACTGCTACGTGCACCCGGCTCAGTGAACCAGAGGCGCACCCAAACGGCTGACTCGTCGGCCCCGGGGTCAACCTGACCCCACGCGTCAGAGAGAGAGGCAGAGCCGCCGGCGCTGACCGGCGAGAGCTCGCCGACGGCGAGGTCTCCGGCGACGCCGAGGCTACCTACCGACTCGTGGCAACAAGACGAACCCGATGGACCAACTACCGAGGGTCGTACCTCACCGAAGCGAGCTCGACGGCGGCAATGGCGGACGGCGGTGGTCCGGCGAGCTTGCGCCGGCCGATTCCGGCCGTTACTCGCGCGGCTAAGCTTCGTTCCGTGTCCCTGAAACCCTAGCCGACCTATGCGTGCGGCGAATCGAACTATTACGCAAGGGAGCTCACTGACCGCGCTCGCATGGCGGCACGGCGGCGAGCGGGTTCACGGCGAGCTCGGGTTCCGGCGAACCTACGGCGAGACCGACCCATCCGACGGCCTAGACTGGATCTACAGCTAACTTAGACTCCTAGACGAGTAATGGAGAGAGAAGCCGACCCCGGCATCGCCCTCGTCGCGGCAACCCGAGAGCTCGGCGGTGCTCCGGCAATGGCGCGGCGGCGAGAAGGCCAAACCGTTATACCTTAGCTCGGCTGAGGTCGGTAACAGGTCGAGGATGAAGAGCAGAGCAAGGCGAAGCTACGGCGGAGGTGGAGCGGTCGGAGACGGCTCGGTGACGGCGGATTTCACCGCGGCGACGGCGCGGCGGAATGGCGACGGCGGAGGGGAAAAACGGCGAACCGAGGGCGAGAGCGAGCGAGTGAGCGCGAGAGGAGCGTGCGGGGGACAGGATGGAGTGTCGCCTTCGGTTTATGCAGGGGCGCAGCAGGGCAACGACGGCGTATGGCGCCACCTGGCGCGGTTCTTCTGACGGCGGTCGCGCGGCGACGACCGACGGCCGAACTGAATCGCTCCGATTCAGTTTCAATGAACCGACTGAAACTCGATTTTGATCGATCTATAACTCGCGATTCAGGGCGTTTCAGCGAAAACTTCACTAATATGGATTGAAGAGCTACATGAGTAGATCATTTGGTATTAAGACACTTTACTCTAGATTGGCCTGAATTGAGAGATACAGGTCGATGAACAGGGGTACACCGAAACTGAAAACCAGTTTTAGACTTAGCAAATTTTTGAAACTTCAAAACAACTCCAAATCTGCACTAATTCAACTTTTTGACCACCTTCCACCCATTTTCATGAGTTGACCCAAAAATAAAGTTTGTTGCTTATAAAATTCTACACAACTTTGATTAAGGGTGCACTAACATGCAAAGTCTCTAAAATGCCCTTCTTGTTTGGTCAAACAGAATAGCTTTTAGAGGGCTCTCTAGTCAACTATGAGCTAGAGGGGTATTTTGGGGATTTCACCATCATGAACATTGTTCCAAATGTTATCCCAAACATGTCTAAATCATTTAGAACAGTAAACAAGCATCACATTTGCATGCTAACATATCTACCACACATAAGCATAAAGGAAACATATAGTATATAAGAAATGCAAATTTGACTTGAATATTGATGATGCATGAAATGACATGATAGGTGCTTGATGACATGCAAATGCAAGTGTGAAAATAGTAACTAACACTAGGGTGTTACAGCCCTTCCCCCTTAAAAGAATCTCGTCCCCGAGATTAGAGTTAATTACCATTGTTTATAGAAAGAAGGATAGACTTCCTTGAGATAGTCTTCTCGCTCCCAAGTCGCATCCCAATAACTTTGGTTGTTCCACACCACCTTATAGAACTTGATCACTCGGCTACGGGTGATCCTTTCTTTGTAATCTATTACTTCAATAGGCTTTTCTTCATAGGTCAAATCTGATTTCAACTTGATATCACCAAAATCCACTTGTTCTTCCGGTACTCATAAACACTTCTTGAGTTGGGATACCTGAAACACATTGAAGATAGGGGACATGTGTGATGGCAACCGTAACTTGTATGCTACTTTCCCACTTCTTTCCAGAATTTGAAAAGGACCTATAAACCTTGGGGCTAACTTTCCACTCCGAAGCGTTGTACGCCTTTCATAGGTGACACCTTCAAGTATACATAGTCACCCACTTCAAATTCCAATAGCCTTCTTCGCTTGTCCGCATAGCTCTTTTGACGAGTCTGAGCGGCTTTGAGATGTGTTTGAATGGTATGCACTCTCTCTTCGGCCTCTTTCACAAAGTCAATCCCGTAATATCTCCTTTCGCCCGATTCAACCCAATTGAGAGGAGTTCTACATTTGCGCCCATACAAAGCTTCAAAAGGAGCCATTTGAATACTCTCTTGATAGCTATTGTTGTATGAGAACTCGGCCAAAGGCAACCATTTTTCCCATGAACCTTTAGACGATAGAACACAAGCTCTCAACATATCTTCAAGAATTTGGTTTACCCTTTCAGTCTGACCAGAAGTTTGAGGATGATAAGCTGAGCTGCGAACCAAATTGGTTCCTAAACACTTGTGTAGATGCTCCCAGAAGCGTGCAATAAATTGCGGGCCTCTGTCGGAAACTATCGTCCTCGGCACACCATGTAACCGAAGTATCTGAGCAAAGTAGAGCTGTGCCAACTGATGAGGACGACTGTAGTTCGAACTGGTAAGAAATGTGCAATCTTAGTCAATCGATCCACAATCACCCAAATAGAATCATGACCTTTTTGCGTTAGAGGTAACCCAGATATGAAATCCATGGTTATCTCATCCCATTTCCAACCTGGAACTGGTAAAGGTTGCAATAGACCTGCTGGCTTAAGATGAATAGCCTTCACGCGACAACAGGTATCACACCTGGCCACATAGGCTGCAATTTCCTTCTTCATTTTGGTCCACCAGAACCTAGGTTTCAAGTCTTGATACATCTTACTACTACCAGGATGGCTAGACAACTTGGACAAATGAGCCTCATCCATAATCTGATTCCTCAACTCACGGTCTTTCGGTACTACCAATCGATCCTTGAACCACAATATACCTTTTTCATCTACTCGGAAATGAAGCATTTCTTGTTCTTTCATCTTCCTTTTGATATGATATATGCCGGGATCTGTTTTCTGACCTTCAATAATCTTGCTTTCCAAAGTACAACTGAGAGTAATATTATTCAACACCACTGGATGCACAAGATTGAATCCGTCTGCTAGCAAAGGCTGCAATACATTGCAATGAGACTTTCGGCTCAAAGCATCGGCTACGACATTGGCCTTGCCCGGATGATAGTGTACTTCTAGATCATAGTCTTTGATCAACTCCAACCACCTTCTTTGCCTCATGTTCAACTCAGGCTGAGTGAAAATGTACTTGAGACTCTTGTGATCGGAATAGATATGACATTTGTGGACCCATCAAATAGTGGCGCCAAATCTTCAATGCATGAACTACAGCGGCAAGTTCCAAATCATGAGTAGGATAGTTTTGCTCATGTTTTCTCAGTTGACGCGAGGCATAAGCAATGACTCGGCCTTCTTGCATGAGAACACATCCTAACCCCGTGCCACAAGCATTGCAGTACACATCAAAAGGCTTTTCAATATCAGGTTGTGCAAGAACTGGAGCAGTGGTCAACAACATTCGCAAGGTGCGAAAAGCTGTTTCACACTCCTCACTCCACACAAACTTGGTATCTTTGTGCAATAACTTGGTCATAGGTTTAGCTATTTTAGAGAAATCTTGGATAAAGCGGCGATAATACCCAGCTAATCCCAAAAAGCTATGAACCTCAGACACATTTGTTGGTGACTCCCAATCCAACACCTGCTGAACTTTTGACGGATCTACAGAAATACCTTCAGCCGATAAGATTTGTCCCAGAAAAGGTACCTTAGTCAACCAAAACTCACACTTGCTGAACTTAGCATACAGCTTATGCTCCCTGAGTCTAGCCAAGACTATTCTCAAGTGTTCAGCATGATCCTCCATGTTTTCAGAGTACACCAGAATATCGTCAATAAAGACTACCACGAACTTATCCAACTCAGGCATGAATACCGAATTCATTAGATACATGAAATGTGCAGGAGCATTGGTTAATCCAAAAGACATAACCAAATACTCATACAATCCATACCGAGTGGAGAAAGCCGTCTTGGGAATATCTTGTGGTCTGATCTTAATTTGATGATACCCAGATCTCAGATCAATTTTGGAGAAAACCTTGGCCTTGGACAATTGATCAAACAAGATATCAATACGAGGTAGAGGATACTTGTTCTTAATTATCACAGCATTTAGTGGCCTGTAGTCCACACACATACGCAAAGTTTCATCCTTCTTCTTAACAAAGATTGCAGGACAGCCCCACGGAGAAGAACTAGGGCGAATAAACCCTTTGTCCAATAACTCCTGGAGTTGTTTCTTGAGTTCAGCTAATTCATGAGGAGGCATTCTATATGGCCTTCGAGAAATAGGTGCCGTACCAGGAATAAGTTCTATTGCAAACTCCACATCTCGATCAGGAGGAAGTCCAGGTAGATCATCAGGAAAGACATCAGGGAACTCACACACTACAGGGATGCTCTGAAGTGTCACGGCCTCAACTGAGAAAGAGAGACTAAAAAGATCTCCCCTACGGGGCAGATGAACCTGAAAAGTGCCTTCACCTTGGGGTTCCTTCAGTGTTAACATCCGGTTAGGGATGTCCAACACCGCACCCCGCTTGTCCATCCAACTAACTCCTAAAATAACATCCAGACTCAACCCTGGTAGCACAATAAGACTACTGATGAAAACCCGATTACCAATCTCAATGGTCACATCCCCGACACCATGACGCGTACAAATTTCAGCCCCAGCTGAAGTTATCCGGAAACTATGGCTCAACTCAACAATTGGTAATGCATGCTTTTGTGCAAATGCTTGACTCACGAAAGAATGCGACGATCCTGAGTCGAACAAAACAATAGCAGGATGCTGATTCACAGAAAACATACCCGCAGTGATTGGTTCACCTTTCGGAAGTTCCTCCGCAGTAGTGTGATGCACACGACCCTGCCTGGGATGAGGACAATAACGAGCAAGATGCCCCTATTGACCGCAGTTAAAGCATGGCCCCAGACCTTGGTTGGTCCTTACTTGAACGGCGTTGCTTGGAGGAGCATTGTTCTTGTTCAAAGGCACTGTGAAGCCTTTCTTGTAGCATTGTGGCGCTGGCTGCTTCTTTGGAGGGGGTCTGAATTTTGTTCCAGGAACAGCCGGACGGTAAGCAGGGCGATTTGCCACCGCATGACTAGCTGCTGGAGTCCTTGACTGAGAAGAGCTTCCTTCGAATGGCCTCTTGCCTCCCTTGGAAGCAGTGTGCAAGTTATTCTGTTTCTCTTGGATATAAGCTTCACTGATAAACTCGTTAAAAGTTGTACGAGCGTTGTTCGCCAGAGTCTTCATAAGCTTGGTACTAAGACCTCTCTTGAAAGTTTTGATCTTCTTTTCATCTGTATCCACCATCCACGGGGCATACCTTGACAGATTGTTAAAGGCATGATGATACTGAGTGAGGGTCTTGGTACCCTGAGTAAGCTGCATGAATTCATTGACCTTCATCTTGATCAAGCCTGCTGGAATGAAATGTCCCCTGAAATCCCTGGTGAACTGCTCCCAGGTGATATCAGCGACTACAGGGTAGACGGTCTTGCGATTGGCCCACCATATTCCAGCTTGGCCTTGCAGCAACATAGTAGCAAAGCTAGCCTTCATGGTTTCAGTCAATCGCAGCACAGAGAATGACTGCTCAATAGTGTTTAACCACTCATCAGCTTTCAGCGGTTCAACGGCCTGCTTGAATACCAGAGGCTTAGTGTCCATGAAGTCCTTATAGTTACTGTACTGGTCCTCATCGTTTCCGCGGCGTCCATCTCGATTGCGGTTGTGGTTGTTACTAGCAACCATCTGCTGCAGAATCGCTTGCTGAGTGTGAAAGAACTGAGCAAACATCTGTTCCTGGGTACGCGGTGGAGGAGGCGGCAACTCCTCATCTTCATGTTCGTTCCCACCACCACTGGTTGACCCATGACGACGGGTATGAGGTGCCATCTGTAGCAACACACAACAACCATTGTTAAGTGTCAGTTATGCCAAAGATAACCGAAAGATTATGCCCAAAAGGTATCAATGATCATTTTTGATAACCAACAAACGGCACAATAATTCAATAATCATCACACAACCGCACAATAACAAGGCGCAACCAAAAAGGGTTTTCCAAACTGCATAAGTTACCATTACTTAATTAAAAGTTTGATGGTTCCAGCCCTGAACACACAGGGTTCTCTCATTACATGACATTAAAGGTTTTCCCAATACAAAAGGGTGCCGATCATGGCAAGATCACTAGAAAAAGCCTAGTCATCGTGGTCACTGTCCATGCCGGACACGTTCCCACCATGGTCATCACTCTCGTCAATAGGCACGATCTCCTCGGGGTCTTCTTCCTCTTCTTCCTCACTTGCTTCACCATCATCAGCTGCAATGAAGATCTCAGGAGCAAACTCCGCTGCACCCGGAGGATGAAACGGATCAGCACGGTTGTTCAGACGATGAACATCCTGCTGCAACTCCCAAACCTGCTGCTGACTAGCACGCAACTCCTGCAGAAACTCATCGCGCTGACGTGTCAAGCTCATATTGCGATTGTCAAGCTGGCGGCGAAGATCTGCATTCTCCCTCTCAAGCACCTCGACACGGCGATCAGCTGCCAACAAGGCGCCAGTGCATCGTAACAACTCATTGCGACAGGCAGTGAGAGCTACCACCAAGTCATCTGAGCTACGACGAGCCATACGTGCCCACTCTTCAGCTTCTAACTTCTTCTCCACAGCATCATGCAGGGCTTCAACGCACTTCATCCAACCATCCCTAGTGGAATAATGCATCCTCAGGACAGCAAACATAGCACTCATAGAAGCACCCGTGCTATGAGCACGCTCGTCCCTGCCTCGCTCCAAAGAAGCTTGGCTAGACTGAGCCCACTCACCCTGAGAAGCATCCACCCTGGGAAAAACATTTGCTGGCCCCAAATCAGCTCTCTTGTTGAACCGGCTGCAAATATCCGTCAACACCTCGAAAGCTGCAAGCTGCGCACCATCCCATGGCGTCCTCATGTCAACTTCCACCTTTATTCCTGGAAACGACCAACCCCTTTCAAGCACAGGGATAGTCACCCAAACATCAAACCAAGGCTGCACCATGGTTTTCGCTGGCTTCCAGAAATACAGTGGTGGCTCTGCATATCCCACAGACTTCAACAACCTCCATAGCACAGTGGGTGTGCCAAACTGCTCCAGAAACTGACCACTCTGCGGCTCACCTTCAGCTGCCATCTGGTACATTACAACATCTTTCAGCATTTAGAATAAGATAGGGCAGCACAAATTTTACCATAGGGAAGGAAATAGTACAAATAGCTTGAATTAATTTCATGATCATGATGCATGCACGTGCCAACGACCTCACACATAATATATTTTAACTAACGTTATAGTCGGTGGCATACCACGTGCTCTCATATACGTAACTAACCGTGCTATACGTTTTGCGTGGTTAGTGTACCTGCAGAAGATTCATTTCAGCCCAAATCCCAATGTATGCAGGGCAACAAGAAGCACTTTTTGCCGGAAATGTTCCCATGAACATTTGCGACCCCAAAAAGTAATTACTCCACCTTACTTCCATAAGTACACATATGGATCACATGTACTCACTTCAGTAACCATACACTCACCATCGATCGATGGTTGTTCGATCTTACACTCACATCTCACCTTACCTTAGGCGACGTGGTACATTGACCCATAGGAAGCAATAAGAAACCGACAGTTCATAATTATCCGCACGATAAAACCAAATGAACCACAAATAGAAACATGATGCAATTTCCCCCCGAGTCAGTACTTACATAAGCCACCTAATTACCACATATATATATAGGGCTATAGGACTTGGTCATTGGTACTCATAAGTTTCGCAAACACTTGGTTTAAATCACCTATACACACTACCAGTTGGCAATTAGTTTGTAAAACTCAAAACTCTTTTAATTTTTAAATAGTCAAGTGACGGTATATGCTGGATTATGCTCTGGTACCAGCTGTCACAGAACCGACCAATTTATACGAGCGCAAGTACAATGATCGCCTTTTTAATCGCAATCCAGTCGCACTTGAGCCAATATAAACCCGGTAGTCCGGAAATCTCGAAGGATTTCAAACAATTCATACCCCAAGGATCATTCATTCAGCAATACCCGATCACATGACACATAAGTTCGCAACCGAATTTAAACATCAGAGTACAACATAGTCTTTTACACAAATATAATAGTAGCGGAAGACAACATAGTTTTTCACCACGGAGTTCAAATACGAGTACCATCAAATGACCCTGTCACAGCATTCTTACAACATCTAAGAATAGATAATGACCCTGCCCTCGGGTCTAGTCTTCTTCGCCCGCAGGGGTGAAGCAATTCCTGCAATACGCGTAGTATGTAACACCCTAGTGTTAGTTACTATTTTCACACTTGCATTTGCACGTCATCAAGCACCTATCATGTCATTTCATGCATCATCAATATTCAAGTCAATTGCATTTCTTATATACTATATGTTTCCTTTATGCTTATGTGTGGTAGATATGTTAGCATGCAAATGTGATGCTTGTTTACTGTTCTAAATGCTTTAGACATGTTTGGGATAACATTTGGAACAATGTTCATGATGGTGAAATCCCCAAAATACCCCTCTAGCTCATAGTTGACTAGAGAGCCCTCTAAAAGCTATTCTGTTTGACCAAACAAGAAGGGCATTTTAGAGACTTTGCATGTCAGTGCACCCTTAATCAAAGTTGTGTAGAATTTTATAATCAACAAACTTTATTTTTGGGACAACTCATGAAAATGGGTGGAAAGTGGTCAAAATGTTAAATTAGTGCAGATTTGGAGTTGTTTTGAAGTTTCAAAAATTTGCTAAGTCTAAAACTGGTTTTCAGTTTCGGTGTACCCCTGTTCATCGACCTGTATCTCTCAATCCAGGCCGATCTAGAGTAAAGTGTCTTAATACCAAATGATCTACTCATGTAGCTCTTCAATCCATATTAGCGAAGTTTTCGCTGAAACGCACTGGATCGCGAGTTATAGATCGATCAAAATCGAGTTTCAGTCGGTTCATTGAAACTGAATCAGAGCGATTCAGTTCGGCCGTCGGTCGTCGCCGCGCGACCGCCGTCAGAAGAACCGCGCCAGGTGGCGCCGTACGCCGTCGTTGCCCTGCCGCGCCGGTCGGCTTTACAAAGGCGACACTCCATCCTGTCCCCCGCACGCTCCTTCACTCTCACTCGCTCGCTCTCGCCTCTCTGCTCTCCTCTTTCCCCTCCGCCGTCGCCATTTCCGCCGCGCCGTCGCCGCGGTGAAATCCGCCGCCACCGAGCTGTCTCCGACCGCTCCATCTTCGCCGTAGCTTCGCCTTGATCTGCTCTTCATCCTCGACCCGTTGCCGACCTCAGCCGACCTAAGGTATAGCTCCA
Source organism: Eremochloa ophiuroides (assembly GCA_038502445.1). Lineage (NCBI taxonomy): Eukaryota > Viridiplantae > Streptophyta > Magnoliopsida > Poales > Poaceae > Eremochloa > Eremochloa ophiuroides. The sequence goes on along the minus strand of JAHLJS010000009.1, from coordinate 17,626,084 downwards.
GCGAGCTTCTCGCCGCCGCGCCATTGCCGGAGCACCGCCGAGCTCTCGGGTCGCCGCGACGAGGGCGATGCCGGGGTCGGCTTCTCTCTCCATTACTCGTCTAGGAGTCTCCGTTAGCCGTAGATCCATTCTAGGCCGTCGGATAGGTCAATCTCGCCGTAGGTTTGCCGGAACCCAAGCTCGCCGTGAACCCGCTCACCGCCATGCCGCCATGCGAGCGCGGTCAGTGAGCTCCCGTGCGCAATAGTTCAATTCGTCGCACGCATAGGTCCGCTAGGGTTCCAGGGACACGGAACGAAACTTAGCCGCGCGAGTAACGGCCGGAATCGGCCGGCGCAAGCTCGCCGGAACACTGCCGTCCGCCATTGCCGCCGTCGAGCTCGCTCCGGTGGGGTACGACCCTCGGCAGTTGGTCCATCGGGTTCGTCTCGTTGCCACGAGTCGGTAGGTAGCCTCGGCGTCGCCGGAGACCTCGCCGTCGGCGAGCTCTCGCCGGTCAGCGCCGGCGGCTCTGCTCCTCTCTCTGACGCGTGGGGTCGGGTTGACCCCGGGGCCCGCGAGTTAGCCGTTCGGGGTGCGCCTCTGGTTCACTGAGCCGGGTGCACGTAGCAGTTTCTATCGGGTTTGGGTTTTATGATTTATAAAATGAATTTCCAGAAAATGTGTAAAAATCTCTTCCAAAATTCATATCTGGAGTAGGAGTGTCCATTTGGGGTGAACCAAATTTTGTTATGTTTATATTTCTGAGCTCTATCAGGATAAAATATAAATGTACTTTTGGAATACTTTTTATGTGCAGTTATAATTAAATTGTTAATTGCTTGCAAACTTGATAAATGCATAAGTAATTGCAGGAATGTGCTAAAAATGTGATTCCACTTGCATTCATCTTGTTTAGGGAAGTAGAATCTATGAAAAATATGTTTGCTGGTGTTTCACTGTTATTTATAAGATGTCTAGTATAATGTGCCTTTTATGCTTTAATCTTGCAAAAATCACCATGCTTAATGTGTTAAGGTTATGGTCATGAATATTTTTCCTGGACTATGTTATGTTGGAAAGAAGGTAAGAAAATTAGGAAATCTGTTGTTTGATACTTTTCACTGTGTTAAGTATTTTCCATTGTTTAAAAGGCTGGTTGCTTGTTATTTTTGTGTAGACTGTTATACTTGTCCAAATGACTTGAAATTTGTCAGTAGGCTAGTCTGGATGTGTAATAGCTACTGTAATTTTTATGGATTTTTCTGGTTAGAGTAAATAGTAGGTCCAGTTATAGGCTAGGGCTTATTAAATTGTTTTTTAAGCAAATATCTTTTGGGTGGGGAATGTTTTTATGCAATTTCTGTGATGCTTAGCATTACACCTGTGTTAAACAATAGAGCTAATCCTACTTTGAGCTTAGGGCAGCAAGGTTTAATATTTTGTTTATATGATGTGCTCGCCGCTTGTTAATTATAAGTTGGTTTTGTGGTAGGTTAGTTGATGCATGTTAATTATTAAGTGAGGTTGGTAGACCCCTTCACCCGGGACGAGAAATTTGTTCTATGCCTTGCTTAAGAAGGGTGGAGTATGAGTTGGTTGTCTAGGGGAAGAGAATATGCACGGTAGTCAGTAAATGAGTGTGGATTGTTAAAGCTGATTGCATATCATGGGTTAATTCGTGCATCTATCTCTATCCTTGACATTTCATGTGCATTCTCAGTTCTCATATATGCATATCATGCATACAGGATCCGCCGGAGGCGTGACGCTATGCAGTTCGATCCACCGGAGGAGGGAGTTCCGCCGGAGATGGAAGTGCCAGAGGTTCCCGAAGGTCAGGAAAGAAGAAGCTGAACTTCCAGAGTGCCCTGATCACCAACCTACTAACTTTGTGAAAGGCAAGCCCCGGAGCATCCCTAAGTCTCCACCTACTCTTTTTACAAATGCACTGGTCTTTATTAAATCGTATGATTGTGCACTTAAGTATAGGAGTTGATATGATACCGTTGCTGCATTTATACCTTGTCCACTTATACTTGATCCTGAAGTTATTACTAGACAAGGGGATGGGTTCGATCTTATGCTTAGCCATGCTTAGACCGGTAGAAGTCGAGGGATTTCCTGTCCTTCGCGAGCATAGGTGGTTACTAATGATGATGGGGTTGGATTCCACATGATGGACTATATGTGCCACCATGCCAGTGTCTAATGAGAGAATCAAGGCTAGGTAGCGGGGAGCCGCATGACATGGTTGAGGTCATGCCGTCTTCGGTGCTGCTTGCGGCCGACTAGGACTGAGGCCACCAGACATCAGTTGAGATTGAAAGACGTCGTCACATAGCTGGCCAGATAAGTCGTTCTGACCGCGAAGCCGAGTATTTCTTTCTGAGCCGGGAATTGGTGCGACTAGGCAGACACATTCTGGAGGTAGGAAGTATATGCGGAGACACCATCTTAGCAAGGGCAGGTCAGGGACCTGATGCATCCTGGAAGTGGGTTGGTCTCTGAGAATATGGTCCCCGCCAAACTCGCGACATATTGTGTCTCAGAAGGATTTAACGGTGGCCCAAGAAGCCAGTGGCTCGGCTGACAGGGTTTGTGATTGGCATATTTGCCAGCTGTACAATCGATTCGAATCGCCATCTCTCCTGGTTAGTGAGAAACTGAACTGATCTTCTGGTGAGGTAGAGGCTAATAACTTGAACCTAATGATTATGGTGAGATGAGGTTGATATCTGTGGATATCGGAAATCATATGTTTTATTGATTGGCTACAATATTCAGTGATGCTTAGTAATAGTGGCTAATCTTAGTAAATAGCTTAACTGAAATCGAAGCTTACACAATTAAAATGAATAAGTTGAGGTTCTACTGTAGTGATGCTTTTGATGCAAAATGATGCTATCCTCTGAGCTCCACCAAATAAGCCTTGCATATCCTTGAGAGTCTTTTTAATTTACTCCCTGTCGGGTAAGTCTAGCTGAGTACAATTGAGTACTCAGGGTTTTTATTCCCATTGTTGCAGATGTGTAGTCTACTATGCGTATTGTAGAAATTGCTTCACCCCTAACGGGCGAAGAAGACTAGACCCGAGGGCAGGGTCATTATCTATCTTAGATGTTGTAAGAATGGCTGTGACAGGGTCATTTGATGGTACTCGTATTTGAACTCTGTGGTGTAAAACTATGTTGACTTCCGCTACTACTATAATTTGTTGTAAAAGACTATGTGTACTCTGATGTTTAAATTCGGTTGCGAACTTGTGTCATGTGATCGGGTATTGCTGAATGAATGATCCTTGGGGTATGAAATGTTTGAAATCCTTCGAGATTTCCAGACTACCGGGTTTATATTGGCTCAAGTGCGACTAGATTGCGATTAAAATGCGATCGTTGTACTTGTGCTCGTATAAATTGGTCGGTTCTGTGACAGCTGGTACCAGAGCATAATTCAGCATATACCGTCACTTGACTATTTAAAAATTAAAAGAGTTTTGAGTTTTACAAACTAATTGCCAACTGATAGTGTGTATAGGTGATTTAAACCAAGTGTTTGCGAAACTTATGAGTACCAATGACCAAGTCCTATAGCCCTATATATATGTGGTAATTAGGTGGCTTATGTAAGTACTGACTTGGGGGGGGAATTGCATCATGTTTCTATTTGTGGTTCATTTGGTTTTTATCATGCGGATAATTATGAACTGTCGGTTTCTTATTGCTTCCTATGGGTCATTGTACCACGTCGCCTAAGGTAAGGTGAGATGTGAGTGTAAGATCGAACAACCATCGATCGATGGTGAGTGTATGTTACTGAAGTGAGTACATATGATCCATATGTGTACTTATGGAAGTAAGGTGGAGTAATTACTTTTGGGGTCGCAAATGTTCATGGGAACATTTCCGGCAAAAGGTGCTTCTTGTTGCCCTGCATACATTGGGATTTGGGCTGAAATGAATCTTCTGCAGGTACACTAACCACGCAAAACGTATAGCACGGTTAGTTACGTATATGAGAGCACGTGGTATGCCACCGACTATAACGTTAGTTAAAATATATTATGTGTGAGGTCGTTGGCACGTGCATGCATCATGATCATGAAATTAATTCAAGCTATTTGTACTATTTCCTTCCCTATGGTAAAATTTGTGCTGCCCTATCTTATTCTAAATGCTGAAAGATGTTGTAATGTACCAGATGGCAGCTGAAGGTGAGCCGCAGAGTGGTCAGTTTCTGGAGCAGTTTGGCACACCCATTGTGCTATGGAGGTTGTTGAAGTTTGTGGGATATGCAGAGCCACCACTGTATTTCTGGAAGCCAGCGAAAACTATGGTGCAGCCTTGGTTTGATGTTTGGGTGACTGTCCCTGTGCTTGAAAGGGGTTGGTCGTTTCCAGGAATAAAGGTGGAAGTTGACATGAGGACGCCATGGGATGGTGCGCAGCTTGCAGCTTTCGTGGTGTTGACGGATATTTGCAGCCGGTTCAACAAGAGAGCTGATTTGGGGCCAGCAAATGTTTTTCCCAGGGTGGATGCTTCTCAGGGTGAGTGGGCTCAGTCTAGCCAAGCTTCTTTGGAGCGAGGCAGGGACGAGCGTGCTCATAGCACGGGTGCTTCTATGAGTGCTATGTTGCTGTCCTGAGGATGCATTATTCCACTAGGGATGGTTGGATGAAGTGCGTTGAAGCCCTGCATGATGATGCTGTGGAGAGAGAAGTTAGAAGCTGAAGAGTGGGCACGTATGGCTCGTCGTAGCTCAAATGACTTGGTGGTAGCTCTCACTGCCTGGTCGCAATGAGTTGTTACGATGCACTGGCGCCTTGTTGGCAACTGATCGCCGTGTCGAGGTGCTTGAGAGGGAGAATGCAGATCTTCGCCGCCAGCTTGACAATCGCAATATGAGCTTGACATGTCAGCGCGATGAGTTTCTGCAGGAGCTGCGTGCTAGTCAGCAGCAGGTTTGGGAGTTTGCAGCAGGATGTCATCGGTCATCTGAACAACCGTGCTGATCCGTTTCATCCTCCGGGTGCAGCGGAGTTTGCTCCTGAGATCTTCATTGCAGCTGATGATGGTGAAGCAAGCGAGGAAGAGAGGAAGAAGACCCCGAGGACATCGTGCCTATTGACGAGAGTGATGACCATGGTGGGAACGTGTCCGGCATGGACAGTGACCACGATGACTTGGCTTTTTCTATGATCTTGCCATGATCGGCCTTTTGTATTGGGAAAACCTTTAATGTCATGTAATGAGAGAACCCTGTGTGTTCAGGGCTGGAACCATCAAACTTTTAATTAAGTAATGGTAACTTATGCAGTTTGGAAAACCTTTTTGGTTGCGCCTTGTTATTGTGCGGTTGTGTGAGATTATTGAATTATTGTGCCGTTTGTTGGTTATCAAAAATGATCATTGATATCTTTGGGCATAATCTTTCGGTTATCTTTGCAAATTGACACTTAACAATGGT